>CM067330.1:140859094-142215344 GCA_034376525.1 Nicotiana benthamiana | reverse complement strand
GTGCACCTTATACCATGTAGTGTTACGAGATATTGTTTGAGAAAAAAGAAAATATTGGGGTACGTATAAAAAACAAAACCACTTATTAATATAGTGATTTATGTTATGAAATAATATAAGAACAAGAACAATAATACAAGAACAAGAACAATATAGAGAAAAGTAGAGAGAGGAGTATTCTTATTGATACTTTGGGATGATTTACAATGGGGTAAGACCCCTCTATTTATAGGCATAGAAAAGACTTAGCCTCAAAGTAAAACTCTTCTATAAGATAGACATTCACTCTAATTAGAGTTCTATTTATAACACTCCCCCTTGAATGTCTATTCAATAATGTGCCTCGTTAAAACCTTAATTAAAACAAAACCCAATGGAAAAAAAATAATAGAAAAGGAAAAAGAGTACACATGTTTGAATATGCGCCTATTGGTTGCCTCGTTAAAAACCTTGCAAGGAAAACCCAGTGAGACAAAACCTTGTAAGGGAAAAAGAGTGCAACGCGCATTAACTCCCCCTGAAAACGGCATCAATTCACATCCTTGAGCATTTGCATTCCAATCTTGTGCACCACCTTCAAAACGATCTTTTGTAGAGATTTGATAAATAAATCAGCCATATTGATTTGAATAAATATTCCGCACCTTGAAATTATCATTCTTGATAGATATGAACATCTTCATATAATGTCGTGGAATGACTCTTCAATATCTCCATAGAGGTATTCTCGATACCATCATGCTTATAGTTATAGCAAGATACATATGTACACAAGTTGCACTTAGGATGTGGTACTTCAGGACCAAGAATTGTATATGCTTCAAGCAACTTCAATCATTGACTTTATACTTTCAAGTGTTTGAACAACATAGACAAAATTATATGTCTTTCATATGAGACCAATTCTATTCGAATTGCATCTCTTCTATTTGGCCAATATTTTTGTCTGTATTCGACCAACTTAAGATCCTCATCGATATTTAGCGCTATCATAGATGTCGTCGGCGAACATTTTATATCGGTTCCAGTAAATTTTCATAAAGACATAACATGGAGATCTCTTTATTCATATATTCAGGTACCTGAATCTCTCATGAGATTTTATGAAGTGTTATGTCATGTGATCTTCTAGATCACTTGCCTCCTTATTATGATCACATTGATCATTTGCCCATCTTCTTTATTAAGAAGTTCTTTTGAAACCGATTTGTCTATACGCCTTAAGCGTATCAAAGACTTTGTCCTTCTAGGACTTAATATGAGCATTTGCAGTGAGAATATAGTTACTTTCTTTGGGTCAGCAAATGCGTATAGCATGCTTTGCAATATGTTGCAATTGAATTATCCTTTTATGAACTTCAGGTTCATATTATGATATTCGAGGATCTATACATACAAATGATAATTCATCCCATGTAACATTTTCTCAAGTGTTTATCATGTCTCCCCCTCATGTTAGAAAAGCTAACTTGTTTCCTCAACTTTGAGAGTCCATCTTTGTGCATTATGGTGTTAATGAAAATATACACTGCACATCAATAATAATAAGATGAAATTATTTGGTTCCTGACCCTGAACCACTTGTGAGGGGAGAATATAATATACTCTCGTATACAACGTATATCAAACTGATATATATAACTTTGTTCTCATAAGAAACAGTTTAGCTACTAAGTGGAGGCACTCAATAATTATCTTGCTAAACCAACTATGATATAAACCAACTTATCAAGATGAACTATCTTGAATAGAAAATCTGGAAATTATGCTCGAAGTTATATTATTGAGCAATTTACCTCGCAAGTACCGGCCAGGCTACGGGTTAATAACAATCGCACATGTAATCATATCATAGATGCATCATATGTGGTATACATGGCAGGTGAATGGGCCCATATTCACCTTTGATATTTCCAAAATTTATGGGATTCAACCCGAACTCTTTAGTTGGTCAATCAATTAATGAGAACAAGTAATATAAGAGAATTCGTAAAGAACTTTCTAATTCTTTAATATTTACCCATGTGAATTGTCTATTACTGCACATCATACTTAAAATGAGATGGCTAACCCGAATGCCAACTGAATAAATTATCAATATTGATAAACTTCAAATTACACCATGACATGTGCAATTATCAATAAACTTTAAGTTTATTATGGTATGGGTTTTTATACCAATAAATATCCACTTTATTGTGGCATTCTTTTGTTTGTGTAGTACAAACTGGAGAATAAAGCGGGTAGCTTTTCATATACAAATTATTCCGCTACAAGTTGTAGTAATAGAAAATACCAAATCTTTCCTTTATTTATAGTCTCAATATAATCAATCGCTTTCGCATATACTTTGGAAACTGAATAAGTTTCTTTGAGACTTACTACCACACAATACCTTATTGGTAATCAATTGCGTTTCTCCAACATAGTAATAATTGGCTCTTCTAGAGCTCTCAATTAATTTTGTACTACCACAGATTCATCAACATCCATGTGGTGAATATCTCTTTTAAAGAGAAAGTTATGCCATTATGATCATGGTCAAAATTATATGCAAGATATGTTTCTTGCATTATCGTTGTCCTTTAATAGTCATATTTCCAAAATATTTTGGCGTACAATAGGTACGTGACCAACGATCATTCATGCCATAACAATGACATTATTTTCATATATCATCTCAAACCTCCTTCTAGGGGTGAGTGTGGTATATTCAATACCTTTGCAAATGGATAATATTTTGCACCTCTTTTTCACAAATAGAGGTATGTGGATCAAGATGAGATAATGATGCATTTTTCCACAAAATTTTCCGTTTGGTTTCACCAACTTCTCCCCCTAATTTTGGGAAAAGTGTCTCATCGAATTGACAGTCTGCAAATCGTGCAGTGAACAAATCCCCTGTCAATGTTTCGAGGTAGCGAATAATGGAGGGCGATTCAAACTCAACATATATTCCTAACCTTCTTTGCAAAACCCATTTTGGTGCAATATGGCGGTGCTACAGGCACATATACTGCACATCCACAAATTCTTAAGTGGGATATATTAGGTTCATGACCCAAAACTAATTGCAACGGGGAATATTTGTGATAATTCGTCAGTCAGAGACGAACTAGCATTGCTGCATGCAAAATGGCGTGACCCCAAACCGAAGTGGGCAGCCTCGTTTTCATGAGTAAATGAGGAATTCAAGATTATTCTCATCTATTGTCTCAATATGATATCCATTTTGAATGAGATCTTTAAAACTCAACAAGTTCCTTTTAGACTTGGAGGAGAATATTGCATTCTCTAAAATGTTGTTCCTTTAGGCAGAGTTATAGTTGCTCTTTCGGAGCCTTTAATCAATTTACTACTACCAGAAATTGTAGTAACATCTGCCTTACACATACTTAAATGAGAGTAATATTTCTTCTCTTTGAATATCGTATGTGTAGTACATGAATCAACTAAACAAATATTTGATCCAAGATTGCTTTGTGAGATATCCATATTTGTTTTCCCATAGTTTGACATACAAAAGAAAATACACGAACATGAGAATAAACAAATTCAATCCGTTTGTTTCACATTTAAACAATATTTTCAAAATCTGCTGAGGTTAGTTGACTAACTAAATCAGATAGTCGATTATATGTTTTCCATAATCGATTACTTTGCAGTTTGAAAATTTCAGTTTAAGCACTGTCTCAATGTAATCGATTGTTAAACATACATAAACGATTATTTGCTATTTTGAAAAACTTCAGATCATACTGTCTTAATATAATCGATTGTTAAACATACATAATCGATTATTTGATATTTTGAAAAACTTCAGATCATACTGTCTTAATATAATCGATTGTTAACAAGTATATAATCGATTGTTTTGCAGTTTTAATGCGAAATATTAGATAATCGACTAACTGTTAGGTTAGCCGATTAACTCTACTGAAAAATCAAAATATCTTTGAAATTTAAGCATATTGAAACATTCTAAAGAACTAATACTAACGTTATATCATAAACTAACTAATACGAGCTGATACTAATGACTATTAGTTTATTCACTAACTAATACAAATAAAATCAAACGATTCCATCTTCCTTCATCACAGATCCATCACCGATTAAGTGGTCTATTTTCCCCTCAGGTGCTCAAAGAAGTCTGCCACATCCAGGTGGGTGATGTCCAAATTGTCGTCAGAGACAGAATTGGTTTCAGGGCATTTACCTTTTAGAGATGCTTGATAAAGCTCAACCAAATGTCTTGGTACACGGCAAATTTTCGCCCAATGCCCTTTTCCACCGCAACGATAATATATAGTTTATGAACTATTTGCTTTTGGATTCTCATCGCATCGTACTTGTGGCAGAGTGACCAACTTCAAGTTGTCATATCTCTCCTTTAAGCCATTCCACAAGATAGTTGGATCTTTGACTGTGATATATTCAATTTTCAAACCTTCATCAAGGTGATGGCGCAAGAAAATCAAGGCCTTAGCATAGTCTTGGGTGGATGCATTATTTCTGTCTTTAATGGCGTCTCCAAGACCCATTGCATCCAAATGGATTTCAGCATCCAACACCCATGTCATATAGTTCTTGCCCGAGATTTCAAGGGCAACGAACTTTCTTTTCATAATGTCAGACATGAAACAGAATTACATCAAGAGTGTGTTCATACTTACGGGCTTTATTATCACATTCACTTCAGGGAATGAATTATAATCATCTGTATGTGTTATATACAATCTCATGTCAAATATTACTTTCATAAAGTGAAATATTATTTTGAGAATCTTTATTATTCTCATTATCACAATGATGACGATTATAATTCCGTCTATTACCTCGTCCACATTCATTGATACCTTCATGGTAATAATTTTGTCTTCTTTCAGACTTACCACATACTGCTACCACATTCTCAAAAGGGAATGGAGCAAATTCAATTGGACGGATTTTATCTTCTTTCAGACTTATCACATACTGCTACCACATTCTCTAAAGGGAATGGAGCAAATTCAATTGGACGGATTTTTTTAATTCTTTGCCCACAATCATACATGAATTTGATCATGGCAAGGCATAGAAATTTTACCACTTCATGTGAGTGTAATTTCTTACAAACTCCATTAGAGTTATAATCAAACTTTGTTGTCTTTGTTTGTATATGAAATCAAATCGTAGAATTTCAAGAATTTGAAAGGGAAAAGTAAAATACTTACCTTAAATCCAGAATTTAATCATGAAGGAAGACCATAGAATATTTGACGATATTCCTTTCCATCTCCTCAAACAGCGCAACGGCTTTGGGATAGTCCTCCTTTCACTCTTTGAAACCAGGCTGATGAGAAGGCTATAAGTTGCCTCCTCTGGAATGAACCCCAAACTCTTCATCTGATTAAAAGTCTTAAAAGCTACTTCAGCATGACCTTGTTTGACAAGTGAGCAGATAACAACTGTAAAAGTAAAATGATTGGGCTCAACCCCTTTTTCAGCCATCTGTTTCCACATAGTAATAACATTTTCATGGCGTGATCCTTTTTGTAAAGATGAAAGCATGAAATTATAGACTGCAGTTGAAGGTGTAATTCCCCTTTGCTGAACAGCAGAAAAGAAGGACATCATCTCTTTGTGACAGTTAATTACCAACACCGAACTGAAGGGCTTTAAGATCGAAGAAATAACCCAATGTTAAAATGCATTAGTTGTTAAATCCCTCAAGTATCTTTTGTTCTGTCAGAATAGAACGGTAGAGTCTCGTGCTGATAACGTGTTATGAAATAATATAAGAACAAGAACAATAATACAAGAACAAGAACAATATAGAGAAAAGTAGAGAGAGGAGTATTCTTATTGATACTTTGGGATGATTTACAATGGGGTAAGACCTCTCTATTTATAGGCATAGAAAAGACTTAACCTCAAAGTAAAACTCTTCTATAAGATAGACATTCACTCTAATTAGAATTCTATTTATAACAATTTATTTATTTTCTTAAATAATTATAATATCGCTTATATATATAACATTATGCATACGTCACTGTTCTGTCCTTGTATTAAGACATTTTTTGCATCAAAATCTTGAGACACACTAGGCATGCAGCTTCCATGAAATTTCTACCAATACAAATTGTATGAAATCAGAAAGAAAAAGAAATAAAAGAACAATCCTATATAAAAAAATTTCAAAACAATCCCTCCGTTCCTATTTGCTTATCGGGTTGCAAAAAATATATAGCTGTGGCGAAATACTACGTATTTGTTATGAAACAATAGCAGAACAAGAGTAATATTGCAGAGAAAGAGAGAGATAAAATTCTTATTGAATTTTGGGGTGATTTACAATGGGGTAAGACCCCTCTATTTATAGGAGGAAAAATGACTTAACCTCAAAGTACAACTCTCTACAAGATAGACATTCACTCTAAATAGAATTCTATTCTTAATACTCCCCCTTGAATATCTACTCAATAAGAAATGTGCATCGTTAAAACCTTAACTAAAATAAAATCCAATAAAAAAAAATTCTAGAAAAGGAAAAAGAATACACATGTTTAGAAATGCGCCTATGTGTTCTCTCGTTAAAAAACCTTGCAAGGAAAACCCAGTGGGACAAAACCTTATAAGGAAAAAAGAGTGCAACGTGCATTAACTCCCCCCGATGAGAGCATCAATTCACATCCTTGAGCCTTCGCATTCCAATCTTGTGCACCATCTTCAAGAGATCGTTGGTAGAGTTTTTATAAATAAATCAGTCATATTAACTATAATAAATATTTGCACCTTGAAATCATAACTCGTGATAGATATATAATGTCTTCACAAATATCGTGGAATGGCTCTTAAATATCTTCATAAAGGTATCCTCGCTATCACATTATCATGCTTATAGTTATAACAAGATACATTTGTGCATAAATTGCACTGAGGAAGTGGTACCTCAAGATCAAGAATTGTATATTCTTCAAGCAACTTAAATCCTTCATGGATTGTCATATAAGCCATATAATAGACTTTAGATGCATATCAGGTTTTCATGTCAGGCTAGACATATAAGATATCGAAAACTGATTGTGCATACCATTTGCTTTATACTTTCAAGTGTTTGAACAACATAGACAAAATTATATGTCTTTCATATGAGACCAATTCTATTCGAATTGCATCTCTTCTATTTGGCCAATATTTTTGTCTGTATTCGACCAACTTATGATCCTCATTGATATTTAGCGCTATCTTAGATGTCGTCGACGAACATTTTATATCGGTTTTAATAAATTTTCATAAAGAAGTAACATAGAGATCTCTTCATTCATATATTCAGGTACCTGAATCTCTCGTGAGATTTTATGAAGTGTTATGTCATGTGACCTTCTAGATCACTTGCCTCATTTATTATGATCATTTGCTCATTTTCTTTATCAAGAAGTTCTATTTGAAACTAATTTGTCTGTACGCTTTAAGCGTACCATAGATTTTGTCCTTCTAGGACTTAATATGAGCATTTGCTATGAGAATATAGTTACTTTCTTTGAGTCAACAAATGCGTATGGCATGCTTTGCAATATATTGCGAATGAATTATCCGTTTATGAACTTCAAGTTCATATAATCCTATTCGAGGATCTAGATATACAAATTATAATCCGTTCGCGTAACTTTTTTTCAATTGTTTATCATATCTCCCCCCGTGTTAGAAAAACTAACTTGTTTTCTCAACTTTGAGAATCCATCTTTGTGCATTATGGTGTTAATGAAAATATACATCGCACATCAATAATAATAAGATGAAATTATTTGGTTCCTGACCTTGAACCATTTGTGAGGGGAGAATGCAATATACTTTCGTAAATAATACATATCAAATTGATATATATAACTTTGTTCTCATAAGAAACAGTTTAGCTATTAAGTAGAGGCACTAAATAAATTATTTTGCTAAACCAACTTATCAAGATGAACTTCTTGAATAGATAATTTGAAAAGTATTCTCTAAATTGAATTATTGAGCAAGTTACCTCGCAAAACACCATGTTACGGGTTAATAATAATCGCACATGTAATCATATCATAGATGCATCTTATGTGGTATGCATGGGAGATGAATGAGCTCATATTTACCTTTGATATTTCCAGCATTCATGGGATTCAATCCCAATTTTAATTGGTCTATCAATTAACGAGAACAAGTAACCTAAGAGAATTGGTAAAGATCTTTTTAGTTCTTTAATATTTACCCATATAGATTCTCGTTTATTTTTGCACATCATACTTTAATTAATATGAATAAAGCAGCTATGCCAACTGGATATCAATAAACTCCAAGTTTATTGTGATATGAGTTTTATGTCAATAAAGTTCTACTTTATTGTGGCATTCTTTTATTTGTGTAGTACAAACTGGAGAATAAAGCGGGTAGATTTTCGCATACATATTATTCCGCTACAAGTTGTAGTAATAGAAGATATAAAATCTTTCCTTTATTTATATTCTCAATACAATCAACCGCTTTCGCATATACTTTGGAAACTGAACAAGTTTCTTTGAGACTTACTACAACACAATACTTTATTGGTAATCAATTGTGTTTCTCCAAAATAGTATAATTGGCTCTTACAAAGCTCTTAATTAATTTGGTACTATCACATATTAATCAATATCCATATAGTGAATATTTCTTTTAAAGAGAAAGTTGTATCATTATGGCCATGGTAAAAATTATATGCAAGATATGTTTCTTGCATTATTATTGTCCTTTAATAATCACATTACCAAAATATTTTGGCGTACAATAGGTATGTGATCAATGACCATTCATGCCATAATAATGACATTATTTTCTTATATCATTTCAAACCTCCTTCTAGAGGCGAGTGTGGTATATTTACTACCACTAGCATGTTCATATTCGTCCAATAAGGAATATGTATTCATAAATTAGATGTTGTCACACTCACATCATGAATGAACCATAATCATCTATATGTGCTTTATAAAATCTCATATTGTCAAATTGATGACAAATATTTCTTTCACAGCGTGAAGGATTATTTTGAGAATCCTTATTATCTTCATTATCATAATGATGACGATTATAATTTCGTCTATTGTCACGTCCACATCCATTGATACCTTCACGGTAATAATTTTTTCTTCTTTCAGACTTACCACATACTGCTATCACATTCTCTATAGGGAATGAGAATGGAGCAAATTCAATGGGACGGATTTTTAATTCTTTGCCTATCAATCATACATGAATTTGATCATGGCAAGACATAGAAAATTTACCACGTTGGGTGGTTATAATATATTTCAAGCTACCTTAAAGTTGCAATCAAAATTTACCGTTTATGCTTGTTAAAATCAAATTATGAAATTACAAGAATTTGAAAGAGAAAAGTAAAATACTTACCTTAAATCCAGAATTAATCTTGAAGGAAGTTCATAGAATGATTAACAATCATTATGCTCAATCTCAAAGCTTCTACTTAATTGATTAGAGTCTCGTGCTGATAACGTGCTATGAAACAATAACAGAACAAGAGCAATATTGCAGAGATATAGAGAGAGAGAGAGAGAGAGAGAGAGAGAGAGAGAGAGAGAGAGAGAGAGAGAGAAAATTCTTATTGAATTTTGGGGTGATTTACAATGGGGTAAAACCCCTCTATTTATAGGAAGAAAAATGACTTAACCTCAAAGTAAAACTCTCTACAAGATAGACATTCACTCTAAATAGAATTATATTCTTAACAGTATTCCTTTTGTTTCAAAAAAACTGATACTATCTCCTTATTAATGTGTTTCAAGAAGATTGTCACTTTCAATATTTCCTTAATAAGAAATATTTATAACCACACAAATATTTTGATAAATTTTATATCACACGTTTTACAATCATACAAATACTATGACTTACTTAAAATCAAATATATTACAAATATTTTTTTCTTTATTAAAGTTTTTGTCAAAACAAACTAAAACGATCTAAACAGAGGGCGTATATTGGATTCACGCAAATCTTAAAGTAGGCATGATGTGTACGTCCACGTTGAGGTTTCCTCTTACTTTCAAGTGGGAGTTAGTCGGTAGATATATAATGGTAAAACTTATTTGCATCTAATAAATATATTAAAATATTAAATGCAAGATATGTGTATTTTTACTTAAATTTTTAACTACTAAAATTAAATTAATTGAGTTGATATAAACACATTATACAAATAAATATTTAGCGTGACACATATATATATATCATAACCGATCAATTCTGACTGCCATAATGATACAATTAAATCTGACTTATTTCCCAAGATATTTAACTAAGCTAGTTCTCTATGAATTTACTTTTCACGGTGAATGGGGAATTTTAGGTTAGAGCCATAGCAATTAATGAAGAAACTTATGATAAAAAGTGTATCTCTTCTAGTGAATTCTATGCAGTATGATTTATATTAGTCAATTCAAAGATTTCGGAATAATCTTGTCCAAAAGGATTAAAAATAACTTTGGAAAAATCCTTCCAAATTTGATATACTTGTTTTTCTTCTATTTTATTTTTTTAATAATAATTCTTTGACTTATTAATCACTAATGCAGTAATTACAATCCACTACACTCTTCTAATTAATTAATTTTAGGAATATCTTCTCATTTCATTTAATTTCTATAATAATTAAAAAAAAATTTCTAAGTAAATACATATCAAGATAAACTTCTATAATAATGCATCAAGTACGTTTACAAGCATTTTTATTACGCAATTAAAAGAACTCTGAATAAATACTAATTAATTGAAAAGCGCGGTGAACAGATTACAGACACCAAAAGAAAAAATAAAAATAATTTCCTGTTTGATTTCCAACTTCTACTTAAATTATGATTGTCATCAATAGTTGTAGATAACTAGATATCCTTCTTCCACGTTCCAGTTAACTGTAAAAGAGCAATTATCGCTCCATCAAAGTAATCACAGCAGTATTTGTTAAGTGATAACTGCTATTAACAATAATACAAGTCTAAACGAATTCTTCACCAAAGACGTTTAAAAAAATAAGTTTAAGGGTGTGTTTGGCATAATGGAAAATATTTTCCTAGAAAATATTTTTTGAAAAATAAGTAGTAATTTTATTTATTTTTTAGTATTTCGTACGCAAAATAAGGAAAATAACTTTTCAAGAGTATTCATAAATAATATATATATACAACAATGTGATGACCCTTTTTGGGTCATCACATGTTTCAAAACAAAATTATGTATTCTGTGGCCTTGAAAACTTCATTAACCATCACGTCGATTTATGTACACAGTCCGTGCATGCAACCATAAAAGCTTAAATATGAAAATCTGTGGAAAATAATAAATTTTGATAATAAAAAGAGTTAATTTTACTTCGGTCAACATTTTCGGTAAATGGACTCGGACCTATGATTTGACGGTTCCAGAGGGTTTGTAGGAAAATATGGGACTTGGGCATGTGCCAGGAATCACATTCCGGGGTTCCAAGCCCGAGAAATGAATTTTTAAAGAATTATTTTCTGAAATTGTTTAAAGGAATTTGAAATAAAATTTGCTCAGAGCATGCTGGTATCAGGCCTGTATTTCGGTTCCGACACCTGATACATATCATATATATGATTTAGGATATTTCTGTGGAATTTGGTAAAAAATGAATGTCATTTGACGTGATTCGGACTTAAACTGCAAAATTGATGGTTAAAGAAGTTTTGAGGAAATTTTATTGGTCTCGAGATTTTAATTGATGTTCATGATGTTATTTTGATAATTGGATTACACGAATAAGTCCGTAGGATATTTTTGAGATGTTTGTATATATTTGGTTTGGAGTTCTAAGGGCTCGGGTGAGTTTCGGGTAGGTTCCAAGGTGTTTTAGGCTTAAAAACAGAGTGTTGCATGCTCAGAGAGGCGGAGGACCTCTGAACATGGCAGTACGGTCTGCACGATATGGACTGCTGCCGCAGAGAGGCTTGTGTGGCCGCACTAGTTTTGGTTCAGTCCACGGTGAAGAATCAGTGGTCCGACTTTGGAAGCCTATATCTTTGTATCCATATGGAATTTTGAGATGATTCACAAACAAAAGTTGTATCCCTACGTGTCTAGTTTTCAGAAATATATTATAATAGGCATTTGAACACCCGTAGAGAAAGTTATGACCAAAATACTAAGACCTGACACTGCAGAACATAAGAAGCCTATGCGGCTGCGGTTGATTTTGTGCGGTCCGCACAAGGCATCTGAGGGCAGTATATTTAGACGGAATTTTCAGTTATTTTTTAATTTTTAAGAGCCCAAAAATATAAGAGTCGATTTTTGAAACAATCTTTCTTCTCCAAATCAAGTGTAAGTCATTTTTAACTTGTTTTCTTCTATTATTGACATCTTTTAACATGATTTCAACTTCAAATCAATGATTTTCATCGCAAAAATTGAGTGTTTTGGGTAGAACCTAGGTTCTTCAAAACTTAGGGATTTAGACCTCAATTTAAGGTCCGATTTCAAAGCAAATTATATATTAGAGTTCGTGGGAGAATGAGTAATCGGATTTTGGTTCGAACCTTGGGTTTTGACCATGTGGGCCCGAGGGCGATTTTAACTTTTTGGGTAAAATTTTGAAATTTTAATATTCATGCATTTAAATTGATTCATTTAGCATTTATTAATATAATTATATAACTTGTGGCTAAATACAGGCAAGTTGGTGGTGCAAACAAGACGTAAAGCGATAGTTGAGGCTTGAATTACGTTCGTGACATCGAGTAAGTGTTTGGTCTAACCTTAACTTGAGAGATTAGGAGTTGAGTCCTATTTGCTATATGGTAATTGTTGAGTACGACATATAAGCATAGTGACGAGTATCTATACGTTGATGTCTAGGAAGAGCGTGAATCTTTATATTGTGAATATCTTAATTTCGTTGTATCTTCCATGCATTATGATGATTTCTAATTGTTGTGAAAAAATTGTGAAAGGCATTGCGATCTTTCAACAAGCTCAAGTTACATTGCGAATTGTAAAAGTATATGAGACGATTGAACCCTTTGGAGCATTGGCCAAATGGTAAAGTGAGTTATGGAATAAAAGTGAAAAAAAAAATTATAAATTGTTCCTTTGCTAGGATATTATTGCTTTATTAGTTATCTCTCTTGTCAGGATATTGATATTATTGATATTGTTCCCTTACCGGGACTTAAATGTTTAATTGTTGTTCCCTTGCCGAATTCCTATATGATCTTGTTTACTACATTGCCCCTTTGTTTGTGATTGTTATTTGGGTGTGGAATGAGTGTTAAAGCACGAAGGGTTATCCCGTGCATTGTTTGCTATTGTGAGTAAAGAGTGTAAAGCACGAAGGGTAATGCCGTGCTGCACGATGTAGCATTCTGTGCCGATTTTATTCATTATATGGTGATGAAGAAGAGTAAACACAGGAAAGGTGATGCCGTGCACGTATTTATTATATGATTGTTTTGGTGAGAACGAGACTAAAAGCACGAACGGTGATGCCGTGCACACTTTTATTAAATAATTGTTTCGGTGATGATGAGAGTAAAAGCACGAAGGGTGATGCCATGCAATTGTTGATTTTTGATTCTTTATTGATATTCAAGCTATGTTGTTTCTTTTCTTACTTGATGCCTTTCTATTCGGAACTGTTATCTCCCCGACAACATGTTCCCCCTCCCACATTGATTGGTTATTTATGTATTTCTTTTCCGATGTATATATTTGAATTTCACATGTTTATTTGGTAGTTTGGTCCTAGCCTTGTCACTACTTTACCGAGGTTAGGCTAGACACTTATCAGCACATGGGGTCAGTTGTGCTAATACTCAAAACACCCAATTTCCCCATGAAAATTATTAATTTTAAGTTGAAATTATGTTAAAAGATATTAATGATTGAAAATAATGAGATAAAATTAACTTACAATCGATTTGGAAGAAGAGCTGTCTTGAAAAATTGCCCTAAGGAGTTTGTGTTTTGAAAAGATGTGAAAAATGGGTTTAAAATCGTCTAAGCATAAAAGTTGTAGGTCTCTAATATGGGAATTACAAACAGGGGTTCGCAATTACGAACCCTGACCTCTGTTGGCTTAGGAAATGCGAAGGGAAGATCGCAATTGCGAAGAGGACATTTGTGACCCAAGGCTGAACATGGGAGTTTCACATTTGCGATCACAGTGTTGCATTTGCGAGTTGCCTTCCGCATTTGCGAGCCAAGTGGTTGCATTTGCGATCAGGCCTGCCCAAGTCCTATTTTCGCATTAGCTATGGAGGTCTTGCATTTGTGAAGCCTGCAGACCTGATACACCAACTGAGAATTTATGCAATTTTCTAAGTTCAAAATGAACCCCGTGGCCTGTCCAAAACTCACCCGAGCCATCGATGCTCCAAACTATATATACACACAACCTCAAAAACAAACTACGAACTTATTCGTGTAATAAAATTACCAAAATAATATCATGAACATAGAATTAAACCTCAAGATCAATGAAATTTTCTCAAAACTCCTTTAAACATCAAAGTTGCATTTAAGGTCTGAATCACATCAAAGGGACTTCGTTTCATACCAAACTTCACATATAAGACCTGTACCGGGCACTGGAACCGAAATACGGGCCCGATACCCACACATTTCAATAAAAATTGATTTCAAATTCCTTAACAATTTAGGAAAATAATTTTATTTAAAAATTCATTTCTCGGGCTTGGGACCTCGGAATTCAATTCCGAACATATGCACAAGTCCTATGTTTTTCTATGGACCCTCCAGAACCGTCAAATCATCGGGCCGGGTCCGTTTACCCAAAATATTGACCGAAGTAAAATTAACTCATTTTATAGGCAAAATTTATTTTTTCTACATATTTTCATATTTAAGATTTTCGGCTACGCGGCCTGACCGCGCACGCAAATTGAAGTAATTCTAAATGAAGTTTTCAAGGTCTTGAAATATAGAATTTCATTTTTAAACAAGTGATGACCTCTTTGGTCATCACAGTATTTTCCAAAGCATTTAAGCCAATCAAATATGGGAAATTTGAAAATATTTTTTGATAAATATTTTCGTTCATACGAAACACACCTTAAATGTCGCATTATTCTATATTAATGCTAGATAATTTAAAAGAATTACTAGCAAAAAAATTAAAATAGAGGAATTATGCATCAAGGAACTCGATGTGTTTGTAATGCAAAGTTTAAGTTACCGTAATCAATTTTGACATTTTGAATAAAGAATTATAATAAAATACACATGACTTTACACCATAAGAAAAAATGGTCCATGTTTTTAAGTTTTACCCTACCTAGTTGTCACAACCCAAAACCCACTAAGGGTCAGATGTCACCGGAGACTGTGGTTAGGAAAGCCAACCATAAATACATAATTAAAATTTTGTTTTAATAATTTTAAAAACTATGATTTTTCGCCATTTTACTAGTAAAAGACAATCATTTCAAATTGAATATAAATGTTATGAAGCTAATACAAAATACCAAATAATCATCCCAGAACCCGGTATCACTACTGCATGAGCATTTACTAAGGAATGAAATAAAACACAATAACTATCCATAATACAAATTGGAAATAAATGAAAATACAGTACAATACTTTGAAGAAGACTATGCTTGCTGCGGATCGTCTCGCAAGGTACAACTCACCTAAGTGCCCCCATCAACTATGTCGTAGCGCCCAACTAGGCCACTAGCCACACATGAACCTGTGCAATAAAATGCATAGCAAGTATAGTATGAATATGAAAATAACGTGTGCCTAGTAAGTATCCCGTCTAACCTTAAAGAAGTAATGACGAGAGCTCAACTTTGACACTTACTAGTGGTCTAATGATAATATATTGAAAATATGAGGAAATCATGGATTTTATAAAGCAAATATAAACTCATAAAATCCCAAAGCAGGTAAACAACTTCTCAAATAATAATTGATTTTCAAAAGAAATACAATTCATCATCTTTATCAATTTATCTCCGGCCAGGAAAGGCAAATATCAATGTTTATAATTCTCAGGCTAGCAATACAAGTATGCGCATATCATGCTGAGGTCGTACATCCCAATCCAACATAAAAATAAAATTTGCATGCCAGAGGGTCGAATGGCGCGAATCACAGATGCATCTATTGCCCCACTCAAAAATTATACATGTGACGTGGTCAACATAAATAAATAAGTACCCTGCTCAGGAATCGTACATGTGATGCGGGCACACATAGATTATGACGACCCGGCTGGTCGTCTTAAGAATTTACCCTCGATCCCCAATTAGCTATTTTTCCCAAGTTTGTTTCTGCTAATGTGATTTATCGGGATGTTCGGTTTTGAATTTTGGAGAGTTTTGGGACACTTATTTCCTAATTGAGAGCATAAGTATTGAAAAGTTGACTGCAGTCGAAATAGTATGAAGATGACCTCGGAATGGAAATATGATGGTTTCATTAGTTCCGTTAGTGATATTGGGCTTAGCGGCATGATCAAAATGTGATTTGGAGGTCCATAGCTAATTTAGTCTTGAAATGCCGAAAGTCGAATTTTTTAAGTTTCCGGTCCGATAGTGAAATTTTGATCCAAGGGTTGGAATGGAATTTCGGAAGTTGTAGTAGCTCTGTGGTGTTGAATGTGACGTGTGCACGCAAAATTTCAGGTCATTCGGACGAGGTTTGATAGATTGTTTGATCGAAAGTGCATTCTTAGAGTTTTTGGAGTTCTTAAGCTTGAATCCGATGAAAAGTAGGTGTTTTGATGTTGTTTTTAACATTCTGAAGGGCTTAACAAGTTTGAATGATGTTTTTGGATTGGTTAAGGTCCCGGGGACCTACTGTGTGTTTCGGATGCTCAACAGTTCATTTTTGGAACTTAGAAAATTGCAGACAATGTTGCAACAGTCAGTTCTGGTTTCCTTCTTCGTGTTCGCGAGAGGGATCACGCGTTCGCGAAGAGGAGCCAGGGATCTCTTGGTATCCCGAGGATCTCTTGGTATCCTCAATAAATATGTTAGGGATCTATTGGTATCCCGAGGATATCTTGTTATCCTCAATAAATAAGTCAGGGATCTCTTGGTATCCCGAGGTTATCTTCGTATCCTCAATATATATATATATATATATATATATAAAAGCCAGGGATCTCTTGGTATCCCGCACCTCAGTCCAGATCATAAACACGTGCAGGGGATCTCCCGGGACGCCGTCCTGTAGTCCCAATTTAAACACATAGTAGCACCTCATGAATATCAAGATAAATACCAAGGCTGTAACAAGTAGACAGTTAATTTTAGACTAACATATTTCACGTAATGAAATTAAGGCAGTTTAAGAAAATAAACAATTAAATAAACTAAGTATCCTTTTCTAAACTAACACAGGCTATGTTTCCAAGTAGAATAAAATAAGTAGGAGAAGAACTATGTTTAAATACTTAAAGAAAAACCGGATTTTCAACAATTATCTCAAGTACGTGCTCATCACCTCACGTACAAGACATCCAATTACCAAATATCATATCCGAAGGGGAAAGGTCCCGACACAAGGTTAGACAAGCCACTTATCTCGAACCGGCTCAAAATCAACTAGAAATCACGTTCTTAGCACGTCCAAATGGCCCAAATATGTTCAATCCTGATCCATTTCATAAAGTAAATATTACTTCAAGAAGTTGATTCTATAATTAAATTCTAAGTTAATATGAAAAATAATGTAAAATGACCAAAAGCCCTTCAGATTAACGTCTCGGAATCAAGTGAAATTAACATTTTGAGAAACCCCGTACTCTCACAAGTCTATTCATATGAAAATCTCTCAAATCAGATGTCAAAAACCGAAGCAAAACTCAATTTCTATGTCTAAGAACTTTTTCCTCAATTTCTACAAAATTTCAAAATTAAAGGATGGATTTAAGAGAATATTCATGGGAATTAGTCTAATCCGAGTA
The DNA here is from genome assembly GCA_034376525.1 of Nicotiana benthamiana. Taxonomy (NCBI): domain Eukaryota; kingdom Viridiplantae; phylum Streptophyta; class Magnoliopsida; order Solanales; family Solanaceae; genus Nicotiana; species Nicotiana benthamiana. The sequence continues at coordinate 142,197,373 of CM067330.1, read as the reverse complement.
AGAATAACTTATCCAAGTTTCCGAGGTAAAAATCTTCTCAAAAATTGTGATCTCCCGAGCTCCCAAGTCCAAAATACGAATTATGGTCTAAACCCTCGATTTTGGGTTTTAAATTCTGCCTAGGTATATTGTACATCGCAATTGCAAAAGAAGGCATACGATCATGAAGCGTAAAAATGAAGGCTTCTGAAAATGGACTATGAGAATGTGATAGGAGGCACACGATCGCTAAAGAGGAAGAGATGGGCTTACACAATCGGGGTTTAAGACACGCGAACGCGAAGAAGAAATCGGGATACTGAGCCACCAACTCAGTTTCTACTATGCGAACGCGTAGGGGCAGCTGCGAATGCGAAAGAGGAATGGGGCACTGCTATGCGATCATGAGTCAACTGATACGATCGCGAAGAAGGAAGTGGGCCCCCTCCGAAATTACACTATGCCATCGCAGATGGATGGCTGCGATCGCGATGAAGAAAAGTCTGCACCACCTGAACCTGGATGTTTACAACTTTTTAACAACTCAAAATGACCCGTTAAGCATCCGAAATACACTCGAGGCCCCCGGGACCTCAACAAAACCTACAAACATATCCCATAATATCATTCAAACTTGTTCCAACCTTCTGAACAACATAAATAACATCAAACACCTATTTTCATCAAATTCAAGCTTAAAATTTCCAAAAACTTTAAAAACACATTATTGATAAAACAATCTACCAAACCTCGTCCGAATGACTTGAAACATTGCACACACATCCCTAATGGCATGATAGAGATACAGAAACTTCCAAAATTCCATTCGGACCAAAATATCACTATCGAAGAAAAAACATCCAAAATTCAACTTTCGGCATTTCAAGGCTAAATTAGCTACGGACCTCCAAAATACGTTCCGGTCATGCTCCTAACCCCGAAATCACCTAATAGAGCTAATGGAACCATCAAATTTCCATTCCGAGGCCATCTTCATACTGTTCTTACTACAGATAATTTTCCAACATTTAAGCTCCCATTTGGGGACTAAGTGTCCAAAAACTCTCCGAAACTTAAAACTGAACATCCCGACAAATCAAATTAGTAGAAATAAACTTGCGGAAATCAATTACTAGGGGATTGAGGCATTAATTATTAAGACGAACGGTCGGGTTGTCACATCCTCCTACACTTAAATATTCGTTCGTCCTCGAACGAGCATAGAGACATACTTGAAGTAGTGAAAAGATGAGGGTAACGGCTGCACATATCCTGTTCGATCTCCTGAACCTTTAGTGACGCAATGACCTCAACTTTCTGACCTACCTATCCAATATATCCAGTAGCTCCTTAATATAGGATAGATCCTTGTCCAACTAGACTGAACTGAAATCCAACACGTGCGATGGATTCCCGTGATACCTCCGGAACATCAGAACATTTAATACCGGATGAACTCCTCCCAAGCTGGGAGGTAAGGCAAGCTCATAAGCAACCTCCAAAACATGTCTTAATATCTCAAAAGGGCCAATAAACCTCAGACTCCACTTCCTTTTCTTCCCAAATATCATAACGCCCTTCATAGGCAAAACCCGAAGCAGATTCCGCTCTCCAAACATATAGGAAACATCACGAACCTTCCGGTCCGCACAGTTATTCTGTCTGGACTAGGCTATACGAAGTCTATCCTGAATCGCCTTAACCTTCTCCAAAGCTTCCTGAACCAAATCTGTGCGCAATATTCTAGCCTCACCCGGCTCAAACCAACCCACCGGAGATCCACAACACCTACCATATAAAGCCTCACACGGTGCCATCTAAATGTTGGACTGATAGCCGTTGTTGTAAGCAAACCGTGTCAATGGCAAGAACTGATCCCAAGACCCTCCAAACTCAATCATGCACGCACGGTACATATGCTCAAGAATCTGCATAGTGCGATCAGACTGCCAGGCCGTCAGAGGGTGAAATGCCATACTCAACTCTACCCGAGTGCCCAAATCACGCTGAACGGCCCTCCAAAACAGCGATGTGAACTGAGTACCTCTGTATGAAATAATGAAAACTAGAACACCATACATACAAACAATATCCCGGATATAAATCTCCACCAATCACCAGGAATAGGTAGTATACATTGGAATGAAATGAGCGGACTTGGTCAGTCGATCAACAATCACCTAAATAGCATCAAACTTCTTCAAAGTCTGTGAGAGTCCAACTTCAAAGTCCACGGTTATCCGCTCCCACTTCCACTTCGAAATTCTATCTGCTGAAGAAACCCACCCGGTCTCTAGTGCTCATACTTCACATGCTGACAGTTGAGGCACCTAGCTACAAATACAACTATATCTTTCTTCATGCGCCTCCGCTAATAGTGCTACCTCAAATCCTGATACATCTTTGTGGCACCTGGATGGATAGAATACCATGAACTATGGGCTGTAATTGATGAAAACCCATCAACAAAACGACGGTAGTAAACCACCAAACCAAGGAAGCTGTGGATCTCTGTAGCTGAGGATGGACTGGGCCAACTGTGCAATGCCTTAACTTTCTTAGGATCCACCTGTATACCCTCCCTCAACATCACATGACCCAAAAAAAGCCACGGAATCCAATAAAAACTCACATTTCGAGAACATTGTATACAATTTCATTTCCCTCAAGTCTGAAGCACCGTCCTTAGGGGTTTCTCCTGATCTTCCCGACTCCAGGAGTATGCAAGAATATCATCAATAAAGACAATAATGAAGGTGTCGAGATATGGCCTGAACACATTGTGCATCAAGTGCATAAAATCTGCTGGGGCATTGTTCAGCCCAAACGACATGACAAGGAACTAGTAATAACCATACCGAGTCCTGAAGCCAGTCTACGAGATATCTAGCTCCCAAATCTTCAACTGGTGGTAACTCGAATGCAAGTCAGTCATATTAAACACCCGTGCACCCTGAAGCTGGTCAAATAGATCACCAATATGAGGCAAAGGATAACGGTTCTTCACTGTAACCTTATTCAACTGGAGATAATCAATACACAAACGCATAGAACCATACATTTTCTTTACAAACAAGACAAGAGCACCCCAAGGTGAAATATTGGGTCACATAAAACCCTTATCAAGCAATTCCTATAACTCATCCTTCAACTCCTTCAACTTGGGAGGAGCCATACGATAAGGAGGAATAGAAATAGGCTGAGTACCCAATAACAGACCAATGCAAAAATCAAAATCTCTACCAAGAGGCATGCCTGGAAGATTAGCTGGAACACATTAGGATAATCTCATACTACTACAACGGAATCAATTGAAGGGTATCAATACTGACATCTCTCACTTAAGCTAGATACGTGTCACACCCTTTCTCGACCATACACTAAGCCTTAAGGAAAGAAATAACTCTACTTGGAGTGTGATCTAAAGTACCACTCCACTGGACACGTGGTATACCTGGTATAGCCAGCGTCACCGTCTTATTGTGACAATCAAGAATACAAAATGGTGCAATAACTAGTCCATGCCCAAAATAATATCAAAATCAACCATGATGTATATTAATAAATCGGCTCTGGTCTCAAAACCACGAATAGTAACCAAACACTACCGATAAACGCGATCCACAATAAGAGAATCTCCCACAAGAGTAGAAACATAAACATGGTAACTCAAAGAATCTCGGGGTAGACCCAAATGCGGAGAAAAATAAGAAGACACATAAGAACAATAGGAGCCTGGATCGAATAGAACAGAAACATCTTTGTGACAAACCATAAAAATATTGTGATGAAAGAATCGGAGGCAACAACCTTAGTACGAGTAGGAAGGGTATAATATCTGGCCTGGACTCCACATCGAGGGTGACCTCTACCTCCCCGGCCTCTACCTCCCTGACCTCCACCTCTAGCTGGCTAAGCAGGTGGGGTAGCAACTGGAGATGTAATCATAGCCTGAGAACTCTGGGGTCTTACTCTGGATAAGAAGTCTATGGAGGTGCAATCCTCACCACACAGAGTGTGTCACCATACTCAAAATAAGCTCTGGGAGGATGTGGTAGCTATGAATGGCTAGGGCCAGGTCTGTTGGACTAACCTCAAAAAGCACCCTGCGCAAGAGAAGCACTAGAAACTGGAGGTTCATAATACGACTCCCAAGGCCTAGGATAAGATGGAGCACTGCTTGCTACTGGAAGAGCTGAATGAACGGGCCATCATATAACCCCTACCATGATGATTGGAACCTAGGCACGAGCACCTGAGAAATGGCCCAACTATTGAAACCTCTTGGCCTTCCTCTGCTTTCTCTCCCTACCATGAAAACCTCAATCCTCCTAGCAGTGTTCACCACCTTCTAATAAGAAATATCCATCTACAACTCATGAGCCATTCTAGATCTGATGGGAGGAATATTCCCCTTAATAAACTGGCGAACCATCTCGCGAAAAGTAACAACCAAGGCTGGTGCATACCTAGCCAAAGTTGTGTAACGAACATCATACTCTGAAACAGTTATAGCACCCTGGCGCAAATACTCAAACTCTGCGTGCCATGCATCCCTAAGGCTCTGAGAAGCATACTCTCTCAGGAATAGATCCAAAAATTGAGCCCAAGTCAGTAAAGCACCAACATATGGATTGTCTAACTCATAGGTGCAACACCAGTCATAGGCGGCTCCTTGAAGCTAGAAAGTGGTAAAAGAAACCCCGCTGGATCTGGAGATACCGGTAGTACGAAGAATGCGGTAACAATCACCAAGAAACCCTAGAGCATCCTCTGATGCTAGACCACTGAACTCAGGAGGCATGTACCTCTTGAACTTCTCAAGCCTCAACTGCTCCCGCTAGGAGGCTGCTTCCATGACCTCGGGCTCAACTGGCACTGCAAGCGGTACATGAATAATCTCAGGGACCTGCTCATCATGAACTCACTGATCAGGAGTGCGGGTGGCAGGAGTTTGTGCTCCTCCCCCGACATGGGAAGTGGCTGCAGCAAGGGGAAGCAACCCTATCTGAGCCAAGGTGGTGTGCGTGCTCATGAACTCTGCTAAAGTCTCCTGATGGGCTGTAGTAGTAGTAGTAGTAGGCATGTCAGGTGCCTGGACTCCGGATGGATATGTTGGTGGTACCTCGGCGACAGCTTAAATAGGTGCTCTCACTGCACCACGTGCGTGTCCTTGGCCTCTACCCCGGCCTCTAACGGTAGGCGTAAGGGGAACGGGTGCCTGATCATCTCTGGTAGCACATGTACTCACCATCTTTGAGACAATATAAGACAGAAGTTTTGATTTGTGATATCAAAATATCGCACAACAAGGAATTAAATAAAGTGAAGATATTTCCTAACAGATACATAGTCTCTTGTAGATAAGTAGAGACGTCTCCGTACCAATCAGCCAGACTATAATAAATCGGCATGTGTTCCGTGACTCCTATGAACCTAGATCTCTGATACCAACTTGTCACGACCCCAGTTTGCCCTCCGTGAACTGTCATGACAATACCTAGCCTTTGCGATTAGGTAAGCCTAACAATGCAGAAAAGTAAATATAAACTTGCTGAAAGATAAATTATAAACTAAGAATAACTAAGTGAAAGCAGTATATAGGAGCCAATCGGCATATACATCACAACATCTCAACTTTTACCTTACTATCCAAAATTTTGGAAACTCACCGAAAAACAAGCTATAAGAATAATAGTCAAACGGTCTAACTCCGGAATGTTCTATATCAATAGTATGATATAAGGGCTAACACTACAAGATAACATATAGATTTAGAATCTTCGATGTGCGGACGTGGAAGATGTACGTCGAAGTCTCCAAAAGCTCTCCATACAGGATGGTAAGCATGTGCAGAGGTACATGTATCTGCATATGAAAACAGGTGCATAAAGGGCATGAGTACATGTACTACTTATTATGTAGTAAAATTTCCTGTCTGTCGTGATTGGATATGAATCAATCTCAGTAAGTGTCAAGCCTAACCTCAGTCAGATAATGATGAGGAAGGTCAAGTCCCTACTGAGATAAATATATAATGAAATAAACGGATAAATAATCAGCAAAAACTGAGATTCTGGAATAATGATCTACATATTATAATAAGAGTACAATAATGAAAAAAAAATCCAAACACAAGGAAATACCGCTCACAATAAGGATGACAACCGGGAATCACTTGGTATCCCGAGGATCTCTTAGTATCCCCATCATATACACTAGAGATCTCTTGGTATCCCGAGGATCTTTTAGTATCCTCAATAAATATGCTAGGGATCTCTTGGTATCCCGAGGATATTTTTTTATCCTCAATAAATATGCCAGGGATCTCTTGGCATCCTAAATATATATAAACCAGGGATCTCTTGGTATCCCGCACCTCAGTCCAGATAATAAACACATGCAAGGGACCTCCCGAGATGCTGTCCCGTAGTCCCAATTTAAACACACATCACCAGCTCAAGAATATCAAGATAAATACTAAGTCCGTAACAATTAGACAGTTAATTCGAGCCTAACATACTTCACGTAATGCAATTAAGGCAGTTTAAGAAAATAGGCAATTATGTCAACTAAGTATTTTTTTCAAAACAAACTCAGGCTTTGTTTGCAAGTAAAATAACATGTAAGAAAAGAACTCAGTTTAAATACTTAAAAGAAAAACCGGATTTTTAACAATTAGCTCAACTACGCACTCGTCACCTCACATACAAGGCATTCAATTACCAAATATCATATCCTAAGGGGAAAGGTCCCTCACGAAAGGTTAGACAAACCACTTACCGTAAATCGGCTCAAAATCAACTAGAAACCACATTCTTGTAACGTTAAAATGGCCCATATCTATTTAATTCCATTTCATAATGTAAATAATACTTAAAAAAAACTGATTTTGAAATTAAATTCTAAGGCAATACGCAAAATTATGTAAAATAACCAAAATGCCCCTTAGGAAAACATCTCAGAATCGGATGAAATTAAAATTTTCAAAAACCCCGTACTCTCACGAGTCTATTCATATAAAAAACTCTCAAATCGGATGTCAAAAACCCGATCAAAACACAATTTCTATGTCTAGGAACTTTTCCCCCAATCTACCAAAATTCCAAAATTAAAGGATGGATTAAGGGAAGATTCATGAAAACTAGTCTAAACCGAGTAAGAATCACTTACCCAAGTTGCCCTCATGAAAATCCTCTAAAGAATCATGATCTCCCGAGCTCCTATGCCCAAAATATGAATTATGGTCTAAACCCTCGATTTAGGATTTTAAATTCTGCCCAGGTATATTGTACATCGCGATAGTGAACGAAGGCCTTTGATTGCAAAGAGTAAAAATGAACACTCTAGTAAATGGCCTATGCGAATTCAACATGAGGCACGCGATTGCAAAGGAGGAAGAGATGGCCTTACGCGATCGCGGTTGAAGAAGAAATTGGGCTACTGAGCCACCGGCTCAGTTTCTGCTATGCAAACATGAAGGAGCAACTGCGAACGCGAAAGAGGAATAGAGAAGTGCTATGTGATTGCGAAGAAGGAATTGGTCCCCCTCCGGAGTTACCCAATGCGATCGTGAATGGATGGCTACGATTGCGATGAAGAAAAGTCTGAAACACCTAAACCTGGATTTCTACAACTTTTTAACAACTCAAAATGACCCGTTGACTATCCGAATCACATTTGAGGCCCCTAGGACCTCAGCCAAACCTAGGAACATATCCGATAACATTGAAACTTGTTCCAACCTTCGGAACACCATAAACAACATCTAAACACCTATGTTTCATCTAATTCAAGCTTATAAATTCTAAAAATATTAAAAAATACATTTTATATCAAAAAGTCTACCAAACCTCATTTGAATGACCTAAAACATTTGCACGCACATCCCAAATGACATAATGGATATATTGCAACTTCTAGAATTCCATTCCGACCCTCGGATCAAAATTTTACTATCGAACTGGAAACTTTCAAAATTCAACTTTTGGCATTTCACTAAATTAGCTACAGACCTCCAAAATACATTCTGGTCATGCTCTTAACCGTAAAATCACCTAACAGAGCTGACGAAACTATCAGATTTCCATTCCGAGGCCGTTTTCACACTGTTCTGACAATGGATAACTTTCCAACACTTAAGCTCTCATTTGGGGACTAAGTGTCCCAAAACTCTCCGAAACTCAAAACCGAACATGCCGAAAATCAAATTAGCAGAAATAAACTTGGGGAATACAATTAATTGGGAATCAGGGCGTTAATTCTTAATACGATCGACCGGGTCGTCACAATACTCTTGGCAAAAGCATGGTTTCGGGTTGATTGTGATCCGATTCGAGGTAAGTGGCTTATTTAACCTTGTGTGTGGGACCTTCTACTTAGGATATATATATATATATATATATGGTAATTGAAATACCTTGTACGTGAGATGACGAGCGCGCACTTGTGCAAATTATTGGAAACCTGATTTTTCTTAAGTACTTAATAGTATGTTTCCTTTCCTATATTAATTACTTGTACTATTAATCCTGTTATTAAGTTAGGAAAGTATGTCTATGTGATTTAATTACTTCAATTGCTCAATCTCTTTACCTGAACTCTGTGCAGCATATTAGACTAGAATGATTTGTTGATTTAATATGGTATTTCCCTTCTCTGAATATATTCTTGTTGCTCCTGTGTATTTATGTTTGGGCTACAAATGTGGGATTCCGGTAGCTCCCCCTTGTCAGTTTACTTTGGGACTATGGGTTAGATTCCTGGTAGATCCCCCAACATATTTACTTTGGGAATACGGGATAGATTCTCTGTAGATTCCCCTTCACAATTATATAGAACTATGGGAATGCACCCGATAGTTTCCCCCAATACTGGGGATTTACATTTGGGACTACAGATCGTGATTCTGGTAGATCCCCGTGCATTGATAGTTGGATTACGGGACGATATCTCTAGAGACCCATTGGAAGTTATGATTGGGACTACAGGACAGTATCCTGGAAGGTACCCAGTTGTTATCTCTGTCTGTTGAGCTGTACTTCTTTCCGTGGCTTGTTTATCCCTGCTCTAGTTGTTGTTGTTCCGCATACTCTATATTATTTCATACAGTTGCACTTATTTATACTACTTTATTCCACACGTTTTATCCTTATATTGTATTTAACCTAAGTAGGGCCCTGACCTTCCTCGTCACTACCCGACCGAGGTTAGGCTTGGCATTTACTGAGTACTATTGTGGTGTACTCATGCCCCTTCTGCACATATTTTCATGTGCAGATCTAGGTACTTCTGCTCAGGTCTACCATCCTTGAGGGAGGCGACTACTTAGATACTTTGAGGTACATCTACCGCATTCGCAGACCGAGGAGTCCCTTTCTATTCATGCCTTTTAGTATTTAACCCTTTTTTACTTTTTGTTCTTATTAGAAAATTTCGTAGTTAGAGCTATGCAGTATTTCTTTTTTTGTTGGCTTGTGATTAGTAGGTTTTCGGGTCTTGAATTTGGATATTGGTTTTGATATTTATATATGGTGTATGTCTAGCGTCAAGTTTAAACACTGTTATTACCTTATTTCTATTGTTAAATTGTTTTACTTCTGTACGTTTTGATTATCTTCCTCAAATTTAGGCTTACCTAGTCGCATAGACTAGGTGCCGTCTTGATGGTTCACGGAAGGCGAATCGGGGTCGTGAAAAGTTGGTATTAGAGCTCTAGGTTCATAGGAGTCTTAGATCACATGCATGTTTATTAAAGTCTCGCTGATCGATATGGAGACGTCTATACTTATCTACGAGAAGCTGTGTAACTGTTAGGAAAAATTTCCACTTCATCTGATTTCCTTAACGTGCGATATTTTGACATCCCAATTCTAAACTTATATCTTATATTCTCTTATAGATGGTGAGGACACGTCCTACTCGAGATGACCAGGCACCCGCACCCCCTACTACAGCTGTTAGAGGTTAGGGCCTGGGTATAGGCCGAGGATGCGCACGTGGTGCAGCCATATCACCTATGTGAGCTTCCGCAGAGGTACCACCAATAGTTCCAGCTAGAGTTCAGGCACCTGACACGCCAACTGCCACTACTACTCCAGCTCTTCAGGAGACTCTGACACAAATCATGAGCATGTACACCACCTTGGCTCAGGCAGGGTTGCTTCCCCTTGCTGCAGCCATATCCTAGGCCGGGGAAGGAGCACAGACTCCCACCGCCCGCACTTGTGAATAGTGAGTGCATGTTGAACAGGTACCTAAGATTATTCCTGTACCACTTGCAGTGCTAGTTTATCCTGAGGACATGGCAACTGCTTCCAAGGATAAGCAGCTGAGGCTTCAGAGGTTCAAGAAATACAAGCCTCTTGTGTTCAGTGGCCTATAATTGGAGGATGCTTTAGGATTTCTTGATGAGTGTTACTGAATTCTCTGTACCATAGGAATCTCAGGATTGAGCGGTGTTTCTTTCACTATTTTCCAACTTCGAGGAGCCGCCTATGTGTGGTGGCGCACCTATGAGTTAGACAGTCCATATGAGGCTGCTTCACTTACTTTGGTTCAGTTTTTAGATCTGTTCTTGAGGGAGTATGTTCCTTAGAGCCTCATGGACGCATGGCGTGTAGAGTTTGAGCATTTGTTCCAGGTTTCTATGAATGTTTTAGAGTATGGTGTCTGTCATACCAGTTTGGCTAGACATGCACCAGCCTTGATTTCCACTATTCGTGAAAGTGTTCGCCGGTTCATTGAGGGGCTTATTTCTAGCATCAGATCTAGCATGGATCGTGAGTTGGAGATGGATATCTCTTACCATCAGGTGGTGAACATTTCTAGGAGGATTGATGGTATGCATACTAGGGAGAGAGAGAAGAGTCGGGCCATTATTCTTGTTCCCTCACCCCAGCTGCAGGTCGTCATGGTAGGGGTTATATGAGTCTCCCTGTTCATTCAGATCTTCCAACAGCCAGTAGTGCTCCAACTTCTCCTAGATCTTAAGAGCCTTATTATGCACCTCCGGTTTATAACGGGCCTCCTACGCGGGGTGCTTTTAGAGGTCAGTCCAGCAAACCTGGCCCTAGCCAGTCACAACCACCACGTCCTCCCTAAGCTTGTTTGAGTGTGGTAACACACGCCATATGGTGAGGGATTTACCCAGACTTGGGAGTGTTGTACCTCCGCAGACTTCTTAGCCACAGCGTGCCTCACAGAGTTCTCAGACTATGGTTACATCTCTAGTTGCTACCCACCTGCTCAGCCAGCTAGAGGTGGTGGTTGGGGAGGTAGAGGTCACCCTCAAGGGGGATGCCAGGCTAGATACTATGCCCTTCCTTCCCGTACCGAGGCTGTTGCCTCCAATTCTATCATTACAGGTATTAGACTAGTTTGTCACAGAGATGCATTAGCTCTATTTGATCCAGGCTCTACTTACTCTTATGTGTCTTCTTATTTTGCTCAGTATTTGAATGTACCTTGGGATTATTTGAGTTTCCATGTTTATGTTTCTACTCATGTAGGAGATTCTCTTGCTGTGGACCGTGTTTATCGGCCGTGTTTGGTTACTCTTAATGGTTTTGAGACCAGAGCCTATTTGTTGTTACTCAGCATGGTATATTATGACACTATCTTGGGCATGGGCTGATTGTTGCCCCATTATGATATTCTTGATTGTCATGTCAAAATTGTGACATTGGCTATGCCAGGTGCACCGCATCTTGAGTGGAGGGTTACCTTAGATCACACTCCTAGTAGAGTTATTTCTTTTCTTAAAGCTCGGCGTATGGTTGAGAAGGGGTGTGAAGCATATTTAGCCTATGTGAGAGATGTCAGTATTGATATCCCTTCAGTTGATTCAGTTTCAGTGGTACGAGATTTTCCCTTTGTGTTTCCAGCTAATCTTCCAGGCATATCGCCAAATAGATACACCTACAAGAAAATGGGCATATGGGAAGAGTTATGTTGGCAACGGTTCACAAACTGTTTCCATAGATCAGATATAGTAACTGTTGAAACTGTTTCAATTTTGGTGCTATCAACACACTACTGGCATCAAACCGTTGCAAATATAACAAAACTGTTGCCATAGAGTTTTATTTAACAAAACCTCCGCCCAGAACTACTCCCTTCGTAAATCCTTGAAGCTCCCATCGTCGAACACCCAAAATCCCCTTCTTCTTCATCATCGAACTACTCTCTAATCTCTATTCTTTTTGCATCTTTGCCGAGTTTAAGATTAATGGTTGTGTTTCATCAAATACCTCTTCATTAGACCTCCATAATCATCAAACCCTAGAGTTCCCAAAGCTTAAAACCGAGAGGACAGTCGGGGACTTCTCTGACACTTCTTCAGGGACTTCTATCGGTTTTCCGGCACTTCTTAAAGGACATTTGCTTCGCTAGCACTCCTTCCCAAATCCCCAAATTCTAAAATCAGATTTGTGCTTGAATCAGAGAAGCCCAAAATCACCATAGCCTAGTAATTTTCTTAATTCTTTTGATCATTTTTACTGTTTTTGTTACAATTTCTATATGTTTTTACTGTGTTTTTCAGTTCTTGGAAAAAAGGTTCTTAATACTATTTTTGGTTTAGTAGATTTTTAATTGAAGACTATAGAGGAGGTTAGTTGATTAGCTAGTGGCTTCTTATATGGTAGCACTCAACATATTATTACTGAGATTGTTGAATCTTTAGCTTAGAACTGTTAAAACAATTGGTCTGTGTGATCCATATAGATCTGGATTATGAATCCGCATTATGTGAATATTTGGGCACTGAGACGGAAAATTATGTAAACTCTGCAGATAATGTGTTAATCAAAAATTTGCTTGAACTTGAAAAGTTTAAGTGGATCTGAGCAGTTGGAGTGTTCTATGTCATTAGGCTGAGGAAGTAATATGTGTTGTGTCTTGTAAAGGGAATTCTCCTTTAGATCTCTTTGGTTGAAGTGTATCATTATAAATACTGCTTAAGTATTACAATAAGTTTATCAATAATATGTGTAAAACCCTCGAAAGGATTTTTTGAGTTTGACTTTTCCCTCTCCATATGTGTAATATCTATTGCTTGGGTAATATGGTGATGATATTTGTTTCCTGTTATGAGGTGATATTCTGAAGCAGTAGGTCAAAATGAGGTCTTTGCTTTCTGAAATTACGTGGTCAATTATCTCGGTCGTATTTTTGATTGAGCCAATCTCACCAAGCTAACCCAACTAAACTTTTATTCCTCACAGGTGAAGTAGTTTTTTATTAATACAACGAAATTTAACGTGCCAAGGGATATGTTACATTCCTTATGGATACAGTGATGTGGTCAAAGAGAACACCTTCTTACCTCATATGCCTACTATTTGCAACCACATTTATTCCCCCCTCCCATATTTGGTGGATTTGAATTTTATTTATTATTGCATGATGTATAGTGTTTGTGATCAACACGGATTTATCTTTAGAATGATGTCTGGAGTTATTCTTATAATCCCATGTAAATGAATTTCTTTCCATAGATTTGTTTGTGTTGAATTTCAAATCAACAAGAGAGGCAGGAGTTTAACACGCCGAGGGTCGTTTGGAAACAGCCTCTCTGCCCTTATGGGCAGGGGTAAGGCTCGTCTACATATTACCCTCCCCATACCCCACCTGGTGGGATAACTGGGTAATTGTTGTTGTTGTTGTTAAGAGAGGCAGGAGTTTAATTATTTATTTGCGATTTGCGATACATAGAGGTCTGATTTTATATAAGAAACCCAAACAACATGATTTATATTACTTTCAAATCAGCATTTGCATTATATTATATGACAGTTCATCCATTTATACTATCTCTTTGATTTATGGATCACTTTAAAATTTAGAAAAATGAAGGAGCGGACATGAATCTAAAAGGATTTGTTTCCTGGACTGGATTTGTTACACATTGTCTAGAGTTATCACCCTTTGTTTCTTACAATATCTTTCAATTCTTTGTTAAAAGTTAAAACCAAATAGATGGATATACAGTGGATTTGCAAAACAACACTGTTAAAGTAGATGAATCAAATGCCTAGCTCATTCTATTAAATTCTGGAGAACTAGATGTGTAGCATCTCTTGTGACCTATGTTGCTCAAACTCTCCGAAAATATGGCTGGATACATATCGGATCCTTCAAAAGTAGCACATATTTGAAAGATCCGACACAAATGCGGCTTCATTTTGGAGAGTCTGTGCAACATAGCTTGTGACTGATAAATATTACTAGTAAAACTATCAAAAACAAATGACGACTCGTAAGCTCTTAGTTGGGACTTGGGAGTTTTCTTCCAACAAGAGTTGACTCTAGGAAATTAACCTCTAGGAGCTTTAAAAGAAACTGATTTTTCTCTTCTCTGAAACAAATGGTGTGGGAAAAAAATGTTTTCCTTGACTACAATTTTCTGAAGATATACATTTTCTAACTACTTGATGTACATTGCCAATATCTTTAGAAATTCTAATAGCATCAGCAGAAGCACCAGCCAACCCTCTACCTGTAAATCCAACTGCATATAGCCCAGATTTTCCTTTCCAGTTATTGTTTGCCTTTGGAAATTCATATTTGAGAAAAATTCACTTTCCTGTAATAATATAACAAAACGATATTGGTCAACTATTCAAGAATGTTGTATAATATTGCCCTTTTATTAAAATAGTAGGACATTTTCTCACCTGTAGCTAGTAAGGAATATTGCTGCAGTAGCCAGTAGCCAAAACAACTAAATCAACTTCAAGTGTTTCACAATTAACAAGTTCAACAGTGCCACAATTGAACTTTTTAATTCCTGGTACAACCTTAACTTTTCCTGATCTGATTTTTTCCAAAGTACCAACGTCAAGTACAAGGGTTTTTCCTTGTGTATCCTTCAGTGTTAATGGTCCAATTGATGGACTTTTTAGTCCATAACTCTCAATATTACCAAGAACAGACCATGTTAGAATAAGTAGAATTTTGTCAACTAGCCAAAGTGGTAACCATGCCATTAATATTGTTTTGCTCGTCCTTCTTAGGACAAGAATGTCGACTCATGCTTAGCCAGGCCGTTTGAAGATACAAATAGTTGATGTTTTGTGGTTGTTTTGTAATTATGTTTGTGATTCTTCTTATGAATTATTCCTTACTTTGCCATCATAGCTTGATAGTTTGAAAGTCTTGGTCGTTGGTAATAATATCAGATTATTACAATGTTGTGTATAGTTTGTTGAGATGAATAAGTTGGATAATTAAAGAAGAACGAAAACAGTTAAATGCTTGAGTATTCTTGGACCTGATTCTGTTGTAGAGTAATAACTTTATTTATCCTCCTTTGTAGGTGGAGTATATCAGGAAATGGATGATGAAGACATTGAAGAACTAGACCTTACTTGAAATGAATTTTATATTGTTATAGATGAATGTTCTAGGAATCTTTTGCTACCAACATTTTTGAAACTTATTTGCTCTTTTGAAATGTACTAAACTTATGCACTCATAGGGTAGAACATTTGATTTTATGGATAATTTTGTATTATTAATAGTTTTATTTTATGATGTATTTAAATTTTAGTGTTATTATAATTTATTATTATCTATAAATATTTATAACATGTGCTATATTTTGGTTTTAACTGAAGTGATACAATAGCTTACTAGAACCATTGCAATATGACACAAATGGCGTTCCAGTAGACAATGTAAACTGTTGCAATAGGTCCCATAAATTGTTCCAAATACAAATATAACCGTTACCATAGCCTAAGAAACCGTGGCAATATCCAACATAACCATAGAAATAGCTTACCTAATTGTTGCTTTTAATAATATGGTATCGATTAAAAATTATTGTATAAACAATACAGTAATGATTTTGAACCGTTCCAATTAAAAAAAATAATTGTTCAAATAGAGAAAGGGAAAACCGTTGCAATATATCTATTGACACGGCGATGCAAACTGTTGCAAGAACCATTCCAGTAGACCTCAGGGTACGTTGGCTGATGTGAAGGTTTATAAACCGTTCCAATATCCCTATAGCAACGGTTTGGTAGTCTGTTGGAACGGTTTTCCAACCGTTACCGTAGACCAATTTTTCAGTATTGATATATTGATTTTCGCGTTGATATGTTGTCGGGCACTCAGCCTATTTCTATTCCTCCTTATAGTATGGCTCCTCCTGAGTTGAAGGAGTTGAAGGATCAGTTACAAGAATTACTTTATAAGGGTTCTATTCGATCTAGTGTTTCACCTTGGGGTGCTCTTATCTTGTTTGTGATGAAAATTGATGGTTCTATGCGTATGTGTATTGATTATCGCCAGTGGAACAAGGTTACTGTGAAGAACCATTATCCTTTACCTCGTATTGATGATTTGTTTGACCAGCTTCAAGGCGCACTTGTGTTTCCTAAGATTAATTTGCACTCAGGTTAACATCAGTTGAAGATTCGAGAGCCAGCTATCCTGAAGACTGCTTTCAAGACTCGGTATGGTCATTACATGTTCCTTGTTATATAATTTAGGATGACCAATGCCCCAAAAACTTTTATGCATTTGATGCATAGTGTATTCCGACTATATCTTGACTCTTTTGTTCTTATCTTTACTGATGACATTCTGGTATAATCCCAGAGTCGGGAGATCATGAGCAGCATTTTAGGACTCTGCTTCATACTCTGAGAGAAAAGAAGTTATATGCAAATTTTTCAAAGTGTGAGTTTCGATTGGATTCTGTGGCATTCTTGGGCCACGTGGTATCGGGTGAGGGCATTCGGGTGGATCCGAAGAAGGTAGAGGCAGTGCAGAGTTGGACCTGACATCCTCAGCTACAGAGATTCACAGTCTTATCAGTTTGGTGGGTCACTACCGTCGTTTTGTTGAGGGGTTTTTCATAGATTGTAGCCCCTATGACTAGGTTGGCCCAGAAGGGTGCTCCATTTTAGTGGACGGATGAGTGTGAGGCGATCTTTAAGAAGCTCAAGTCAGCTTTAACCATGGCCCCGGTTTTGATATTGCTTATAAGTTTGTGGTCTTATGCGGTCTAATGTGATGCCTAGAGGGTTAGCCTCAGAGCAGTGTTGAGGCAGGACAGTAGGGTGATTGCCTACACGTCCAGACAGTTGAAGATACATGAGAAGAATTACCCCGTTCAAGACTTGAGTTAGCTGCCATTGTTGGCGCCCTGAAGTTTTGGCGCCATTATTTATATGGGGTTCCCTGTCAGATTTATACTGACCATCGGAGCTTGCAGCACTTGTTCAAGCAAAAGGACCTAAATTTGCGCCAGAGGAGATGGTTAGGATATATATGTATTTGGTAATTGAAATTCCTTGTACGTGAGGTGACGAGTGCGTACTTCTGCAAATTGTTTGAAACTCGATTTTCCTTAAGTACTTATTAGTATGTTTCTTCTACATTTTTTATTACTTGTACTATTAAGTCTATTGTTAGCTTAGGAAAGTATGTCTAAGTGATTTAATTTCTTTAATTGCTCAATCTGTTTACCTGAACTCTGTGCAGCATGCTAGGCTAGAATTATTTGTTGCCTTAATATGGAATTTCCCTTCTCTGAATATTTTCTTGCTGCTATTGTGTATTTACATTGGCAATATGGATGTGAGATTTCGGTAGCTCCCCCTTGTCTGTTTACTCTAGGACTATGGGATAAATTCTCCATAGATCCCCATCACATTTACTTGGGGATTATGGGTTAGATTCCCGGTAGATCCTCCTGCACAGTTATACGGAACTACGGAAATGCACCCAGTAGATTCCCCCAGTACTGGGTATTTATATTTGGGACTATGGATCGGAATTCTGGTAAATCCCCGTGCATTGATAGTTGGACTAGGGACGATATCCTGGGAGATCCACTGGAAAGTTATAATTGGGACTACAGGATGGTATCCTGGAAGGTGCCCTAGTTGTTATCTCATTGTTGAGTTGTACTTCTTTCCGTGGCTTGTTTGTCTCTGTTCTAGTTGTTGTTGTTCCGCCAACGCAATATTATTTCTCACCGTTGCACTTATTTATACTGCTTTATTCCACACTATATTCTCTTATATTATAACCTCAGTAGGGCCTTGAAATTCCTCATTACTACCTGACCGAGGTTAGGCTTGGCACTTACTGAGTACCGCTGTGGTGTACTCATACCCCTTCTGCGCATGTTTTTCATGTGCAGATCCGGGAAATTCTAGTCAGGTCTACCATCCTTGAAGAAGGCGACTACTTAGAGACTGTGAGGTATATCTGCCGCATCCGCAGACCGATGAGTCCCTTTCTATTCCTTCCTTTTAGTATTTAGCCCTTCTGTACTTTCTATTCTTATGAGACAAATTTCGGAGTTAGAGATAAGTAGTATTTCTTTTTCTTAGTTAGTAATTTGTGGGTTTACTGGTCTTGGATTTGGATATTGGTTTTGAGATTTATATATAGTGTATGATGAGTGGCACATTTAAATATTGTTATTTCCTTATTTATGTTTTTAAATGGTTTTACTTTCACAAATTTAGGCTTACCTAGTCATAGAGACTAGGTGCCATCACGAGGGTTCACGGAGGGTGAACCGGGGTCGTGACATAGATACACATATTCAAACAGCCAATCAAGAATTTATCAGGGTACATTTACCCAAAGAAAAGCCTATTCTCTTTTTAGAAATTTAAGAAAATGAAGTTTAATCTTTTTAGAAATTTATTTACTAATTTGATGTGATTTATGCAAGTCAAATTGAAATAAGATTACAAATATTCCAGGTATATCATGCTTTTGGGTCAAAGACTACCCGTACATAAACATAATAGTAGCTAGCACAGGCTCTCGTCACTGCGTGCGTACATAGCCTCCACAAATAGAAGTACGTAACAATTATTTAAACTATGGGGACAATTCCCTCCTACAAGGTTAGAAAGGAGACTTACCTCGCTTCAAAGTTCTTTAACCTGCCTCCAAGCCCTTCTGAAGACTCAAACAGATGCCCCAACGCTCCAAAACTAGCCAAATAACGGGCCAACCAATGAAAATATACCCTAATACTCATAACAATTCAATTTATCTAAAATACCAACTCCGTTCAAAGAGTTGACAAAATTTCCCTCAGGCCCACGTGCTTGGATTTTAAACTTTTTCGAAGATAAAGTTTACTCATGACCTCACAAACTCAATCATATAATTTTCTCTCAGTTTCATGCCCAAAATTGTGGTCAAAATCCAAAAATATAAATTCTAGGTCTTTCCACTAAAACCCCAAATTTCTACTAATTTCAGTTCTTTAATATGTAATAATACCTTGTATTTAACTCACAAGGGGTGGAATTAACTTAACTCATATTTGATGATGAAATCCTACTGTTGAAGCTCTCCAAAAATCACCCAAACAAGAGTAAATTGAAAGAAAATGGGCAGAACCCCCATTTTAAAGAAACCTTTCAGCCTCCAGCATTTTTGCACCTGCGCTTCATTGACCGCTTCTGCGGCACATGTACCCCTTCAGCAGTCCCAGGCTCAAGTCCAAAATATGGTTCTGTGGTCCTCTCAGCGTAGATGCGCACCCTTATCTGTGGGTAAATCTCCGCACCTGCAGTCGTTGCCCTTCTTTGCCCAAACCGCAACTGTGACCATTCCCTCTTTTTCGCGATCACGCACCTGCGGTCAAACTTACACATGTGAAATTACACCAAAATTGGTGCACTTCAGCCATCCTTTATTTCCCATTTTCGATCGGTTGACCATCCGAAATCCACCTGAGGCCCTCAGGATCCTATCCAATCACTCCAACCAGTCCCATAACATAACGCGGACCTGCTCGAGGCCTCAAGTTACATCATATAACGCTTAATCCATGAATCGTCCTCCAATCAAAGGTTAATGAACATTAGAATTTTAAACTTCAACATTCGATGCCAAGCCTATCAAATCACTTAGAATTTCAAACATCAACATTCGATGCCAAAGCCTATTAAATCACGTCCGATTGACCTAAAATTTTGCACACAAGTAATATTTGACATTACAGACCTACTCCAACCTTCGAAATCGGAATCGGACCACGATATCGAAAAGTCCACTTCCGGTCAAACTTCTAAAAAACCTTCAAATTTTGATATTTAGCCAAACGACTCCAAAATGACCTACTGACCTCTAAATTCACTTCAAATCGTGCTCCCAAAATCGGAATCACCATATGGAGTTATTCCCATACCCAAAATACTAAATGGAGATCGATAACACTGAAATGTACTTCAACCCAAACTTATGAAATTTCTTCCAAAAATGCTAACTTCCACAATAGGTGCCGAAATGATTCCAAGTCTTCCGAAACTCGATTCGGACAGACGCCCAAGTCTGAAATTATCACATGAACTTGTTGGAACCTTCAAATCCTGATTCCGAGACCGTTTACTTAAAAGAACCAATTTTAGTCAATTCTTCCAACTTAAGGCTTTTGAAATAGGAATTCTCTTTCCAAATCAACACTGAACTTCCTAAATTTTTAATTCCGACCACGCGTACAACTCAAAATACCATAAGTGAAGTTGCTCATGTCTTTAAACCGCTGAACAATGCGATGAAGCTCAAAACGACCGTTGGGTCGTTATATTCTCTCCCACTTAAATATATGTTCGTCGTTGAACGTGCTGAGAAATGCGCTGCAGTTTTCCGAAATCACTTTTTAACACCTCGAGCTCCTAATCCTGCTACTGCAACTCAGGTGAGCACATTAGCTCAAGCAAATATGAAGATATTCATTCAAGCAAATAAGCTTTAGCCCAATTCCAACATCGCGAATCCTCTGCCAGGACTGTTTCGAACATACGACACCGTATCAATCACTATACGATGCACTGATACATGACTGCATGCCTCATCGGAATTCACACTATGTGTTGCATGACTCACATGACCACAATAACACCCTATGATAACAATAGCCGAAATGCCCATGATTCTGATGCTCCCATTGTACCTCATGACATACATAGGTCTTGGTAAAACCCTTACAATAGGTATTGGTCTAACTCATACATAGATCCTCTAAATTAAACTTTAGAAACTTCTCACAATTCGAAAGAGGTTCAATTTAAATCATATTTGAAAAAGTCACAGAAAGTCAACTGATGTTAGGCTAAAATGCTATACATTTAGTACATAACTCAACCTTTTGTTGATTTAGTGATTAAGTATGCGACATTTGAGCTAAATTGTATTATTTTATGCATAGGAACATCAAAAGAAATAGTCTAATGAAAGTTGTACAAAAATATTACAAAATGCAAGAAAAGAGCACAAAAGCATCAAGTGCGCAAACTTTGCTACAAACCAAGTAAAGTCTGCTCTGTAGCCAGCTTGACCATGATATAGAACAGGCTTTGTGAGGTCAATAGACAGTTTCACCTCACTACAAACCAGGCTTTGTAAGGTCTATAGAGAGGTTGACTGTGCTATAAGACTTACCTCGTGAGGTTAGTAGCCCGGTAACTAAAAATTGTGGGTTAAAAGACTCTGACTCGGATTTGGACTCAGGGACTTCAACCCTAGCCTATAATCCCTAAACATGTCTGAACAAGGCGAGAGCTCTTTTAAGAGATAGATTTCACCAAAAAGGAAATCTATTGAGAGGATTCGTCCTAAAGAGGCAAGAACACGGTAGTTGCAAGGCGGCGAATTCTTCTATGAGTTTTTCACTTCCTTGTTCCTATTTTCATTATTAGTTATGAATTCTAGTATTGTAATTTTCATTCTATTATGAATATCTAATTTTCTATCTAGAGTTTTGATATATTTTTTTTGTTGGAAGAATTCTTATTACATTTTTATATAATTGAGCCATTGGACTTCTTTATTTGTTTCAACTGCATGTTTATTGTTGTTGATTGAGTGACCATCAGTTAACTATGCCTATTTAGTATGTATATTTCTCGAGGGAGATTATGCATTTAGGTAGTTTTTGAATATCATTACTCATAACTTATGCGAGAGATTAATACAGAGGGTTTAAAGTTAGGATTAGAGATAACGAAACCTTGCTGTGATCGTAGTGAGCGGTGAATTAGTGCCAGCTAGTGTAGTTTGAGACAATATGTCTAGTACATTATGGTAGTTGCGAGAGAGAGAGAGAGAGAGAGTGAGAGAAAGAGAGAAAGAGAGAGAGAAAGAGAGAAATAGAGAGAGAGAGAGAGAGAGAGAGATGACACCCAAAGTACTCACGATCAGTAGATAATACTTAGACAAATTATAGAAAATGTAGCGGGAAGGATTCGGACAATTGGCAAAATCATAACTCCATACCTCCTTAATATTTTCTCTAACCCTTAGTCTTATTACTTTATAATCTTACTTCTTTACAATAGTTGTTAGTTAATTAGTTAAAAATAAACATTATAATCTTTATAATTAAAAAATTATTTGGACTTGTGTTTCTTTGTGATACTGAACAATTATAGCTAATTACTAGTTCTCTGTGTGATTCAATTATGGACTTTTAGACCTGATTATATTTGCAGAAAACATTTATCATTTTCTTTGAATAGAGTTAGGCGTGATCAAATTGTGGTGCCATTACTGGAAAACTAGCAATTTAGTTGTAGGTGTACATATTGCTAGGTTTTAAGTTTGAACTCTTTTTTGTATTTGATTTTTTTTTAAAATTTTTTTTTACTTGTTGATTTGAGAAACATGACATATTAGAATTAAGAGTGTTTTGATGTTGGTTCTACTATTGATCTTCCTAATACTTATTGTGGAGGAAACCACCCATGACAAAATTATAAAAATATTCCCGAGAGTGAGTTATATGCAGCAATACAATCTTATGTATGGAATATGTATGAAGTCAACAATGGCGAAACCAGGAAAACACCCTTTGCCAGTGGGTTATGCAAGGGTATTTAAAGTCTGTTTTTAATCAATAACAAATAATATTTTACCTTATACGTGATATAATGTTTCGGCTAAGGGTAGTCAGCTGACCACTCTTCAACCAAAATAGCTTCAACCATGGATGTCAAGATGACCACTTTTATGGTTGTGCTTATATATCTTATCTTCCCCAACCCATTACTTTGATGATTCCTCTTTTTCTTATAAAGTTAATAGTAATAAAGAATCCTAGGGTGCTGACCTGAACGACATCAATGATATGCTAAGGTGCCTTGTTGAACAAAATAATGAGATATAACTGCACATGCAAAAGCAAGATGCTACTATTCACAACCAGGAGACATAAGTGAGTCAATTAGTTGAAGCATTTAATGATCAACAATCCAATATTGTAGTACTACCCAAGAAGAGCATGAATTAGCTACTAAAATTAAAGTTCTAGTAGAGTAGGCCAGACTAGAACAACAACAATCTGACCAACTAAAATTTGAGGATGCCGATGTTATAGAAAAGATACTAGAGTCAACCAAGGATATTGAGGATACATATTATGTTGACTCTAGTGTCATTGTGTTGAGGATGTAGACAGTCCCAATGTTCTTATAGTTGAGCGGATTGGTCCACACTCCAAGCATTTTTTCACATTGTGTTTGGATGATGGTATAGAAATAGAGTTATCCGAGTCAGTTGAGGAGTTAAGGAATGAGGAACAAGGTTCCTATATTCTGGAATTATTCTTGATAGAAAGTCGGGATTACACACCTCATCTAAAGGCCAAGAAGTTCAGAATACTACATAGTTTCTTTGGGCCAGTTACATTCATTCCACCACCCCAGGATCATAATAATAAGTTTGTAGTTAAACTTGGGATTCAATTCATATGTTCGAAGTGGAGGCAAAAAGAACTTCATGTCGTGCCGCGGTGTTAAGTCATGCGTTTGTTGGGAGGAAACCCGGCTTTGCTGCTTTATTTTGTTTATTTTTTAAAATTGTATTATTTTGTAGTTTCGTGTTTTGATTTTCTAGGAGTATGGAAAGTAAAGCTATTGGAAGGATGTAACAACAAATCAGATGGTTCGAACTAAGTGTGAGGTACCAGCACGAAGGAACATGCTCACTAAGCCAGCTTAATCGTGCTACAGACCAGGCTTCACGAGGTCAATATCCAGGTTGACCGTGCTATAAGCCTAGCCTCGCGAGGTCTATAGCACGTAATTAAAATTCGCGGGGTTAAAAGGCTCTGACCCAGATTTGGACTCAAGGACTTCAACCTTATCCTATAAATACTCCCAAAACATGTCTGAACGTGGGAGAGCAATTTTGAGGGGTAGACTCCAACAAGGAGGACATTGTTTAGAGGGGATTCAACCTAAGGAGGTAAGAACACAATAGGAGCAAGGCGGTGAATTCTTTTATGAGTTTTTCACTTCCTTCTTCCTATTTTTATTATTGGTTATGAATTCTAGTATTGTAATTTTGCATTCTATTATGAATAGCTAATTTGTTATCTAGAGTTTTAATAGAACCTTTTCTTGGAAGAATTCTTATTACGTTTCTAAATAATCGAGTCGTTGGGTTTCTCTATTTTGTTCAACGACGTGTTTATTGTTATTGATTGAATGACTATCAATTAACTGTGCCTATTTAGTGTGTATATTGGTCGAGAAAGAGTACACATTCAGGTAGTTATTGAACAAGATCACTCCTAATGTATGTGAGAGATCATTACGGAGGAATTAAAAGTGAGATTAGAGATAATGAAATCTTGGTGCGACATAATGAGAGGTGAATAAGCGCCATCTAGAGTAGTTTGAGAGAATACCTATAGTAAATTATGGTAGTTGCTCGAGAGACATCTACAACGCCCAAAGAACTCACGATCGGTAGATAATACTTAGGCAAAATTATAGAAAATGTAGCAAAAAGGATTCCAACAATTGGAAAAATCATAACTCTAGGCCTCCTTATTATTTTTTCCAATCCTTAGTATTGTTTGTTTATAATTTTACTATTTTATAATAGTTGTTAGTTAGATATAAATATTATAATATTTATAATTAGGAAATTATTTAAACTTGTGTTTCTTTGTGATATTGAACAACTATTGATAAGCCTTAGTTCTCTGTGGGATTCGACTCCGGACTTTTAGATCAAAATATATTTGCAGCGACCTCTTATCCTTTTTAGGACTAGAGTTGGGCGTCATCAGCAACACTCTAGGACCGCATCTCAGAATCTGATAAGATTCACAAAACATGAATACCCTTTCCTATACGAGTTCCACCATACCAAAATTAATAAATTCCGATATCAAATTTCCCTTCAACTCTTCATTTCACAATTTTGATTTTTTTACAGTTTTCCCAATTTCTACTAATTTAACGATAAAAATAATTACGAAATCATGAAATATAATCAAATCTAGATTAGAATCCATTACCCCAACTATTTCCTTAAAGAACCCTCGAAAACAAATGCCACTTTCATACTAATTTTAAAAAAATAAAGAAATGTCACGACTCGGATTTCCTACCCTCGTGTGTCGTGATGGCGACTACTATTGAGAGCTAGGCAAGCCAACCTTTAACTACCTTTTTCATTAACAAAGTATTTCTTTTTACAAATATAAAAGCGATAACATAAAAACAATGGAACTATAAATAATTTAGGGGAAAATAACAATTAAACATCCGAATTCTACGTCTATTACAATTAATAAAGTCTCAACCACCCAAAACCTGGTGTCATAGTGTCACAGACGGTCTAAGATTTACTACATACAACGTCTGGAGAAACAATAACACATTTTCCGAAAATATAGGGGAAATGAAACATGGATGGTAGGTAGAAGAAGACGCAAGGCCTGCGGACGCCTGCAGGACTACCTCGGGCCATCTGATGAGCAAGAATCAACAATCCCACTACGATCCGAAGTCTACAACACTGGGGTCTGCACAAAAGAGTGCAAAGTATAGTATTAGCATAACCGACCCTATGTGCTGGTAAGTGCCTAGACTAACCTCGGCGAAGTAGTGACGAGGCTAGGACCATACTACCAAATAAACCTGTGCAGCTTAACTATATACAACAAAAACGAAGTACAGAATGGAACATTCATATACAGTCAAGTGTGGGAGGGGAGAACATGCTGTGGGGGAACATCGAACAGTAACAGAAGAGCAACAAATAAATAGGAGGATAACCATTGTTCAATTGATAATAGGAAGGGGAAATCATTTTGAGGGGTTCAACAAGTATCAACAGGAAATCAGCCATTTGGTGTGGATAAACCGTAACACAATCATCAATAAAGATTAGGAAAATAAAAAACAAGTGCACGTCATAACCCTTCGTGCTTTTACTCTCTCCCACCAAAACAATACATGGCATCACCCTTTGTGCTTTATGATCTTCCTCACCCAAGCATCAATCACAAGGAAAATAGGGTAAGGGAACCTATAACCCTGAAGTAAAATCAAATTACAAACAAGTAATGAAATAAATAAATATGAGTATTTGGCATAAAAGAAATACAGATAATAACCAGTAAATGTGAGAGGGGGAAACATGCTTCGAGGATAGCAAATAAAGCATAATATCAAGAATAATATGGGAAGTACAATTTAATTTCTAACACACATAAAGGGGAAATAAAGGCGACATTCAGTTTCATCTTGTTGCAGGCATACAACCCGATCTCATTTCTCATATCTTGTGGTAGGCGTACCACCCGCTCCCATTTCATTAACTCTTGTGGTAGGCATACCACTCGCTCCTATTTCATTAATCTCGTGGTAGAAGTACAACCTGCTTCTATTTCTTCATATCTTATGATAGGCATACCACCCCCTCCCATTTCATTATGTCTTGTGGTAGGCGTACCACCTATTCCTATTTCATTAATCTCATGGTAGGTGTACCACCCGCTCCTATTTTATCATATCTTGTTGTAGGCGTACCTCCCGCTCCCATTTTCAAATCATCACAAAATCACAAGAAATCCCGGCAAGGGAACAAAACAATATAGTAACTTCCCAGCAAGAGAACAAAATTAATATAATAATTTCCCGGCAAGGGAAAAAATCAATATAATAATTTCCCGGCAAGGGAACTACAATATCAAAACAATCATCCCGGCGAGGGAGATTCATCTATAACTAACCTTAACTTAGCTTGCACTCAGTTTAATTAATGCTCAATCATAATAGGATCCACGAGAATCAACAAATCTTTGCTCAGTATAGACGATCATTAAATTTAGCATCCGAATGTCATTCAAGAACACAATAACTTTTCAATTTAAGACTCAAGGTCATGCTTGAAACCAACGTATAGAAATTCATCACCATGCCTATACGTCGTACTCAACAATTAGCACGTAGAAAATAAGACTCAACTCCTATTCCCTCAAGCTAAGGTTAGACAGAACACTTACTTCAAACTTCCACGGCAAAATCAATCATCAATTACCGCTTTTCCTCTTGAATAATGACTTCAATACATCAATAAATGTTAAAGAATGCGAATCCAATGCCCAATTATACATTTTCCATCATTCTTCCCAAAACCCCAAAAATCGACCCCGGGCCCGCTTTGTCAAACACAAGGTTCGGACAAAAATCAAATCACTCAGTCCCCCATGAGCTCAAATATATAATTTATTTTTAAAAATTCGATCCCAAAACAAGGTCTAAATAAGGAAAAATCAAAAAACACTAACTCTATCCAAATACCCAATTTTCTACCTTATATCACATGTTTTAGGCCTATGATTTCAATAGATGTTGAAGAAAATGGAAGACAATAAGTTAATGATTACTAACAGAAGAGTTTTTGGTGAAGAATCGCTTCAATGGTCGCCTAAGAGATTGGAGAAGAAGAGGTGTGGTGAAATTTTTGATAAATCTTGTATGCTACTGTTCTAAAGTATTAAAATAACTAGGCGGATTTTTTTGCGCTATGTGATCGCAGAAGAATCAATGCGATCGCATATAAAAAATTTATGACTATAAAAATTAACTCTATGTGATCGCAGAAGAATCAATGCGATCGCATAAAACAAATTGGTGACTTCAAAAATTAACTCTATGCGATCGCGGAAGAATCAATGAGATCGCATAGAACAAATTGATGACTACCAAAATTAACTCTATGCGATCGCAGAAGAATAAATGTGATCACATAGAACAAATTGATGACTACCAAAATTAACTCTATGCGATCGAGAAAGAATCAATGCGATCACATAGAACAAATTGATGACTACCAAAATTAACTCTATGCGATCACGGAAGAATCAATGTGATCACATAGAACAAAAACCTGGACACTAGCAACAAGCAAAAACACCATATTTTCTAAGTCTAAAACTATCCCGAAACACATCTGAATCACACCCGAACCCTCGGGGCTCCTTATCAAAACATATGAACTAACTCCACAACATCAAATAAACTTATCCATGTGATCAAATCGCCAAAATAACCTAAAAATAATGAATCAAACCTCATAATCAAGAATATTTCCATAAACTTCATCAAGTTTCAAATTTAGAACTTTAAGTCCGAAATGCGTCAAATGGCGTCTGATTTTAACAAAACTTTACAGAAGCATTTTAAATCATATATAATACTTGTACCAGGCACCGAAACTAAAATATGGTCCTTGTACCAACACGTTCTAGACAAATTTCATTTCAATTCTCCTTAAAATTTTCAGAAAAATAATTTCCTATAAAAATTATTTCTCGGGCTCGGGACCTCGGAATTCGATTTTGGGCATATGCTCGAGTCCTATATTTTCTTACAGACCCTCCAGGATCATCAAATAACGGGTTCGAGTTCATTTACCCAAAATATTGATAGAAGTAAAATTTATTTATTTTAACATCAGAACTTAGCATTTCATAGAATTTCATATTTAAGCTTTCCATCTACGCACCTAGACTGCGCTCGCAAATCGAGTATACTCTAAATGAGGTTTTCAAGACCTCATAAGCACAGAATTTATTAAAAAAGGTGATGACCCTTTTGGACTTCACAAGAAAAGAAGCTTAAATGTATTTTTAAATTGCCCCGGCCGATCTCCTCTTCAAAGGGAGACATGTTTCAGCTTATTTACAGGCACACTGCATTTTAAAGAGGCGACATACTTTAGCAGTTTTTCATGTAGAAACAATAGTGCACACTACTGTACCTGTATTTAGGAAATCAATCATAACTTTTTATACAAATGTCTAAATGATGTATGATTTAACTTTTTGGAAACTATAACTTTCGTATATGAATTATTTTCAAATTCTTTATAGATTAAAAGATATAAGCTTTTGAAATCAAACTAACAAGAATGTAGATTTGAGGTTCTGCACTCAAATTGTTGAATTGCTCAAAATTATTTAAAACTCACCAGAATCTTTCGTGGACCTCAACCAACCATAGACACAGGTTCTAAAAAATGATACAAACTCGCTTGTCCACTCAAAACACCAAAATAATACCTAAAATTTAGAATTGAATGCCAAATCGCATGGATTTTCAAAACGAATTCAAGAACTTTAAAATTTTCAACCAAGCATTAGAGTCCTATCAAATGACCTCTGAATAACGGAAAATTTTGCTGACAAGTGCCATATAGCGAAATGAACTTGTACAAACTTTCAAAACCAAATTTTTGATTCGTTAACCACAAAGTCAAACTCGGATTAAACTTTAGAAATTCAACCTTCATAAAATCAAAACATTTAATTTTTCAAAATCTAACGGAAAATGTGTCTATGCACCTCGAAATAAATTCAAATTTTGTACACAATTCACAAATATTGTTACGGAGTTGTTCGAGCTCTCGAAATCCAAATCAAGAACCGGTAGCAGCTAACTCCAATTATGGCCAAATTTAGAATTTTTTTAAACCGTTAAATTTCTGGTTTTTTACAAATGAAGTTAAATCAAGTTAGGGACATCTAAATTTTATTCTGGCTTTATGCCCAAATTTCAAATCACAACACAGAGTCACTGGGGTCGTCAAACCCTAATCCGGATCAATTTACATAAAATGTTGACCGAAGTCAACTCAAATGAGTTTTTAAGGCACATATTCATGTTTTTCATCAATTTTCTCACAAAACCTTCTGAAAAAAGATAGAAACTGTACATGCAAATCGAGTGTAACGAGCCGACTAACAATTTTTAACATTTGCACTCCACTCGATTGTTTGATGGCATGAATACCTCTATGTGATGTATTATAACTTATGTGAATCGTCGATTTTGGCTTTCATTTTATTCAAGATGGATTTGAAAGAATGATTCTCAGCTAGAAACCTTTAAATTTTCAGGGGTGACCAAGTTAGACTTTAGAGTATTTGGCTTCTGGTTGGATTTTCGGAAGTTGGACTAGGTCTGTGGTGTTATCTATGACTTGTGTGTAAAATTTTAAGTTGGTCGGATGTAATTTAATAAGTTTCCGCACTCTATGTTGTTCAGGCACTCTTGGAAGGGCGCACCACAACAGTTTATGCGGACCATATGAGAGGAGTGCGGCCACAACATTTTTATGCGGACTGCAGGATAGGAGTGCTACCACAATATTTTTACTCGGACCACATGAGAGGTGTGAGGCCGCAGTATTTATATGCGGACTGCAATGGGGGAGGACTAGGAAGTGCGACCGAACAATTTTTT
This sequence comes from Nicotiana benthamiana, assembly GCA_034376525.1. NCBI lineage: Eukaryota > Viridiplantae > Streptophyta > Magnoliopsida > Solanales > Solanaceae > Nicotiana > Nicotiana benthamiana. Next base: position 142,166,855 of record CM067330.1, on the reverse strand, counting down.
TGCGACCGCAGAGTTTGGCAGAGTGTGGCCGCAAAAAAATTTGGAGACTGCAAAATGAGGTTCAGAGGAAGTACTATATAAGCGAGACATAGGATTTTATTTCACATGTTAGACCAAGGGGTTCGTCTTGTGGCGATTTATCGTGGGTTATTCAAGAAAATCATCGGGATAAGTGATTCTTACTTGAATTTGGTTGATGTACATGGATATATCTTTGATTTCATCATTTAATTAGTATTTTGAGGAAAATATGGGGGGGGGGGGGGGGGTGTTTGGCCTAAAGTTTTATAATATGAAATTTTAAGTTTTGAACACCTATTTGGATTCAGATTTGAGTGAAACTAGTATGTTTGGACTCGTAATTGAATGGGTTGTCAGATTTTGTGTTTTTTTGTGGTTTCGATGTGCGGGCCCGGGTGTGATTTTTTACCATGTTTGGGAGTTGACTTAGGATTCAATCATTATAATTTGTTATTATTTCTTTGGGCTTTATCTGATGTATTTGAGTTGATTTTGGCTAGTTTGAGTTGTTCAGAGGTTGCTACGCACGTGATGGCATGCTTGGAGCATCGTTTGACTTGCTCAACGTATGGAATTGGCTTATTTGAGATAAATATCTCTTTTAAACTTAGTATTGAGGGTATAAACACCGAATTATGTGTTATTTGATTGATGTTGAGGTGACGCACATGCTTGGTCACGGGCGTGTGGGTATGCACCCTGTGAATTGTGACTCTGTTATTTTCAGGGCATTGAATAGTGTCCCTATTTTTGTTCATATCTATATTTTCTCCATGTGATAAAATAGAATTGTACATCATGCTAGATATCATGTTTAGGCTTTATCCTGATATTCTTGGGTCCCATAGTGGTTGTTTCTTACTGTCATCTCATTGATATTTCGTACTTAGTCACAGCCATCCATACATATCATATCTCAGTCTCAGTTGTTACTTATTGTTCCATCATATCATTGTTCCGGGTTAGTTTTTATCATATGTGAGCCCATGGGTGAGACTGTGGAGATTGATGACTGAGTGTGACCGAAAGCTTGATATTGAGGGGCAATTCTGGGACCGGGCTGCACGTCGTCGCATGTTTTATTGATTTATGAGTAAGGTCGAGTGCCTAATTGATTTATGCCATGATTGGCTTGTTATAGTGCTTGGGTCTAAGGAGCCCCTATGGAGTCTGCACACCCCCAGTGGGCGAGGTTGACTATATTCAGGGATGGATATTCCCTTGGTATGGAGATGGATATTCTCCGTGAGGCTGGATTGGCTTGTTTTCCTCGGTAGTAGAGACTGATGGTTAGTGATATATATTCCGAGATGTATCTTCCCTCAGCCGCATGTACCTTATACAGTACCGAGTGGTTTATATATATATATATATATATATATATATATATATATATATATATGGAGGGATGGATTTCCCTCAACATGGATTGTCCGTAGCACTTGATACCTAGAAATGGATCTTCTTCATGAGCCTGGATTTGGCTTGTTTCCTCGGTATTGGGCGACTTATAGTCAGTGTTGTATATGTTCCGGGATGAATTATTCTGGGCCATTGTCACGACCCAAGCCCCGCTCTGAGCATGATGGTGTCTCTCGTGAAGACAAGGCTAGACAGACAATTCCAGAGCACCACTTTTAAGCAGTTAATCAGTTATACAACAGTTCAAGTATGAATTAATGATATAATTAGTGTGATTACAACCCAATACACCCTGACCAGGGTGTCACAACTCACGAGCATCTAGAAAAGTCTTAATATAGCTATAGGACCAACAATATATACAATAAAATTTAGAACCAAAGGAGGAAATCCGGTACCGGGAACGCTGGCGGTCACTCTACTCAGCTACAATAGTAATATCTTCAATTAGCTCGAAATCCTCTACCAGGTGAACAATACCTACATCTGCACACGAGGTGCAAGAAGTAAAGTGAGTACTCCAACTCAGTGCGTAATAAAAGTAAATAATAACCGTGCAGCAAGAAATCACGTAAAGCAATACATCATGCTATATGGGACAATGTAACCCTTTGAGAAACCATGAAATCTTTAGAAATATTTGGTTCAGTTTTAAACCTCTTTTGAAAATGATCTTATTAACAGTTGGAAAATAACTTCAAAAAATTCGTGCCGCCACGCACAGAAATCCACCCCTCGGGCACAAATACCATAGTTAAAGAATTAAAAGGCAAGTATGTATGCAAAATGAACACATAAACCTCGCCCCTCGGGCAATCATATAGAATAGGACCAGCCCCTCATGAACAAATTAGTTCCAGGTCAGCCATTGTTACATGACCAAACGGTAGTACTCCTGGTGAGTGCAGACTCAGGAGGGGCTCCTACAACCCAAGCTCAATATCAATGCATCTCATGGCATCACTCTATTCCTGGTCAGTCATTGTTACCTGACCCAAATGTATATTACAGTGCCATTTTACCACTGTCCCATAATCACTGTTGCATCGCGCAACCCGATCCATGCTCACTCCAGAAAATAATCATAAGCCCATTGGGCAACAGTAAAATAATAGTGTTCACCTCAAACATCAATTCAATTAGCATTTAAATCTCAAGTTGAGTAAAAATATAGCTGAGTTCATGAAACGGTGTAATTCAAGTGGGACTGAGTTCAGATAATATTTTTATTAGTGAGAAAACAGTGACGGGAGTTCACAAAATATTTCAAATAGTCAGCACGAAGCCCAAGTATGGAAATCAGTCCAAGTCATAGTGAAAACAATATGTCGTAGTCAAATACGCGGTAAAATATCAACCGGGACGGACCAAGTCACAATCTGCAATGGTTTCTACCCCACTCCCATTATCTGGCGTGCAAGTAACCTCAATACATCACTATGGTGTGCAAATCCGGAGTTTCAAACCCTCGGGATATCATTTTCAAGCATTACTCACCTCGACCGGCGAAATCTCTAGCTCACAATGCCTTATCCCCTCAAATTGGCCTCCACTCGCATTGAATCTAACTAAAATTAGAATGAATACATCCCAATATGCTAAGGGAACAATATCCAATTGAAAACAACCAAAAAATAGCAAAAATCCTGAAACTAGCAAAACCCGAGCCCTAGGCCCAATTTTTGAAAAATTATAAAATTCACATCGCTGAATCCCTCGTCTCGCCACGAGTTTGTACATATCAAATTTACCAAAATCGGAGCTCAAATGCCCCCTCAAATCCCAACTTTTTATTTCAAAAGTCAAGCCCTTGTTCTTTCAATCTTACTCAAATTTTCATGAATTTACAGATTGATTCTTCAATAAAATGATGTTTCTAGGCCATATGACTCACATCCAATCTACTCCCGTCAAAAACCCCTTTAATTCCTACCAAAAAGTTCTCAGGGAGCTCAACAATGGATGAAAATGGATAAAGCTTCGCGGAAGAAATAATAGAAAACCCTTCTGTCGAGGTGTATTTTTATCCTATGCGAACGCGGTCAACACCCCCGCGTTCGCGATGAACATAAAATGCTGACCAAAATTTCTCCCTACACGAACGCAGCTCCTAGCCCCCGAACGCGAACCTTCAGGACCTCCAACTATGCGAACACGGCCCTATGGCCGCGATCGCGATGAACAAATACTCAGGGCCTTAACTTCCTTCTACGCGAACGCGAATCTTCACCTGAATACTCGAACGCGACCCTATGTCACGCGATCGCGAAGACTAAATTCTAGGTCACCTAAATTTCTTCAACGCTTTTGCGACTCACCCATTCGAACGCAAAGAGCAATTTTCTTCTGCAACACAAACAGCTGAACCTACAATCTTTAAGTCCAAAAACGTTCCGGTTGACCACCCGAAATCATCCCGAGGCCCCTGGGACCTCAACCAAAGGTACCAAAATATCTTAATACATTATTCAAACTTGTTCCAATCTTAAAAACAAATCAAACAATGCTAAAACCATTAAATCATATCGGATTCAAGCCTAAGTTACTTTAAAACGTCCGAAATACACATTTGATCAAAAACCCGACCAAAACACCACTGAATGACCTGAAATTTTGCTCACATATCCAAAATAACATAACGAAACTACTGCAATTCTCAGAATTCCATTCCGACCTCCGGATCAAAATATCACCTACCAACCGGAATTTGCCAAAATACTAACTTTGCCAATTCAAGCCTAATTCCACACCAGATCTCCAAAATCAATTCTGATCGTACTTTTAAGTCACAAATCATCCCGAGAATCTAACCAAGTCATCGAAAATCATATCTGAGCCCCTATCTCATAAGTCAACGTCCGGTTAACTTTTGCAACTTAAGCCTTCCTTAAAAAGACTAAGTGTCTCATTTCTTATCAAAACCAATCCTCCCAACACACCAAATACCGATAAAGAAATATGAAGAGGCATAACATGGGGGAAACGGGGTGGTAACTCCTGAGATGACGAGTCGGGTCGTCACAACCGTATGGGCAATATATAGTACTGAGTGGTTGAGTTTGATGAGTGAAAAGTATGACATAGTGAGGTTGAGTACCCTGACAGTGTGAGTATATGATTCATCTACGAGATATATGGCATTCGCATGCATAGAGACACATTTTCCTCATGTTGTACAGTATCACGTCATTCATTGCATTTTACACACATTGATATGTGATCATAGAGAGGTATCTCACACTAGCTATCTGGAAAGAAAATGAAATATCTTATTTATTGTGAAAAGGATTTTAGAAAAAGAAATATTGTTTTTAAAACTATATCATATTTCACGACGTTTTCAGTAAAGAATTTTAGTTTTCACTGATACTCTTGATAAGCGAAACTATTTTCGGAAAACTGTGAGAAGCTGAGTGTCTTATATGTTAGTTACTTCCTTATTTATATGCTCTATGTGTTATGAATTATTTTTGAATTCTGGTGTTGGAACTGACCATGTTCCAGCTCATCACTGCTTTAAACCAATGTTTGGGCTTGTTACTTATTGAGAACATGGGGTCGGTTGTACTCATACTACACTTCCTGCACATTGCGTGCAGATTTCATATGTCGATGTTGTTGTGTTCGATGGGAGTTAAATTAGAAGATTTACATGCGTTCTAGTTATGGATGCCTCTTGTTCATGGTAGTCGTAGATTTATAAAACTCTATTTAATTATGTACTTTTCAAACAGAACATGTATTTAATTCATATCAGATTCGTAAACTCTATTCTTAGAAACTCATGATTTACACTGCCAGTCCTTGGGAATTGTGTAAGAATCAGATAACTCCTATGTTTAATTGTTTATTTAATATTTTTGAAAATGAATAGTTAGAAGTTGGCTTATCTAGTGAGTAGGGTTAGGTGCCATTACGACTAGTGGGTTTTGGATCGTAACATCGAAGAAGGCTGAATGGAGCTATTCAAAGTCTCACAATACAAAAATAAAGGTTAAAATTAAATATAATCTATCGGATTATCACATTATACGAAGCTATTCAACATTTTAAATATCTAAACGAAATGCATTTGCTCTAAAGGAACGATCGTGTCATTACACATAAACAACAATTGTTATTTCTAGTTTCTCCATTGTTTGTCTGCATGTAAAATTATAGAGGGAAGGTAGACGACATTTATGATAGAAAACAACACGTGTTGGACAAATTTATGATGAACCCTTTAAAAGGAAGATGACAAAGAGGAACAACTCATGAAAGAAAGAAATGGAATATTACTATTAACACTTTCTTAATAAAAAAATTTATAGCTACACAAATGATATGGCAAGTTTCAAATCTTAAGTTTTAAAAGTTTTGCAATGACACAAAATATTAGTTGAACGTGATATAACTGTAAAAACTTATTCGATCGAATAAATAATTCAAAATAATAAATGTAAAATATAAGTATATTTTTACCTGAATTTTTTACTATTAAAATTAAGTCATTTAGTTTGATATAAACAACAATTGTTATTTCTAGTTTCTCCATTTTTTGTCTGCATGTAAAATCGCAGAGGGAAGGTAGACGACATTTATGATAGAAATCAACAGGTGTTGGACAAATTTATGATGAACCCTTTAAAAGGAAGATGACAAAGAGGAACAACTCATGAAAGAAAGAAATGGAATATTACTTTTAATACTTTCTTAATAAAAATATTTATAGCTACACAAATAATATGACAAGTTTCAGATCGTAAGTTTTAAAAATTTTACGATACAAAAAATTAGTTGAACGTGATATAACCGTAAAAACTTATTCGACCAAATAAATAAATCAAATAATAAATGCAAGATATAACGAATTTTTTACTATTACAATTAAGTTAATTAGTTTGATATAAACACGTGATACAAATGAATATTTACCGCGACACATGTATCATTATCATAATCGATCCATTCCGAATGTCATCCTTTCTCTCTGAATTTACTTTTCACCGTGAATTAAAAATTTTAGGTTAGAGCCGTAGCAATTAATGAAGAAACTAATTCTATGAAGAATCGGGTAAAATGGAGGGATTTGTTAATGGCCGCTTAGGGCTTCTGAATAGTAATACAACTGGATTTCATGTTGGAAGAGGATTGCTATTAATATTTGGAGGGAGGCTTTTAGGCTAAGGGAATTTTGGAAGAGTAGAAAGATTTTGAAGAAGAGAAACTTTTATTACTCAAACTTGTTTTTGATTTTTTTGGCTTAATACAAAATGAGCAATCCTACACCTATTTATACTTGACCACTTCCTCAATCAATGGCCAAGATTTATCCAACACAACTTTAATCTAATCGCTACAAATCACCTTCTACACAATTCTACAAAAATATCTACTCTCTAGATCACTCCATACTTATCTATATTATTATTCTAAAGATATTTCTAGAGCACATTTCTATAACATGGGCTCACATTCTAGAAAATAGGCTAATTGGGCTCTTTATTTTTCATAATTTCTTAAGCCCAAATAATTATTACAAAATCAAACTTATTTTAATTTTATTTTCAACACCCCCCCTTAAACTTTATTTGTCATTCCAAGCAAACTTCTTAACCACATGAAGTCCTCTTGCTTGAGTGGCTTGGTGAAGATATCCGCAACTTGGTCTTTGGACTTCACGTACTCTACTTGTACATCCTTTCTTGTGATGCACTCTCATATGTAATGATAGCGTGTGTCAATATGCTTGCTTCGATCATGGAACACCGGATTTTTCGCCAACGCTAACGTCGACTTATTATCCACGCAAATTGTAGTTGGATCTTCTTGTGGCCATCCGAGCTCCTTTAGCAAACTTCGCATCCAAATTGCATGACATACACAGGAGGTAGCGGCAACGTACTCAGCTTCACATGTGGATAGAGTGAAAATTGGTTGTTTCTTGGACATCCAAGTGAAGGCGGTGTCTCCCATGAAGAACACGAAGCCCGTGGTACTTTTTCTATCATCAATGTCTCCCGCCCAATCGCTATCGCTATAACCAACAAGCTTATAATCATTAGAAGTTGAATAGAACAAGCCAAAGGTGATTGTACCTTTGAGGTAGCGGAGAATTCTTCTTGCAGCCTTCAAGTGTGTAGTAGTTGGATTCTCCATGTAGCGACTTATGAGACCGGTGGGGTAGAGAATGTCGGGTCTCGTGCAAGTCAAATATCGTAAGCTCCCAACTAAGCTCTTGAACATCGTCGTGTCCACTTTCTCAGCTTCATCATGCTTCGACAACTTGATCCCGCACTCCACCGGTGTGTTGACTGGGTTACAATCATCCATCTTGAACTTCTTTAGGATCTCTTTCGCATAGCCCTCCTGTGAGATGAAAATTCCATCCTCAAGTTGTTTGACTTCAATGCCAAGATAGTACGCCATCAGCCCAATGTCGGTCATCTCGAACTCTTTAGCCATCGCTTTCTTGAACTCATCGATCATCCTTTGGTTATTTCCTGCAAAGATTAAATCATCCACGTACAAGCAAACGATCAAGATATCTCCATCTTTCATCTTGGCATAGAGCGCATGCTCATGTGGGCATTTGGCGAAGTCATTTTCTTGCAAGTACTTGTCGATCCTACTGTTCTACGCCCTTGGTGCTTGCTTTAGTCCATATAACGCCTTCTTCATCTTAAGACTTTGTCTTCTTGCGTCTTCACCTCATAGCCCATAGGTTGTCGGATGTAAACTTCTTCCTCAAGGACTCCATTCAAGAACGCCGACTTTACATCCATTTGGTGTATCTTCCATTTATTTTGAGCTGCCAGTGAAATGATTAGTCTTACAGTTTCTAAACGGGCTACAGGGGCAAATACCTCGTCATAGTCGATGCCGGCTCTTTGACTGTATCCTTTTGCAACAAGCCTCGCCTTGTATCTTTCGATTTCTCCCTTACAGTTTTTCTTTGCCTTGTACACCCACTTGACGTCGATTGCCTTTTGTCCTTTTGGAAGTGAAGTCAGCTCCTAGGTGTCGTTCTTTTCGATGGACTAGATCTCCTCATCGATTGCATCTCGCCATTTCTTACTTTGTACGGCTTCTTCAAAGGTAACTAGTTCACAATCAGCAAATAGACAAAGAAGAGTTAGGTCCTCTAACCTTTCAGTGTCTTCATAAATGTCTTCCAAACTCCTTGCGCGTTCCTTGATCCTTTCATTCAGAAACGATGGTGGCGAGTCATCTTGAACTGCTGTTGGCGAGGTAGGTGGAGTAGTTAGCTCTCGCTGGGCATCCTCTGTTGTAGATCTTTGTTCTTCTTCTTCGGTTGGAATAATGGAATTAAAGTCCTCGTGAGAACCAAAATTCCATTCTCCTTCTTCATCAAACTCCACGTCCCGACTTATCACAAGCTTGTTAGTATCTGGATTATATAATTTGTAGCCTTTGGATTTGGAATCATACCCGATAAAGATGAACAGCTTACTTTTGTCATCGAGACTGCTCCATGTCTTGTCAGGTACATGTGCGTATGCTATGCTTCCAAAGACTCTTAGATGGGAGATTCCTAGCTTCCTTCCACTCCAAGCTTCTTGTGGTGTCTTTCCCCACACGCTCCTAGTTGGTGATCGGTTGAGTAGATAGACTGCACACGCTAGTGCTTCGGCCCAGAATTCCTTTGGTAGCTCCTTGCTCTTTAGCATACTCCGCGCCATGTCTAGAATTGTCCGATTCTTCCTTTCCGCCACTCCATTTTGTTGGGGGGACCTTGGTACCGTTAGTGGACGCCTTATTCCATGCTCCTCGCAAAAATTCTGGAACTCTCTAGAAGTGAACTCGCCTCCACAATCGGATCTCATGGCCTTTATGTGTAGTCCACTTTTTTTCTCCATTGCCGCTTTGAATTTCTTGAATACTTCAAATGCCTTCGATTTTTGCTTCAAGAAATACACCCATGTCTTTCTAGAAAAATCATCAATAAATAGAACGAAATAGTTGCTTTTACCGAGGGAGCTTGGCTTGATAGGACCACATATGTCGGTATATATGAGCTCCAATGACTTTTGGGCTCTCGAGCTTGACTCCTTTGTAAAATTCTTCCGAAATTGCTTTCCGAGTAGGCATCCTTCGCATAATTGATCGGGGTGGCTAATGGATGGTAGCTCCAAGCCTCCAAAATTCAAGTGCCCAAATCGAAGATGCCAAAGCCAAGATACATCTTTGTAGCAAGTTTTAAGACACTTCGCAACATCATTTTGAATGTTCAACAAGAACATTCTATTTTTGGACATAGGCACCTTAGTGATTAAATTATTTTTTTTATCTCTCATGGAAAGACTATGATCTTTCATGTGAATGTCATAGCCCTTCTCTAAGAGTTGCCCCAAACTCAATATATTATTTTACATGTTGGGCACATAGTAGACATTTGAGATAAATTGGTGATTTCTATTCTTCAAGCGGATTAGGATGTTACCTTTACCTTCCACTGGTATTTTGGATTCATCACCAAAAGAAACATTACCACTCACCGATTCGTCGAGCTCCACGAACATGCTCCTCTTTCCACACATATGGTTGCTCGCCCCGGTGTCAAGGTACTAAGTGTTGTCTTGTCTCCCTTCTTCTCCTTTGTATGCTAGAAGTAGGGTCAGGTCTTTTTGGCCCTTATCCTCCACTAGGTTGGCGGTCTCTTCGACTTTGGTTTGAGACCCTCTACATTGTGAAGCATAGTGTCCATATTTTTGACAAGAATAACATTTGATTTGAGATTTATTACCTTGCACCTTGGTTGCCTCTCCCACGACTTGGGTATTCTCTTCTTTCTTCATTGTTGTTGAAACCTCCTCATCCACGCCCATGGCCTCGACCTCGTCCACGACCACGACCTCTTCCATATTGACCTCGTCCATTTCCGATACTTTCTTCCTTATCTTTTATTTGCATCTTGAATAATTGCTCCACTATATCTTGTTTTTTCTTATGCTTTTCTTCGTATGCTTGTAAGGATCCCATTAATTGATCAATCGACATCTCCGCCAAATTTTTAGTTTCTTCAATTGTTATGACAATATGCTCGAATTTGGAAGTTAATGACCGGAGTATCTTCTCAATAATTCTAACATCTTCCAATTTTTCACCATTTCTTTTCATTTGATTTGAAACCACCAAAACTCTTGAAAAATAGTCGGAAATGGACTCCCCTTCTTTCATATGTAAAGACTCAAATTCTCCTCTTAATGTTTGGAGACGTACCTTCTTTACTTGCTCGGCACCTTTGCAAGACGTTTGGAGTTTCTCCCACGCTTCCTTAGCAGTGGTTGCACTTGAGATCTTCTCGAACCCATCATCATCCAATGCTTGGTAGATGAGGTAGAGAGCTTTCTTGTCTCTCTTTCTTGAATCCTTCACACCATCATTTTGAGTTTGGGATAATGTAGATTCATCTCGGGGCTCATTGTAGTCTTTCTCTACAATATCCCAAACATCATCTGCACCTAGGAGAGCCTTCATCTTGATACTCCAATTATCATAGTTGCTCTTGTTGAGCATAGGAACGTGGAAAGATGCAACACCATTTGCCATGGTTTTAGAATCTTGTGGCTCTGATACCACTTTGTTGGAAGAGGATTGCTATTAATATTTGGAGGGAGGCTTTTAGGCTAAGGGAATTTTGGAAGAGTAGAAAGATTCTGGAGAAGAGAAACTTTTATTACTCAAACTTGTTTTTGATTTTGTTTGGCTTAATACAAAATGAGCAATCCTACACATATCTATACTTGGCCACTTCCTCAATCAATGGCCAAGATTTATCCAACAACTTTAATCTAATGGCTACAATCACCTTCTACACAATTCTACAAAAATATCCACTCTCTAGATCATTCCATACTTATCTATATCATTCTACTATTCTAAAGATATTTCTAGAGCACATTTATAGAACATGGGCTCACATTCTAGAAAATAGGCTAATTAGGCTCTTTATTTTTCATAATTTTTTAAGCCCAAATAATTATTACAAAATCAAGTTTATTTTAATTTTATTTTCAACATTCATTCTTCCACATTGTTACTGCTTGTTATTATTGCATGCGACTGTATTTATGTTTCCTATATTTTCATAATTATTTACGTTATTTCTGCTGGATTACTTATGCTTTATTATTTTGTTTTGTCTTACTTTTGTTTCTAATTTTGTCTTTGTTTTGATGCAGCTTTTCATTTTAGCCTATCCGCCGAGGGTCGATTGGAAACAGCCTCTCTGCCCTTTCAGGTAGGAGTAAGGCTCGTCTACATATTACCCTCCCCAGACCCCACCTAGTGGGAATATACTGGGCAGTTGTTGTTGTTGTAGTATTCATTCTTCCACGTTCCAGTTAAATGTATTTGTTTAGTGATGACTGCTATTGAAAATCATATTTAATTGTAAACGAATTATTCACCAAATTAAAGATGTTTAATAAGTTTAAAAGTCGCAAGATTTTACATTGATGCTAAATAATTTGAAAGAATTGTTAGCAAAAATAATACAAATAGGGAAATTATGCGTCAAGAAACTCGATGTGTTTGTATAGGGTTGGCTATTTCATATATATATATATTTTTAATTCGTCTAACTTTCCTGACAGTGTTTGATAAAAAATAAAAAATCTAAACATAAAAGGGAACATTCGCACATGATCTTGACTTAAAATACCAAAATATCCTTGTTACCATACAGCTTGTTCTTTTTGCATTTAATGTATATTCCTCAACTCATATCAATTCATAGTAGTCATGAGAATTAGTAATAGGATATCTCCTGTCTTTTTGTATTACAAATTAGTTCTCCCTTAATCAATAATAATCAATTTATTAACATTATTTTCTATGTACGTAATGTAATCTTTGACCTATTCTTAATTTAGTTATTATTTATTATAAATAAAACATAGCTAATGCTTGACCATTACTCGCAAAATAAATGCTCTAATTAAACGCTTCAACATCGTTTTGTTAATTACTTTAAAGATCTGACTTATCATGAGGTTTTCTCATATATTGTTTCTTTATAATTATTTATCTTTGTCTGACAATTATTGCTGAAAGCAGACAAATAAATCTTATCTCTTCTGTCTATTTTTCTTTCGGAAATTCAAATTAGGTGTCCTATCACTAATTTTGTTTGGTAAAAATTGCGTATGGTAGCCACCTTTTAAAGAAAAGCGGTATTTTTTTTATCCAATAACCACCAATTTATTAAAATTAATATAAAAAAATAATGTTACCCTTTCTTCTATCTTTTTTCCTTCTCAAACGGAAGTACAGTGTTTATACCGGCGACTGTGTTTCTTCTCATTCTCAAATGAATCCATTTGCGTCACGGGAGGAAACCTGCGACTGTGTTTCTTCTCATTCTCAAGTGGATTCAGTTGGACGTTCTAATATTAAAATAATCCATGTTCCAGCTAAGTATATACTCAATATGATTCCTTTATCTTTTTCTTGAGGCTTTCTAATATGAATTTATTTTTAGATCTAAAAGTTATGAAAATAAGAAAAAGAGTGATGAGTGAACAGGAAATGCAATTTCTTTCGAGAAGTTAAGGGCATGTAACCTTGAAGTCCTAAAGTTAAATTCAAAAGTTCGGAAAATGTAGTCTTGAATTCCTAATGTTAAATTTAATAGGAGACACGTTCAAAAGTTAAGGACATGCAGTCCTTAACTTATAATTACAAGTTCTAAAGTTAAAGACATGTCGTCCGTAACTTATAGTTACAAGTTCAAAAGCTAAGGACATGTATTCCTTAAACTTACAGTTACAGGTTCAAAAATTAAGGACAATAGGTCCTTAACTTTGATTTCCAATTTCAAAAGTTAAGGACAAATTGTCCTTAACTTACAGTGACACATTCAAAAGCTAAGGACAAATAGTCCTTAACTTACAGTTAGAAGTTCAAAAGTTAAGGACAATAGGTCCTTAACTTTGATTTCCAAGTTCAAAAGTTAAGGACAAATAGTCATTAACTTATAGTTACACGTTCAAAAGTAAAGGACAAAGAGTCCTTAACTTACGGTTACCAGTTCAAAAGTTAAGGACGCTTGGTCTTGAAGTTTAAGTTCCGAGTTCATAAGTTACGGAGATGTAGCCTTGAAGTCGTGAACTTAGAGTTTCAAGTTCAAAAGTTACGGACATGTAGTCCCGAAGTCCTGAACTTAGAGTTACAAGTTCAAAAGTTAATGATATGTAGTCCTAAAGTTTTAAAGTTAAAGGACATGAGCAGAAGGGTATTTTGTCCAGACAGTTAAAGTTTATTAAACAGTGACTAAAGACTAAAGTAAAAATAAATATAAGTGTTATTAGTGGTCAATCGTGCAGTCCCCCCTTAAGTTTGGTGGCTTATTTAATAAAAACTTGAGCCACGTTGGAGCTTTTATATTTTAAATATTACAAGGAATTAAGGAAACAAATTTATCCCAGTTTATAGATAAAAAGAAATATATTTACTTTTACTCATAAACTACAAAAGATGTTTTTCTTTTAGAAAGGTTTGAAAATATGTCTGGAAAGTGAATCATGAGGCAGATTTAATGAAGAAAATAATACATACAATAATAATAATAATCCAGTAAAGTTTTATATATATATGGGGTCTAGGGAGGATAATATGTATGCAGATCTTATCCCTTTGGAATAGAAAAACTATTTTCAAAAGATCCTCGGCTCAAGAAAACGGAAAAACCGAGAAGAGAAGGGACAATATATCAGTACCATCAAACAAACCCAAAAAAATAATAACAGTATCATTATAAGAACTAGAAAATTATTGAAATGCAATAACAAAACTAGAAATAAGGCGTGATGCTATGAAAAACTGAAGGATAATGTGCGCAATATTAACCGCTGGCAGTCTAAGACCAACTCTATAAAACTAGTCTCACCCCCGGACTTGACTACCTCCTTACCCATAACCTAATGTTCGATCTGCACACCTTCTACGCCATGTCTTCAGAAATTGCAGCCACGCCATGTCCTGATATCACCTCTCCCAAATAATTTATGGGTCGTCTTCTACCTATTCTCGTATCCGCCAAGGCCAACCGCTCGAACTACCTAACCCGAGCATCAGGGCTCCTCCTCCGCACGTGTACGAACCATCTGAGCTCGCTTCACATCATCTATAGGAGCCACGCCCTACCTTTTTTTTTGAATATTTTCATTCCTAATCCTATCCATCCTAGTATGCACGTACATCCATCTCAACATCCTCATTTTTACTACCTTAATCTTATGGGTATGAGAGTTCTTAGCCCGCCAATACTTTGTCCCATACAATATGGCCGGTCCAACCACCGCTTTATAATACTTACCTTTGAATATCTGTGGCACTTTCTTAATGGGACAAAGGCTTTTAGTCATGGGAAGCAAAGAAAAATAACTAATACATAATGAATTTGAGTTATATATATATATATATATATATATATATATATATATATATATATATATATATATATATATATATATATATATATATATATATATATATATATATGTTGATGGTATAAAAAATTATTTACATAATCAGATAAATAATTTAAAAGTAATAAAAGGTAAATATTTGTGATGAGCACTAATTGACAATCCAATAAAAATAGTAACCAGTATAATAGAAAATTAGGGGTGTGCATTCGAATCGTTTACCGATAAATGAAATTAAATATTTATTATCGGTTTATCGATTTCGATTTTTTCCTCTTCGGTTATCGATTTATCGCTAAACCTATAAGCTACAGTAAAAAATATATAGTTTTTTTTTAAAAGAATTTCAATTTTTTTACGCTTAGTCAATAATACTCTTTCCTTTTCCCTAAGTTCCTAATCCTATTATTTCCTCTACCATATTTAAGGAATGATCATATTTAAAGCTCATGGGAGTGAAATTCAAATTAATGGAAAACATAATTAGCCGTGATGATGTATTTTGATTTTTTGTTTTTTATACAGTTGGAGTGCATGTTGGTGGCATACATTTGATCCCTTACTTTAGTTTCGTTGCATGTGCTTGTTGATACAATTTTTATGTTATTAACGATGCTCTTCTTATTTTAACTTTTGTAGCGATATACTTTATGTGGAATCCTTCATATTTTCTTATTGGTGTAATCGATAACCAAATCGAAAAGCCCCAAAAATTGATAAATCGAAATTGAAAAAATTGAAACCTTATTGAAACAATAACGATAAGCATATGTACAAATTGATAATCGATAAGTAATTATCGATAAAGGTCAAAATTAAATAGAAATAGTACTTAATTGACGACTTAAACTAGTGTGATAATGTAAAATAATCATTGCAGTTTTTATAGTATGCATCCTTTTATATGAACCTTTTTTATTTCAAGATTTAAACCATGTAAACACTGACCAATATATTGAAATGCATTTTTATCAAATTGACATAGAATTACAACTTACAGTGTTTTTTATATAATTTTTAAATATTAGCTATATTTTAACTTTAATATATCAAATTAATCTAATCTAATTTAGCTTTAAAAATTAATTAAATTCATGACTCTTGAAAGCGAGAAGATCCACATAAACTAGAATAAAGAGGGTATAACTTAAGTCCATTTGTAAGTGCAGGCTGTCACACATAGATGAATTTTCTTTAATTAAGAAATATATAAGAAGTCTATATCACTATAACAAAAAACAACAATAACTATTCAGTATAATCCCACAAAGTGAGGTTTGGAAATATATTACTATGATCTGGGAGGATAATATGGACCATACACATTTGTGAATAAAGAGCCGAAATAGTTTAAAATATGTATAGAAAGGGGAAGTCTTTCTATAAATAGTGGCCCTTTGCAGAGAAATTTAAGTGAGCAAGTTTGAGAATAAACAAGTATACTTACTCTACGACGAAACTCGTACATTTATGTATATTAGTATTGTTTAGTATGTTTACATGTGAGTTTATGTTATCTTTGTGTTCTTTAACATATCCGGCTTTTATTTGATACCCAAATATATGTATTATATTTGATTTATAAACCTGAAAGCATGTTATTTTTTGTTATAAATATAGAGTCTTGTAGTGTAGTAAAATATAGTGACTTTTAGCGTAGTAAAGTATAGTGACTTGTAGCATAGTAAAATAAACCTTTTAGTTAAATAAAATATAGCCTTTTAGCGTAGTAAAAATATAGAGCTTTTTAGAGCCTTGTACCATAGTAAAATATGGAGCCTTGTAGCGTAATAACGATAACTCGGTGCTACGGGGCCTATAAAATGAAGCTTTGAACCCATACATAATTATTCTCTCCAATTCAAAAATTTATAATAAGCTAAGAAAATTCTAAAAATATTAAAATTTAGAATTATAATAATTAACGATAACTCGGCGCTACCGGGCAAAAAAAATAAAGTTTGGAACCCATACATAATTATTCTCTCCAATTCAAAAATGAATTCTGGAACCCATATATAATAATTCTCTCCAATTCAAAAATTTATAATAAGTTAAGAAAATTCTAAAAATGTTGAAGTTGAGAATTATAATAATTAGCGATAACTCGGTGCTACTGGGCCAAAAAAATGAAGTCTGGAACCCATACATTATTATTCTCTCCAATTCAAAAAATGAAGTCTGGAACACACATATAGTTATTCTCTCAAGTATTAATCACAATTTTTAACTTAATTATGTAAGATAAGAAAATTCTAAAATTGTTGAACCCATGCATAATTCGATGGTACCAGACTGTTTAAATCAAGTATGGAGCACATACATAACTATTTTCTCCAATATTAACCATAACTAATTGTTTAATTTATTAAACTAACACAACCAATTAATTATGTAGAACAATTTTATTTTAATTGTGTTTGAACAACAATTTCACTTATACAGTACATCACAACCACAAACATTGACAACCTAAAATAAAAACAAACAATAGAACTAACGAAATAACTTGACAAAGGAAACATGAAGTTTCACTAACGAAATCACTTAACATGTCATTCTTTAGGAACGACCGTCTAGTATTCTCTCCTTCATCAAAAACAACTTTTTTCGATCTTCTTTTTCTCTTTTTTCACCTCCTCTATTTTCGCCTGCAAGTCTTCAATTTCTTGCTTGGATTGGCGCTTTCTCTCCCACTGCCCCATACACACTCCATAAAGATAGTACAATTTCTCTCTGTAGTACTCCTAGTCACATGGTTTATCAACCCAAACCTTAAAGTTGCATATAGGTACGTCGGGCTGCCTATAAAACTCGTTCAAACAATCCCAAATAGCGTCGGCCAGCTTCTTCTCAATCACTATACATCATGATCTTAGCTCCACATTCGCACTTCGGAGGACGAAGAGGGCGTTAATACATTTTTTGCAGGAAGCTTTTGGTTAATTGAAAAGGTCGATGATAGATTGTTATTAAGTGTTGAAAATAACTTGAAGGCACTTTTTATTTATAGGGACTAAGTTCCAACAATAAGTATTATTATACTACGAATTATATGCACATTTTTTCGGGAAAAATAGCTTTTTCTACATCGGTTTGAACCTTTTTAAAATGACATGACAACTTAACAATATGTAGTACTATACTACGAATTACATGCACATTTTTCGAGAAAAAATAGCTTTTTTTCCACATGAGTTTGAACCTTTTTAAAATGACATGACAACTCAACAATACGTAGTATTATACTGCGAATTACATGCACATTTTTAGGGGAAAAATAGCTTTTTAACACGTGGGTTTTAACTTTTTAAAATTACATGACAACTCAACAATACATAGTATTATACTACGAATTACATGCACATTTTTCGGGAAAAAATAGCTTTTTTCCACGTGGGTTTGAACCTTTTCAAAATGACATGACAACTCAACAATACGTAGTAGCATACTGTGAATTACTTTATAATAGCATTTTTGCGTAGTAAAATATTCGGCCTTTTACCGTAGTAAAAATCAAGCCTGGAACCCAAACATAATTATTCTCTCCATTGTTAATCATAA
The DNA here is from genome assembly GCA_034376525.1 of Nicotiana benthamiana. NCBI lineage: Eukaryota > Viridiplantae > Streptophyta > Magnoliopsida > Solanales > Solanaceae > Nicotiana > Nicotiana benthamiana. The sequence continues at coordinate 142,148,412 of CM067330.1, read as the reverse complement.
TTAATTATTTAATTTATTAAACTAACACAACCAATCAATTTTGTTTATATTATAGTAGACGTCATGGCCTTTCCTCCGCCTGCGCATCCCGGACCATTAGATGATCAACTATTAGTGCTGCAGGGCGACCATAAGTCCTCCTATATGTGGGAGGGACAGTTGTCGGAGCAGGCTCTCCGGCCCAGGAGAACTGATGATCTTTGGGATTTTATTGCTGGCCATCCTTTACACAAGCGTGTAGTACACATCCATCAGGATACGAGATTATATCCTATTTTTGAGCTAGGACTGATGCAGCTAGATTGGTTGCTTATCACGGCCTTGGTAGAGCGGTGGCGACCAGAGATGCATATACTTCATTTGAACACAAGAGAGGCTACTATCACCTTAAAGGATGTCCAGGTGTTATACGGACTGTGTATAGACGGACACGCCTTGACACTGCCCGACGACGTTAGAGGAGCGCCACGTGCACAGTTGGCGGAGCTGATGGGGCACTGGACTGGACTTAGACCTGATGGTCGGCAGGCGTTCGCATTGCTTTACCAGCCATCAGAGATCATATGGCAGATTTGCACCCTGATATTACCCACCAGACGGAGGATCTCTGAATAGCCAGGTACACACGTTGTGCGTTGCTCTTGCTCTTCGGGTGTGTCTTGTTCCCGGACACTTCGGGAAGTAAAGTGAGCATGAGCTTCATTCATTTTATAGTAGACCTGGGTTAGGTATCCCAGTAGAACTGGGTGGTAGTGTGCTGGCGTACCTATATAGGAGCATGTGCCAGGCGAGCATGGGTCCCGTGGTTGATATATGCAATTTTCTCCCCCTTTTACAGGTGACAAAATTTATGAATATTTTGTTCTTTACTTCAAATTCAATATCGCTAAATGACACATAAATATTACATCAACATTTTATATTAGGTTTGGGCCTGACAGCGGATCATGCCGTTCCAGCCACCTACACCAGCACTTCCCCCCGGCCAGCATTATCCATTTTTCGATCTAGCTATCATATGGATTGTGCGGCGTTGGCTATACCGAGGGACTGAGGCGCACCATAATCTTCCCCTTCTCAGGGATATCTTAGATATGTTGTGGACGGACAAGTAAATATGTACCTAGAATTGTTTTTTCCGAACTGAGATTGCATTTGCGCGCTAACATTTATGTTATTATTTGGCAGTTCATCTTGATGCCATACAACATCGAGTTGCTTGCTGAGCTACTAGCTTGTTGCTCAGTCGACTGTCTTATTTGAAGCACCTCCGTCCCGATGATATTCTGGGATTATGTTAAGTATCATGCCACGGAGCGTGTACTTCGACAGTTTGGCCGGACCCAGACTATACCGAGGGAGCTGTATGGGTTGCCACTCACTATCAACGCGATGATCGTGGCAACATGGACAGGCAGTATGCGGAGTGGCTACAACAGAAACTAGTCGGTTGAGACGAGCGAGCTGAGCGTATTCCGCCACCACCTCCAATAGTCCAGGAGGGAACAATTCATCTGTATCCTGAGTGGTACCGCCGTCAGACTCGACTGATGATCAAGAACCATGTGCATGTACTTGGAGAGCGTTACATACCGTACGCCGGGAGGCACGAGGTACTAGTATGTTTTTTTGGCTTGTTAACATGTTATAATATTAATATAGCATTATTTAATTACAACTTTAAATGCTTCACAAGCTATTGGTGATCATCGCTTCTCTTAGTTGGGACAATAGATGCAGCAGCGTACCGACATCCCTCAATTGGTAGACTTTGGCCGACAGGTAGAACAGATGGCTCGCCTGAAACTGATGCAGGCGAGAGATGCCGAGAGGTTGGACAACGAGGCTCAGTATACAGCGCCAGAGACGTACCAGCGGGGTAGGCCGGTCCCATGAGGAAGGGGTGCCCCATGAGCCTGAGGTGCTAGAAAATAATTGAAATGCAATAAGAAACCAGAAAACAACGCCCGATGCTATGAAAAACGGAAGGATATTGTGCACAATATTAACCACTAGATGGGATGCTTTAACTGGTCATTTACGCTGTGGCCCTTTCAATTCACTTCTCTCTGCACCTATATATTAATATGGGATGCAATAAGTTGGTAAGTTGCATGCAATATTATATTGTATGCTTTAAATACATAAAAGTTCTAAATCTATGGCGCGTGTTTGTGTGTTTTTGTAAATGTTTCGAATAAAATTCTAGCTCCATGTACATGCTAGAATATTGTAAAATGGTTCCACTTTTCATCTGTGAAAATCACTGGACTGGCTGCTATATATATCTTTGTGTAATATTGTTGGTTTTGCTAATAAACATTAGTGTGAAATGTGTGTTTTATTATAGCTACATTGGTAAAATTCAATGGAACATTTTGAATCGAAAGACACGTTACTACTTATATCAACACGTACAGCAAACAGTGGAGGTGGATATAAACCTAATTTCCTATATAAACCTAATTTCCTCCTAATCCAAATCTGTTCAGATTGGTCAATGGAAGATTACTATAATGGAATTTTGGATTTATGGGTTCCCATAGATATCTCGAGTTAATATACATGTAATTTTAACTGGATGAACGGACTGCGTTCTGAACTAAATATTCTTATACCCGTTTAATAAATTTTTCAATACAAATATAAGTTCAAAACAAAAAATTACTGGATTTACGGAACCCATAGCTATTCAACTGAATTCGTCCCTGGTATACACATGAGAAGATGCGACTTCTCCATTACATCAAGAGCATACAATTAGTTTTTAAAAAATCATAATTACAAATTTACACTTGTGAATAATAACAAAAATTAATCGTCTTCAATACATAAAGTCATGACCTTTTTTTATGGAATTCTGAAATTGGTAGCCTGATTTGATATATTAAGTTGACACGTTTAGGCCCTAAAAAATGGCCTCACTAAAGTATACATTGATTCTTTAATTTCTTTGTCGTTTCTCCCGAAAATATTTATTCGCATAGAATGTTTACGATAAATTTAATTAAATTAACCATAAGATAAATATTAAGATCTAATAGAAGTATTATATTCAATAAATACAAAATAGAATCATAACATAACTAATTTCAAAGTTTTGGGGTTGCCGTCATCATCTTTATCTTATTTTTGATGTAATCTTCATGGAAAAGTTCGTTTAGCTAATGTAAGGCTACAATATGTAAGTAAGTAGCATCTAGAATAGAATCTAGAGCAACTAAGAAAAAAATCGAGTAGCTTGCGGGCCGATCGTCATTGCACTCTTTAGGGCAACTCAGTTCAAAATAATAGATCTTAATCTTCTCGAAAGCACTATTCCTAGGCACTCATTTGAATCGAATAGCTTCAACTACTAAGAAAAGAGCTTATGCTATACATTGCTAATAAAAATCAGGTCCTTTGGCACTCTTGAACACTGCCAATCGCAACTTCTTGCAAGCAAGTGTAGTATGTTGTAGTAATAGGAACTTCTAGGCCCTATTCCGACTACTGGATCACTCCTGGAAAGGCCAATGCATCAAAGTAAAGTTGTGTTCAGCAATCGACGTAACTACAATATGGGCTAACAAAGTGTGGGGATCGTATTGAAATTGGAACCCAAAAGAGGAGACCAAGTCGCATTCACTACCAATGTTGGAATCTAAAATTATGTGGGGCCTTTCTTCTCCACTCAATTTTTTGGTTAAATTCTGTAATGATACGTATTCTTATATCAATGATCATAGGTAGGAGACCTACCAAAAAGAAGTTCAAAAGGAGTTCTAAAATTAATTATAGAATAGGGAAGATTTGTTTGTTCAAAGTTTTCATTTGCTTTAGAAGTATAAAACAATCAAATAAATGGAGGGCCAATCATAGCAGATCGTAATAAATCCAAAGACTAAGGGAATAAGATATAAGAGATAATATATACCAGATAAAGGAAGGAGGGTGAAGATATTTTATTAATGAAATTGGTTTGGTCTGCCTCTCCATGGAGAGGTTCAGAGCTTTACAATGACGTATTATCCCTTCTTTTAGAAGTAGATGTGAAGAAGAAGAAGATGCAGCCCCCCTTTTAGGGTTTTTTCTCTTAGTATTTATAGCTAGGAGATCTACCAGCTGGCGCCAAGGGATTGGGACCACATAGAGGAGTCGCCCTCGTGAGGACGGCTAGGCCGTGGCCTTAGTCGTCAAATTGGATAACTACTCGATAATCTTGTGAATAGATGGCCATACCATTTATTAGTCATAAGTAGGCTTTAACAAATGCGTTGATCTCATTCATTATCATGAGGTCAAGTTTTGACCCATACATATAGTCCATCCGCTGATTGAGGTCGGGCTCAGGTCGAGCTCGATGAGCGGATTCCGCTAATAACGATAACCGTTTATGCGTTGGGGATGATCGTAGTCCTTTATTCTTCAGAGAAGGCCATAGCCGTTCATATTTTTAGAGATGACCGTAGCTATTTGTTTTTTGGAGATGGCCGTAGCCACTTTCACTTTAGGGATGGCTGTAGCCATTTTTACTTTAGAGATGACCGTAGCCATTTTTATTTTGGAGATGACCATAGCTATTTTTATTTTGGATATGGCCGTAGCCTTTTTTACTTTAGAGATGGTCATAACTGTTTTTACTTTAGAAATGGCCGTAGCCATTTCATTTTTTGGGAATGGCCGTAGCAATTTTTATGCGTGCTCGGAGAGAGTACGATCACGCTTGCCTCATGTAAGAGGGACATCATCTGCATGGTAACGCATGGGGCATGCCCATGGTATCTTGAGTTCATCGTGACCGTTTCATGGGGGACATGCCGATTGACGGTTGAATGACCGTTCAATGGTATCTGTCATAATGGTGCCTGTTACTGTAGGCCTGAACAGTTTTGTGGTTGGTCAGGTAGTTAATGGTGACCTTTGGGATTCGTGAAGGTCATTTATGCTTTGTCTATAAATAAGGGGTTGTATCGTTTAGTTCTCATTTTTCGATATTGTCTAAGTTTAATTCTGAGAGAGATAGTCCTTCTTGCTTTCAGATTATCTAGTCTTTTACTCCTCGTTAATTCATTCTTCGTCACTTTCGTCGGATCTTCGTATTCTCTTGTTTTTCCGGTGAATTTAGCCATTTATCTCTCGTTATACTGATAATGGCGAGCAGTTCTCGTTCTGATATAGCTCTATTGGCGGTTGCGGCGGCTGAGGGCTCATCTATGGTGGTGGGAACCACCGATTCGTCGAATGTCGATCGATTACCATCGATGGCTGATATTCTTTACCTGCCTAACGGTCCGGCCACTGACTTTACCAACCCCGAGGGAGAAGACCAAGTGGATGAGGCTCCACTGATGGGGGAAGTCAGCATTTCTTAGTTGAATGAGCAATGTGATATTCCTCGCTTTTCTAACATCGTCTTGGCCAGGAGCGGTGACAGGGTGCACGTTGACAACCGAGGTTACTGCATCTTTTACGCCTACCCTATCAGTTGGGATTTAGGCTTCCTCTCCCGATGCTGGTGGTGGACTTTTGCCGCTACTACAGGGGTGTGCCTTGGTCAGCTCGTCCCCTCCCGCTACAAATTATTGGCGATGCTGATTAAATATGTGGAGTTGGCACGGAGGAAAATTACACTTGGGCACGTGTTGACTTTGTACGCTCCTCAAAGGGTTCGTTGCACCATTATTCGGTTTGACCCTCGCGGGACAAACGGCTTAACTGCGGAGATCGATGACGAGGTCGCTACCGGTCTTTTTGAGTATTTCTTCTACATCAGGACCGGGTACCTGTTGTCCTGCGCTACGACTTCCCAGAGAAGTGGAACCATGCACGTAAGTTTCTTTTACGCTGGTCTTGATTTCCTTTATGAAATTCTCTTCTCTATGTTTGCACGTATTGAACTTCATTTTGTACCGTAGCGAGAGGTGCGCCACCGGCGCCGTTCTCTGGCATCCGCGAGTGGATAGAGGTCGTGCTCCCTTTTACGACGGGGATTCGTACGTGGGCATCTTTCTGGGAGGTTCATGGGCGTAGGTCGGCTGCTGGTAAGAATTTGTTTTGCTGTCTATTGTTCTCTTTCGTAGTCCTTAGTTTCATTGGTCTAACTCTTCTTCTTTGGTTGGTCAGAACGACCACGACGCAGGAGGGCTCCTCAGCTTGCTTTCCGCAGGCCAGGGGCGACCGCCCAAATGATTACATGCCAGCACCTCTCCCAGTCCTGAGGGCGACTTCAGTGGAATCCTCGGCTGCTCACTCTCCGGTACTGCCCGTGCTCCGAGTCGAGGAGTATCCAAGGGTCGTGCGTTCTAGGGCGGAGTGATCACCCAACGAAGATAAAGAAGAAGATGGGAGGCCGCTGGCTCGGCGTAGGGTGGCGTTCACCCCGACTCTTCCGGTGGTGATAATTTTAGACTCTTCGCCGTTGGCGGAGGAGGAGGGCGTCGCGGACCTTGCCCCAGAGGACGAGCGCTCAGTGGGGTTTCCCCGGTTGACTCGGGCCAAGGTGACACAATTGCTTCGGCGATTCAAGTTTCTGTTCCTGTTGCTGAGAGGTAAGGTAGTTCCTCGGCAACTGTTTTGGTGGAGAATACAGGCACCGACATTGTGGCGAATGCGGGTGCTTCGATGTCTCAGGCCGCGGAAGCCTCGAATTTCAGACGACGCCAAATTGTTTAGCTCAAAGTTTTCATTTGCTTTAGAAGCGTACAATAATCAAAATAAATGGAGGGCCAATCATAGCAGATCGTAATAAATACAAAGATTAGGGGAATAAGATATAAGAGACAATATATATTAGATAAAGGGAGGAGGGCGAAGATCTTTTATTAATGAAATTGGTTTGGTCTGCCTCTCCATGGAGAGGTTCAGAGCCTTACAATAATGTATTATCCCTTCTTTTAGAAGTAGATGCAAAGAAGAAGATGCAGCCCCCTTCTAGGGTTCTTTCTCTTAGTATTTATAGCTAGGAGATCTGTCAGCTGGCGCCAAGGGGTTGGGACCACATAGAGGGGACGCCCTCGTGAAGACGGCCAGGCTGTGGCCTTAGTCGTCAAATTGGATAACTACTCGATAATCTTGTGAATAGATGACCATACTATTTATTAGTCATAAGTAAAATTTAATAAATGTGTTGATCTAATTCATTATCATGAGGTCAAGTTTTGATCCACACAAGAATATTCAAAAAATGAACAACTGTGTTAAGAGCTTCAACCCAGAACGTAGGAGGAAGAGAAGCTTGAAAAAGTACTGAACGAATCATATTGACAATAGTATGATGCATACGCTCAACCTTATCATTTTGTTGATGAGTGTGTCGACATGAGCTGATATTCGAAGAAAAATACCATTGTTGCTTAGAAAGATACGAAAGGAACCAAACCGAATATATTATGCCGCCCATCACATTGCAATATTTTAATTGTGATCGAAAAATTATTAGAGATTTAAGAATGAAAATGTTTAATTCTTTGAAATGCCTCAGATTTTCATTTCACGGGAAACTCCCGGGAAAACATAGTAAAATTATGACGAAAAAGAATATAATAACTGTAACGACCACACCGGTTGTTTTACTGTTTAGAATCCCGTTCCTTTAAATAAAACTTTTCGCACTTGCTTTAGCTAATTTATAACTTGAGGGGACGGTTGGTTCGGAAGTTGAAAGAGGTTTGAGTAAGAATATGTCCATTTACTTCTTTAAGATTTCCTTTAAAGGCCAAGTTTGACTTCGGTCAAATTTCTTAGGAAACGGGCCCATATTCGTAATTTTATGGTCCTAGATGGCCCGTGGGAGAATATGGGACGTGAGCATATGTCCGATATATAATTCCGAGGTCCCTAGCTCGAGTAATAAATTTTTATGTGAAATTGTTAAATTGATGTTTTAAAGAATTAAATAAACAAAGTATTCCGTGATTTCCTAGGTACCGGGCTCGAATTTTTTTTCCGAAATTTGGTACAGGTCCAATATATCAGTTAAAACTTATCCGTAAAATTTGGTGTCAATTCGAGTAGTTTAAGGGCGTTTTGACCCGTTAAAAGAAAATTAAGAATTTGGAGTTCAATAGATTGATTCATTTAGTTTTAGGACATGATTCCTAGATTTAACGTTTTTGAGTGATTTGAGGGTTCAGGTAGGTCCTTCTTGTGATTTCAGAATTGTCGCTACGTTCGGGCGGGGCACGGGAGCCCCGAGCGTCAAGGTTCGAGCAAAGTTAAAAGTTGAAGAAAAGATTGTTGCTTCTGTGATAACCGCATCTGCGTTTCTAGGACCGCAGATGCGGTTAGGACTCCGCAGAAGCGGTCAAGGGCAGCCCTTCTATCACTGGGACTCCCGCCATGAGAGCGAGTCCTTTTACCAATAGTAGTATTTTGCTTTCCTTCACTGGGGGTATTTTGCATTTCTTCAACAGATTTATGGGTTACATGCCCCAAATCGTAGTCAAATTCTTGTAAATCTTTAATATCGTTATCATCATTTCTAATGAAATTAGGGTATATTTCACTAATCGACCGACTAATTTCAGAGAATTTGGAGATGCCTTCATCTTCCTTTTTTTCTTCAAAGACTTTTTCCCCCATTAGAGAAGTCTATGAACAACAATCAAAAAACCTAGAGTCGACTATGAAGAAAAATTGGAAAACCTATTGAAATTTTGACTTACATTGAAACAAAGAATAAAAATGCAGAAAGTGTATTTGAGAAGAAAGGTGGTTTCACTTTTGTTAAAGGAGTGAATTCTTTCAAAAAGCGTTGGTGGTTTGTGGATTTTGGGCTAGCATATGAAATAAGTTTGGGCCGGACGAATATTTCTAGTCCAAGGGGAAAACTTTGGGCTATTAAAATTTTGAAGGGCTATACAGTGTAGTTTGCTCATGTTTTTTTGTCTCAATTTCGCCATATTTTCCTATTTCATGTGATTTCTTTTTCTTTTTGCGGTGTTGACAGCTACGTGTTTTTGACAATAAGAGTGTGTAATGACCCGACCTGTCGTTTTGAGAGTTATAGCCCCATTTACCCCATCTATACTTATTTATGTGTAGTTCAGCTTTGTTGAGTTATATCGAGTTGGTAGGTTTTGGTTCGGAGTAGTTTTGGAGTGAAATGATCACTTAGTCTCTTAGTTAGAAAGCTAAGTTAGAAAAGTCAACCGAAAGTTAACTTACGAGTAAACGAGCTCAGATTTATATTTTTATGATTCGATTAGCTTCTTTAGGTGATTTTAGACTAAGGAGTGTGTCCGAAATATAATTTGAATGTTCGTGGTAGAATTAGGCTTAAATTGGCGAAAGTTGGAAGTTTAGAAATTCTTAGGCTTGAATTCGAGGTGATTTGGTATTTTGGTGTTGTTTTGGGTATTTTGGAGGTTCGACAGAGTTCATGCAGTGATATATGACTTGTTGGAATTATTGGTTGGAGTCTAGAGTGTCTCGGATTAGTTTCAGATAGGTTTGGATTGTGTTGCGCTCGCTTTTCTTATGTTTCGACGTCGTTTCTTCAAGTATAAATGATATCATATTGAACAAATGAGCTCAAATTTCTTGTTTGATTGAATCATTAGATGAGTATCGTAATTGCGGACCCGTAGCAAAAAGAATCACTGAATTTGGACATCGTAGGAGGATTTTAGGGTTATTTTACTAAGAATTAGGCTACCAGATGTTTCATATTAATTACGAAATTGCCATTAGAAGCGTATTTAAAAGATCTACACTGTTTGCAAATATTAAAACCTACATATCTCATTCATTATAAGGCCAAACTGAGTGATTCAAAAGACTAAATTGATTAAAATTTCATAAAGAATGTATTGATGGCATAAAATATGAGTTTTGGGATCGTTTGGCAGGAATAACAAGGCAGAATAACTGGCAGAAAATATTAAAAAAAATTAAGATTTGTTTGTTCGGTCATATTTTGAGTTGGGGAGCTCGGTTTTGGGAGATTTTGGAGGCGATTTTCATCATATGAATTTGGGTAAGTATTCTCTACATTTTTTGGTTATATGTCATGAATTCATCTTCGTTTTTGGGATTTGATTGATAATTTCAAAGTAAAATTGAGGGAGTTAGGGTTTGAGTTTTGGAGAGTTTTAATTGGGGATTTGAGGGACCAAATGGAGTCCGATTTTGATAAACTTTATATGGTTAGACTCGGGAGAGAACGAGGTTTATGATTCTGCCATTTTTGACTGATTTTGAGATATGGGCCTGAGGGTAGGATTTTTGCCGATTTCGAATTATTTTTATATTTTGTAGTTTTTAATTGGAATTTGTTTCTTTAGACTATGTTGATAGTAGTAATTTGATTATGGTTAGATTCAGAGCGTTTGGAGACTGAGTCCAGAGACGAGTGCATCACAGAGTAGGATTTTATGCGGTTGAGGTAAGTAACAGTTTTAACTTTGGCTTTGAGGGTATTAATTAACCCGGAGAAAGTAATATCATCTAATTGTTTGATGGTGATACCCATGATAGGTTACGGGTGTGTGGGTTATCACCGCGATGGATTGAGACTATATCCGTCCCGTGAGACCTAATGGCTATTATCTGTTGTCATATGTTTACTTGTTGTTGAACTTGTTGGACTTCATGTTAGAGATGATGCTTAGGCTTTATTTATGCTCACATTATGTGTACTCAGTGATAGAAATTATTGTATATATGTTTACCTCAGTCTCTATTAATTGATAATATGATGTGGTACGTGATGTGGGGTGTGTCCTCTTATTTGTTGATGATTGTGAGGCTAGTGAGATATATGATTGAGTGAGGGCGGGGGCCTGAAGGTTGTGAGGATATTGATACCATAGTGCGTGAGTTGTCTGCGTAGCACGTGAGTTTACTATGCGGGTCTACGTATTGATGCCATAGCGCGTGAGTTGTCCGCGTAGCACGTGAGTTGACCGTGCGAACCCAGGTATTAATATGATGGCACGTGAGTCGTCCGTGCTTAGTGCTTGGGCTTTGGGAGTCCCTGCGGAGTTTGTCAGACCCTCGGTGAGCGCAGAGTGTTGAGATTATTGAGTGTTGAGTATTGAGTGTGGAGCGTTGATTGCGAGTGCTGGGTGATGGAACGACATTGCTGTGAGGTTGCATTTACTTTTGTTGTTGATGCATTTATCTGTTAAATTTATTGTAGTGTTTACTGAGTTATGGAATTTACTTGGTTATCTTTAAATTGTGAAAATAAATAATTGTACTATTTTACTTAGCTCGTCACTACTGCTCAGTTCCTTAGTTATTTCTGTTACTACTGAGGTGGTAGTACTCATAGTACACCCTGCACTTTATGTGCAGATCCAGGTGAGTTAGAGCGCGGCAATCGTTGATTTCAGGCCGGCTATTTATGGAGATTGCAAGGTAGTGCCAGCGTCCGCAGGACCTTGTTACTTCTTTTGTCATTTCTTCTTTTGGACAGTTAGCCAGTAGTTTTAGACACTCATAACTTAGTGACACCCCGATGTTGGACTCGTTTTTATATTTTATATTATTTATATTTAGAGTTGATTTAATTTATCATAAATTAAATTATTAAAAATATTTTATTAAATTCTTAGTAATATTTTTGGAATTGGCTTACCTTATAACACGATAGACACCATCACAATCATAGTTAGATTTTAGATCGTGATAGATTGAAAGTAGAGCAACTTGTATTTATCAACACAAATACAAGTGCCAGACAAAACATTATTGAGTTTATGGAACCCGTAGCTACTGAATTCGTCCCTAGTATACACATGAGAAGATGTGGCTTCTCCATTACATCAAGAGCATACAATTAGTTTTTAAAAAAATCATAATTACAAATTTACACTTGTGAATAATAACAAAAATTAATCGTCTTCAATACATAAAGTCATGACCTTTTTTGATGGAATTCTGAAACTGGTAGCCTGATTTTATATATTAAGTTGACACGTTTAGGCCCTACAAAATGGCCTCACTAAAGTAAACATTGATTCTTTAATTTCTTTGTCGTTTCTCCCGAAAATATTTATTCGCAAAGAATGTTTACAATAAATTTAATTAAATTAACCATGAGATAAATATTAAGATCTAATAGAAGTATTATATTCAATAAATACAAAATAGAATCATAACATAACTAATTACAAAGTTTTGGGGTTGCCGTCATCATCTTTATCTTATTTTTCGTGTAATCTTCATGGAAAATTGGTTTAACAAATGTAAGGCTACAATATTACTTACTGCTCAAACCACCTACAACCAATAAAATTATATTGATCCTGCTCAGTGAACTAATTGAGAATCTTTTTGGTAGAATAAATCCTGCTCAGTGAACTAATTGAGAATCTTTTTGGTAGAATAAAGCTTTATTTTTTGCAACTTTCGTATTTGTATGTATTGTGTTTCGATGGTTGGCAACACTTAGTTTGAGCAGAATAGAAGAACATTTATTCCTCACAATTAACTTACCAGTAAAAATCATATGACCAACAGTATAATTATTGGAAAATCGTTGCAATAAGAACTAATAGATGATTTTATTATAAAAATGTAAATTTGTAAATGGCAAGACGAAATAATTTTCTTGACTTTTTGTCACTCCACTAGAATTAGTGGATTATCTTGGCAACAAAAACCGATAAATAAAGTATCACCACTTTTAATCAATCCCGCCGTTATGAGAACAAGGGTACAACAAAGTTATTAAGAATGATTTTTATCATTAATATTATGTGCAAAATAAATGATAGCTAATTACGGTTAAATATTAATAATTGTAGTTAAATAATGTAATAAGTGTCATTTATTTATTTATCTGGTGCAAACACCCGGTACAGATAAAAAATTTTATCCTAATTTACCGTGACGACCCAGCCAGTCGTCTCATGAGTTTCAGCTCCGTTTCCCCCATTTCTGCTTTTTTATGATTCGTTATCCTTGTTTTATATGATCAAGTTGATTAATTTGTGTTCAGAGTGGATTTGGTAAGAAGTGAGACACTAAGTCTCTTTTAAGAAGGTTTAAGTTAAAAAAAGTCAACCGGATGTTGACTTGGGTGTTAGAGCGCTCGGATGTGAGTTCCGATGGTTCGGTTAGCTACGGGAACTGATTTATGACTTAGGAGCGTGATCAGAATTAGTTTTAGAGGTCCGAAGTAGAATTAGGCTTGAATTGGCGAAGTTGATATTTTGGCGATTTCTGATTGGTTAGTAAATTTTGATCCGGAGATAGGAATGGAATTCTGAGGGTTGCAGTAGCTTCGTTATATTTTTTGGGATATGTGTGCAAAATTTCAGGTCATTCGGATGTGGTTTGGTTGGGTTTTTTATCGAAAGCGTATTTTCGAAGCTTTTAGAAACTTAGGCTTTAATTTGATGAGTTTTGGGTAATTTCATATTTTTTGAGGTGTTTTGAACAATAGAACAAGTTCGAATACGGTATTAGGATGTGTTGGTGCTTTTGGTTGAGGTCCTTGAGTCCTCGGATGAGTTTCGGGAGGTCAATCAGACCATTTTTTGTGTTTGGGAGTTGCAGATTTTGGAGTTCAGATGCTGCGGAGATTATCTCTTCGCACGAGGAGCCTCGATTCACGAAGAAGGAAGGAACGAAGGAAGGTCAGTATTTAGCCTTTGCAATCATGAGATGGGCTTCACATTTGTGGAAGGCTGGGCTGCAATGCTTCGCATTCGCGAGTGATTGTATGCGATTGCGAAGTTGAGTGTGAGTCAGATGGGTCTAAGGTATTATGTTCATCGCGTGCACATATAGGGTGTCGCGTTCACGTAGGTATGGGAAGCGGAAGCATCGTGTTTGCAGGGTCTGTGTCGCGTTCACGTAGTGTATTGTTGAGGTCTTCGAAATTTGCTCTTAGCGATCACGAGACTTGTGTCGCGATCGTGATGAAGGAACGGGCAGAGCTGGGCAGAATGTTTTAAGTCTTTTCATCCACGATTTTGGGGCTCATTTACCCCATTGTTGATCATTTTGAGAGCTTTTTGAAGGAAATTAAAGAGGGATTCAAGGAAAATTATTTGGAGGTATGAATTTCGGATCTTAAACTCGATTCTATTGTGAAATCCACCTAGGAATTTTTGGAAACTTAAACTAAAAATGGAAGAACTAGGGCTTGGGAATTGGAATCTTTGATTGGGGATTTGGGGGACCGTTTGGGGTCGGATTTGAGAACTTTTAATATGTATGAACTCGTGGGAGGATAAGAAACCCGCTGGTATAAAATTTTTTGAGTTTCCAGAAGTGGGCCTGGATACAGGTTTTGCTAATTTTGGGATTTGTGAAATTCTTTTGATTGTTTTCACTTGGGCATTGTTCCCTTAGCATATTGTGACGGCTTCATTTTTTGGATAGATTCGACGTGGGTGGAGGCTGATTCGAGGGGCAAAGGCGTCGTGAGCTAGAAGTATAGCAAGTTCTAGGTGAGTAATGATTGTAAATGATCTTCTGAGGGTTTGAAATCCCGAATTGCACATCGTAGTGCTATAATAAGGTGAGACACGCTCTTCATGATGGGCGTGGGGTCGTTTACTATTGGTAATTGTGACTTGGTCCTTTCCGATGATTTTTTCACGTATTTGACAAAAACTTATTTGTTATCATCATGATTTGGGTTGATTGCGATATTAGGGTTTCGTGCAAACTATGTGAACCCTTCGGGGATTTTTATCACTATTTCCTCCCTGTTTTGACTTATTACTTGAACTCTGTCATGTTGTTTTCAATTGTTTTACAACTCAGCAACTTTTACTCAGTTTTCAGACTTAAACGATATTTCTAAATGATATTTTTGGTTGAGAACTACTATTTTACTAATGCCCGAGGGTCTTGTTATAATTTTCGGACGGAGTGCGGCCGAAGGCCAAATGTGAGGACACACTGATTCTGATATGAGGCTGAGGGCCAGAGATACATTTATACGCCACGAGGTGGCTTGGCTTTTATGAGGTCGAGAGCCAATATTTGATGTCATAAGATGGCTTAATATTGCGCTTGCATCGTAAGGGGCCCTTCACGGAGTCTGTACACCCCAGTGAGCGGGGTACCAATTGTGATCTGAGAGTGAGCCCAAGGGACTGATATTGTAATCTGAGAGTGAGTCCGAGGGGCTGGTACTGTTCTGAGTTGCTGCCCGTGGGGCGAAAGTGTTAATACTGTGCCCGATGGACGAATTTCTACCTGTTATTTACTTGCCAAATTACTTGTTTTACTTGTTGAATATGGGATTTTACTTGATATTTCACTAATTTACTATTTTTAAGTGATTTTACTACTTCGGTATAGAATACTTTATGTTTTCACGTGTTTTCTTACTTTCATCTATTATTTATATTTTATTACTCATTGGGTCAGAGTACTCACATTACTTCTTGCACCGTGTGTGCAGATTCAGGCGTAGCAGGTCCCGCTCCCGAGTGCTGACTCATCTAAGCTTCAGGCGAATCTTCGAGGAGACTTTAGGTAGCTGCCGGCATTCACAACCCGGAGCTCCTCTCCATATATTTCTTTTACTTTCTATTTTAGTATTGAGACTTTGTAGTTACATTTGAGAATTCGTTATCTTAGACGCTCCTAACTTGTGACACCCTGGTTAAGGTTGTGTCGGGATGGTTTTTCTACTTGTTGTTGTTATATTTGCTAAATATTATTATTTAATCATGCTTTATACTATCTTTCTGTTAATTAACTGTTTAAAAAATGAAACTGTGTTTCACTGGCTAGCCTTGTCTTCACGAGAGGCGACATCATGACAGGGTTCAGGGTTAAGGTCGTGACAAGTTGGTATCAGAGACTAGGTTACATCGGTTTGACGAGTCATGAGCAGGTTTAGTAGAGTCTCGCGGATCGGTACATAGACGTCTGTATTTATCCTCGAGAGGTTGTAGAACCTTTTAGGAAAAACTTCATATTTTTAAAATTCTTGTCGTGCGAACTTGTTGATCTGAGTACTAAACTACTTTTATTCTATTCTCTTACATATGGTGAGGACACGAGCTACCAGAAGAGGTGGACGACCACAAGTGCCAGCCGTGAGACCACCAAAGGCCGAGGATGCAGTCGTGGTCATGGCAGAGGCAGAGCAGCAATGGCATAACCTGTTGATCCATCAGCTGCCCTAGCTCATGATCTGGCTCCAGCATCACCGGTTTAGGCAACAACTATGCCCATCGTGATCCCAGATCTACAGGGGGCTTGGCATAGTTTGCACTGGCCCGACTCAGGCAGTTTTAGCCCCCACAGTAGCATCTACTTCAAAGGATAGGGGAGGCAATCAAACCCCCGCCACTCACACACCTGAGCAGGTAGTGCAAAGACTACAAATGACGGGGGCACTTTATTCCCAGCCGGTTACACCAGCTTAAGAGTTCCTGGTACCAGTTATGCCAGATGATGAGCAACGTCATCTTGAGAGGTTTGGTAGACTCCATCCTCCGTCATTCAGTGATGTGGAGGCCGAGGATGCCTAGGTTTCCTAGATAAGTGCCAGCGGATGCTCCGTGCAGGGATTCTTGATACTAGTGATGTGATATTTACCAACTTTCAGCTTTCTGGGTTGCCTTTACTTGGTGGGAGGCGTATGAGAGGCGTACGCCAATTGGTTCAACGCCCCTAACTTGGTGGCAGTTCTCCACTCTCTTATTGGAGAAGTATGTACCAGACTCCCATAGATAGAAGCTATGTACATAATTTGAGTGGTTGCGACAAGGGGATATGACTGTGTCACGGTATGAGTCGAGGTTTTCTAACTTGGCTCATCATACCGTCTGGATGGTCTCGACAGATCATTAGAGGATCAGATGTTTTGTTGATCCCCTTAATTATCATCTCCGCATTCTTATAACAAAAGAGAGAGAGTGATGGGTTCTACGTTCGAGGAGGTGGTTGATATCGCTTGCAAGATTGAGATGGCTCGCCATTAGGAGTGAGAGGAGATAGAGGCCAAGAGGCCCTAAAGATCGGGCAGTTATAGAGGTGCTCCTTCGATGGGCCAATTTCAGCATGGTAAAGATCGTTATTTCAGGCCTGCTTAGTCAGCCCATCTAGAGTATCTCGGGCCATCTTTAGGTCGTGGTTATCGTGGGTCTCTGCAGGGCCAGCCTTCACTCAGCACTCTCCCACATCAGAGTTCATCTCGTGCCCCGTTAGCTTAGGGTTCTTCTATGCCGAGTGCATCTACTAGTCACTCCAGTGTGAGGGGTTCCCGTCAGTCCCCTTCTCCAGCACTTGGGAGTTGTTTTGAATGTGGAGAGTTTGGGCATGTGTAGAGCCAATAGAGGGGTCATCCCTCGACTTCTACTCCAGTTACTTCACCACCCGCCTAGCTAGCTAGGGGTGGTGGTTAGGCAGCCGGGGGTCGCAACCAGAGGGAGAGGTCAATGAGGCGGTGGCTAGGCTCATTTTAATGATATTCCTGGCAGGCCAGATGCTTTTACTTCAGATGCTATAATCATAAGTATTGTTTCAGTCTGCCATAGAGATGTCTTTGTATTATGTGATCTCGGTTCCACTTTTTCTTACGTGTCTCGTATTTTTCTTATTATTTGGGTACGTCCCAGGAGTTTCTTGCTTTACATGTTCATGTATCTACCCCGGTGGGCGATACTGTTGTTGTAGACTGTATGTACCAATCATGTGTTGTGACTATTGGGGGTCTGGAGACCCAAGTGGATCCATTGCTACTGAGCATGGTGGACTTTGATGTCATTTTGGGAATGGATTTGTTGTCTCCATGTCGTGCTATTCTAGACTGTCAAGCTAAGACAATCACTTTTGCAATGCAGGGTATACCGCGGATCGAGTGGCTTGGTGTGACTGATTATGTTCCTAGTAAAGTGATCTCTTTCTTGAAGGCCCAATGTATGGTTGGGAAGGGTTGCTTTTCATATATAGTATTTGTAAGGGATGTGAGAGCTGAGACTTCTAGTATTGATTTTGTCCCACTTGTGAGGGATTTTCCTGATATTTTTTCTGCAGATCTGCCGGGTATGCCACTAGACAGGGATATTGATTTTGGTATTGACCTGGTGCAAGACACTCAGCCTATTTCTATTTTTCCGTATTGTATGGCACTAGCAGAGTTTAATGAATTGAAGGATCAGCTTCACCAACTCCTAGATAATGGGTTCATTTGGCCTAGCGTGTCACCTTGGGTTGCGGCGGTTCAGTTTGTAAAGAAGAAGGATGGCACGTTGAGAATGTACATCGATTATAGGCTATTGAACAAGGTTACAATTAAGCACAAGTATCCATTGCCTCGCATTGTTGATTTATTTGACCAGCTTCATGGAGTGAGAGTGTTCTCCGAGACTGATCTCCATTTGGGCTATCACCAGTTGAAGATCAAGGAATCATATATTCTTAAGACTGCTTTCATAACCAGATATGGTAATTAGGAGTTCCTTGTGATGTCTTTCGGGCTAACCAATGCCCCAACAACGTTCATGTATTTGATCAGCAATGTGTTTCGGCCGTATCATGATTCATTTGTTATTGTATTCATTGATGATATTCTGGTGTACTTGCATAGTCGGGAGGAGCACGCGGAGCATTTGAGAGTTTTATTGTAGAGATTGAAGGGGGGAGAAATTTTATGCAAAATTCTCCAAGTGTTTTTGATCCAAATATGATAGAGGTGGTTCAAAGTTGTCCTAGACCATCCTCAGCCATAGAGATTTGTAGCTTTCTTGGGTTTCCAGGATATTATGGTGGTTTCTTCAGGTTTTTTCATCTATCGCATCTCCCTTGACCAAGTTGACTCAGAAGGGTGCTTCATTTGTATGGTCGAACGAGTGTGAGGAGAGCTTTCAGAAGCTCAAGACCGCTTTGACCACAACTACAATATTGGTTTTGCCTTCAGATTCATATACCGGGTATTGTGATGCTTCGAGAGTTGGGATTGGTTGTGTAGAGTTATTGCTCATGCTTCTTGTTAGTTAAAGCCTCATGCGAAGAACTACCCCGTTCATGATTTGGAGTTGGCTGCCATAGTTCATGCAATGAAGATTTAGAGGCATTATTTGTATGGGTATCTCTTGATGCATTCACTGGTCATCGCTGTCTTCAGTATTTTTTCAAGCAGAAGGATCTTAATTTGAGGCAGCAGAGATAGTTGGAGTTGCTTAAGGACTATGATATCACTATATTGTACCATCTGGGAAAGGCCAATGTGCTGGCCAGTTGGGGAGAGACCCCTTGCATTCGATTTTCAGGCCTTGTCCAATCGGTTCATAAGGTTTGATATTTCAGAGCCCAGTCGGGTGTTGGCGTGTGTGGTTTCTTTGTCTTCCTTATATGTTCGCATCATAGAGCGCCAGTATGATAATCCGCATTTTCTTTTCCTTAGGGACATTGTTCAACATGATGATGCCAGAGATGTCACCATCGTTGATGATGGGGTGTTGAGGATACAGGGTCGGATTTGTCTGTCCAATATGGATGGGCTTAGAGAGTTGATTCTGGAAAAGCCCCATAGCTCGTGGTATTACATTAATCCGGGTACCGCGAAGATGTATCAGGATTTGAGGTAGTACTATTGGTGGAAAAGAATGAAAAAAGATATTGTGGAGTTTGTAGCTTAGTGTCTCAATTATCAGCAGGTGAAGTATAAGCATTACAGAGCGGGTGGCTTGCTTCAACATATGGTTATTCCTAAGTGGAAGTGGGAGAGGATCACTATGGACTTTGTTGTTGGACTTCCATGGAATTTGAAGAAGTTTGATGCTATTCGGGTGATTGTGGATCGGCTGACCAAGTCCGCACACTTTATTTCGGCGTGTACTACCTATTTCTCAGAGGGGTTGGTAGGGATTTATAATTGGGAGATTCTTCGGTTGCATGGAGTTCCAGTTTCCATCATCTCAGATAGAGGAACTCAGTTTACTTTGCAGTTTTAGAGAGCCGTAAAGAGAGAGTTGGGTACTCGGGTGGAGTTGAGCACAGTGTTTCATCCTCAAATGGATGGGCAGTCTGAGCGTATTATTCAGATATTGGAGGATATGTAGTGTGCTTGTGTTATTGACTTCATAGGTTCATGGGATGCGTTTCTACCATTTGCACAGTTTGCCTTTAACAATAGCTAATAGTCGAGCATTCAGATGGCTCCATATGAGGCATTATATGAGAGGTGGTGTAGATCTCCAGTTGGTTGTTTCGAGCCCGGAGAGGCTAGGTTATTGGGGACTGATTTGGTTAAGGATGCTTTGGAGAAGGTGAAGGTGATTCAGGAGAAACTTCGTACAGTGCAGTCGCGACAAAAGTGTTATGCGGACCAGAAGGTTCGAGATGTGTCCTACATGTTTGGAGAGAAGGTCTTGTTGAAGGTTTCGCCCATGAAGGGTGTTATAAGATTTGGAAAGAAAGGGAAGTTGAGTCCGCGGTTCATTGGGAATTTTTAAGTGCTTCGGAGGATTGAGGAGATGGCTTATATGATTGCTTTGGCGCCCAGCTTGTCTAGTGTACATCCAGTATTTCATGTTTCCATGCTCCGAAAGTATGTTGGGGATCCGTCTCATGTTTTGGACTTCAACATGGTTCATTTGGATAATTGTTTGACCTATGATGTAGAGCCACTGGCTATTTTGGGTCGTCAGGTTGGGAAGTTGAGGTCAAAGGATATAGCTTCAGTGAAAATGCAGAGGAGAGGTCAGCCCGTAGAGGAGGCTACCTGGGAGACCGAACAAGATATATGGAGCAGATATCCTCACCAATTTGAGACTTCAGTTATGTTTCTTGACTCGTTCGAGGATGAACCTTTGTTTAAGTTGGGGAGGATCTGACGACCCGGCCAGTCATCTCATGAGTTAACACTCTGTTTCCCCCTTTCTGCTTCGTTAGTCGTATTTTATGTGATCATGTTGATTAATTTGCGTCCGGAATGGATATGGTAAAAAATGAGACACTTAGCCTTTTATAAGAAATTTTATGCTGGAAAAGCCAACCAGATATTGACTTAAGTGTTAGAGGGATCAGATATGAGTTTTGATTGTTCGGTTAGCTTCGGGAGGTGATTTATGACTTAGGAGTGTGATCATAATCGGTTTTGGTTGTCCGTAGTAGAATTAGGCTTAATTCATGAAGTTGATATTTTGGTGATTTCTGGTTGGTAGGTGAGATTTTGATCCAGGGATCGGAATGGAATTTCGAGGGTTGTAGTAGCTTCTTTATGTCATTTGGGATGTGTGTGCAAAATTTCAGGTCATTCGGATGTGGTTTGGTTGGGTTTTTGATCGAAAGTGTATTTCGGAAGTTTTTAGAAACTTTGGCTTGAATTTGATGTTTTTGGGTAATTTGATGTTTTTTGAGGTGTTTTGATGATTGGAACGAGTTGAATAAGGTTTTACGATGTGTTGGTGCTTTTGGTTGAGGTCCCGGGGGCCTCGGGTGAGTTTCGGGTGGTCAATTGAACGATTTTTGGTGTTTGGAAGTTGCAGATTTTGGAGTTCTGACGTTGCGGATATTATCTCAGCACGTTCGCGTGAGGAGCTTCATGTTCACTAAGAAGGAAGAGAGGAAGGTCATGATTTAGCCTTCGCGATGGAGAGATATGCTTCGTGTTCAAGGAAAGTTGGGGTTCAGTGGATCACGTTCATGAGGGACGATACGCGATCGTGAAGAAGAGTGTGAGTCAAATGGGTCTATGGTATTTTGTTCATCACATTCGCATAAGGGGTGTCGCATTCGCGTAGGTGTGGGAAGAGGTAGCATTGCATTTGCAGGGTCTATGTCGAATTCACGTATTGTATTGTTGATGTCTTGGAAATTTGATCTTGGCGATCGCGAGGCTTGTGCCGCGATCGTGATGAAGGAACGGGCAGAGCTGGGCAGAATGTTTTAAGTCATTTCATCCGCGATTTTGGGGCTCATTTCCCCCATTGTTGATCATGTCGAGAGTTTTTTGAAGGAAATTAAAGAGGGATTTAAGGAGAAACGTTTGGAGTTAATAATTTCGGACCAAAAACTCGATTTTACTGTGAAATCCACCTAGAAAATTATGGAAACTTAAGCTAAAAATGGAAGAACTAGAGCTTGGGATTTTGAATCTTTGATTGGGGATTTCAAGGACCATTCGGGTTGGATTTTGGAACCTTTGATATGAATAAACTCATGAGAGGAAAAGGAACCCGTTGGTGTAAAAAAGTTTGAGTTTCGAGAAGGGAGCCCGGGGATCGGGTTTTGCTAATTTTGGGATTTTTGATATTTATCGATTGTTTTCGCTCGGGCATTGTTCCATTAGTATATTGTGACGTATTCATTCTGATTTTGGATAGATTTGACGTGTGTGGAGGCCAATTCGAAAGGCAAAGACATCACGAGCTAGAGGTTTAGCCAGTTCGAGCTGAGTAATGATTGTAAATGATGTTCTGAGGATTTGAAATCCCGGAATGCACATCATAGAGCTCTATTGAAGTGAGACACGCGCTTGATGATGAGCGTGTGGTCGTTTAAAATTGGGGATTGTGACTTGGTACGTCCCAATTGATGATTTTACCGTGTATTTAACTGAAACTTATTTGTTATCATCATAATTTGGGCTGATTGCCTTATTTGGGCTTTGTGCAAACTATTTGAACCCTTCAGGGATTTTTATCACTGTTTTGACTTATTACTTGAACTCAGTAATGCTTTTTCCCACTATTTTACAACTTAGCCACTTTTACTCAGGTTATAGATTTAAAATTATATTTCTAAATGATGATTTGGGCTAAGTGTTAGAAAATTCGCTTAACGCAAGAGGGGGGGTGAATAGCGTTATAATAAAAATTAGCATAAACTTGCGGAATTTAAAAATTGCAGGAAAGAAATAAGTGCGATAAGTAAATAAATAAGAACGAACGCACCGATGTATCCTGGTTCACCACAACCCGTGGCTAGTCCAGTCCCCGAGAGACTCTCTCGAGATTTCCACTAACACTGTTAAGCTTACGGGTGCTCAACAAACTTTTACAAACTGAGGACACAAGCCTCAACAACCTTTGCTCGAAGATACAACACTCCAAGACTTCAACCAAAGGAAACACAAGTTCCTTCTTACAATAAAAGGGACTAACACTTCCCTCAAGTGTATAAAACACTTAGCACTCACTTAAACAAGACTCTCTTAATAGAGTAGATATGAGTAAACAGATACGCTCAAGAACGCAACAACTTTCGTCAAGAATTTTGGCTCTCAAAACTTATGTAATGAATAGAAAGTGATGAACAATAGAGTATGCAAGCTATAGCAATAATATGATCAGTTGTTGTGTTTAGAAGACTGATTTGAAGCTGTACTTATAGTTGCAAAACCATGCATTACCGTTGCCTAATTGCCAATTAAGAATTGCTGATTTTACTCAGTGACAATCGATTGTCAAAATGCCACAATCGATTGTTTGCCAATTGTTCCAAAAATCATTCCCAGATTTTACGCTTAACAATCGATTATCTAAGATCAATAATCGATTACTGGCAACGTTCAAAAAATCATTTCCAGATTTTACTTAAAACAATCGATTGTCAGAAATCTACAATCGATTACTTGGCAACGTTCAAAAAATCTTTTTCAGATTTTATTTAAAACAATCGATTATTAGAAATCTATAATCGATTACCTGACGGTTTTTGAAAATATTTTGGCAACGGTCAATTACATAATCGATTATGCTATGAGAACAATCGATTATATATCAGTCTTTGAAAAATCAATTACACACTGCCTTAATGCACTCGATTGTCAAAGGTACACAATCAATTATTTTATGACTTTGAAAATGTCTGATAGACACTGCCTCAACACAATCGATTGTCATAAGTTCATAATCGATTATTTTGTAGCTTTGAAAAACTTTGATGTACACTGCCTCAACACAATCAATTGTCATAAGGTTCACAATCGATTGTCATGCAAATTTGAAAAATCTGATGCACACTGCCATAACACAATCGATTGTCATAAGTTCACAATCGATTGTCATGCAGCTGACTTAGCATAATCGATTATCATAAGTACATAATCGATTATCTTAGTCCAGATTTTAGAGGCATGTTTAAAAATCATTTTGACTAAAGTAAATATGCATGATTTAAAATCATTTTGCTTTAAATTAAATATGCATGATTTGATAAAATGTTTTTACGAGAGAAGCCAAGTCTTGAGTCAAGTTATCGGATCAAGATCACAATTAAAGAACGACTCATGTATAACTTTATATCTTTGCTTGATCTTGGTCTTGTGCTTGAATCTCGTTATATATCAATTGCGCGCTTGTGCTTGGACCTCGTCATATGTCAATTGCGCATAGTTTGTCATTCATCAAAACCTACAAATATGAACACACGTTTAGTATAGTGCCTTGAGAACGTGTTTCAAAAATTTCCCTCTTTTTGATAATGGCAAACTTTAGTCGGGATATGCATATTTGATAATTCATAATGACGATTCAAGACATGTAAAGATATGCAACAATATGCAACAAGTCTCTAGATGTGCAATTAGTTCCCCCTCAACATATGAATTCCCGCTCAATTTATGCCAATAAAAAATTAGTGCATATCCCTTATTCTTCCCCCTTTTGACATTAGCAAAAATGGAAAAGGTGGGTAACTTGTTTATTGATTAAGCAAAAGTTGCATAAGAAGACATAATAAAGCCAATAATACCAACATAATCGATTATTGATACTTGATAATCGATTATATACTAACGAGAAATCGGTTATCCTTAGGATAAATTGATTATTCTGCATCAATCTTTATATTCCCCCTGCCTTTAGGGCGATACCTGCAAAAATTCGTTAGACGTCTCCGACGCTCAAGTTAGAAATCATGAGAAAGGGAAAATGCAATGCATGACTTAGATCAACGTGGAGTCAAGAATCCCGAGTTCACTACGAATTCGGAAGAAGAACTCTTTCTCTAAGGGTTTTGTAAAGATGTCGGCCAATTGATCTTTGGTTTCAACAAATTCATTTTCGACATCACCCTTGAAAACGTGATCTCTTATAAAATGATGCCTAATTTCAATGTGTTTTGTTCTTGAATGAAGAACGGGGTTCTTCGTCAAGCATATGGCGCTAGTATTATCACATCTAAGAGGGATATGATCAAGACTTAGGCCATAGTCCAAGAGTTGTTGTTTCATCCAAAGGATTTGAGCGCAACAACTCCCCGCGGCTACATATTCAGCCTCAGTTGTGGACAACGCAACAGTTACTTGTTTCTTGCTAAACCAATTAACGAGAGAGCTACCGAGCAAATGGCAAGTGCCACTAGTGCTTTTGCGGTCCAATTTGCATCCAGCAAAATCGGAATCGGAATAGCCAACAAGTTGGCATGAAGAACCTTTGGGGTACCATAGACCCACATTTACAGTACCAACAAGATACTTCAATATCCGTTTCACCGCAGTTAGGTGAGACTCCTTCGGACACGATTGATAACGAGCGCATAAGCACACGCTAAACATGATGTCCGGTCTACTAGCAGTAAGATAAAGGAGAGATCCAATCATACCTCGATACTTTTTGGTGTCGACTTCCTTACCTTTCTCATCTTTGTCTAGACGATCGGATGTGCTCATGGGAGTGGCCATTGCTTTTGCGCTGGTCATTTCAAATCGTTTCAGTAATTCTTTGCAATATTTAGCTTGACAAATGAAAGTTCCTTCTTTCATTTGCTTTACTTGCAGCCCCAAAAAGAATGTTAGCTCACCCATCATAGACATCTCAAATTCGCTTGTCATTAAATCGGAAAATTCCTTGCACAAAACATTGTTAGTAGCACCAAATATAATATCATCCACATAGATTTGAACTAATAAAATATCATTATTTTAATGCTTAACGAAAAGAGTGGTGTCAACTTTCCCCCTAATGAAATCATTTTCCAAAAGAAATTTACTCAATCTTTCATACCAAGCTCGGGGAGCTTGTTTAAGACCATAAAGAGCCTTTTTAAGTTTGAAAACATGATTTGGAGATTTAAAATCTTCAAAACCCGGGGGTTGTTCAACATAAACTTCTTCTTGAATAACACCATTTAGAAAAGCACTTTTTACATCCATTTGATACAAATTGAAATTCATAGAAGATGCAAAGGCAAGTAATAAACGAATAGCTTCTAACCTTGCTACGGGAGCATATGTTTCTTCATAGTCAATACCCTCTTCTTGATTGTAGCCTTTTGCTACAAGCCTAGCTTTGTTTCTAGTGATTACACCATTTTCATCTAATTTGTTTCGAAAAACCCATTTCGTACCAATTATGGTATGATTTTCGGGTCTTGGCACCAAATCCCAAACGTCATTCCGTTTGAATTGGTTAAGCTCCTCTTGCATTGCCAAGGTCCAAAATTCATCCCCAATTGCTTCGGAGATGGTTGTGGGTTCAATTTGAGAAACAAAAGCAGTATGTCCTAAGGTGTTCTTAAGAGAGTTTCCGGTACTTACCTTTTCTCCAACGTCGCCAATTGCCTGTTCGAGAGGGTGATCTTTGATTGTCCTACATTCGTTAGGCATTTTCATTTCTTTCTCCAATTGTGGCGCTTCCTCCGATAATTGTTCCAAGATTTCATCTTGAATTTCCTTAGAAGTTTCCTCTTGTACTTTGTCTTGAGGACTTATTGAGTTTAAGATACCTGCAGGATCAGAACCAGAATCCTTTCTCGCCAAGCGAGCATTATTTTCGGAAAACACAATATGAGGGGATTCCTCCACAGTTCCGGTTCTATTATTGAATACCCTATATGCTTTGGTACGTGAGGAATAACCAATAAAAATTCCTTCATCGGATTTGGCATCAAATTTTCCCAATTGATCTTTTCCATTGTTATGAATAAAGCATTTATAACCGAATACTCTAAAATGGGAGATATTTGGTTTCCTTCCCTATTAGAGTTCATAAGGGGTTTTCATGAGTATTGGCCTTATGACTACTCTATTCAAAACGTAGCATGCGGTACTCACGGCATCCGCCCAAAAATGTTTGGGAATCTTAGCCTCATCGAGCATGGTTCTAGCCATCTCTTCGAGACACCTATTTTTCCTTTCCACCACCCCATTTTGTTGGGGTGTTCGTGGAGCGGAGAAGGTGTGCTCGATACCGAGTTCGTCACAAAAGTCCGCAAAGAGATTGTGATCAAACTCTCCCCCATGATCACTTCTTATTGAAGTGACGGTTGTGTCCTTTTCGTTTTGAACACGTTTAAGAAAATATTTGAAATTATGAAAAGCTTCACTTTTATGAGCAAGAAATAGAGTCCATGTAAATCTAGAATAATCATCAACAATAACAAAAGCATAACGATTTCTACCAAGACTTTCAATGCGAGATGGTCCAAATAAGTCCATGTGAAGTAATTGCAAAGGTCTAGTAGTTGAAACAATATTTTTCGATTTAAAAGATGCTTTTGTTTGCTTCCCTTTTCGACAAGAATCACAAATAGAGTCTTTTTCAAATTTCAAGTTTGGAAGACGAATAACTAAATTTTGTGAAACCAATTTGTTCAAAAGATGCATGTTGATGTGAGCTACTCTACGGTGCCATAACCACGTATCATCTTCTTTGCTCATAAGACAATCTACATATTCAGATGAAGAATTTTTGAGATCAACCATATAGATATTATCCATTCTAAATCCACGAAGAATAATTTTAAAATCGCTACGGCGAAAAACTAAGCATTCATTTGAATCAAATAAAACAAGACTTCCCTTGTCACATAATTGATTTATGCTCAAGAGATTATGTTTTTGACCCTTAACTAACAATATATGCTTAATGGAAGAGGAGTCATCCTTACCGACCGATCCAATGCCGATAAGTTTTCCTTTGTTGTTATCACCAAAAATAACGCTTCCTCCTTCCTTGTGTTCTAGTTGAAGGAACTTGGATTCGTCTCCAGTCATGTGCTTGGAGCATCCACTATCAAGGTACCAAAGTACACTTGACCCCTTCAAACACACCTACAAAACAGATTAATGAGTTTTAGGTACCCATGCCATTTTGGGTCCTTGGGGGTTAGGCAAATCATAGTGATGTGATTGAGTGTTATGTCTATGTCGTGTAAAACAAACAGGAGCAATGTGTCCAATTCGTCTACAATAATGACAAACAACATTAGGATTATGCATTCGTCTAGGTTGATAGTAATTGGACGGACGAAATTCATTTACTCTATTCTTGACAATATAACTATTGCGCAATTCATGAAAATCATTTCTCCTACTATTTGTTCTAGGATATACAGCATTTCTAGGATAGTTGTTTCTAGGTTGAAAGCCATTTCTAGGTGTTCTACAAGGTTCAAAATTCCTTCTAGTGTTTGGCCTAGAGTATGCATTATTTCTAGAATGGTTATTTCTAGGTTGCGATTGTTGAAAGCCATTTCTAGGTATGTTATATCTAGGATGAGCGTTTGTTTTATTAATCCTAGGTTGAGCCTTAGGTTGTTGGGGGTTGGCTTCAACCTTTTCTTTAGGCTCATTCTCAAAGCCTATGCCATGCTTGGTCGACTTCAAATTAACAAGAACTTCATTCAAATTTTTATGAGAAGAATTAAACTTATCTAGGGTGCCCTTAAGTCTTTCTACCTCATTTTTTAGAGGCATGCAAGAAGTACAATTTTTACTAGAGCTCTCGGGTTTGTCGGCGCTTCTCTTGCCGAAAAATTTGTTTTCTTCTTTCAACTTCTCATTTTTCAAAATAAGTTTTTCCAAATCCTTTTCTTTCAAAGAGAGTTGTTTTTCAAAATCTTTTTCTTTTAAAGAAGCATTTTCTTTTATGCTTTTAACAGTTTTGGAAGCTTTAATAAATTCACTATACAACTCATCAAAAGCATTTTGCATTTCCTCAAGAGAATAGAAGTTTTTGGAAGAAATTTGACATACCTCTTCTTGATTGTTTTCGTGAGCCATGAGACAAAGATTTGCGGATTCGTCTTCTTCTTCCTCACTCGACTCGTCACCGGAGTCGCCTCCCCAAGATATGTATGCTCGTTGTTTCTTGAAGGATTTCTTCTCCTTTTTGGCATTTGGGCAATTTGATTTAATGTGCCCGGTTTCTCCGCACTCATAGCACTTTATTTGATCTCCTTGCTTTTTGCCCTTTCGTTCATACTCTTTTCGCATGAACTTTTGAAACCTCGTAATAACGAGTCCGAACTCGTTGTCTCCGTCCTCATCATTTTGAGGTTGGCTTGTGCTTGCCTTTGAGAGCGATCTTTTGTTTCCTTTGATCATCAACAAGAGGGTTAAGTATAGTAGATTCATAAGTTTTAAGATTACCTCTTAATCCGTCGATGGTGACATTTGAAACGCCAATAGATTATTGAATCGCGTCGGCCTTGGATCGCCATGCCGGAGTGAGACTTCGAAGAATTTTTCGGACAAGTTCCTTATCCGTGAATGTCTTCTTAAGAGCATGTAAATCATTAACGATTTTGATTTTTGAAAATCATTCGAACATCTCATCGACCTTTTCGCCTTCCTTCATGTGAAACAATTTATATGCATGGGTTAGGAAATCAATTTTAGCTTCCCTTACCTGGTCCGTACCTTCGTACGTAATTTCCAGCTTGTCCCATATTTGCTTCGCCGTTGTGCAACATGATATTTTCCTGTAATCATCAGCATTTATAGCACAATATAATAAATTAATGGCTTTAGCGTTGTTTTGCACCTTTCGGATATCATCCGCATCGTATTCATCTTCGGACTTTGGAACATCTTTATTTTCAACCTTTTTGGTTGGAATTTGTTCTCCCTTCATCATAACCTTCCAAAGATGAAAACTATTTGATTGAACAAATATTCTCATCCTCTCCTTTCAGTACGTATAGTTTGTACCGTCGAATAGTGGTGGTCGGATGGAACATTGTCCTTCACCTATTCCTGCAAAAGAATCACGAATAGAAGCCATGGATTGTTTCTCTCAAACGGTTAAGTCTTCAGAGAGTTGGGCTCTGATACCAATTGTTAGAAAATTCGCTTAACGCTAGAGGGGGGGGGGTGAATAGCGTTATAATAAAAATTAGCGTAAACTTGCCGAATTTAAAAATTGCAGGAAAGAAATAAGTGCGATAAGTAAATAAATAAGAACGAACGCACCGATGTATCCTGGTTCACCACAACCCGTGGCTAGTCCAGTCCCTGAGAGACTCTCTCGAGATTTCCACTAACACTGTTAAGCTTACGGGTGCTCAACAAACCTTTACAAACTGAGGACACAAGCCTCAACAACCTTTGCTCGAAGATACAACACTCCAAGACTTCAACCAAAGGAAACACAAGTTCCTTCTTACAATACAAGGGACTAACACTCCCCTTCAAGTGTATAAAACACTTAGCAGTCACTTAAACAAGACTCTCTTAATAGAGTAGATATGAGTAAACAGATACGCTCAAGAACGCAACAACTTTCGTCAAGAATTTTGGCTCTCAAAACTTATGTAATGAATAGAAAGTGATGAACAATAGAGTATGCAAGCAATAGCAATAATATGATCAGTTGTTGTGTTTAGAAGACTTATTTGAAGCTGTATTTATAGTTGCAAAACCATGCATTAACGTTGCCTAATTGCCAATTAAGAATTGCTGATTTTACTCAGTGACAATCGATTATCAAAATGCCACAATCGATTGTTTGCCAATCATTCCAAAAATCATTCCAAGATTTTACGCTTAACAATCGATTATCTAAGATCAATAATCGATTACTGGCAACGTTCAAAAAATCATTTCCAGATTTTACTTAAAACAATCGATTGTCAGAAATCTACAATCGATTACTTGGCAACGTTCAAAAAATCTTTTTCAGATTTTATTTAAAACAATCGATTATTAGAAATCTATAATCGATTACCTGACGGTTTTTGAAAATATTTTGGCAACGGTCAATTACACAATCGATTATGCTATGAGAACAATCGATTATATATCAGTCTTTGAAAAATCAATTAGACACTGCCTTAATGCACTCGATTGTCAAAGGTACACAATCGATTATTTTATGACCTTGAAAATGTCTGATAGACACTGCCTCAACACAATCGATTGTCATAAGTTCACAATCGATTATTTTGTAGCTTTGAAAAACTTTGATATACACTGCCTCAACACAATCGATTGTCATAAGGTTCACAATCGATTGTCATGCAGATTTGAAAAATCTGATGCACACTGCCATAACACAATCGATTGTCATAAGTTCACAATCGATTGTCATGCAGCTGACTTAGCATAATCGATTATCACAAGTACATAATCGATTATCTTAGTCCAGATTTTAGAGGCATGTTTAAAAATTATTTTGACTAAAGTAAATATGCATGATTTAAAATTATTTTGCTTTAAATTAAATATGCATGATTTGATAAAAATGTTTTTACGAGAGAAGCCAAGTCTTGAGTCAAGTTATCGGATCAAGATCACAATTAAAGAACGACTCATGTATAACTTTATATGTTTGCTTGATCTTGGTCTTGTGCTTGAATCTCGTTATATATCAATTGCGCGCTTGTGCTTGGACCTCGTCATATGTCAATTGCGCATAGTTTGTCATTCATCAAAACCTACAAATATGAACACACGTTTAGTATAGTACCTTGAGAACGTGTTTCAACACTAAGAACTACTGTTTTACTAATGCCCAAGAGGCTTGTGATTATTTTCGGACTGAGTGCAGTCGAGGGCCGAACGTAAGGATACACTGATACTGATATTAGGATGAGGGATAGAGATACATATATACACCACGAGTTGGCTTGAGTGATGTGATGTAGAGAGTCAGGATTTGATGCTAGGAGTTGGCTTGATATTGCGCTTGGAACGTAAGGGGGCCCTCCTGGAGTCTGTACTCCCCAAGTGAGTGCGGGTACCCATTGTAATCTGAGAGTGGGCCCGAGGGATTCGTATTGTGATATGAGAGTGAGCCCGAGGGGCTGATATAATTCTGAGAGTCAGACCGTGCGGTTGGTACTGTTCTGAGTTATTGCCCCAGTGGTGAATTTATTGATATTGTGCTCGAGGGGCGGATTTATACTCGTTATTTACTTGCCAAGTTACTTGTTTTAGTTGTAGAAAATGGGATTGTACTTGATATTTCACTGATTTACTATTTTATTTGATTTTACTGATTCGGTATAGAATGCTTTGTATTTTCACGTATTTTCTTACTTCCAACCATTATTTATATTTATTAATCACCGGTTCAGAGTACTCACATTACTCCCTGCACCGTGTATGCAGATTCAGGCATAGCGAGTCCCGCTCCTGAGTGCTGACTCATCCCAGCTTCAGGCAGATCTTCGAGGAGACTTTAAGTAACTACCGTCGTTTTGCAGCCTGGGCTCCTCTCTATCTATTTCTTTTACTTTGTATTCTAGTATTGAGACTCTGTAGTTACATTTGAAAATTCATTATCTTAGACGCTTGTGACTTGTGATACCCCGGTTAAGGATGTATCGGGATGGTTTTCTACATGTTATCATTATTTTTGCTAAATATTATATTTAATCATGTTTTAGACCATCTTTCTGTTAATTAACTGTTTAATAGAATGGAACTGTGTTGGAGTGGCTGGCCTTGTCTTCACGAAAGACTCCATCACGACTGAGTTTGGGGTTAGTGTCGTGAAATTTACTACTTGATAAGCAATCATTACTACCTTTGGTTTGGCTTTAACACTTAATTAAAACACCTATACCAAAGAACCCCGCAAGCTTTGAGTGTTAAAAATTAGATTTATCCTCACCATGCAACCATAGATATATACTCGAGGACAAATATATTGAATAGAATTTAAAATTTTACATTCTTTCAACCACCACCAACAACACATATAGTATATATGCAACAACAGTTTACTTGGGTCAAATGCAAACAAGAAGCTGAATCTTTAGCTAAATTAATCTATTAAAAACAAAACTTGGGTCTAATTCAACTCAATAGTTATAAGGTGAAGAATGCCCAAGACAAGTCAATCCTGATGAAAAATAGAAAAATACAAGTCGGCTAATGCTTTTGTTTCAAATAAAAGCTATATTTGGATTGTAAT
Source organism: Nicotiana benthamiana (assembly GCA_034376525.1). Taxonomy (NCBI): domain Eukaryota; kingdom Viridiplantae; phylum Streptophyta; class Magnoliopsida; order Solanales; family Solanaceae; genus Nicotiana; species Nicotiana benthamiana. The sequence goes on along the minus strand of CM067330.1, from coordinate 142,115,419 downwards.
TTTCCATTTGGGCGCCTATTTATTCTTTTTGGGGTGTCACTATTGATGTCGACACATATGAGATCACCAAATGCTCGGGTGAAATAAAATATTATATGTAAGTAAGTAGCATCTAGAATATAATCTAGAGTAGCTAGAAAAAAATCGAGTAGCTTGCAGGCCGGTCGCATTCCACTTTTCAGGGCAACTCAGTTCAAAAAGATAGATCTTAATATTTTCGAAAGCACTATGCATACGCACTCATTCGAATCGTATAGCTTAAACTAATAATGAAAGAGCTCATGCCATACATTCTTAATAAAAGCCGGGTCCTTTGGAATAATGCTCTAATACACGTCGTTATGGTACTTTGGAACATTGCTGATCGCCACCTCTTACAAGAAAGTGTAGTGTGGTATAGGCTAATGATGTGTCGAGGTCGTATTGTAATTGGGACCCAAAAGAGGAGACCAATTAGTCCTATCCACTACCAATGTTGGAATCTAAAAGTGTGGGGCCCTTCTTTTGCACTCAACTTTTTGGTTAATTTCTGCAACAATACGTATTCTTAGGTCAATGATCATAGATAGGAGACCTACTAAAAGAAGTTCAAATGGAGTTCTAAAATTAATTATAGAAGCCCATCACTGCCGCATTTCTTCTTCCATTTATAGATTCGCTATGATAAGTAAAAAGAACTCTTCGATCATCACCAATTCAGAATGAGAGCTAAGTGGAAGAAGAAGCGTATGAGGAGATTGAAGAGGAAGCGCCAAAAGATGAGGCAGCGATCCAAGTAAAACCGTATTTTTCCCTAATCGATCCGAGCCCCATCTTTAGGTTTATGCTTTAAGTTCTAGTTTAAAATTTCAGCGACATTTGAGTAGTGTTTTTGTCCTAATGGCACTGAATTGAGATTCTGATATCCGTTTTTTCGTTATAAAATTGTGCTACTTATTAAAAAAAAATTAATTATAGAAGAGTGAAGAATATTTAAAATATGAACAACTGTGTTAAGAGCTTCAACCTAGACCGTAGGAGGAAGATAAGCTTGAAAAACTACTGAACGAATTATATTGACAATAGTACGATGCATACGATCAACCTTACTATTTTGTTGATAATTGTGTGGACATGATATTCGAAGAGAAATACCATTGTCGCTTAGAAAGGTTGGAAAGGAACCAAGCCGAACATATTCTGCCGCCCCATCACATTGCAACATTTTAATTATGATCGAAAAATTTTAGAGATTTAAGAATGAAAATGTTTAAATTTTTGAAATGCCTCATATTTTCATTTCATGTGAAAAGCCCCGTAAAACTTAGTAAAATCATCAAGAAAAAGAATGTAATAACGAAAACCAATAAACGGGACAATAGGAGAGGTTCAAATATCACTATATAATAATTCAAAAGGAAAAGTAGTACAAGATTGAGACCCCATAAACGGAAGTTTATGTTGCTTGCCAAGTTAGCAAGTGTTACATAGTGAAGCTAAACTATTTAAAGATGAACAAGAAAATTTATCATCTCTAACTAATCTAGCTAGAACTGCACGGCTTTTATGTCCTAAACGGTGTTGCCTGTGAGTTGGAGGAAGACACACGCAACAAAAGCTTTGGAAGCAACATCACTAATGGAAGATGAGAGTGAATATGGGGTCTGAGACTATTGCACATGAGAAGAATTGTTTTTGTCTTGATGTCCTGTTTTCCTTGTTCTCTTTTATTTCCGTTGCTCTGAGCCGAGGGTCTATCGGAAATAGCATCTCTGTCCTATCGGGACGGGGTAAGGTCTGCGTGTTGGGAAAAAAGAAATGACCCTTTCCCGTGAACCCCGAGATCTCCGCCCCTTTTGTAAAGAGAAAAATTGAGAAATAAAAACAACACAAGAATTTAACGTGGAAACCCAAAACCGGGAAAAACCATAACCGTTGTCAAAAGACAACAACCGACCACTATGTGAAAAATTTTTACAATCACATAAACCTTAATACTTTCTCCTTACAAAAAGTGTTAGAAATACATTTGGTTTGGTACATTTGAAAACATAACTTAAGCCCCCTTATATAGGGAAGCCTCCAAGCTACTCTTCAACATTTTTCCAATGTGGGACAATGACCATTCTCATTTTTAAGCAAAATCCCAACAAACTCCACCTTGATTAAAAATGATCATAGCAATAGCTATCCGCCATACTCCATATTGCTGAACACCTGTCATACTCCACCATAAAGAGTATCGCCACTTAGAATAAACCATTCTAAGAATTTCCACTTCGGCTCATGTCGAAAAAACACCTTGCTGATTATTATGGTGCAACCTTCACTATTGGCTCTCTGTGGAAGTTCATCAGCTATCGACATAACTGCTTCATCACACACCTTGCATTCCTGCCAAACCAATGCCCGTGTGTAATTCCGCTATTAATCTCACATCCTTCATCATGGCAAATAGCGGCATGCCATAAGGATATACATGTCTTTGGGTCATATAAGGTCATATGGGTCCCTATCAAAGACCACATTAACAGCATCACTTGACTTGGAGCCTGTAGCCGAACCTGCTCCACCTGCTGGACAATCCTTCTTCATGTGTCCAGGCTCTCCACATTTCCAGCAAACAACATTCCGCTTCAAGGGGTTCCTCTTTTCCTTTCCTTTCCCGTAGCACATATACACACTTCCAGAAGAAGAATCCCTCCCATCTCTTTTGAGTCTTCTTTCTTCAGAGATGAGCGTGCTGATAACTTCTGAAAGATCCACCTGCTCCTTCCCATGGAGCAATATTGGCTTCATGTGCGCAAACGATGAAGGAAGAGACCAAACGAGCCATAAGGCTTGATCCTCCTCATCTATCTTCACCCCAATAGCTTCAAGCTCAGAGACAATCCCATTGAGAATACTCAAATGATCCGAGATTTTAGTACCCTCACTCATACGCAATGTGTGAAAGTTTTCCTTCAGGTACACCGATTTGAGACTCCCTTTGTTTGATACAGATTTTCCAACTTTTCCCATAGCTCCTTGGCCGTCGCAATTCCATGCACATTTGCAAGGACATTCTTTGCCAATGATAACCGTATCGCACTTGCAGTCCTCAAATCCAAATCATCTCATTCTTCATCTTTCTTGCTTGATGAATCATCGCTAGAACCTGCTTCAGGTTTTCCCTTTAGGGCCTTGTGTAGACCTGATTGAATCAATATATCCCTGACTTGAACTTGCCACAAGCCAAAATTGATTCTTCCATCAAATTTCTCAATATCAAACTTGATGCTTCCCATTGTAACCGTATCGCTGACCAATATCCATGGATGAAAAACAGTGCTTAGAAACTCGTCTGTAGCTCGTGAACAGCACACCAGGTAAGTTCCCAGGAAAGAGAGGTGGGTCCGGCGTGACCACTCAATTACCAAGTCTTTCCTAGCCAGAGCTTACCTAGACGTGTACCTCCACACTACCAGATCTAACCGCCAGAATTCACCACAAGCCTCGATACTCCAATTGCACCAACTTCCCCTCCTACAAGCTTCTTGAACCAGAAAATCTTTTCTGATGTGGAAGATCAGCCAAAGCTGCGGCCACAGAGCATACTAAGATTCCCCTCTCAAGTTAGGCGACCTCGCTCTGATACCACTTGTTGGGAAAAAAGAAATGACCCTTTCCCGTAAACCCCGAGATCTCCGCCCCTTTTGTAAAGAGAAAAATTGAGAAATAAAAACAACACAAGAATTTAACATGGAAACCCAAAACCGGGAAAAACCACAACCGTTGTAAAAAGACAACAACCGATCACAATGTGAAAAATTTTTACAATCACATAAACCTTAGTACTTTCTCCTAACAAAAAGTGTTAGAAATACATTTGGTTTGGTACATTTGAAAATATAACTTAAGCCCCCTTATATATGCAAGCCTCCAAGCTACTCTTCAACATTTTTCCAATGTGGGACAATGACCATTCTCATTTTTAAGCAAAATCCCAACACTGCGTACACATTACCCTTCCCAGACCCCCACTATGTGGGATTTTACTAGATAGTTGTTGTAATTATTATCTGTGCTAAACATTCGAACACTAGTAGAAAGACTAGGAACAATAAGAACACTATTAAGAGAAAAAGGAGGAAGACGGAGTAGAGATATTACCATGACTAGCAAATGCGATAGGAAGTTGAAAACCATTACTCAAAATAACTCTATCTGAACTAGTGTATGGATTCATACAAGAGAGATTACTTTCAATTGGAGACGTGTGGGATGAGGCTCCTGTGTCAACAAACCATTTTGTATCACTGGGAGGAATGACAGAACGAGTAGAAATGAAATACTAAACATCAAACAAGTACGTGTGACGACCCGGCCAGTCTTCTCATGAGTTACCGTTCCATTCCTCCCATTTATGCTTCTTTATGCTTTGTTATCCATATTTTATGGGGTCGAATTGATTGGCTTACGTTTAGAGTGGTTTTGATAAGAAGTGAGACACTTAGTCTCTTTTTAGAAGACTTAAGTTGGAAAACTCAACCAGACATTGACTTATGAGTTATATGGATCAGATGTGAGTTCCGATGGTACGATTAACTTCCGGAGATGATTTGTGACTTAGGAGTGTGATTGGAAGTGGTTTTGGAGATCCGGTAGAGAATTAGGATCGAATTCACGAAGTTAGTATTTTGACGATTTTCGGTTAATATGTGAGATTTTGATCCGGGGGTCATAATGGAATTCCTAGAGTATATGTAGCTTCATTATGTAACTTGGGATGTGTGTGCAAAGTTTTAGGTCATTCGGAGGTGGTTAGGTTGGATTTTTTTATCAAAAGCGTATTTCGGAAGTTTTTTGAAAATTTAGGCTTGAATTAGATGTGAATTGGTGGTTTTTGTATTGTTTGTGGTAATTTTATGATAGGAACAAGTTTGAATAAGGTTTTAAGATGTGTTGGTGCTTTTGGTTGAGGTCGGAGAGGCCTCCTGGTGATTTCGGATGGCTAACGGGAAATTTTGAGACTTAAGGAATTGAAGAAAATGTAGCATCAGTTGCAAGCAATGTTTGGCCTTCACGATCATGAGAGGCCCCTCGTGTTCACATAGAGGGATTTTGTTAAGACCTAAGATTTTTCTTCGCGTTCTTGTTTGGTGCTTCGCGTTCGTGGAGTGTGAGCTGCAGGTGTTTTGCAAAAGGTGATTTTTGGGGCAAGAAAAGTTGTGCATTGCGAACGCCTGGGTTGGACCGCGTTCACGAAGAAAGGGTTCCAGAACTGAGTATTGAAGTTTCTAAACATTTCATCCGTGAGATTTAGCAATGTTTCTACCATAGTTGAGCATTTTGAGAGCTCATTGAGGGAAATTGAAGAGGGATTCAAGGATAATTGATTGGAGGTAAGTTGTATGAGCCAAAAATGTTTCCGATGGGCAGATTAGTTTCGGGAGATTATTTGCGACTTAGGAGTGTGATCGGAAGTGGTTTTGGAGGTCCGGTATAGAATTAGGCTCGAATTAACGAAGTTAGTATTTTTGCGAGTTCCGGTTGATAGGTGATATTTTGATCCCGTGGTCGGAATGGAATTATGAGAGTTTTGTAGCTTCAATATGTGATTTGAGAGGTGTGTGCAAAATTTCAGGTCATTTGGAGGTGGTTTGGTTGGGTTTTTTTTTATCAAAAGCGTATTTCGGATGTTTTTAGAAAAACTTAGGCTTGAATTTGATGTGAATTGGTAGTTTTGGCATTGTTTGTGGTGTTTTGATGATTGGAACAAGTTTGAATGAGGTTTCAGGGCGTGTTGGTATTTTGGTTGAGGTACGAGGGGCCTCAGGGTAATTTTGGATGGCTAACAGGAGGTTTTGAGACTTACGGAATTGCAGTAAATAAAGCAGCAGTTGCAGGCAATGTTTGGTCTTCACGATCGCGAGAGGTCCCTCATGTTCGTGTAGAGGTATGTAAGACCTAATATTTTTCTTCTCGTTCTCGTTTGGTGCTTCGCGTTCGCGGAGTGTGAGCTGCAGGTGCTTCGCGTTCGCATGTGGTAGTTCGCGTTTGTGTAGTTTTGGAAGTGGAAGCATCAGGTTCGCGGGTATGGTTACGCGTTTGCATAAGGTGATTATTGGGGAAAGATAAGTTGTGCATCTTGAACGTGTGGGTTGGACCGTGTTCACGAAGAAGGGGTTCCAGAACTGAGCAGTGATGTTTTTAAATATTTCATCCGCGAGTTTTAGCAATAGTTCCACCATTGAGTATTTTGATAGCTCATTGAGGGAAATTGAAGAAGGATTCAAGGATAATTGATTGGAGGTAAGTTTTATGAACAAAAAACATGATTTTCGATGGTCCGATTAGCTTTAGGAGATGATTTTTTACTTAGGAGTGTGATCGAAAGTGGTTTTGGAGGTCCGGTATTGAATTATGCTCGAATTGGCGAAGTTAGTATTTTGGTAATTTTCGGTTCATAGGTGATATTTTGATCCAGGGGTCGGAATGGAAATCCTACAGTTGCTGTTGCTTCATTATGTGATTTGGGATGTGTGTGCAAAATTTTATGTCATTCGGAGGTGGTTTTGTTGGGTTTTTCATCAAAAGCATGTTTCGAAAGTTTTTAGAAACCTTAGGCTTGAATTCGATGTGAATTGGTGGTTGTGGTGTTATTTGTGGTGTTTGGATGATTGGAACAAGTTTGAATGATGTTTTTGGATGTGTTTGTGCTTTTAGTTGAGGTCCGAGGGGCCTCGGGGTGATTTCGGATAGCTAATGGGAAATTTTGAGACTTAAGGAATTGTAGAAAATGCAGCAGTAGTTGCAGGCAATGTTTGGAGTTCGCTATCGCGAGAGGTCCCTCGCATTCGTGTAGAGGTATTCTTGTAAGACCTATGATTTGTCTTCACTTTCTCGTTTGGTACTTCGCGTTCGTGGAGTGTGAGCTGCAGGTGCTTCGCATTCGCAGCTGGTAGTTCGCGTTTGCATATGAGGCTTTAGAGGTCAGGTGAGATCATTTTTCGCGTTCGCGTGGAGTGGGACACGTTCGCGTAGTTATCGAAGCGAAAGCATCGCGTTCAAGGCGTGGTTCCACGTTCACATAAGATGATTTTTTGGGCAAGAAAAGTTGTGCATGGCGAACATGTGGGTTTGACCGCGTTCGCGAAGAAGAGGTTCCAGAACTGAGCAATGAAGCTTTAAACATTTCATCCGTGAGTTTTAGCTATTTTTCCACCATAGCTGAGTATTTTGAGAGCTCATTGAGTGAAATTGAAGAGGGGTTCAAAGATAATTGATCGGAGGTAAGTTTTATGGGATTCTATTGTGAAATTAACCTAGAAATTCATGGAAATTTAGCCAAAAATGGAAGAACTAGGATTTGGGATTTTGAAATTCTAAATTGGGATTTGAAGGGTCATTTGAGATTGGATTTGGGAACTTTTAATATGCATGAACTCGTGGAAGGATAAGGAACCCGTTGATGTGAAAATTGTCGAGTTTCGAGAAGTGGGCCCGGGGTTCTGGTTTTGCTAATTTTAAGATTTTTGATATTTTTCTATTATTTTCTCTTGGGTTTTGCTCCCTTAGCATATTGTGACGGATTTGTTCTAGTTTTGGTCAGATTTGATGCGCGAGGAGGCCGATTTGAGAGTCAAAGGCATAGCGAGCTAGAGCTTTAGCCGGTTCGAGGTGAGTAATGATTGTAAATGATGTCCTAAGGGTTAGAAACCCCGAATTTGCACAACGTAGTGCTATGTTGAGATGAGACACATGTGGTATGACGAGCATGGGGTCTAACACTACTGGGAATTGTGACCTGGTCTGTCCCGACTGATGATTTTACCGCATTTTTGACTGAGAATTATTTGTTGTCATTATGATTTGGGCTAATTGCCATGTTTGGGGCCTTGTGCCGACCTGTAGAATCCTTAGGGGCATTTTGACTGATTCTCCTCACTTTATTTGTTAAAAATCATATCACCAGCCATGTTTCTATTTGATCAAACAATGTGAACCGATTTTATCAATGCTAATCCTAAATGAGCTAAGATCCCTACCTTTTTTTATTGTGCCCGAGAGGCTGTGAGTATAATGACTAAGAAGCGTTAAGAACCCAACAGTGAGGATGCTATATATATGTTATGAACCGGGATGCACGTCGCAACAAATGCTTATATGGATCGGTATGCACGTCGGAGTAAGTGTATATGTGGGTCGGGTTGCACGCCGCACCAATATAGTGATTGGGCTGTAGGAGCTCCTCTCGGGGTCTGCACACCCCCAATGAGTGTAGTCAACTATTTATATGGGTCGGGATGTGCGCCACAACGATGTACATATCGGGCTGCACGCCACAACGATTATTTTAATTTAGATTATTGTGAGAGATATATGGATTGAGTGCTAAGGATAAGTACTAATTAATGGATAGTATGCTTAGGAGCGGATTTATAATTGTTAAATATCTGTTTTAACTGATCTAAAGAGATTTCACTTGACTTATTCACTATTTTGTTACTTTATGTTATTTTACTGCTATGGTATAGAACTGCTTAGTGTCTTTACATGTTTTCCTATTGTCAGCCATTATTTATGATTATTACTCCTTGGGTCGGTGCACTCACATTACTCCCTGCACCTTGTGTGCAGATCTAGGTGTTCCCGAGGCATAGAGAGAGCTTTCCTGCTATTCATCATTCACCGGAGTCATCGAGGTAGCTGCATGGTGTTCGCAAACCCGATTTCTCTTTCTATCCTTTACCTTTCAGCATTTTTAGACTATTTCCGTATTAGGTTGATTAAAACTTATAGTAGAGGCCTTAACTTGTGACACCGGATCGGTAGGTGATGTAGTGATATTATTATGACTTCTGCACGTTTAGTCTATAGTTTCAGACTTCTATTTATGCAAAACTGGTATTTTAAACATGTTAACGGGTAATCAAATCTATAAGAATGGGTTGTGATTGATAGTTGGTCGGGCTTGCCTAGCAGTGTGTTGGGAGCCATCATAACCGGGTTTAGGGTCGTGACAGTACGCCCCTAGATCTACGAGATAGATATTCACGAGCAGAGTGATTGGGTTGAAGACAAATTTGACACTTGAGAAACGAATACAAGGGGATAGAGTTGGAAAAATATGGAAGAATGGTAGAAGGTGGTGGTCCTATATAACGATCCGACCCGTCATCATGTGAGTTACCGCCCCATTTTTTCCGTTTTATGCTTCTATGTGTTTCATTATATGTGTTTGGTGAATTTGAAGTAATTCGTATAGAGTTCGATTAGAAATGAGACAATTAGTCTCTTTAAGAGAAGGTTATCTTGGAAAAGTCAATCAGACATTGACTTATGAGTTAGAGGGCTCGGAATGGTTTTCCGATGATTTGAATAGTTTCGAGTGATGATTTGTGACTTGGGAGTGCAATCGGAATTGAATTTGGAGATCCAGTGTAGAATTAAGCTTGAATTGGTTAAGTTTGAAGTTTGGCGAATTCTAGTTGATAGGTGAGATTTTGACCCGAGGGTCGGAATGGAATTTCGAGAGTTGCAGTACCTTCGTTTGGTGATTTTGGATATGCGAGCGAAGTTTCAGGTAATTCGAAGGTGTTTAGGTCGGGTTTTTGATCAAATGCAAGTTTCAGAACTCTTAGTTTAACTTAGGCTAGAATCCGTGGTAAGTTGATGATTTTGATCTGAATAATAGTGTTTTTATGGCCCAAGCAAGTTTGAATGAGGAATTAGAACATGTTTGTACTTTTGGCTGAGGTCCCGAGGGCCTCGGGGTAGTTTCGGATGGTCGAACGGGAAGTATGGACTTGGGAATGTGCTGCAAAAAATGCACAGCGGTGCAGGCCAAAATTTGGTCATCGCGATCGCGGGAGTGAGTCTGCGTTCGCAAAGGGATGCTTTGGCCGTTCATCGCGTTCGCGTAGAATGGCCTGGGGCCCTACCTGGATTTGTTCAATGTGTTCTTGATGAGGGGTCGTGTTCGCACAGTGAGAAGACTCAGAGCATCGCGTTCGCGATGATGTTGCCGCGTTCGCAAAGGGTAAATGGCAGGTTAGCGGAGTTTGTTCATCGCGAACGCATGGCTTGGACCGCGTTCACGTAAGGTTAAATCTAGGCAACATAAGGGTTTTTATATGTTATTTCATCAGCGACCATGTCACTTTTCCACCATTTTTACTCTGCCAAGAGTGTTTTGACCGATTTGAAGAGGCTTTTCGATGTGTATTGCTTGGAGGTAAGTCTCTTAACTTAGAAACACCATTTTATTGAAGAATCAACACTCAAATTCATGAAAGTGGATTGAAATTGTGAAGAACTAGGGCTTGGTTTTGAAACAAATTTTGGGGATTTGAAATGCCATTTGAACTCCGTTTTTGGTACACTTTATATGTACGGACTCGTGGTTAGACGAGGAATCCGTTGATGTGACTTTCATAATTTTTCGAGAAGTGGGCATGGGACTCAGGTTTTACCAACTTCGTGATTTGTAGTGTTTTTCGAGTAATTTCGATTGGGTTATGTTTCTTTAACATATAATAATGTATTTCGTTGTGATTTTTACTAGATTCTACGCGCGAGGAGGTCGATTCAAAAGGAAAGAGCATTGCGGACTAGTCTATGGCCGACTTGAGGTGGGTAATAGCTATAGATGATGACCTGGGGGTTTGAAACCCGGGTGTCTCACATTGTGACCCCGTATTGAGGAGAGACACGTACTCTACTGTGAGTGCAGGGTCGTTTATGGACGGGACTATGGCTTAGTCCGTCTGAGCAAGGTCTATACTGTGCTATATGCCTAGGACTTGGCTAGTAAACATCCTACTTGGATTGTTATGAGTATATTTGGGCTGCGAGCCAACTATTTGGATCCTTAGGGATTTTTATCACTATTTTCATGATATTGAGTATGTTCCATGATATCAGTCCCTAGTTAAAAATTATGTAAAATGGGTAAAAATCTTCTAAGGATTTAATCACTTAAACTATAATACATGTTAAATGGAATAAAAAATGGTAATTTATTGTGTCCGTGTGGCTTGCCTGCATATATATATTTGGACTGATTGTAGACCGGGCTGCACGCTGCAGCGAATGCTACTATGTCATTGTGCTTGGGCTGTAGGAGCCCCTCCGGAGGCTGAACTCCCACAGTGAGCGCGGGTACCCAATGGATCAGGTTGTACACCGCAACGGGCATATGCATTGCATTTCATTCATACGTTAATATATGTCTGTCATCGGTTTATTGTTGTTTATCGTTAAATGTCCTACCAGGATAGTTTCAGCTTAACATTGTGGTATTTCAGGATTTCTTACTTTCAAGTCGTTATACATGTCTATTACCACTGAGTTGGAAGTATTCACTTTACTCCATGCACCTTGTGTGCAGATTCAAGTGTTCCGGAGACTTAGCTAAGCAGTCGCTGTCTTTCGGAATTTATTCAGAGTTGTCGAGATAGCTGCCAGGAACCCTTGCAACTATGATAGAAAAGTCGTTTGCTCGTTGCGCACAGAGCGCCCGCTCTAAGAAGATGCCCTCCAACATTCGTCCTACAGACTACCGGGAAGAGGTTGATTCTTGTCTACGTCATCCTTTCTTCAGCTGCTTGTTACTATTATACTGATTTCATTAAGGCAGTAGATTATTCTGATTGGATTTCGAACATTATCCCCATGCCCAAGAGGGGTGGACGTGTTCGCGTATGCATCTATTTTTGAAATCTCAATAAGGCATGTTCCCAAAGATGATTTTCCGCTGCCGAACATTGATTTGCTTTGGCTGGTGATGCGTTCACCTACTTGCACGCTTCCTGGCAAGCACGAAATCCTTAGTTCGCCCACTACCACATGGGCGTTGTCGGTTGAGGCCTCACCGGGCTCTCATAAATCTATCTCTCAACGGATGGATCCGGACTGGAAGCGAAAATACCGTAAAAATGGCTTCTTTCTTTGTCTCCGCGGTCCTTATTGTACGACTTTGGTATGTTGTCCTTCGAACGTGGATTCACATAGAACATCGCGCCACCATACGGGATTGATAGCTCTTTTCTCTTATACCTATTTCAAGCTGATAGAATGCGCATAATAGTCCAACTCCGTTGCCCATTCCCACCCAGGAATCACTTCACTCATTCTTTGGTTTATAAAGATCTTGTAGTAGCCGAAGGTAGTCCGCTTGTTAGATTGAAAGAAAAAGCCCAATTACCCAAAATTCTTTCATATACACGAGCGTCCTCCTACATTGTCCCCTAGTACAACATACTTAAGAAAGCGGTTTCCAGGATCAACCTGTTTAATTGCATGTCTGCCGTTCGCAGGACCCGACTTCTCCCCTTTATTTCAGCCTTATTTTCACTTTCTAGACTTATATATATTTTCAGATATTGTTACTCAGTTGTTTTAGAGGCTCTAGACTCGTGACCCTAGATTCTGTGGGAGTGTTTTGTCATATATTTTGGTCTGTTCCGTATTGTTTTGTTTTAAATATCGACTTATTATTTTTAAACTGTTAAATTCTCTTAAATCGTCAGTAATGAGTTATCAGATTGGATTCTTGAGAGGTGATTGATCAGTCTTGCCTAGCTATATGGTTGGGCGCCATCACAATCGGGTTTGGGTCGTGACATCCTAAAATAGAAGAATATTGGGGTGTGGAGAATATTGTGAAGATGAAGTTGAAATATTTTTGTGAGATCCTAGATTGTGACGTCTCCTTCCACGATCAGAAATGGAGTTTCGACCACCATTTTGGTTTCTACCATGACCACGACCGTGAGAGAACAACTGCGGTAGTGGAAGAGTCTATATTGGATAAAGAAATATTATTTAACTGTGATTCATAGAGGAAGAAGAGAGATCGAGTTTCAACAAATGATGGAAGTAGAATTCTAGTAGAAATAGATGTACTTACAGGCATGTAATCTAGACGAATACCGGAGAGGATTTGAAGGATAAGATCAGCCTCAGAAATATGATTGTCAATGGAGATTAAGGCATCCGCTATAGATTTTAAACGATAGACATAGTCATTAATTGAGAGATCACCTTTTTGAGATTATGAAATTGGACCTTCAATTGAAGAGTTAGAGAACTCAATTAATCATGAAAGAGGTGTTTAATTTCTAGCCATGCCTATCTAGAGGTGAGTGAATGGTTCAGACGTAGAATCGCTTGAAGAATCTCTTAGGAGATAGTCGCTTGAATCCATGGTTGAAAGGCAAGATTAGGAGCGGAGGTGCCAACATCATTATTGATGGTGTGATACTGGCAAGGAAAGCTGCCATGCATCTATAAAGCCATAAACTTCGTGTCCCTTAAAAACATGCAAAAACAGTTGTAGTTGGAGTAGCCAAGGACTGTTAAGTTTTTAATGTTAGAAATGTTGGCATATATAAGATATATACTAGTAACCATGTGTTTGGTTTAGATATAGTATTTATACTGAAATAATTATTTATTTAGTTTTAATAAAATTTTAAATAGATCATGTATTAATATGTGTCCTTTGTTTATATAATAGATGATTTAGTGTATAGAGTTTAGCTAATACGTCGGAAGATTAAATCATCGGTTCTTATAAGTATAAAAATTGAGTTCACAATCTAATGATGGATCTGGACAAACTATAAGGAATGGTTGTAGTACAAGATTAAATATATTTTATCTTGATTATCGGAATGGTTTAATTCCAACTTCTTGTGCTATTATATTTTGTATGTATTGAACAGGCCAAGTAGAAAAAAGTATTTTGTACTGACTTAATAAGATAAATTCCCTAGCCACTAAATGTACGTATACTCTTAATCTTGATATAATTATTATTAGTTTTGTACATTATTATTATTTTGATTTATTAAAAGGCGAGATTCTTTGGTGGGTCATTATTCCTGGTACATTGCATAACAATAACAATAATGTACATTGGAAAAATAATAGTTAGTTGATGGAATTCATGTCTCGGTTTAGAGATTGATGATATACCTTTATGAAAGCTTATAAGTTTTCATGTGTATACCCGATCGGTGAATTTTGTATCTCACATATGAAATAAGTTAAGCGAAAGTCTAAAAAAATAATTAATAAATTAAATTATCAGTAATTTAATTTAATTGATTAGTATATGAATCTTCACATGGGGAGTTAATTAAGAATGTATGAATTTCATATTGAATTTTGAGTGCAATTACGAATTTTTTAGTGGAATAATTTGTAATTAATTATGGTGGATATTAATTTCTAAAATTATAAACTAATGCCATAACAGGAAGCTTGTTAATTAAATTATGTGGTCCCTACCATTCCTAAATAATAGGAAATAAAGGAATCTTGTTTCTGGTGGAATAGAAAACCCAACAGGTTTTTGAAAAGAGTTTTAACCCTTAAAATTTTTAATATCAATACATAAGGCTTTCCACCTAGAGGAATGAGCATATGGTGGTTGAATTTCAGCCATTTTCCTTAGAAAATTTTGCCCACACGAAATTGCTACTTTCGGGTATCATTTATGTAATATAGTATAAGACAGTGAAACATTCAGAGACCCTGATCGTGCGGGTGGTGGAGAATTTTTTGAGTTGCTATGGAGTTGAAATCTCACGTGATAAAGGAGTTTTGTTTACGCTTCAAAAGGTAACTCGTGAAATCCCGTTTATAATAGTTGTCTAGATTACATGTGATTTTGATGCTAGGATTGCTTTCTTTGGTTATTATAGTCAATTAATTCGTATCGGAGCTCACTCACATCTAATTAGATAAATAAGGTTTTTCGTGAAACACGAATATCATGTTTATGTGTGTAACGACCTGACTGGTTATTTTGCGTTTTAGAATCACGTTCCCTTAAATAAAACTTCCCGCACTTGCTTCAACTAATTTATGAGTTTTAGGGATGGGTGGTTCGGATGTTGGAAGAGTTTTGAGTAAGAATATGTCCATTTGCTTCTTTAAATTTTCTAAACATGCCAAGTTTGACTTCGGTCAACTTTCTTGGGAAACGGATTCGGATTCGTGATTTGGTAATTCCGAAGGGTCCGTGGGAAAATACGGGACATGGGCATATGTTTGAAATCTAATTCTGAGGTCCCTAGCCCGAGTAATGAATTTTTCTGCGAAATTGTTAACTTGAAGTTTGAAAGACTTAAATAAACTAAGTATTTATTGATTTCCTAGGTATTGGGCTCGGATTTCGGTTCTGAATCTTGGTACGAGTCCGAATTATCAGATAAGACTTATCCGTAAAATTTGGTGTCAATCCAAGTAGTTTAAGGGCGTTTTGACCCATTGGAAGAAAATTAAGACTTGAAGTTCAGTGATTTGATTCATTTGGTTTTGGGGTTTGATTCTTCGATTTAGTGTTGTTTTGAGTATTTTGAGGATTCGAGTAGGTCCTCCTCGTGATTTCAGGCTTGTTGGTATGTTCGGACAGGGCACGGGAGCCCTGAGCGTCAAACGAGCGAGGCTTGAGTGAAATTAGAACTTGAAAAAGGACTGAAGTTTGCTGCTTCTATCATAACCACTTCTGCGGTTCTTGGACCGCAGAAGCGGGAGCGCAGATGCGGTCAAGACTCCGCAGAAGCGGCCAGGGCAGTCCAGGGGAAACGCCAGAATGCGCCACTTCGATCGCAGAAGCAGTCCAGCCTTCTTGGGCCAAAACCGTAGAAGCGGCTCAATATCCTTAGAATCGGAAATATCTCCGCAGAAGCAAAATCAGCTGGGGGCAGAAGAGTTCATTTAATACGAACTCAAGCACCGTTTTTCACTCCACACTTAGGAGATTTGGGTGCTTACAAAGAGGGGGTTTCAACATAACTTTGTAAAATAAGTAATTCCCCTTCATCTTAGCTTAAATACACGTATATTAGGTACATTTAACACTAAAAAGTAAGTAAAATCAAGGTTAGAGCTATACCTAGGGTTTTAATAAAAGTAAGATTTAATCATGTAAATTGCAATGTAATGAACTAGAAATCATATATTAGTGATCCTTTGGTTATGGAGAACAATTTCCTTCGAAAATCTCGGAATCCGGGCACGTGGGCTTGGGGTCAGAATTTAGGAAACATGTGTTAATGGTTAGAAAATTGCATAAATAGCTAGAATTCGATCTTGTGAGTCTATATTGACTAGTTCTTACTTCATTTAACTACTTTGTGACCTATTGGCTTCGAATTGAGGGTTTGGGCTTGTTCTTGACATTGGAAGTGCGCTTCGGAGCGAGGTGAGTCTCCTTTCTAACCTTGTAAGAGGGAATTGTCCCTATTGGATCAATGAATGAATAATTATTGCTAAATGCGAGGACTACATACGCACGAAGTAATGAGAGTCTGTGCTTAGCTATAACTATGTTGATTGTCCGGGTAATTTAGGACCCACATCATGCTTTATTTATGAGAATCTCCATATTATTTGTCTAATGAGATCACTTAGGATGTGCTAGAGACTTGAAAGAAAATAAAAGAAACTTTCACACTTGTGGAACATTGTATGGTATACTTGACTCTAAATGTGCCTTTGTACGTATTCTTGATATTTCTTGATATTTGTGGATCGGGCCGATCACCTCGGTATGAATAGATGCATCTATAGGCACGTCGTCGTCCCTCGGCAAGTGCACAATTTCTTCCATTGGTTCGGGTCGTCCCCTCGGTACTATGTGCGCATGTTTAATTGTGTGGAAACTTACACTTGCTTTGTTTTGCTATTGTCCCAAAAATGATAAATTGTAAACTTAATGCAGTGAGGTACTCGACTTGTGCCACTTACCATAAACTGTTGATACTTGTAACTTCCATGATTTGAACATATTATACATATATATATTATTGATCTTAGTAAGTATCGAGTTGACTTATCGTCTCTACTTCTTCGAGATTAGACGGGATACTTACTGGATACATGTTATTTATGTACTTATGCTACGATTTTGTACTTAAATGTGCAGTATTTGAGGTAGGTGGATCTGGACATCATTTTGGTGCTTATCAATAAGCACATTTGGGACTTCTATGGTGAGCTTCTTCTCTTTCATGCTGTTCCGCAGTCGAAGAAGTCTTTTTCTGTACTTTTGTTTCTATCTATCCTGATTCAGACAGTAAGATAGTATATTATTCATTTGAGTATATTCTACTAGTTTCCCGTAGCTTGTGATACTAGGTTCTTGCACACACGTTAGTAGATAATTATTTTTGGGTTGTATAAATATTTTGATACATTATTTACAACTCTTGGCCTTAACTTTAACTTTTAAAATTCGTTAAACTTAGTTTTTGGTGAAAGTAAAATGAGAACTTAATTATACTTCCGCGTTAGCCGTCGTGACAGTGGTGTCGGGCGCCATCATGACCTATTATGGAAAATGGGTCATGACACCATGGTATCAAAGCACTAGGTTCACGTAGGTCTCACAAAGTTATGGGAAAACCTGATAGAGTCTTGTAGATCGGTACAGAGACGTCTGTATTTATCTTCGAGAGGCTATAGAGTATTAGGAAAAACTACTTTTTATTCATTTCTATCATGCAGTGGTCAGTGTACTAAATTTCCCTCTTATATTCTCTTATAGATGGTGAGGACTCGTACCGCCGACGATACGGACCTGGGAGGAGCTGCTCCCCCCATTGCTAGAAGCCAGGGGAGGGCACCGACCTGTGGTAAGGGGCGCGAGCATCCCAGAGCTATTCTAGATGCACCACCAGTAGATCCTGTAAGAGATACCATTATTGAGGAGCAAGGCGAGGTGCCTGCAGTTGTGCCTACTCTGGTGGATTTCATGACTGCGTCGGGATTCCAGGAGGTCATGGGCCACATGCTACGGTTCATGGACACTATGACTCGGGCTGGTTTATTTCCAATAGACCCAGCTACTTCACAAGTAGGAGGGGGAGACCAGACCCCTACTGCTCAGGCTCCAGGTCATGCGGCTGGGGTATATAAGACTTCAGGTGCACTACTTGCAGATGGGATTCAGCCAGTTGCAGTGGCGCCCCAGGCTAGCTATGGATGGCGATCCGCAGAAGTTACTAGACAGATGGACTAGACTTCACCCTTCAGTATTTGGGGGTGAGCGTCATGAGGATGCTCAAGACTTCATCGACAGGTGCAGGGACGGGACTACAAGCCATGAGGATATTGGAGTCATATGGAGTCGACTTCACTACTTTTGAGCATGAGGGCAGGGCCCATAGATGGTGGCAGTCCAATGTTCTTGGTAGGCCCATTGGTTCTCTTTCCATCACCTGGGGTCAATTCGTATAGTTGTTCTTGGACAGGTATATTCTGCTCTTCTGGAGGGAAGAGCTGCGGTATCAGTTTGAGCACCTTGAGCAGGGTCAGATATCTATGACCGACTATAAGGTGAGGTTTTCTGAGCTATCCCTCAATGCACTTATGATACTCCCTCCAGATGCAGAGAGATTGCGCAGGTTTGTCACCCGGTTGCAGCCCAATATTCGATCGGGTGTGGCCCGAGAGGTGGAGATGGGTACTGAGTATTAGCTTGTGGTCAAGATTTCTTGTCGGTTTGAGGGGTATCGCAAGAGAGGTAGAGAGCAGATACAGCAGGACAAGAGAGCCAGATTCTTTGGAGAGTTTAGAGGTGCCCCAGCTATGGGGAAAGGTCAGTATGGGAGGGGTCAGCCCAGTAGGCCCCCATCTTCAGCACCACAACCTCTTGCCTAGGGTGCTCCAGCACGCCCCTATTAGAGTGCCATGCTAGAGAGTTCCTACCGCCCTCCAGCTATTCAAGGGTCCTCTAGTGGGTATTCAGGTCCTCAGGGTTGTTCTGGTTCCTACTTCACTGCTATGCCGGAGAGTTCATATCGTCCATAAGCTCTCCTGGCCCCTCCCACGGGATCTACAAGTTATCAAGGACAGTCATTAGGGCAGCGGGTCGCCGTACCATGTTGTTTTGAGTGCGTAGACCCTGGTCACATGAGAAGATCCTTCCCCAGGCTTAGGGGCAAGGCAGTGCAACAGGGGCAGCAGCCCATGACTCCAGCACCAGCAGCCCAGCCACCCAGAGGTGGAGGACAGACTGGTAGAGGCCGTCCCAGAGGTGGAGGTCACACGGGAGTGGTCAGCCCGCTATTGCTCAGATGGGTGGAGGTCAGCTAGCCGGCGTTCCAGCTAGATTCTATGCTCTTCCAGCCAGGCCATATGCATTGGCCTTATATGCCGCCATCACATGTATTATTTCTGTCAGCGATAGGGATGCTTCAAAAGATAAATGATATATTTCAAAAGATTTTAAAACTCACACATGCATAACAAACCTGAGAACATGTAAACAGCATTTGATTTTTCTAGCTTCTTGTTTCTCTTTACAATACAGGGAAGGTAGATGGCATTTATGTTAGAGAATAAAAACTAACAGACAGTCACAATTTTAAAATGTTCTTTAATTCCACCAAATAATCTTTTCACACATTTCTCACATAATTGGTTCGTTCATTATCCAACACCCACACATACATAATGAATTGGATGCAATTTCCTTTAATTTTTCTAGCAAGTCCTCGTGGGCGTGTGTTGACTTCGATAAAATGTTAGTGGGCGTTTGGACATAAGAATTGTAAAATCCCAATAAAAAGTGAATTTATTTTAGGTGAAAATGATTTTTGAAAATTAGAGTTATGTTTGTTTTTAAATATTTGTGAGTGATATAAGTGAAAAAATTTTAAAATAATTTTTGTAATTTTAAATATTTTTGAAAAATTCTAAAATTTATTTTTATGTGAAAATTAAAAAATTTATGCGATACACTGATTTGAAAAAAGTGAAAATTTCAAATAGAAAAGTAGAAAAATTCTTATGTCCAAACAAGCTCTTAGTTAAGAGCTACACTAGTAACTAGTTAAGCACAAACCTCTATAACAATTTCGTTTGGTTGAAGATAAAAATCAGTGGCAAGAAAGGATAAGCTTATAAATAATAAAGAAATATAATATTATACAGGGATGTATAGGCAAGTTTCGGCGTTGATACCAAAGCCTTTAAAACTTTGAAGTACTCATACAAAGATATTAAAATTTAAAAGATATGAAGAAAGACTAAGGAAAAAAAGGAAAAACCTCATAGAATAGCACACATACAAGTGTACGCATAAAGATTAAGAAAGCCAAAAAAGAAGCAATTCATTCTTTCAAGATGAGCTGAAATTAGGAATAATATGCCAAAAATTACATCATTTTTCAGATTTTCTTTCCTAATCTTCTCTCAGGTCACCAAAATAAATTCAAAAGTTTCTATCTTTTGCCCATCTTCAACTGCAACTATTTCCAAAAGAATTCCCAAAAATCTATCTGGCTGTCTTTGGTTCTGTCCATGTTTCCTCATCCTTATCTTCCCCAAATTTTATTCTGAATCACTTTCCATGCTTCCCATAGCTTTTAATCCTCTTGGTTTCTGCACAAAAAATACATCATTATATGTTATTAAGCAACAAATTTCTACGCAGGAGAGGGGGAGCATTATCCATCAAGTTTCGAACCATGCATGCTAGCACTCGGAGATTTCTCAATTGCGAAAAAAAAAACACCTTTCCCAGGTGAAGAAGGGTAGAGAGGAAGAGCGGGTGGGAGGGCATTATCCATCAAGTTTCAAACCTTGCATGCGGACCCTCAGAGATATCTCAGTTGTGAAAAAAAACACCTTTCTCAGGTGAAGAAGGGTAGAGCGACCGCGCAGGGGCATTATCCATCAAGTTTCGAACCATGCACGCTGGCCCTAGGAGATTTCTCAATTGTAAAAAAATACCTTTCTCAGGTGAAGAAACAAAGAGAGCAAAAGCAGCAAGTGGTATACCTTCTTAGAGGTCTTCTTCTCCCTCACTTCATACCTTTCTTGGCACAAGTCTTGCAACCATGTCCCTGGTTGCACCAACTGCAACACACAACAAAGACAAGTAGCTATTTTCAGACTCGATTTACCATGGAAAGAATGAAGAAATACCTAAATGATAAAAGTCTAATTCTTTAATCATATATATCTGAAATCGGAGTATGAGGAGTTTACAAGTACGGTTCTTTGTATCAACTTGGCCCTCTTCTTAGGCCTTTGAGGAAGTTTGCAACCTTTCATGGCCATAAAATCTTCTTCTTTTTCTTTACTTGACAATGTGATAAGCAATTTTGGCCATACCATCTTTTTCTTTTCCTCCCTTGAATCAATGAACAACTTGCAAGTATCATCCACACCTACCGACCCTCTCGTCGTATAATATCGGTCCTCCTTCTCGGGGGATGACACCGATGTCTTACGATGCTCATTTGTGTTAGATCTATTCACACCTAGATCTCTGCAATAACAAGTAACCACCAAATTGTAGTACAATCTTTTACTTTTGGGGTAACCAAATCCAAGTATTTTTCTGTTTAAGAGATGAGAATCTTCAAAAAATCACAATAACAATAGCAATCCATGACTTAAGTATTGTAATAGCTACATCAGAAACAAATTTGATTTGCTCTTAAGTATCATTACCAGCTCACAAATCACTGATGCTTTTCTAACTTCCGATCTAATGAGTTAACCAACCAACCCCAACCAAACCTAAAGACTATAACTTTGAACTTCCTTTCCTCCTAATTTACAAGTAAGACATCAAATTGTAATTACCCCTCGCATAACAACAACAACGACCCAGTAAAATCCCACAAGTGGGGTTTGGCGAGGGTAGTTAGTACTCATATCTTACCCCTACCGCAAGGTGTATTTCCATAGGTTGTCAAAAAAAAACTAATTATCTCTCAATACAATTTACCTATTAAAACGCTTGCTCAATCAAAGAATGATTCTTTGCATCAAAATCTGGACATAAACTTAGGCAGATTCAATGAAATCTCTACCAAGAGCATCTAAGAAACCAAAAAGTACTCATAATCTGAAATAAAAATCAAATCATTAACTCAAATGAGGCATAGTTCTGAATCAAAACAATGACACTGTCTCAAGTACACATACATTAACAACCAACACAAACAAAATTCTTTACTTTATTTATCTTTTTCCTAATTAATTACCTGTTAAGACGACGAGGAGAAGAAATAGGAGGAAGAAGAGTAGATTCCTTGGTATTATCAACAACTCGAGATGTGATTTTCTTCTTCACTACAACACCACCATCAGATTTCCCATTTGAATTTGAATCTTTCACCTTGAAACACCTTAGTCTTTTTCTTTTTCCCCACTGTAACTTATCCATACCTTTTTTTGTTCTATCTGCAACACCCAAAAAAATGAAAAAATAAGACCATATATAAATTCATTGACCAGAAATTGAAAAGAAACTAAACAACAAAAGAGACAGACCTCAAGATCTATGCTTAGATACTGTACCAGATTCTTTCAAAAAACCCTGCATGTAAATTAATGAAAACCCATTAATCAGAATCTCATGCAAGAACTAAAAAACACAAAGATTGAAACAAACAACAAAATAGTAAACATTACAAAGATATAAGCTTTCTTCTTCTCCCTTCTTCTTTTGCAGCAGAGAACTCCCAAAACTGGAAAAAGATGAGATTTTTGTTGAAAGATCCAATGATTTTTCTAAAATAATTCTAATAAAAACCAAAGATCCTATCTTTTTCCACTAATATAAAATGGGGTTCTTGAATTTCTTTTAGAAAAGGCGCAGTTTATTCTCTAGAGTGATAACTTTCTCTCTTTTTGCTACTCTCACCCCTTTTTCTTTCTTCCCACAGTTTTGTGGTTTTTGTATTTGTACTTTTCTTTTTCTTTTTCTTTTTCCTTTTAGGCATATTTGAGTAGATTTAACTGAGGTAAATCTTGTCCACTGAATGTTGAATGGACGGCTAGATGAGTTTCCCTCCAATTGACTTTTGGGGGTCTGTGGAGAAAATACACGTGACACTCACGCTCACTCAAACCTTGTTGACAGCAAAATTCGGGAACCAGAAGATTAGGGAAATGATAAGAGAATTCCATTACGCTTGAATTTGCATGGATTAAAGAGCCCAAATCAATCTTCTTATAATGGGCTGGGTCTAAAAAGTTTGTTGACCTTAGGGCTCGGTTAGGAGAAAATGAAAAATGGATTTAGGGTTTACTAGCTCAAGCCTTAAGTTAATGCTAATAGTGTTAGGTCTCATTTGTTTTCACTTAATGGAGGTTTGAATCTTAATTATTCACTTTAGACATTAAGTGTGTTTGTTTTAAAAGTTTAAATCTTAATTATTCAGATCTTAATCATTAATTGTGATTGTTTTTTTACTTCACATTAACTTAATGGGTCTGAATAGGTCTGTATGATTAAGATCTATACCGTAGACTTAATTTCATTAAGATGCTATCACATATTCATTATTAACTGCCGCCATTGCCTACCATTATCAGCTACCGCAATGCCACCACTACTACCATACTCAACCACCACCACCACAACGTCCATCACCACCACACCACCATCATCTTCAATTATAGCCGACTACTAATAGGTATATTCTGTCTATTAACATTATTGGAATCCATGATTATGGACCCGAATCCACATTAGCATGGAATATTTTCTTTTCCAAGTGAAATTACCTAATATATGAAAGAGTGAAAAGGTACTTTCATTATTGTGAAATAAGAAATATTCATATCTTAATGTACGTATTTAATTTATTTGGAGCTAATCCACTCTTTTGAGGAATTATGAGTTGTAGCAATAACAAGAATATTTCTACTTAAAATTCCTTCTATACTAAAGGAAGAGAATCGTTGATTCCAAGTTCTTTTGTTTTTCCGCGATGACTCTGAGTAATAATAATTCACTAGTGTGGATATAACTTTGCCATTAGTTTCTCATATATATCTAACGGAAAAGGTCCAAATACCTCATTGGACGTTATGAAAAGGGCCAAATATAACCTTCGGTAAAAGTTTGGCCCATGCACAACCCTACTGTTAGACTATTGGCCTATATACCCTCCCACTCTATTTCAAACGGACGCCACAGTGGATAAGTCATCCACTCAAAAGTAGCCATTTGAAAATTAATATCCACATAATTATTTTATTTAAATGTCCAACCCTACCCATTAACCCCAACCCCTTACCCGACCCATAAGTTATAACTCGCCTCTTAATAACGTTACTCTTTTCTTTCGCTTGGGTAAAATAAATTACCAAACTCCATCGTTACCCTTTTCTTCTCCACTCCCAAAAATTTCACCATCTTTCTGGTAATGCAAAGGAATTCAATTGAAGGTGGGTGCTGTTGAAACTCCATACCTATTAAAGAAGATCTTCTTGCCAAGTAAGTTTTTTTAGCTTTTTTTTTATTGCATTTTAGTGTTGGATCTAGGTTTTAGGTTCAAAATCGTTTTAACATGTACTTTGGATCGAGTTAATGTTTGTCCGTTTAAAAACATTATATATATATGTTTATTGTTGGATTTTGTTTATTCTTATATTTGTGTTGGGGATTCGTGGCTCTTTGGTTGTCTCGATTTTGATGTTTGTCTTTTTGTGTTTTTTTTATTCCATGCTTTATCTTTATCTGTATATGTTTGTTTATTCTGATTTTTGTTTATTATCATATTTTTTGTTGGGATTTGGTGGGTCGGTTGTCCCGAAATTGTATTTGCTTTTTAGTATTTTTATTCCATGCTTTATTTTTATACCTATATTTTCTGATGTGGTTCTTCTTTCGTTATTTTTTTTGTTTCCCTTTTTTTCTAGCTTTCGAAAGATGTCTTTAGACCATACAGAAACATATCATGTAGATGTTGAGGTTGGTACATATTGTGAATATAATCTTGGTTCTGGTGGTGAATATGAACCTTCAGATGGTGGGGAGTATGATTCTGATGAAATGGAGGGTATTAGCAATGAAAGGAGGAAGGTTGTAGATCAAAGGCTGGAAAACTATAAGGAGTTGAAGATAGGTATGTCATTTAAGGACATGAATGAAGGCAGGAAGGCTGTAACTTTCTATGCTTTAGCTAACAAAAAGGCTTTGAAGGTGATTAAATGTGAAACAGTAAGAACTAGGTGGGGTTGTCAAGAAGGGTGTCCCTTTAGGTGTCAAATTTCTGATGATAGGAAAATTGGTAGGTTCACGATTAAAACTTGAAAGGATATACACACATGTGATGATGCCTTTAAGAATCCTAGAGCTGATGCAGCCACATTAGCTCAATATTTTGAGAGTAAGGTTCAAAATAACCCTAAATACACGATTAAAGATATGAGAGGTGAGCTTGAACATGATTTGAAGTTGAATTTGAGTAGATCCAAATTGAAAAGGGCTAAGAATTTGTTTCTTCAGAAACTAACGGATAGTTTTATAGATGACTACAACAAACTTGAAGCATACTGTGAAGAACTTAGATTGTGTAATCCGGGAAGTGATGTAGTCATAAATATCTCCAAAGATGCACTAGCAGAAGGTAAGAAATTATTTTTGAGAATGTACTTATGCTTTAATGCTTTGAAGCAAGGTTGGAAAAATAGTTTGACAAAAATCGATTGGATTCCTTTGCATTACCAGAAAGATGGTAGAATTTTTGGGGGGTGGAGAAGAAAAGGGTAACGATGGAGTTTGGTAATTGATTTTACCCAAACCGAAGAAAAGGGTATCGTTATTAAGAGGCTGGTTATAACTTATGGTCGGTAAGGGGTTTGGTTATTGGGTAGGGTTGGACATTTAAATAAAATGATTATGTGGATATTAATTTCCACATGGCTACTTTTGAATGGATGACTTATCCATTGTGGTTTCCGTTTAAATAAGGGGATATATAGGCCAATAGTGTAATGATAGAGTTGTGGATGAGCCAAACTTTTAACGAGAGTTATATTTAGCCCTTTTCGTAAAGCCTATAGGGTATTTGGCCCTCTTTTGTATATCTAATACTTGATATACACTATATGAAATAAAATATTCAAAATGATACGAATATAGCCAACAAAGTGTATGGCCAGCGTTTCATTGTTTAGAGGGAGTTTGGACGTAAGAATCGTAAAATTTCCGGATAAAAGTGAGATTTGTGGTATTTAAATATTAGAGTTATGTTGGGAAATGAATATAATTTTGAGTTGTTATTGAATTGTTGTGAATACTCTAGAGCGAAAATTTTGAAAAATAATTTTTTTGGGGTTTTTCAAAATTTCGAAATTTATATTCATGTGAAAATCGGAAATTCATGTCCAAACAGTAATTTTGAATAAATGTAAAAAAAAAAATAGAACTTTTTTATGGCCAAACGGACCCTTAGAATTTTATAACTCGGAAAGAAAAAAAAAAAAGCAATTTCCAGGAGTTTGCTGAACCCACTCAATGGTTAAATAGCACGGTGTAGCCAATTTTTGCACTGATCAATAAAAAATAGCCACCGTTTACGAAGTCAATGAAAAAGCCACTATTTTACTGCAACAGAAATTGATCCCGCATAATATATGGGTGTTCAGTGCATTTATGTATGACCTCCAGCATATTATGCTGAACCGGCATACTTTACTGATTTCCGTATAATATACGGAAAACTAGAGTACTTGTGCTCCAAACTCCAGTATATTATACTGGATATTTATATTTGGTGGAACTCCAATATATTATACTGGAATTTTAGTATATATATATATATATATATATATATATATATATATATATATATATATATATATATTCTTAAGATACATATATATTCTTCTGCTACTCACACAATACAGTATGGGATATAATTTCCATATCTTCTATTGGATTGCCTTACGATCTAATTTGGAACGTTGATGTTTTCTTGGAATATTGAAAAGGGCTTTTATGCAGGGTAGTACAATAATAACAAATTCAGTATAACTTTACACGTAAACTTTAAAAAGGATAGTATATACGTAAACCTTATATTTACCTTATGAAGAATTAGACTGTTTCCGGTAGGGGTATTCAAAACCGATCCGAAACCGAAAACCGATCCAAACCGAAGCTTAATGGCTTATAGGTAACGGCTTAACGGCTTAATGGATGGGGAACGGATTGAATTTTTTTTATTAACGGCTTATCGGTTTGGGGATGGATTATTCAATTTTCTTAACGGCTAATCCGTTAACCCGTTAAGAATATAAAAATAAATATATATATATATATATATATATATATATATATATATAATTTAGTGATAGAATTGAGTTGTCTAATACATATATGGTTCTATGTGTGTCATGGAAAAAGAAGAATTGAAAGGTTGGTTATGACTAGAGGAACGACACCCCATGAAATAAATTTGTGCATTTTGGATGATTGCTTGTGGAAAATGGAGAACGATAGTTATTTATAGAAGAGGAGTGTAGAGAGTAGAATTTACCAGAGCACTTCAGTTTTTAAAAGTTCATTGTGGGAGCTGAATGGAAATTTGCGCGACAGATTTTTTTGGTTATATCCGAAGCTTATGAGTACACATGTAGTGTGGCCTCTAACAGAAGATAAGTTCTGTTTTATTTTTCTCGATACTGAACTAGTAGTGAATATATCTATTTTATAATCTACATGCTGATGGCGATTGTTTCATTAGCTAGATCATATTGCCTCTGAAATATTATTTTTTATGGCAATTCATTATTTCTAAGACGAGGAGAATAAGAGATATTTAGTGAACATGTATGTTAGGCCGATAAACCGCCCATTAACCGCCCTATAAGAGCTAACCCGATACCAATCCGCCCGATATCTTATCGGGCGGCTAACGGATTAATACATTTAAAAGTCGATAACCGTTAAACCAAACCGTTAAGAGTAAAACCCGCCCAATCCGCCCGATGAACACCCCTAGTTTCCGGTGAAACAAAAAATAACAAAAATTTAAAAAGAGTCATTGAGTGGGGGCGTTAGGGTAATTTTTTTCATCAAACCCTAATGGTTAGTGTAAATTTTCGTCTAAATATGATAACCAAAAGAGTGTTATATATATATATATATATATATATATATATTAAAAAAAGGACGAAAGTCCTTAGCGAAATGTCATTAAGTATATTAAAAGTATATTTTGTATTGGATAAAATAGTAATTTAAGTTATTTTTCTAATATGTAGAAATTATTATTTAATTATTTTCCTAAGATTTAGGAATAGTAATTTAATTATTTGCCTAATATTTTTAGGACTTTGATAGGAAAAACATATTAGTAATTCGACTATTCTAATTTCCTTTCGGTTTCAGGAGTCCTCCGTCACGAGAAATTTTTTTGTTTTGTGAATCATTTGTGCATAAATTTTTTTAGTAATATTTTTTTTTGTTATAAATTTTCTTTCCCGGTTTTAGGAATGCTTACTAGTATTATTAGTTTTTAGTTAAAATTTCTGGTTAAGTAGAACTTTTCTTATTCATAACTCTTTTCTCTTTGTATATTGTGTCCTTCGCAAAATATTATTCATTTTTTGACCCTTCAAAATTAAAGTTCACACTAAAAAGATAGTCATTTAATTATATTTCTAATATTTAAAATATCATTTAAGTATTTTTCTAATATTTAGAATTTTAAAATCAACTAAAACTTTACTTATTAGTAAATTTCTTGTTTTAAGCTATGCAAATTAATTCCACTCCAACTAAGTTTCTCAAACGTATGTAGTAAACATTATGACTCAAGGTGGTAGTCTCTTTTTTATTTTGGCATTTTTCTTAGGCATATTGAGGGATTTGAATTTTTACACTCTAATAAAGTGGTTAAAATAATTAAATTTTAGAATTTATTATCATCATATGTTGGTCAACATCTTTACGTACTACAGTAGATTTTACATTGAAAAAATTTATAGTATAATTATCTTTCTAATATTTAAAATTTTAGAAACAACTAAAATGATCTATATGAAATGTCAGATTGATATTTTTATCCTTTGAATATAAAATTCTTATGGGATAATAATATATTATAGTTAAACATTAAACTCGGGATGATCTTATATTAAGAATTTTAATGAAGGAAATTTATTTCCTCCGATGTTGATAATGAATAACTAAGTTTTTGAGCTAATTTAACAGAATAGGTTTTTGAATCAATTAATTAGTTAGAAAATCCAATTCAATCATTTTACAAACATCATATAATAATTACAAAACTTGTAGTGTGCTGTGTACATAAGTTTATTTTCATAACAAGAGCATTGACAGTAAAAGAAATAAAAAAATAACAAAAAATTAGTTACAATAGAGTATTGAGATTCAGGTATGGTTAAAATGCAAACGTAAAGTAATAAGGCTGAAATATATATATATATATATATATATATATATATATATATATATATATATATATATATATATATATATATATATATATATATATATATATATATTTCAGCCTTATTACTTTACGTTTGCATTTTAACCATACCTGAATCTCAATACTCTCTTTCTCTCTCTATATATGTATATAATGAACTTATCATACTAACCGCCACTATGGTTTGTACCAAATTGAATAAATTATAAAGTTAATATCTAGAATAATTTTTATAATAAACTGCTAACTTGATAATGATATTGAGTTTGGAGAAATTGAAAAGAATATCATAAGATATTTAGCTAGAGGTCATTATCATATCAAACTAATTAATAAGTCTTGTATTGACCAGTTGATATATAGGTTAACTTGAGAAGAGAAAGTTAAAGAGTGTTTGGTACAAACGTGACTTGCAATTAAACCAACTTGGTCCTTCGTTAGGTGAACTAATCATGCATGCAAAACAAAAATTAGATGTATCTCAATTGTATCGTATAATATGTGCCTCAAAAGTTGTACCATATTGGAACATAGTTAAAAACTGATTAGACATTATCAACATTTTTCTAGGATTAATTACCGCTAGTAAATATAACGTTCTGATTTTGCATTCCATTTCTCAACGGTCAAGTTAGTTATTGAGCTAACTTTAATTTGTAAATTTACCAAAGTAAAGAAGCGTGGAAGTCTTTACGAACCTCTTGAATGATCTCAAACAAAATATATCATTGTTTACCTCGAAAAATGTGAGTAACAATTAAATTAAAGGTAATTTATATTCTAAACTCCGCCTCTAACCTTAGAAAACGTTACAAAAGAATCTTTCTCAAAGTTTTAGAACTATGGTTTTGAAGAGTTTCACTAAAGGAAGTCATTCACCAAAAGTGCTGTCTACACCTCTTTTCACTGATTTTCATAACGTTAACATATACAAACGAGAAGCCTAATTAACGTGTCTAATAAACTTAATCTACGTAATTTTTTTCAAAGCAATATTGAGGTCGCTCTTGTTTGTTGTGATTTTGTTTGATAGTGTTTGCATTGGTTAAAATAACTTGTATAAATCAACAATATTGACCAGTATGATAAGACACCATAGTCTTCTGAAAATCCCAAAATTAAGGCGATATTGAATATAATTAATCCGGAACGTACGATGTGAAATGTCGATATTTACTGATAAATTAGCTAGATTTTAACTTGTGATAGTTTGCGATGCTAGAGAAAAAATTATTTTATTGGCTTAACGACAAATTAAACTCATTAACTTTATTACAATCTTTAATCTCATGATAGTATCTTTTCCCTTTTTTATTTTTCTGATAGATTAGATACTTCTTTGTCGTGAAACGTATTATTTTGATGTGAATCTTAATTTCTAGTTAAATTTAACGATTGGCATTTCTATTTTTCGGGCTACGTACATTCTAAAGTGCATAATGTGTTACATTTTTTTGTTGTTTGCTCTTGATAGATATTACTACTTCGATTCTCGTTTAGTAAAATGATGTGATGTTACAATCCAACGATTTTAGGTTTGCTTTGAGAGTCTTGCTTGATGAGACATTATGACTTTTCTGCGTCATACCTTTCATAGTATTTTGGTTAATATTCAAAGCAACCATCATGTAGAAAACGACCAAGTAACAATAGATGTTTGGTTGGTCTTCAAACAATTATTTGACAATTATTTTATTATTGATGGAATTGGAAGTCTTTTCTAGAAGCAAACTATGAAAAGAATTGTTGTCACTACGGACAATCATGTGAAAATCGTCAAAAATAAAACTGATTCTCAACACTACTTTTGTGTGATTAGATGCTAATACAAATTTGTTGTCACGAAATTTTTTTGTTATGTGCAAGACGATCAAATCCCTTATTAAGTTGTTCACCTCAATTTTTTTTACTATAAACGGTATGTATATGGTCAAAATCGGGCATACCCAATTTGCTATTTTATCGAGACAAGGGAGTTGCGTTGAGGGTAAGCTCGTAATGAATCAAACCCGAACTTGAAGACGACGAGGCATTGAGTCCAAAGATCGAAGTGTCCGTTGAGACCGAAGCCAGCAACCGTGGAGACTAAGTATGACCGACTTCAAGTGAATAGCAATAACAGAACGGAGATCACGACGAAAATCTCAGAGCAGATCAAATCAAGAGCGATTATTTGTACCAATCGTGGGATTTACTTCCATAGTTAGTGTTTTGCCAAAAAGTTATTTGAGTATTTAAATAGCTCTAAAACAATCAAAAATAATTTGGGTTAATCGGAATCAAAAGTAATATGAGCTAGAGAGTATTAAAATGATCAAGATCTGTGATTATAGTATCAATATTTCGAGATACAAGAGCAATAAGATAAGTAGTAAACTTTGCACGAGAGAGAGAGAGAGAGAGTCGTATATTTCAATAATAAAATACACATCAATCTTTACAAACGGAAGGTCCCCTTTATATACTAAGGGACATTCCTCGAAATAATCAAAGAAAAGTACAAGGGTTTGTGGCCTCAGTGTACGAGTGTCAGAACTCGAAACGACGTCGCAGTGAGCCATGTCACTCGGCCCGTCTACTATCTGAGGCTGGCCTTCCTCGAGTCGACCATAATTAAGTCGCTTTATTCACCGAGGACGTATGTAGATAGTGTAGGGACGTAAAGAACAAAATTAACCAAATACAGATAGTCCCTCCGTTTATTGGAGGCGTAGTCGGGAGGCGTCTTCAATGGACATACATACATACTCGACACTTCTAGAAATTTGGCCGTTCCTGTTGATACCCCTGTAAAAGACGTGCCCATATGTGAAGAGGTCAAGTCGTTGACGTATTACCTCCCTTTTGAGGTTCCTTTTTAAGATGACATCATCGATCACGTGCGTGATCACTACTTTGCTTCCGAGACGGTTCAGGTTATGATGTGACATTTGGGTTCTCCTGCGCCGGTTTTTGAGTCATGCCTTTTCGATTTCTGTGCATCCTTTCCTACAAATAGAGGGGAAGTTAAACATGATTCATCTTTCGAACCTTTTCTGAGAATATTTTCCCAATCTTTTCCTTGTCTTTTTCTAGTGCTCGCTGTTCATTCTTTTCTGAAACTCCCGTTCTTAGGAATCGAACCCGCGACCAAAGGTGCCTTTTTCTTATAACTTTCGCTATGGCTAAACATCTTCATGATGACACCAGGACTAAGGACGATGCTCCCTCTAGGGCTTCGTCATCCTCAGATGATGGGATGCCGAAGAAGTTTTCCTTCCATTATCAACGGCCAATTTGCTTCCCCTGGATATGGATAAAAGGAAGGATTTCAAGAACAAGTGTAAACTCCCTCCTTGGGAACACAGTGACTTGATGTCGTCTCACTTGGCTGCTCTCAGGATCGTATAAGATTTCTGATCATGTTGAGATGGTGCCTGCTGGGCTAAACCATGCTAATGTGCACATGCCTGGGTACTGTGCATTTTAAGAGTACGCCTTTTGAATCGGGTACAGCCTCCCGTTTTACCCTTTGGCGGAAGAGCTCTGTCGTTGGTTCGGGGCCTGCCCAGCCCAACTCACTCCGCACGCATTGAAGGTATGTAGGGTACTTACCATCTGTGTTGCGAAGGCTGGGAAAGAGGTTACTGTTCATCACCTCCTATAGATGTTCAGTGCCATCTTTATGAGAGGCTCGATGCTCCAGTTAAGGAGTCAGGGCAAGAAGAGCTTTGTGTCGCAGGTGGATGACAAGGCCAACCACAAATTTTGGACGAGATTTTTCTATGTGCGTACCGAGCACCTTGTGTCTAACCCTGAAGAATTTCCAGGGGTGTGGAACGATGCATGTAAGTATTACTGTGCGCAACTTTTATTAAGGCAATCTTACCTTGTTGTATTTCTTCATCGTAAACTTTTCCTTATTTTCATGCAGTGGGGGCTCGCCCTCCTCGTAGGGTTGACAACATTAGGTCGTGGGTGCAAGTGTTAATTCTGTTTGCAGAAGAATGCCGTTCCTGCCTGAATTCCTTAGGCTTTATGGCCCGGCAGGTAACGACCTTACCTAATTTTTCCTTCTGTTATGGTTTGGGGGTTCCCCATATTTTTTCTTGCCCGTCTCATACTTACTTTGGCATGTCGGGACGCTGAAAAAGGTGCAGAAGAAGAAGAATAAGAAGACCGTGGCCGCCCCTACTAGGGCGGTATCTGACATTGAGGGGGATATGATCCTCATTGGCACGTCCTGAGGTAGTACTTCGCCCCCCTCAGGACAAGAGGTCGCATTAGAAGCGGTTCCAGAGATAGTACCTGAGGCCGTGTTGGGGGTCGTACCTGAGACGACGCCCATGGAGATACCAGAGGTTGTTCCTAAGACTGCCTCTGGGGTTGCCCCCATAGGGGCGTCCATTGCTAAACCTACTCCACCTGAGCCCGCTCTGCATCCCACGAAGGGGAACCGTGAAGAGGAGGAGACATTGGAGATGAGGCAACGTCGGATTCTTACCGGCAAGGTCGTGGCTACTCAAACGGGAAGGTTAAGCCATCCTGCCCTGAGTCAAGGCCGGTCTTTATGGCCGAGGCCATTTTCTCGGGGAGGTCCACTCTTAGGAGGGAGGCCACATACAGGAGGAGTGAAAGCGTGGACGTGGCGAGCCCGCGGGCCGCCACAGAGGACGTGGACAGAGGAAGTGGGTCCTTGGACCAGGTGGAGATGGTGGCTGGCCAGTCCTCTCGTCGCATAGTGATTCCAAGCCACTACAACTTGTTGGAGAATTGCGAGGAAGCAGCCACCAGTATGACACTCTTGTGTGCCGGTGCTGAGCGTGTGGCCTTAGCGGAACTTAGCGACAAGGTCTTGGCCCAAAGGGTGGCGGGTGCGGCCTTGCAGGTATGCCTTTGTCTTGATCGATGATCTTTCTTTTGTGTTAGTGGAGGGTGATTTTCCTCGTACTTACTTGGTTTCTTTTCCAGACTCTTGTCCTAGAGGCGGAGAGGAGTCGACACCAGAAGGAGAAGGTGGCCAAGTACCACAGGCTGGTGCAGAAGTACAACAGGATGCGCGAGTCGCACCAGACCTTGGCCGATATGTATAAGCAGGACGTTAACTTCAGGGTGGTTCGTGAGGGCCTCGTGGAGTCCGAGGAGCGGTTGAAGAAATGGGTTGCTGAGCGGGAGAAAGTTGATGAGCAGCTCATAGCCGTTGTTGCTCGGGCTGCGGAGATGGAGATCCTTATTCAGGCTAAGGACGAAGAATTGCAGCTCGGCCGCGTAGTAGCGGAGGAGGCGGTGGCGGTGGCGACCTTAATGGCGTAGCTTGATGTTGCGAAGGTTGAGGTCGAGGATCTCAAGCGAGCTCTTGCACAGGCCGACACGTCCCATGAAGCACACGAGATGTGGGTGTACGCGGAGGCCAGGCTGGTCGTGCTCGAGGAATATTTGGTGATTGGTCGAGCATTTGAGGCGGAAGTTGAGAGCCAGTGCTAGTTGGATAGAGCCGCTCGTGAAGCGGCCGGTTATAGTACTGAATCGCCGGCCCGGGAGGGGGGCAACTCTGCAGACGTTAATCGTTTGGAATCCAACTCTTGGATTTCCAACGCGTACCCTCCTGGAAATGAGGACGGGCCACCTGAAGGCCAGGCCGAGTAGGATAAGTATTGGATTGTCAGGATCCTTGTAAATATACTTGTAAATACTAATTTTTGTATCATGGGTGTTTTACCCCTTTAATAAAGAAATATTATTTTTGTTGTAAGTAATCTTTTCTATTCTTTTTGGCACGTTGTTGTATTTATTACCATAGTTGCGTAGAGCTTGACGGTTTTAGCTGTGTAGTAATGACGTCCATAGCCGTATAAAACAACGGCCGTAGCTTTTCATAATTCAAAGGCCGTAGCCGTATAGAAATAATGGCCTTAGCCTTATAAAATTCGATGACCTTAGTCGTTTAAACATGATGGCCTTATCCATATAAATGATGATCGTAGCCTTATAAAAACGGTGGCCATAGCCATGTAAAATAATGGTCGTAGCCTGATGACCTTAGCCATATAAAATGATGGTCGTATCCTGATGGCCTTAGCCATGTAAAATGATGGTCGTAGCCTGATGGCCTCAGCCTGATGGCCTTAGCCATATAAAATGTTGGCCGTAGCCTTATGATAACGATGTCCATATCCATGTAAAATAATGGTTGTAGCCTGATGGCCGTAGCCTTACGAAAACGATGGCTGTAGCCATGTAAAATAATGGTTGTAGCCTGATGGCCTTAGCCATGTAAAATGATACTTGTAGCCTTATGAAAACGATGGCCACAGCCATGTAGAATAATGGTCGTAGCATTTCTCTTCATTTGGAGATGGTCGTAGCCTTTCCATTTATTTGGAGATTGTCGTAGCCTTTTTCTTTATTTGGAGATGGTCGTAGCCTTTTCATCCATTAGGAGATGGTCGTAGACTTTTCATTCATTTGGAGATGGCCGTAGCCTTTTGATTCATTTGGAGATGGTCGTAGCCTTTTCATTCATTTGGAGATGGTTGTAGCCTTTTCATTCATTTGGAGATGGCTGTAGCCTTTTCATTCATTTGGAGATGGACGTAGCCTTTTCATTCATAATGAGATGGTCGTAGCCTTTTCATTCATTTGGAGATGGCCGTAGCCTTTTCATTCATTTGGAGATGGCCGTAGCCTTTTCATTCATTTGGAGATGGCCGTAGCCTTTTCATTCATTAGGAGATGGCCGTATCCTTTCTAAACATCTGGAGATGGCCGTAGCCTTTCTATACATCTGGAGATGGTCGTAGCCTTTCTATACATCTAGAGATGACACTAATCCATTCCCTGTATCATGCCAGGCTTGGAGAGTACATGCAGAGAAAACATGGCGCACTTATGCTGCAATCATCTCCAGGTGACCCCTTTGCCGCCTCGTTAAAAACCTTCCCGAGAAAACCCAATCGGGAAAAAACCTAGGTAAGGGAAAAAGAGTACGACTTAGGTGACACCTTTTTAGAAGTGGAAATGTTTTAGGTGATCGACGTTCCAGTTGTTCTGGAGTGTCTTTCCTTCCATTGTCTCTAGCTGGAATGCTCCTTTCCCGGCCGCCGCCGTGATTTTGTAGGGTCCATCCCACTTTGTGCCTAATTTCCCTTCACTTGGGTCTTTTGAGGCCAAAGTCTTGGCTTTGAGGACGTAATCCCCTACTTTGAGTGGCCTTATTTTTTCCCTTTTGTTGTAATATTTTTTGAGTTGTTGTTTTTGGGCTATCATCCTGATGTGGGCCATTTCTCTTCTTTCTTCGTCTTCATCAAGATCTTGGAGTCTGCTGATATCATTTTGTGTCTTGCTGGTGTGTGAATATCTTAGGCTGGGTTCGCCCACTTCAACGGGTATGATCGCGTCGATTCCATAAACTAGAGAGTGGGGGGTTTCCCCAGTGCTGGACTTGGGTGTGATTTTGTGCGCCCAAAAGAATTCGGGTAGTAGTTCTGGTCATAGCCCCTTGACATCTTCGAGCTTCTTTTTAGTATGTTTAGAATTGTTTTTTGGAAGACTTTGCTTGACCGTTGACGGCAAGGTGGTATGGCGTGGACAGTATCCTTTTGATGCACCATTTTTTGAAGAACTCGATCGTTTTCAGACCAATGAAATGGCGCCCGTTATCGCAACTGATTTCTTTGAGGATATCGAAACGGCATATGATGTTCCTCCAACTGATTTCTTTGGGGATGCCGTTATTTCCCGTTTGTGGATTTCTAACTGGTATTTTTGTAACCTCTGTTCTTTGATTTGATAAGTCCCAGTGATGTGGTTTACCACACGTTGGGAGTCGCAGTGGATGAGAATTCGACGAGCCCCATACTTGGTGTCCAGTTTCATGCCTGCAATAACGGCCTCGTACTCGGCCTTGTTGTTAGTCATTTCCGCGCATCGTATGGACTGGCGAATTGTTTCACCTATGGGGACCTCAAGAATGAGTCCTAATCCCGATCCCGATGCATTGGCGGCGCCATCTGTATAAAGGACCCATAGGTTATTTTCGGAGGATGCACGTTGTGCTTCGAGTTCTGTCGTTGGTAGGACTTCTGTGCTGAAGTCGGCGATAAAGTCAGCTAAGACATGTGACTTGATGGCGGTCCTTGGAAGGTATGTAATATCATGCTCGCTGAGCTCAACGGCCAATCTGGCAAGTTGCCCTGAGAATTCGGGTTTGTGTAGAACGCTCCTTAGAGGGAAGGTCGTTACTACCTTTATGGGAAGGCACTGGAAATATGGTCGTAGCTTACGTGAAGCTACTATGAGTGCTAACGCTAGTCTCTCAAGGTGGGGGTACCGGGTTTCAGTGTCCACTAAAGTTTTGCTAATATAATAAATATGAGATTGTGTACCTTTATTTTCGCGCACCAGGACAGCGCTGACTGCGACTTCTGATACGGCCAAATATATCAAAAATGGCTCGCCTGGGTTGGCTTTCACCAGTAGGGTTGGTGATGATAAGTATGCTTTCAGGTTCTTCAGGGCTTCTACACATTCTTCGTTCCACAGCAGTTCCTGGCCTTTCTTCAATACACCAAAGAACTTGCGGCACCTGTCAGAGGAGCGTTAGATGAACCTGAGAGGGCGGCTATCCGGACCGTCAACTTCTGCACCTCCTTTTTATTGCTTAGCATTTCTGGTATGGCTTCTACGGCCTTGATCTGGTCAGGTTGACTTCAATTTCCCTTTGTGATACCAGAAACCCCAGGAACTTTCCCGAGGCTACTCCAAAAGCGAATTTTTCGGGATTCAGTTTCATGTCGTACCTCCTTAATAGTTCAAAGGCCTCCTTCAGGTGGGTGAGGTGGTCTTCATTTTTTGACGACTTGACCAACATGTCGTCGATGTAGACCTCTATTGTCTTACCGAGTTGTTCTTTGAACATTGCAGTCACCAGCCTTTGGTAAGTGGCCCCTGCGTCCTTAAGCCCGAAGAGCATTACCATATATTAATACGTCCCCTGGTGGTGAGAATGTCGTCTTATCCTGATCCTACTCGGCCATTATGATATGATTTTAGCCGGATTACGCATTAAGGAAGCTTAGCAGCTCATGTCCTGCCATTGCGTCTATCAGCTGGTCGATGTTGGGTAGAGGGAATGAGTCTTTTGGACATGTTTTGTTTAGGTCGGTGAAATCTACACATATCCGCCACTTCCCATTTTTCTTTTTGACCATTACGATGTTGGCGACCCATTTCCGGGTACTTGGATTCCCTGACGGAGCCATTAGCTAGCATCTTGTCTACTTCTTCACTCACCGCTTCGTTGATGACGGCGTTGAATTTTATTCTTACCTGTCGTACGAGTAGGTGTAATGGGTTGACGTTAAGTTTGTGGGAGGCAATTTCTCGTGCAATTACCGGCGTATCTGCATGGGAAAAAGCGAATAGGTCCGCATGGTTAGATAAAAATTCAAGGTAGTGACCTGGATTTGATAAGCCGTGGCCTATGTAAGCTTTCTTTACGGGGTCGCTGCTGTTTAACTGGACGGGGTCGAGGTCTTCGACCGTAGCCTTGCTAGCCTCGACGTCCTCGGGATCTTTGATGGCATTCTCTGTCGGGTGGACCTTAGTCCCCGAGAGGGCTGATTTCTATGCTTCAACACTTGCTCTCTTGAGTTGCTTGGTGTGTGTGTAATCCTGAGCTATTTTATAGCTTTCTTGAGCGGTGCGGGGCTCGCCCCGTATGCTGTGTACTCCTCACGGGGTTGGGAATTTGATCACTTGATAGAAACTGGGAGGGGGCGGCCCTCATGGCATGTATCCATGGGCGTCCGATAAAGGCGTTGTATGCCGTTTCTTGGTTCATTACGTGGAAAGTGGTTTCCATCGTAACTCCTCCTGCCAGAATGGGCAGCGTCACCTCGCCTGAGGTTCTTTCCACTGCATTATTAAAACTTGTTAGTGTTATGCAGCGTGGAATTATTTTATCCTCGAGTCCCATGAGTGTAAGGACTCTTGGATGAATGATACATGCGCAACTTTCGTCGTCGACCATGATCCTTATAACATCAGTATCTACTATGCGTAAAGTAATAACTACGGCATCATAATGAGGAAAACACAAACCGTCGGCATCAAACTTATCGAAGGTGATACTATCTTCGAAGTCGTCATACCGTTCGTGAG
This sequence comes from Nicotiana benthamiana, assembly GCA_034376525.1. Taxonomy (NCBI): domain Eukaryota; kingdom Viridiplantae; phylum Streptophyta; class Magnoliopsida; order Solanales; family Solanaceae; genus Nicotiana; species Nicotiana benthamiana. Next base: position 142,076,087 of record CM067330.1, on the reverse strand, counting down.
TGATGGTTCGCTTTAACTTGTGGGTGGTGGTGAATTTGACGTGATTGATCGTTGAGTCATTGCCATCCCCAATGATCATGTTGATGCTGCGTGTTGGTGAGGGCGACCTGTGCGGGCCGTGGGGTTGTTCCCGCCCGCGTGTGAAGTTGAGCTTTCCTTTGTCCCTGAGCAGTTCTTTCAAGAACCCTTGGTTTAGCATTCGGACCACCTCCTGTCGGAGACCTATGCAGTCCTCCGTTTTGTGTCCCCTTTCTTGGTGGAAATCGCACAGGGCGTTTGATTTTCTAGTGGCGGGATCGGACTTCATCTTTGCTGGCCATTGTACTTTGTTTCCCAACTTTTCCAGTGCGTACACTACTTCTGAAGGAGATACAAAATATTTATGTGCAGATAATGAAGGGGGCATACCTCTGTCGTTCCTTAGTGGGGCGGCATGTCGTTGTAAGGCGTCCGCATGCCTTGGCGATGGCGGATGCGAGGACCTGTTGTATGGTTGGTGTCTTTCCCTATTGAGGCGTGGGACTTGCTCCTGCCGTCCCTCGCTGCGCCGGTCCCTTAGGATTTCTGGGTTCGTCAACCATCGGGTTGGGCCATTAAGGTCGTCATCATCCCCACGTACCTTAGCGCAATAGGCATTGTGTATCTCTTCCGAGGTGGTAGGGGATATTTCAGAAGACGGCTGAGTAGTTTCTTGGTTGCCCTCGAGCCATCTCTGCTGAGCCCGTTCTGAAAGGCCGCAACTGCCATGCCTTCGGACACATTTGGAAGGCTCATTCTGACCCTGTTGAACTTGGCTAGGAACTCCCTGAGTCTTTCTCCTGGGGTTTGTTGTACAGCAAAATTGACGTTGACCCGTGCTTCCGCCTTCCTTGCTCATGCATGGGCGGTGGCAAATTTATCCCCCATCTCTTCAAATGTGGAGATGCTTTTGGTCGGCAGCTGGGAGTACCACATTAGGGCCCCTACTATCAGTGTTTCGCCGAACTTCTTCAGAAGTATGGATGGTACCTTTTCTTTTGATAGATCGTTGCCTTTAACGGCTGTGACATAGTGGATCAAGTGGTCCTCAGGATCGGTGGTCCCGTCGTATACTTTCAAGTAGGGGGCATTTTGAAGGTCTTTGGGATGGGGTATGGCGCAACTCCTTCTGTGTAGGGTTGTTCAATGAACCTCCCCACGTCTCGTTTTGGTAGCAACTTGGGCGCGCCTGGGATATTATCCACCCTTTCTTGGTGCTCCTTCATCTGGTCACGAAGCGACCTATTTTCGTTTTCCATTTCTTCCACCTTTTTTAGGATGGCTCTAAGTGTGCTGCCGTTAGCTTGAGCATCGGCGGTCACGTTGTTCATTCTCGTGACTTCGAGTTCATCTTCGGCTGCAGTGTGATATGTTGCTGGGGTGCATCTATCATTTTTAGGCGGCTTCTTGGCTAGATTGCTCAGAGTGTTTGTCAGCCACTCTTTCAGTAGCTTCTTTACCTCCGGGGGTGCTTCTTTGGTTGTAGATGTTGAAGCCTCTCTTTCTCGTGGAACCACCAGATCTTCTGACGAGGAAGGTAGGTGTTCCACGCTTACCAAGGTACTGGGGGTTACGTGTAGGGCAGCTCCTTCAGCAGCTGCGTTAAGAGTGTCTGTGAGATCTGTTCTTACACCCAAGATAGCTTTCATTCTCGCGTTGTCCTCTGCCATTTTAGGTTGTGGAGAGTTGTTTTTGAAGGATCTCTAGAAAAAAACTACAGCTTTGATTCTCGAAATCTCCACAGACGGAGCCAAATTATTTTGCCAAAAAGTTATTTGAGTACTTAAATAGCTCTAAAACAATCAAAAAAAAATTGGATCAATCGGAATCAAAAGTAATATGAGTTAGAGAGCATAAAATGACCAAGATCTGTGATTATAGTATCAATAATTCGAGAAACGAGAGAAATAAGATAAGTAGTAAACTTTGCACAAGAGAGAGAGAATCATATAGAGAGAGAGTTGTATATTTTCAATAGTAAAATACACATCAGTCTTTACAAAGGGAAGGTCCCCTTTATATACTAAGGGACCTTTCTCGAAATAATCAAAGAAAAGTACAAAGGTTGGTAGCCTCAGTGTACGAGTGACAGAGCTCAAAACGACGCCGTAGTGAGTCATGTCACTCGGCCCGTCTACTATCTGAGGCCGGCCTTCCTCGAGTCGACCATAATTAAGCCGCTTTCTTCACCGAGGACGTATGTAGATAGTGTAGGGACGTAAGGAACCAATTTTTCCCAATACAGTTAGAATTGTACTATAATTAGGATTCCTTTAGTATATAAAGGGGGATCCCCATCATTTGTAGACAACTGACATTGACGAAAAGAAAAGAAATATAATATTTCTTTCTTCTGCTCATCAACTTAATGCTCTTTAACTATTCTTACTCTATCAATCTCGAGGGTTTACTAGCTCGAGGGCATTGACCAGGCATTGGTTTGTCTTACATTATTGTCAATTTGCATCATCTATCTTTACATTCATCAATTGGTATTATGCGAAGTCACATATCTATAAACTACATTAATGGTTTAATTGTTACTCAATTTTTAGGGTAAACAATTTGGCACGCACTGTGGGGCTCGAACTCACGATCACAAGGTTAAGGATAATAGTGATTGCTTAATATTTTAACCTTCATAACACACAGTATTTTTACGCTTGTTCTTGTGAGTATTTTTTATTTCAGGAATCAACACGTAAAACTATCAAGTAGTACCCACTCACACTGACACCGGCCTTGGTCTTCATGTCGAAAACGAGCATGTACTCACCCCGGGAAATGGAGTACCTCCAATCAATCCCGACGCACCACAAGCCATGTATCCAGTTGATGTCAATTCTCATGTCACTATTCGTGGAGATTTAGGCGCTGACCCTGAAAATAGCGTCCGCAGAGACTCCCAAACAGTCGATCGGACACAAAATGGTGAAGAAGGCGGAATCAACCTTCAAATAATATTTTACATGCTACAAACTCATCAAGCCGCGATAGCGCAACTCCAAAATCAAAATCAGCCACAAGCAGAATCAAACTCGATACATTACAGGAAATTGCTCATAGGGGTCGAACCGGTGCAGGAAAAATCGAACGATAATGGACCGGGAACTGATCCTGCCATCATAAAAATGCTCGAGGAGCTTACTAAACGGATAGAATCATGTGGAAAAAAATTGAGGCTAATGACAAAAAGGTGAAAATCGAGGCTAATGACAAAAAGGTAGAAACATACAACTCATGAGTTGACCAAATACGGGGGCACCCTCGATCCTAAAGGGTTTGGATTCGAAGAAGTTCGTGTAGAAGCCTTTTCCTCAAAGTGCAGCTCCGAAGCTCATTCCTAAGAAGTTCCATATGCCATACATCCCCAAATTCAACGGGACCACCGATCCTAATGAACACGTCACTTCGTACACATGCGGAATAAAGGGAAATGACTTAGAAGATGATGAGGTTGAATCCGTCTTGTTGGAAAAATTTGGAGAAACTTTATCAAAGGAGCAAATGATATGGTACCATAATTTGCCGCCCAATTCCATCGATTCTTTCACCATGCTTGCTCGGAGCAATAAAGGTCGCAACGAGAAAGTCGGACCTCTTCAAAGTGAGACAAAAGGAAAATAAAATACTAAGGGAGTTCGTATCTCGATTTCAGATGAAACGCATGGACCTACCCCCGGTTACAGATGATTAGATTGTCCAAGCCTTTACTCAGGCTTTGAACAAGCGAAATTCGATAGCATTACGTCAACTAAAGTAGAATCTGATTGAATATTCAGCGATGACCTGAGCCGATATACACAATCGATATCAATCGAAGATCAGAATCTACGATGATCAGCTGAGAGCTCCATTTGGTTCCGTTTATCCAAACAGGTCCAAAGACAGGATTCAAAGGGACATAGACAAAGACTTGTTTTCTAAGCAATTTAACTAAGCTAGGTCTCTGTAAATTAACTTTTCACGGTGAATTAGAAGTTTTAGGTTAGAGCCGTAGCAATTAATGAAGAAACTTATGATTGAAAGTGTTCCACTTCTAGTGAATTCTATGCAGTACGATTTATATTAGTCAATTCAATGATTTCGGAATATAATCTTGTTTAAAAGGAAGAAGAAAAATAACTTTGGAGAAATCCTTCCAAATTTGGTTTTATAACACTCTCTTCCTTTTTGATATACTTATTTTTCTTCTATTTTATTTTTTAATAATAATTCTTTGACTTATTAATCATTAATGCAATAATTACAATCCACTACACTCTTCTAATTAATTAATTTAGGAACATCTCCTCATTTCATTTAATTCCTATTATAATAATAATAAAATTCTCTAAGTAAATACAAAATCTAAGGCCTTAGCTTATTTCCATATCAAAATAAACTTCTATAATAATGCATCAAGTACGTCTACAAGGATTTTTTTAATTACTCAATTAAAAAAATTCTGAATAAATCCGTGATACAGTAACTAATAAATTGAAAAGCGCGGTGAATTAGAAATTTTAGTAATCGCAAGCATAACGATATATAAAGGGGCTCCCCGTTATTTGTAGACAACTGACATTGAAAAATACAATACTGTTATGAAATAGAAGATTCTTACACTTCTATTTAAGGTGAATGTCTTTAATGTATCTAATTAGAGAGATTTTAGAGTTCTATTAGTGGTAGCTAAATCTTCCTCTCCCCTATAAATAGAGGTGCCCCCTACCATTGTAAATCATCCCTTGAGACCCCTCTCAACTCAATAAGAAGAACTCTCTCTACTCTTCTCTCTATTGCTATTGTTCTTGCTTTATTGTTCTTGTCTTTTGCTTTAGTTTATAACACGTTATCAGCACGAGACTCTACCGTCTCAAGTATCATTCTCGAAAATCCAAGGTATTTCCCTCTTCCTAATTTAATTTTCGATTGTCTTAACTTTTACTTGTGTAGGGTTTTTCTTCAAAGAAAGAATGAAGAAAGAAAAAGAAAAAAAAAAAAAGGAGGAGGCAGAAAGAAACGAAAAGTTGAAAAGAAAAAGGAAAGAAAGAAAGGAAAGAAAGAAAGGAAAGGAAGAAAGGAAGAAAATATTAAAAATATATTTGGTATACCTTAAAGGTAAGTAATTTACTTTTTCTTTTCAAATTCTTGGAATTCTATAAATTTTATATACAAAGTTTGATTATAACTCTAATGGAGTTTGTGAGAAATTATAACCACACGAAGTGGTAAAATCTCTATGTCCTGCCATGATTAAATTCATGTATGATTGTGGACGTGACAAAGAATTCCGTCCAATTGAATTTGCTCCATTCCCTTTAGAGAATGTGGTAGCAGCTTGTGTAAAGCACATGATTTTGATCCATTCCCTGAAGTGAATGTGATAATTGTAATAGAGCCCGTAAGTATGAACACGCTCTTGATGTAATTGTGTCATATGAAAAGAAAGTTCGTTGCCCTCGAAATTTCGGGCAAGAACTATGGTGTTGGATGATGAAATCCACTTTGATGCTATGGGTCTCGAAGACGCCATTAAAAACAGAAATAGTGCATCCACCCAAAACTATACTAAGGCCTTGATTCTCTTGCGCCATCACCTTGATGAAGGTTTGAACCTATGCTAAGGCCTTGATTTTCTTGCGCCATTACCTTATGGAAGGTTTGAAACTGTATGAAGGCCTTGATTTTCTTGCGCCATCACCTTGATGAAAGTTTGAAGATTGAATATCTCAACATCAAGGATTCACCCATCTTGTGGAAAGGCTTAAAGAAGATGACAACCTGAAGTTGGTCACTCTGCCACAAGCACGATACGATAAGAATCCAAAAGCAAATAGTTTATAAACTATATATTATCGTTGCGGTGAAAACGGGCACTGGTCTAAGTCTTGCCGTATACCATAAAATTTGGTTGACCTTTATCAAGCATCTCGAAAGAGAAAAGGCCCTGAAACAAACTTTGTCTATGACGACAATGAGGACATCACCCACCTGGATGTGGCAGACTTCTTTGAGCAACCCGATGGAAAAATAGACCACCTAATCGGCGATGGATCCGTGATGAAAGAAGATGGAGTTATTTGATTTTGTTCTACTTATTTGTATTAGTTAGTGAATAAACTAATAGCATTAGCTCGTATTAGTTAGTTCATAAAGCAATGTTAGCAGTAGTTCTTTAGAATATCTTCAATATGTTCAAATATCAATAAAACTTTTATTTTCCAGTGGGGGTAATCGACTAGCCTGAAAAACTAGTCGATTATCAACTATTTTCGCATTAAAGTTGAAAAACAATTGATCAACAATCGATTGTCTTTGGCTAACAATCGATTGTCTTGAAACAGTGTGTTCTGGAATTTTTCAAAAATAGCCAACAATCGATTGTCTTTGTCTAACAATCGATTGTCTTGAAACAGTGAGGTCTGGAATTTTTCAAAAATCACCCACAATCGATTGTCTATATCTAACAATCGATTGTCGTTAGGCAGTGTAATCTGGAATTTTTCAAAAATCATCCACAATCGATTGTCTATATCTAACAATCGATTGTCGTTAGGCAGTGTAATCTGGATTTTTCAAAAATCATCCACAATCGATTGTCTATGTTTAACAATCGATTGTCTATGTTCCAACAATCGATTGTGTGTGTTTAATAATCGATTGTCTTATGAAAAACGCTGAAATTTTCAAACTGCATAGTAATTGATTATGGACAACATATCTGATTTTGTTAGTCAACTGTTAGTAGCAGATCTTGAAAATATTATGTGACACAAAAGAATTGAACTTGTTTATTCTTATGTTCATGTATTCCTTTTGTATGTCATACCATGGGAAGTAAATTGATTGAAAGGCTCCGGAAGAGCAAATGTAACTCTGCCCAAAGGCATGACGTTTATCTTAGAGAATGCAATATTCTCCTCCAAGTCTAAGAAGAAACTTGTTGAGTTTTAAAGATGTACGCCGGAATGGCTACAATATTGAGACAATGGATGAAGATAATCTTGAATATCTCGTCCTCACTTTAAAGAATGTCTCCGGCCAAAAGAGGGTTATTAAGAAATTCCCGTCTTTATCTTGTGGCCTGTATTGGACAAGAATTAGTGCAATTGAGGCACATTCAACAGTAAATCTAAAGAATACTGAGTCCAATACATTTGTACTTTGGCATGATCGACTGGGTCACCCAGGATCAACCATGATGAGACGGATTATAGAAAGCTCATATAGGCATCCGTTAAAGAATTTCAAAATTCTTTCAAGTAATGAATATCCTTGCACTTCGTGTTATCAAGGCAAGCTGATTACCAGACCATCCCCAACAAAGGTTGGGACTGAGTCACCCCAGTTTCTGGAACGTATACAAGGGGACATTTGTGGACCTATTCACCCACCTAGTGGGTAGTTTAGGTATTTCATGGTCTTGATAGACGCATCCTGTAGATGGTCTAATGTGTGCTTGTTGCCATCACGCAACCTTGCGTTTGCAAAGTTAATGGATAATAGATGAGAATAATCTTGAATTCTTCATGAAAACGAGGCTGCCCATTTCGGTTTGGGTTCACGCCATTTTGCATACAGCAATGCTAGTTCGTCTCTGACTGACGAATTGTCACAAATATTCCCTATTGCAATTGGTTTTGGGTCATGAACCCAATATATCCCATTTAAGAAGCTTTGGATGCGCAGTATAGGTGCCTGTAGCACCGCCATCCCGCACCAAAATGGGTTTGCAAAGAAGGTTAGGAATATATGTTGAGTATGAATCGTCCTCCATTATTCGCTACCTCGAAACATTGACAAGAGATTTGTTCACTGCACTATTTGCAGACTGTCAATTTGATGAGACACTTTTCCCAAAATTAGGGGGAGAAGTCGGTGAAACCAAATGGGAAATTTTGTGGAAAAATGTATCATTATCTCATCTTGATCCACATACCTCTATTTGAAAGAAAGAGGTACAAAAGATTATCCATTTGCAAAGAATAGCAAATCAAATGCCTGACGCATTTACAGGCTTGAAGAGGATAACGAAATCACACATTCACGCGGGAAAAAGTTCCGATCCGTATTGAAGTCCCTATTGGACAAATATCTAGTGTCATATCCAATGAGTCAAATGCACGCCAGAAGCGTGGCAGACCATTAGGTTCCAAAGATCGAAATCCTAGAAAGAGGAAAAAGAACGATCTAAATGACACTATAAAAGAATCACATGAGGACGCTCATGATTTGATTAATTCCGAGATTCACGAAGAATCTATTGAGCCTGAGACTCTTGAAAATACGGAATGCAAGAATGTGAGGATCTCGAACCTCAGTCTGTGGTAGTACAAAATTAATTGAGAGCTCTCGAAGAGCCAATTATTACTATGTTGGAGAAACACAATTGAGTATTGTGCTGTAGTAAGTCTCAAAGAAACTTATCCAGTTTCCAAAAGTACACGCGAAGGCGATTGATGATATTGAGACTATAAATAAAGGAAGGCTTTGATTCTCCTATTACTACAACTTGTAGCGGGGTAATTTGTATATGAAAAGCTACCCGCTTTGTTCTCCAGTTTGTACTACACAAACGAAAGAATGCCACAATAAAGTGGATATCTATTGGTATAAAACCCATGTCATAATAAACCCGAAGTTTATTGATAAGTGCACATGTCATGGTGTAAATTTGAAGTTTACCAATATTGATAATTTATTCAGTTGACATTCGTGTTAGCCATCTCATTTGAAGTATGATGTGCAAATTCACATAGGTGAATATCAAAGAACTAGAAGTTCTTGTTCTCAGTAATGAATTGACAAACTAAAGAGTTCGGGTTGAAGCCCCTAAATTCTGGAAATATCAAAGGTGAATATGGGCCCATTCACCTGCCATGTAAACCACATATGATGCATCTATGATATGGTTACATGCGCCATTGTTATTAACCCGCAGCCTGGCAGTGCTTGCGAGGTAAATCGCTCAGTAATCTAACTTCGAGCATAGTTTCCAGATTCTCTACTCAAGACAGTTCATCTTGATAAGTTGGTTTATACCAAAGTTGGTTTAGCAAGATAATTATTGAGTGCTTCCACTTAATAGCTAAACTGTTCCTTATGAGAACGAAGTTATATATATCAGTTTGATATAAGTTGTATACGAGAGTATATTCTCCCCTCACAAGTGGTTCAAGGTCAGGAACCTAATTTCATCTTATTACTAAGGTGCTGTGTATATTGACATAATGCACAAAGATGATTTCCCAAAGTTGAGGAAACATGTTAGCTTTACTAACATGAGGGGGAGACATGATAAACATTTGAGAAAGTGTTACATGGGATGAATTTTCATTTGTATATGTATATCCCCGAATATCATGATATGAACCTGTAGTTCATAAAAAGGAAATGCAATTGCAACATATTGCAAAGCATGCTATACGCATTTGCTGACTCAAAGAAAGCAACTAAATGGAAGAGATACAATTCAAGAAGAATTGATTCCATATGAAAGACATGTAGTTTTGAACCTATAGTTCAAATGCTTGAAAGATAAAAGTCAAAGGTATGTATAGTCAGTTTTCGATATCTTATTTGTTTAGTATCACTAATGAAAGCTTGATATGCAGATAAAGTTTATTATGTGACTTACATGACTTAACTTGAAAGATTTAAGTTGCTTGAAGCATATGCAATTCGTGGTCCTGAAGTACCACATCCTAAGTGCAATTTGTGTACATATGTATCTTGCTATAACTATAAGCATGATGGCATTGAGAATGCATCTATGGAGATATTGAAGAGCTATTCCACGACAATATATGAAGATGTTCATATCTATCAAGAATGATGATTTCAAGGTACGGAATATTTATTCAAGTCAATATGGTTGATTTGTCAAATCTCTACCAAAGATCGTTTTGAAGATGATGCACAAGATTGGAATGCAAATGCTCAAGGATATAAATTGATGTACTCATTAGGGGGAGTCAATGCGCGTTGCACTCTTTTTCCCTTACAAGGTTTTTTCCCACTGGGTTTTCCTTGCAAGGTTTTTAACGAGGCAACCAATAGGCGCATATTCAAACATGTGTACTCTTTTTCCTTACTTTAATTTTTCCCATTGGGTTTTGGTTTTAAGGTTTTATGAGGCACATCATTGAATAGACATTCAAGGGGGAGTGTTATGAAATAGAAGATTCTTACACTTCTATTTAAGGTGAATGTCTTTAATGTATCTAATTAGAGAGATTTTAGAGTTCTATTAGTGGTAGCTAAATCTTCCTCTCCCCTATAAATAGAGGTGCCCCCTACCATTGTAAATCATCCCTTGAGACCCCTCTCAACTCAATAAGAAGAACTCTCTCTACTCTTCTCTCTATTGCTATTGTTCTTGCTTTATTGTTCTTGTCTTTTGCTTTAGTTTATAACAAATACCAATATAATATTCCTTTCTTCTGCTCATCAACTTGCAACTCTTTAATTAATCTTACTCTATCAAGCTTGAGGTTCACTAGCTCGAGGGCATTGACCAGGCATTCGTTTGTTTTGCATTATTATCAATTTGCATCATTTATCTTTACGTTCATCAATCGGTATTGGGATGTCACGATCCAAATCGACGGGCCGCGACAAGTTCCCTAGTCCTACTTGTCGAACACCCCTAAGCATACGTCTAAGATATAAACCTGAATGACATCTCCTGAATTACGAGAATAGCATACATAAAGAAAACCTGCCAAAAAGGAATATGTACATATACATGCTAATACAGTGGGCGAGCCGGCAAGGCTGCTATAGAAAACTATATACCCAAAACTGAAAGCCGACAAAGTCACATGCTATCCAACTATACATAATTGTCTATAGACCTCTAATATAAATACAACTGTACAAAGATGGGGATGATATATATATATATATATATATATATATATATATATATATATATATATATATATAAATATATATATATATATATATATATATATATATATATATATATATATATATATACAAGCATGTATAGATATATACATGCTTGATAACTAGGGATTTTGACTTGTTTCATGTTCCTTCTTGCTTACGTTTTGATTATAAAGTCTTACAAAATAGTCCCAACAGTCTCATAAGTTATGCTTGATTACAGGTTTGATCGATAAAGTGACAATATGTCAAATATCGGCTAAAAAGGAGTGAAACCTGCACAAGTACCAAAGACAAGACAACTCAGGACAAACAGGCCTAGCGCGGCCGCACTACACTTTGTGCGGTCCGCACTAGGGAGTTTTAGAGAGCTGGATTTGAAGGCATCAAAGTAGTGCGGCCGCAGTACCTATTCTGCGGTCCGCATTGAAGACACCGCGGTCGTACCACTATTTCATACGGTCCGTGGAAGCAATGTTTAGAGCCTAGCTTCAAACCTATGCGATTCACGGCCGTGTTTGTGCGGACCGCGCTAGATGCCTCTGCGGCCGTGGTCTATTTTTTGCGGTCCACGGAGCCTGGGTTCAGAGAGTTGGAATTTCAGAGTCAAGATCCTAGTGCGGCCGCACATCATTTTGTGCGGCCCGCACAAACCCCATAGGGACATTTTTATCCAGTTTTTTTAGCTTAGTACAAATAGAATATTTTTCCATTTTTAGGGTATCAAACATTTCCAGACTTGAGTTGTGCTCGTGAGAAGCCATTTTGTAGTCATTTTGGGCTTTTTATCTTAGTTTTACCGATATAATCTATGTATTTACTTCAGTGTTTAATTAATAAATCTTTATCTTCACCTATTTCTCTGTTTTTCTCTTCAAGCATGAGTAGGTAAGCCCATTAGCTAGGGTTGTGGCTTAACCCTAGTATGGGTAATTGATGGGTGTTGCAGTTTAGGGCTAGATTGACTATGGGTGTTTGCTATTTGGGTCAATTTTACGGTTTAATTTATGAATTCGTAGTTGCAAACACTAGTTTGTATGTGCTAAGTTGACATGGCTCTTCTTGAGAAAGAGAGCCTAAGTCTCCAAAATTGACCTAACAAGGAATTGGGATGGACTCGAGAGAATTGATAGTCCTAACTAAAGGGTTAAACCTCGAGGGAGTAATTACCCGACTTGAACCCTAGTTGCTTGAGCTAATTTGCCTATCTATTTGATCTTGAGAAAGTCAATTGGGCAAAATCACTCTCTCTACCGAGAGTGAGAGTGGGTAAAATTGTGAAACGGTAATAGCATATTTCCCCAATCATGTCAATCATTTTTTAGAAGCAATTAACCGTTAATTAGCCACATAGGTGAAAGTCACTATCCTAGTGCATTTATATCTATTAGATACAACTCTAACAATTCTCTCTTAGTTAATCTAGTTACAATTTTAATTAGTAATTGATAAGAGTAGATTGTTAAACTAAAAAATCAAAAGATTATTGGAAGTTGATATTTGGAACAATTACACAATTTCACACTAGATAGATACTCGACTCCCTTTCTAGCCCCCTATCGAAACCGATCCTAACCCACAAATCGGATAAAAGCTATTGCGACCCTCTCTTCCTAATTTTTAGTAGTGCGGAGTAGGTAGCAATCACACCCGCGGCCATGAAATTGAGGCCCTGAGAAATAGTGCGTCAGTACGAATAATGTACTGAGTATGTAAGGCATGAGAATCAGTACATTAAAGGCATAGATGAAACATGGAATAAAGAAATCCATCTGTAAGTCTGAATAACTTTGTAAATTCTGAAATATTTATAGTGTCATGCACATGCATATAAATGTCGTATCATGCATAGGCATACGTGTACATAATATCATCAAGGCTCTGAAGGCATACCACCATATCTTCTCGACTACTGGGGGCAACATCATCAACATATACCAATTGATCAGGTGGTGGTGCGTATATAATGTCATAATTTTTCATATCCCATATACGTATATATATATATATATATATATATATATATATATATATATATATATATATAAATACACATATATAACGTCATCTGATCATGGGTCAATGTGCATGTATAAATTAATGGCATGCATAAAAATATGTTAATAATTTCAACATTTCTTTTGGATAAACTTTATCGATTGTATATTATTTTGAAACCCATGAACAAAAGCTATAATAATATGTCACATGGGGAATCAAGAACATAGAGACCCCTGGTACTTCTATGAATAGAGTCGTTTATGAAAATTGTACATTTGCTTATTTCTTTTGCATCATTTGGATCATGCAAGCGAAAGAAGAGATAGCCTTAACATACCTGGAGTACGAAAAAAATCCGTATAATATTCTTGGAAAAGATTATACTGTACTTCTTTAGAACTGCAAAAAGTTTACGTTGTTAAGCTTCTAATAATTCTCGTTGGATTTTGGTTGTAAGAATTTTGTTTGAACGTTTTTTGGATGGAGTTTAGCATCTGTTCTTGAATAATTTGAATTATAATGAAAGATATATAAGAACCAAACTTGTAGAATAGCTTATAGAATTTCAAGAACATTTATACGTTGCAAGAGTTTAGCTTATAGAATACTATGTCCAAATGAACCAAACTTGCATGTCTTTACACGTTAAAGTCTTGTTAACCTAGATAGCCACCTAAGTCAATATGACCCTTAGTCATATGTATTAATGATGGCTTACTGTCACGTGAAATTTTAAATATTTATCTATTTATTAGGTAATTAGGTAATGTTTCTCCACCTGGTAATTAACCAATTACTCACATAATTAAAAATTATCTCGAATTACTTAAAATTCTACTCATTTTAAATATTATTTATACATTACAATATCACAGTCATATGGTACCTTGTATGGTACTAGTCCATAAATGTCAGGTATTATATCGTGTATCATTTATCCTTCATGGCACTTACTTATCGCTTGTTATAAATAGTATAAATACGTTACCCTCAAGATAATCTCATCTCCGATTCTATGTCGATTAGCTGAAGACAAAACTTTAACGTATGAAAATGCGAGATGTAACATCCTTCCCCATTTGAAACATTCGTCCTCGAATGTTTAATTCCCCGGGATCTATATAACTTTGAAAAAGTCGCCTTTGTTACAATACTACTACTAACTCTTCCTGTATAAACTCAATAATTTAATTCCACATAGGACCACAATCATCAATAACGATAATGGCCTCACACGACCAATGACAATAACTAATACAAGAATCCATACACGTACCTTAATGTTGTGATGTCTCAGTCGAACCCTCATCTGGAGAAGGAAATAAGTAGGGATATCTAGACGTTATGTCTTTCTCGGCCTCTCAAGTCATTTCTTCCACATTGTTGTTTCTCCAAAGTACTTTTACCGAAGTTACGTCTTTAGTTCTCAATCTCCGAACTTGTCTATCTAATATAGCAATGGGATTTTTTTCATATGATAGCTGCACTGCGACCTGGACGTCATCAACTGACACGATTCTAGAAAGATCTTCGATACATTTACGAATCATAGACACATAAAAGATTGGATGTACCGATTCCAAGTCCGAAGGCAAGTCTTACTCATATACTACCTGGCCTACCTTGTGTGTGATCCTATAGGTCCAATGTACTGAGGGATAAGTTTTCCTCTCTTATCGAATCTCATAACACCTTTCATCGGTGATACCTTTACGTATACCCAATTGTCAACCTAAAATGTAGGTCTCGCCGTCTATTATCCATATAAGACTTTTGGCGGCTTTGAGCTGCTAATAGCCTTTCCTGTACAAGCTGAATTTTCTCTATTGTATGTTGTACCAATTTTGGTCCTGCTAACGTAGTTTCCCCTACATCGAACCACTATAGGCAACCTACACTTTCGTTCATAAAGAGCTTCATATGAAGCCATCTGGATACCAAATAGTAGCTATTATATGCGAACTCAATAAGCGGCAGATGATCATACCATCTACTTTTGAAGTCTATCACACAAGCTCGTAACATATACTCAAGTGTTTGAATAGTACGCTTAACTTGTCCTTCTGTCTAGGGATGAAATGTTGTACTAAGACTTACCTGAGTCCCCAATCCTTTTCGGAAGGACATCTAGAAGTTAGTTGTAAATTAAGCTCCTGTATCCGAGATAATAGATACGGGGACACCATGCATCCACATTATCTCCTTAATATAAAGCCTTGTATAATCCTCTGTGAAATATGTAGTCCTAACGGGTAAAAAATGGGCTACCTTTCTATGCCTATCAACAATCACCCATATCGAATCGAACTTATGCTGGGTACGAGGTAAGCCTACGATGAAATCCATATTGATTACTTCCCACTTCCAAGTCTAAATCTCTATAGCCTGCAATAATCCACCAGGTATTTGATGCTCAGTTTTGACCTGCTCACAGTTAGGGCATTGATCAACAAACTCCGCCATATCCTTTTTCATCATGTCCCACCAATATACTTCCATGATACCATGATACATCTTTGTTGCTCCTGGATGGATAGAATAACGAGAATAGTGAGTTCTCCCATAACCTGCCGATGCAGCCCTGCAACATTAGGGACTCATAATTGTCCTCGATATCTGAGGACCCCATCTTCTTAGTCTCAAATGGTGTCTTCTCCTTATGATGGGTGGTATCCCTATAATGAATTAACATAGGATCCTCGTACTGGTGTTTCTTCACTTCAGTTACTAACGAGGATGTTGCCATATATTAAATAGTAATTCCAATATCATTTAGTCTAGTAACCGAACTCCAAGACTACCTGGCTGATGAATCTCACTGGCTATTCCCCTTTTTTCTGATTATAAATATGACAGGCTACTCATTGACCTACGGCTGAGGGGGTCGGCTACTATGTTCACCTTTCCCCGATGGTATAAAATATCAATGACATAGTCTTTAAGTAGCTCCAACTATCTTCTTTGATGTAAATTCAATTCCTTTTGCTTGAAGATACACTGGAGGCTCTTATGATCCGTATAAATTTCAACAAGAATTCCATACTAGTAGTGCCTCCACAGCTTTAGTGCATGAATCACCACGTCTAACTCTAAATCGTGGGTCGAGTGGTTCTTCTTGTGCTTTCTGAGTTGTCTAGAAGCATAATCTACAACTTTACCATAATGCATAAGCACACAACCCAATCCAATGCCTGAAGCATCACAATAAATCATATAACCATCGGTCCTTTCTGGGAGTTTTAGAATTGGTGCTGAAGTTAACTTGTCCTTAATGCCTGGAAACTCAATTTGCAAGCATTAGTCCATTGAAACTTTGCTCCCTTCTGAGTCAACTTTGTCAAGGGTGCTGAAAGAGAAGAAAATCCCTCTAGAAATCTCCTGCATTAACCTGCTAAACTGAGAAAGCTATGAATCTCCATTTGTGTGGTGAGTCTAGGCCAAGTCTTTATTGCCTCAACATTTTATGTATCCACCCAGATGCCTTCACCCGAAATGATATGCCCAAGGAAAGATACAGAGTTCAACCAGAATTCATAGTTAGAGAATTTTGCATACAACTTCGTTTTTTGTAGAACTTTGAGCACAATACGCAAATGATATGCATGCTAATCCTCTAAACGAGAATACACCAATATATCATCGATAAATACAATTAACATATCTAAAAAGGGTTTGAACACACAGTTCATTAAATCCATGAATACTGCTGGGGCATTGGTCAAACCGAACGACATAACACAAAACTCAAAGTGCCCATATCGGATCCTGAATGTTGTCTTCGGAATATCTTCCTCCTTAACCCTTAATGATGGTACCTGGACCTTAAGCCTGTCTTTGAAAACCACTTGGCACATTGCAACGGATCAAATAAATCATTAATCCTCGGGAGTGGGTACTTATTCTTGATCGTCACCTTATTTAACTATCTATAATCAATGCACATCTGTAAGGAACCATCCTTTTTCCTTACAAATAACACGTGCTCCCCACGATGATGTACTAGGTCTGATAAAGCCTTTTTCAAGCAAGTCCTTTAGTTGTTCTTTCAACTCTTTCAGCTCTGTGGGGGGCATTATATAGGGATGAACAGATGTTGGATGAGTATTTGGTAGTAGGTTAATAGCAAACTCAATTTCTTTCTCTAGAAGCAGACCCGAAAGCTCATCAAGAAAAATAGTGGGAAACTCATTAACCACAAGGATAAACTGAATGGTTGATGACTCTACTTCCACATCCTTAACCGAACTAAGTGATAAATACGACCATTTCTGATCATTTTCATTTCCTTGAGATAGGAAATAAATCTACCTCTTGGTGACACCGTATTATCTTTTCACTCTAAAATAGGATCCCCTGGAAATTGAAACCGGACTATCTTTGACCTACCATCAATGTTGGCATGACAAGAAGCCAACCAATCCATGCCCAAAATAACATCAAATTCTACCATATCTAACTCGATTTGGTTTGCTATGGTAGTTTGACTATGAACAACTTTTATACAACCCTTATATACTCGCTTAGCTATCATTGAGTTCCCAATAGGCATAGATACCTCAAAAGGTTTAACCAATTCAAGTTTTATTCCAAACTTACTAGCAATCAACAGAGTAACATATGATAAGGTGGAACCTGTGTCAATTAGTGCATGTACATCATATGACGAGAGTGATAATATACCTGTAACCACATAAGGTGATGAGTCTTGATCTTGTCGTCCTGCCAATGCATAAATATGGTTTTGAGGACTGCTTGAGCTAGATGATCCGCCTCTGCCTCTACCATGACTCATTGGTGCTTGTAAACCTTGCCCAGAGGGCGTACTAATAAGGACGAACCAAATACAGATCATGTTGGCTAAGCTATGCTTGCATCATCTCCCGTTAGACAATCCCTCAAACGTGCCCAGATAACCACAAGTATAAAAAACACATGATCTCATACAACATTGCCCAGCATGCTGCTTACCACACTAAGCACATCGTGGCAAGGGAAAATTCTAACTATGCTTATCTAATTCAAACTTATCCTTATCATGATCAACTTCTTCAACACTTCCGCTCAAGCTAGTGAGAGGTGTAGTTACCACTCCTAGCTTACTTGGAAAACCTGCAAACATCTACTTATTCAATGCCTTAGTATAAATGTCAGCTAGTTGATCTTTTGATCTAACAAACCTTGTGACTAGATTACTACTAGCAACCTTTTCTATAACAAAATGATAGTATGCTTAATCATGGCATGCATTACTGGGTTGACTGTCATATATAGTGCACTTAAGTTATCACAGAACAGGGTTAGTGCAGTTTTTAAATGAACCCTAATGTCATTGAGAATGTAGGTTATCCATGTCATTTTAGCTATTGTCGAGGCTAGTGCTCTATACTCAGCTTCTGCACTAGAACTTGCCACTGTGTGTTGCTTCTTGGATGTCTAAGATATGAAATTTGCTCCTAGGTAGAAATTGTAGCCTGTAGTTGATATCCTAGTCATAGGACACCCTCCCCAGTCTGCATCAGAGAACCATATAACCTGAATGGTGACTGAGACATGATTCCCAAACCATACTCAGTTGTACCCTTCACATACCTAAGGATCCTCTTCACAGCTTGGTACTGAGTGTTCTTTGGGCTTTGCATGAATTGACTTACTAAATTCACTGCATGAGCTATGTCTGGCCTTGTAAGAGTCAAATACTGCATATTACCAACAACACTTCTGTATAGTGAGGCATCAACTAGATTATCTACAGCTTCTTGTAGACCATGCTTCTGTGCTAGATGTGTGTTTATTGGCTTAGCAAGTTCCATGCTAGTCTTGGCAAGTAATTCTGCAACATATTTACTTTTATTCATATGGATACCTCCAGTAAAGTAGGTGACCTCAATCCCTAAGAAGAAGTGCAAAGGGCCAGGATCCTTCATAGCAAATTCCTTACTTAGTTCATCAATGATTTCTAAAATTAGTGCATTATGACTTTCAGTAATAATTATATCATCAACATATAGAAGGAGTAGGAATGTTCCTCTTTTACAGTGCATCACAAAAAGTGAGGAGTCTGCTTTACTTCACTTAAAACCAAGGTGGAGTAGGTGCAAATTGAACCTGTCAAACCAGGCTCTAGGTGCCTACTTAAGACCATACAGTGCTTTTTTTAGGAGACACACACTGTCAGGATGTCTAGGATCTTTAAAACCTGGTGGCTGACTCATGCACACCTCCTCCTGCAGATGTCCATGCAGAGATGCATTCTTTACATCTAGTTGCCTAATACACCAGTGAAAACCCACAACTACTAAAAGAACTACTCTTATAGTGGTTGCTTTAACAACTGGGCTGAAGGTTTCCTCAAAGTCTACTTCTTCAAGCTGTGAATAACTTTTGGCAACTAGTCTTGCCTTGTACCTGTAGATGGATCCATCAACCTTTAATTTGGTTTTGAACACCCACTTAGAGCTAACTATATTCGTACCAGGTGACTTAGGCACCAATATCCAAGTGTTATTTTGGTGAAGTGCATCTATCTCCTCTTGCATAGCTGCAAGCCATTCTGGTGAGCTAAGTGCCTCATTTATAGTCTGTGGCTCCTTAGCTGCTATCAGACACACGTGTCACACTGGTATGTATTTTGATTGTTGTCGTGTGACCATGTTACGACTTTCTAAATTTGATGTGTGCTTTGTTGGTTCTGCATCATCAGTTGGTGTAGGTTGTAATGGTATAGCTTGTGTGTTAGGTTCAGTATTAAATTAATGAGACAAGTCGACTTCAAGTTGAATTCCCTGGGATCATAAACTGAAAATTCATTAGAGTCAGAAGGTGCATTATCTTGAGCTGAGTTGTTTGGCTCTTCACGCTCAGCAGTCATGAGAACATCTGTTCCTATAGGGACTACTGCTAAAGGAAACTCAGCAGGCTCAGATGTGTTATCAGCAGTAGGTGCAGGCTCAACAACCTATCAACAGCCTCGTCAAGAGCATCAATTGGAGAGTTAAGGGTGAGCTGATCACTAGGAGATGGTGCATTCACATCAGCTGTAGGCTGATCACCTACACCAATTAATGATGAGCCACACTTCCCCTGAATTAGATGAGTGCTCATTTTGTCTTGAGGAGTGCTGATACCTAGAGAAAAAATTGTAAAAGGTAGAAATGTGAGTAGAATCAGTAGAACAGTCTAGTGGTGCACTTGGTTGCACATAGGGCAATGTGTGCTCATCAAAGACCAGATGTCTTGAGACAAACACTCTTCTAGTAGGTGCGTGATAGCACATATAGCGTTTGTGAAGACTACTATATCTAATAAACACACAAGGATAGGTCTTTGGAGAGAATTCTATTATTCCTTTCAAGTAGGGAAGCCATATGCATCCAAAAACCTTTAAGTTATTATAATCTGGATGCGCTCCAAAGAGCTTAAAGAATGGAGTTACCATTTGTAACACTAATGATGGCATTTTGTTAATTAAGAATACAGCTGTTAAGAAGGCTTCTACCCAAAGAAATTGTGGCAGCTCAGCATAAAACAATAGGGTACAACCAGTTTCTACTATATGCATGTGTTTCCTCTCATAGAATCCATTCTGCTCAGGTGTGTGAGGATATGATATATGTCTAACAATACCACAGTTATCTAGATGATCAACAAATGCAGTGTTATTAAATTCACCACCTCTATCACACTGAAAAATCTTAATAATCTTTGTGAATTGTTTCTCAACCATTTTTTGAAACTTAACAAAAATATCATAGAATTTAGATTTCCTTCTTAATGGGTAGAACCGGGTATATTTGGTGCAGTCATCAACAAACAGTACATAGTATCTCATATGCTGAGATGATTCAACATGAGTTGTACCCTATAGATCACGATGAATTTTAAATGAAGGCTCTTTTTCAATCTTATTTCTCAACTCAAATGAAGCTTACATCCTTATCCTAACAAACAACTGACACAAATAGTAGGAACTTTATTTCACTATTTGACATCAATACACTTGTTACTACTAAGAATCTTTAATTACTTTAAGATAGGGTGACCTAATCTAGCATGCCAAATACTATATGTATTCTTCCACTCCTTTAATGCAGATAAGGCATAAAAATTATTGTCTTCCAATGCATATAGATCATTCCTCTTAAATCCCTTGGCCAGAAGTCTCCCCAAGCTCTTGTCCTTTATAACAAAATCAGACTCATCAACCTCAAGTATACAAGAATTGTCCTTGGCAAGTTTACTAACTGAAAATAGCTTCTTCTTAATCTTAGGAACAACAAGGATTTCCTTTACTTTATGTCGAGATTTTATTGTATTTCCAATATGTGTGATGTCAAGTTTAGATCCATCCTCAATTATATCTTATTTGAATCATTATAAGGTTGAATATTTGATAGATACTCGTTGAATTAGTTATGTGACTGCTTGCACCAAGGTCAACATACATAGTGTCATCTTCAGCCTTTGTATTATGCATATTAACAGTAGAAAAGGCCTGTGGGAGATCCTCTGTGGCCTGATATTAATAGTCCCACCTATAGAAGCATTTTAAGGCTGCGTGATTGTTTCTTCCACATATTTGGCAATTTTCCTTGCCTTATTGTGGTCTTGAATTTACAGTGTTCTGATTAGTTTGATTACTCTGATTACTGCCTTGTCCTGCAGGTCTGAAACCTCTTCCTGTTGAGGAGAAGTTTGAGTTTGCTCTTCTGTTAGAGTAACCTCGACAACCTCTTCCTCTTTGAGAAGCAAAAGCCATATTGTAGCCTTATTGAACTACTTCCTCTTCATCTTCACTCATGTCAAAATCTCTAAGAGCATTGACAAACTAGTTTAGTGTAGGATATGGGGATTTTTCCAGCATGACAGTCCTAAAAGTTTTGTACTTTTGACCAAGTCCTCTAGCAAAGCTGATTACTTTGCTATCTTCATCAACAAGCTTGTGTATGGCTGAGAGACCATCGCATATGCCTTTGCATTCCTTCAAGTATTCATCAAGCCTTTTGGTTTCTAGCTTGTTGTTTTGCAGTTGTTGCTTAAGCTGGAATTCCTTATCTTTGGTTGCCTGTAAGTATGCTTCCTCTAGAAATTCCCACATTTTTTTAGCAGTTGAGCATCCCACTATGAGATATATGCTTTCTTCAGTCATTGTAACAATGATCCAACTCCTCAGGAGCACATCTTTTTCCTCCCAGTAGACAGTCTTATCAGCACCATCAGAGGTAGATGAACTGCTTGTGCTTGGCTTACCTTCCTTTATCAGGTTTGTCACCTTCATTACCTAATTCAACTGGTGTATTTGTGTCCTCCATATCAAATAATTTGATGGCTTCAATTTAACTGGACAATAGGCAATTAGATGGTGCAGAAAAGCAGGTGATAGACACAAAGAGGTTGAGGGTGTTGTTATGGCCATGTTTGATCGTGTGGACAGCGTAGCTTCCAGAAGCTCTAATACCATGTAGAAAATCACACGATTGAGAGGAAGATTGTACTGAAAATCGTGTATTTCATATGATGTTACAAAGCCATAAGTGATTGAATTTATACAAGCCACAAAACAACAACTACTACTACTAGTGAACTTAGGGGTCGTATGGTATGAGGTATAAGAAAGTATAAGTGTGATATGAAAATTTAATACCACCTTAATACTCTATTTGGTAAGTAAACCAGCTATAAGTTATTTTGGTGTTAATTTTAACACTGGAATAACTTATATCTTATAGAAGGTGGGGTAATTAGCACCAGTATAACTTATACCTTCTTCTTATAAATTATGCAATTGTCATTCTTAATACAACATACTAAACAATGAATAAATAACAATCTCAGCATAACTTATCCTAATAATACTTATACTGGCATGAATCGTATTCCAACCAAACGTCCCCTTAGATTTCTACTACTTGTATAACTATTATATTGAGTTAGAGTTCTATCTCTACAATACATTCTAACTATGCTTATCTAATCCAAACTTATCCGTATCATGATGAAATTCTTTAACATCAGTAATCTCAAACGATTAGAATCCTAAACCTATAAAACTGAAATCGTAGCACCGCTCCGCCTTTGTTAATCACATTCCTATATTTTATGTTCAACTTTTTTTCTTTGTTTAATAATCATGTGGCATGCGCATGAACTGTTCACAGTACTTTTTATCAGAGATACCAAATATTACAAGAATCCAAACGTCAAAAAATACCAACTCACGCCTACTTTGATTTGCTTTTTACACCACCTCAATGCACGCATAGTATTCAAGAAACTGTGTATAAACAATCAATTCCCTTCCCTTTTACGTAATTCATAAGCTATGTTATTCCTGTATTCCTTCTACTGTTCCTGGAATAATCATTAATTGCACTTTCTATTCACCTATTCATATTTTTTCCTTTATTATTTTTTCTAAGATAGGTTAAGGGTAGTTTCCCTTAATTATTGTTTTTTACCTATCAGATCAATCATTGACATTTCTTTTCAATATAAAATTTAAATTAACCAAAAAATTAAAATATCATTTAATTTACTTGCAAATAATTCCATATTATGAAACAATAAAAAAAAAGAATAGTAATGCAAAAAAAAGTGAAAGCGAGAATTCTTATTGCTTTGAGGTAAATTACAATGTTATAGGACCCCTCTATTTATAGGTGACTTAGCCACCAAGTAAAATCCCTAAAATCTCTCTAAAATATAGATATTCACCATAAATAAGATATTATTTATAACACTCCCCTTGAATGTGTATTCAACAAATAATGTGTCTCGTTAAAATCTTAATTAAAATAAAACCCAGCGGGAAAAAAATTTCGAAAAGAAAAAAGAGTACACATATTTAACAATATGCTTTTTGGTTGCCTCACTAAAAACCTTGTAAGGAAAATTCAGTGGGACAACCTCGTAAGGAAAAAAAGAGTACAACGCGTATTAACTCCCCTCGGTGAGAGCATCAATTCACATCTTTAAGCATTTGCATTCCAATCTCGTGCACCATCTTCAAAAGATCTTTGACAGAGATTTGATAAACAAATCAACCATATTAACTTGAACAAATTTGTTTTACCTTGAAATCATCATCCCTAATAAATGTATTGTCTTCATATGATCTTGTTGGAATCTTCAATTCAATATCTTCACATAGAGGTGAAAACTCTTGCTATAATATCATCATGCTTATAGTTATAGCACGATATATTTATACACAAAATGTAATGAGAAACGGTACTTTTAGATCAAGAATTGTATATTGTCACGAGCCAGATTTCCCAACATCGAGATTCGTGATGGCACCTACTAACGGAGCTAGGCTAGCCAAACTTTAAACATTCTTTGATAATTCTTCAACAATTAAATATACGAAGGCAAATAAATAAAAGCGAAAGACTTTAAGTTTAATAAAATTGAAATCAAAATACGGAAGTGTAAAACATATCTCTACCAAAAATCTGGTGTCACTAGCTCATGGACTACTAAAGAATGCTACAAACAAGTCTGAATAGAAATACAAATTGTCTGTCTCGGTACATTGAAAACAAACTAAACATAGAAAAAGGACTCCGGCCTGCGGACGCCAGCTAGACTACCTCGAAGTCGTTGGACTGAAGTCAACTCCTGATCTGTACGCTACTGTTGTGGTCCAAAAGCTACTCCAGTACCGTAATCTGTACAAAAAGTACAGAAGTGTAACATCAGCACAACCGACCCCATGTGCTAGTAAGTTCCTGGCCTAACCTCGCCGAGATAGTGACGAGGCTAGACCCAGCTACCAAATAAACATGTACAGATATGAAGTATATTTTGCCGGAAAATAAACAAGAGATAGACAGTCTATAACAGGAGGGGGAAAACATGCTGGGGAAAAACAAATGTAGAACAGGTATCTAAACAAAGGTAATCCACCAACAAAACTCAAATCCGGAAATAACTGAATAGGTATCTAAACAAAGGTAAATCCACCAACAAAATTCAAATACGGAAATAACACAATCATCTCATACAGTGTGTCACTGTTGCGTCGTGCTACCCGATCCACTTACTTATGGAAATGCTCCGGTATGCAACCCGATCCATATGGATAATATCTATCCTTGTTGCGGCGTACAACCCGATCCGTGCGGATATTATGTATCCTTGTTGCGGTCCGCGACCCGATCCATATGGATATTATTTATCCTTGTTGCAGCACGCAACCCGACCCACTAAGATCATGCTTTCTCATCCAAAAATTTAATCACAACTACGTAGCAAGAGAAGAAGAAAAAGTAGAAAATATCCCGGTAAGGGAGCATATCAACTCAACAAATCCCCGGCAAGGGGTAAATCTATAATACCAATAAACCTCCCGGCAAGGGAGCAACCACAATAACCTACACATCCCACCAAGGGATCTATCACGTCTCTTTCTTTTTCTTTAACTTCTTATTTAATAATATTTATATTGTTCGAGCCAACTCTCCAAAGAGTTCGCAATTTATAACTGATCCTCGTACTTTTCACATCATGTAGGATTCATTAATTAACATGGAAGAGTGCCAAAGTATCAAATAAGTGCAAATAAAAACTCATGATCATGCTAGACACCGGTGTATAGATACTCGTCACCATGCCAATATACCGTACTCGATCATTTAGCAATTAGAAATTAAAACACTCTAATCATATTTCCTCAAGTCAAATTATATCAAATACTTATCTCGGTCCGAAAATGACAATCAACTCTCTAATACCGCCTTTTCTCTAGAGTCCAACTCCGAAACAATGATATCTAGGCACAATTCAGTTCAATAATATCAATAAGGGCTCGAATACATAATCTCATAGCCTAGAAATGAAATTTATATCATTCTTCCAAAATTACCAAAATTCGACCTCGGGCCCACATGGTCCAAACTCAAGGCTCGGACCAAAATCCGTTCACCCATAACCCCACGAGTTCAAATATATCATTTGTTTTAAGATTCGACCCCAAATTCAGGTTGAATCATAATTTCCAAAGCCCTAGTTCTACCCAACCCCCCCCTCCCCACCCCCCACCCCCAAATTTCTACCTTGAATTCATAATTTAGGACTAGAAAATTAGTGATTAGTGAAAGAAATTAAGAGAGAGTGAGGTTAAGATCACTTACCCAAGAAGCTATGGAGAAAAGGGAGCTTGAAAATCGTCTATGGAGTGTTTCAGGGATGAGCTCGTGTGAAGAAAATGGTTAAATCCCGAGATGGGTTCTGTTTTTAAGCTTTAAAATCATTGGGCACTTTTGTGCTATGCGTTCGCGACAGAGGGTCGCGTTCGCGAAGGAGACTGACTGGTACGCTATGCGTTCGCAAAAGCTCCATGTGAACGCATAGAAGGAAAACTTGGGGGGGGGGGGGGGGTCAAGAGTTGGTCTACGCGTTTGCGAGGGGGGGTATGCGAAGGCGTTGAAAAGGGGGTGCAAGGCTATGCGAACGCGAAGGAGGTTTCACGAACGCGAAAAAGGATTTGACTGACCAATGCAAATGTGTGACAAGGGCCGCGTTCGCATAGAACAAAATCTGGTTTGCAACATTTTGAAAAATCTGGTGTATTTCTCTAAGTGTAAAACTACCCCGAACAACCTCCGGATCACTCCCAAGCCCTCGGGGATCCTAACCAAACACCCACACCAACTCAACAATATCCTACAAACTTACTCGAGCGATCAAATCGCTAAAATAACAGAAAAATCAAAGAATCAAACCACAAAATCATCATTTTTCACTTCAAGTTCATAAACTTCCAACATTAGATATTTAGGTTCGAAACACGTTAAACGATGTGCGATTTTGACCAAATTTCACAGAAAGCGTTAAACGCATATTTAAAACCTGTACCACTCGCAGGAATCAAAATACGGGCACGATACTTATATTTTCTAACTCATTTTCATTTCAAATTTTCATATCATTTTCAGAAAACTAATTTCTTTCAAAAATTCTTTACTCGGGCTCGGTACCTCGGATTTTGATTTTGGGAATACGCCTGAGTCCCATATTTTTCTACGGAGCCTCCGGGGCCATCACATCATGGATCCCGGTCCTTTTCCCAAAATGTTGACCAAATTCAACTTTAACAATATTAATATCAAAATTCTTTAAATGTTTCACAAAATTCACATATTTTAACATAAAAACCTTCTGGCTTCGTGCCTGGACTTTCCATGCAAATCGAGGCAACTAAACGTGAGGTTTTCAGGGCCTCGAAAGCATGAAAAAGGGAAGAATTATGGTGATGATCCTTTGGGTCGTCACATATATAATTAAAGTAACTTATATCCTTCGTGGATTGTCATATAAGTTAAACCATATAAGTCATATAATAGACTTTAGATGCATATCAAGTTTTCATATCATGCTAGACATATAAAATATCTAAAATTGATTGCACATACCATTGACTTTATACTTTTAATTGTTTGAACTATATGTCTTTCGTATGGAACCAATTCTATTTGAATTGTGTCTCTTTTCTTTAGCTAATATTTTTGTATTTGTATTCGACAGACTTAAGATCCTCATCTATACTTAGCGCTATAATAGATGTCGTCGACGAACATTTTATATAAGACATAACATAGAGATATCTTCATTCATATATTCAGGTACCTGAATCTCTCATGAGATTTTATGAAGTGTTACGTCATGTGACCTTCTAGATCACTTGTCTCCTTTATTATGATCATTTAGATAATTTGCTCATCTTCTTTATCAAAAATTTTTAGTTGAAACCGATTTGTCTATACAACTTAAGCGTACCATAGACTTTGTCCTTCTAGGACTTATTCTAATCGGAGCATTTGCATTGAGAATACAATTACTTTCTTTGGGTCAGCAAATGCGTCTGACATGCTTTGCAATATATTGCAAATGAATTATCTTTTTATGAACTTCAAGTTCATATTATCTTACTCGAGGATCTAAATATACCAAAATAATAATTCATTCCACGTAACTTTTTCTCAAATGTTTATAATATCTCCCCTTCATGTTAGAAAAACTAAGTTGTTTCCTTAACTTTGAGAAATCATCTTTGTGTGTTATGGTATTAATCAAAATATACATCGAACATCAATAATAATAATAAGATAAAATTATTTGGTTCCTAACCGTGAACAATTTGAAGGGAAAATGTAATATACTTTCGTATATAACGTATATCAAACTGATATACATAACTTTGTTCTCATAAACAGTAGTTTAGCTATTAAGTGGAGGCACTCAATACTTATTTTGTTAAACCAGTTGTGATGTAAACCACCTATCAAGATACACTATCTTGAATATAAAATCTGGAAATTATGCTCTATATTAAATTATTGAGCAAGTTACCTCGCAAATATCATGTTGCGGGTTAAAAATAATCGCATATATAACCATCTCATAGATGCATCTTATGTGGTATACATGGCAAGTGAATGAGCTCATATTCACCTTTAATATTTCCAGTATTCATGGGATTCAATCCCAATTTTAATTGGTCTATTAATTAATAAGAACAAGTAATATAAGAGAATTCGTAAAGAACTTTCTAGTTCTTTAATAATTACTCATGTGAATTCTCTTTTATTTTTTCACATCATACTAAATCAAGATTGATTAATAGGCCATGCTTGATAAAATTGTCTGTGTTAGTAAATTTCAGGTTTACATCATGATATGCACAACTATCAATAAACTCCAAGTTTGTTATGATATGAATTTTTATATCAATAAACATTTAGTTTATTGTGGTATTCTTTTATTTGTTTAACACAAACTAGAGAACTTTTCACACACACACACACACACACACACACACACACACACACACACACACACACACACACATATATATATATATATATATATATATATATATATATATAAATAAAGAGAAAATAAAAAATAAAGTGAAAATAACAAAAATAAATAAAAAATAAAGTGAAAATAACAAAAATAAAGAATATTGGAAAAATAAAGGGAAAATAAAATAATAGAGAATATGGATATATAATATAGATATTGATAGAAACTATGTTCTAAGATATTATCGTCTATAATAATAATGTGAAAGGCTAGATAAATGTATATCTAATATTCTAATTATAAGATATAACTGCTTATTAAATAAATCTACACAAAATCTACTATTTTCTGTTATATAAATAAAGTGTATAGCGTAGTCTACTATAGAATAAAATCCTGTGTCTACGTCCCAAATAAATTCTCCTAAACTTAAACTAAGACTTCTTGCAAAACTTTCTGGATATGTATAATTATTAAGATTATCAGACATTAACAGCGTAGTAGAATTATTTTAAAACCTTATGTTGTAAAAATCCTACTCGGTACTCTCCCTCTCTTATATGTAAACTTATAATGTTACCGTGTATCCATAATTATGTAATAAGATTACCCCCTTATACTTTTTTTTTTTTTTTTTTTTTTTTTTTTTAACTCTGTTCATCTCTTCTTCCCAATTTTTGATAGACATGAATCTATTCTTAACTCTTTTTTCTTTAACCTCACCCCGGTCATGGTTAAGTTCACATACCACTCGGTTTATCTTAACCAGCTTTTTCCTAGGAATTTACAGGTTAATCCATCAAAATTGTTAAGAAATTGGAAAGATAACCATATACTAAGAGTAGTTTTTTAACAATTTACAGAATAACAAAACTATACATAATAAAACATAAAGGAAATCAAAACATAGGGGTAATATCTTAGAACATAACATAGATAAACATAGTAACTTACATGTTTACAAGAGATGGGATTTCCCTTTCGGGAAACCCGAAAAGATTTGACTGAACTTCTGAATTGAAAAACGATCAACTCCTAAGCATACAAACTTTATTTATTTTACAAGCTTAGAAGAATAAGTACTAGGGTATTCATAAAGGGGATATTTTACAAGGTGGTTTTTAGAAATGGTTTCTGGGATGGAAAGTTGGCTTAAGATTTTCAGAGGATTTCTTGCTTTGTGTTTTTTCTCGATGATCTTTCTTCTCATATGGTCTGCCTTTTATAGCTGAATTTCTGAGCGGATCTGAAATGCGGAATTCAAAATTTTTTGAAATCTTTGTCTTCTAGCCTTGTAGGGTACTTCATTGGGCCCCATCTTCACATGGCTGGTGCAGAGATTCCATTTTATGTCGTCCACGTTTTTATCACTTGTCTTTATATCACGTCTGGCCCCACTTATTGTCTCCTCCATTATTGTTCTCCATTATTGTTCTTCTTCCGTTACATCTGGCCCCACTTATTGTCTCTTCCATTATTGTTCTTCTGTCTCCTTCTTGATTCAATATTTCCGAATTATTTTTATGTGTCTAAATTATGGAGTGCTATTGAATCAAAACTCATTCCTGAATCATAATCTTCGTATGGATCTTGAGCATCTTGATAATTATTATTGTCTTCATTATCATCTCTTCCTGAGTTTTGAGACCTTACTGGACTAGATCTTGATCTCTCTGGACTGGGACTAGGACTAGGATTTTTAATCATATGTTTGTCTTGTTTTTCTTTTTGCTGGAAGAAATTTTCTAATGTCTGTTTAATTACATCTTCTATTTTTTCATTTTTTTTCTTTTTAACACTTATACTCTTTTTCTTTAATATGTCTCCATGTGTTAATGTTTTGGGCAGTCTTCTTCTTGATGATGATCCTTCGTCTTCACTTTTTGGCAAAGTGACAGCCATAAACGGATTTGATTTGTCTTTACCGGTCACCGTTTGAACCGGACTAGCTGTATCATCATCCGATACAGTGGATTTTTTTGCATTCATTGGGGAACGCACACCCTTCTCATCCATTTTTTCTTGAGATGGAAAACTCGTATCTTGTTGCAAAACAACTTGAATCTGAGATTGTGCTAACATCTGCATCTTTTGTTCTAAAACTTTTACATGCTCCATAAGTCTAACTTTTTCTTTCTCCAAGCTTTCATTCTTTTGGTTCAATCTTCTAAAAGCTTCGGTCATGGACGAGCAGTGGTCACAAAATATTATTTTGTCTGTGTCTTTTTGGATTTTGTATTGGATTTTTTCTGGATTTTGTCTAAGTGCTGGGGAGATATAATAATTTGGTCCTAGTATTCCTCTTGCATAGTCTAGAGCTTCAGTGAAATCATTAAAACCTTTAAAAAGTGGTTTTTGTATGTCTTTAATAGAGTCTAATACTTCTATCCATGTTTGAAAAATACCATTTGTCTTACCGTGTATAACTACATAGTATTTAAACTTCTTCTCTTGATTTTTGTCTGTAAAATATTGCCCTAAAGCGTTAAGAGCAGCTATAACATATTTAGTGTCTTTCTTATTATATGCTATCCATAAATTATCAATTAAGCATCTTTGGGGTCTATCTATAACACATTCTGGTAAAACTCTAAATGAAATATTTGATGATGGGAAAAATATTAAATTATGCTTTCCAAAATTTATTCTTTCTAAATTATTTTGTTCTGTGATAGTCTGTGGCTTAAAATGAAGATTACCTAATACTGTCTGAGAGTATCTGTCTGAGGGTGAGGCTTGAACGCCTTTTCCCTTGTCTTCAGTCTTTGAAACTGTTGGTCTACTCATTCTGTACATATAAGATATTTTTGTTAATTAACAATAATTTTTAACCTACTTAAAGTGTCTGCTAAATTATTATCTTTTCCTTTAATATGTTCAAAGACTAAATTGTATATTGATATTGTATCAATAAAATTCAACCATCTTCTTCTACTACTATTTTTTGAATTTATCTTTTGGTGGAACTTAACAATGGCTTCACAATCAGTTCTAATTGTTACTTCTTGTTTGTTTAATATGTATAATCTGAAACTATTTAATCCGTATATTACAGCTAGGATTTCTGCATCTATACTACTCATATTTCCTTTTTCTTTATATTTTCCACTTTGGTATGCACATATTTTTTCTGTATTTTTATCACTATATTTATTTGGTTTTGCTTTTAAAACTGCTCCCCATCCTTCAAAACTTCCATCTGTTTCTATAATTAAATAATCAGTTTCTAATGGCATAGTTAAATCAGGAATATTCTTTATTTTTTCTTTAATCTTTTGTACTAATTTAATATCTTCTGTATTAAAATGTTTTTGCCCCGTAGATCCTGTCTTAGCATATAAAGGTCCTGCTATTTTTCCTAAGTCTTTTATAAAATTTCTTGCATAATTTACTATTCCTAGAAACTTTTGTAATTCTTTAATATTGTCTAGTTTGTCTGGCATTTCTAAAGCTTTTTTAGCTATATGCGGTTGTAACTTAATTTTTCCTTCTCCTAAAACTACTCCTAAAAAGTTTATATAACTTTTACATAATTCCATTTTCTTTTTACTAATAATTATTCCATTATCTACAAATAATCTAAATACTGTTTGTAAATGTCCTAAATGTTCTTTAATATCTTTACTAAATACTAATATATCATCTACATATACTAAGACAAATCTTTTATATTCTCCAAATATATTATCCATTTTTCTCTGAAAAATTGGTGGAGCTGTTTTTAATCCAAACAGCATGACTAACCATTCGAAATGCCCTTCTGGACAAGTAAATGCTGTCCATTCTATACTATCTTCATGCATTTTTACTTGCCAATATCCTGATTTACAATCAAATTTACTAAATATCTTTTTACCTTGTATTCTATTTATCAATTCTGTTTTATCAGGTAGTTTATATCCATCTGTTCTAGTGTTATCATTAAGTCTCTTATAATTTATTACCATTCTCGCTTTTCCTCTTATCATTTCACTGTGATTTCTAACCATAAAAGCTGCTGATCTATGTTTAGAAATAGATCTCCTTATTACACCTAAATCCATAAGTTCTTTAATTTGAGTTTTAAAGTCATTAAGGTCTTCATTTGTAGCTTCTATCGAAGCCGTTTTAATTATATATTCTAGGTTTATTATATCTAATTTACACATTACTTTATTATTCTCCCAGTGTTTTAATGGTTTTTCTCCTATTATTTCTATCTCATCTAAAATTTTTATTATATTTTCTAGATCTTTTTCGTTCTTTATTATTCCTATTCTTTGTAATCCTGTTTTAAAATTGTATAATTCTGTTTCAATATCTATTAGTGTATAATCTTTTTCTATTATATCTTTATCTTCATTTTCTTCTAATATTAGGTTTTTTGTTTCTTCTTTAGTCCTACAACATATTTTATTATCTTTACATTCTTTACAACATTCTTTCTCATTTTCTTGCAAGTCTATCTGATTTTTATTTAATCTTGTCCTTATCCTAGTTGCGGCTTCTATTGTTTGTACTGGTGTTTGTGTAATATTTTTAAAGAATATTACTCCATCTCTACTAAGTAAACAACTACCATTATTATGTAACATAAAACTTAAACCTAACACAAAATCAACATTTATATTTAAGTCTCTTACCCAAATTTTATCTACCTTATAACTAGGTTTGTAAAAATCTAAACATGTATTTACAAAACTAATCTGTGATTTATCTATATAATGTTTATAAATATTATGAGTTCCATCCATTTGCATGGCTGCTACTGGCTTATCTAATGTTTTTATTAAATTAGGTGGAACTATCCTTTTATTTATTATACATCTCGTGCATCCTGAGTCTACTAGAGCTAATGTTTCTATTTCATAATCTTCTATTTTAATTCTTGCTAAAATTTTTATCGTAGATAATTTTTTATCTTCGTTACATATTAGTGTATCATAATTTTCTATACTCATCAATTCTCTTTCTTCTTCATTTCTTATATCTTCTAATTTTTCTTTCCCTTTTTCTATTTTTTGTATTCTTTTTTCTAATTCATTTATTCTATTTTCTAATGTAATTATTCTTAAATTTATAAGAGAATTATTTGTCTCTTGATAAATTTCTTCTTTATTTATTTTTATTTCAAAATCTTTTTGTATACATAAAATACATCCTTCTAAATAGCATAATTTACATTTAGCTCTTTTATTTCTACTAGGATACCATTTACACTTAAAACACTGATTGCTATCTAACCCTTTATTAATTTCAAACTCATGAGTACATTCTTCTGATATATTTACAAAGTTATTTTCTTCTAAATCTAATTTCTCTAATCCTATTTCATTTATTAATTCTTCTTCTTCTGATTCTGATGTTTCTATTTGAGTTTCGTCTATACCTACACTTACTATAGAATATATACTCTCGTTGTCTGACATATATTCGTCTACATTTATTAAAGTTTCTTGAAAATCTTCTATTAACTGTGAATTTCTTGTTTTATTATTAATTCTTTTTGGACAGGTGTTGGCTAAATGTTCTACACTACCGCAAGTAAAACATTCTAGTTTATTTTTATAATTTCTATTTGTTCTATATTTTCTAACATGTTTATTTCTATTTAAATAGGGCTTTCTAGCTGATGACTTTCTAAGATAATAATTTTTTCTATTGTATTCTTTATTGTATTGAGGTTTATATTTTTTGTATTTCTTCTTTTTGTATTCATTTTTATCATAACTTTGAGTTGTATATACAGTTGATTTACAGAAACTCATATTGTTTTGTTTTAGTTGTTTTTGTATTTGTAAGTTTGTACATTTTTCTTGTAATATTTCCATAATATGTTGTACTTTATGTCCTATAGACCATTTTGTATTTGGGTTTTGTATTACGCCTTCTCGTTTATACCATCGTTCTTCTATTTCTCTTCCTAATACTCCTGGTAATTTGTTGAATAATTTTTTACCTAATTCTTGATCAAAAGCATTTCCACTAATAGTACAATAGTAAAAATAATCATTTAAAATCTTCTTTATATGGAACCAACTACTTATACTTAATTGTTCTAATTTTATTAAAGCATTCTTTTGTAACACTACTAATCCACTATTTGGATCTTCCCCTGTAATCAAACTGTGTATTTTATTTGTAAAATTATAAGGATTTGCACCCATTGCTATTAAATTTTGAAAATCTTGAGGAAATTCTGATTTATAAGCTTCCCATAAACCTTTTGTTGATTCTCCTAAAAAGGTTTCCATATATTTATACATTGTTTCTGCATCTGTATCATTATAAGTTTTTATAAAGTCTGCTACTACTATTCCTTTCCATAGGTCTATTACTGAGTTCCACATTTGTGGATCATGAGCTGCTATATTTAATATTTTACCTTTACTTCCCCCTTCTTGTAATCTTATAGGTTCTTCTATTGGCATCCTTTTTCCTGATGGTCTTACATTTTCTATTTCTGTTTCTTGGTCTATCCTGTATACTCTTCTTCTAGGTACATTCCCCGTACTTGTATCTACTGTACTTTGGTATGTTGTTCTTTGAAATGGACTTGGGCTAGAACTAACTGATTCCATTAATTCTTTCAAACTAATTACTGAATCCGTTTCTGTTTCATAGCTATCTTGTATTTCTTCAAAGATTTTGTCGAATTTTTCTGATTTTTCTTGTATCTTATATTCTTTTCTATATCCTAAATTATCTATTCTTAATTCACATTTCTTAAAATGTTCTTCTACTCCCCTTAAGGTTAATTTTCCTAGTTTACATCCTTTACATTGGAAAGTCTTATTTTTATTTTCTCTAACTAATTTTCTTGCTTCTTCTAATGCTATGTCTACTTCAAATTCTTCATGTATTATTTCAACATTCATACATTCAGTTTCTTCAACATTATTTTCATCTTCGTCATCTATATCTTTATGAGTAGAGTAATTATAATCAGTAAACCTAATTGATGTTTCTCCTTTAGAATTTGTATACATTAAATGAGATTCTGGTTTAAATATTTTTGGTTTTGAAAAATCTTCTAAATTCCACTCTAATCCTGCATATTCTTCTGGGTCTATTTTAATAGGTTTTAATAATTTTATACCTTTATTTCCCATTACTTCAACTACATCATCTACCTTAATTTTAAATTTTGTATTACTATTTGTTGCCATTTTTCCTATAAAACCTACACATATTAATAGATTATTTCCATTGTTCATTTCTTCATACCCTTTAGTCTGTATTCCTATTTTTATATTTTTTCCAAATTCTGCTAGATTTATTTGGTATCAGAGCCAGGGTAACATTATAAGTTTACTAGGGTGTATATATATATATATATATATATATATATATATATATATATATATATATATATATATATATATATATTACCCCGTTACAAGTTGTAGTAATAGAAGATATTAAATATTTTTTAATTATAGTCTCA
This sequence comes from Nicotiana benthamiana, assembly GCA_034376525.1. Classification (NCBI taxonomy): domain Eukaryota; kingdom Viridiplantae; phylum Streptophyta; class Magnoliopsida; order Solanales; family Solanaceae; genus Nicotiana; species Nicotiana benthamiana. The sequence goes on along the minus strand of CM067330.1, from coordinate 142,039,942 downwards.
ATATAACCAGCTGCTTTTGCGAATATTTTAAAAATTGAATAAGTTTCTTTGAGACTTACTACGACACGATAAATTGACATGATAATCAATTGTATTCCTCCAAAATAGTAATAATTGGCTCTTCCAGAGGTCTCAATTAATTTTGTACTACTACAGATTCATCAACATCCATGTGGTGAATATCTCTTTTAAAGAGAAAGTTATACCATTATGATCATGGTTAGAATTCTATACAAGATTTGTTCCTTGCATTACTGTTGCCCTTTAATAATCACATTGCCGAAATATTTTGGCGTACAATAGGTATGTGACCAATGACCATTCATGCCATAATAATGATATTATTTTCTTATTTTCCCTCAAACCTCATTCTAGAGGTGAGTATGGTATATTCACTATCGTCAGCACGTTCATATTCTTCCAAGAATGAATATGTATTCATTAATCAAATGTGACATCACATCATGAATGGACCATAATCTATATGTGCTTTACAAAATCTTATGTCAAATCGATGACAAATATTACTTTCACAAAGTGAAGGATTATTATGAGAATCCTCATTGTTCTCGTTACCAGAATGATGTCGATTATAATTTCGTCTATTGCCACGTCCATATCCATTGATACATTTATAGTAAAAATTTTGTCTTCTTTCAGAATTATCACACACTGATATCACATTCTCTTAAGGGAATGAGAATGAAACAAATTCAATGGGATGGGTTTTCAATTTTGCCCACAATCATACATGAATTTGATGGCAAGACATAAAAATTTTACCATTTTGTGTGGTTATAATTTTTTTCAAACTCTACTAGATTTACAAATAAAATGTATCGTCTTTGCTTGTATTTAAAATCAAATTATAGAATTTCATGAGTTTAAAAGAGAAAAATAAAGTAAAATACTTACCTTAAATCCAGAATTTAATAATGAAGGAAGTTCATGAAAGAAGTTCATTGGAATTTGACAATCATTATGCTCAATCCCAAAGCTTCTACTCAATTGGTAGGTGCAAAGATGTTCAGCACTCCGGCTTTCTTGTCAAGTATTCATGTTGTACTCTTCTCAATCCTTTGGTCAAAAGGTCTGCTACTTGATCCTTTGATCCAACATGTTGTGCTTTCACTAGGCCCAATTGTATCTTCTCCCTAATAAAGTGACAATCTGTTTCAATATGTTTGGTTCTCTCGTGGTATACTGGATTTTCAGCTATTTGCAAAGCTGCTTTATTATCACGAAACAGATCAATTGGTAGTACAAATTCTGCTTACAAATCCTTCAATAGAGCAATTAACCAAACAACTTCTGAAATAACAATTGTCATACTTCTATACTATTCTTCTGCTGAACTTTTAGAATCTGTGCTTTGTTTCTTGGACTTCCATGATACTAATGAATCCCCATAATTGATTAGAAATCCTGAAACTGATCTTCTTGTATTTGGACAAGAGGCCCAGTCTGCATCACAGTATACAATGAGTTTATTGGATCTTTTACTGCTGAACAAAACTCCTAAGCCAGGCTCTCTTTTGATGTATCTTGCTAGTCGCATGGCTGCTTCCCAATTTTATTTCTTTGGTTGTTGTAAAAATTGACTCAATGTTTGTACAGCATAAGCAATGTTTGGCCTTGTCAAAGTGAGGTATAACAGTTTTCCTATCAGCCTTCGATATTGATTTCTGTCTGCAAGAAGAGGATCATTGTTCTTTTCTATCAGTTTATCATACTCCTATACTTTTAATTTCACATTGATGAATATGCCAAGCTTGCATAGCAGCCAAAGAAAGATCTGTTCGAACAGTGACAATCTTCTTCACATGCGAAAACGTCTCATGATAGTCAAGACCTTCAGTTTGATTGTATCCTTTGGCCACTGACCTGGATTTAAACCTTTCAACCTCCCCATCAGCCTTCAGTTTCACCTTGTATACCCATCTGCACCCAATTGGTGATTTTCCAGGTGGTAAAGGAACTAAATCCTAAGTTTTGTTGTCTTGCGGAGCTTGAATTTCAGCATTCATAGCATCAACCCAACGACTATCCTTAGAGGCTTCATGAAAAGATTTAGGTTCTGATGTAGCTGAGAGAGCACCCAAATATGCTTGGTAGGAGCTGGACAACTGAGTATAAGACACATAATGGGACATGGAATATGGTTGTGCAGTAGAAGTAGTAGTCACATAATCCGTTGACCATAAAGGTTGTTTGGCGACTCGTTAAGATCTTCTAAGAGAAGTATCCTCTTCAACTGGTAGAAGTGCTAAGGTCTCCTCAAAGTTGTCAACAGAAGTGGAGGATAAATCATCCAGCAAATGAGAATCAGAAGGTGGGATGACTGGTGGTGACACTGAAACTGTAGAAGGACATTCAGTTTGGACTCGTGTATCAGCTGCAAAAGGAGAAGCATCCTGTGAGCTAGAAATAAGTGGAGCTGTTTATGCAGAATCAAAAACATCAGAGGGTATAGGAACAGATTGATCCCTCGTCAAATGGTCCTGGAGAGGAAAAATTGTTTCTCTGAATGTAACATCTCTATTAATGAAGAATTGTTGTTTCTTCAAGTCATATAGGACATATCTTTTTGTAATATTGGAATATCCCATGAAGACAGCCTTTACAGCCCTTGCACCAAATTTATCACCTCTTGGTAGAACACTGGCATAACAAAGATAACCTAAGGTTCAAAAGTGATGAACCATAGGTTTCTTACCAAAAAATAGCTCATAAGGTGATTTATCCTGCAAAATGAGAGAAGATAATCTATTAATGATGTAAACAGCAGCCATGATACAATGCCCCCAAAATTTCAAAGGAATATGGCCCTGAAATCTTATGGCTCTTGCAACTTCAAGGATGTGCCTATGCTTCCTCTCAGCCACACCATTCTTCCGAGTGGAGTAGACACAAGCCTTCTGATGGACAATGCCCAATTCCCTCAAGCGTGCAATGAATTTAACATTTACAAACTCACCACCATTATCTGATCTCACATATTGTACAGATGTGCTGAATTGAGTATGCACCATTTTAAAGAAATTTCTCAAGACTAGTAGCATATCTCTCTTAAACTTTAATAAGAAAATCCAAGTCATACGAGAGAAATCATCAACCACATTTAAGAAAAACTTATTACCATCAAAGATATGAATGTGATAAGGACCCCATACATCTAAGTATAATAGTTGAAATATTGTAGTAGTTTTGCTAGTACTTGAAGAAGGAAAAGGGCAATCTAGTGTGTTTAGCTAAGGGCCATATCTCACACTTATTGACTACATTCTTACAATCTTGAGTATCTGCTCCTAGTAATTCCATCATAGCTCCTCCAGAAGCATGAGCCAATCTCATATGCCACAATGAAACATCAATATTATTTTCCTTTGCAGTAACAATTAGCCTTTTGCTTATTGAATCAGCATCAGACCTAAGTGGAAACTTCCTTTCTTCCCATAGGGAAAGGCTAACCATCTTGAAAGCTACTTTATCAACAAGCTCTACCCATTGGTCTGAATCTTTGGATTGTCTTTTTTTTTAGTTCCACTGAGAAAGTCTTTTCTTATAAAAGACGCCACTCTACGAGGGAAGATGCAGATAAAAGCATACAAGTACTGTAATGTGCTTCTCCATGGGTATCTGGTAACCATGTGTGTAGGGGGATAATGGGCGATTTGACAGAAAAAGCAATAAAAAATCCAATATATAATATTATTTCTAAAACCATAGGATATGACTGATTAACTGATGTTTCAAAATTTAATGTTGGCCAAAGTAAGACAGTAAAAGAGTTTCACTTCCGTTTTCACGTACTGAGAGGCAGGCCCTTGTATCATGGTTAGTTTTTGGTTCTATGATAAGGGGAAGGGGGAGAGGTGTGCCTGCAACTGATTCAGCTTCCGCTTCTGGGAGATCAAATGGAGCTCTATTAGTTTCTGCTAGACGAGATATAAAGCCTACCCTACCCGAAAAAAGTTTCAGCTATTGATGTAGCCCCTTGTCGATACTACTAGTCTTCTCGCTACCTACTAGAAAAATCCCATCAAGATACATTGAATCGACGACCTATACTTCAACGGATCTTCGTGATCTCAGTAAAAGAGAGTAGAATGATTAGAGTTCAGCTCAGTTCCGGGATTAAGCCACGTGGCGATACCCGCCAAAAGAAAGGGGTCCTTTCGTACGGATTGGAGTACGAAGGTCCAATATTTGTTCTCGAAGGTCTTCGTTTCTGTGTAGAATCAAACTTTCCAAATTTATGACACCATCATATCGATGTTGCGGAAGTCATTATTGAAGGTTAGTCCAATTATTTCAGGACTGGACTGAACCACTCATTCCTTTTTCAGTGGGTCAGTCTTTATCATAGGAGATGAAACTTTTTTGAATGATTTCTCAAGCTCTTCCCTAACTTGCTTTCGAAAAGCCAGTTATTTTACTTAAAATTAAAACATTTTTTTTGAAATACGTAATTATATGAATAAGGGAGAAACTCCATGAAAGGAAAATTAATGATTAATATAAATCGCTTAGTGGGAAATGTCCAGAAGAAATCCAACTGAATTCAATCAGTAAGAAAAGAAATATTACATAAAGAGTTAAATTCCATAAAACATGTTCCACAGGGCACCTGTTCAATAAATCAGGACAAAGCGATTGATCCAGTTGAGTTGGTTACATTGCACCGGAAAAGCACTCTCAAGGAAATCCGGATCTTTCTCAGCAGGGACAGTGAAACAAAGAGATATAAGCCTCCTTTCTCTCTACCAATCCCCTTCACCCTCCCCATTCAGAGGTTCTGGAACAAACAAAAATCAGGGAAAAAGGTAAGAGGGCAATGAAGGCCTTTAGTTACTTTTGATACTGACATCAAGTTATATTGAAAATTAGGAACAAATAATACATCCTTCATTACTGCATCTTTGGAAAGTAAACGGTCCCCAATATGAGAAACTGAAGTCACCTAACCATTTGGCATTTGCACTATTTTACTGCTTAAGAAATCAGCTTTGCGAACAGAATACAACATATCTAAATCAGATATCATATGATTTGTTGCCCCTGTATCTATAATCCAATCCTTCTTTGCTACACTAGCCATAAAAGAATGAATAGTACCTGCCATATTAGCCATATTTTCCTGAGAAGGCTCTTTGTTCAGCATTCTAAGAATTCGATTGTATTGATCAGTAGTAAATGTTTGTGGCCTCAGCATCTCATTCAAGGAAGTTGCATCACCATCATTATTTCTACCTACATTAGGTCTAGCAACATTTGGTGCATAATTCTCTGCATTGCATTATAGGCAGTTGAGTTGCCCTATCCTTTCTTTCTGAACTTAAAGTCTGTAGGATAACCTACTATTTCATGACAATTCTCTTTACTATGGCCATTCATCTTACAAAAATCACACTGAATGTTCCAATTCTTCTTAGGTTTTTGATAACTTCCTCCTTTTGTGGACAAAAAAGTTGTGGCTTCTGATCCTTCTTCTACACAGATACATTTGAAAATAATCTTTGAGTCTCTCTCTAAATTATCATGGAATACGCTTTGCTAACACTTGGAGTAGGATAGTCATAAGGATTTGACTCCTTGCCTGCTCATAATTCTCATTAAGTCCCATCAGAAATTGCATTAGTTTTTGCCTATGTAAATGTTCATTGAAATCCTTAGATATCCTACATTCACAGCTTGGAGGAGTCATGCTTTCGTACTCATCCTATTACTCTTTGTGTTTGGTAAAATATACAAAAACACTGTTTGTTCCTTGATAAAGTGTTGCAATCTCTTTGTGGAGCTGATAAACCCTAGATGTGTTGACTTTATCAAAACGCTCTCTTAGATCTTCCCAGACACGATATGCATCTTTTACATATACTATGCATGTCAACAACTCATTCGAAACAGGGCTTATTATCCATCCAAGTACAATTGCGTTGCACCAGTCCCATTGATGACCTAGATCCTTCTCAAAAATGATCTCTTTTCAGTGTTCCGTCGATCAACCCTAATTTGTTCTTTCCTAACAACTGGACTCGCATCGACGGCTCCAAATAGAGTAATTTTCAGTTCTGTTCAAATGAATTGAGACTATCGACACTCCAGTATTGTCTGAAGGACGAAGATACAAAATGTGATTGTGGTCGAGATCTGGTTTTGCCATTGTTGAGATCGAAGAATTTTCAAGATCGGATTCAATTGACAGCAAGTTCGAAGATAATTAGCTCACAATTGTGGCTACAAGCTCTGATACCATGTCAAGTTTTAACAAGATCAACAATAGAGATACCTAAATCTGGAGAAGAGAGACGAAGAGAACAAGAGCATACATGCAAGCTCTGTATATTGATAAGCAGAAAAATGTTCCGAGTAAATGACAATTGTACATCCACTAACTACTTATAAGAAAATTAATAGTGTTAACTAACTTCTAATGACAGCTAACATAATTAACCAACTATACTGCTATTTACAATTATACCCATGACTAAGTAACACCTTCTACAACAATGGTATAGACCCCTTTATTTATAGAAAAATAGTGACTTAGCCACCACAAAAATTCCTAGAATCTCTCTAAAAATAGACATTTATCATAAATAAAATATTATTTATAACAAATGTAGCATTTTCACAATATTAAAGAAAAAGAGGAAAAGAAGTCACTACTAGTAAATTTAGCACAAGGTGACCACTATCTCGTTGCCTAATAAACCTTTTGAAAAGTTTATGGTGAAAATTAATTCCAAGAAAAACAAAACAGTGGTTAAGAAGACAGCTTTGAGGTGGTGACCCACCAGTATTTTAATAAGAGCTGTACTTTATAAATCCCTCCATGTTACACTCTGTCAAATTTCGGGCAGCGGGCAGCCCTTCCTTTATTTGCTGTCACAATTTAAGTATTATTTAATTAACTAAACTTTAATTTCTAAATATAAATAATGTATGAGCTGTTAGAAGGGTTACTCCTTCTCAGTGTGAACAATGTTAGTAGTCCTATTAGTAAGATAATAGAAAATGAAATATAGTTCAAGTTTTGTTCGTTCCATTTTAAACCAATAAATGGTAACAAAATTTTCCAATAGCGAAACACCAAAATTCTAGCTTCAATTTCTCCATAAATGACGCTTCAATTCAACAGTGGTTGAGCTCAGCTACATGCATTTTTTGTACATTTTTACTATATTTTTATGTGTTCCATTCAAGTACAAAACCTAATATAACTTCTTCTTTTTCGTTTAAAACCAATATGCTTTGCAAAATCAGTCAATCTCATTATATATATATATATATATATATATATATATATTATATCGTTCATTTTCTAAATATTATTATCAACAAGTTATTTTGGAGTTAGATACTTATAAGTAGGGAAAGAATAAGTCTTGTCATGTTAGGACCGAAATAATTAGGTATTATGCGAATGTTAGAAAATCAAATTTTGAACGACGATAAAGCAGACAATAAAAGAGAAATATACCAAAAGAGACACAAATATCTATATGGTTCGATTAATTATCTATATCTATGGCGAAAATGACCAATTTGTTTGGGCATAAAATTTCTAGGAAAACTTGGCTGAAAATTTCAGCCACCACCTTTTTCCATTTTAAGTGGAAAACCTTATGTATTTATAGCACAAGTTTTAAGGGTTTAAGACCTTTTTTCAAAACCTGTTGAGTTTTCTTTTCCACCAGAAAAATGATTCATTTATTTCCTATTATTTAGGCACAGTAGGGACCATAGAATTTAATTAACAAGGCTTCCAATTATGGTTATTAATTTATAATTTTTGAAATTTAATATCTACCATAATTAATTACAAATTATTCCACTAAAAATTCATAATTGCACTCCTTATTTAATTTCGAAATTCATCATTAAATCTTATTTAACTGCCCATGTTAAGATTCAGATACGAATCAATTAAATTAAATTACTGACGATTTAATTTATTGATTATTTTCTTTTGCCTTTCGCTTAACTTATTTCATGTGTCGGATACAATCCACCAGCCGAGTTTTTTACATATGAAAACTTGTAAGCTTTCATAAAAGTGTATCATCAATCTCTAAACCGAGACATGGATTCCATCAACTAACTATTACTTCGCCAATGTACATTATTATTATCCAATTTACCAGGCATATTTACCCACGAAAGAATATCGCCTTTTAATAAATCAAAACAATAATACACACAGCTAATAATAATTATATCAAGATTAAGAGTATAAGTACATTTAATGGCTAGAGAGTTTATTTTATTAAGTCAGTATAAAATACTTATCTCTACCTGGTCCGTTCAATACATACAAAATATACTAGCACAAGAAGCTGGAATCAAACCATTCCCATAATCAAGATAAATTATATTTAATCTTGTGCTACAATCATTCCTGATGGTTTGTCCAATTCCATCATTAGATTGTGAACTCAAACTTTATACTTATAAGAACCGATGATTTAATCTTCCGTGTATAAGCTAACTCTATACACTAAATCATCTACTATATAAGCAAAGGATACAGACTATTATATGATCTATTTAAAACTTTATTAAAACTGAATAAACAATTATTACATAATAAATACTATATCTAAACTAAACCCATGGTTAATAGTATAATCCCAACAATCTCCCACTTAGACTTTTAACCATATAAATTATTAGAATATATTATATCCAAATGCATGGTTAATAGTATATGCCCCAACAATCTCCCACTTAGATTCATAACCATGCATCTACAACTTTCTCAGGCATTCTTTTACATGGCTATTAAAAGTCTTCACCAAATAATGTTTTGTTAAAGAATCTTGCCAAGTTATATCTGATGCAATATTTATCCAGTAGTGATTTGTCGTAACTATCTAGTTTGGTATTAAACTCTTCAGGGATCCTGTTACCGAAACTATCCCAAGAATGTATACTGCGCTATGATTTTATTTAGCTTTCTCCCACTACGACGAAGTACTACTAATATTACATTTATTACCTCACGACATTGAAATATTAATAACTTCTTACTGTAGTGTTCAATGTTCAAACATCACGCTCACTCGATAAAGGCATATCATGTTTATTAACGTTCTCCCTCTATTTCAATGCAATGGAACGTCAATTCTGACGTGTGGGTTTTGATGTTCTTGAACATTTAGTATTTTTTTGCCCAGTTCCTATAAAATAGTTTACTTCTAGGAACATATTTTATTAAACATTCCTTATCTAGAAAAATGCAATTGTTTTAACAATTGCCTTATTTTCTTTAGGAAAATATAATAAAGCTTCATTCGTTTTCTTGGATATTCGATAAACATGCACCTATCCATTCTTAGTTCTAACTTACATATCTTCTTTCCCTTTCAACACATATATGGGACAATCCTATATCTGAATATGCCACGGACCGAGCTTACATTCAGTCCACAGTTCTATAGGTGTCCCAGGTACTAACTTAGAAGAAACTAAATTCAGAATGTAATTTGCAGTTTCCGGAGAATATTCCAAAAACAAATAAGGCAAATTTAAATAACACGTCATTAGTCTATCCATATCCAAAAGAGACTTATTTCTTCTTTCTACTATACCACTCTATTTTGGAGTTACAGTGTAGTCAATCGAGATGTAATCCCTTATTCTGATATGTAACAAGAGAAATTTTTAAAGATGTGCTTGCCACTACAATCAAATTGTAGTAACTTAATATATTTCTTTGATGATTCTCCGTTTCAAGTCTTAAAAATCTTGAATTATTTAATTCATTAAGACTTACAGTGCATCAAATAAATATATAAATATTTTGAGTAATCATTTATGAACATCACAAAATACTCAAAATCTATCTCTTACGAGTATGTTTATTTAACCATAAAAATCAAAAAGGATTCATTCTAACTTATCACTAGTTTTATTTTTTTTTTAAAAGGAAACATCTTTAGTCAAATTTCCTTACAAATAGGATCCAGAAGTTGGTTGTACCTCTACTTTCAATGAACCTTAAGGTCCATCCTTGACCAACTTGAAATCCTATCGAGATTAATATGACTTACAAAAGTGCAGAGATAAGTTTTACTCAATTTTGAAGAACATATTCTCTTATAAGGTAGACTAATATTGTTCTGTTCAGGATAGACATCAATATACAATAACAAGGTCATGCATTCATGTACCACAACAGATAAAATATTTATTAGATAAAACAAATATCCATCTCTTATTTTGCCCAAAAATCGGAATTAAATTTCTTCTAACAAAAGTACATATATTGCATCCTTAAAATTAATGCCTTATCACTAGAAAAAATTTTAACAAGTAATATGATCAGTTGCATAAAATTATTGTGGAGTTGAGATAAAAATATTAAATAGATCATAATAAGTCAAAACACTGAATAGTAAAATTCAGAATGCATTCAATATTTATACACATACATGCATCTGGAATAATAAATTTCGATGTGAAAAGAATCATTCATGCAAAGTATATTATATAATGCAAGAATTATACAATCCAAAAATAAATAGAACCAACTCAGATGGAGAGCATACTATTATTTTCAGTCAACTGTATATAACTTTTTAATACAGAAATTTCAAACACACTACACATATATGTCATGCATCTTGAATAGCAATTTCGATAGGAAAAGAACTATTCATGCAACATACATATGCAATGCCAGATTATTCACTCTAATAATTAAAACAAACCCAACTTAGATGGAGAGTATACTGTTAATTTAAGTCAAGTGAACATCATTTTTAATAGCTCTAGTTCCATTGATCCAACATATATACTCAGATGGAGAGTAAGTACACGATCAATTACTAGTATTTCACCTAATGGGCTTATAATAAATTTATCCGATATGGAGGAAGACCTAAGTCAACGCGTAAATTTATTATTCACTTGAAGTTAATAGTGAAAGACCATAGAAATATAATTCTATCACCATTTAATCATGATTGTATTTTAGTTACAAAATTGATTTAACCCTTAAACTCAGATAGAGAGCTAACATAGGTTATCAATAACTAGTAACTATATCCTGTGAGTTCATAATAAATTTATCCGATATGGAGGAAGACCTAATTTCAACGCGTAAATTTACTGTCTCACTATAACCCATTTAAACAGTCTTAAAATACTAAAATTAATATTTTACACTGCATAGCAGTGATTATTGTTCATTGAACTGTTTTTGATAAATCTACCAAATTTCATATCAATCGGAGATCGTTAAAGTCACAAACTCCAAACGTTGCGACCAAATTTAGAAAATTATCATTTTGAGCATTTTTTAAGAATTAAAATATGACCTGTATTTTTTTATCATATATCAATTCATATCAAATCAATATGTGTTATCATGTTCCAGATTAGACATAAATAAAATAATGGAAAGAATGACTTTTCGTATGTAAATCACATTTTAATCCGTCAAACCTCCAAAAAAACTCATCTAAACGATCCCGAATCGTCAAACTACGATGTGATTCACTACTTAGCAGTGAGTTTTTCTTAAATGACCGTTTCCGATTATCCACCGAATTTCATGTCATTTGGAGATCCTGAAATTCATGATCGCCAAAACTGGACCAAATTCGAATAAATTATTTTTGGCGTAGTTAGGATTAAATCTATGTGATTTGCATTCTTCATATATATCATATCAAGTTAAATCACATGTTTTAGATTTAACACAAATATAGCCTATATATAAGGAATAATTTTTCATATTTATAACAAATTCAATTTAATAAAATGCTTGAAAACCCATCTAAATGACCTCAAAATACCAAAAAATAACATGATTCACAGCGTAGCAATGAGTTTTTTTCACTAGATTTTTTTTATGAACCCACCAAGTTTCAGGTCAATCGGAGTCCGTCAAATTCATGACCACCATCCTGTAACCAAATTCGGAGAATAACCGTTTTAAGTAGTCTCATGAATTAAAATAAATACGATATTGATTTTCATTCTCCTTATAATTACACTATGAGCTCAAGGCATATATTATGTTCTTCCTATTTCTACGATATATAATATCTCATTTTGCAATAAATTATTCTTTTATTAAACACATAAGAACCTGAGATATAATATTTTCTCTCGTTCGGTGAAAACCCCAATATTTCTTCTCATGGGTGGAGTTAGTTTCACTAGTACCCAAAGATAAAACTCTTTTTCTAGTTAAGAACCTCCACCATTAATGTAGATTTCTCAAGGATAATTTCACATGGTATATTAAACATATTGTTAGATAACACGCTTAACGCTAGAGGGGGGGTGAATAGCGTTAAGATAAAAAATTAGCGTAAACTTGCGGAATTTAAAAATTACAGGAAATAAATAAGTGCGATAAGTAAATAAATTAGAACAAACGCACTGATGTATCCTGGTTCACCACAATCCGTGGCTAGTCCAATCCCCGAGAGACTCTCTCGAGATTTCCACTAACTTGTTAAGATTACGGGTGCTCACAAACCGTTACAACTTGAGGACACAAGCCTCAACAACCTTTGCTCGGAGATACAACCCTCCAAGACTTCAACCAAGGAAACACAAGTTCCTTCTTACAACACGAGGGACTAACACTTCCCTTCAAGTGTACAAAAACACTTAGCACTCAAACAAGACACTCCTTTAAGAGTAGATATGAGTAAAAAGAATACGCTCAAGATCGCAACAACTTTCGACAAGAATTTGGCTCTCAAAAGCTTATGTAATGAATATAAAATGATAAGCAATAAAGTATGCAAGCTTTAGCAATTGTATGATCAGTTGTTGTGTGTTGTTGTACTTAAAAGACTGAATTGAAGCTGTATTTATAGTTGAAAAACTTTTTATTACCGTTGCCTAATTGCCAATTAAGAATTGCTGATTTTACTCAGTGACAATCGATTGTCAAATTACCACAATCGATTGTTTGCCAGTTCTTCCAAAAATCAATCCGAGATTTTACGCTTAACAATCGATTATCTAAGATCAATAATCGATTACTGGCAACGTTCAAAAAATTATTTCTAGATTTTACGTAAAACAATCGATTGTCAGAAATCTACAATCGATTACTCAGCAACGTTCAAAATATCCTTTCCAGATTTTAATTAAAACAATCGATTATAAGAAATCAATAATCGATTACTCAGCAACGTTCAAAAAATCCTTTCCAGATTTTAATTAAAATAATCGATTATAGAAAATCAATAATCGATTACTTGACAGTATTTGAAAACATTTTGGCAACGGTCAGTTATACAATCGATTTTATTAAATTTACAATCGATTATATATCAGTCTTGAAAAATCAATTTAGACACTGCCTCTTGACAATCGATTGTTATAAGTTCACAATCGATTATTTAATAACTTTGAAAAAGTCTGGAAGACACTGCCTCAACACAATCGATTGTCATAAGTTCACAATCGATTATTTTGTGACTTTAAAAAATCTTATGGACACTGTCTCTTCACAATCGATTGTCATTAGCTTCACAATCGATTATTTTGAGCTTTGAAAAACTTTGATGGACACTGCCTCATCACAATCGATTGTCATAAGGTTCACAATCGATTGTCATGCAGATTTGAAAAATCTGATGCTCACTGCCTTATCACAATCGATTGTCATAAGTTCACAATCGATTGTCAAGCAGCTGACTTAAATATAATCGATTATCATAAGTACATAATCGATTATCTTAGTCCAGATTTTAGAGGCATGTTTAAAAATCATTTTGACTAAAGTAAATATGCATTATTTAAAATCATTTTGCTCTAAATTAAATATGCATGATTTGTTAAAAATATTTTTACGAGAGAAGCCAAGTCTTGAGTTTAAGTTGTTGGATCAAGATCACAATTAAATACCGACTCATATAAAACTTAATCTCGATCTTTGTCTTGTGCTTGAATCTCGTTATATATCAATTTTGTGCTTGTGCTTGGACCTCGTCATATGTCAATTTGCGCATAGTTTGTCATTCATCAAAACCTACAAATATGAACACACGTTTAGTATAATGCCTTGAGAACGCGTTTCCAACAATTTCCCCCTTTTTGATAATGGCAAACTTTAAGCGGGATATGCATATTAGGCAATTCATAATGACGGTTCAAGACAAGTAAACATATGCAATAAGTATATAGATATGCAATTTGTTCCCCCTCAATATATGAATTCCCCCTCAATTTGTGCCGATAAGTATTGAGAGTGCATACCCGTTATCTTCCCCCTTTTGCCATTAGCAAAAAAATATAGAATAATAAAAAACTTGTTTATTTATTAAATCTGCAATAATAAATAAATACGTTAGACGTCTCCGACGCTCAAGTTAGAAAACATGTGAAAGGGAAAATGCAATGCATGACTTAGATCAACGTGGAGTCAAGGATCCCGAGTTCACTACGAATTCGAAAGAAGGACTCTTTCTCTAAGGGATTTGTAAAGATGTCGGCCAATTGATCTTTGGTTTCAACAAATTCAATTTCGACATCGCCCTTGAGAACGTGATCTCTTATAAAATGATGTCTAATTTCAATGTGTTTTGTTCGCGAATGAAGAACGGGGTTCTTCGTCAAGCATATGGCACTAGTATTATCACATCTAAGAGGGATATGATCAAGAATTAGGCCATAGTCCAAGAGTTGTTGTTTCATCCAAAGCATTTGAGCACAACAACTCCCCGCGGCTATATATTCAGCCTCGGTTGTGGAGAACGCAACACTTACTTGTTTCTTGCTAAACCAAGAATGAGAGAGCCACGAGCAAATGGCAAGTGCCACTAGTGCTCTTGCGGTCCAGTTTGCATCCAGCAAAATCAGAATCGGAATAGCCAACAAGTTGGCATGAAGAACCTTTGGGGTACCATAGACCCACATTTACAGTACCAACAAGATACTTCAATATCCGTTTCACCGCAGTTAGGTGAGACTCCTTCGGACACGATTGATAACGAGCGCATAAGCACACGGTAAACATGATGTCCGGACGACTAGCAGTAAGATAAAGGAGAGAGCCAATCATACCTCGATACTTTTTGATGTCGACTTCCTTACCTTTCTCATCTTTGTCTAGCTGATCGGATGTGCTCATGGGGGTTGCCATTGCTTTTGCATTGGTCATTTCAAATCGTTTCAGCAATTCTTCGCAATATTTCGCTTGGCAAATGAACGTACCTTCTTTCATTTGCTTTACTTGTAATCCCAAAAAGAATGTTAACTCACCCATCATAGACATCTCAAATTCACTTGTCATTAAATCGGAAAATTCCTTGCACAAAACATTGTTAGTAGCACCAAATATAATATCATCCACATAGATTTGAACTAATAAAATATCATTGTTTTTATGCTTAACAAAAAGAGTGGTGTCAACTTTCCCCCTAATGAAATCATTTTCCAATAGAAATTTACTCAATCTTTCATACCAAGCTCGAGGAGCTTGTTTTAAACCATAAAGAGCCTTTTTGAGTTTGAAAACATGATCGGGAGATTTAAAATCTTCAAAACCGGGGGGTTGTTCAACATAAACTTCTTCTTGAATAACACCATTTAGAAAAGCACTTTTCACATCCATTTGATATAAATTGAAATTCATAGAAGAGGCAAAAGCAAGCAATAAATGAATAGCTTCTAATCTAGCTACGGGAGCATATGTTTCTTCATAGTCAATACCCTCTTCTTGATTATAGCCTTTTGCTACAAGCCTAGCTTTGTTTCTAGTGATTACACCATTTTCATCTAGTTTGTTTCGAAAAACCCATTTCGTACCAATTATGGAATGATTTTCGGGTCTTGGCACCAAATCCCAAACGTCATTCCGTTTGAATTGGTTAAGCTCCTCTTGCATTGCCAAGGTCCAAAATTCATCCCCAATTGCTTCGGAGATGGTTGTTGGTTCAACTTGAGAAACAAAAGCAGTATGTCCTAAGGTGTTCTTAAGGGAGTTTCGGGTACTTACCTTTTCTCCGACGTCGCCAATTACCTGTTTGAGAGGGTGATCTTTGATTGTCCTCCACTCGTTAGGCATTTTCGTTTCTTTCTCCAATTGTGGCGTTTCCTCCGTTGATTGTTCCAAGATTTCATCTTGAATTTCCTTAGGAGTTTCCTCTTGTACTTTGTCTTTTAAACTATTTAGAATACCTGCAAGATCAGAACAAGAATCCTTTCTCGCCAAGCGAGCATTATTTTCGGAAAACACAATATGAGGGGATTCCTCCACAGTTTGGGTTCTATTATTAAATACCCTATATGCTTTGCTACGTGAAGAATACCCAATAAAAATTCCCTCATCGGATTTGGCATCAAATTTTCCCAATTGATCTTTTCCATTGTTATGAATAAAAACTTTACAACCGAATACTCTAAAATGGGAGATATTTGGTTTCCTTCCCTTGTAGATTTCATAAGGGATTTTCATGAGTATTGGCCTTATGACTACTCTATTTAAAACGTAGCATGCGGTACTCACGGCATCCGCCCAAAAATGTTTGGGAATCTTAGCCTCTTCGAGCATGGTTCTAGCCATCTCTTCGAGACATCTATTTTTCCTTTCCACCACCCCATTTTGTTGTGGTGTTCGTGGAGCGGAAAAGGTATGCTCGATACCGAGTTCGTCACAAAAGTCCGCAAAGAGATTGTGATCAAACTCTCCCCCATGATCACTTCTAATTGAAGTGACGGTTGTTTCCTTTTCGTTTTGAACACGTTTAAGAAAATATTTAAAATTCTGAAAAGCATCACTTTTATGGGCAAGAAACAAAGTCCAAGTAAATCTGGAATAATCATCAACAATAAAAAAAGCATAACGATTTCTACCAAGACTTTCAATGCGAGATGGTCCAAACAAATCCATGTGAAGCAATTGCAATGGTCTAGTAGTTGAAACAATATTTTTCGATTTAAAAGATGCTTTTGTTTGCTTCCCTTTTTGACAAGAATCACAAATAGAGTCATTTTCAAATTTCAAATTTGGAAGACCAACAACTAAATTTTGTGAAACCAATTTGTTCAAAAGATGCATGTTGATGTGAGCTACTCTACGATGCCATAACCAAGAATCATCCTCTTTGCTCATTAACAATTCACATATTCGGGTGAAGAATTTGCAAGATCAACCATATAAATGTTATCCATTCTAAAACCACGAAGGATAATTTTAAAATCGCTACGTCTAAAAACTAAGCATTCATCCGAATCAAATAAAACAAGATTTTCCTTGTCACATAATTGTCTTATGCTCAAGAGATTATGTTTTAAACCTTTCACAAGTAATATATGCTTAATGGAAGAAATTTCATCCTTACCGACCGATCCGATGCCGATAATCTTTCCTTTGTTGTTATCACAAAAATAACACTTCCCCCTTCCTTGTGTTCTAGTTGAAGGAATTTGGATTCGTCTCCCGTCATGTGCTTGGAGCATCCACTATCAAGATACCATAGTACACGTGATCCCTTCAAACATACCTACAAAACAGATTAATGAGTTTTAGGTACCCATGCCATTTTGGGTCCTTGGGGGTTAGGCAAATCATAGTGATGTGATTGAGTGTTATGTCTATGTCGTGTAAAACAAGCAGGAGCAATATGTCCAATTCGTCTACAATAATGACAAGTCACGTTAGGATTATGCATCCTTTTAGGTTGATAGTAATTGGACGGACGAAATTCATTTACTCTATTCTTGACAATATAACTATTGCGCAAATCATGAAAATCATTTCTCCTACCATTTGTTCTAGGATATGCATCATTTCTAGAATAGTTGTTTCTAGGTTGGAAGTCATTTCTAGGTGTTCTAAAAGGTTCAAAAATTCTTCTAGTGTTTGGCCTAGAATGTGCATTATTTCTAGCATGATTATTTCTAAGTTGCGATTGATGAAAACCATTTCTAGGTTTGTTGTATCTAGGATGAACATTTGTTTTATTTATCCTAGGTTGAGCCTTAGGTGGTTGGGGGTTGGCTTCAACTTTCTCTTTAGGCTCGTTTCTAAAACCTATGCCATGCTTGGTCGACTTCAAGTTAACAAGCACTTCATTCAAATTTTTATGAGAAGAGTTAAACTTATCTAAGGTGCCCTTGAGCCTTTCTACTTCATTTTTGAGATGCATGCAAGAAGTACAATTTCTAGAACTCTCGGGCTTGTCGGCGCTTCTCTTGCTAAAAAATTTGTTTTCCTCTTTCAACTTCTCATTTTCTAAAATCAGTTTTTCCAATTCCTTTTCTTTAAAAGAGAGTTGTTTTTGAAAATCTTTTTCTTTTAAAGAAGCATTTTCTTTTATACTCTTAACAGTTTTTGAAGCTTTAATAAATTCGCTATAGAACTCATCAAAAGCATTTTGCATTTCTTCAAGGGAAAAGAAATTTTTGGAAGAAATTTGACATACCTCTTCTTTGTTGTCTTCTAGTGCCATAAGACAAAGATTTGCGGCTTCGTCTTCTTCTTCCTCAGTTGACTCGTCACCGGAGTCGCCTCCCCAAGATATGTATGCTCGTTGCTTCTTGAAGGGTTTCTTCTCCTTTTTAGCATTTGGGAAATTTGATTTAATGTGCCCGGTTTCTCCGCACTCATAGCACTTTATTTGATCTCCTTGCTTTTTGCCCTTTCGTTCATACTCTTTTCGCATGAACTTTTGAAATCTCTTGATAACGAGTCCGAACTCGTTGTCTCCGTCCTCATCATTTTGAGGTTGGCTTGTGCTTGCCTTGAGAGCGATTCTTTGCTTCCTTTGATCATCAACAAGAGGGTTAAGTATAGTAGATTCATAAGTTTTAAGATTACCTCTTAATGCGTCGATGGTGACATTTGAAATGCCAATGGATTCTTGAATCGCGTCGGCCTTGGATCGCCATTCCGGAGTGAGACTTCGGAGAATTTTTCGGACAAGTTCCTTATCCGTGAAGGTCTTCTTAAGAGCATGTAAATCATTTACGATTTTTGAAAATCGTTCAAACATCTCATCGACCTTTTCGCCTTCCTTCATGTGAAACAATTCATATGCATGGGTTAGGAAATCAATTTTGGCTTCCCTTACCTGGTCCGTACCTTCGTACGTAATTTCCAACTTGTCCCACATTTGCTTTGCCGTTGTGCAACAAGATATCTTCCTGTAATCATCAGCATTTACAGCACAATATAATAAATTAATATCTTTAGCATTATTTTGCACCTTTCGGATATCATCCGCATCGTATTCATCTTCGGACTTTGGGACCCATTCATTTTCAACCTTCTTGGTTGGAATTTGTTCTCCATTCATTATGACCTTCCAAAGATGAAAACTATTTGATTGTACAAATATTCTCATCCTCTCCTTCCAGTATGTATAATTTGTACCATCGAATAGCAGTGGTCGGGTGGAGCATTGTCCTTCACCTATTCCTGCAAAAGAATCACGAGTAGAAGCCATGGATGTTTCTCTCAAACGGTTAAGTCTTCAGAGAGTTGGGCTCTGATACCAATTGTTAGATAATACGCTTAACGCTAGAGGGGGGGTGAATAGCGTTAAGATAAAAAATTAGCATAAACTTGCGGAATTTAAAAATTGCAGGAAATAAATAAGTGCGATAAGTAAATAAATTAGAACAAACGCACCAATGTATCCTGGTTCACCACAACCCGTGGCTAGTCCAGTCCCCG
Organism: Nicotiana benthamiana; assembly: GCA_034376525.1. Taxonomy (NCBI): domain Eukaryota; kingdom Viridiplantae; phylum Streptophyta; class Magnoliopsida; order Solanales; family Solanaceae; genus Nicotiana; species Nicotiana benthamiana. Next base: position 142,020,285 of record CM067330.1, on the reverse strand, counting down.
AGAGACTCTCTCGAGATTTCCACTAACTTGTTAAGCTTACTGGTGCTCAACAAACCGTTACAACTTGAGGACACAAGCCTCAACAACCTTTGCTTGGAGATACAACACTCCAAGACTTCAACCAAGGAAACACAAGTTCCTTCTTACAACACAAGGGACTAACACTTCCCTTCAAGTGTACAAAAACACTTAGCACTCAAACAAGACACTCCTTTAAGAGTAGATATGAGTAAAAAGAATACGCTCAAGATTGCAACAACTTTCGACAAGAATTTGGCTCTCAAAAGCTTATAATGAATATAAAATAATAAGCGATAAAGTATGCAAGCTTTAGCAATTGTATGATCAGTTGTTGTGTGTTGTTGTACTTAAAAGACTGAATTGAAGCTGCATTTATAGTTGAAAAACTTTGTATTACCATTGCCTAATTGCCAATTAAGAATTGCTGATTTTACTCAGTGACAATCGATTGTCAAATTACCACAATCGATTGTTTGCCAGTTCTTCCAAAAGTCAATCCGAGATTTTACGCTTAACAATCGATTATCTAAGATCAATAATCGATTACTGGCAACGTTCAAAAAATCATTTTCAGATTTTACGTAAAACAATCGATTGTCAGAAATCTACAATCGATTACTCAGCAACGTTCAAAAAATCCTTTCCAGATTTTAATTAAAACAATCGATTATAAGAAATCAATAATCGATTACTCAGCAACGTTCAAAAAATCCTTTCCAGATTTTAATTAAAACAATCGATTATAGGAAATCAATAATCGATTACTTGACGGTATTTGAAAACATTTTGGCAACGGTCAGTTATACAATCGATTTTATTAAGTTAACAATCGATTATATATCAGTCTTGAAAAATCAATTTAGACACTGCCTCTTGACAATCGATTGTTATAGGTTCACAATCGATTATTTAATAACTTTGAAAAAGTCTGGAAGACACTGCCTCAACACAATCGATTGTCATAAGTTCACAATCGATTATTTTGTGACTTTAAAAAATCTGATGGACATTGTCTCTTCACAATCGATTGTCATTAGCTTCACAATCGATTATTTTGAGCTTTGAAAAACTTTGATGGACACTGCCTCATCACAATCGATTGTCATAAGGTTCACAATCGATTGTCATGCAGATTTGAAAAATCTGATGCTTACTGCCTTATCACAATCGATTGTCATAAGTTCACAATCGATTGTCAAGCAGCTGACTTAAACATAATCGATTATCTTAGTCCAGATTTTAGAGGCATGTTTAAAAATCATTTTGACTAAAGTAAATATGCATTATTTAAAATCATTTTGCTCTAAATTAAATATGCGTGATTTGTTAAAAATATTTTTACGAGAGAAGCCAAGTCTTGAGTTTAAGTTGTCGGATCAAGATCACAATTAAATACCGACTCATATAAAACTTAATCTCGATCTTTGTCTTGTGCTTGAATCTCGTTATATATCAATTTTGCGCTTGTGCTTGGACCTCGTCATATGTCAATTTGCGCATAGTTTGTCATTCATCAAAACCTACAAATATGAACACACGTTTAGTATAATGCCTTGAGAACGTGTTTCCAACACATATTTCATAACTCAAATAAATAGATCATTTTGTGGATCCTACTTATTAATCATAATGCTCAATCCATGAATATATATAATTTCACATGTACAAATTTACTAAGAATTTTTCATGAGTTCAAATAAACAAACCACTTCAGTGGTAACTATTTATTACTCATAAAATTCTCAATTTACAAGTGAATATGTATTTAGCTCATAAAATTATTTTATGATAGACTATAACTTAAAAAACCATACCAACAATATAAAACTTATACAAAATACCTATAATATTTCACTTAATTAGAACCTCCAATCAGAGAACAAAATTCTTCATCGAAAATCCAAACTAGTAATCACGTAGGACATGAAAACATAAACTTAAATTTGAGATTTTTTTTATGCACAAATATGCCAAACGCTCCAATCATTTGCATACATGATATCAAATAGAGAATTTTACTTTCTTACAAAATAGTTATATCATCACACAATATCAATTATACCTTGTAAGACCTAGTAAATTAAAATCCTACACATTTACTATTGAATTTAATACAACAACACGTCCATTTGCTAATAGTCAATGTGTAAACCTATTATATGACTAGTATTTAATCATGAGGACCATGGGGAGTCACCCCACCACCATTGAATTAAAAAGAAATTAAACTATTAAGAAATAATTTTCAGAAAATAGAAAAACGTCTAACACACAGTCCAAATGACCTCAAAACGCTTAAAAATACCATGGTTCACTACTAAAGCAGTGAGTTTTTCTCACCACGTCATTTACTATAGACCCATCAAATTTCAGCTCAATCGGCGTCCGTGAAGTTCGCTGACCTCCGAAAATACAGACTATTCGGTTAAAAACGGGTTTTGCATTTTTCTAGAGTTTACCCCAAAAAATTCAGATAATCTCAATCAAATATCAATAATAAAATAGGTATCTCATGATTACAAGAATAATCAAAAAAATTGCATAGTTAATTCACAAAACAGAGTGCAGTTTTTCAGAAAATCACTTATTTAAGTAATTCAAAAAAAACGCACATAAACACCATATTCTCGTTTCATGAAAAACTTAGTTATATAATTAGATGTGAGTGGGCTCTGATACCATTTGATGGATTATAATAAGCAACGGAAGCAATCCCAGTATCAAAATCACATGTAATCTAGACAACTAGCATAAACGAGATTTCACGGGTTACCTCTTGAAGCGTGAACATATCTCTTCTACCACGTGAGCCTTCTGTTCCATAACTTCTCAATGAAATCTACTGTGTTACCCAAATAATAATCGAAAATAGCAACTTTGTGTGGGCAAAATTTCTAGGAAAACTTGGCTGAAAATTTTAGCCACCATCTCTTTTTCCTTCTAGGTGGAAAACCTTATGTATTTATAGCACAAGTTTTAAGGGTTAGACCCTTTTCCAAAACCTGTTGAGTTTTCTTTTCCACCGGAAAAATGATTCCTCTATTTCCTATTATTTAGGCATAGTAGGGACCACAGAATGTTGGAGGATCACGATTGTGTGGGTGATGGAGATTCCATTGAGAAGTTATGGAACAGAAGGCTCACGTGGTAGAAGAGATATGTTCACGCTTCAAGAGGTAACCAGTGAAATCTCGTTTATGCTAGTTGTCTAGATTACATGTGATTTTGATACTGGGATTGCTTCCGCTGCTTATTATAATCCATCACAATCTACTATATACAAGAGAGTATAAAATATCAAGAGAACAACCTCACGAAGAGGACAAATACAAATGACACACTAACACTTGTCCCGTAAAATTATCCCCTAAACACGACTCTCAAATCTCATATGGCTATATTATGGATGTTGTTGAATTAAAAGGACAGATCCTTAATTTATAGAAGTTCAAACATTTTCCTAAAAGAAAAAGAGATTTGCCGAGATTTATATTTCTTTCTAAGAATAGAAAATCTTAATTATAGTAAATATATTATTATTTTCTTTTAAAAATATGAAAACCAAATATAATAAGAAAATTATAACAAATGGTAAGATGTCAATCAATAATTAAAGACTAGAAATGTCCAACCTAATTAAAACACTTTCACATGTGTTGAATTAAAAGGACAGATCCTTAATTATAGAAGCTCAAACATTTTTGTAGAAAGAAAGAGATTTGCCGAGATTTATATTTCTTTCTAGGAATAGAAAAACTTAATTATAGTAAATATATTATTATTTTCTTTCAAAAATATGAAAACTAAATATGATAAGAAAATTATAATAATGGGTAAGATTTCAATCACTAATTAAAGACTAGAAATGTCCAACCTAATTAAAACACTTTCACATGTGGTATCGCACTTTCAACGGGCAGCACACCTGCCCGTAATTCTTCTTCGCTTTCCTACACCACACAATAGCTAATATAAAAACAGCATATTAGTCCATAATCTTCCTTCACTGTCTCTGCAGTTCCTCTTTGCATTTGCCTTTTTCAGCATTTTGGTCTCAGAGAGGAATTTCAGAGTCTCTCACATTCCCAAATTTCTACAAGAAAATGGAGGGCACTAACATGAAGATGTTTGTTGTTGCTGTCGTCATGATGATGATGGCTATCTCCGCCGTGAAGGGCGTCGCCGCCGCTGATGCTCCGGCACCTGCTCCGGCTTCCGACGCCACCATCTTTGTCCCCACCTTCTTCGCTTCGTTTGTTGCTCTTGCTTTTGATCTTCTCTTCTAATTTTGCTCCATCATGTATTCTTGATTAAAATCATGAGGATCGTTTCGTAATTTGGGTTTTTGTTTTCTTTTTTCTTTTTGTTTTGGGATGGCTTTTTGATTGTATTTTGTTAGTTTCATGTATTTTTGTGTAATATATTTGAAATTTTAGGTTATTACTATTAATAAGAGATATTGGCCCTAGTGTTTTGGCTTCATAATTCTCAGTTCCTTAATTTTATTTAGCTTTTATTGATGATACTAGATTAAGATTCGTTCATTTAATATGGTAGAGATAAATATATGTTGAAAAAGTGATCAAACGACCTTAAAATTATAGTATGATGTTTTTTTCCCTAGTATATTTGAAACTAATTTGGTAAATACTTCTTTAATATTTGTTGTTTTCTTAAATGTGTACCTAATTGCAAAAATCTAAAAAAACAAGGGCAAATTCTAATCAATTCAAAGTAAATTGACAAAAAATAAATTGACGAAAAAGAACATTCATAAGCATTATATGTTGGACGATGTGTTATGTTGCCCGAACTCTTCAAAATAATATTGTATTCGTGTTGAATCCTCTAAAAATATATTACTTTTGAAGAATCTGACACTCAAAACTAGTGATATTTTCAGAAAGTACGATCACCATACACTATGTATACTTTTTAAACCTCTTTTGTTATTCTTTATAGAAAGAACTGCAAATCTATAAATTTACTTTAAATTAAAGACCTAACTAGTTGAACTACCTTTGGAGCCTTTTGTAAGGTGAAGTTCTTTATTAAAGCAACAAACAAGTTGAGAGCGATTCCACTACTTGCAGTTGCAGTGGAATATATGTGCAATAATGATTATTATTCTAAGAAATGTGAATTTCAAGTCTCCAAACATATGCATTTTTCAAACCTCAAAAGCTTACAATGATCTTAGAATTTAACAGAAAGACCATATTCTGAAGTCCATATATAGCAAATTGAGAGATTGTTCTTTTATTATTACATGCATGGAATCATCAATTGTGTAAGGTGGAGCGAAAATAGGGATGGCAATTGGGCAGAAAAAGCTACCCAACCTGAATTCTAAAGGTAATTCATGTGAAGCATAGGGCTTAGAAGCAACCGCTTTCAGTCGTTTCCACCATTTAGATTGAGTAGACATCAAACTCTAAAAGAGACAAACTCTAAATGGGGCAAAGCAGGGTAGGGCTGGACATGGCAAACTCTAAATGGGGTAGGAGGGGAAGATTTAAATTGGATGGGGGAGGAGGGAGGGGAGTAGGGCAGGGCAGGGCAAAAATCTGAGAAAATACTAAATGGGGTAGGGTAGGACGGGTCAAAATGTTAGCAAGCCCCGCTCCACCCTGCCATATTGTCATTCCTAGGCGACTAGGCGAAAAAGAAAAGTAGCTAGGTTGAGGTATGCAAGCTAGCACGAACACTATAATTATTAAATAAAAACAAAATTAGCTAGAAATTTATAAATTCGAATCATGTGGTAGCATTACATGAAAATAAATCCTTAGCCAAGTACTATATATGAAGGGAAAAAGATGAAGTCCTACAATGCCAAGTGATTATGGTATTAAGAAAAGTAAAATGGGACAAAAGGGGGGGCAGAGTTGCTTTTTAATTATTTGAATGGTCAAGTAAATTGAGGAATCAAGAAGAAACAAGGGAGATTGAATAGATGCCATGTATTAAGTGATATTCTTTTGTTGATTAGGAACCATTGAAGAGAATTCTCTGGGCACCAATTGATGGTGACTCTTGAGTTGTACATGTGAACTAACAAGTTGCGCTCTTTATTGAAAGGCCACCAAACTACGCCAAAAATATGGACAACTCATCTCATAAATATATCGCTACCAAATTTGGCCAGTGATGGACCTACATGAGAATGCTGATATGAATAACGAAAAATACTATGAAAAATATAATCGCATACTAATGAAAGGTTTTTTACGTTCAATCAATCTACGAGATTCGTGGGTGTTCGAGCCCTTATTGTTTTTAATCCAAACCCTATAGTTATATATAGAGAGAGGGGAAACTATCATTAACATAGATGTAACTTGACTAAACATTCTTTTGTGATTAGTAGCAACTCCAAATAAGCAGTCATGACCTAAAAATGTTGGGTCCACCATTGAATAAGGCTTCTAGCTAGGTGTTCTCATACTTCATATTTAAATCTTGTTCCTATGAGCTGCTGCCACCAAAAATCTCATTTGATAAAGATTTGCCTTAATGTATTAACTTCCCTATTTCTTTAGAAATAAATTAATGGGATGATGTTGCTAGATTTGCTTGTTTTGATTCACTTTAAAAATATAATTCACTTAAACCAAAAGTATGAACTTTTGGAGCCATCACAAAAATGTCAAGGATCACTGCTAAAATTCAAAAGCCCTAGAATTTTTCGTTTTAGGCAAAATGTTTAAAGCTAGAAACCACTAATTCTAGTCGATATGCTAATATCTTGATTAAACATGATGAATATCTATCTATAATTCATTTGGGGTGCACATGGGGGAGTAAATAATGGAAAACAGAAAAGGCCTAAACATATGATATGATTAATCCATCCTCAATAATTCTTCATCGTTAAATGCAGCTACAAAACTTGGTCGGTTGGTTTGGACCTTTATCTCTAAATTATACTAAGTACATATTTGTCTATCAATGCCTTTAGTTATTTATTCGAGTGTGTTTGTTCGTTTAAGAAATAGGTCAAGATTTACATCACTTGAACTCTTAGTTGAGATATCCATGCACGTTACTTTTCTTACTTTCTATGGTATGAATTTGTTTTCTAATGACATAACCACAAAAGTAAACAATAAACACAAGATATTGATAACAAATGTTTACCCTGACAATTGGCATTCAAGCTCAACATAACATCCAAGCTTAAGTAGGGGCATTTGCATCTATACCCATTCTTTTGTCACATTTTAACTTATGTCACTTTGCAAAAAAAAATTGCAAGCGTACCACTTTTTCGCAAAACCAGCATTCTAGTAGCCGGGCCTGAAGTTCAGCTCTAGAGCTGAAATTTTTGTATTGTTTTTTATGCATATATTTTTTTAAAGGTTGATAAATTAAGGTAGCAAATTGTTTTATCCTATGGTATGCTTGCACTAAACTTCTGTAGTAGGGATTACGTCTGGTATTTTGCTTCATTCTGCCATTATTTCAATTCTGCGTTTTTAATCAGGTAAGGAAAAATAAAGAGACTTGGTATTGCAAATTGCTAGGGTTATGCGAAGGCTTGGTTGAAGTAGTTCAAAAGCTCCCATTGTTAAAAAGTTTAGTCTGACAGAGCTATCCCAACAGAAGGCATTGAAGCTCTTGGCCACAGTTGAAGTCATCTCATCTGTAGCACGCAGCAGAAAGTGTTCCCCTTGAGCTGATTCGGACAAAGTGAGATGTTGGGACAAAGAGAGTAATGTTGAAGCCATCATTGTAGAAGAAGAAAAAAGAAAATGAAGGAGGAGAAGAAGAAAGGGAGCTAAAGTTGTTTAAACAGTAGGTACAAATTGAAAGTTTTAAAAAAAATGGGTATAGGTTAAATGGAGGCGACCAAATACGGCGCCCCGTGCAATTTTTACGCTTCAGTAAGAGCACGTAAATGCAAGGCCCTATGACACCGAAAGATGATGTTGCAAATAGTTAAGAGCATCCTCCCCTCAACAGTCCGACACCTTTTGTTAGTGACAATAAACCATCATAGACAAATCCATGTCGTGTTACAAGTCTCCCTCTGTCATCATGTAATAATATACATAGAAACCTCTGTCTCAAAATTTACAAGATTGTTGTCATGTTTCCATCTAAACTCTCAAGCACAAGAGCTTCGGTTACCTGCGTATTTGAAAACTTTCTGAAAAAGATAAGATACAACATGGGGCCATAGCAACTAACCCAAAAGGGAAGAAATAAAAGGGAACGAAGAAAACCACTCTACTTGCTGTAGAAGCCAGATTCTGAGATCTAACTTCTCTTTGCTTTAGTGATAATCCAATGCAAGAGACAACGATTAGTGGCTTACGAGTCTCCTGAGGAGGACACTCTTGCTGATGATGTCTCTCCCAGCGAAACAGATGCCAAAGACGAAGCCCAAACTCGAGCATTCCTAGCACCTTTATGAAAGTTTCTTGTTTTGCTCAGCTTTAGCTTGCTCCAAGCTCTCTTGAGGTCAATCACGTGGAAAACGCGCCCCAAAAGCTGCCTTGACTCTCCAAAGATTCCCATGTTTAGATGAGGAATATATGCAACCCACAATGCTACTACATGAGCTACCAACCCAGGAAAGAAATAAAGGGACGCCCTAAACAGTAGGAATGCAACTGACAGTACAAGGTAAGGTTCACTCAAGAGCAATTCCCTTAAAGAGGACCCTTTCCATTGCTGAAAAGCTTTGTGACCATCTGCCTTATAAGTAATTTGATGTTCAGTCACTTCTATCACAGGATCAAGCCCTGAATATAAGCATAAATTTGTGAATTCAATACCATTAAGTTGAAAATGAGAAAGTGTAAAGCACTGATTTGTTGCATTCCATAAAAATAAGTATTTCTATTACTAATATAGCATATGGCTGCACAGTTAAACCCTGTATATATGCCAAAGTAGCACTTCAAATTTTTAGACTTTACTAAATAAAGCAGTCATTTTTGGGGGCAGGTGGGCCCTTACTGGTGTTCAGTAGACAAGCTACAGCGAATTTTCTGGGCATTTTAGCAGTCTCATATTAAGGAATGTCCATCCGTGGAACTCCCAAGGATACCAAATCTCACTTCTATGCATCAGTTTGATTGGGATGTGGATATATACTTGGTCTTTGCTGACTTATTTCATCCTAACTTAATTCTTGTTCTTTCTGTTATGTAAACATGCAACAAATAATTGCAGGCATGCCTTTTGCTAATCTACAGTCAGCTTAGCAGCTAATGTGTAGCTCATCTAGTTCTCCAGTATCTTAAAGGTTGATCCTCCAGATGCCTACAAGCTACAGCCACTTGATTACTTTTACCTAATTATAGTATATGTATCACATGGTCATGTTAATTTTGAAAAAAATGAAAAAGTAAAATGAAACAGAAGGCAAATAAGAATGTAAAGCCCGCTACTTTTCAGATTCTAGTTAAGTTTTTAGTTGTGGGCTCTTCAGCTTGGGACCAAATCTAAATGTTAAGTGGGGTGGGGTTGTGTTTCAGACCTTAAATTGAAGTATATACTGGGGTTACCGATTTTAGCTTTTCTTTGCTCCAACATTGAATTTTGCCAAAAGTGCCAAAAAGCTAAAGGGGAGTACCCTTGCCTACCAAAATAGGAAAAGCTCTTTCCCCTTTCTCTAATAATAAGGTAAGGTAGGATGCATTTTAGAGTATTCCATTCCGTTTTTCAGCTGGATCTGAACCTCTTTTTATTGTTCGGCCTGAACTATATTCAGTAGAAAGAGGGGCTTTATCGAAAGGCTAGAAACTTTGATGTATATAGATATAGTGTGTGCATACAGGGTGTAGGTATGCCACTTAAAACAAAGAAGTAGTTAACCAAACACAAGTAACAATTTAAGAAAGATCCTCACAAATTGCAAATATTAATTGGCTTAAGCGATGAGCATAGGTTACGTGTAAAACATTTTAAAATCAGAATTCAGTTTTTTTGGGCCGACCCGCTCCATCTTTTCCTTAAAAAAATAGCATCAGGCTGAAAACCAAATGTAATGAAATTGAAAAGCTAAACCATTCCACCACATTAATCAAAGTGCAATGACCTAATTTTAGGCTTAGCTAGTGCTTTGGAAAAGATGAAAAATGCTCACTCCTCCAAACAGTTAGGATGAATTCTTACTATTATGCCACCCAAGAGCAGGCAAAAGGAGAATATAGGCAAGCAATTGGAAAGGTCACCTGTAGTCCTCTTGTAGAAGTTCACAAGAGACTGAAGATCTTTCCGGCCATGATACCGCACTCTCGTTGTCGGATTCACAATCAATAATGCTGGAAAGCTGTGAACTCCATATCTGGAGAAGACGCTGCAGGTGAGAGGCAAGACATGTGATTAAAATTAAGAGGAATAGCTGAAAGAGAGCAGAGAAGCTTGCGAGAGAGGAAAATGCTAAATACTTTTATCAATTTTCCTTTTATTGGGGAAACTTTATGATGTAGCACACTTGCCTTATTATTGATGCACATAATAGTACCTATTTAATTGAAACCATATGTAGGTAAGGACTCAAAAAGGCATCTGTCACTACGAGGAAATATTCATTTGATATTTACTTTTTTGATAAGGTAAATTTATCTGACAGTTTCAATCTCATACTTCTCCCTGGACAAATTTGCATGCAGTACATCCACATCCTGAAAACAAAAAGGTAGAGTTGGGACGACATCCCAGGTACGGACGACCAGTGCACACCTAGGGCGGACCGGCCGGCACATCCCAAAGTCCACTACGAGCTTTTTAACTGCAACAACTTAAATATAAGCTATTGGAGCTCTTTGTGTGGGGTAACTACCTCGTAGGGATTAGTTTGATTGTGCTATTTGAATTAACTGAAAGACACGTAAACGAGATGAAGAGTGTGTATACGGACTTATATGTGGAAACTTTGCCGGTTTAGACTCTTTGGACTAGGGGTGGCAATTTGATCCCAAACCCATTTAACCCGCCCTATTAACCCAGAGATTAATGGGTTGGGCTACAACATTTTAGCTCATGGGTCAATTGGGTTGAGCCCAAGTTAACCCATTATTTTTTATAGCCCATTATGACTCATTTGACATCCCAAATACAACCCATGAAACTCACCTACAACAAAGAATCTCAACCCAACTTATCTAGAAATTTACTTAGTTGTCCCAATTTTTTTTTTGTATTTTTAATTTTCTATTCTTTTGTTTTTCTACACCACCCACCCACTCACCCTACCCCTATCCCCCCAAAAAAAATTTACTTTTTTTTATTTTGTATTTTCAATTTTCTGTTTTTTTGTGTTTCTGCGCCACCCACCCTCCCTCCTAACCCCTACACCCCCCCCTACACCCCCCCCCAAACCCCTAAAAGAAAATATTTTTTTTTTTTTTCAATATTCTGTTTTTATTTTTTAATTTTTATGCACCACCCACCCTACCCCCACCCTTCACCCCAGTGCAAACCCCCTCAAAAAAAATTTTTAATTTTTTTTTATATTTTTAATTTTCTGTTTTTTTATCTTTATGCACCCCACCCTACCCCATCCTCCACCCCACCCGCACAAACCCCCTCAAAAAAAAAATTTTACTTTTTTTTATATTTTTAATTTTCTATTTTTTTATTTTTATGCACCATCTACCCTACCCCACCCCCCAACCCGCCCATTTGCCACCCCTACTTTGGACTGCCAGTATCAGTCATAGATGGCATGCTTTCAGCACTTTTTCAACTATCTAATTATTTAATACCCAGCACTGGTTAAGTATTCTTAAAAGGGGCATAAAGGAAAGTTAGGGATCAGCAGTTTTCATAAATTTTAATGGCACCTTGTGAGCAGTTACTGCTGTATTGCACAAGCTCTAATGGTGGAACAAAATGCTAATAGAGATGGCATGGCTTTAACATAGAAAAGATAACAATGTAGCAAAAATTGAACCCACCTAGGCATGACTTTTGATTGCTCAACCATCACATGTCTGATTCGCGGGAACATGGAACTCAGAGCACCAAACTTTGATTTAACATCTGTCGAGAAAGGACACCACGAGGCATAGAACAAAATAGCAGTAACACCATCTTTCTGACTGGACCCTAGAGCCTTGTCAAGTGATTCTCCAACCGTCTTTTGTGAGGAGATTGAATAAAGGCACAAAAATCAGGATAAAAAGAAAAATAACTATATTAAGATGCATGCCATAAAAAAAATAGAAGAACATAGTTTACATGACGAATTATAAAGTTATTTATGAGAAATTAGGTCCATAATTCCCTCTCCTACACCATATAAGAAAAAGAAAAGAAAACACAACCCAGCTCTCTAGCCTAAGGAACAAATGGAAAGAAAGTGATAATATAACAAATGTAAACTTTGGAAAACAGTAAAAGGAGATCTAAATGAGATCCATCCATTCAGCACAAGCTGCTTAACAAGGACAAGGCTGCACACACTTCAGGCTGGAGATGAATTAATGTAAGAAAAGAATAAACATTCCTCACAAGTATCTAGGAGAAACTAAAAGACCGGCTATGGAGGTAGAAGCTAAATTTTGAAAACAACTTACGAATAAAAAAGCTTTCACGTCAAAGAGAAAATAAGCCTGTTGCATTCAACACATAACAAGCCCCACCAAAAAGGAGCAATCCCATAACCAAAGTGATGTATATTGCTGAGACACAAACAATCGCACACTGATGGACATTTATTTGGTACATCATCATCTAGAGAACCTACATTATAAGTTGAATAATCTATTTTTCAAAGATGATCCCAACATTACAAAACCATTTGAAGCCCCAACTGCAAGTTAGGTAAACATCCATTCAGCATCATAGAGCTTGACTACCAACTACTCCGTTCATTAACCACTTGATGACCACTTCTTCATTCACTTACCTGAAAGTCGGTTCTTTTCCAAACTCTATTCCGGCTCTTATACATGCTATTGTCATCCTTCAAACCAAGCTCTTGCCATCTTTAGCTTGTAGGAACTAGGAAGTTGTAATATAAGTGCCTTGCTTTAACTTGCATACCAAGTGTGGATTTACTAGGACAAGAGAAGCATGGAGCCAGAGGAGGTTAAATAGACACTTATTCTTGTGGATTCCCCCTTCCCTAATACTGTTGAAAAACATTATAATGTTCACCTAGAGTGGAAATAATGCCACATTCTGATTCCAGCCAAGATAAAATGCCATGACTGATATCACAATTACTCAAATTATTATCAGCGGATGTTTGCTGATAAAAGAAAAAAAATCATTAGTAGCGGATGTCCATATGAGCACTCATCCTAAAGGACATTACAGAAGCTGACCAGTTCACCTAACACTCTTCGAGTTTTCCTCTCTATGCACACTTCATTGTCTACTGTTGAAACAATAGAATACAATTTGCAACACTTGGCAAAGCTACGAAACAAAATTAATCACATGATATTGAGCTTTTCCAACTCACAGGCTTCATCAGGGGATGAGGGAAGGCTGCTGATACCACTTACACATCTCTTTTATCTAATACATATATTCATGATAAAATATCCAAAAACCAATATTTCTAAACTCACTATTTACACTTCACTGTCTACTCTCGAGACATGAAATACAATTTCCAAACAAATCTTCAAAAACAAAGTAAATGTCATTCCATCAAACAGTATCCTACTCATGGGCGCCTCTGCAATAATGAGGAGGCTATCAACAACAACAGCAACAATAGCAACACCACCTCAGTCAAAACAAGTTTTGGGGGACTACCAATACAACTTAATACTCCAGATTACTTTGATCTGTTTCTCCAATCCTCAATAAAAAAAAAATCGTTCTTTTGTAATTTCTTAATTCAAAGAAAATCTTTAGGTTTTCCATCTAAACTATGCTCAAATGATCAGCTATGCTGCAACAAGGAGTTACAAAGAGGATCCTAAAACAGGAATGTCCAATACTTAATGATAGAATTTCCATATCATCGGTGACTTAAGTAATCTTTTCAATGCCTACCGCAATATCCAAATTCATATTTTCCAAAAGATGCTCCCAAACAATCAGCTGCAACTCCATGAGTAAGCAAAACTAAACCAGGATTAGCTATTGAAAGTACTTAAAATGAGCTATGATGCATCAAGGGATTTATAAAACTGCTCTCGAGCAAAAAGGTGATAGCACATCTGAATACAAGTATCTCCACATTACCATGACTTAAAAATCTGCAGATATAAGTTGCAGTATTTTCCCCTTATCTACTGAATCATAAGGTAATCTTAAACACCAAATTTACCTTATAAAATCCAATCTTTTAAAGCAAATATTATGAAAATCAACAAAAACAGAAGCAACTCAATGAAAAATCACTTAATCACAAATCATAATCAAACCATGATTAGCTATTGACAAAATAAACCCAATTAATCAAAGGGAAAAACCCCCAGCAAAGATTCTTACAAATCCTATAATAACTTCAAACCCCTAATAATCAGAAAAATAAGAAACCACTTAAAAAATAGGAAATCTTTAGCAAATCAAACAGCAAAATTTTTGAAAAATTCAACCCATTTCAATTAATCAACAAAACCCCAATACAAAACAAAAAATCCTTAGAAAAAGAGATAAAGAAAATTAAATTACCTCAAAAAGCAAAGGAGGTGGAAAGGAGATCCAAAGAGGGCATTGAGACCTCAGATCGTACAAAAACGTATTCGTATTATACGATGAAAATACGTATCCAAAAGCTGAAAATACATAACACAATACTACTATGTATCTCATCGACATCATCATCCTACGAACAACAATACTCACTACTTTCTGATTTTCTCCTATAAAAAGAAACCCAAATAAAATTCCCTAAATATTAAATACAAAAAGAAAAGTTCTTCCCCTCTTAGCCTCTCTTTAAGAAAATCTTGAAATTTTGGATGATAAAGTCGTCTTCTTTTTTTCTTTTATATTTTTTTGTATAGGGTCAATGTTCTGTCAAACCAGCTTTTCTTCTAAAACTCTCTCTCTTTCAGCCACTTTTTCGTCTTCGTACGATTTTAATTTAATTATTTTCGATAAACTTTATAAGGCCTGTGATTTGTAATCTTGGAAAGTAGATACTACTATTAGAATATCTTCCTACTTTTGATAAAACAAATGAAGAAATTACTTCTTCTTCTTTTTTTGTGGCACGAGTTTGAATAATATATGATCAATTAATTACTATTAATCGAATAAAGTGTTTTTTGTAAAACAAAAGTAATAAATGTTATTTTAAGCTACATGTTATAAATAGACTTCTATTTAAGATGAATGTCTTTAATTAGAGAGATTCTAGAGTACTATTATTGGTAGGTAGATCATTCCACTCCCTATAAATAAAGGTAACATTCTCTAAGTATCAATAAGAAGAACTCTCTCTACTCTTCTCTCTATTGCTCTTGTTCTTGCATTATTGTTCTTGTCTTTTATATTATTTCATAACACGTTATCAGCACGAGACTCTACCGTCTCAAGAACCATTCTCGAAAAATCTAAGGTATTTCCCTCTTCCTAATTTAATTTTCGATTATGTCTGACATTACGAAAAGAAAGTTCGTTGCCCTTGAAATTTTGGGCAAGAACTATATGACATGGGTGTTGGATGCTGAAATCCACTTAGATGCTATGGGTCTCGGAGACACCATCAAAGATAGAGAAAAAGTATCCACCCAAGAATGTGCGAAGGCCTTGATTTTCTTGCGCCATCACCTTGATGAAGGTTTGAAGATTGAATATCTCACCGTCAAGGATCCACTCATCTTGTGGAACGGCTTAAAGGAGAGATATGACAACCTGAAGTTGGTCAATCTGCCACAAGCACGATATGATTGGGCTCATCTGAGGCTCCAGGACTTCAAGTCCGTTTCTGAATATAATTCTGCAATGTTCAGAATTACTTCTAAATTGAAGCTATGCGGGGATAATATCTCCGATTATGATATGCTTGAGAAAACGTTTACAACTTTTCATGCCTCCAATATAGTACTGCAACAACAGTACAGAGAGAAAGGCTTTACAAAGTACTCTGAACTGATTTCTCTTCTACTAGTGACTGAGCGAAATAATGACCTGCTCATGAGAAATCACGAAAATCGATCCACTGGGTCTACACCACTGCCTGAAGCAGATAAGGTGCACTCTCATTATGCCAAACATGAAAATGGCCATGGTCATGGTCATAAACGGGGTCATAGCCAGGGACGTAGACAAGGAAGAAATTCCAATAAAGCCCGTCAACCCCCAAGGAGAGATAACCGCCGAAAGCAGAAACGGGGTCATGAAGATCCTAAGGCAAATGGTTCAGAAACTATATGTTATCGTTGCGGTGGGAAAGGGCACTGGTCAAAGACTTGCCGTATACCAAGACACTTGGTTGACCTTTATTAAGCATCTCGAAAGAGAAAAGGCCCTGAAACAAATTTTGTCTATGACGACAATGAGGACATCACCCACCTGGATGTGGCAGACTTCTTTGAGCAACCCGAGAGGAAAATAGACCACCTAATCGGCGATGGGTCCGTGATGAAAGAAGATGGAGTTATTTGATTTTGTTCTACTTATTTGTATTAGTTAGTGAATAAACTAATAGTCATTAGTATTAGCTCGTATTAGTTAGTTCATGATGCAATGTTAGCAGTAGTTCTTTAGAATATCTTCAATATGCTCAAATATCAATAATATTTTTATTTTCCAGTAGGGGTAATCGACTAGCCTGAAAAACTAGTCGATTATCTACTATTTTCGCATTAAAGTTGAAAAACAATTGATCAACAATCGATTGTCTTTGTCTAACAATCGATTGTCGTTAAGATAGTGTAATCTGGAATTTTTCAAAAATTATCCACAATCGATTGTCTTTGTCTAACAATCGATTGTCGTTAAGACAGTGTAATCTGGAATTTTTCAAAAATCATCCACAATCGATTGTCTTTGTCTAACAATCGATTGTCGTTAAGACAGCGTAATCTGGAATTTTTCAAAAATCATCCACAATTGATTGTCTTTGTCTAACAATCGATTGTCGTTAAGACAGTGTAATCTGGAATTTTTCAAAAATCATCCACAATCGATTGTCTTTGTCTAACAATCGATTGTCGTTAAGACAGTGTAATCTGGAATTTTTCAAAATAGCCAACAATCGATTGTCTATGCATAACAATCGATTGTCTTAAAACAGTGTGCTCTGGAATTTTTCAAAATAGCCAACAATCGATTGTCTATGCATAACAATCGATTGTCTTAAGACAGTGTGATCTGAAGTTATCCAAAATAGCAAATAATCAATTGTGTGTGTTTAAAAATCGATTGTCAATGTTCAACAATCGATTGTTTGTGTTTAACAATCGATTGTTTGAAGAAAATGTTTAAACTGAAATTTTCAAACTGCAAAGTAATCAATAATGGATAACATATCTGATTTCGTTAGTCAACTGTTAGCAGCAGATTTTGAAAATATTATGTGACACAAACGAATTGAACTTGTTTATTCTTATGTTCGTGTATCTCTTTTGTATGTCAAACTATGGGATAGCAAATATGGATATCTCACAAAGCGAAGTTGGATCAAAGTCCAACTGTAAAAGTATTTGCCTAGTTGATTCATGTACTACACATACAATACTCAAAGAAAGGAAATATTTCTCTCAACTAAATATGTGTAAGGCAAACGTTACTACAATCTCTGGAAGTAGTAAATTGATTGAAGGCTCCGGAAGAGCAATTGTAACTCTGCCCAAAGGCACGACGTTAATCATAGAGAATGCAATGTTCTCCTCCAAGTCTAAGAGAAACTTGTTGAGTTTTAAAGATGTACGCCGGAATGGCTATCATATTGAGACAATGGATGAAGATAATCTTGATATCTCGTCATCACAAAGAATGTCTCCGGCCAAAAGAGGGTTATTGAGAAATTCCCGTCTTTATCTTGTGGCCTGTATTGGACAAGAATTAGTGCAATTGAGGCACATTCAACAGTAAACCAAAGGGTTACTGATTCCAATACCTTTGTACTTTGGCATGATTGATTGGGACACCCAGGATCGGTCATGATGAGACGGACTATAGAAAGCTCATATGGGCATCCGTTAAAGAATTTCAAAATTCTTTCGAATAATGAATATCCTTGCACTTCGTGTTATCAAGGCAAGTTGATTATCAGGCCATCACCAACAAAGGTTGGGACTGAGTCACCCACGTTTCTGGAACGTATACAAGGGGACATTTGTGGACCTATTCACCCACCTAGTGGGTCGTTTAGGTATTTCATGGTCTTGATAGACGCATCCTGTAGATGGTCTCATGTGTGCCTGTTGTCATCACACAACCTTGCGTTTGCGAAATTAATGGCACAAATAATTCGACTACGAGCACAATTTCCAGATAATCCAATCAAGTCCATTAGACTGGATAATGCTGCTGAGTTTACATCCCAAGCATTTAATGATTATTGCTTATCCATCGGCATAAAAGTTGAACATTCTGTAGCTCATGTTCACACTCAAAACGGTCTTGCAGAATCGTTAATTAAACGCCTGTAGTTGATTGCAAGGCCATTACTTATGAGAACGAGGCTGCCCACTTCGGTATGGGGTCACGCCATCTTACATGCAGCAATGCTAATTCGTCTCAGATCGACGAATTACCACAAGTATTCCCCGTTGCAATTGGTTTTGGGTCATGAACCCAATATATCCCATTTAAGAATTTTTGGATGCGCAGTATATGTGCCTATAGCACCGCCATCCCGCACCAAAATGGGTCCGCAAAGAAGGTTAGGAATATATGTTGGGTTTTAATCGCCCTCCATCATTCGCTACCTCGAAACATTGACAGGCGACTTGTTTACTGCACGATTTGCAGACTGTCGATTTGATGAGACACTTTTCCCAAAATTAGGGGGAGAAGTTGGTGAAACCAAACGGGAAATTTTGTGGAAAAATGCATCATTATCTCATCTTGATCCACATACCTCTATTTGTGAAAGAGAGGTACAAAAGATTATCCATTTGCAAAGAATAGCAAATCAAATGCCTGATGCATTTACGGACTTGAAGAGGATAACGAAATCCCACATTCCCGCGGAAAATGTTCCAATCCGTATTGATGTCCCTGTTGGACAATCATCTAGTGTCATAACCAATGAGTCGAATGCACGCCTGAAGCGTGGCAGACCATTAGGTTCCAAAGATCGAAATCCTAGAAAAAGGAAAAAGAACGATCGAGATGACACTACGAAAGAATCTCATGAGGAAATTCATGATTTGACAAATTCTGAGATTCATGAAGAATCCACTGAGCCCGAGACTCTGGAAAATACGGAACTATCCCTAAATCCAATTAATATTGAGGCAAATATTAATCGAGTGGATATTGTGGTGGATAATGCCTTTGCTTATAATGTAGCATCTAACATTATGCAAGAATGTGAGGATCTCGAACCTCAATCTGTTGAAGAATGTCGAAAAAGACAGGATTGGCCAAAGTGGCAAGAAGCAATTCAATCAGAATTGAATTCGCTGGCAAAACGTGAAGTTTTTGGCCCTATAGTTGAAACACCTAATGGTGTTAAGCCTGTCGGCTATAAATGGGTCTTTGTACGCAAAAGAAATGAGAAAAACGAGGTACAAAGATATAAGGCACGCATTGTTGCACAAGGTTTTTCTCAAAGGCTTGGTGTCGATTATGAAGAGACATATTCGCCTGTAATGGATGCGATAACCTTTCGTTATCTCATAAGTTTTGCTGTCCATGAAAAGCTTGACATGCACTTAATGGATGTGGTTACTGCCTATCTTTATGGCTCACTTGATAATGAGATATACATGAAAATTCCCGATGGACTCAAGATGCCAAACGCGCATAATTCAAAATCTCGGGAAATGTTCTCAATTAAATTGCAAAGGTCCTTGTATGGTCTAAAGCAATCAGGACGAATGTGGTATAATCGTCTTAGTGAGTACTTGTTAAAAGAAGGCTATATAAATGACGCCATTTGCCCGTGTGTTTTTATAAAGAAAACAACATCGGAATTTGTTGTACTTGCCGTATATGTCGATGACATAAACCTTATTGGAACCCCTATAGAACTCCAAAAGGCAATTGATTATCTAAAGGATGAATTCGAGATGAAAGATCTCGGAAAGACTAAACTATGTCTTGGTTTGCAAATTGAAGATTTGGCAAACGGAATTTTTGTTCATCAATCTACCTATACAGAAAAGGTACTGAAACGGTTTTACATGGATGAAGCACATCCTTTAAGTACACCGATGGTTGTTCGATCACTTGATGTGAACAAAGATCCATTCCGACCACAAGAAAGGAATTAAGAGCTACTTGGTCCTGAAGTACCATATCTTAGCGCAATTGGCGCACTAATGTATCTTGCAAATACTACAAGACCTGACATATCCTTTTCAGTTAATGTCTTAGCAAGATTTAGCTCGGCTCCTATGATGAGATATTGGAATGGGATCAAACACATATTGGGGTACCTAAAGGGAACTACCGATATGGGCTTATTTTATGGCAAGAATTGCAGCCCGGATCTTGTTGGTTATGCTGATGCTGAATATTTGTCCGACCCACACAAGGCTCGATCTCAAACGGGTTATGTGTTTACCTGTGGAGAAACCGCCATATCTTGGCGATCGACTAAGCAATCAATTGTGGCTACTTCATCTAATCATGCCGAGATAATTGCTATTCATGAAGCAAGTCGAGAGTGTGTGTGGTTGAGGTCTATAATACATCATATCCAAGACAAATGTGGTTTGAAGTGTGATAAACTACCCACAACTTTATGAAGACAATGCAGCATGTATAGCTCAATTGAAGGGAGGATTCATAAAAGGAGATAGAACGAAGCATATTTCACCAAAGTTATTCTTCACACATGATCTTCAAAAGAATGGTGATATCAATGTTCAACAGATTCGTTCAAGCGACAATATGGCTGATTTATTCACAAAATCTCTACCAAAATCAACCTTCAAGAAGCTAGTTCACAAGATCGGGATGCGAAGACTTAAGGACATAAATTGATGTTCTTATCAGGAGGAGTTTAATGCGCGTTGCACTCTTTTTCCCTTACAAGGTTTTGTCCCACCGGGTTTTCCTTGCGAGGTTTTTAATGAGGCAACTAATAGGCGCATATTCAAACATGTGTACTCTTTTTCCTTACTTTAATTTTTTCCATTGGGTTTTGTTTTAAGGTTTTAACGAGGCACATCATTGAATAGACATTCAAGGGGGAGTGTTATAAATAGACTTCTATTTAAGGTGAATGTCTTTAATTAGAGAGATTCTAGAGTCCTATTATTGGTAGGTAGATCATTCCACTCCCTATAAACAAAGGGGTCTTCTACCATTGTAAATCATTCCTAACATTCTCTAAGTATCAATAAGAAGAACTCTCTCTACTCTTCTCTCTATTGCTCTTGTTCTTGCATTATTGTTCTTGTCTTTTATATTATTTCATAACACTACAGTATATTTTAGTGATATTTAATTTATATTGTATTCATCCTAAACGATAAAAAGGTTAGGAGCACAAATGTTGACACACTTGCAATTTTTTACTTATTTTAATATTTAAGAATTACATATATTTTGAAGATTCATAATTATAGTAACAGTATTTTGTTTATTGAAATGACAAGGTGTCGTTTCGTTGGGAAACAAGTACCCAGCATCCTTCCCTACCCTTGAGTAGAGATGCTGTTTCCAAATAGATCTCACAATCTCTCGGTTGGAAGTGTGGGTTGCTTACCATCAGAGCAACCCCTCTTGTCTGCTCCTATGAAGACAAAAAAAATTATAATTCAAAATTAATTATATCATAATTTTATCTCCACTAAACTATAAAATAAATTTATCTTAAATTTGATTTTAGGATTAATTATCTCTTATTCCTTCCAATAATACACTTCTTCTCGTGGTAGATGGAACCTGAAAGAGTTGAATAAATTGACCAATTTTGACAATTTAACCAAAGACTATACCAAACCAACCAACTAATCTATAAAAAAATATATAAATACGTAGAAAATTTATTTGCATGGTGCCCATTATACCAAAAAAATAAAAAATCTCCACGCTTGGGAGAAAAAGAAGAAAGAAAGAAATAATTGACAAAAAAACATTAATTTGTACTTCCACGTGTTGCTCCACTCCACTCTAGCGACAGCTTCAGGTAAATGATTCTTTTCCCTTTCCTCATTTTGTCATTCTTCTGATAACTACAGTAGCTATATGGTTTTTTTCTGATCTTTGAATTTTTTGTTGTATTTTTATTTGGATTTTCTATTCATGTAAAGGGGCTTAGACTGTTGCATATTGATTTTTCTAGCATGCCTTTAAAATTCCAACATCAAGTTTGTTTCTGAATTTTCACCGCTTTAGATTTGGTTTTCATATGCTTTTTCAAGAATTCCAAGCCTTAAGGAAAAGGAGCTAGCTTATATTGATTGATTCATATAATCTTTTTGGAGTTGCAGATTCTTGAATGTTGCTAATTTATACTGTAGTTTTATTTCATTGAGTTTTGGTGTATTAAGATTGTGTTCAAATTCAAAGCTTACTTACCATTTCAAAAATATATATATATATATATGTTGATAGCTTGAAATTTGTTTGATTCTGGCTGAATATGATGGGATTTATTTCTTACTAGTATGCTGTAATCACCATTCATTTTCCTTTTTTGGGCGTTGATAAAGATTAATGACTTTCTCCTTTTATCATTCCTGGGGAAAAATTTCATCCTTCAAGTGAATAAAGTCCTTTGACCCTATTCCTGAAGCAATTGAGATAACTATATGCAGCTGAGTTCTGGATTATTGCCAAATCAGGGAGCTTGTCCTCAAAGTTTATTCCTTCCCCCTATGGATCGACTTAGTGGGCTGCCTGAACTTATACTGGTTCACATCCTCTCATTCCTGAACATGAGAGATGTTGTCAGAACAGCCATTCTCTCCAAACGATGGCGACACCTGCGGTCAATTGTCCCAAATCTTGATTTTAGTTATGATGGTTTCTATCCCTATCAGAATTATGTGGAATTTGTGAATAGGACCTTGCTTTCTCGTGGCACTTCTGAGATCAGAAGACTTAAAATTGGTCTCTTTTTAAATGCTAGTTATTGTAAAGATTATGATGGATGGATTCTGTATGCTGCAAAGAATAATGTGGAAGAGCTCTTCTTAGAATTTAATCAAGACTGTTCCTACTGGTGCCCACCTCAGTGTGTGTATCGCAATTCTTCAATCAAGACATTGAGTTTGTGGAGCTGCAAGTTTATATATGATGTGCAAATAACCTGGAACTTGTTGACAAAGTTAACCCTCCGGTTCTCGGTGTTGGGGAATCAAGTTGTTCATAAGATTATGAGGGGTGCTCCAAAACTGGAATTCCTTGACTTGGATTCTTGCTGGGGCTATAATGATCTGAATATTGATTCTCCTTCTTTAAGAACACTGATTGTATGCGAATGGGAATCAGTTGATTTTGAACATGGTCCCATCATGACAATTTCAGCGCCCAATGTTCAGACCCTGCGCCTATCAGGATTTCTTTATAGGAAGTGTATTTTGATGAATGTGCCGTCCGTTATTAATGCCACCCTCAATTTTTATCCGCACATTGGTTTTAGTGGTGAAAAGAACTTAAAAGGGCAGCAGGACAACCTAATGGAGCTAGTTTCGAGCCTTAAACATGTTGAGAACTTAACTTTGGGTGCTTGGTGCGTTGAGGTTAGTTTTTGAAACAAGTTATCTGTGTCTGATCTTTCTCTTTGCCTACCTTTACGAGTTTCTTTTTTTTGTGTGTGTGTTGTTATGAGGTAGATATTGGGTGTCTTAACCTTTGGACCAGAATGAAGTAATTGTTACAATTGCTAGCTTTAGTTGTCTCTTCTCTGATTAATTTTGATGTCTAAGCATGACTATATACATCAAGCACAGTGGCCGAATCTTGATGTTGAAACAAGCACATTAGAGAGATATTCCTTAGGGTCCTCCATTTTTTTCGGCATTAGGTTACTTTGTAAAAGATAATAACTTCAAGACACAAGTATTATTCTCTACTTTTTCTTTGTAAACAAAAAATATTCCTTCCAAATGCAACTGTAAGTACAATTCCCGAAGCTCACAAGGAAATTGAACTGTTACTGGCTCACCTGAACTCTTCAACCACCTAATATTTGTAAACAAAATCTAACTGAAAAAAAAAACTAATTCCTAGGTTTACTTAGATCAGAATCTATTGAGAAGAAATCTCTTAAGCTCTCCAATGGCAAAAAGATATCTAAAATTACCAAATTTTCAGCACGGTAATTGAATGCCTAAAGAGGGGAACACCTTAGAGGAAGTAGAAATCATTTCAAAGCAAGCATGAATGAGCACATTTCTCACCTCCTTTCATCTTTATCTAAGACAAAATGTTGTAGAGATCAATTTAGCTTTCTCGTAAGCCATTTGTTGGGATGCACCAGGTGGAAGTTGCAGGGCTAAAGACGGTTGAAGCCTTACCTTGAAGTTGGCATAAATCCACAATGTTAATCTTGGTACCGAAGTTCCTGTTAATGCTTTCCGCACTATCTCTCATTCTTCTGTTTTTCTTCCTTCAACCACGCCACGAACTTTGTATGTCTTCTCTTATACTTAGACAGGATGCCAACTTTCACTGAACTACCAGACTTCCACCTAATGTGGCCTGTGTTAAGAAAATGACAAAGACCAATAGTGCATAATGCTCTATGGGAGCACCATACTTGGTTTGCATCATGTCAGAAGGAGGCAAGCCAAAAGTTTATCATGTTTTCTTTTTATGATCTAGTACTAGTATATGGATAGGTTTAAGAAATTAACAGCTTGGCAGTGTGTCTTTATATTACAACTTCCCCATAACTACAAATTATAGAATTTCTTTTTCTTGAAATTCTGACGGGTACTAAAATATCTACTTTTTCCCTCTGAATTCTGTGAATTTGATGATACAAGATTCTAGCACTAAGGGAGAAGAAACGTATTCCTTCTCAGATTTCAACTCACAAATGTGTCACGTTAAGTATACATATGAAAGAAGATGATCTTTTGGGAACAGTTAACCTGCTAAAAGGTTCACCAGCTCTGCAGATGCTAATAATAGACATGGAATATGGACCCTATGAACAGGTACATATTTCCTAAACTTAATTGTTCTCTATTTCTTATCTGACATATTCTGCTCAGAGTATTTGCTAGAAATTTGTGGAGAAAAAGCACTTTCAGTCAATCTAATTCTCTTGTAGACAAGTGGAGGAAAGCATGGTCCTATTTCTTCTCTCAACTTGACTTATTAACCAAAAGACTTAAGAATGTTGGTTTTTATATGTATTCTTTGTTCATAGTTTAATCCTACATGCATTCTTACATTAATCTCCTAATACATGACCTAAGAAAATCCATATATTTGGGATGAATCTAGTTTATTTATCAAACACCCCCTTAAAACCTGATTCATAACTCCAAGAAGCATTCTGGATTTTAAACTGCAGCTCTTGCTGCCACTTTGTTGTAAATGGAAGAAGAGAATAATATAATTCAAAGGATAAAATTTTATAAGGTTCAAAGAGAATGGAATAAGAAGATAAGCACTATAATAACATGAGAAGTTCCATTTTACATTTAAATAAAACACACTAGACTCACATATGTACAGCTACTTTATACTTCTAGTTACATGAACCATCTAGGACAACCCAACTCAAAGGACACACACTTCAATTATAACTTTCAAAACATATATATTAGACTTAAACACCTAGAAAAACTCAAAATACAAATAAACCTAGCCACTTGTTCATACTGTTAACATTTAAGTTAAATAACCTATTACCTATGCCCCCCAAGATGCTCTCAGACACTACTCCCGAGGCATCTCTGTAACCATGAATCCTAGGATTCTATCACCACCCACAGAGGGCCACCCCCATCGCGACCAAAACCCAGCAAAAATCTCCAATGAACAGCTTCCCACGCACCCTCACACGCAGCCCACTTCCGGTGACCTCTATGCCATGCGCCGGCACGTGAGGCAAATTCTGGCCAGATTGGTCACCTTCAGACAGCCTCTTCAAGAGGCTACTCCAAGACTACCCATTAAATTTCTCCAAAATCCAACAACTTTCACTATGTTCTGGCGACGGGGGATGTTTTTTCCGACCACATTTCGAATTTTCTTCTTCAGTCAGCCTCAACGCGAAGTCTTTGGGATGACCGCTTTTAGAAATGATGGACTCTACGGAGAGAAACTCGTACTTCTCTCTAGAATCTAGAAAACTAAAAAAATATCTTTTATCAAAGCTGCCTCTTGGCCAACCCTAGAACTTGGGGGAAGATGTCATCGAAAGCTCGTAGGGCAGGAGCCGCACTTCTCGTTGTCTGAAGAGCACACTCTCATGCGCAAGAGTTTTTTGAAATCTTGTCTGATTGGATCTTTCTCCAAATGGGTTGGTTCTCTAGACAGCAGATGCATGCAACGTCAATGACGGGCTAAAAATAACACAACTGAGGGATACACAATATCTCTTTTGATTTCTCGACGAGTTTCAAGCTTCAGAAATTCTTATTAGAGGAACCAGATGGTTCGATGGGAACTTTTTAAATCTAGACAGATGGGTGGAGTACGATGGGTGTCTCGACCATCGTTTCACCGGCGAAACATTGGTGGTCAACATGGTGGGTCTCCCGGTGCATCTTTTGGTGCCTTGACCTCTTCAAGAAGATTGGGAAAATCTGTAGAGGCTTTATTGATGTCACTTGCAGCCTACATGATCTATCGCGGGTGAGGATTGTGGTGAGCAAAGAGGGCAGAATCCCTGTCTCCACTGTGGTGGAAGATGGCTACTTGAGTTATAGGTTTGGTTGAGCCCTGAATTTCGCCCTATCTTTATGCATGTGATAGTGGTAAAACAAAAGAGAAGGTCGAATAGAAGGGAGGGGAGGGGAAATCAGCTAGTTTGGTGGGGTTTTGACTAAGATAGCTAGGGGCAATGTCCTGTTTTACTATTTTCTATTTTCGATGCAGGATCCATTTATAAACCGTCGTTTTTGCTTTGAATTTTTTTCTTTTTCTTTCCAGCTTTCTATGTTCCTTTTTCCCTATGATTTCCGCGGTGAATCTATTACTCTCTTCTTTTGTCTTTTTATTATCTTGAGCCGAGGGTCTTTCGGAAACAGCCTCTCTACCCCTTCGGGGTAGGGGTAAGGTCTGCATACACACTACCCTCACCAGACCCTACTTGTGGGATTTTACTGGATTGTTGTTGTTGTTGTTGGGAGGGGAAATTAGTCTCTGAGGGGAGGGCTCATCGGATCAGTGGTCTAAACCGGAATCAGATGTTAGATCGAGGAAGAAGAAGACAAAAGTTTAACAGGAGGAGAATACGTGAATGGGTTAGTGATGCGAGCTGGAAAAATAGAATGGGCTGGTCCTCTTCTAATTATCTTAGGGCCGAGCAAGTCTTCAGCAAGTATAGGTCTCTGCCTCCTCACATGGCCAAGCAACTTTTTCCAATTCTATTAGAATTGATCCAAAGGGGACCAGATTATTTCACGATGTGTCTGACAAGGCTCCTAAGCATATAGGAACAGTCGCTCCTCCTCCTTCTGCCAACGGTGCTTCACACAGTGGCATTTCTTCACCGAGCTCCAGTGACTTGTGCCCTTCTTCGATGGCCGCTGCTACAGGGGCAGCACCGGCTAAAGGCGGTGTTGTTATTCCACAGGCCCCCGCCTCTGATGGACCCAGCTCCATCGCCCCCTCATCTTCTATTGGGCTTAGTTGTACTGAGGTTACACTTCCAACTTCTTCTTCTTCGTCTTTTGGAGAGATTGTGGAGCATGCCCCATTTGATGTTAGTGCCGGACCAGTATTTCCAGTTAATATGCCCTCAAAGGTTCCATGCGCTCTTCCTTCCCGCTACTTTACTGGTGTTTCTGGACATTCCTATAGCAATGGGTATTAATTTCAGAGGTTGGTGCCCCTCAAGGAAATGGTGAGATCCTTTCAGCACCTAAGGTTCCTATTGCTAGCAATGCTTCTGTCTTGTATTCCTCCGGCAGGAGCAAGAAAATGGTACATATAGAAGACGCTTGTCCAATTTCGTCACGAAATGGAGGAGGGAATGTCTTTCTGGATAGAGGATAAACTATTAATCTTTGGGAAGTTTCTAGGTGTTTCTTTTGAAGGAAAGGAAGATAGGGTGTTAGAACTATTGAGAAAGATTGAGCAGCATTCTTTTTATGATGGTGCATATGATGGTGCAGGGAGGGATTTGGGTCAAGGTGTTAAGTAAAATAATTTATGTGATGTAGTGGTGTATCAGAGAAGGGGTCGGGTGTGTGATGGGGAGGAAGGGAGTTCGGCTATGGGGGGTGGGAAAAAAGGGGATATTGTTACTTATGGAAGTTAAGATTCTTTCATGGAATGTGAGGGGATGAATGACCCAAACAAAAGGGTCATCATCAAAGTGGGAGTTAGAGAGTGTGGTGCTAACCTAGTTTATTTTCGGGAGACAAAAATGGAAGTTTTGTCGGATGTGATTGTGAAGAGTGTTTGGGGAGGTAGTTCGGTAAAAATATGACTGGTTTCCAACAGTGGGGAGTGTCAGAGGCATTCTTTTCTAATGTGGGATGAAAGAAGCTTGGAGGTAAAGGAGATTAAGAAGAGAGTTTTTTCCTTAACAACACTTATCAAAGATAGAGTGAGTGGGGTGGAGTGGGGATTTGGGGGAGTGTACGGACCGGTAGGTAAAGGGTCCAAGGTATTTTTCTAGGAGGAACTGGTTAATGTGATGGGGGAATGGGATATTCCATGGGTTCTGGGGGGAGACTTTAACACTATTAGATTTCCGGAGATATTAGTGTGTAGTCTGATTTCGAGGGCCATGGAAGAGTTTTCTTACTTCATTAATGATCACTTTCTCATTGATCTTCCTCTGTCAGGGGAAAGGTTTACTTGGGCCAGGACGGAGGATTCCAACTCAAGGTCTAGACTTGATAGATTTCTGATATTGCCCTTCTGGGATGAGCTGGTGCCAAATGTGCTGCAGATTCCTTTACCTAGGCTGACTTCGTATCATTTGCCTATCTTGCTAGATGGATGCAGAGGGAGGGGGTGCATGCTCTCTTCCGATTTGAGAACATATGGTTGGAAGTGTCGGGATTTGGTGACAAGGTGAAAGATGGATTCTCAGCTCTGAGTAAAATGATGGATCGTGCGGCGGGCGGTGGCTTCTTGAGAGGATTCTCAGCTCCGATCGGGTGCTCAGTGCCCGAAGAGTTTCTCATTTGCTCTTTGCAGATGACACCATAGTTTTCTGTGATGCCGATATGGATCAGTTGACCTACCTGAATCAGATCTTGCAGTGGTTTCAGATAGTATCAGGACTCAAAATCAACCTCGGCAAGTGTGAGATTTTCCCGATGGGTGAGGTTGCTAACATTGATGCTTTGTCTTATGTTCTCAGATGTAAGGTGAGCTTCCTTCCCACTACTTACCTAGGTCTCCCATTGGGCGCTTCGAAGGATACTATGGTTTGGAATCCAGCGATCGAAAAGGTTGAAAAAAGATTAGCAGGTTGGCAGAAACGATACTTGTCAAAAGGAGGTAAGGAAGTACTTATTAAAAGCACTTTATCAAGTATGCCCACTTATTACTTGTCCCTGTTGCAAGCTCATGTGAGTATCACAGAAAAAATGGAGCGGCTTCAAAGGAATTTTCTTTGGGATGCGGCGGATGGAACTAGAAAGTTTCATCTAGTGAATTGGCAGACAGTCACTTCCCCAAAGAAGTGGGGTGAACTTTGAGTAAAAGATCTTAGGGTATTCAACAGAGTTTTGTTGGGGAAATGGCTGTGGAGATTCGGGGTAGAAGAGCATGCTCTATGGAGGGAGGTCATAGTAGAAAAGTACGATTCCACGGGAGGGGGTTGGAGGGCCAAGGCAATCATAGCACCTTTCGGATGTGGCATGTGGAGGAACATCATGAAGAATTGGGAAGCCTTTAGTGGTAGCATCACTTACAGGGTGGGAGATGCAAGGAGAATGAGCTTTTGGAATCATAGGTGGTGTAGAGAGGATACTCTGAGGGTCTCCTTCCCCCACGTCTTCAGAGTTTCAAACCAGAATGAATTGATGGTCCAACAGATTCGTAAGGAGCATGGAGGGGGTTAGCATTGGACCTCTCATTTAGAAGGAACATGCAAGATTAGGAGATTGTGGAGCTCCAAGATAAGACAGGCCCCATCCATCTTATGATTCTTGGAGATGGGGTTTGCGTGGCGATGGTTTGTTCACCGTAAAGTCTTTTTACCGGGGTTGCTCTGATGGTAAGCAACCGCCACTTCCAACCGAGAGGTTGTGAGTTCGAATCTCCCCAAGAGCAAGGTGAGAAGTTCTTGGAGGGAAGGATGTCGGGGATCTATTTGGAAATAGCCTCTCTACCCCAGGCTAGGGGTAAGGTCTGCGTACGCACTACCCTCCGCAGACCCTACTAAGTGGGATTATACTGGGTTGTTGTTGTTGTTGTATGTTGGTGAGAGAGGAGGCCACTTTTCCATTCTACTCGATTTGGTTCCTAAGGCGCCTACGAAGGTGTGCTTTTTTGCATGGCTAGCGGCGAAGGGAGTGATTTTGACTGCTGAAAATATGCAAAAGATAGGAATTACACTTGTTAGTTGGTACTGCATATGTAAAAGCTCATGGGAAGAAGTTGATCATCTTTTGTTGCATTATCCTGTGTCCTCGGCTTTGTAGAGGGCAATCCTGAATCTTTTTGGTGTTCAATGGGTGATGCAAAACACTGTAAAGGAAATGTTATATAGTTGGGCTGGTTTCAATCGAAGAAGAAAGCAAAAGGCGTAGAAGTTCGCCCCGTTAGCTCTTATGTGGATAGTTTGGGGGGAGAGTAATAGGAGAGCTTTTGAGGGGATTGAGTCTCCTTTTTCACATATTAAGAATAGTTTTTCAAATAGGAGAGCTTGTGTAAATTTTTTACTTTTTGGTATACTTCCTGTATACGGGATTTCTCCCTTTTGATTAATACAATTTACCTTATAAAAAAGAACATTTAAGTTTACTATTTCCAACAGTATCTTCGCGATGAACTGGTTATGGAAATTTAGCTTCAGTTAGTAAACTAAATACCGCATTCATTACATTGCTGGAAAAGTAAAAAATGCTTTCATTGACATACATCCATTGATCTGATCCTCCTTATCAAAAGAAAATAAAAACATAAACAAAATAATCCGTTATATCCGATCCTGTACTGGCTTCTGCAGATCATTTGTATTATTCATTTCTTGTTCTATCTAAATGTAAGCAAACCTTATCTTGGAAATTTTTTCTAGCTAAAAGGAGCGGACTTAGCAGATTCAGAAAATTTCTACAATTCTAATGGCGCAAACTACTTAGCGTCACAAGCAAAGCACGTTAAATGCTTGCTGCACCATTTGAAGACAGTCAAGATTACTCAGTTTGTGGCAGAAACCTCCGTGTTCCCGTTTTTGGAGTTCATTTTGAAGAACGGGAAGGTACTAGAGAATGTAGTAATCATAGCAAAAAGGTTCGAAGCAAATTCACCAGAGTACTTGCTAAAAGTTGCTCAAATATTACTAAATCTGCCTAGGGCTTCTTCCCGAGCAGTCATTAAGCTCCTCAACTGATGACATTAAAGTCATTTTGTAATTTCGATAATTCATCGGCTTGTTCGGAAGCTGCATGGATTATGTTTGATTTCTGTGGGGTGTCAGACATCTTGAATAGTTCAAACATGTTTTTCTAAGATGAACTAATGCATTTTGTTAAGGTAAATGTCTCTTGTTGTTGTAAACTTCTTGTCTCCTGGATATTATATATTCTGTTGCCTCAAGATAATACTTGAGTATATATCCCCTTAGGTTTGTGGCCAAGTCTTTACATCATGTGATTCTCCCTTAGCAATTCCAATTACCCCTTGTTTTATAATGCTGATTTTTATTTTCTCTTGAAAAAGATGAAGGGAGAGGTGGATTCCTTTAATAGCTTCAATCCTTGAGATATTCTTTTAATAGCCGAGGGACCGTTGGAAACAATCTCTCTATTCTCACAAGGTAGGGGTAAGGTCGGCGTATACACTACCTGTTGAGTTGTCCCACATCGGAGGGATTTGAGGTCCTTGGTCTCCTTATATGGTTTGGGCAATCCTCACCTCATAAGCTAGCTTTTGGGGTTGAGTTAGGCCAAAAGTCCATTCTTATCATGGTATCAGAGCCAGGCCCATCCCAATTATTGTTACCGATGTTGGGGCCCCATTTATGTTGTCCACGCTCCAGAGATCTGGGCGTGAGGGGGGTGTTGAGTTGTCCCACATCGGAGGGATTTGAGGTCCTTGGTCTCCTTATATGGCTTGGACAATCCTCACCTCATAAGCTAGCTTTTGAGGTTGAGTTAGGCACAAGGTCCATTTTTATGTTGTCCACGCTCCAGATATCTGGGCGTGAGGGGGGTGTTGAGTTGTCCCACATCGGAGGGATTTGAGGTCCTTGGTCTCCTTATATGGTTTGGCAATCCTCACCTCATAAGCTAGCTTTTGGGGTTGAGTTAGGCCAAAGGTCCATTCTTATCACTACCCTCCTCAGACCCCTGGATATTGCTGGTTATGTTGTTGTTGTTAATCCTTGAGATATTCAACTTTGGTTTAGTTCATATCTTGAGAAATAGCGGTTGCATGTAAGTTTATACATAAGATTAGTGAAAAACAATTGTTACGGTAGTCTCAGTACTTTAGTTGGTTAGCTACTCGAACTTTCACCTTGTTGGTGAGGATTCGATTTCCCATCTTGTTATAAAATGACTACCTCTCTGGTAAGTCCACTACTCAGAGTTCTCATGTCCGTAGGGATGCAGACTGTCTCTCTCGTTATATGGTATTGGGAAATTCCCACCTCATAAGCTATGTAGTACTTGAGGTTCGAGTACTCCTATAGAAGCTTTTTAGATTTTAATGTGTTTTATTTGAAGGGTAATGAATTCTTGTCTTTCTATTTTTTTTTATTGTAAATCTTTTTGGGGCTTTGGAGTTATTTTTCACTGAATAATTTTCAGTTTTAATTGTTTGTTCTCTTTTCAGTTTCTTCATTCGTTATTTATGTTTAATTTCATGAATAAATGACATGAAAATTGTTGGTATTTTCTAACGGCATTATAGTGCCATTATCTTCAGTTTTCTTTTGGTTCAACAAATATTTAACATGCTAATTAATGGTACTTTAATCTGTTGGTTTCTATGTTATCAGTTACAGACTTCAGACAACCCCTATGCATACATAAACCTTTTTTTTTTATCTAATATCAATTAATCCTTCACATTTATGTTATAATTGGTCATAAAATTCTTCTTATGTTTTAATAAAGAGATCAAAATGGTGCTTTATTTTTCCAATATCAAGAGAAATCAAGCTAGTGATAGCTAGTTCTTACAATATTTTCCCTGTCAATAGAAATCATTTTTACAATTGAAAGGAAAACAATTTAATTTCTGATTCCGTCTCTATATTATTCATTTAATGCCATATATTGAATATATTTTGAAATAAAATATCACTTACCATATATTCTAAATTGCAAGTAAATTTGCAAAAAAAAAAAAAGGATGTTTGATCAAAGATGAAGAAGCAAAATGATGGATTTGAAGGAGAGAATATTTTATTTTCTGTCTTTTATAATTTCCCTTATTATTGGTCTTTTCTTTCCTCTATCTGTTGATTCACAATGTAATGGAAATCTAGTAATTGTCAATTTTGGTGACTCCAATTCTGATACTGGTGGCTATGTTATAGTACGTGGAATGATGGGACAGCTTCCAAAAAAAACACACCATTAATCAAGATTTAGCTGGTCGAATGTGTGATGGCAAATTAGTCATTGATTATCTATATAAGTTGGTTTAAACTTTAATATTATCGCAGTGGGCGTATACAGAATTTTTCGTAAACAAACAGTGTCAATTTATTATTGCAATTTGGGTTATAAGCGTTTGAATTTGCCCTTTTGTGAGACTAGTCTGGTAGTGTTTTTGTTTAAGTCAACTAGTGACAATGTTGTGTCTTGCTACTCTTTCATTTTTCATACTGCCGGGTCTATGTAATAGCTATCGCTTTTGCTTTGCATCTATTTTCTGGTTTTCATGATGTTAGTTTTTTCTATGGTTTCTGTTGGTGGTACTGATATTGTCTCTTTTCGTCTTCTAGAGCTGAGGGTCTTTCAGAAACAGTCCCTCTACTCTCTCGGGATAGGGGTAAGATCTGCGTACACATTACCCTCAAGATTTCACTGTGTCGTTGTTCTTTTTCAAGGTTATATGTATTTGCATAAACATATGTTTTTGTTTTTTCCTTAAAGATACCATTTACTCCGGATCTTTTTTTGTTGTTGTCAGAGGCAAAGCCATATTTTGGTTTAGCGATCAACTGACTATTCTTTGTTGGAAAATTATATAATATATATAGGTAATGTATCAGGTTTTATAAGCGCATAACATAAATTGAATACCTTTTTATTGAAAATTATTTTTACTTATCCTAAATTTGAATACTCTTGAGAAAATTCCTGACTTTGGTACTTACTGTTATTTTTATTTTTTTTGTTAAGCAAACACAAATATCATTGTTGCAAATACAATTCATACTGAGCCCAATGAACCTCCAAATCTGATAACAGAGAAAGAAAAATAGATAGAGAAAGGGAAGCAAGTTCAGAGTCTAGAATTCAACTTTATCAATTTTCCACCTCTGTCTCCCATCACTATTAGCAATAGATTTGAAGTAGTCTCCAATAGTAAGCAAGAGGTTCCACCAGGTGCTAGGGGGGACCAAGCAATTATCAATGAAGTGGTTATTTTGGAATATTAGAGGTGTAAATAAAAGATACAAACAAAAGGAAGTTAGGGAGTATATTAGGAGAAATAAAATAAGCCTTGTTGGTTTGATAGAAACTAAGGTAAAAAAATAAATGCTAGTAGAATTGTTAATCTGCTGGTTCCTGGATGGGGTGTTCTAACAAATTATACTGATGCTAAAAATGGTAGAGTGTGGATCTTATGGTATGCAAATATGTTTCAAGTTGATGGTATTGAGGAGGAAGCTCAACTGATACAAACTAAGGTAAAAAAAAACAAATGCTAGTAGAATTGTTAATCTGCTGGTTCCTGGATGGGGTGTTCTAACAAATTATAATGATATGGTAGAGTGTGGATCTTATGGGATGCAAATATGTTTCAAGTTGATGGTATTGAGGAGGAAGCTCAACTGATACATTGCAAGGTCAGAAGCATAAAAGGGGATGTCACTTGCTATCTTACTGTGGTGTATGGGTACAATGGACTGGAGCAAAGAAGATCCTTATGGAGGAATTTACAAGGCTATTCATCAAATATAAAAGATGCCTGGTTAGTTGCTGGGGGTTTCAATGCTGTCTTATATGCCAAGGATAGACAATCTTGTAATCCTGTTAAATACTCTCAGATCCAAGAGTTTAGCCAATGTATACAGAAAGTTGGACTGTCACAGTTAGCTTGGAAGGGTGATTATTATTTCTGGACAAACAAACAGACTGGAGTGGATAGAGTATGTAGCAGACTGGATAGAGTATTTGGAAACTATGAGTGGATGATCAAGTGGAGTCATGTGGAAACAGTTTATGGTCAACCATTAATCTCTTACCATAATCCTATAATAGTGACACTAGCAGCTTCTTCTTGGATAGGTAAGATACCTTTCAAATTTTTCAATGTATCGGCTGAGCATGAGGAGTTTCATCAAATTGTGGCAAATGTCTGGAACTATAAAAGCAGTCTGGGCTTAACTCAGAACATTGAAAGGCCATTTAAAGGCCTTAAATGTTAAGGAGTTCAAAAGCATTACTCAGAGGATAGAGCTTATCAGACAGGAACTGAAAGAAGTGCAGGAGCAAATGATAAAGGCATATTCTGATGAGTTGCAGCAGAAAGAGAAAATGATAGTATTGAAGCTAGAAAGGTGGTCACTGATTGAAGAAAGTGTATTACAGCAGAAGTTTAGAGCAAAATAGATACAACTTGGAAATTCTAATACCAAGTATTTTACTGCAGTTTTGAAAGAAAGATCACAAAGTAAGCAGATCACAGAACTCACAACTACAATGGGAGATAAAGTAAATACACATGCAGACATAAAAAAGGAGATCCTTGGATTCTACAAGGCACTAATGGGATCAACAACTGCATCTCTTCCAGCCATAAACAGAATATATATGACTAATGGTCTAATGCTAACACAACAACAGAGAAGGGAGTTATATGGTGATATCACTGACCTTGAAATGGTGGAGAGTTTAAAAGCAATTGGAGATGATAAAGCCCCAGGAATAGATGGTTACAATGCTGTATTTTTCAAGAAGTCTTGAAACACTATTAGCAGGCAAGTCATAAGTGCCATCAAGGAGTTCTTTATAACAATCAAGATGTACAAGCCAATAAATTGTGCCACTATTACCTTAATCCCTAAAGTTTTCAATCCTACCACAGTTAAAAAGTATAGACCCATTGCATGTTGATCAGTCCTTTGCAAAATGATATCTAAAATTCTGGCCAATAGACTACAAAAAACCATGCCCAGCATCATCTGTGAGGCTCAAGAAGGATTTATTCTAGGCAGGAAAATTGCTGATAATGTCATCCTGGCACATGAGTTAGTCAAAAGCAATACCTGTGTCCATGTGACACCAAGGTGTATGATTAAAATTGATTTTCAGAAAGCATATGACTCAGCTAAGTGGATTTTCCTACAACAAGTGATGGTGGGAATTGGCTTTCCAACCAGATTTACTAACTGGATCATGGAATGTATCAAAACAGTGAGTTTCTCAATGCTAGTTAATGGAGAAGCAACAGAACCATTTGAAGCTGCTAGAGGACTCAGACAAGGGGATCCAATTTCCCCATTCTTATTTGCTATAGTAATGGAGTACCTTAGTAGATCACTTGCTGAGCTAAGGAAAGAGCCAACTTTTCAATACCATCCTAGATGTAAAAAGCTAGGTATTACTCACATGAGCTTTGCTGATGAGTTGCTACTGTTTGCTAAAGGAGACATGGATACTATCATAGCCATGTTCGAATACTTCTCTCAATTCCTTGAGCTTCAGGATTGCAGGCTAATCTGGGAAAAAGCTCAGTGTATTTTGGGGGATTGACACAGGCAGTGCAGAGACAGATTACTGATCACCTTGGTTTTGCTCATGGAGAATTGCCATTCAAATATCTTGGTATGCCTCTGTCCACCAAAAAGATTGCCTTGATTCAATGGCAACCTTTAGTGGAGAAGATTACTGCTAAGATCATTTCATGGACTGCCAAGAAATTATCCTATACTGGGAGGCTGCAATTAGTACAATTAGTGATATTTGGTATTGAAGCATATTGGGCTCAAGTGTTCATCATTCCAGCTAAAGTAATGAAGATGATTGAAGCAATATGTAGAAGTTTTGTTTGGTCTGGATCAAATTCCAATAAAAAAGCTTATGTATCTTGGGATAGAATGTGTACTCCTAAATCAGCTAGTGGAATGAACCTTATCAATCTTCTGCTATGGAATAAGGCTGCTATTACAAAAATTGCTGGGATCTAGCTCACAAGAAAGACAAACTGTGGATAAGGTGGATAAATGCTTACTATGTTAAACATCACCAGGTAGAAACAATTCCAATCCCTTCACAGGCAAGTTGGATGGTCAGGAGAGTAATAGCATCCCGAGAGTCCCATGGAAGAACCTAATCATCCAGAATTATGCTAGACCTAAAGCTGTGTTCAATTTCTGGCTAATGTTACAGGGCAGATTACCAACCAAGGACAGATTAGCTAACTGGGGACTGAATATAGACCAACACTGTGTTTTATGCCATAGCCATATTGAGGCAAGAGATCATCTGTTTCTATCCTGTACTTTTTCAACTGAGTTATGGGAGCAAGCAATGCACTGGATTCAAGAGAATCATCCAAAGACATATACTTGGGATCAAAAACTCCACTGGTTCATCAGTAAAGCTAAAGGGAAACATGTAGAGCTAATATATTCAAAATGGTGATTGCTGAAGTATCATATGCTCTATGGTTGGAAAGGAACTCACAGATATTTGAGAATACTTTTCGTAACAGTGAAGTCTTAGTAAGGGAACTAGCTTATATATGTAATGTTAGAGGTACTCCTAGAACTAGAAAGCAGATGAAGCAATTCAAGTTATAGTATATGAGTAGTTAGTTTTCTGATACGGGTAGTTAGTTTTCTGGATTAGATTAGATAGTCAGCTGAGTATAAGCTGGACTATGGCATTGTAACGCTATATCTTTGGTAATTAATAAAATCTTAATTACAAAAAAAAAACACAAATATCATTAACTCGTGTGTTTATTTATTTATTTTTTTTGTTTTATTTTATTTTATTCATTGCAGGCGAAAGTGTGAAAAATGGTTATTTAACTCCATTTATGGAGTCAATGGGCAAAAACTTTACAAGCGGAGTTAATTTTGCTATTGCTGGTTCTAAAACTCTTCCAGCCTCAAATTCTTTTAATTTGAAGGTCCAAATTGCCCAGTTCCATCGGTTTCGATCTCTTTCTCTTGAGTTTTTTGACAAAGG
The DNA here is from genome assembly GCA_034376525.1 of Nicotiana benthamiana. Classification (NCBI taxonomy): domain Eukaryota; kingdom Viridiplantae; phylum Streptophyta; class Magnoliopsida; order Solanales; family Solanaceae; genus Nicotiana; species Nicotiana benthamiana. Next base: position 141,981,577 of record CM067330.1, on the reverse strand, counting down.
TAAATATTAAATTAACCATATTAAAAAATGAATCTTTCCTATTAAAAATAATGACATTTTCAGGCCGAAAGGAAAAAAAGGACAAAAAGTGAAGTGGCGATGCAAAAAATAATAATTTCTTTTTATGATCAAGAAATCCCAGGATTCGAAATTTGGTGGCTAATGAAGTCGTCCTTCTACCCCTTTCTATTTAAATAGTAGGTTCTTATCTACGAAAAAACTCATAATGTTTGTATAATCCACACATTTATACGCTCTTACCACTGGACCAGAACAAGAATTACTTTTAGTTCGTTGTTGTTCAATTATTAAATTAGGAATATTATTTGTATATTTTAGGTAATGGAAATTTTCTAGGAGATGAAGATTTAAGGAATGCCCTCTACACAATTGATATTGGACAAAATGATTTGGATGGAGTATTTGGTGGTCTCTCCTATGAAAAAGCTATCCTAAAAATTCCTGATTTTATTTATGAAATTGAAAATGCAATAAAGGTAACTATACTTATAGTCCTCATCCTTTTTATATTTCTTATTTCTATAGTTTTTTGTTTTTTCTTTCTAAATTCGTATGCTTGTCCTTTCTCTCTCTTGGATTTATTAAATTTCTATATTGAATTGTAGGAAATTATGAAGAAGGTGGAAAGAATTTTTGGGTACATAATACAGGGCCAATAGGGTGCTTGCCAAAATCACTTGCAACATATAACAAGTATAAGGGTGATTATGATAAGCATGGTTGCCTAAGATCTCTAAATGAAGGTGCAAAAATATTCAATGACAAACTATACCTTCTCTGTGAAAAACTAAGAGATGAATTGAAGAATATCACCATTGTATATGTTGATGTCTACTCCATCAAATATGACCTTATTGCCAATTCTTCTAATTATGGTAAGTGTTCTTTTCTTTCATTTTTCCAAAAATATAATGCCACATTCACGGTTTTCACGTCAAAGCTTAAATTGCTTAGTTTAGTGTAAATATCGAATGTGAATAAATATTTACCGATTTCTCGCATGTGTATCGCTATCTTAAAGGATAAATTGCTTAGTTGAGTGTATACTGAGTGATGTAGGTAATGAGAGAGTCAAGCATTTTTCTACGTTGTTTCTGGGGGTGGGGCTAGGTTGATAATATTTCGCCTTGAATTGTTAGTGATTTATGTAGCTTCCACACCATTTTCTATGGCATTATTACTGGGTATTTTTATTGCTTTTATATTTATTTTTTGTTGGCTTTTGTTTGCTTTTATATTTATTTCCAAGGGTCTTTCGGAAACAGCCTCTTTACCCCCTCCCCCCTCCCCCCTCCCCCCTCCCCCGCTAGAGTTAAAGTCTACGTACACCTCCCCAAATTCTACTTGTGGAATTTTTACTGGGGTGTTGTTGATAGTGTAAATACTAAGTGTGTGGATATTCACTAAGAAGTGATTGGGTCTGTTTCGGTAGGGTTTGTGAATCCATTGATGGCATGTTGTGGATATGGAGGGCCACCATACAACTTTGAATCAAGCAACAAATGTGGGCAAGGAAATTACACAATATGTGAGGATAGATCCAAGTACATTAGCTGGGATGGTGCTCACTATACAGAAGCAGCTAATGCAGCTGTTGCCTCCAAAATACTCTCAACAAACTACTCTACTCCATCACTCAAGTTCAATAGTTTTTGCAACATTGCACCTTGATATGGGACTAATTACTCTGTTCAATCAGTGAGGTTGTATGCAGTTTTGTTTGGCAAATAAGTTTTTTCAGATTTTGTATAAAAAACAATAGTATGCAAACCTAGCAATTTCAATGTCAAGAAAAGCTATCTAACTTCAATACAAGATCCTGTAGGATATAATTCATCATCTAACCTGAATACAGAACACGTTAGAGAGAGAAGCTCTGCCTTCTCTCTAACTTTCACTGCTTCATCTTCTTCTCTGCTTCCTCTGTGTATGTAGGTTCACCTGCGCTGAGGGTGCCATGGCGAGAGGAAGAGGCCGACCTAAGAAAGTTCTGGTGCCAATCTATGCAAACAACACTATTTCCCCAAAAACTGTTAACACTGTGCTACAATCGGTTAACACTGTTCCATTGAAACCCACTAAAGATATTGTTTCATTGCCTCATGCAATTGCAGATTCGCAGCCATCTGGAGCTCCCGTGCTTCCAACAGCAGCTGATAAGGATGATAATAACTCAAAGCCTGTTACTGTTTCATCGAGTACTGTTACATTGACCCAGTCGGAGGAACCTTCTGCACAAGCTGAAACACTGGTACCTTCTCATCCTCCGGTGGTGCAAGAAGAGATAGGTAATGTCCTCATGCAGAACCCTGAACAACCATCAAATCCAGATCTAGCTAAGGCGACTAATGCAGCACCCAAAGGTTGGGCAAATCTCTTCCAGAAGAATAGATTTGCATCAAATGGTATGGTATTGGAGTATATCCCACCAACTATGCTCGATGGTAAGCCTGTTGGTCAGTTGATGAAAGAGGAAGTGGAGGAGGAAGAGCAAAAATGGAAGAGTGCTTTAGTAATTTTTGTGTTTGGGAATGGACCAGGATTTAATGCAATGAAACGATTCATTAATCTCCACTGGTCACATGTCCCAGAACCAGAGTTATATTACCATGAGGAGGGTTACTATGTAGCCAAATTCCTGACCATAGAAGATGCCAAAGAAGTGATGTGTGCTGGGCCATATACTATTGCTAATAGACCTATGATTTTGAAACAATGGTCTGCTGATTTTGATTTCACTGCCGAGTTTCCCAATGACATTCCCCTGTGGGTGAAGTTCCCTCCCTATGTCATGCTGGGGTATTAGGTCATTAAGTAGGATAGCCAGTGTCCTTGGTAAACCTATATTTGCTGATGAATGCACTACTAAGCAGACAAGGATTTCATTTGCACGCATGCTCATAGAGATCAATGTTTCCAAAATGTTGCCAAATGAGATTGAACTCATAGATCCAAATGGTAAGAAATTTGTTCAGGAAGTGACATATGATTGGAAACCGACATACTGTGAAAAGTGTCTTATGGTTGGACACAACTGTTTGGTTGTCCCCAAACCTCCACCTATTCACAAGCCTAAAGTTGTTCAACAATGGAGACCCAAAGTGGTAATTGAAAGTGTTATGCAGCCTAAAGAAATTCCCAAGCAGCAGACCCTACCAGAGCAGATGGTGTTTCCTTCTGTAACAGCTGATCCTGTAGAAAATACTGATGTGTTCATACAGGTGGATAAAGGCAAGCAGGTCCATTCTCCAACGTTCAATCTTACAAACTTTCCCCCATTATCCTCTGTGGTGTTGAGTAATAGATTTCAAAGCATGTCAGATAGTAAACCTGGAAAACCCCCTGACAAAGGGGGTCCTAGTTATACTCAATGAAGTTGTTAGTCTGGAATATTAGAGGTGTAAATAAGAGATATAAACAAAAGGAAGCTACGGAATACTTTAGACAAAATAAATTTAACATGGTCAGTTTGGTAGAGACAAAGGTTAAAGAACAGAATGCAGGGAGAATAGCTAATAGTTTAGTGCCTGGCTGGAAGTTGCTAGCTAAATATAGGGACTCCCCAAGAGGTAGAATCTGGATCATATGGGATGATCAGAAGATTAATGTCACTGGTATTCAAGAGGGAGACCAATTTCTTCATTGTAGTGTCAACACTCCTGCAGGGGATTTGGTTTGCCTCCTCACTGTAGTCTATGGTTGCAATGGATTGGATCAAAGAAGGTTAATGTGACAACAACTTCAGAATCTTGCTATTGGTATAACTGATCCTTGGCTGGTTGCAGGTGACTTCAATGCAGTGTTGTCTATTAATGATAGGCCATCATGTAACCAGGTTACCCAAGCTGAAATCCAAGATTTCACTCAATGTGTTCAAGTGGCTGAACTATCAGAATTGCCTTGGAAAGGGACTTTCTTCACATGGTCTAATAAGCAAACTGGTTCTGATAGAGTTTGTAGTAGATTGGATAGAATATTTGGTAGTTATGAATGGATGATTAAGTGGAGTCATGTACAAACTGTATATGACCCCCCTTTAATATCTGATCATAATCCAATGGTCCTTACTGTTTATGAAGATCACAGTCTCAGGAAAACTCCCTTCAGATTTTACAACGCATGGGCTAACCACAAAGACTTTCAGTGCATTGTCAAGGAACACTGGAAAAACACTGCTCAAGATACTCTCAAGGAGGTCTGGATCAATCTCAAGGCACTCAAACCTGTTCTTAAATCTCTAAATGTTAGAGAATTTAAGAACATTACACAAAGAATTGAGGATAGCAGGGTGGAATTGGCTGACATTCAAAATCAGATGAGGCTGCAATATACTGATGAGTTACAGACTAAAGAAAAGGATCTGATATTGAAGTTGGAGAAATGGTCAATGATAGAAGAGAGTATACTGCAACAGAAATCCAGAGCCAGATGGATTCAATTGGGAGACTCAAATAATAAATATTTTAATGCTCTACTGAAAGAAAGAAACCAATACAAAAGTATAACAAAATTGGTTACAGCAGGAGGTACCAAAATTACTAATCCAGATGCAATCAGAGATGAGATCAAGTATTTTTATAAATCCTTGATGGGAACATCAACTGCCTCCTTACCAGCAATTAACAGGTCCTATATGGATAATGGTCCTAAACTTACATACAACCAGATGCAACAGTTAATTGCTGATGTTACTATGGATGAAATTGTAGACAGCTTAAAGTCCATATGTGATCATAAAGCTCCAGGTATTGATGGATACAATGCTACTTTTTTCAAACAGACATGGTGTATCACTGGCAATCAGATCACTAGGGCTGTTATGGACTTCTTCCAGACCAGTAGAATGTATAAACCAGTTAACTGTGCCTCCCTCACCTTGATTCCTAAAGTTGCAAATCCACAATCAGTCAAGGAATTTCGACCAATAGCTTGCTGTTCAGTTTTGTATAAAATCATCTCCAAGATATTGGCCAATAGATTACAGAAATGCATAGCCAGTATCATCTGTGATACCCAGGCAGGCTTTATTCCTGGAAGGAGGATTGCTGACAATATTATCCTAGCACATGAACTGATTAAACATTATGCAAGGGCTCATGTATCTCCTAGATGCATGATTAAAATAGACTTGCAGAAGGCATATATTCTGTTGAGTGGGTTTTCTTACAGCAGGTGATGGAATCTTTAAACTTCCCAAGCAGGTTTATCAGATGGATCATTGAATGTGTTCAAACAGTGAGCTATACAGTCATGGTGAATGGGGAAACTACAGAACCTTTTCAAGCAGCCAAAGGTTTGAGACAGGGTGATCCAATTTCTCCCTTTCTGTTTACTATAGTGATGGAGTACCTCAGTAGAGCTCTTTGGGAACTTAAAAAGAATTCTGATTTCTCATTTCATCCTGGCTGTAAGAAGTTAGGTGTTACTCATCTCAGTTTTGCAGATGATTTGTTGTTGTTTGCCAAAGGAGACTTGAAGATTGTGTCCACTATGTTTAAATACCTCTCTCATTTCACTGAGGCATCTGGTATGAATGCTAATATAAACAAAAGTTCTGTCTATTTTGGTGGTGTTTCTTCTGATATACAGCATCAAATTGTAGCTCATCTTGGTTATGCACATGGGGAATTACCTTTTAAATACCTGGGAGTTCCCCTATCTACCAAGAAGATGTCTTTATTACAGTGGCAACCATTGGTGAATAAAGTTACTGCCAGGATAACATCTTGGACTGTCAGGAAGTTGTCCTATGCAGGCAGAATTCAATTGGTGCAAACAGTAGCTTTTGGCATACAGGCTTACTGGGCTCAAATCATCCTTATTCCTTCAAAAATTCTAAAGCTGTTAGATGCAATATGCAGATCTTATATTTGGACAGGTACTGCCAATATATCAAAGAAGGCATATGTAGCTTGGGACAAGGTTTGTCTGCCTAAATCTGCTGGAGGACTAAATATTATGAACTTGCTACTATGGAATAGAGCTGTCATTGCTAAGCTTGGGTGGGACTTGGCTCACAAGAAGGATGTACTGTGGGTTAAATGGATTCATGCTGTCTACATTAAGCAACAGCAGCTTCATACCATAAAAATTCCTAACCAAGCCAGCTGGATGGTAAGGAAGATTATAGAAGCTACTGTTACATTGCACCAATCACAGCTATTGTCCCAATCAGAATGTTCTATCAAGAAGCTGTATCTTCAACAGATTGGGCAGCTGCCAAGAGTTGTGTGGAAAAATCTAACCATCCAAAACTATGCCAGACCTAAGGCAGTGTACACTATGCAAACATGGACTGCACCTGTACACTATGCCAGCAAGACATGGAGACCAGGGATCACCTCTTCTTCTCCTGTGCCTTCACCATGCTACTGAGACATCAAACAATGCCTTGGATAGGGGTAACTCAGCCTAGCTTTCAAAGCTGGGATCAATACATCCAATGGATCATAACCATGGCTAAAGGGAGGACTACTCGAGCTCATAGTATCAAAATGATCATTGCAGAAATGTGTTATAACATCTGGTTAGAGAGGAACTCAAGGTTGTTTAGGAATGTGTCAAGTTCATATGGAGTCCTATTAAGTTTAGCCTGCAACTCCAGCATTCTCCTTGTAATTAGAAATAGAGGCATAGTAAATAGATGTTGGCTACGTCTCTCTTTTTGTGATAGTTAGTTGTGTGTAACTGGACTATAGTTATGTAAAGAATTTCCTTTGGTGATTAATACAACAACTTAATTACCAAAAAAAAAAGATCCTGTAGGATTCAAAATTTATATACAAACAAGCAGATCTATAAAAAAAAATGCATGCATATCAGGTTCTTGAGGCATGATTTTGTATATATAATGCCTAGAACAATGTACACGGGCATGAACACCTATACCTATAGACGACCACTACATCTCAAACTAGTTAAGAACAACTACATGAATCTCTATACATGTAGTGCTCCATTTGGACCCATTTTTACTTCAAATACTCTAAGAGCTCATTCCAGGAGGATATTAACAAAAGAAACTTAACTTTTAAGAATAGCCAAATGTAGGTAACAAGATCAAGCTCAAGATGACAAGTCGGAATTGGTGTAGAACTCAATAAAACCTACTTCAAGAAAGTTTTTGAAGTACATAGCTTATTCAGCTAAAAGAATCTTTCCATCCATTTGGATAAAGCAGTCCTCCCAAAACTAAATTGGTAGGAATATCAAAAAAGACCAAATGTCTAACCTAAATTTCAAGAGTCAATGTATCACCACAAAAATCTTGAAGCACCCTTTCACTTTGAAAGTGCACAACTAAAGAAATAGATAAAGAAGTACCAATACAACAATGCAAAGATGTTATTCTGATAGAGCTCAACTTGAGCGGATGTATCTTTTAGCAACAAATCACAATCCGAGTTTCTTCTCTGCCTTCTGAATTTGGTTAAGGAAAATCCAAGTCATCTGCATAGGGAAAAGAATGAAGCAAACATTTAGTAAAAGCTGACATAAATCTGAGAGAACAGAAGTTGGGAAAAACAGAGGGAAACATACCATAACATGAGGGGCAATCCTAACACAATATACTGGGAATCCGGTGTAAAATTTGAAGGGTCCTCCTGCCTTCAAAGTTTTCATGGCACAATCGAAAGAACCAGAGTAAGGCAACTTTCCTTCAGCATCTGGCTGCATTTTCTGTATCTGAGTCTTGACGTAATCAAATGGTAAACTGCAAGCAGCAGCAAAGAATCCAGAAACACTGCTGGCCCCTGTGTTATAGGAAAGAGAAAGATAATATCTGTTAATAGTGGAAACACTGCGCCTCATGGGAGATATTGAATTTTGCATCATCCCATAAGAACACTAACATTCAATGACAGTCAATGTGAAGAACGAAAGAAAAAGATGTACTTGAACACACAATATTGCAGACAACCTTTGCAAAGTACTATTTCCATGTTATTGAATGCCACAACAGAAATAACTTCCCAGGGAACATTTTAGAGTCAGCAGAAGAATGAACTGCCCAACTCACTTGGCAACACCTCAAAGGCATAGCTTACATCATCTAAGTCTACACTGACCAACATTACCAGAGTCCCAAATCCCCTCAATCTACCAAGCAGTTTGAATGAATTTAAGCTTCATATGTAGAAAGGCAGGAAGCAAAGCAGAGAGTAATATAAACATTTCCCAACAAGCGGTTCATTTTTTGTAAAACATTAATAGAACCAAAGAAAGAAATCAGGCCACCCTAAGATGCTGATGCTGCATTCTCTAGCAGATAGTAACTTAAATGATTAACCAGGCTATGCAAAAGATGGGTGAAATTCCTAAAGAAAAGTTTACTGATTCTTTTTCCAAGACAAGTTGCATCATTTGTTCCCCTCTTGAAATTACAATCCGAGGTTAAACCCTTCTTGAAGGAAGACATTGAAGAAACTCGAATACTTAAGACTAAAATCAGGACCCTTAGAAGCATTAGTACAGAAATTGTCTTACCTACTACTGTAGCAGCCTCACCCAAGCCAAGGTTGTCCCTACAGAACTCCACACTCTGATCATAAGAGGCAAGCATTCCCATGTTCAATGCCATTGCCCTTACTACTGTGGGGCCAGCACCTTTCCAGAGGGCTAGAACTCCTTCATCAGCCACAATACGGGAGAGTGCATGAAATGCATTTGTGTAGTGGCGTCTCTGTGCTAAAGGCAAGGTAGCATCAGCTTGCATACGAATGAGGGCTAAATCTGCTGGACTACCAACACATGCACCAATTGCTCCAGCAGTAAGACCACATAAAGCCTTTTGGTACAGAGGCAAGGGCTTCCCTTCATTAGCCTCAATGGCCTTGTTCGTCAAAATTCTATTTCAAGAAAATCAGAAGAAAAGCAGAAAAATAAGCCCTTTTTTTCTTTTATTGGATGAATATAGGCATGAATCTTAACAAGCAAAAGGCATAACAGCACTAAGTTGGTATTTTGTGTTAAACCCTCATCAATATCACCATCATCAATACAGTGCTTTTCACTATGTCTCTTATCCTTTTACCTGCTGAGAGTTTTACACACCAATTCTTTTCAAAAGATACATAAGCTCAATATTATTCACATAAACACATAAAAGTTTAGCAAAAACCTGCATCCCAATGGATGTTCAACAATAATATCACAGACCTTGTAATTAAAGCACAATAGAGCAAACCCAATAAGCCCAATCAACTAATAAGATTACAAACAAGACAAAGCTGCAAAACTTTCAAAAACGATAGCAGCCAAGTGGAGGGAAGGGGGAGAGGATGATATGGGTTGTCGTAATCCCAAGCTATTCAATAAATTTGAAAAGCAAGACTTGCAAGAAACCAAAAAGATAACACTTTCATAAATTTATTCCTATGTCGACAACTCTTATACTAAGAGTAACTTCATTAGAAAGAAATTCCAATAAGATGTGCCAGCATCTCAATATGAGTTGTTCAGACTGTGTCTTTGATTCAGAAAAGCCAAATGGAAATATTTGACCTGAGAAGGAAGGTACAATTGAAAAAGTATTATGCAGAATTATTGTGGTATCCAGAGTAAATCCATTGAAAACCTCCAATTTATTCCACACTTATATGTAATGTATAACACATAATAGTTGGAGGGTGGTATGATGCATCACAACTGACAACTATGAGCCAAGATGCATCAAAGAACAATAGAAGGCAATCCTAAGCCTGTGAAGTATTATGAACCTTGACATATATACATAGTACTTGAAAACTTTCCTTAATAAATGCAGTGCATTCTGAATGGAGACAAGATAATATTAGGACAAACAGTCACCTGAATGTCCCAAGTCGTGCTGTTGTATACGTTGCCTGCCTAAGAAGCCCAGCTGACAGACCCTGCATAAGATGATAAAATAATTGATGGCATGGAATCAGGAAAAACCCATACAACACAAAAAGTAGTAAATAAACAAGTGCATCAGGCCATCAGCTCAATGAAGCTGATCCAATAATGCATGACATTTTTTTGGGCAACCTTGATACAAAACATCAGCCTTAGATTGAAAGCACATTGATAGTATGGCATCTATCTAGGGGTCGAGATAAGTCAAGGATTGAGAAGTCCAACTAATCTTTGAAGCTACGGTCAGTCCGTCACTGAAGCTTATAATATTTGCAAGCTTACCAATTGTCTTTCAAGAAACCATCTGGATTTTAGGTATAATAATCAATTTTCCCTAATAACTCTCACAGGAAATCTAAAAAAAATCTCAATTGATAACCATACAACAGATAAGTTAACGCATGGAGTCACCTTATATAATCCAATTTATGTTACTTCGCACCGGTCTAATCCATGATATGTTATACTTAAAGCATTCACCAATTAAAAGTTTGAATGGAATCAGAGTATCTCTTATGCATTGCACCAGTGATGGGTATTGCAGAACGAAGAACAGTTGTATTAAATATAGAAAGACTTTCACCAGCTCATTTCTAGAGGAAAACATCATCTAGTTCTCTTGGTGATATTTTCCAAGTGTACTATTGATTGACAAAAAAATTCAGAAATTGTTCCTTTCAGGCATTTAAACTTTTCAAGATCATATGTGGTAGTGAAAGGTAATGCTAAAATACCATAAGCTCCAAGGAAGTACTAATCCAGTAAGTCATAACCAAAGTAAAATATTTCAAAGATTTATCAGTCCTCTCTTGAGAATACTATAACGTATGGACTACAACCCCATTCAGCACCAAGATTAAAAGAGCAGGGGACTCATTATTAGTGGGGAATTAAAATACCTATCTTTTCTTGTGATCTAAGATAAAATAAGGAATCATTCAGTCAGAGATCAACAAGTAAATGGTGCAACATTATTAATCAAGGACCGAGTTAACCAATATAATGTCAGAGGAACAAACCTTGTAAAAGGCACCAAAGCCTTCATTTTTAAGCATGGTCTTGGTGACATCAACTGCTGATCCCTGACCCAATTGTATCCTCACCTGCCATCATAAGAAAGTACCATAAATCAGAATAGATCCCATCAATTTTAAGAAGTAATATTACAAACTGCCAGAATCAAACTTTATCTCGTATTGCATAAAAAACCCAAAGATTCAGTTTTTGTTATCGGAAACAGCCTCTCTAGCCCCTTGGGGTAGGGGTAAGGTCTGCGTACACTTTACCCTCCCCAGACCCCACTTGTGGGATTTTACTGGGTTGTTGTATTCAGTTTTTGTTATAATGGTGGTGTCCGTGCCAGCTTGCACACAACTCGACTATTCCATCGAGTACCTGCTACCTCCCACTAGTACCAACATAGGCAGAAGCGGAGCTAGCATTTAAGCTACGGGTTTGGTCGACCCAGTAGCTTTGGTATAAATCATATATTTGTCTTAAGAAATTCAATGAATGTTTACAAATTATTCATTTAGAGCCCATTAACTTAACTAAAATACCGAACTCATAAACTTCAAATAGTGGCTCCGACTCTGATTACAGAGGTACCAGATAACTCTTACACCAAGGGTTAGGTAGATGGGAAGGAATTCCTAGTGTAAAGATCAATATTTTTAAGACTAGATCTTGTTCATTCACTACAAAAACAACTCTAAATTGGAAAAAGTAAAATGAGACGTTGCAGCATAATCACCATATGATCTAAGATCTGAATTCACCAGATACACCATAAGATCAAAACCAAACATCACATACAAAACAAAAGGCAATAAAACCCCAAAATGACACTCATTTGAGCCAAGATCTGAACCTGACCCACTAACCAAACACATCTTAACAACAAAACAACGCCCCTAAAACATCAAAAAGGCAGGATCCTTACAAACAAGAACAGTAGTAACCAACTGAAAAAAACAAGTGGGTTCAAGGGGCAATACCTTGATCATATCGATGGGCTGAATAACACAGGTGGCAAGCATACCAGAAGCACCTCCATTAACAAAGGGCTTAACGGTGGGCCAAACACCTCCAGATTTTGGCTTCTCTCCCATTCTATTTCCTGTTCTCTTTTCCCTTCAGATTCAAAAAAGAAAAAGAGAATAATAAATGGGGGGGTGAAGCTCTATGAGGGTTTACAGAGAAAAAGGAGAAAATATAGGGAGTGGGGGGCTAGCTATTTATACACTGTTGGAAGCAGCAAAGATCAGCTCAGTCGTCGAGCCAATAAAAGCAAGCCCTCTTTGTGGCCTCTGGTATCCCGCTTGTGTGCGACTAGACCTTAATTTATTCTCTCTACTCTTGGCCCTTGATTTCGAGAAAATTACACTTTTAGAAATTGTAGTAATATATGTTTACTACTATTTTTGGGATTTTTAGAGCCCGTTTGGTCAAGCTGTCAAAATCGGCTTATTTTGAAAAGTATTTTTTTCAAAAGTACTTTTTTCGAAAATACTTTTAAAAAAATTGGTTGTGTTTGGCCAATTTATTTAAGAAAGTATTTTTTGTAACATTTGATTAATAAATTGTGTTTGGCCAATCTTTCTAAAAAGTGCTTTTGAGTGTCAAATTATCAAAAAGGATAGTATAAAGATCTTATGATTATTTTAAAGAAAAAAATAAACTTAAATATTTATCGTAATATACTTTTATTACTTTATTTTATTTAATTAAAATATGAAGCATAAAGTAAACATACATATTAAAGAATTAAATCAATTTTATATATATAGTTATACCAAAGCATAAAATATTATCTTGTATAATTACTTATTGTTACATGATGACTTGAATAATCAAAATATATCATTCAGTATGAATTAGAAGTCTATTCCACAATTACTATATACTGATAATTCACCATGAAATAATAAATAAAGTCACTTACATATGCTGATATTTCTCAATAATTTCATCTCTACGTCTATCGCACAAAGCCTCCATATTATTAGAAGAATTGTCTTGCATTTCTAAAGGAATAACATAAGGCTCATTTCCTTCCTCAATCTCTGTAGTAATGTTTTTATTAGCATAATAGTTGAATTTTTTATCGGTAAAAGAATATTATCGGATGAAATTACATATAACTATGATAGTTATAACTAGATGATTCTGAGTGGCAAACTTGAAAGATCATATTAAGCGTAGAACAAAAATATAATTTTTAATATATTAAAAAATATTTTCATAAAAAAATGGTTCAATTCAAGTTCAAAAAGGGTAACTGATTATTAACAACACATAATGTATAATTTTATTTTTTAAGAATTAAAATTCAAAAAGAAATTAATTATTACCTAACTACTAACTTTGTACTAAATTACCAAATGGTCTATTGTGAGGCTATCACTAACGTGGATGTATTTTCTTCTTCTTTTAATAATAATATAAATAGATTATCCGATGCTATTGTAAATTTATTACCTACTTGTAGGTAATTTTCACAAATTAGATTCGATAAATGTTTTAAAGATTCGGGAACTAATAGTATATAACAGAAGAAATTATAAATGATTATTTGTAGGAAGAGGATTGATAATCCTAAGAAGGCCATACATAATTTGCTTAGTGTGAAAAAAAGAAGAAAATAAATTGGAAAGTTACAAGACATTACACATGTTGAAACACGTTTTCAAGTCACTGAACTAAACGTGTGTTCATATTTGTAGGTTTTGATAAATGACAAACCGACGTGAACGGAACATTGACATATGCTGAAGTCCAAGCACAAGAGAAACAAAGATCAAGATTTAGTAAAGCAACAAAGTTATACATGAGTCGTTCTATATTTGTGATCTTGATCCGACAATTGATTCAAGACTTGGCTTCTCTCGTAAAATTATTTTTATCAAACCATGCATCTTTATTTTAAAGCAAAATGATTTTCAAACATTTCATTTTAACCAAAATGAATTTTAAACATGTCTTTCAAATCTGGACAAAGATAATCGATTATGTACTTTATGATAATCGATTATGTTAAAGCAATGTACACCAGATTTTACAAAGCTGTAAGATAATCGATTATGTACCTTATGATAATCGATTATGTTAAAGCAGTGTACACCAGATTTTACAAAGCTAAAAGATAATCGATTATGTACCTTATGATAATCGATTATGTTGAGGCAGTGTTCACCAGATTTTTAAACGCTACAAGATAATCGATTATGTACCTTATGATAATCGATTATGTTGAGGCAGTGTTCACCAGACTTTTCAAAGCTACAAGATAATCGATTATGTGCCTTAGACTAATCGATTATGTTGAAACAGTGAGCATCAGATTTTACAAAGTAGCAAAATAATCGATTATGGCTTTCTGGTAATCGATTATATTAAAGACCGTTGCCAAAGTATTTTCACACACTGAAAAATAATCGATTATGTATAATCAGACAATCGATTATGTTAAGCATAAAATCGGAAATTGATTTTTGAACGTTGTCAGCTAATCGATTATACAATTTGGATAATCGATTATTCTGCTTAAAATCTGGGATTGATTTTTGAACGTTGGCAGATAATCGATTATGCAGAATCAGATAATCGATTATCCTAGCACAAAATCAGCATTTTGTGATTGGCAATTAAGCAACGGTCTTGGGTGTTTTGAGCACTATAAATACAACTCAAATTCACTCTTCTAAGTACAACAACTGATTACATTCTTGCTAAAGCTTACATACTCTCTTTGCAATCATTTTATATTCATTTCATAAGTTTTTGAGAGCCAAACTCTTGACTAAGTTGTTGTGTTCTTGAGCGTATTTATTTACTCATATCTACTCTTCAAGAGAGTTCTGTTTAAGTGAGTGCTAAGTGTTTGTACACACTTGAAGGGATAGTCTAATCCCTTGTTGTAAGAAGGAAAAGTAGTTCCTTGGATTGAAGTCTTGAGGTGCGGTATCTTCGAGCAGGTTGAAGTCTTGTAGAGTGTATATCTACGAGCAAGTGTAATGGTTTGTTAAGCACCCGTAAGCTTAACGAAGTTAGTGTAAAACTCGAGAGAGTCTCTCGGGGACTGGACTAACCACACGTTGTGGTGAACCAGGATAAAATCCGGTGTGTTCTCTCCTTATCATTTTAATTACTGCACTTACGTTATTCCTGCAATTTTAATTCCTCAAATTTACATTGTTTTTTATTATAACGCTATTCACCCCCCCTCTAGCGTTAAGCGTATATTCTAACAATTGGTATCAGAGCCATACTCTCTGAAAGACTTAACAGTTTGAGAGAAACTTTCCATGGCTTCTACTCGTAGTCTTTATGCAGGACTAGGTGAAGGACAATGCTTCACAAGGCCACCACTTTTCGATGGCACCAACTACACTTACTGGAAGGAGAGAATGAGGATTTTTGTACAATAAAACAACTTCCAACTGTGGAAAATTATCAAAAATGGAGAATTACAACCTACCAAAAAGGTTGGAGAAGAACTCGTTCCAAAAACGAAAGATGAATACGACGCCGATGATATCAGAAAAATAGAGAACAACACAAAGGCAATCAACATGATGTATTGTGCAGTGAACCCCGATGACTATCGAAAAATATCATGTTGCACCACTGCCAAGCAAATGTGGGACAAATTAGAAATCACCTACGAAGGTACGGACCAGGTAAGTGAAGCTAAAATTGATTTTCTAACCCACGAATATGAACTGTTTCGCATGAAGGAAAACGAGAAGATAGATGACATGTTTGAACGATTCTCAAAAATCGTTAATGACCTACACGCCCTCAAAAAGACATTCACGAATAAGGAGCTTGTCCGAAAAATTCTACGAAGCCTCACTCCGGAATGGCGTTCCAAAGCCGATGCTATCCAAGAATCAATCGGCATCACAAACGTCACCAACGACGGACTACGAGGTAATCATAAAACTTATGAATCAACTATTCTTAACTCTCCTTTGGATGATCAAAGGAAAAGAAAGATTGCGCTCAAAGCATCAACAACTCAACCTCAAAACTATGAGGAGTCAAGTGATGAAGATGTCGAGCTTGGACTCGTCATTAAGAAATTTCACAAGTTCATGCAAAAGAAGTATGAACGAAAAGGTAAGCAACAAGGCAACCAATTGAAGTGCTATAGATGCGGAGAAATCGGGCATATCAAATCAAATTGTCCAAACATCAAAAAGGAGAAGAAACCATTCAAGAAACTAAGAGCATACATCTCTTGGGAAGGCGACTCCGGAGACGAATCAAGTGATGGAGAAGGAAACGAGACCGCAAACTTGTGTCTTATGGCACACGAAGAAAATCAAAATGAGGTATGTACTTCTTCTAAGAACTATTTCACTTTAGAAGAAATTCAAGATGCATTTGATGAGTTGCATAAAGAATTTATTAGCGCTTCTAAATCTATAAAAGATTTAAGAAAACAATTTTCTTCGAAAGAAAAGGATTTTGAAAAACTTACTTTTGGAAATGAGAAATTAAAAGAGGAAAACAAGTTTTATGGCAAAAGAAGCGCCGACAAACCCGAAAGCTCAAATAAGGATTGTACTTCTTGCAAATCTCTAAAGGAAGAAGTAGAAAGTCTTAGAAGCACTTTGCACAAATTCAATTCTTCACACAAAAATCTCAATGAAGTGCTTGTAAATTTGAAATCCACTAAGCACGGTATAGGCTTCAAACACGAGCCAAAAGAAAAAGTTGAGTCCATTCCTAAACCACCTATGACTCAACTTAGGCCAAACAAAATAAATGTCATCACTCAACCTAGAAATGTTAATCCTAGAATTGCATCTCATTCTAGAACAAATGCTAGGAGAAATATTGGAATGTATAGACCACCTAGACAAACCACATCAAAACTATATTTCTAAAAATGTAGTGAACACTAGAAGAAACGTTGGCATGTATAGACCACCTAGACAAGATTTTCGAAAACTACATCAAAACTATGTTCCTAAAATAGAGTGAAAAATTTTAGACCCCCAAATTATTATCATCCTAGAAGAATGCACAATCCGAATGTCGTTTGTCATTATTGCAATAAAATTGGACATATTGCTCCCACATGCTTCACTAGACATAGACATTTCACTGCAGGACAATCACACCAATATGTTGCACCTAACGCACAAGGACCCAAAATGGCTTGGGTGTCAAAATCTCATTAATTTGTTTTGTAGGTGTGTTTGAAGGGATCAAGTGTACTTTGGTACCTTGATAGTGGATGCTCCAAACATATGACGGGGGATGCATCAAAATTCCTTCAACTAAAACCCAAGGAAGGAGGAAATGTTATTTTTGGAGACAATAACAAAGGAAAGATTATCGGTATTGGATCGGTCGGTAAGGACAAATCCTCCTCCATTAAGCATATTTTGCTTGTTAAAGGTATTAAACATAATCTCTTGAGCATAAGTCAATTATGTGACAAGGGAAATCTTGTATTGTTTGACTCCGAAGAATGCTTAGTTATCCGTCGTAGTGATTTTAAAATTATTCTTCGTGGTTTTAGAATGGATAACATTTATATGGTTGATCTTGAAAATTCTTCATCAAGTTATGTGAATTGTCTTTTGAGTAAAGAAGACGACATGTGGTTATGGCATCGTAGAGTAGCTCATGTAAATATGAATTTTTTTAACAAACTAGTTTCACAAGATTTAGTACTTGGTCTTCCAAACATGAAATTTGAAAAAGACTCTACTTGTGATTCATGTCAAAAAGGGAAGCAAACAAAAGCCTCTTTTAAATCTAAAAATATTGTTTCAACCACTAGACCCTTACAACTTCTTCACATGGATCTTTTTGGACCATCTCGTGTTGAAAGTCTTGGTGGTAATCTTTATGCTTTTGTTATTGTTGATGACTATTCTAGATTTACATGGACGTTATTTCTTGCTCATAAAAGTAATGCCTTTCAAGCTTTTAAAAGTTTTCTTAAACGTGTTCAAAATGAAAAGGACACAACCGTCACTTCCATAAGAAGTGATCATGGGGGGAGTTCGATCACAATCTCTTCGCGGACTTTTGTGACGAACTCGGTATTGAACATACCTTTTCGGCTCCACGTACACCACAACAAAATGGAGTGGTAGAACGTAAAAATCGATGTCTCGAAGAGATGGCTAGAACCATGCTCAATGAGGCCGAAATTCCCAAATATTTTTGGGCGGATGTCGTGAGTACCGCAAGCTATGTTTTAAACAGAGCTATCATTAGACCGATACTCATGAAAACTCCCCATGAACTCTATAAGGGAAGGAAACCAAACCTTTCCCATCTTAGAGTCTTCGGTTGTAAATGTTTTATTCACAACGACGGAAAAGATAACTTGGGAAAATTTGATGCAAAATCTGATGAAGGAATTTTTCTTGGTTACTCATCACGTAGCAAAGCATATAGAGTGTTTAATAATCGAACCAAAACTGTTGAGGAATCTCCTCATGTAGTATTTTGTGAAAATGATGCTCGCTTGGCGAGAAAGGATTCGTGTGTTGTCTTGCAGATGCTTTAAAGAAAATCAATCTTCAAGACGAGGTACAAAAGGAGGATCCAAAGGAAGTTCAAGATGAAGTCATGGAACAACCTTCAGAAGAAGTACCACCACAAGAAGAAAAATCGATAATGCCTAAGGCTTGGAGGACGTCTAAAGACCATCCTCTTGACAAGGTAATTGGCAACATCGAGAAAGGGGTAAGTACACGAAACCTTCTTAAAGATACTGTAGGACATATGGCTTTTGTTTCACAAATAGAACCTAAAACCATTTCTGAAGCAATTGGGGATGAGTATTGGACCTTGGCAATGCAAGAGGAGCTTAACCAATTCAAACGTAATGATGTTTGGGAATTGGTGCCAAGACCCGATAATCATACCATAATTGGCACGAAATGGGTTTTTCGGAATAAATTAGATGAAAATGGTATAATCACTAGAAACAAAGCTAGGCTAGTTGCCAAGGGATATAATCAAGAAGAAGGCATTGATTATGAAGAAACTTATGCACCCATTGCACGCCTAGAAGCCATTCGTCTATTACTTGCTTTTTCATCATCTATGAATTTCAAATTATTTCAAATGGATGTCAAAAGTGCCTTCCTCAATGGGTTTATTCAAGAGGAAGTGTATGTTGAACAACCCCCGGGTTTTGAAGATTTTACATCTCCCGACCATGTCTTCAATCTTAAGAAAGCTTTATATGGTCTTAAACAAGCTCCTCGAGCTTGGTATGGACGTCTAAGTAAATTTCTCTTAGACAATGAGTTTGAAAGGGGGAAAGTTGACACCACACTTTTTATCAAAAATAAAAACAATGACATTCTATTAGTTCAAATTTATGTCGATGATATTATTTTTGGTGCTACTAATGATTCTCTATGCGAGGAATTCTCTAAGTTAATGACTAGCGAATTTGAAATGTCGATGATGGGTGAGCTAAACTTCTTCTTGGGGCTACAAGTGAAACAAATGAAAGAGGGAACTTTCATTTGCCAATCCAAATATTGCAAGGAGTTACTAAATCGCTTTGAAATGAGCGACGCCAAAGCAATGGCCACCCCAATGAGTACATCCGACCATCTTGACAAAGATGAGAAAGGTAAGGAAGTAGACATCAAAAAGTATCGAGGTATGATCAGATCTCTTCTCTATCTTACTGCTAGTAGACCGGACATCATGTTTAGCGTGTGTTTATGCGCTCGATATCAATCATGTCCGAAGGAGTCACACTTAACTGCGGTAAAACGGATTATGAGGTATCTTGTTGGAACAATACATGTGGGACTATGGTATCCCAAAGATTCTTCATGCCAACTTGTTGGCTATTCCGATTCCGATTTTGCAGGTTGCAAATTGGACCGCAAGAGCACTAGTGGCACTTGCCATTTGCTCGGTAGCTCCTTAGTTTCTTGGTTTAGCAAGAAGCAAGTTAGTGTTGCGTTGTCCACAACCGAGGCTGAATATGTAGCTGCGGGGAGTTGTTGCGCTCAAATCCTTTGGATGAAACAACAACTCTCGGACTATGGCCTTAGTATCGATCATGTCCTTCTTCGATGTGACAATACTAGCGCCATAAGCTTGACGAAGAATCCTATTCTTCACTCAAGAACGAAACACATAGAAATTAGACATCACTTTATAAGAGATCACGTTCTCAAGGGCGATGTCGAAATTGAATTTGTTGAAACCAAAAATCAATTGGCCGACATCCTACTAAGCCTTTAGAGAAAGAGTCCTTCTTCCGAATTCGTAGTGAACTCGGGATTCTTGACTCCACGTTGATCTAATTCATGCATTGCATTTTTATGTCTTAACGATTACTAACTTGAGCGTCGGAGGCGCCTAATTCTTTTTTGCAGGTATCGCCCCAAAGACAGGGGGAATTATCAGACACTGGTGCAGAATAATCGATTTCTCTAAAGTCAATAATCGATTATTCCCCATATACGTTATATGTTTATTATGCTGGAAAATTGACATAATCGATTATACAACACTACAATCGATTATCTAACAGGTTTGGCTTTGCAGGATTTTAGCTGTTAAATATAAAAATCGATTATCACATATCCCTAATCGATTATGTTGACATTTATGTTCAGGTGTTAAGTCACTGTGTGAAAATAATCGATTATTTAAAATAGTGTAATCGATTTTTCTACTACCGTCTCGGATGTCCGTTACTACATTTCCTGAAATAATCGATTATCTCAAAAGCACAATCGATTATTCCCCGAGTAAATGAATAATGTCTTATCTCCTTGTTTTTTTTTCAGTTTGCATAATATTCTGTCCTTTATTTTCATGTATTTGCAATATTGTTCAATCAATAAAGAGTTAGTTATTTTTTTTGCTAATATCAAAAGGGGGAAGATATGGGCTATGCACATTGGCATAAATTGAGGGGGAATTCATAACTTGAGGGGGAATTCGTTGCATATCTATATATACTTGTCTTGGATCGTCATTATGAATTAATTAATATGCATATCCCGATATTGGTTTGCCATTATCAAAAAGGGGGAAATTGTTGAAACACGTTCTCAAGTCACTAAACTAAACGTGTGTTCATATTTGTAGGTTTTGATAAATGACAAACCGACGTGAACGGAACATTGACATATGCCGAAGTCCAAGCACAAGAGAAACAAAGATCAAGATTTAGTAAAGCAACAAAGTTATACATGAGTCGTTCTATAATTGTGATCTTGATCCGACAATTGATTCAAGACTTGGCTTCTCTCCTAAAATTATTTTTATCAAACCATGCATCTTTATTTTAAAGCAAAATGATTTTCAAACATTTCATTTTAACCAAAATGAATTTTAAACATGTCTTTCAAATCTGGACAAAGATAATCGATTATGTACTTTATGATAATCGATTATGTTAAAGCAGTGTACACCAGATTTTACAAAGCTGTAAGATAATCGATTATGTACCTTATGATAATCGATTATGTTAAAGCAGTGTACACCAGATTTTACAAAGCTGAAAGATAATCGATTATGTACCTTATGATAATCGATTATGTTGAGGCAGTGTTCACCAGATTTTTAAACGCTACAAGATAATCGATTATGTACCTTATGATAATCGATTATGTTGAGGCAGTGTTCACCAGATTTTTCAAAGCTACAAGATAATCGATTATGTGCCTTAGACTAATCGATTATGTTGAAACAGTGAGCATCAGATTTTACAAAGTGGCAAAATAATCGATTATGGCTTTCTGGTAATCGATTATATTAAAGACCGTTGCCAAAGTATTTTCAAACACTGAAAAATAATCGAATATGTATAATCAGAGAATCGATTATGTTAAGCATAAAATCGAAAATTGATTTTTGAACGTTGTCAGGTAATCGATTATACGATTTGGATAATCGATTATTCTGCTTAAAATCTGGGATTGATTTTTGAACGTTGGCAGATAATCGATTATCCTAGCACAAAATCAGCAATTTGTGATTGGCAATTAAGCAACGGTCTTGGGTGTTTTGAGCACTATAAAGACAACTCAAATTCACTCTTCTAAGTACAACAACTGATTACATTCTTGCTAAAGCTTACTACTCTCTTTGCAATCATTTTATATTCATTTCATAAGTTTTTGAGAGCCAAACTCTTGACTAAGTTGTTGTGTTCTTGAGCGTATTTATTTGCTCATATCTACTCTTCAAGAGAGTTCTGTTTAAGTGAGTGCTAAGTGTTTGTACACACTTGAAGGGATAGTCTAATCCCTTGTTGTAAGAAGGAAAAGTAGTTCCTTGGATTGAAGTCTTGAGGTGCGGTATCCTCGAGCAGATTGAAGTCTTGTAGAGTGTATATCTACGAGCAAGTATAACGGTTTGTTAAGCACCCGTAAGCTTAACGAAGTTAGTGTAAAACTCGAGAGAGTCTCTCGGGGAGTGAACTAACCACACGTTGTGGTGAACCAGGATAAAATCCGGTGTGTTCTCTCCTTATCATTTTAATTACTGCACTTACGTTATTCCTGCAATTTTAATTCCGCAAATTTACATTGTTTTTTATTATAACGCTATTCACCCCCCCTCTAGCGTTAAGCGTATATTCTAACAACACAAACAAAAAATAAAAAATAAGAAAGGTCAATAAAGACTTTGGAAAGTTACAATATGATTCATGTATATGATATCTTTAATTTTAAACGAATAGTAAAAATTAGAAACAAAAAAGAAAAGAAAAAACTTATATCAGGTAATTTGGATAATATATATTTACGGTGAGAATAGTTTGTGTTGAATAAATTAATTTTCTACTTCTGCTTCTGCTGCTTGGAAGAAACAAGAATTTTATGTTTCTTCCCAAAAGCAGAAAAACTGCTTCTGCTGTTGGCCAAAAGTACTTATGCGTCTTGGCCAAATAACTTAAATTTTTAAAAAAATACCTTTTTGAGAGAAAAAATACTTGTGACCTCCAAGAAGTTTGGCCAAACAAGCTCTTAATTATATTCTTTGCTTTCATCAGTTCATGTACTACTTTCATCTCATTTATATACGTAATAGTATCTAACTGATTTTAAAAAATGATAAAAATAAACTAAATATATGTGTTATACCTAAAACTTTCTTGATACAAGATGCCTTCAACATGTCATTTCATTAAGTGCATATTATTTAAGAGTAAAGAAAAAACTATTAAGATTAAAAAGTTTCCACAAATAAAAATGTCTTTTTTTAAAGAGTCATAGTAGAATAAATTGAAGGGCACCTTGGAATAAGTTTTTCTCTCATTCTTTTAGCTCTAAAATTAATTAATTTTGGTATAATTATATATGAAATCTTTTTTCTTGCAAATGTATATATGTAATTTTTCAAGAAGCTCCATACAAGTCTGCTTAATATGGAGAAAGTAACATACGGTGACATCTTCTTATTTTATTCTTCAGGATACCGAAAAGGCAACACTGACTTTAGACCTTCCTCAATACTAAAGTTATACCTTGCTTTAATGGTGGTTATTAAGTAGGCGTTTGGACATGAATTTTAGTTTCTTTTTTCCTTTTTTAATTTGAAATTTTATTAAAATTTGGATTGAAGATGAAGTTGTGTTTGGTTTTAATTTTTGCAATATATTTGGATGTCTTTTTTTTTAAATCATGAAACATGATTTTACCCCCACAACTTGTAAAAATATCAAGACCACCCTAATTTGATTATACTACTTGAAATAAATAATTAAAATGCTATTGTATAACTGTAATCGTATTCTGCTTTACTGCAATATGCAAAAGATGCAAAATCAACTAGGACTGATGTTTCACCATCAGTTGCCAAAGATATATCTGCCAAAGATAAAAAAATTGATGGGGTCATTTTTAAAAAATTTAAAATACATGGTAAATTGGTAAAACTAAAAACTAGCAAATTCCAATTTTCAATTGAAAAAGTGGTGAATCAGTTTTTCAACATGAAAATGGATTTTCAAGTGAAAAGGAAAAAATTGGTAAGATGTGATAACCAAACATTATTTTCAAAAACAAAACTGAAAAAAAGGAAAAATTTTGTATGTCCAAACAGCTCTAAGGTGAAAGAGTGAGTATTTCAATTATGGCCTTATCATTATTTATTTGGTGTATTATAATATAATGAAAGATTTTTTTTTTCTTAAGAGATAATAAAAATAACGAAGTGGGATTGTAATCTCTTGTTAGAAAATTAAGTATTTCAAAATATTTACAATATGGCATGTACGTTTTTTTTTATCATTTCATCAAATATTAAGGTATTATATCGCAAGTACGCAAGGTAAAAAAACGAGTAGCGAAGAATAAGAGGAGAGAAAAGTAACGATGATATATTTAGAGCATGCAACGACTAATGGCCAAATTGACTATTTCCCTTGGTTGATTTTGGTTCAAAGTCGAGTGGATTGTAAATTTGTAATGTTGTATCTTTAAAGGATCATAGTAGTACATCTATCACCTAACGATTGTATAGTTAACTTAAGTTAGTTAGAACCATAGCTAGTGAGTTGGTTGTTAGTATAGTTAGCTAGGTATTAGTTGTATAAATTTAGCTTCCCACTACTTGTAATGACAGCTTTAACAGAATACAATTTCTCTTTTTCATTCCTTCTTCTCTGTTTTCTTCTTCTTCTTCTTCTTCTTCTTCTTCTTCTTCTTCTTCTTCTTCTTCTTCTTCTTCTTCTTCTTCTACTACTACTACTACAATAGTTGAATAGCTATCATAAATTTGTCTCAATCAAACTGAATTGGACAAGGTTTACATGGTATTATAGTTTCTAGTGACTGAATTGAGGGGTCTATCACGAGATCTACAGTGAGGATCGAGGAATTTCAGTCTATGATTGTTCAATTGTAGAAGATTATGTGCAAACCCTAAGTTTTGTTTGTTCAAATGGCAATTGATGAATCAACTTACAGTATTCCGAGCGAAACAACTAATGGATTGATTTCCATGGCTCAAATCCTCGATTACACACATCCAGTGTATTTGAATCCTTCAGATGCACCTGGTTATCTTTCTGTAGAAATTCAACTGATTGGAATGAAAAATTACACAATATAGAGTCGTGTGATGAAAGTTGCTCTTTCAGTAAGAAATAAACTAGGTTTTGTGAAGAAGGATTTTGAAGGTTAATTGCAAAAACAGTGGGAACGGTGTTAATGCAATTATGGTTTCATGGCTAATGAGCCATATGAATACAGATTTACTTAGATGAATTTTGTTTCATTCTGATGCTTTCTGGTTTGGAAGGATCTCAAGGAGAGACTCAATAAGGTAAACACTTCTCGAGCATATCATTTACATAAAACGATTGCTACTATAACACAAAGAGTTTCCTCTATTTATGTGTATTACTCTAAATTAACCTTTGGATGAGCATGATTCTATAGTACCTTCTCCTTGTTATGAGAGTGAACAATTAGAGAACACGATGTGTAGTTGGAGCGCCATAAGTTATTTCAATTCTTAATGGGACTGAATGATTGATACAACCAAGCTAGATCTTATATTTTGATAATGAACCCTGAACCTAACGTAAATCAGGCTTATGCAATGGTAATACAAGATGCAAGTCAAAAAATGCTAGCTGGAGGACATTGTGTAATGATAGAGAGGATTGAACCAGTTTCTCTTTTATGATAGTAAAGGTACAGGGCAACAATATCAAAAGAAGTATAATTTACAATATGAATTTTGTAACATGAAAGGGCATACCAAAGTTGAATGTTTCAAGTTGATGAAGTGTGACTACTGCCAAATGAAGGGACATCTCAAGGAGAATTGTTACAAACTCAATGGTTTTTCACCAGATTTAAAGATAAAGAAAAGAGCTACCAATGTGGCAGAGAATCAGTATGGTACTAATGTCTATGGTCAACAACAGGTGGCTAGCAATCAACAGACACTTGCATTTGTCTAGCAGCAGCAACAGATAGCAACTCCATAGTTTACACCATATGTATTCACTCAAGATCTAAATCAGCACAATCAAATCCTGCGCATGTTAAACAAGTCCAACATTACTGAACCATGTGCTCATATGGCATGGGCAAATAATGTCACTTGTCGATCAGATGATACTGTGTTTAAATTTATCATAGACAAATGTGCCACCAATCACATGATTAGTAATGAAGGTTTGTTACATTTTGATACTGGTATACTAGCTGGTGATGCAGGGAAAGTGCAACTGCCTACAGGAGATTCTGCACAAATTTCATAGATTGGAAATTATCATATAACTAGAGGTGACATTATCCAAAATGTCTTATGTGTGCCGGTATTCAAGTTTAATCTTTTGTCTGTGTCTAAGCTGACAAAGGAACTGAATTGTTGTGCTATGTTATTTTCTGATTTTTGTCTATTTCAGCATCTCTATACTAGGAAGGTGAAGAAGACTAGTAAGGAGCAAGATAGACTGTATGTGATGTATTTACAATGGATCAGAAGCAATGCAGGTGTTAGGAAGTCTCTAGTTTTTCAATAGAATAAGTGCAGATGTTTGGCACAAGAGGATGGGACATGTTCCTATCTCAATATTGAGAAAATGTTCTACGTTTAGTAATGATAGTTTGGCTATAAGTCACTGTGTTTCCATTAACAAGAAAAACTAGGATTTCTTTCCCAATAATTCATAGCATAGTTGAGGATGTTTTTCAGTTGATCCACATGGATGTATGGGGTCCCTATAAATCTATTATCTATAATGGAATGCAGTTTTTTCTTACTCTTGTAGATGATCATACTAGATGGACCTGGGTTTCCTTAATGAGAGTCAAGTCTGATGTTATTCTGTTACAACAAAACTTCATTATAATGATACAAAATCAACTTGATAAGAGGATTAAAGTTATGAGGTCTGATAATGGCTCGGAATTCTTTAATCACAAATGTAGCTCTTTTTTTCATCATATGGTATTCTACATCAGAGTTCCTGCCCTTACACTCCTCATAAGAATGGAGTGGTGGAGAGAAGACATATGCACATATTAGAAATTGCACGAGCTATTAAGTTTTAAAGGGGGTTTGCCTTCCAAATTTTGAAGTATATGTGTAGAAGCTGCAGCTTACATCATTTATAGAATACCCTCTATTGTGTTGCATAACAAGTCTCGTTATGAGTTTTTTTTCCATGGCATCAACCTTAGATCATATGACAATTATTGGTTGTCTATGTTATGCTACCAGACTTCCTAAGAAAGACAATTTTTTTGCAGGGTCCATCGAGGCTATGATGATGAGATATCGAGTCCATCAGAAGGGGTACAAGTTTTATGACCTGGAGAATGGTACTTTCTTTACTAGCAATGATGTGGTCTTTTTTGAATACATTTTTTCCTTTTCAGTCTTCACAAACCTCTCTATTACTAATTTCTCCTATTGTGTCACATGTGCCCTATTTTGATAGCTCAGTACCATGTGTTTCTATCCCACAAGAACTTGTGTCTTAGCCTATAGGTACAAATGATGCAACATTTTTTTCCAATAAAGGCATTGCCTACAAAGATGCCTCTCTCCCTTGCAAATGATGTTATTGATCCCCAGGATGCTTTACCAATTTCTCAGGGGTCTCCTCCTGTTACTGGCCCTATTGACATACCAGAGAGGACTATTAAGCCACCAATATGGCTTAAGGATTATATAGTCCCAGGCAAAGGACATCAGTCTTCTACAAAGTGTCTTGTGGCCTACAGTGGTTTATCTGTTAAATACCAAAGTTTTATTTCTATGTTCTCATTAGAGACTGAACCTAAGTCTTATGCAGAAACAACTAAGGATCCTAGATGGATTGATGCTATGAAAGGTGAAATGCAAGCCTCGGAATGTAACAAGACTTGGGAGGTGGTATCACTTTCACCTAGTAAAAAGGCAATTGGTTGTCGATGAGTATACAAAATAAAGTATAAAGCTATTGGTGAGGTCTAAAGATTCAAGCAAGGCTTGTGGCCAAAGGTTATAACTAAAAGGAATGGCTAGATTATGAGAAAACTTTTACTCTTGTAGTGAAAATGGTTACTGTTTGATCAATTATTTCAGTAGTTGCATCCAAGAATTGGGCTATACATCAAATATAACGTCTATAATGCATTTCTGCAGGGAGATCTTAATTAAGAAGTATATATGACCATGGCTCAAGGTTTTTCGGCTACTGAAGGTAAACATCAGGACTGCAGGTTGCTTAAGTCCTTATATGGACTCAAGCAAGCCTCCAAGCAATGGAATATCAAATTGACATCTGCTCTGTTTGCATCAGGCTTCACCCAAAACCATCTCGATTACTCTTTATTCAGAAGATGCTTAGTTGGAAAAACTATGATTGTCTTGGTTTATGTGGATGATCTCTTTATCACTGAGGATGATGCCATACTTATTCAAGATACTAAGGATGCATTGCAGAAGAATTTCAAGATTAACTATTTGGGTGACCTCCGATTCTTTTTGGGAATTGAGTTTGCTAGAAACCAACATGGGATTTTGACGCATCAACATAAAGATGTGTTAGAACTTATTTCTGATATGAGTTTAGCATGTGCTAAACCTGTGGTTGCACCAATTGAACTCAATCAGAAGTTAACAACTGCTGAATTTGACACGCATCTAGGCTTGGAGAATGATCCATCACTTATTGATCCTGGGAGCTATTAATGACTAGTTGGGAGGTTGCCTTATTTGACAATCACCCGACCAGATATCTCATATGCTAGCCAAACTCTTAGCCAATTTATGCATTCCCCTAAGACTTCTCACATGGAGGCTGCTATCAGAACTGTCAAATACATCAAGAAAAGTCCTGGTATGGGAATTCTTATGTCATCTACTGCTTCTTCTCACTTACAGGCCTATTATGATGCTGATTGGGCATCCTGCCCATCCACTAGAAGGTCTGTTACAGGTTATGTGGTAAAGTTAGGGGACTCCTTGATTTCTTTGAAGTCTAAGAAACAATCGACCATCTCCAGAAGCTCATCCAAGGCAGAGTACATGAGTTTAGTTTCTGTGATTGCAAAGATCGTGTGACTTGTTGGTTTGTCCAAAGAATTAGGTGTGAAGGTTGAGTTGCCTGCCCATTTTTAGTGTGACAGCAAATCGGCTATCCAGATTGCTGCTAATCCGTTGTTTCACAAACGTACTAAACACATAGATAATTCGCGAGAAGACTCAGCTTGGTTTGGTCCATACAATTTATGTGTATACTACGGAGCAACATGCTGAAATCTTGACAAAAAGCTTGAGATCTTTGCAACATCATTATCTGCAGCTAGGAATGAAGGATGTCTTCATACCTCCTGGCTGGGTGGGGGGTGGGGTAAAGGATCATAGTAGTACAACTATCACCTAAGTATTGTATAGTTAACTTAAGTTCGTTAGAACCATAGTTAGTGAGTTGGTTGGTAGTATAGTTAGTTAGGTATTAGTTGTATAAATATAGCTTTCCACTACTGATAATGACATATGTTATTTTAACAGAATATATTTTCTTTGTTATTCCGTTATTCTCTGTTCTTTCTTTTTCTCCTTCTACAATGCTATCGTAACTTTGTCTTAATCAGACTGAATTGGACAAAGTTTACAGTATCCTTATACCAGTATATGTTGCGTGACTATTGCAACTATATTCGTGTTTACAACTACAATAATAATATCAAATTTAGTGAATTTTTATAAATGAGATCTAAAAAAATAATATGTATGCAAATTTTAAAATAATTATTTTTGATATACGATCGACTAAAGTCTTAGTATTATTCCATATACAAGTTAAATAAAAACGAAGTGTCATAATTGTTTTCGCGAAAGGAATCTTACAAGAAAAACAAACATTTAATTGGTGATGGGCATTTTCTTATACTGGAATTTGACATCAAAATATGGGCTGATCGTTAAAGTAGAGTTGATGATGATTCTTCCAATTGAAGAAAACTAAATAAATTGGGAGTTTGCTGTTAAAATAAGCCACTTTTTGCCTTTGCTCGACACACTCTCTGTAAGAGTTGTAAATTAATTGACCAATCAAGGGCACATATGTAATTTACTGTCAAGATTGTAATTTTCGTTTTCGAATATCCACTAGATTCAGATTTCAATGTTTGGCCGTTTGGCGTGATGAGAGCTTTTTAAAAATTATTTTTTCCCACTTGTTTAGGCGGCGATATCTTCAACAAAATAAATAATGGCATTAAAGTATATCTAGAAGTTTAATAAGGGTGTTAATGGGATTTTAGACCTTTAAATATTTAATCTTGCCCGCCTTACGAGGTCTGCACTCTGCAGGAAAGTTGATCAATCCGACGATCGCTTCAAAGCATGTTTTACCAAAAAATACCCCCAGCTGTAACATCAATAACAACAAATAATGGAGTAACAAAAGATCAACTTTTATGCTGTGAGTTTCAACATTTTTGTTCGAGTAATATTTGCAAATTTCAGCTGATAGCTGTTCATATGTTTTGTGTGCTAAACTTTTGAATTAAAAGCATGTAAGTTTTATTATTTCTGTATGAGGCAAAAATGTGGTTCGCCTAGCCGTCGCCTAAGTGAGTATGCTCCACACAATGGGGTCGCCCTCAGAGCCTTTCCAATCAAGTGAGGACGGGCGATCGAGGACGTTCTGATCTATTGAATAGAGGAACGATATTGTTTTGAGCTAAGCTTCTATCGTACAAAAATCCACCAACCCTTGTACTTTACTTTTCGTGTATTTCGAGAAAAAGTCTCCTAGTATATAAAGGGGATATTAACCTTGTAATAGGGCAGATTGTTTACTCTGAATATACCAACTCTCTCTCTATCTCTATTGTTATCAAACTCTCTCTCTCTCGCTACTGCTATCAAGCTAACTTCTTCACATTTCTATATCTCTTTCAATAACATAAACTCTTTATTATTTATACATATTAAGGATGTACCACGATCCTAATACGATAACCACTTCTAGAACTTATTATACTTGATTGTGATTTGCCCCCATATCTTTTTGATTATGTTTTTAGCTTATAAAGTGCATAGATCTTTTGAGCAAAACAATTTGGTGCCGTCTGTGGGGATTCGAGAATCAAAGTTATAGTTTGTGCCTAGAAAACTACCGACAACCATCCCTTACATCACACAAACAACTATGGCTGACAACTGTGCAAAACTGAAAGCGATAGATGGAGTTGGGATCGACCTTATGGATTCACTCAACGAGGTAGATGAAAACAATATCTCGAACGCAACCCCCAACACCATGATGAGCGTAGGAACCCCACCTCTT
Source organism: Nicotiana benthamiana (assembly GCA_034376525.1). NCBI lineage: Eukaryota > Viridiplantae > Streptophyta > Magnoliopsida > Solanales > Solanaceae > Nicotiana > Nicotiana benthamiana. Next base: position 141,950,406 of record CM067330.1, on the reverse strand, counting down.
CCGCCCGCAGATCTGACGGAACCACGAGAAAGGCATCTTCTACATCTACATCTAAGGAAGCCCCCCGGAAGACAAAGAGCTGCTAAAAGAATGGCTCGCAAGCACTCTCAACGATTTGGTCGAAAAGCCGCCACAACGTGGCGTAATACGCACGCCAATGATGGATCTCACCATGAAAGAAGATGAACCGGAGGTCGTGTGAGTAAACAATGCGCTCGCCGACAGTCAGACCAACAACGATGTGCTCACAACCATACTTAGAAAAATGGAAGAAATGGACCAAGAAAACAAGTCGCTCCGCGATCAAATGAAAGAACATCAAGAAAGAGTGGACAAGATCTCGGGCGCTCCTAAGTTATTACCAAAGCGCGACGTGGGGAGGTTCGTAGAACAACCTTACACAGAGGAGGCGCACCATACCCCATCCCAAGGACCTTCAAAATGCCCCCCTATCTGAGGGTGTACGATGGGACCACCGATCCCGAGGACCATTTGATCCACTACGTCACGACTGTAAAAGGAAATAATTTGGTGAAGTAACATGTACCGTCAATACTTCTAAAGAAGTTCGGCGAGACGCTGACCAATAGGGCATTGGTATGGTACTCCCAACTACCGGCCAAAGGTATCTCCACGTCCGAGTAAATGGCGGACAAGTTCGTCACAACACATGTTGGAGCGAAGAAGGCGGAGGCAAGGGTCAACGACATCTTCGCCATTCGGAAAACTGTGGGAGAAGGGCTCAGGGACTTCTTGGCCAGATTCAACAGAGTCCGGATGAGCCTGCCGAATGTATCGGAAGGCATGGCAGTTGCCGCTTTCCAAAACGAGCTAAACAGGGACAGCTCGAGGGCGACCAAGAAGGTGCTAAGTCGCCTCATGAAATATCCCCCTGCCACATGGGAAGAAATCCACAACGCATACTGCGCCGAGGTACGAGCAGATGAGGACGATATCAACGGCCCTACCTTGTGGCTAACAACAATACTCCCAGAGACCAGGAGGGACCGACGCAATGAGGGACGGCGAGAGGAAATCTCGCGTCCCAACAGGGAAAGTCACCAACCGTATATTAGATCATCCTATCCACCGCCACCCAGGCACGCAGATGCACTACACCGACACGTCACCCCCTACGAAATGAACGAGGTATGCTTCATTTACTATCTGCACATAACTTCTGTGTTTCCCCTTCAGAGGTAGTGTACGCACTGGAAAAGCTGGGAAACAAGGTACAATAGCCGACAAAGATGAAGTCGGACCCTACTACCCGGAAATCAAACGGCCTATGCGAGTTCCACCAGGAGCAAGGGCACAAGATCGAGGACTGCATAGGCCTCCGGAAAGAGGTGGTCAGGATGCTGAACCAAGGATTCATGAGGTAACTACTCAGAGACAAAGGGAAGCTCAACTTCGCACGAGGACCGGATCAACCCAACGGGCCACCAAGGCCGCCCTCACCAACATGCATGATCAATATGATCATCAGCGACGGCAATGAATCGGCGATCAATCGTGTCAATTTACCACCACTCACAAGTTGAAGCGAACTATCGCCCACGAACGATATGAAGACTTCTAAGATAGTATCACCTTCGATAAGTCTGACACTGACGGTTTGTCTTTTCCTCACTAAAATGCCCTGGTTATTAATTTACGCATTGTAGATACAGATGTTAGGAGAATTATGATTGATAACGGAAGTGACGCTTGTATTATCCACCCGAGGGTCCTCGCACTCATGGTGCTTGAGGATAAGATAATACTGCACCGCAAAACGCTGACTGCTTTTAACAATGCAGTAGAAAGAACCTCCGGAGAGATAACGCTGCCTATCTTGGAGGCCAGGAGTCACGCTGGAAACCACCTTCCACGTGATTAACCAGGAAACGACGTACAACGCCATCATTGAACGGCCATGCATACATGCCATGAGAGCAGTCACCTCCAGTTTCTATTATATGATCAAATTCCCTACCCCATGGGGAATATTCAGCATACAGGGTGAACCCCACACCGCCCAAGAATGTTACAAAATAGCTCAAGACTATGCCCGCACAAAACAACTCCAAGGAGCGAGCATAGAAGCATAGCAATCAGCTCTGTCGGGGACTAAGGTTCCTCCGACAGAGGACGCCATCAAAGATCTGGATATCACGGAAGCCAGCAAAGCTACGGTCGAAGATCTCGATCCCGTACAACTAACCGACCACGACCCCACAAACAAGGCCTATATCAGGCATGGCCTTTAGGACCGAAGTAAGTATCGTGAATTTTTATCTAACCATGTGGACTTGTTTGCTTTTTCCCATTCAGATATGCCAGGAATACCATGGGACATCGCCATTCACAAACTGAACATTGACCCGCTATACCCGCCCGTGAGGTAGATGAGGAGAAAGTTCAATGCCGCCATCAATTTGTTAGAAATAACGCTCTACGCTAGGGGGGGTGAATAGCGTATTAATAAAATTTGGCGTTTTCTTGCGGAATATAAACTTTGCAGGAAATAAACAAATGCAGTAAAAATAAATTACACCACGATATATACTGGTTGGCCACACTTTGTGGTTAGTCCAGTCCCCGAGAGACTCTCTCGAGATTTCCACTAACAACCTTGTCAAGCTTAAGGTGCCCAACAAACCTTTACACTTGAGACTTGAATCACACAAATCTCAAACACTTGCTCGGAGGTTCCTCACCTCAAAGACTTCAACTTGCTCGGAGGTTCCTCACCTCAAAGACTTCAACTTGCTCGGAGGTTCCTCACCTCAAAGACTTCACCTTGCTCGGAGGTTCCTCACCTCAAAGACTTCAACTTGCTCGGAGGTTCCTCACCTCAAAGACTTCACCTTGCTTGGAGGTTCCTCACCTCAAAGACTTCAACTTGTTAAGCTTCCGGGTGCCTAACGAACCTTTACAACTTGAGAACTTGATACAACACAAGCCTCAACCAACCCGCTTAAGGAAACCTATCCCTAAGACTTTACAAGAAGAAATATAACACTCCTTCTTACTACAAGTGTTTAACAAGAACACTCTTTTACTCACTTTACAAGAACTCTCTCAAAGAGTGGATTATGAGTACAAAATATATGGCTCAAGAACACAACAACTCAATCAATAATCTTGGCTCTCAAAAACAATGTAAGATATGAAATTTGAATCACAAGAATGTAATGTATGCTTTGTAATTTTTCTGCAGTGTTGTTGTATTTAAAAAATGATTTTCAAAGAGTGTTTTATAGAGAAAATGGAGCAATAGACCGTTGCTTTTAGTTCCAGAAAACGCTCCTGAAAATCTGCCTGACAATCGATTGTTGATATTACACAATCGATTGTTGGAGCAAAATTTCAACAGACAAGATCCTTAAAATCCGGTTAAAAAGATTTCTGTTGAATTTTTAAAAAAATGACAATCGATTGTTGACTTTAGACAATCGATTGTTGTTCAAACATTCAAACTATTTCTAGCAACTTTTTGACTAAAAGATTGTGTAAGGATTACACCATAAATAGATAAGCCGTTGGAAAAAGTCCGTTTGGAAAAATCACTAAGCACAATCGATTGTTAAATAGTGACAATCGATTGTTCTTCATTTTTGAAGATTTTGAAAACATTCTGTAAGTTGTCCAAAACTTTGAGACTAAGTATAAAATCTGACAATCGATTGTTGAACAGTGACAATCGATTGTTGCTTCAAAAATAATTTCAAACGAAGTTTCTGTCTCAAGACAACATTTTAAAAACTAAGTATAGAACTTGACAATCGATTGTTTCTTCAAGACAATCGATTGTTAAACCCAATTTTCTCAAAACGAGTTTAAAAATCATTTTGGAAAATATGCGAACTTATTTCTTTAAAAACTTATGATGCATGATTTTATGAAAATCATTTTAGGTGAGAGCCAATATTAGAAATAAGTCGTTGAGTCAAGATTACAAATTAAGACCTACTCAACAGTTGATTGCATCTTCTATTCTTGAACGCGTACTATCCATCTTGTACTTGGACTGTTATTGTTCCATCACCGATGCTTGTCTCAATGTTTGGCATTTATCAAAACCTACATGAATCAATACACGTTAGTTCGAGAACGTGTTTCTTACAATTTCCCCCTTTTTGATAATGGCAAACATGTATCGGGATATGCATAATGATAACAGTTCAAGATAATTCAATATGCATCATAGACATGTTCATGTTGCATAAGATATTCCCCCTCAAATGATGATTCCCCCTAAATGCATGCAGTTATATCAAAGTGCATGGGAAATATATTATGCATGCATAGCCCGTTTATCTTCCCCCTTTTGACATTAACAAAAAAGGGCTAGTTCAACAAACGTCAACATAATCGAATATAGATACGGGATAATCGAGTAGTTGCACTGGAAAGAAAAAAAAATTCCCCCTAAATATAAGATTCCCCCTGAATTTATGCAACACATATATTCAAGGACTTTGCATAAATATGAACATGCATATAATATTCAAAGAAGGCATGTAAGTATGCATAAACTCTAGTCTTGCATATAGCCTTTCTTTTCTTCCTTTAAAAAAATATGTACTTCCCCCTTTTGAAAATATCAAATAATTCATATAATGGAAATAGGAGAGATATTTCAAATGAAAATCAACTTTCATTAAATAGATAAAATATTACATAGGCCATTAAATAAATAAAAATACAAGAAAATATTTAATCCTCGTTATCATCATCTTCGTCCATGTTTTGCGGCGGTGCCTCAAATGGGACAACAGCACCATATTGATAGTTGACATGGTCAAAGTATCCTTGGACATAGCGGGTTAAGTTATCAACTTTTGTCTCAATGCGGGTAAGATGATTTAAAATATCCGAATTTGGATCTTGATTTGGAGGAGGATTTTGAGGAGGATGTGGAGGAGGGTGATTGTCATGATCGCCACCACTATGAAATGAAGATTCAGAAATTTCCCAGTGTTTGGTCCGATTTTTAAGTGGACCATTTGCCGTGATAATGCCGGCGGATTCAAGAAAATGCATGACAAGAAGTGCATAAGGAAGATGTTTGTCTTCGGCGAGAGCATCACGCATGTGAAGCTTGATTAATTTACGATAATTTAATCGAACTCCGGAAGAAATGGCATGCATGAGTTTACAATCTTCTTGGGAGATAGTGGTGTGACTGCTTTTTCGGGGCTTGAGAACTCGGGTGATGAAATAGAATATCAACCGATAGCTCGGATCCATTCCCGTGATCGTAGGACGACGAGAAGTGAGACGTGGATCATAGTGAGTGAGTCCAATTTGACGAAGAAAAGAGGTTTCATCAAATAAGGCTCCCTCTTGTCCAACATATTGGTGAATGTCTTCACCATCATTTGGAAGTTTGATAATGGCGTTAAGATATTCGTCGGAGACAACTATTTTGACACCCTTTACAAAAGTGAGAAGATCGCCATCGTCAGTTGGACGGAGGTTTGAATAAAAGGCCCGAATGAGTGTAGTATTGATGAAATCATATGAAGGAAGAAGGAAGTCAAGAAGTTGACTTTCTCGGAGTAAGTTTACAGCAAGACCATAGTTTTGGAGATATCGCATAGTAGAAAAACGAGGAGGATGAATATCACGTTTTTCAAATTTAGTAAGAAAGCGATTTAATTTATTTTCGCTTTTGAAGACCAAAACATCACCATCTTGATATGGATGATATCCGGAGGGAGGAAGAGCAGAGGTGGAAGCACCTTCCCTATTTGAACGGGTTCTTCTCGACATATTGATAGAAGAAAGAAAGCTTGAATTTTGCAAAAAGAGCTTTTTAGAGAGGATTTGAGGCTTTGAGCTTGAATATTTGGTGATGAAAATGAAGACACCATCTCCTATTTATAGAGGGGAGAATAGGAAAAATATGCCTGAAGTTAACTCAAAAACGGTCGAGTTTTGGAATTGACCGTTGAGACAATCGATTGTGTATTTGAGACAATCGATCGTTGAACAGTGTTATGCCAGTTGGATTGACTGATAAAAGCTGATAATCGATTAAAGGAGCCTGCAGGACAGAACGGTAAGAATTTTTGAATTAATACCGTCTGACAATCGATTGTGTGATAGAGACAATCGATTGTGTCAAGTTTGACACTTAGATTCTGAGAATTTGGCGTGAAACAGAATGTTTTTGAAATTTCAGAAAATCACTGACAATCGATTGTGTAATTTGACAATCGATTGTGTATTGGGCAAAAATGGTCTAAGTCCTGAAAAATGATTTTGGAAGTATGGTAATCAATTTTGAATATGTTATAATCAATTTTGGAATTATGACAATTGATTATGAATGGAACAACGTCATCAACACATGGTGGAAGATAATGATTCTTCGGATGAAAATGTTTTTATGAAAATAGATTTTCCATCATGAATACATATAATCAACACCAATTGTTATAAATACCAATTTAGAAAATCAAAACTCAATACAATTTATGCACTTAATCAATTTTGCAATTTATCAAAATAACGTTCATATCAATACTTGTGACATATAATACCAATTCAACTAGCTAAAGGGTAGAGTAAGGAACGATCATACACGGTTTGTCTTGATGTCATCCTCCATCGTTGACATCTCAATTTGCTAGAAATTGAATTGAATGCTTCATGCGAGCACATTTGCATTTCCAACATTTAATCAAGTGAAGCCATTTCCGATATATATATATAAACAATTTATCACCATAATAACAATTCAAAAACCAAACAGATATTTGTTAAGAAAATATCATCAATAAAATTTATGCAATCAATTCTTTCAAAGCACAAGTTCCCTCTTAAGTAAGACAAAATGGAATGTAATGACATTCCTCTTACTTGTAACAAATTGCCTAAAACATTTCTTCTTTTGATAAGAAGATTGTATTAAGGCTAATTCCTTTTACCATATTCACAAAAGAATAGGAAGGATATTGAGGAATATAAAATATGACGATTTCTATAAATTTATCAATTATATCAACCAAAAAAAAACCTATTGTTATTTTGAAAGGCATTTGTCAAAACATATATTGCATGCTGTTTCAAATAGATAGTCAAATCATGAATCAACCATCTTATCACCTGTTTAAGCAAAACACATCAATTCGACATTTTACAGGAAATACCGATTGTTACAAAAGCAATGAAAAATCCATTTGACGGAGAGCATAACAAATGCATCAAATGTTATTTTATTAACAGTGATACACAAGGTTATTTTCAGCAATCCATATTGCAACAAATGTCAAATATTTCAATTAAGCGCATTTGCTATAATGAGAACCAAAACAAAGCATGATTCAAGGAGAATTGATACGGATGGTTAACAAAGACATATCAACACATACAATTAGGCATGATAAAAATGAAAGCCTAGCCTTTAAAAAAAAGAGTTCAAGAACGTTTATGCCTATTTTGAACTGACACGATGATAAATGATAGCTGTCGAGTTCAGAATTCAGAATGGTAACAAATCTTGAGATTTTTACCGATTGACAATCGATTGTTGAAAAGGGACAATCGATTGTTGAACTATTTGCACTTAGTTCCTGAAAAATCTGCAAGAAACAGAGTTTTTGAAAACTCAGAAAAACACGGACAATCGATTGTGCCTGTGAACAATCGATTGTGGACTAGACCAAAAAGGTTTTTAAGTCCTGAAAATCGATTATGAGAGTATGCTAATATAAAAAGCATTTATCAAAACATATATTAAAACATGATTTAAAACACTTTGCTGTTTGAAAAGATTGTCAAGACATAATTCAACTAAACATGATTTTAGTAGGTACTCATTCAATGCACGAATCAACATTTGTCAAAGCATGGATCAAGCATTTAACAGTTGATACTAGTAATCAAAAATGAATTTTCAGCATGTCAATCAACAAGTATAGTCAACAAGAAATTTCACAAATTGATTCTTACAATTAACGCATGTCAACGTTTTTCAGGGTGAGAATCAAGTTGACAACTTATATGTTAATAACACCAGCTGCCATATATCAACAAATCTGTCAACATTAATAACTTGCACATATTCGGTTTTATAAAAAAGAATAGCTAACCGAAATTCCTCTCGATGCCTTTGGGTGTCGTGCTTGGTGCATCTACTACAATTTTGTAGTCTTCAAGTACACCTGCAAAAATACCTACGGAGAGGTTTTTGGTACCCATATCTTTTTGGGTTCTTTGGGGTTAGGCAAATAATAATTATAACCAAAAGATAAATCTCTATGTTTAGCAAAACACACGGGTGCAATGTGACCTATCCGATTGCAATAATGGCATACTACGTTCGGATTGTGCCAATGCCTAGGTTGCGCCAAATACATTCTAGGTGATCTAGAGTCATTCCTAGAGGCGTTGAGAATCCTAGAGTCATTTCTAGGTTGTCTAACGTAGTTCGTTCTAGGCTTATCAACAATAGTCCTAGTATTGATTCTAGGCGATGTAAAGTGATTAACTCTAGATTCATTATTCCAATTTCTAGAGTTGTATCAAGGTGATCTAAAGGCGTTAGTTCTAGACTTGTTTTCATACATCCTAGCGTAATGTCTAGGTGGTCTAAAGGAATTTGTCCTAGACTCATTTACAGCCCTAGAATTATTTCTAGGTGGAGCAGTAAAATTTCTAATGGGATTTCTGCTTTTATGCCGTTGATTATTCTTTGACGTTTCCTTTTCTTCAATAATCTTAGGGACGTCTATACTTCGTGATTCTAAAGTTTTCCTAAGTTCTGCGTTTTCTAACTTCAAAGAATCGCAGGAAGTACAAGTAGAGCATTCATCAACATAAGAAGCTTCATGCATAGTCTTAATGACTTGTCTAAGTTCTACACTATCATTTTGCAAAAACTGATTTTCTTTTACAAGATTCTCGTTATCAAGAGACAGATTTTCAAAATCTTTTTGTTTTAAAGAAAGTTGATTTTTGAAATCTTTTTCTTTCAATAAGAGACGTTCTTCAAAATCCTTTTCTTTTAAAGAGAGATTTTTCTGAAAATCTAATTCTTGCTGGGAAAGTGATTTCTTCAAATCTCTAATCATTTTGACAGCATTACCAAATTCACCATACAAATCTTCATATGCATTTTGTAATTCTTCGAACGAGTGAGAATTTGAGATACTTACCTCTACTTCGTTGTTTCCATCAAATATTGGAGGCATGGTGTAGCAATTGCCTTCACCGATTCCTGCAAAAGAATCATGAGTAGAAGCCATGGATGGTTCTCTCAAACTGTTAAGTTTTTCAGAGAGTATGGCTCTGATACCAATTGTTAGAAATAACGCTCTACGCTAGAGGGGGGGGGGGTGAATAGCGTATTAATAAAATTTGGCGTTTTCTTGCGGAATATAAACTTTGCAAGAAATAAACAAATGCAGTAAAAATAAATTACACCACGATATATACTGGTTGGCCACACTTTGTGGTTAGTCCAGTCCCCGAGAGACTCTCTCGAGATTTCCACTAACAACCTTGTCAAGCTTAAGGTGCCCAACAAACCTTTACACTTGAGACTTGAATCACACAAATCTCAAACACTTGCTCGGAGGTTCCTCACCTCAAAGACTTCAACTTGCTCGGAGGTTCCTCACCTCAAAGACTTCAACTTGCTCGGAGGTTCCTCACCTCAAAGACTTCACCTTGCTCGGAGGTTCCTCACCTCAAAGACTTCAACTTGCTCGGAGGTTCCTCACCTCAAAGACTTCACCTTGCTCGGAGGTTCCTCACCTCAAAGACTTCAACTTGTTAAGCTTCCGGGTGCCTAACGAACCTTTACAACTTGAGAACTTGATACAACACAAGCCTCAACCAACCCGCTTAAGGAAACCTATCCCTAAGACTTTACAAGAAGAAATATAACACTCCTTCTTACTACAAGTGTTTAACAAGAACACTCTTTTACTCACTTTACAAGAACTCTCTCAAAGAGTGGATTATGAGTACAAAATATATGGCTCAAGAACACAACAACTCAATCAATAATCTTGGCTCTCAAAAACAATGTAAGATATGAAATTTGAATCACAAGAATGTAATGTATGCTTTGTAATTTTTCTGCAGTGTTGTTGTATTTAAAAAATGATTTTCAAAGAGTGTTTTATAGAGAAAATGGAGCAGTAGACCGTTGCTTTTAGTTCCAGAAAACGCTCCTGAAAATCTGCCTGACAATCGATTGTTGATATTACACAATCGATTGTTGGAGCAAAATTTCAACAGACAAGATCCTTAAAATCCGGTTAAAAAGATTTCTGTTGAATTTTTAAAAAAATGACAATCGATTGTTGACTTTAGACAATCGATTGTTGTTCAAACATTCAAACTATTTCTGGCAACTTTTTGACTAAAAGATTGTGTAAGGATTACACCATAAATAGATAAGCCGTTGGAGAAAGTCCGTTTGGAAAAATCACTAAGCACAATCGATTGTTAAATAGTGACAATCGATTGTTCTTCATTTTTGAAGATTTTGAAAACATTCTGTAAGTTGTCCAAAACTTTGAGACTAAGTATAAAATCTGACAATCGATTGTTGAACAGTGACAATCGATTGTTGCTTCAAAAATAATTTCAAACGAAGTTTCTGTCTCAAGACAACATTTTAAAAACTAAGTATAGAACTTGACAATCGATTGTTTCTTCAAGACAATCGATTGTTAAACCCAATTTTCTCAAAACGAGTTTAAAAATCATTTTGGCAAATATGCAACTTATTTCTTTAAAAACTTATGATGCATGATTTTATGAAAATCATTTTAGGTGAGAGCCAATATTAGAAATAAGTCGTTGAGTCAAGATTACAAATTAAGACCTACTCAACAGTTGATTGCATCTTCTATTCTTGAACGCGTACTATCCATCTTGTACTTGGACTGTTATTGTTCCATCACCGATGCTTGTCTCAATGTTTGGCATTTATCAAAACCTACATGAATCAATACACGTTAGTTCGAGAACGTGTTTCTTACACAATTAAGCCGTAAGAGAAGAAGTAGACAAGCTATTGGCAAATGGTTCCATCAGAGAGGCCAAGTACCCAGAGTGGGTCACCAACATTGTCACGGTTAAGAAGAAAAACGGGAAGTGGCGGATGTGCGTGGATTTCACGGTCTTGAACAAAGCATGCCCAAAAGATTCATTCTCACTCCCCTACATCGATCAGCTGATAGACGCAACTGCCGGGCACGAACTCTTAAGCTTCTTAGATGCATATTCCGGCTACAATCAGATTATGATGGCCAAAGAAGACCAAGAGAACATGACCTTCATCACTCACCGTGGAACGTACAGCTACAAAGTGATGCCCATTGGACTCAAGAACGCGGGGCAACGTACCAGCAATTGGTGACCAAGACGTTCAAGGAACAACTTGGAAAAACGATGAAAGTCTACATCGACGACATGTTGGTAAATTCGTGTAGAAAGGATGATGACCTCGACCATCTGAAGGAGGCCTTCAAAATATTGAGAAGATACGGGATGAAACTGAACCCAGAAAATGCGCCTTCGGCGTGGCCTCGGGAAAGTTCTTGGGATTCCTCGTATCTCAGAGAGGTATCAAAGTCAATCCAGATCAGACAAAGCAATAGACGCTATCTCGGAAGTACTGAGCAGCAAAAACACAGGTGCTAATGCTCATAGGTCGGATAGCAGCCCTCTGCAGGTTCATCTCGCGATCCTCCGACAGGTGTCATAAATTCTTCAGCGTGTTGAAGAAAGGTCAGGAGCTCCAGTGGAACGAGGAATGCGTCCAAACCCTAAAAAATCTGAAGGTGTACCTATCTTCGCCGCCCCTACTATCCAAAGCAATCCCAGGAGAACCACTTCTGATGTATTTGGCCGTATCTGAGGTCGCCGTTAGCGATGTCATAGTGTGCGAGAACAAAGGTACGCAATCTCCTATCTGGTACATTAGCAAAACACTGGTGGACGTCGAAACTCGGTACCCGCACCTTGAAAAGCTAACATTAGCCATGGTCGTAGCTTCACGAAAGCTGCGACCTTATTTTTAATGCCACCCCATAAGAGTAGTAACGATCTTCCCACTGAGGAGCATCCTACATAGGCCTGAGCTATCGGGCCGACTCGCAAAGTGGGCCATCAAGATCTACGAGCACGAAATCTCACACCTTCCCAGGAACGCCATCAAGTCGCATGTCCTAGCCGACTTCAGCGCAGAAATCCTGACAAAAGCATAAATAAAGGCCCGACACGACCTCCCCTCTAACGACCTCTGGGTCCTCCACACTGATGGTGCCGCCAATACTTTGGGATCGGGACTGAGACTCGTCCTCGAGGTCCCCACGGGTGAAACGATTTGCCAGTTTATATGATGCCCTGAGATGACTAACAACGAGGCCGAGTATGAGGCTGTTATTGCAGGTATGAAGCTAAACACTAAATACGCAGCCCGACGGGTCTTTCTCCACTACGCCTCGCGACTCGAGGTAAACCAGATCGCCAGGACTTACCAGATCAAAGAATAGAGGCTGCAAAAATACCAGGCAGAAATCCACAAACTCATGGTGGAGTTGGACGAGTTCCACTTCGAGCAAATTCCGTGAGCACATAATATCGAAGCGGACAGCCTGGCAAAACTAGCCGCAGCCACCAAAAACATCAGCAAGGAAAGCGTGGTCACCCTCCTCCATTCATCCATCGATCACACCGATGTATTTTCATTAAATCTAAACTGGGACTGGCACGACCAATTCGTATCCTATCTAAAGGACAGAACGCTGCCGAGCAAAAAAAAAAGAAGCAAAGAAACTCAGTATGAAAGCCGCCCAATACTGCCCGACCAACAACGACCTCTACAAGAGAATGTTTGGAGGACCGATGGACAAGTTCCTAGTCCGCACCAAATAGGGCCAGTACTTAAGGAGGTACAATTGGGTCACTACGGTGCCCATACAGGGAACGACGCCCTCGTACGGTGCATCATCCGCGCCGGCTACTACTGGACCACCATAAAGAAAGAAGCAGCAGAATATGCCCGCCGATGCGAACAATGCCAAAATTACGCCCCCATGATCCACCACCCAGGGGATCCCCTACACTCAGTCACCTCTCCATGGCCCTTCATCAAATGGCGAATGGACATAGTACGCCCCTACCCGCAGGACCAGGAAAGGTACGACTTTTACTTGTTTTGACTGACTATTTTACCAAGTGGGTGGAAGCAGGTGCGTACGCACATATATGCGAACAGGAAGTCATTGCCTTCATATGGAAGAACATCATATGTCGCTTCGGCACCCCCAAAGAAATCAGTTGCGATAACGGACGACAGTTCATCGGTCAAAAAATGACCGAGTTCTTCGAGAAATGGCGCATCAAGAGAATCCTCTCCACGCCATACCACCCTGCCGCCAATGGAAAAACAGAATCCTCCAACAAAACCATACTAAGCATAATGAAGAAAAAGCTCGAAGGCACCAAAGGGATGTGGCATAATCTGTTTTCCGAAGTGCTGCTGGCGCACAGGACCACACCCAAATCCAGAAAAGAAGAAACCCCATACTCGTTGGTCTACGGAACCAACACGGTCATATTCGTCGAAGTAGGCGAACCAAGCCTGAGATATTCACTCACCAGCAAAACGGAAAACGACGCAAATAGGCTCCAAGACTTTGATAAAGCTGAGGAAATAAGAGAAATGGCCCACGTAAGAATGATGGGCCAAAAGCAGCAAGTCTAAAGGTACTAAAACAAAAGGGCAAAAATAAGGCCGCTCAAAGTAGGAGACTACATCCTCAAAGCCAAGACATTGGCCTCCAAAGACCCAAGTGAAGGAAAGTTGGGCACAAACTGGGATGGACCCTACAAAATCACAGCAATGGCAAAAAAAGGGGCATTCCAGCTGGAAACAATGGAAGGAAAAATACTCCAGAACAACTGGAATATCGCTCACCTCAAATATTTCCATTTCTAAAAGGCATCCGCCAAGTTGCACTCTTTTTCCCTCACCCGAGTTTTGTCCCAATTGGGTTTTCTCGGGGAGGTTTTTAATGAGGCAACGAAGAGGACACCTGGGGATATTTGTAGGATAAGTTTATCACGCCCGCCTCTCCAAACGCTCTCCAGCCGGACCTGATACAGGGACTGAACCAGAGACATCTCCAATATGTAAAAGGCTACGGCCACCTCCAACATGTAAAAAACTGCGACCATCTCCAATGAATGAAAAGACTACGACCATCTCCAATGAACAAAAAGGCTACGACCATCTCCAATGAAGGAAAAGGCTACGACCGTATCCAATGAACAAAAAGGCTACGGCCATCTCCAATGAACGAAAAGGATACGGCAATCTCCAACGAAGGAAAAGGCTACAGCCATCTCCAATGAATGAAAAGGCTACGACCATCTCCAATGAAGGAAAAGTCTACGGCGGTCTCCAATGAATGAAAAGGCTACGAGCATCCCCAACATGGCTAAGGCCATTCAATTATACATGGTTAAGGCCATCTTTAATATGGCTAAGGCCATCGCTGCTAACAGTCGACCCAACGTCGTCTACGGCAGAATGAAGGACTCCATGACAGTCGAAGTCAACCATACGGCTAAGGCCGTTCAATTATACATGGCTAAGGCTATCAATTTAAAATGGCTAAGGCCATCGCTAATAATAGTCGACCAACGACGACTACGACAGAACGAAGGACTCAACGACCATCGAAGTCAACCACACCTCTAAGGCCGTTCAATTCTACATGGCTAAGGCTATCGATTTAAAATGGCTAAGTCCATCGTCGACAGCGGCAGAACGAAGGACTCGACGACAGTCGAAGTCAACCACATGGCTAAGGCCATTCAATTCTATATAGCTAAGGCCATCAATTTAAAATGGCTAAGGCCATCGCCGTAAACAATCGACCCAATGTCAACTACGGAAAAACTAGGGACTCGACAAAAGTCGAAGCCAACTAGCACGACTAAGGCCATTTAATCCAAACATGGCTAAGGCCATCACTGTTAGCAATCGACATAACATCGACCAAGCAAAACAAAGGACTTCACGAAGGGCGAGTCAAGCTAAAAACTACGAGTTACAAACACAACAGAAGTTCCAAGGAACAAAGAAAGAATAATAACGGAAAAAGGTATGTACTGCTATATCCAAAAAGTATATACATGATTGGCCCCATAAAAACGGCCATTTACAACAAAGGGTACAAAATCAAACCCCACCCTGGACGACACCATCATCACCTGTACATTCACGCCCCCTGGTGGGTAATCCCTAGAGATCCAAAAAGCAGACACCATGCGGTTAAGATCTTCCGAGTTATACCCTTCCCTAGCTGGAGAATTGGAAAGGTAACCGGACTTCTTGAAAGCAACTCGAGTCAGGCTCTGCTGCTTATCCACGTCCTCCTCGGACACCAAGCCGGCTGTTAAGAATTCTTCAAGCACGACCAGCCGGGCATCATGGTCCACCCACATGTCGTGAGCTTCCCGGTGCTCAGTTTCCTATGAAATGGCCCGATCAAGGGCCTCAAAATCGTCCTCCTTGGCTTTAAGCTCAGCGGTCAAGGCTGCAACCCTGGCTCTAAGCTCAGCAGCCTCCGCCGCTACGACACAACCGATCTCCAACTCATCATCCTTCGCTCGAAGAAGAGCCTCCCACTCGATGTTCCGGGCGACCGGGGCCACAAGCTGCTTGTCCATCCTCTCCAACTCGGCCAAGTGCTTCTTTAGCTACTCCTCCGACTAGGTAAGACCCTCGCGAAACAGCCTGAACTCGGGATCCTGCTTGTATATGTCGGCCAACGTTTGGTGCGAGTCGCGGACCCGCTTGTACCTCTACCACAACGTCTTATGGGCGTCCGGCCTCTTCACCAAACGCCGTCCCATCTCCACCTCCAAAATGAGAACCTTAAAAACATCAAAGGGAGAGTTAGTACACATACAAATCGCCCCTAAGACTTCAAAGGGAGAAAGCCAAAGTCACCTACAAGGCGGCACCCGCTACCCTTCTAGACAAGCCCCTATCAATGATTTCTGCCAACGCTTCACCCTCGGCGCCCGCACATAGAAAGGTCATGTCCGCAATCGCCTCCTCGCAATTCTCCAAAAGGTTGTAGCCGCTGGGGATCACGATATGGCGTGTAGACATACCGGCCGTCATCTCGACACGAGCCGAAGAGTCCCTTCCTTCGACCTTTCTCTCTAAAGGTACACTCGCCCCCGCCGACGCAGCCGACGAACTGTCTTCCCTAGTAGGGGACGGGCCGACATCAACATCAGCCCTCCTTCGAGGTGCGGCCCTCCATGAGCGAATCGCGTTGGCCATAAACGATTGCCCCACCTCGCGATGAGGCAACTCCACCCTCTCCCCTTCAACGGAAATAAATTTGCCAGTAATCAACCTCCACCTCCTTCTTGCGAGGGACTCCTCGTCTTCGGGAGCCGCCTCCATTAGCTGAGAAGATGACTCCATAGGAAGTGCTCCATTGCTGGATGCAACTTCGGTCCTCATCTCAGGCACGACTTCAGGAACCACCGGAACCTCCTCCTCCGCCATCGTCTCGGCCACCGCATGAGGTACAGCCCCCGGTAAAATTTCCTGCTGAGGAGCTGAGAGCGCACTACCTTCAGGAGAGCCCTCCACATGCACGTACTCCCCTCAGAGTCCGGCTCCGCCCTAGAAGGGCCAGCATTGGTTCTCCGTCTCTTGACCCTCCTGGAGACACCCTAGCCTGCCAAAGAAAAGGTAAGTCAAACCAGAAAGCTCCCGAGTTAAGACAAGGGAATAGGAAAAGAGTACGAAAAAGACCGTTACCAGTCGGGCCGTATGTGCTACAAAATTGAGCCCATGTACGGCACTCCTCAACATACAGAATCATCCTATCCACCCACGACCTAATGTCATCCACACAGGAAATAGAAGAGGAGTCCCTAGGCATACAGGCCGCCACTGCAAACAACGAATTAAAATAACCGTGAAAAGTTAAACCGCCGCAGCAAAGAGCACCGAATAAGATACGAGGGAATACTTACAATCTGGGTTCCAGACCTCCGGAAACCCTTCTGAGTTGGCCACCAGATGCTCCGTTCGAACATAGAAAAACTTCTTCCAGTAGCCACGGTTGGCCTTGTCATCAGATTGCACCACAAAGCTTTTCTTGCCCTGACATGTCAGGTGCAACATCGAACCCCGCAGATAACTAACGTTGAATATCTGTAGAAATTGGTATATTGTAACCGTACACCCGGGTCTCTCCGCGTGAGTAGTAAGTATTCTGCATACTTTCAGCATATAAGGAGTAAGTTGAGCCGGGCACGCTCAGAAGAAACGGCAAAGCTCCTCCACCAAAGGGTTGAGCGTGAAAATGTAACTGATCCGGAATGCATACTCGTAGAATGTGCAGAATCCGGGCCTATGTACGTTGGCATAATCTTCTCCGGAAGGCGCTATGACAACATGGTCCGGAAACCCGTGTGTCGCCCTAAGAGCATCCAGGTGGGAAGGCGTCAACTCGCTACTTTCCTAGGGAGGAGATGAACCCTTATTCTTAAAATCATTCCTCTTGCTCATTTTCTAATAACATTCGCCACCGATAAAGGAACTAGAACCCCTTCTGCCACCTACGCCTCACCGTCAGAAGGAGGTGAAACCCTAGTAAGAGCATTGTCTCTGGGCCTCTTGGTACCTTGGGATCGTTTTACCATGGTTAAAACTTACCAAAAAAGGACATTTCAAGTGGATCCGAAGCTAAATTCGTGAAAGCGATGGTTCTTGAAGAAAGCAGTAATCGCCAGAAAATATAATAAGAAAAAGAGAGAAATATCCTTCAAAGCTTCAAATTATGAACCATTTTTGAATCATTCCGTTGTTTATAGGAGTGGGATGCACGGAAATCGAAGCGGCAACATTAAAAAGCTGGCGCGGGAAACCCAAAACCCATGTCAGGATCTGAACCGCCTCGGAAGTAGAATAATGATGATGCACGTGATTGGTGACGTCACCCCAAAGAGGGAGTTGAGTGTCAACAACCCCGTACTGTCGCATAAGCAAACATATCCCTCCATTGAAGATGTCCCGCGAGGACGCCTCCAACAGACATAGGGACTAACTGTATGTGGCAAAAATGTGGTTCGCCTCGCCGCCGCCTAAGTGAGTACGCTCCACACAATAAGGCCGCCCTTAGAGCCTTTCCAATCAGATGAGGATAGCCTGACCGAGGACGTCCTAATCTATTGAACAAAGGAACGACATCGTTTTGAGCTAAGCTTCTATCGTACAAAAATTCACCAAGACTTGTACTTTACTTTTCGTGTATTTCGAGAAAAGGTCTCCTAGTATATAAAAGGGACCTTAACCTTATAATATCGCATATTGTTTACTCTGAATGTACGAACTCTCTCTCTATCTCTATTGTTATCAAACTCTCTCTCTCTCTACTGTTATCAAGCTAACTTCTTCACATTTTTATATCTCTTTTCAACAACATAAACTCTCTATTATCTTATACACATTAAGGATCTACCACGATCCTAATACGATAATAACTTCTAGGACTTATTATACTTGATTGCGATTTGGCCCCATATCTTTTTGATTGTTATTTTAAGCTTATAAAGTGCATAGATCTTTTGATCAAAACAATTTTTTTTTAGAACTCTTTTAAATAAATATAAATATTAAATGTTAGGTCATACTTTTCAAATGTCACTTATTTCCATTGAATTAGTCTTCGGAGCAATAAAATCATAAATGTATACTCAAGAGATATATAAGAAAAAGTAATTTGTGTATGTTGTTAATCGTTTATTTTGCTTGAACTATCTCAATCTATCTCCTACTTAATTGCACTCGATCTAAGCTCGCGTTTGAAGATAGAAAATTTATTTGAACATGATTTTTCAGAGTATACTTTACTTTTTTTCTAAAAAAAATATGAAATGTGACTTATACTCATAAGTTTTAAAAACTATTAAAAGTATCTAACAACTCTAAAGAAAATTCATACAAAACAAGCTAAAAAAATCTGAAGAAAATTCATACAAAATAATTGAAACAAATCTGAAGAAATTTTGTACAAACCTTAGCAAATTATATTCAAAATTTATTTTTGCGGTTAATTGCCATAGATTGACACAACAACTTTGGCGAAGGTTTTCTTCTGTTATAAAGAAGGGTGGAGCCGTGTGAGTTTAATAAGGAAAAAGTGAGTAGATATGGATTAGTTAGGTCATAATAATAGAAAATATGTTTTTTATAAAAATATAAAAGTTGGGGGGACTTATTGAATTTTTTTTTTTTAAAATCAAGCGGTAACATTTTGGGTCAAAAAGCAGCTCTTGAGCTAGTTTTGGGATTTAAAAGTTGGCCAAAATATGGATAAAATCTATAAATAAACAGGTATTTGCCAAAAAGATTTTAGAAAATATAGCAAAATCTATGGTCAAACGGGGCCAAATTAATTTAAGATAAAGATTGAAAATAAATACCAGAAAGATCAATTGCTATAAAAATGTAATTTGACATAAGCTCAAATACCTTTAACCTCTGCGACATTATTAATTATTTATCTGTTTTTGGCTGATCTTAATTTTAGAAGAAAAAAAAGTTTTGAATAATCTATTGCAAGGAGTTGCATGCATATTTCCTACAAGGAGTTGCATGTATCTTCCCTTTTGAATGATATATCAGTTTTCATTTATTACTTACTTTTATTAGAAATTTTTGCCTCTGACAAGAATAATTCAATTCATTTGGATAATTTTTATTTAATTATTTGTGTTATGAAATAATATAAAAGGCAAGAACAATAACTCAAGAACAAGAGCAATAGAGAGAAGAGTAGAGAGAGTTCTTCTTATTGATACTTAGAGAATGTTAGGAGTGTATTACAATGGTAGAAGACCCCTTTATTTATAGGGAGGGGGATGATTTAGCTACCAAGAATAGAACTCTAGAATCTCTCTAACTATAGACATTCACCTTAAATAGGAGATTTCATAACACTCCCCCTTGAATGTCTATTCAACAATGTGCCTCGTTAAAACCTTAAAACCAAAACCCAATGGGAAAAATTAAAGAAAGGAAAAAGAGTACACATGTTTGAATATGCGCCTATTGGTTGCCTCGTTAAAAACCTCGCAAGGAAAACCCAGTGGGACAAAACCTTGTAAGGGAAAAAGAGTGCAACGCGCATTAACTCCCCCTAATGAGTACATCAATTTATATCCTTGAGAATTTGCATTCCAATCTTGTGCATCATCTTCAAAACGATCTTTGATAGAGATTTGACAAATCAACCATATTGACTTGAATAAGTATTCCGCACCTTGAAATCATCATTCTTGATAGATATGAACATCTTCATATAATGTCGTGGAATAACTCTTCAATATCTCCATAGATGCATTCTCAATGCCATCATGCTTATAGTTATAGCAAGATTCATATGTACACAAATTGTACTTGGGATGTGGTACTTCAAGACCAAGAATTGCATATGCTTCAAGCAACTTAAATCTTTCAAGTTAAGTCATATAAGCCATATAATAGACTTTAGATGCATATCAAGTTTTCCATGTCATGCTAGACAAATAAGATATCGAAAACTGACTATACATACCTTTGACTTTATACTTTCAAGCATTTGAACTATAGGTTCAAAACTACATGTCTTTCATATGGAATCAATTCTTCTTGAATTGTATCTCTTCCATTTAGTTACTTTCTTTGGGTCAGCAAATGCGTATAGCATGCTTTGCAATATGTTGCAATTGAATTATCCCTTTTATGAACTTCAGGTTCATATCATGATATTCGGGGATATACATATACAAATGATAATTCATCCCATGTAACCTTTTCTCAAGTGTTTATCATGTCTCCCCCTCATGTTAGTAAAGCTAACTTGTTTCCTCAACTTTGGAAAATCATCTTTGTGCATTATCATGTCAATATACATGGCACATTAATAAAAGAGAAGGAAACTGATATATATAACTTTGTTCTCATAAGAAACAGTTTAGCTATTAAGTGGAAGCACTCAATAATTATCTTGCTAAACTTACTTTGATATAAACCAACTTATCAAGATGAACTATCTTGAGTAGAAAATCTGGAAATTATGCTCGAAGTTAGATTACTGAGCGATTTACCTCGCAAGCACCGGCCAGGCTGCGGGTCAACAACAATTGCGCATGTAACCATTTCATAGATGCATCATATGTGGTATACATGGCAGGTGAATGGGCCCATATTCACCTTTGATATTTCCAGAATTTATGGGCTTCAACCCGAACTCTTTAGTTGGTCAGTTCATTAATGAGAACAAGTGATACAAGGGAATTCGTAAAGAACTTTCTAGTTCTTTATTATTCACCTATGTGAATTTGCACATCATACATAAAATGAGATGGCTAACACGAATGTCAACTGAATAAATTATCAATATTGGTAAACTTCAAATTTACACCATGACATGTGCACTTATCAATAAACTTCAGGTTTATTATGACATGGGTTTTTATACCAATAGATATCCACTTTATTGTGGCATTCTTTCGTTTGTGTAGTACAAACTGGAGAACAAAGCGGGTAGCTTTTCATATGCAAATTACCCCGCTACAAGTTGTAGTAATAGGAGATATCAAAGCCTTCCTTTATTTATGGTCTCAATATAATCAATCGCTTTCGCGTGTACTTTGGAAACTGAATAAGTTTCTTTGAGACTTACTACAGCACAATACTCAATTGTGTTTCTCCAACATAGTAATAATTGGCTCTTCTAGAGCTCTCAATTAATTTTGTACTACCACAGATTCATCAACATCCATGTGGTGAATATCTTTCTTAACGAGAAAGTTATACCATTATGGTCATATCAAACTTATATGCAAGATATGTTTCTTGCATTATCGTTGTCCTTTAATAGTCATATTTCCAAAATACTTTGGCGTACAATAGGTACGTGACCAACGATCATTCATGCCATATATCATCTCAAACCTCCTTCTAGGGGTGAGTGTGGTATCATCTCAAACCTCCTTCTAGGGGTGAGTGTTGTATATTTAATACCAATTTCATGTTCATATTCTTCCAATAATGAATATGTATTCGTGAATCAAATGTTGTCACATTCACTTCGAGGATATGTGATTTTGTTATCCTTTTCAAATCTATAAATGCGTCAGGCATTTGATTTGCTATTCTTTGCAAATGGATAATCTTTTGTGCCTCTTTCTCACAAATAGAGGTGTGTGGATCAAGATGAGATAATGATGCATTTTTCCACAAAATTTCCCGTTTGGTTTCACCAACTTCTCCCCCTAATTTTGGGAAAAGTGTCTCATCAAATTGACAGTCTGCAAATCGTGCAGTGAACAAATCTCCTGTCAATGTTTCGAGGTAGCGTATAATGGATGGCGATTCAACCTCAACATATATTCCTAACCTTCTTTGCAGACCCATTTTGGTGCGGGATGGCGGTGCTAAAGGCACATATACTGCGCATCCAAAAATTCTTAAATGGGATATATTGGGTCCATGACCCAAAACCAATTGCAACGGGGAATATTTGTGTCAATTCGTCAGTCAGAGACGAACTAGCATTGCTTTATGCAAAATGGCGTGAACCCAAACCGAAATGGGCAGCTGACAAACTAATATTGCTGCATGCAAAATGGCGTGAACCCAAACCAAAGTGGGCAGCCGACAAACTAGCATTGCTGCATGCAAAATGGCGTGAACCCAAACCAAAATGGGCAGCCTCGTTTTCATGAAGAATTCAAGATTATTCTCATCTATTGTCTCAATATGATATCCATTTTGAATGATATCTTTAAAACTCAACAAGTTCCTTTTTGACTTGGAGGAGAACATTGCATTCTCTAAAATGGATTCTCAAAACTCAACAAGTTCCTTTTAAACTTGGAGGAGAACATTGATATCATTAAAACTCAACAAGTTCTTCTTAGACTTGGAGGAGAATATTGCATTCTCTAAGATAAACGGCATGCCTTTGGGCAGAGTTACAGTTGCTCTTCCAGAGCCTTCAATCAATTTACTTCCCATGGTTTCACATATAAAAGAAATACACAAACATATGAATAAATAAGTTCAATTCGTTTGTGTCACATAATATTTTCAAAATCTGCAGCTAACAGTTGACTAACGAAATCAGATATGTTATCCATAATTGATTACTTTGCAGTTTGAAAATTCTCAGCGTTTTTCATAAGACAATCGATTATTAAACACACACAATCGATTGTTTGAACATAGACAATCGATTGTTAAACACACACAATCGATTATTTGTTATTTTTGAAAAACTTCAGATCAGTCTTAAGACAATCGATTGTTATGCATAGACAATCGATTGTTGGCTATTTTTGAAAAATTCCAGAGCACTGTTTCAAGACAATCGATTGTTAGACAAAAACAATCGATTGTGGATGATTTTGGAAAAATTCCAGACCTCACTGTTTCAAGACAATCGATTGTTAGACAAAGACAATCGATTGTGGATGATTTTTGAAAAATTCGACCTCACTGTTTCAAGACAATCGATTGTTAGACGAAGACAATCGATTGTGGATGATTTTTGAAAAATTCCAGACCTCACTGTTTCAAGACAATCGATTGTTAGACAAAGACAATCGATTGTGGATGATTTTTGAAAATTTCCAGATTACAGTCTTAATGACAATCGATTGTTAGTCAACGACAATCGATTGTTGATCAATTGTTTTTCAACTTTAATGCGAAAATAGTTGATAATCGACTAGTTTTTCAGGCTAGTCGATTACCCCCACTGGAAAATAAAAGTTTTATTGATATTTGAGCATATTGAAGATATTCTAAAGAACTACTGCTAACATTGCATCATGAACTAACTAATACGAGCTAATACTAATGACTATTAGTTTATTCATTCACTAATACAAACAAGTAAAATAGCTCCATCTTCTTTCATCACGGACCCATCATCGATTAGGTGGTCTATCTACCCCTCGGGTTGCTCAAAGAAGTCTGCCACATCCAAGTGGGTGATGTCAAAGTTGTCGTCAGAGACAAAATTCTTTTCAGGGCGTTTACTCTTTCGAGATGCTTGATAAAGGTCAACCAAATGTCATGGTATACGGCAAGCCTTTGACCAGTGCCCGTTTCCACCGCAACGATAATATATAGTTTATAAACTATTTGCTTTTGGGTTCTTATCGTATCGTGCTTGTGGCAGAGTGACCAACTTCAGGTTGTCATCTCTTCTTTAAGCCATTCCACAAGATAGGTGGATCCTTGACGGTGAGATATTCAATCTTCAAACCTTCATCAAGGTGATGGCGCAAGAAAATCAACGCCTTAGCATAGTTTTGGGTGGATGCATTGTTTCTGTCTTTAATGGCGTCTCCAAGACCCATAGCATCTAAGTGGATTTCAGCATCCAACACCCATGTCATATAATTCTTGCCCGAAATTTCAAGGGCAACGAACTTTCTTTTCGTAATGTCAGACATAAAACAGATTTACATCAAGAGCGTGTTCATACTTACGGGCTCTATTAAAATTATCACATTCACTTCAGGGAATGAATCATAATCATATGCTTTACACAATCTCATGTCAAATATTACTTTCATAAAGTGAAAGATTATTTTGAGAATCTTTATTATTCTCATTATCACAATAATGACGATTATAACTTCGTCTATTGCCATGTCCACATCCATTGATACCTTTACGGTAATTAGTCTTCTTTCAGACTTATCACATACTGCTACCACATTCTCTAAAGGGAATGGAGCTAATTCAATTGGACGGAATTCTTTGCCACGTCCATATTCATTGATACCTTCATGGTAATATTTTAGTCTTCTTTCAGACTTATCATATACTGCTTCCACATTCTCTAAAGGGAATGGAGCAAATTCAATGGGACGGATTTTCAATTATTTGCCCACAATCATACATGAATTTAATCATGGCAGGACATAGAGATTTTACCACTTCATGTGGTTATAATTTCTTACAAACTCCATTAGAGTTATAATCAAACTTTGTTTGTATATTCAATCAAATCGTATAATTTCAAGAATTTGAAAGGGAAAAGTAAATTACTTACCTTTAAGGTATACCAATTATATTTTCAATGTTTTCTTCCTTTTCTCTTTGTTTTTCGTTTCTTTTCCTCCCTTTTTTTCGTTTCTTTTCCTTCTTTCTTCATTCTTTCTTTGAAGCAAAACCTTGCACAAACAAAAGTTAAGACAATCGAAAATTAAATTAGGAAGAGGGAAATACCTTAGATTTCTCGAGAATGGTTCTTGAGACGGTAGAGTCTCGTGCTGATAACGTGTTATGAAATAATATAAAAGACAAGAACAATAACTCAAGAACAAGAGCAATAGAGAGAAGAGTAGAGAGAGTTCTTCTTATTGATACTTAGAGAATGTTAGGAGTGTATTACAATGGTAGAAGACCCCTTTATTTATAGGGAGGGGGATGATTTAGCTACCAAGAATAGAACTCTAGAATCTCTCTAACTATAGACATTCACCTTAAATAGGAGATTTCATAACAATTTGCTTTATTTATTCTTTTTGTTACAAGCATTTTCATACTTTTTCCTCCTCACATTTTCATACATTTATCCTTTCTTTTTCTCATTTTTTCCTCTTCCCAAATTCAGGGGTGGTAGCCTGGTAGGGCTAAGTTTCAACTGTATCTTTAATTTGTATTTTATTTCAAAACAAAAACAAAGAGTATTATGCAACAAATGTAACAAGAAGAATGACTAAGAAGTTGATGTCAACGCCAATGTTTTTCGTCTTTTTTCAATAATTCCTTATTTATTGATAAAGCCAAAGAGCTCTTGGAATTTACTAAGGTTCAAAATTTGTGTAATTTCGTGGGAAGTTTGATTGTCACATCACATGTTATATTACGACTTTAAAAGGCAGCGCTGTCTATAATTGATTTTTAGTTAACCAGTCATAACACCTTTTTTATTTTTTTTGCTTTTCTTTCACTTTAAGTCCAAGTCAAGAAAAGTACAATGCGCCTAAACAAAACAAATGAAGTCAAGAAAGTGCGGTGGAGAGGCTGTGAACTTGGGCGTATCTAGGGTGGGTCGCATTGGGCACGTGAACCCATACCTCCCGTCCTAAATTATGTATAATAATATTTTCTTTATTTTAATTTATATAAATTTATTTAATTTGGTACGAAATTTTTTTAAAAAAAGAAGGCTTTTGAACTTATTGTGTAAAATAAATTATATATAATTTATATGGCGATAAAATATTGCATAAAAGTAAATTATTCCACGTCACGATCCAGATTTGATACCATCGAGAGTCGTGATAGCACTTACTGTCGGAGCTAGGCAAGCCAAACCATACAACATTTCTACTGTTTTTATTTAAACAGTTATAATATACTGAAATAATAATCAAAGCGGAAGACTTATAAATACTTAATTATCTGCAAACGAAAATGCGAAAGTTTCAAAATTCACCTCTACCCAGTATCTGGTGTCATTACTCACGAACTATTACAAAATACTACAAACAAAGTCTGGAAAAGAAATACATAGTGTTTGCCTGATACAAGATGAACAAACAAAAAAGTAAGGAAAGGGACTTCGGCCTGCAAATGCCAGCTAGGCTACCTCGAGAGTCTCTGGGCTGAAGATAGCTCCCAGAAATCCTACCGCTGCGGTCCGTAAGCTGCGTTCTGATCTGTGCACAAAAATACACATAGTGTAGTATCAACACAACCAACCACATGTGTTGGTAAGTGCCTGGCCTAACCCCGGCGAGGTAGTGACGAGGCTAGACATGACCTACCAAATTAACCTGTGCATATATATATATATATATATATAATATATATATATATATATATATATATATATATATATATATATATATATATATATATATATATATACAAGATAACGAAAATAACAACAAGGAAATACAAACAATAAAGGGGGAAAGGGACATTCTAGGGGAGATACAATAAAGAACAAATCAACGGATATAACAACGTAACCATCTCAATATCATAACTCGTATATGTGTATAAGTGGACGGTGCGCCACACGATCCCATTTATTAGTGCATAAGTGATCAGCGTGCCATACGATCCTATTTATCATTATTCATAGGTGGACGACGTGCCACACGATCCTAATTCATATTTCATAAGTGGTCGGCATGCCACACGATCCCATATTATAATTCATAAGTTGACGGCGTGCCACACGATCCCAT
This sequence comes from Nicotiana benthamiana, assembly GCA_034376525.1. Classification (NCBI taxonomy): domain Eukaryota; kingdom Viridiplantae; phylum Streptophyta; class Magnoliopsida; order Solanales; family Solanaceae; genus Nicotiana; species Nicotiana benthamiana. The sequence continues at coordinate 141,923,142 of CM067330.1, read as the reverse complement.
ATTATAATTCATAAGTGGACAGCGTGTCACATGATCCCATATTATAATTCATTAATGACCCCCAACAACCACTTTGGGTTCAACACACCACTCTAGTGATATGACACCTCAATACCGGCCTAAGCCACAACTTGCATATCACACGCACAAAAGAGAATACCTGAATCTCTTAAGCTCAAACGAAAGAGTCGTGCCTTAAGCTAATGAAAAATGACTCAAACGAAAGAGCCGCACCTTAAGCTCATCAATACCATTCTAACACAAGGCTGGGACCCCGTCCCACATTATTAAAATAGAATACCTGAATCTACCCCCCAAGGTTCAAATCTCCACGTAGCCTCGCTATAATACGCGATCTTATCCAGACACTGTTACATTACGGTCATGCTAGACTCCGGTGCATAGATAACTGTTACCATGTCTATACACCGTACTCCATAGTTAACACGTAGCAAATAACATCCTAGTCCTAATCCCTCAAGCCAAAGTTAGATCACACAGTTACCTCGTCCGAAATAGCAATCAAGCCTCTAACACCGCTTTTTCTCTAGAATCCAACTCCGAAACAACGATATCCAAAGAGTTATGGAGTAAGAAGAGCTTGAATTTCGTTAATAGAGGATTTTTTGGAAGGAGCTCATGAGAAGAAGTGGTCTAATACCAAAGTGAAATGTTTCCGCCTTAAGAAAAATCACTGGAGCAATAATAGCTTCGCGATCGTGACATCGCGTCGCATTCACTAAGCAGGCTGCTGGGAAGGCATCGCGTTCACAATGAGAGGATGCGAACGCGAAGAAGAAAGTCGGGAGGGGGGAGGGGTTCCCGGGGTTGGCTTACGCGGGTGCGAAGGCTGGGACACGACCACGTGGAGGAGGTTTCCCGTAGCTACACGAACGCGAGGGTTCACTGCGAACGCTGAGGGAGGAACTGGTAAGGCTACACGAACGCAAGCCTAGGGCGCGATCGCGAAGGGTAAAACCTGTTTGCAACAAATATGAAAAATTTGATGCATTCCCTAAGTGAAAAATCACCCGAACCACCTCCAAATCACTTCCAAGCCCTCAGGGCTCCCGACCAAACACACACACTAACTCAATAACCTCCTACGAATTTAGTCAAGCGATCAAATCGCCAAAATAACATCAAATTCCATGAATCAAAGCCCAAAATCATAATTTTCATTTCAAAGTTCATAACTTCCATATTTTCATTTTTGGTCCGAAACACGTCAAACGACGTCCGTCTTCGACCAAATTTCACAGAAAGCGCTTAATACTCATTTAAGACATGTACCGGGCATCAGAACCAGAATATGAGCCCGATACCTATATTTTCTAACTCATTTTCATTTCTATTTTTCATATTATTTTTAGATAAACAATTTCTTTCAAAAATTCCGTACTCGGGCCTGGGACCTCCGATTTCGATTGCGGGAATACATCCGAGTCCCATATTTTCCTACGGACCCTCTGGGACCGTTACATCACGGGTCTGGGTCCGTTTACCCAAAATGTTGACCAAAGTCAACTATATCAATATTATTATCAAAATTCATAGTTTTTAACACGAAATTCATATATTTCCACATAAAACTTTTCCGGCTTCAGCCCGGACTGAACACGCAAATTGAGGCGACCGAATAAGAGGTTTTCAAGGCCTTGGAAACACGGAAAAAAGAAAAATTACGGTGATGACCCCTTTGGGTCGTCACGGTACTTCTACATGTGTGCAAGTATAAAGGTCACCATATTACTCAATATGTCGCTGCTGAGTGCTGACCCCTTTGGGTCGTCACGGTACTTCTACAGGTGTGCAAGTATAAAGGTCACCAAATTACTCAATATGCCGCTGCTGTAAGAGACTAATGATACCTTTTTCGTTTTTTTTGTTGCTTGAAATGCAGAATAACAAACAAATGGTCCAAGAACAAGCTAATATTAACTGGTGTATTTATTTTTGGGTCAGTAATATTTATACTTATTTATGAATAATGTCGGCAAATATGTTATATGTCAACAGGAGCACTTCCGAAGAAACTAAAACACTGTTATGCCACACTTGAGAACTGTCCTGAGAAACGCACATCTTAATTCTAATCTCATTCTTGGTGCCAGAGCAATGGAGTGCATAAGTGTTGTTGGGATGGCTGTTGGCAAGGAGAAATTCAAAGATGATGTAGAGCAGGTCTCTTCTGCAAATTATACCCAGTGGCTCCAGTACATATTTTTTCGTTCCGTACTGATGGAGTGCTGAACACATAATATCCCATCGATTGGGATGGCTTCTTTCCTGTTTCATTTGTTATGCTCTGTCAGATGGCTTTACTGTAGTCAAACCATAGTATATCTCTTGCTCGAGTTACTACGTCTTTCAACAACAAAATAATGACAGGAATTCTCTTCTTGTCTTGGCATGCACTAGTGTGAAGTTATTTTCTTTTGGCCATTTCTCAACATAGAGCTTACTTTTATTTGTTTCCTTTTGTTTATATGAGTGCAATCATGCCTAATGTGCTGAAATTGAACCTGTTATGACCATATCTGCGAAGTTGGATTATGAACATTATGAGTTAAATGATAATAGGTAAGCTTTTATCGCTGAGATTTTTGGACTATGAAAATTATGAGTAAGATGATAATAGGCTACCTAACCAAACCAAACAAAACTAATTCAACGAAGTTGGCTATCTAACCAAACCAAGTCAACAAGGTTGGTTACCAAACCAAAGAAACTTTTATTAGGCACATTCCTAATACTTCTTCAATGAGATGGACATCATCAATCTCCCCCTCCAGTCTCATTCATCTAGAGGAGGTAGCAATATCTTCTAGTTTGATTGCATGCCGACAAGTTCTTTGCATAGCTCCAACTAGTTCCTTGGTACCACCTTGGTTAGCATATCTGAGGGATTCTCACTTGTAGAAATCTTCAAGACTTTTAGAGATTCATCATGTACATTTCTTGAATCCAATGATATCTCACGTTAATGTGTTTGGTCCTTGCATGGTACATAGAGTTCTTGCTAAGGTCTATTGCACTTTGACGCTCACAATAGACAACATACTCCTTCTGATGCAATCCAAGCTCTTGAAGGAACCGTTTGAGCCATATCATCTCCTTGCCAGTTTTTGTAGCGGCAATGTACTCTGCTTCAGTTGTTGAAAGTGCAACACACTTCTGCAACTTAGACTGCCATGATATAGCTCCCCCTGAAAATGTAAACAAATATCCAGTAGTGGATTTTAGCATCTGTATAGCCGTTCAAGATTGGATCAGATCCTCCAAAGCACAAACAACCTCCTGTGGTACCTCTCAGGTACTTGAGTATCCACTTGACTGAAGGAAGAAGCATAGTTGATAACATTATACTTAGCCATGAAATCTTCAAAGGATACTCTAGGAAAGGATCTCCGAGATGTGTTTTGAAAGTGGATCTGAGAAAGGCTTATGATACTTTGGAATGGAGTTTTCTTAAGCAGGTTCTTATTGATCTAGGTTTCCCTGCTAAATTTGTGCAATGGATCATGGCATGTGTTACTACAGTCTCTTATTCTCTAGTTCTGAATGGTGGTTTAACAAAACCTTTCAAAGCTAAGAGGCGTATTAGGCAAGGTGACCCTATGTCACCTTATCTATTTGTGATTGCTATGGAGTATTTGAATAGGGAACTGGGACAGCTATACAAGAATGGTGATTTCAATTTTCATCCTAAATGCATGAAGTTTAACAGTATTCATGTATGTTTTGCTGATGACTTATTAATGTTCTGCAGAACTGATCTTGTTTCTATTAGAATTTTAAAGGAGGCTTTCCACAGATTCTCTGAAGCATCTGGTCTGCAAGCAAATGTTAACAAGAGTGCAATATATATTGCTGGAATAAAGCAGAATGTCAGAGAGGTAATTCTGGGAACACTGGGTTTTATTGAAGGAGAGCTGCCATTTAGATATCTGGGGATACCCTTGGACTCCAAAAAACTGGTTATCTGTCACTATCTGCCTATGAATTAGAAGATAACAGCCAAGATAACATGCTGGTCTGCAAAATTGTTCTCTTGTGCTGGAAGATGTCAGCTGATTAAAGCTGTCATATTTGGAATTCAAACCTATTGGGCTCAAATTTTCATTATGCCTAAGAAAGTGTTGAAAATTATTGAAACTATCTACAGAACGTTTTTGTGGACTGGAAGTACTAATCTATCCAGGAAGGCACTAGTTGCTTGGGAAAGAGTATGCACGCCAAGAACAACAGGTGGACTGAATATCCTAGACATTAAGACATGGAACAAAGCAGCAATCAGTAAACATCTTTGGGATTTAACTAGAAAGAAGGATAGCCTTTGGATAAAGTGGGTGCACATCTACTACATTAAACAAGAATATATTGAAACAATGACCACTCCTAAGGCTGCCTCTTGGGTTGTGAGGAAAATTCTGGACAGTAGAGATACTATCATGGGGAATCAGTTGCTTCAGGGGACTTTGTTTAGCAGACTGCAAGGAATGTGTAACCTGGATCACCTTCAGATCAAGAAGATGTATCTCACTCTGATTCCTAATTTTAGCAAAGTTGAATGGAAGAACTTGCTGTTGCTTGCCAATGTACATCCTATGCATCGATTCAATATGTGGTTAGCTGCACAATAGAGGCTACCAACAGTGGACAGATTGCAGAAAATTGGCATCCAAGTGCCTGCAACATGTGTATTCTGTAAGTAGAGTGTAGAATCCTTTAAATACTTATTTTTTGACTGCTCAATCACAAGACATTTGTGGACTAGACTCTGTTTATGGCTGGGGCATCAAAGAATTGTTGGAGACTGGGCAACTGAACTGCAATGGGTAAACAATAAAGCAAAGAGCAGAGTGGGGTTAAATGCTATAACAGTTGGTGTGTTTATCAGTACTATTGTACTAATCTGGAGGGAGAGGAACAACATCAGATTTGAAAAGGAAGCCTATGAGGAGAATCAGATTTGCAGAGAAATTATTTTACATACCCATATTCGAGGCAGAAATTGTAGTCGATGACAAAATGGCTTGAGGCAAATTAATAGTTTTCCATAGATATAGTTTGTACTAGCTAACTACTATACTTAGTTGTAATTAGTGAAAGAGTAGTTAGATACTTAGTAGAATGATTGTGATGTAAAGGAGTAGTAGCAAGTCAAAGCTACTACTAGAGCTCTACCTTGTACATTTTTCGGTATTAATGGATACAAATGTTAAATTAAAAAAAAGAAGTTGTTCGATCAAGCTCAACAAGATATACGTTGACATACAATGATGATAGGTGTTGTTGGTGTGTGCATGCTTTCAGAATTAAAGATTCAATATTATTCAAGATAGTAAAGCTTGAGAAAAGGCAGGACTGCTCTGTTATCACAAGGAAAGCAGATCAAAGGCATGCTACTTCAAAGTTGATTATTGGTTACATTACCAATAATCTTCAGGACCTAAGATTTGAAGTTACACCAGCTTTTGTCATGGCAGAGATGCAAAAATTTCATGGATTAGACATTGGATATCACAAGGTGTGGCGTGCTATTCAACATGCTTCCGCTTTAATAAGAGGAAGTCCCGAAGAAAATTATGAATTAGTGTATTCATATTTGTATATGATGACAATTAAGAACTCGGGAACTTATACTAACATAAAGATAGATGACGACAACAACAGGTAAACATTTTAGCACATGCTGTCTTTAGCCTTGTTAACTTAAGAGTTGTAACCAGAAGTTGAGAACTTCCTATCCTTAAGTTTTGAACTTATAATTAAAAGTTAAGGACTTCTAGATCTTAAGTTTTGAACTTTGAAATAAAAGATAAGGGCATAGTGTCTTTAACTTTATAACTTGTAAATGTAAGTTAAGGACTGTCCAAAACTTCAGGTATTTTAACTTTGTTTTATATTGTATTTGCAGGTTTCTTTATATGTTTTACGCATATAGATCATCGATAGCTGGACAAGTGAGTCAGACAGAAAAATTATTAAATTTGTGTTAGATGGACTCCATAGAAAAACCATATAAAGATCTGGGACTCCGTTCCGCCTATTGCTTAAGGTTTTAAGCTGGATGCTCAGATTCTTTCAAATAATATCAGAACCGTATTCTCTCAGTCTTGTATCTACATTAGTGATAAACATGATGCTAACCAATAAGTATTGGATTATGTAACCGGTAGTATACAAGTTGGAATGTCTCAGTGTATACTATTTGCATATGATTCTGCATTAACTGATTAAACTAGTAAGGATACCGGCCAAAAGCTTGAACTATGGAGTAACATAGAGAGAAAAGGTTTTATGATAAGTAATCCATCATCAAGCCTCTACTCACTATGTTCTGCACACGCTTCTTAACTCAAAGTCTGAGTTGGACTGCCAAATCCTAATTTCAAATTCTTCTGATGCACCCGTTTCTACCTTACCCAACAACAGTTAATTAAATAATTATTTCTCCGGAATATGATTAAAGTTCTGAATATGAGAACATAGGATCTTACAAAAACTTCGCATCTTGCAGTATAGAGAAAGTTCTACGGGTGAAAGCTAAAAGCTGTGCTATGCTATGTATTTGTGCTGGAATATTAAAGGAAGACTTCCATGGACTCCTCAGGTTGACATGAATGATCACCTGCATGTTTTTCTTTTTCTCATGTGTTGTTGAGTGAAGTCAAATTAAACAAGTGACATCATTGGTGCATGAAACAGGTTTCAATTTGTTTTTGTTTTTGTTTTTCCTTTCCTTCACTGAGCCGAGGGTCAATTGGAAACAGCCTCTCTGCCCTTTCGGGTAAGGCTCGTCTACATATTACCCTCCCCAGACCCCACTTTGTGGGACTATACTGGGTAGTTGTTGTTGTTGTAATAGTGTCATGATATATGCTGTTAGTGGTGAGAATTCTCGAGATTTCTTATGGTTTCATTGTTTTCATGTAAATTTTCCTATGGCTGAAGCAATATTCTAATTTTTGCTGCCTAAGTCATGTCCCTCCTATTGAGTTCTGCTAAGCTAGCTATTGAGAAAGGGATTGCTCAAGGTGGAAGTGAGTCATATTTCACAAAGTTGTCAGACCATATAGTACTGGCTTTGGTAGAGGCTTTGCATAAGGTTGTCTTAACATCAGTATCTATTATTTCTTCTTTTTTTTCGGTTGGTAAATTTTTAAGCTTGGTTGATTTGGATTAAGAGAAAGTGACACTTAATATGCTATCTCATGCAGGAGCCTACGACAGAAATATGTGTATTCATGTTGTATGAATTGAATAATTGCCTGTAGGTTAGCATGTTTTTCCTATGATGGTGGTATATTTCTGTTTTAGCTTTTTATATTCCAATATGATCTAACTGTTGCCTACACATTCCCACACAATAAATAACTCCAATTTTTATGGTCACGTTGATATATGACTAAATATCTAAACAAAACACTCGTCCAAACTCATATAAGTTACTATATTCTACTAAATTTAAAAAAAGCTTAGTACAACACTTGTATAGATTCTTTGTTATGTGTGAGCATGGAGAATTAATACCAATAAAGTCATGGTTAAATCATAATAAATTGCTTTAGGTGGTGATTGAATCAAATTTACGACAGAGCGTAATCACAAAAGTTCTCTTGACATGACTAGTGAGTCTGATAGAAAAATTATTAAATTTGTGTTAGATGGACTCCATAGAAAAACCTTATTTCAGCACACCCCTACTAAGTCAAATTATAAAAATTATTTTCAATATTTTCTTAGTAGTGTCAAAGCAAGAGACAACAACAGTGGTAGAATGCAAGTAAAAATGGCAAAAGAAGTATTTCTGTTATAATGATCATTTTGTAGTACATGTTTTCAGATATGTGGACCATTTCTCACTGAAAGTCAGGTTCGTAGCATCGTCAATGAGATAAAGCATGTCATTACAGAACGTTCAAGCAGAAAAAATGAACTGAGTGAGGGAGAGAAAATAGAAGACTTTGATGCTGAGGAAGCTGAATTATTGAGTGAGGAAAGAAAACAAGAAGAAAGAGTTCTCAGCTATGTATGTTCTATATAAGAAAAGACGTCAGACATTAAGCACACAATGTTGTCTTTCTACAAGCAACTCACTTTGAATCTACTATAATTCTCAAATTATACTATCTTTTTTATAGGTTGGTGAAATATTGTATATATTGATCACAGCTTTCAAGACTTCTTTCTTTGCCTTTCCTTGACGAGTTGTCGCCATATTTATTACCTATATGGGTAAGTTATAACCAATGTCATCTTAACACTCTTGGTTGTTTATATCTTATTGCTTCCCACATTCAATTTTTCTTGCTTTTGAAGGCCAAGGATAATACAACTAACGAGAGACATATACCGATTCTCATCTTTGATTCTCTTGTGAAGGTGTTCCCTGAAGCAGCTCTAAAGTAGGTATATATATTTATATTGGGTTTTCTTAAATTAGGTTCCAAAATTAACAGTTGCGTCATGTGAAAATTAGGTACTATGATGTATGTCTTCCTATAGTTTTGGGAGCAAGCAATGACGAACACCCAAATGTTAGACAGGTTTGTAAATCTTAATGGTTGCAAAAGTTTTCAGTCAACTTGCGCTTGCTATTTGTGCTTACATTGATATTTTGTTCAGAATGCTCTTTATGGACTTGGCCTTTGGGCGGAATATGGTCCGTCTTTTTTCAAACCTTTTGTTGGAGGTATATGATATCGAGATCCTTTTCATCATGGAGAAGAGAATAAGAAGTGATATGTTTGTTGTGTTTACTTAATTTTTTGACCTGAACCAGAGGCTCTTTCAAGGATCTATGTAGTCCTTACGCATCTCAGCCCAGGTATATGTCCTTTTTTTGGTTATGCATTCTTATTTTTTATTTTCTTGTTTTTGTGTCGTTCTCCTAACTCTTAGATACCCCCAACTAATTCCTTCTTCTAGTAATCACATGCGGAAAAGGAAGATATCAAGTATCTTTTTGCATATATGTATTCTGAGATTCTTTCTCCTTTTTCAAATTATACATTCTTATACAGATTTCTCAATTTTTTGTCCCTCCAACTTATTTAATTAAACAATAGTTAAAGGTGTTTCAGTCACTTGAAAAGGAACTTTAGACACTTTCATATGTTAAGGAAATTAACTCCAAATATTTGCTTCATGTGATTAGTGTGTTGTTTGTTAATACCTTTTGATAAGGTTTTGTTTCATTGTGAATGTGCTCATCCATTCAATTTGGTAAAACATAATATTCTGGTCTGTGTAGACGAAATGATGCTCCTACAATTTAATCTCTCATAATTCTTATTCCAACTCATTTGGTAGGTTATTCCAATTTGGTTTAATTGCCTGCCTATAAAAGCTGATTTGGTTGAAGCCAAACTTGTTCACCAACTGTTATGTTCAATGATCGAAAGGTACTGGATTCTTTTGGTCTAGTTTAATCCTCATTTACTCTTTACTTTACTATTTCAAGTCTTGGTTTTGTTACCTCAGCAATATTGGGCAATTACTTTTTGTGGTTGTTTTTTATTACTTTATAAACGCATCTTGCTAGCAGTTGTTACTGTGTTTTCAGTAAACAAATTAAACATTAACATGAAGTTTTCAAACTCTAATATGTATTAACTCAAAAGACCATCGTCAACAGATACCATCATGACAATATATCCCCTCAAAAGACGAATATAAAATCTGTTGAGATTTTGCTTAAAGATGAGAATGGTCATTGTCCCACGTTGGAAAAATGTTGAAGAGTAGCTTAGAGGCTTGCCTATATAAGGAAGCTTAAGTTATGTTTTTCAAATGTACCAAACCAAATGTATTTCTAACACTTTTTGCTAGGAGAAAGTACTAAGGTTTATGTGATTGTAAGAATTTTTCACATAGTGGTCGGTTATTTTCTTTTGACAACGGTTGTGGTTTTTTCCCGATTTTGGGTTTCCACGTTAAATTCTTGTGCTGTTTTATTTCTCATTTTTTCTCTTTATAAAAGGGGCGGAGATCTCGGGATTTACGGGAAAGGGTAATTTCTCTTTTTTCCCAACAAGTGGTATCAGAGCGAGGTCGCCTAGCTTGAGGGGGGAATCTTAGTATGTCTGTGGTCGCAGCTTTGGCTGATCTTCTACATCAGAAAAGATTTTCTGGTTCAAGAAGCTTGTAGGAGGGGAAGTTGGTGCAATTGGAGTATTGAAGCTTGTGGTGAATTCTGGTGGTTAGAATCAAGTGTGGAGGTACATGTCTAGGTAAGCTCTGGCTAGGAAAGACTTGGTAATTAAGTGGTCACGCCGGACCTACCTCTCTTTCCTGGGAACTTACCTGGTGTGCTGTTCACGAGCTACAGATGAGGTTCTAAGCAAGTGTTTTTCATACAAGGATATTGGTCAGTGATACGGTTACAATGGGAAGCATCAAGTTTGATATTGAGAAATTTGATGGAAGAATCAATTTTGGCTTGTGGCAAGTTTAAGTCAGGGATATATTGATTCAATCAGGTCTACACAAGGCCCTGAAGGGAAAACCAGAAGCAGGTTCTAGCGATGATTCATCAAGCAAGAGAGATGAAGAATGGGATGATTTGGATTTGAGAGCTCCAAGTGCGATACGGTTATCATTAGCAAAGAATGTCCTTGCAAATGTGCATGGAATTGCGACGGCCAAGGAGCTATGGGAAAAGTTGGAAAAGGTGTATCAAACAAAGGGAGTCTCAAATCGGGTGTACCTGAAGGAACAATTTCATACATTGCGTATGGGTGAGGGTACTAAAATCTCGGATCATTTGAGTGTTCTCAATGGGATTGTCTCTGAGCTTGAAGCTATTGGGGTGAAGATAGATGAGGAGGATCAAGCCTTAAGGCCTGTCTTGTCTCTTCCTTCGTCTTTTGCGCACATGAAGCCAATATTGCTCCATGGGAAGGAGCAGGTGGATCTTTCAGAAGTTATCAGCATGCTCATCTCTGAAGAAATAAGACTCAAAGGAGATGGGAGGGATACGTCTTCTGAAGGCGTGTATATGTGCTACGGGAAACGAAAGGAAAAGAGGAACCCCATGAAGCGGAATGTTGTTTGCTGGAAGTGTGGAGAGCCTGGACACATGAAGAAGGAATGTCCAGCAGGTGGAGCAGGTTAGGCTACATGCTCCAAGTCAAGTGATGCTGTTAATATGGTCTTTGATAGGGACCCATATGACCTTATATAACCCAAAGACATGTACATCCTTATGGCATGCCGCTATTTGCCATGGTGAAGGATGTGAGATTAACAGCGGAATTACACACGGGCATTGGTTTGGCAGGAATACAAGGTGTGTGATGAAACAGTTATGTCGATAGCTGATGGACTTCCAAAGAGAGCCAATAGTGGAGGTTGCACCATAATAATCAGCAAGGTGTTTTTCGACATGAGCCGAAGTGGAAATTCTTAGAATGGATTATTCTAAGTGGAGATACTCTTTATGGTGGAGTATGACAGGTGTTCAGCAATGTGGAGTATGACGGATAGCTGCTGCTATGATCATTTTTAATCAAGGTGGAGTTTGTTGAGATTTTGCTTAAAAATGAGAATGGTCATTGTCCCACATTGGAAAAATGTTGAAGAGTAGCTTGGAGGCTTGCCTATATAATGGAGCTTAAATTATGATTTTCAAATGTACCAAACCAAATGTATTTCTAACACTTTTTGTTAGGAGAAACTACTAAGGTTTATGTGATTGTAAGAATTTTTCACATAGTGGTCGGTTGTTGTCTTTTGACAATGGTTGTGATTTTTTCCCGGTTTTGGGTTTCCACATTAAATTCTTGTGCTATTTTATTTCTCATTTTTCTCTTTACAAAAGGGGCGGAAATCTCGGAGTTTACGAGAAAGGGTAATTTTTCTTTTTTCCCAACAAAATCCACCATGATGAGGATCATCTAAAACTATGAAATAATGAATCCCACATTTGAAGTAGCAAGCCAATCATTTAGAGAAATCTCAGGTCCGTACGCAACAGTTTGGCTAAGAAGCGTGAATAGTACTGTTTTCTACGAACCTGTAAACCCAAGCCAAATATTCTACTTCTGTTACGAAATAATATAAAAAACAAGAACAATAATGCAAGAACAAAAGCAAATAGAGAGAAGAGTAGAGAGAGTTCTTCTTATTGATACTTAGAGAATGTTAGGGATTATTTACAATGGTAGAGGGCACCTCTATTTATAGGGAGGAGGATGATTTAGCTACCAAGAATAGAACTCTAGAATCTCTCTAATTAAAGACATTCACCTTAAATAGAAGTGTATTTATAACAACTTCATCTTAATTTACTCCAGATTGGATCAAAAGGGACTTTCTTGAACATAACCAAGTCTCATATAAGTAAATCTCGTACACTCAGATGGTACATTAATGCACTTATATTTCTTTAGTAGCCGGATTCCACAATATGACTTCTGGTGATGTGTATATATTAAACCATTATACGAAAATTCAAATTTTGCAAAGTGCTCAGTCTCAATAGTAAAAGGTGAAGACAATTTTAATAAACCATAATCATTGTTAAGATGGAGCAAAGCGAGATCTGGAAACGCAAGATTATCACGATTCTGAAGAATAAGGGTAGGAGACTAGGAGCACTATTTATTTGTATATTCATCGTAGTTGCTTTGATCAGCCATGGAAGCTGCAGCCAATAAGAAAGTGAACACTGAAATTGCAGCAGCCAAACTAAGCTAGTGTAGGTTTATTAAATGGGCTGGTTGGATGGAATATGGACCAATCAAACTAGATTAAATTCCTGGAACTAACACCAAGTAATTATTTTAAGCAGATTGTTGAAAACATATTCACGGTTTACAATATATTTAAAGATTACTCATTTCGCTCAAATTATAGGGCACAAAGTGCTTAAGTTTAAATCTCAAAGTTCAAACTTAGGACACCATATCCTTAAATTCGAAAATTATGCCTAGAAGTTTGAATCTTATGTCCTGAATTTTATATTAGGAGTTCAGAAATTTAGAATATTTAGTCATGAATTTCAAGAGGGGTTACTCTGATAGTAAGCAACCTCCACTTCCAACCAAGAGGTTGTGAGTTCGAGTCTCTCCAAGAGCAAGGTGAGAAGTTCTTGGAGGGAAGGATGTTGGGGGTCTATTTGGAAACACCCTCTCTACCCCAGGGTAGGGGTAAGGTCCGCGTACACACTACCCTTCCCAGACCCCACTAAGTGAGATTATACTAGGTTTTGTTATTGTTGTTGCTTTTGTAGTCATGAATTTCAAATTAACAGCTCAAAATTCAAAATAAGTTTCTTTAGAATACTTACTCCTGAAGTTTGTGTGAATTGAGCCTTTAAATACATCGTGGATTATGAATATATTTTAAACGATAGACTTAAAAGTGTCTACTAGTGCATTTCATCCATTAAAATAATAAGCAGTTCAAAAGTTATTTGGGTTGATATATTTGGATCAAGATGAATTAAATAAGAAAAATTTTCATAAAGCACTACCTTTTAGTAGTAAATATCATTTGCTATATTACGGAATATATATACCTTTTCTATGGTTATAAGATGTATTTGATGTATTTAAGCTATTGTATTCATGAATACAGTAGCAAAAATAGGCGTGAATTAGGGAAGTCCAGCTAATAAGTTGTTATATTCGAGTGTATTCGACTATATTCATGGAGTAAAATATGGGATTACAGCTTGACAGATTATTGTATTCGACTGTATTTACTGCGTAAAATTGGGGATTACACTATTTTTTAAAACGGAAAGTGAACCAATTAACATAATGGACTCCTAATATAACTCAAACCCAATTATAACACACAAAAAGATTCTCAACCGCAAAATACCCCAAAAATATAGCAATCTTCAGAGAAATTATATAACACATCTAAATACATAAATTATATTAATTATACAAATACAATCGAATACATTCATACATATAGCTAGGCAATGAATACAATGAATAGACAGAATACATAGGGATACATTAAAATACAATGAGAAAAAAAGACATTGAACACAATGAAATATATGAAATACAATGAGATGATTTACAAAGAAAAAAATATATTGAATACAATGAAATACATAGAAATATAGCGAGATACATTGAAATGCTCTTTAAAAAAAAAGTAACAGAATCTTCAAATTGCTCAACCCCAAACTTCAGACGACCAATTTTAGTCAAAAATTTCCGACGACCCATCGAATTCCGACCATGATTCCGACGAGAAAGATCCAAATCCGTTGGAGTTGTCTCCTGTAGAAGAAGAAAACGACTGCAACCCCAAACTATGCTATTGAAGCAAGAAAAAACAAAAATCTAGTCCCTGTTTGTGGAGTTGTCCTTTAAGTTCAAATACCAAATTACCAATCTATCGTGTGCAAAAAGTAATTATTCTTTCACTAAGAGTAATTGATTAACCATTAGGAATATGCCGTTGCAGTCATCGGATGTGAAAGTCGGAGCAATATTTGAGGTGGGTTTTGCACAAATTTGGTAGAAGGAGGAGGAGATCGGAAAATTTAATGGGATGGTGAAAGAGAATGGGATGTATCAAAATAGAGAGAGAAAGAAAATAGTGTAACCGATTAGCGTGTTTAGTGGCTTAGAGTTAGAAGGTAACCAAAATTAAATAATTTGCTATAAACCTTAAAAGGTATCTATAGAATATAATTTTTTAAAATGCTATTTATTTAAAATAAATAAGGTTTTAACCTTTGCTATAGGAGGTAAAAATTCTGTGTCGTAGCTTAATTGGTCTAATTCTCATTCTTAATTTATTTTGTTATGATTGATTAATTACCAAATAAAACTAACAAACCATTTTTCTTTATTATGGTTATGTCTTACATACCAAACAAATAAGAAATTAGAAAAATATTTTGATTAGTTCTCTTATGAGTAAATTTTGGCTACATATTTAGTTCAACTTCTAAATGAGCTGATTTGGATGGTATCCAAATTGCTTTAAATTGAATGGATATACAGTAAATAAAAGAATATCTTTTTTCTCTGAAAATAGGGATATTTTTATTCATCACTAAAGAGTTACTTATAATAGTATGGCTCTCAGTCCATTGGGATCATCTTGCCTTACATTACTAGATTAGTAGAGTGCATAAGAACGCACAAGTTCCTAAGCATGACTAAATTATTTCTACTATGCTTAGTGGTAGTTACTCTGTCTTTATTAGTTAGGACTTGTGCCGTAACAGATTTGGAAGGCTTAGCAGAATAGCTATGTAGTTAACATTAGCCTGGTGGAGACCATGGTTACCCAACAGAGCACAAAGGCGGATCTAGGATTTCTAGTATATGGGTGCACTACTTAATAAAATATATGAAGTAGAAATTGATCCCTTTTCCTCTTGATAAATAACTCAATCGTCAATAAAGTGCACCATTCAACCTTATTGGAGCATGAGTGCCAACAGTTAGTATTATCCCAATTTTAAAAAATATGTACATACAATATTTAATTTTATGGAGAGACCATAAGTTCACGTGCCCAGCATTTTATCATATAAATCCGCCCCTGCACGAGCAACTTTATTTCCTTCACGGAAATTGTGGTGGATCACTAGATTCTCAACCTCTTCAATAAGTACCTACACACTACTGATTTTTGTTGACCCCCAACAAGGTAGTACTTTTTTTAAATATATAATAAGCAAAGGTACCTTGGACGACCAAAGGTGTTCTGGTAATTTCATACATGGATATTTCTAAAAAATTTTATTATTATGTTACAAGACCCATTGAAAGTTGACCACGTGTGTCCTTTTGTTCTCCACGTGCTCAACTTTTTACTTTATCATTTATTGCCTTTCTTTTGCACTTTCCATTGTCTAATGTCCAGCCACTTCGTCTTCTTCACTGGAAAAAGGTAGATCCTTTGCCCACTTCAGTTTCAATGGTTTCTCTCTCTCATTCATCTACTTCTCTTCAATATTCTATCAGTGTATTTCTTTCTAATTCTCTAAGCTTTCAATTTGTGAGTAAATTTTTGCGTGCAGGGGCGGATTTATATGATAAAATTTTTGCTAGTTTCAATGGTTGCCTTTTTTAAAAACTTTTGGTACTCCTTTTTGAATTTCATTTGTATCTTTTCAAATTTCTCACTAGAAAAAGGCAGGGAGAATGATATTATTTATCTTTCCTATGTTTTTTCAACCATGCATGTGTTAATTTACAGCGATAGAGAGCAATTTTTCGTTTTTTCTTTGTTATTAGGATTGTTAGTAATAACAATTAAAGTGATTTCCTGTGTTTTTTTTCTCTCTTGATTTCTTTATGCTTTCTACATTTTATGCCTTGCATTTGTGACTTCTTTCAGTCGGAAGTTAATTTATACTGATTAACATCTGCAAATTTTATATTTTTGTCTCCTATTTCAAATAAAATTTAGGACATCTAGAGCATATGGCTGTTTACCTACATGCATGGAAACTTAATTCTTTTTCTGTTGAAAATTTTATTATTTTTACTGTTTTTGATGAAATTTATGCTACACTGAATAGTTTTCCGCTATTTTTATTTTTTTAGATAAATTTATGTGGGTTGATCCAGAGGAAAGTATGGGTCAAGAGTTTGCCATTTTCTGTGTACAATCTTAGGTTTCTTTTAGTTCTTGATAGCAATTGGACAATTGCTTTGCATTCTCTATTTTCCAAACATGCATAAGAAGTTCTCATCAAGTCCTTATTGTATTAGCAAGGGGAGCCCAAGTGAATTATACAGTACTTAATTGGGATAAATTTGTGCCTCGTGTGTTCCAAACATGTTCAAAAGCTATTCTTTAGTGTTGCATGTGTTAGTTTGATGATACATGATTCAGCAAGTATGATTTTTTGTCACTATTTTCTTGTTTTTGGTTTTCTTCAATTGTGATCATATCATTAATTTTGTAGTTGGCTTCAGATTCTGATCCCATTTTCTTGCTGGTTTTTGGTTTGATTTGCCGGATATTCAGCAATTTTTGTATTTTAGTCTAATGAATAAGATTCAATATTATAATAGGAATGTCATGAAAAGATGTGACGATCCGGCCTGTTTTCACGTGAGTCCCCGTTTCATGCTTCTATATATTTCATTATATGTGTTTGTAGGGTTTGAAGTGATCCGGGCAGAGTTTGGCTAGAATTGAGACAATTAGTCTCTTTAAGAGAAAGCTAGTTTGGGAAATTCAATCGGGTGTTGACTTATGAGTTATTGTGCTCGAAATGGATTTTTGATAATTCGACTAGTTTCGGGTGGTGATTTATGACTTAGGGGTGAAATCGAAACTGAATTTGGAGGTCCGGTGTAGAATTAGGCTTGAATTGGCTAAGTTTGAATTTTGGCGAATTTCGGTTGATAGGTGAGATTTTGATCCGAGGGTCAAAATGGGATTTCGAGAGTTGTTGTAGCTTCGTTAGATGAATTTGGTTATGTGTGTAAAATTTTAGGTCATTCGGACGTCGTTTAGTTGGATTTTTGGTCGTATGTGCATTTCGGAAGTTCTTAGGAAACATAGGCTTGGATTGGAGAAATTTGGTGGTTTTGGTGCTAATGTTAGTGTTTTTATGGCTCGAGCAAGTTTGAATATGGTATTAGATCATATCTGTGTTTTTGGTTTAGGCACGGGGGCCTCGGGTAATTCCGAATGGTTGAACGGAGGTTTAAGGAGTTTTTGGCATTTTTGGATGTGCTGCTTCTGCTATTTCCGCATTTGCAGAAAAGGAGCCGCATAAGTGGTTCCGCAGATGCGACGAGTGAGCCGCAAAGGAGGCTAATGGGAGGTTGGCCTGGATTGCGGGTGCGGAAGGAAGATCGCATAGGCGGTGACCACTAAGCGGTAGTTGACCGCAAAAGCGGTCCCTAGGAGAATAAGTTGGACCGTGAAAGTGGTCTCGAGGCCGCATAAGCGGAGATATGACCGCAGAAGCGGAAAACGTGCTGGGTTTAATGAGCAGTGATTTCACAAGTTTGAAAAGATAAGAACATTTGGATCTCAGACTAAGGCGAGTTTGGGAGCGATATTGAAGAGGATTTTGGGGGAAATCATCAGGTATGGATTATTGGACTTAGAGTATATCATTATAGTATAAAAACATGGATTAAACACTAACAATTCAAGGTTGAAAATGGTGGTTAGGTCTTGACACCCAAGTGAGCTTAAAGTGTTGATTTGAGGGGTCAAATGGACTCCGATTCTTATAAATTTGATATGTATGAGACTCGTGTCGTGATAAGGATCGTTTTGGCGTAAAGTGTTCTAAATATCGAGAAGTAGGCCCGGGGCTCGGGTTTTGCCAACTTCGTGTTTTGGGGTATTTTTCGAGTTCTATCTATTGGGTTGTGTCCCATTAGCCTATTATAACATATTCCTTGTGGTTTTGGTCAGATTCTGCACGCGAGGAGGTGAGGAAAGCGCAAGGCGAGCTAGAGTGTTTGCCGGTTCGAGGTGAGTAATACTTGGGAATGATATCCTTAGGGTTTGAAACCCCAGATTTGCACATCTTAGTGTTGTATTGTGGTGACTTGCACGCTAGACCTGAGCGTGGGGTAGAGCACCGTTGGAATTGTGACTTGGTTCGTCCCGGTTATTGCTTTTTACCGCGAAATTGTAAATGATTTGTTGTTATCATTATGACTTGGGCTCATTGCCATACTTGAGGCTTATTGCCGATTATTTGAACTCTTTATGAACTATCATCACTGTTTTCCTCACTATTTGAATTATTATTTGAACTCAGTCCATGTGATTTACATTGTTTCATGAACTCAGCTATATTTTACTCAAACATGGAGTTTTAACTGATATTTGAACTGTTGTTTGAGCTGAGTATTATTGTTTTACAGCTGTTGAGGGGCTTTTGACTATTTTGGATTGATTGAGGCCGATGGCCATATGTGAGGGCATGAAGAGTGATGTAAGGAGGCTTTCAGGCATCGAGTTTTATGTGAGGAGGCTTTTTGGCCTCGAGTGTTATGTGTGCATATGCATATACATGCATGGATCGGACTGCATGCCACAGTAGTATATTATATGGATTGGACTACATGCCGCAGTAGTATATTATATGGATCGGATTGCATGCCGCAGTATTATAGCGCTTGAGCTGTAGGAGAACCTCCGGAGTTTGTACACACCCCCAGTAAGCGCAGGGTAACCATGGATCGAGTTACGCGCCGTAGCGATCTTGTGCATTGCATTGCATTCATGCATTGACTCCTGGTTGTACTACGTGGAATGACATTTAGCACTCATATATCATTGGCATACATACTGTTACTTGCCTTGTTGACCAGATACTCTAGTGTTATACGTTAAGGAGTGTTGTGCCCAAGGGGCAGACTTATGAGCCGACTTGTTCTATATGATATAAATAAAAGAGATATTTGTAAAAAGAGACTTTGTAAAAGAGATTTTGAGCTGATCTTGAGATTTTTCTAAAAGGATTTTTCACAGTATTTCGATTTTTTTTCAAAGGCAGTACTGTCTTTTATCGCTAAGATGTTATTCTCTTTTGTTACCACTGAGTTGGAAGTACTCACTTTACTCCCTGCACTTCGCATGTAGTTGCAGGTACTGTTTAACCTGTAGCGGGTTAGTAGCGGATTGAAGGTATGACTATCGTAGCCAAGCAAGGTGACCGTCAGCGTTCACGACACCGAGATTATTCTTCTTCTTGATTCCCAGATTTTACTCTATGTATTATAGACTTTAAAATTTTAAATAAAGACCCTCCTAGATGCTCGTGACTTGTGACACCCTGGTCGAGCTGTATTGGGTTGTATTTATATTGATTAATATCATTAATTCATATTCGAACTGCTATATAACTGACTAATTGCTTTAAGTGGTGTTCTGAAATGGTCTGGCTGGCCTTGTCTTCACGAGAGGCGCCATCACGACCGGGTTTGGGTATTGGGTTGTGACAAGTTGGTATCAGAGCCTAGGTTACCAGGTCTCACGAGTCATGAGCAAGTTTAGTAGAGTCTCGCGGATCGGTACGGAGATGTCTGTATTTATCCTCGAGAGGCTGCAGAACCGTTAGGAAAACTTCACTTTCTTATAATTCTTATCGTGCATACTTGATTCAGCTTGAGATATAATTCTTGAAATTCCTTACACACATTTGTATGCGCACGCGAGTGCTCAGTAGTATATATTCCTGGATGGCTTGTGTTTCCCTGATCGAGGGGCGAGGTGTAATCTCTGCGAGTTCATGTTGGGCCAATCAGGAGGACTTGAGGCCGGATCTTTGCATATGGCTTGAGCACCGAGGTGCTGATTGTGTGAGCAAGTGTTTTAAACTTATATGTTCAGTAATGTTCTTATTAGCCGGGTTGGCGGAGGGATATCCATGTGGTGAGTGTGTTAGTACTGCGAGGTATATCTATGTGATTATGGTAGTGACGAATAAGTCTGATGGATAATAGATGAGTTGTTAAATGTTTGTTTTCTATTGCGGTCTGATGTGTAGCCCCAAGTTATGGGCGCGTGAAGAATATTTTTCATGTGTCTTAGTTGGAAAGTGTACATTTCATGTGGTAGTATGAGCTCAGACTCAGAAAGACTAATTGGTTGTGTAACGTATATGGTGGTGGAAGGCATGTTGAAATATTGAAATGAGGCAAAACAGGTAGGTTATCTCCTGCAGAGTGTTTTGAGGAGTATGATCCTTATGTGTATGTTAGAAGGTTTCATGTGTAATTGAAGGGTATGTTTTGAAATTTGAGGAATTGGGGATGCTTAAGAAAATGGACTCAGCTGATGTGGAAATAAATGCGAGGTTTACGGAGAATGTCAGTGCTAGTTGACCTATGTATTCACAAACTTGTAAATGACTTGAGTTTAATCTCACTATAACATTGTGGCATCATTGGAGTAAAAGTGCTATGAGGTTTTAAGAGTGCCTTGATATATGGCTTCGAGCCAAGTTGGGAAGGTTGCTGTTGGTCAGCTGATTGCACAATTATATGCAATGTTGGTTCCATTTCGAGGGATGATGGCGGATCAGTTCTGGTTGTATAAATTTAGCTAAGGATGTCACGTGTGAAGGAAAATGTTTACAAAGGTTATAGGGTACTTTCGTAAATATGAGGAAATATTAAGGTGTTTTTGAGCTGTTGTTGATAAAGAATGCTCGGTGTGTAGATAAGGAAGATGGTTGTTTGTGTATGTAGGAAATCATGTTCTGCGGTGTCAGAATACCAATAAGGCACGAGTGGTTCCGTTCATTTAGAGCGGGTGAATTACCATGGAATAAGAGTGAATGACTCTCGAGAACGGTTTTACTGTGTTCAAGATTTTGCATGTAACAATCAGGTGTCTTAAGTTTGTGTATGTGGCTAGAGACTGTGTTTTCATTAGAAAGGATCACGACTTGTGGTACTTTGTTTTAATCATGGGATTCTACGTATCCGCATATGTAAGGTAATGGTAACGAATTCAGATTCGCAGGAAGTTCTTCAAGGTAGAGCATTCTTGAATGTGGTATTTCTGGGAAGCGTTCGAGAGGGTATTTAGTGGCCAATGGATATTAGATAGTGTGGTCTTATGTGCGAGTCTCGTGTGGTAACCTGATTGGAGGTATTGTGATGCTATAGCAAGGGAGAATATCAATTAATGATGAATTAGAAAGGAAATTGGATAAATGGAATAGCTTGATAATAAACCGAGTCTGTATGATAAGGATATGATTATTTCTTTGTATGTGTTCGAGGTAATGAGTCTTACAGGTATTGTGCAACAAAGCTCTGGAGTGTTGGCAGTTTTCTTAGCTCGGTTTGGATAGAAGGATTCAGCCCTAGAAGTTAGCTTGTACAATGGAATTGGGCGAGAGAGTTTTTGATGTGTTTTACCGTGGTTTGAAGATGAGTATATTTCCTATGGGTATGCGAAGCATGGAGTGTGTAATGATTTTTCTTCTATAAGGGATCATGAAAGTTCTTGACTATACAGTGCGTCAATGTCTGCAGAGCAGAAGAGAGATAGAAGTGCTCATGTTATCCTAGTGTGATATGGTCTATGTGTTATGAAATAGAGAATTGGGATTTGCATGTTTAAGGTTTTGGTTCAGTTCATAATGGGAAGTTATTAAATTATTGAGCAGCACAGGTAGTTGCCGGTGAATAAAGAATCGACCTTCAAATGATTAAAAAGATGGTATTGCTATTATAGTGGTTTGACAAGGATATATGTTCAGTCCAAAAAGGGTAAGGTGATGTAAACTGATGACACTTCAGTAGTATTGCGACATTTTTATTGTTCGGTCGACTGTTGATAATTGAGTTGTTGATGGCACAAGGAAATTCTTGAATATCTTTCGTGGTATGAATGGATATTTGATGTGTGTTATGTATTCATAGAGTGTGGGATCATGCATAGTGATTCATATGTTATATGTGTTGGAGACTAGAAGTTCTAGTGATTCGACAGTGTAGTGGTTGTAGATCGTGTATATCGACATTGTCTAGCGGTTATTGGAAATTGGAGGTCCTAGTTGATCTTTCTTTGCGTGGTATGTTAAATTTGGGTTATGATATTAGATGGCAGACCGGCTGTTCCAATGTCAGCTTGTCTGAACTAATGTGTTATAGGATATGTCGAAAAATGCCACAGGCCTCGTGGCAAGGTGCATCAGATTGTGTTCTAGCAGGGTAGCTTGTATTCCGGAGTCTAGCGTAAGGCTGGCAAGCATTGATTTATTAATTGGTCCTTCGTGGCGGATGTCAGTGAAGAGGTATCTACCCTTGATTCAGTTCTGGTATTTGGGGGACTTGTTCGGATGCGTTTCTTGTGGCCGGGCATGAGACTATATGCGTTTATTGTAATGAGCAAATTTGGCTCGATGTGCATCTCCTATGTGAGGTATTTGTGTGGATCAGGTGGCACGCCGCCACGAGTATGTTATCTGGGTCGGGTTGCACGCCGTAACAGTATAATGTTGAGTGTAGTTTTCGAAATGCTACTTTATATACATTACTTCCTGGTTTCTGAGGAAAGTTCGTATTGGGTGTTGCTCGGCGAATAGCGCATCGGTTATGTCCTTTCAGGATTTAAGGGTGTATATTACTTGCTTCACTGTTGGTGTGATGGATTTCTTGGTTTCAAACATCAATCTGTGTGTGGCTGTGTATTTTGAGCATAGCGACTTGAGGTACTTCATGTGTAATGGTGTTGGGATAAGATCGTGTATGGTAGCGAGGCTACGTGGAGATTAGACCCTTCTGGATAGATACATGTATTCTATTTCTATGATATGGGATGGGGCCCCAGCCTTGCATTGTGATGATTGTGGAGTTTGAGTTACAACTCTTTTGTTGGAGTCATTTTCATGATTTGAGTGAGTATGTTTGAACTGTTTCTTACTAGTGCACGTATTATGTAAGTTGTGGCTTAGGCCTGTATTGGGGTGTTATATCACCGGGGTGGTGTTTCGTTTTCAAGGTGATCATTGGAGTCATTAATAAATGCGAACATATTTGATTACAACTTGTTGGAAGGTAATATCGGGGTTTGACTCAGAAACTTGTTGTAGTAACAGTCAAGAGGGAAATGGATTCATGAATGGTTGATCTGGGAGATAGGTTCAGTATATCGCGTGTTTCAGTTGTGTTGGCAGTATATGAAGGTATTGAAATGAGACTTTATCTAACAAGAGATTTTCTATCGATATTGGTTGCTGTGGTCAGCTGTTGTGAATGGAAGTTATCGATGCATGTGATTGAGTTATGTGGTATATCATATGGTTGCAGCCGAGGTTGCAAGTATGGATTATTACAACTGGTTTTGGACTATTCAAAGTATAGGTACTAGGTTTGGTTGTGTTGATGGTTTCAGAAGTGGAAAAGTAGATCTATGAATTATGGGCTAGACCGGATTGTACAATTTTAGCCATGTTGTGTTGTCGGACCTGTTGGAAACACGTTCTCAAAGCATTATACTAAAACGTGTGTTCATATGTGTAGGTTTTGATGAATGACAAACAAGCGCAAATTGACATATGACGAAGTTCAAGTACAAGCGCACAATTGATATATAACGAGATTCAAGCACAAGACCAAGTTTTATAGTTTTACATGAGTCGTTCTTAATTGTGATCTTGATCCGACAACTTGACTCATGACATGGCTTCTCTCGTAAAATTATTTTTACAAAATCATGCATATTTAATTTAATGCTAAATGATTTTTAATCATGCATATTTACTTTAGTCAAAATGATTTTTAAACATGCCTCAAAAATCTGGACTAAGATAATCGATTATGTACTTATGATAAGCGATTATGTTAAGCCAAGACTGCATGACAATCGATTGTGAACTAATGACAATCGATTGTGTTAAGGCAGTGAGCATTAGGTTTTTCAAACCTACATGACAATCGATTGTGAACCTTATGACAATCGATTGTGATGAGGCAGTGTCCATCAAAGTTTTTCAACGCTCAAAATAATCGATTGTGAAGTTAATGACAATCGGTTGTGATGAGGCAGTGTCCATCAAAGTTTTTCAACGCTCAAAATAATCGATTGTGAAGTTAATGACAATCGATTGTGAAGAGATAGTGTCCATCAGATTTTTCAAAGTCACAAAATAATCGATTGTGAACATATGATAATCGATTGTGTTGAGACAGTGTCTTCCAGACTTTTTCAAAGTTATTAAATAATCGATTGTGAGTATAACAATCGATTGTCACGAGGCAGTGTCTAAATTGATTTTTCAAGACTGATATATAATCGATTGTTAGCTTAGTATAATCGATTGTATAACTAACCGTTGCCAAAATATTTTCAAATACCGTCAGGTAATCGATTGTTGATTTTGTACAATCGATTGTTGAAATTAAAATCTGGAAAGGATTTGTTGAACGTTGCTGAATAATCGATTATTGATTTTGTATAATCGATTGTTTTACGTAAAATCTGGAAATGATTTTTTGAACGTTGCCAATAATCGATTGTTGATCTTGAATAATAGATTGTTAAGCGTAAAATCTGGGATTGATTTTTGAACGATTGGCAAACAATCGATTGTGGATTCTTGACAATCGATTGTCACAGAGTAAAATCAGCAGTTCTTAATTGGCAATTAGGCAACGGTAATGCCAAGTTTTCAACTATAAATACAGCTTAAATTCAGTCTTTTGAGTACAGAATAACACACAACAACTGATCATTCAATTGCTAAAGCTTGCATATTCTATTGCTTATTATTTTATATTCATTACATAAGTTTTTGAGAGCCAAAATATTGTTCAAAGTTTTTGTGATCTTGAGCGTATTCTTTTACTCATCTCTACTCATTAAGGAGTGTCTTGTTTGAGTGCTTAGTGTTTTGTACACTTGAAGAGAATTGTTATTCTCTTGTTGTAATAAGGAACTTGTGTTTCCTTGGTTGAAGTCTTGGAGTGTTGTATCTCCGAGCAAAGGTAGTTGAGGCTTGTGTCCTCAAGTTGTGAAGAAACTTGTGTTTCCTTGGTTGAAGTCTTGGAGTGTTGTATCTCCGAGCAAAGGTGTTGAGGCTTGTGTCCTCAAGTTGTAAAGGTTTGTTAAGCACCCGGAAGCTTGACAAGTTAGTGGAAATCTCGAGAGAGTCTCTCGGAAACTGGACTAGCCACGGGTTGTGGTGAACCAGAATACTTCGATGTGTTCTTTCTTATTTATCGCACTTATTTATTTCCTGCAAATTTTAAATTCCGCAAGTTTACGCTAATTTTTATTATAACGCTATTCACCCCCCTCTAGCGTTAAGCGTATTATCTAACAATTGGTATCAGAGCCCAACTCTCTGACGACTTAATCGTTTGAGAGAAACATCCATGGCTTCTACTCGTGATTCTTTTGCAGGAATAGGTGAAGGTCACTTTAACTTGTTGCCGCCAATATTTGATGGAAGCAATTACACATATTGGAAAGATCGGATGAGAATTTTCATCACAGCCAACAACTTTTATATATGGCAAATCATCAAGCATGGTGAACAGATGACGACAAAAGTTGGGAAAGCCAAGGTAATTGAATACAACACTAAGGCAATAAATATGTTGTATATCGGCTTGAATCAGGAATATTATCAGAAAATTTCCCACTACAAATCTGCCAAAGAAATGTGGGATAAGCTTGAGGAAATGTATGAAAGCACACCTCAAAAAGCGGACAGCTCATGTGGTGAATCGACTGGCCGATGTCTCATGGCAAACGAAAAAGAAGAGGTAAGTACGTCTAACTCTCACTCACTTGAAGAAATGCAAAATGCTTATAATAAATTATATAGTGAGTTTGTTAATGCTTCCAAGACCATTAAAGATTTGCAGAAAACTCTTTCATTCCAAGAAACAGATTTTCAAAAACAACTCTCATTGAAAGAAAAGGATTTGGAAAAACTGATTTTAGAAAATGAGAAGTTGAAAGAGGAAAAAAAAATTTTCGGAAAGAGAAGCGCCTACAAGCCCGAAAGTTCTATTAAAAATTGTACTTCTTGCATGCATCTCAAAAATGAGGTAGATAGACTTAAGGGCACCTTAGATAAGTTTAGTTCTTCTCACAAAAATTTGAATGAGGTTCTTGTTAATTTGAAGTCAACCAAGCATGGCATAGGTTTTAAGAATGAGCCTAAAGAAAAGGTTGAAGCCAAACCACAACCACCTAAGGCTCAACCTAGGATTAACAAAACAAATGCTCATCCTAGAAATAGCAATCCTAGAACCAATATGCATGCTAGACCAAATACTAGAAGGAATGTTGAACATTTTAGGAGACCTAGAAACGACTTTCCACCTAGAAATAACTACCCTAGAAATGATGCATATTCTAGGCCAAACACTAGAAGGAATTTTGAACCTTTTAGAACACCTAGAAATGACTTCCAACCTAGAAATAATTATTCTAGAAATGCTGTACATCCTAGAACAAATAGTAGAAGAAATGATTTTCATGAAATGCGCAATAGTCATAGTGTCGAAAATAGAGTAGACAATTTTCGTCCGTCTAATTACTATGAACCTAGAAGGATGCATAATCCCAACGTGACTTGTCATTATTGTAGACGAATTGGTCATATTGCTCTTGCATGTTTTACACGACATAGACATATCACTCAATCGCATCATTATGATATGCCTAACCCTCAAGGACCCAAAATGGCATGGGTACCTAAAACGCATTAATTTGTTTTGTAGGTGTGTTTGAAGGGATCAAGTGTACTATGGTACCTTGATAGTGGATGCTCCAAGCACATGACGGGAGACGAATCCAAATTCCTTCAACTAGAACACAAAGCAGGAGGAAGTGTTATTTTTGGTGACAACAATAAAGGAAAGATTATCGGCATCGGATCGGTCGATAAGGATGAAAATTCTTCTATTAAGCATATATTACTTGTTAAAGGTTTCATAATCTCTTGAGCATAAGTCAATTATGTGACAAGGGAAATCTTGCCTTATTTGATTCGGATGAATGCTTAGTATTTAGACGTAGTGATTTCAAAATTATCCTTCGTGGTTTTAGAGTGGATAATATTTATATGGTTGATCTTGCTAACTCCTCACCCGAATATGTGGATTGCCTTATGAGCAAAGAGGATGATACTTGGCTATGGCATCGTAGAGTAGCACATATAAACATGCATCTTTTGAACAAATTGATTTCACAAAACTTAGTTATTGGTCTTCCCAATTTGAAATTTGAAAATGACTCTATTTGTGATTCTTGTCAAAAAGGGAAGCAAACAAAAGCATCTTTCAAATCGAAAAATATTGTTTCAACTACTAGACCATTGCAATTGCTTCACATGGATTTATTTGGACCATCTCGCATTGAAAGTCTAGGAAGAAATCAGTATGCTTTTGTGATTGTTGATGATTATTCTAGATTCACTTGGACTTTATTTCTTGCCCATAAAAGTGATGCTTTTCAGAATTTTAAATATTTCCTTAAACGTGTTCAAAACGAAAAGGAAACAACCGTCACTTCAATTAGAAGTGATCATGGGGGAGAGTTTGATCACAATCTCTTTGCGGACTTTTGTGACGAACTCGGTATCGAGCATACCTTTTCCGCTCCACGAACACCACAACAAAATGGGGTGGTGGAAAGGAAAAATAGGTGTCTCGAAGAGATGGCTAGAACTATGCTCGAAGAGGCTAAGATTCCCAAACATTTTTGGGCGGATGCCGTGAGTACCGTATGCTACATCTTAAATAGAGTAGTCATAAGGCCAATACTCATGAAGACCCCTTATGAACTCTACAAGGGAAGGAAACCAAATATCTCCCATTTTAGAGTATTCGGCTGTAAAGTTTTTATTCATAACAATGGAAAAGATCAATTGGGAAAATTTGATGCTAAGTCCGATGAGGGAATTTTCATTGGTTATTCTTCACGTAGCAAAGCATATAGGGTTTTTAATAAAAGAACCAAAACTGTGGAGGAATCCCCTCATGTTGTATTTTCCGAAAATAATGCTCGCTTGGCAAGAAAGGATTCCGGTTTTGATCTTGCAGGTATCTTAGATAGCTTGAAAGACAAAATACAAGAGGAAACGCCTAAGAAAAATCAAGACGAAATTTTGGAACAACCAATGGAGGAAGCGCCACAATTGGAGAATGAAATGAAAATGCCTAACGAGTGGAGAACAATCAAAGATCACCCTCTCGAACAGGTAATTGGCAACGTCGGAGAAAAGGTAAGTACCCGAAACACTCTTAAGAATACCCTAGGACACACTTCTTAAGAGATCACGCTCTCACTTGGCCACACTAGTTTAAGTTACTATTTTTTTACATGATTTCTAACTTGAGCGTCAGAGACGTCTAACGAATTTTTGCAGGTATCGCCCTAAAGGTAGGGGGAGTTATAAAGCGTGACGCGCAATAATCGAGTCTTCTTCAGAAAAATCGGTTTCTGTCGTCTAATAATCGATTATCTCGTATCAATAATCGATTGTACTGCTATTATTTGAGTTATTGTACTCTCTTTAAGTAATCACGTTTTATCTTCAATAAATAAACAAGTTTTTTTTCAATCCTTGCCATCTTATTACATTTTTTTTGCTAATGGCAAAAGGGGGAAGATAACGTGTATGCACTCTCAATTCTTATTAGCTTAAATTGAGGGGGAATTCATATATTGAGGGGGAACTAATTGCATACTTGTTGCATATCTTTTCTTGTCTTGAATCGTCATTATGAATTGCTTAATATGCATATCCCGCTTAAAGTTTGCCATTATCAAAAAAGGGGAAATTGTTGGAAACACGTTCTCAAAGCATTATACTAAAACGTGTGTTCATATGTGTAGGTTTTGATGAATGACAAACAAGCGCAAATTGACATATGACGAAGTTCAAGTACAAGCGCACAATTGATATATAACGAGATTCAAGCACAAGACCAAGTTTTATAGTTTTACATGAGTCGTTCTTAATTGTGATCTTGATCCGACAACTTGACTCATGACATGGCTTCTCTCGTAAAATTATTTTTACAAAATCATGCATATTTAATTTAATGCTAAATGATTTTAAATCATGCATATTTACTTTAGTCAAAATGATTTTTAAACATGCCTCAAAAATCTGGACTAAGATAATCGATTATGTACTTATGATAAGCGATTATGTTAAGCCAAGACTGCATGACAATCGATTGTGAACTAATGACAATCGATTGTGTTAAGGCAGTGAGCATTAGGTTTTTCAAACCTACATGACAATCGATTGTGAACCTTATGACAATCGATTGTGATGAGGCAGTGTCCATCAAAGTTTTTCAACGCTCAAAATAATCGATTGTGAAGTTAATGACAATCGATTGTGATGAGGCAGTGTCCATCAAAGTTTTTCAACGCTCAAAATAATCGATTGTGAAGTTAATGACAATCGATTGTGAAGAGACAGTGTCCATCAGATTTTTCAAAGTCACAAAATAATCGATTGTGAACATATGATAATCGATTGTGTTGAGACAGTGTCTTCCAGACTTTTTCAAAGTTATTAAATAATCGATTGTGAGTATAACAATCGATTGTCACGAGGCAGTGTCTAAATTGATTTTTCAAGACTGATATATAATCGATTGTTAGCTTAGTATAATCGATTGTATAACTAACCGTTGCCAAAATATTTTCAAATACCGTCAGGTAATCGATTGTTGATTTTGTACAATCGATTGTTGAAATTAAAATCTGGAAAGGATTTGTTGAACGTTGCTGAATTTTCGATTATTGATTTTGTATAATCGATTGTTTTACGTAAAATCTGGAAATGATTTTTTGAACGTTGCCAATAATCGATTGTTGATCTTGAATAATAGATTGTTAAGCGTAAAATCTGGGATTGATTTTTGAACGATTGGCAAACAATCGATTGTGGATTCTTGACAATCGATTGTCACAGAGTAAAATCAGCAGTTCTTAATTGGCAATTAGCCAACGGTAATACAAGGTTTTTCAACTATAAATACAGCTTCAATTCAGTCTTTTGAGCATAACAACACACAACAACTGATCATAAAATTGCTAAAGCTTGCATACTTTATTGCTTATCATTTTATATTCATTTCATAAGCTTTTGAGAGCCAAATTCTTGTCTAAAGTTGTTGCAATCTTGAGCGTATTCTTTTACTCATATCTACTCATTAAGGAGTGTCTTGTTTGAGTGCTTAGTGTTTTGTACACTTGAAGAGAATTGTTATTCTCTTGTTGTAAGAAGGAACTTGTGTTTCCTTGGTTGAAGTCTTGGAGTGTTGTATCTCCGAGCAAAGGTAGTTGAGGCTTGTGTCCTCAAGTTGTGAAGAAACTTGTGTTTCCTTGGTTGAAGTCTTGGAGTGTTGTATCTCCGAGCAAAGGTGTTGAGGCTTGTGTCCTCAAGTTGTAAAGGTTTGTTAAGCACCCGGAAGCTTGACAAGTTAGTGGAAATCTCGAGAGAGTCTCTCGGGGACTGGACTAGCCACGGGTTGTGGTGAACCAGAATACTTCGGTGTGTTCTTTCTTATTTATCGCACTTATTTATTTCCTGCAAATTTTAAATTCCGCAAGTTTACGCTAATTTTTATTATAACGCTATTCACCCCCCCTCTAGCGTTAAGCGTATTATCTAACAGGACCTATAAGAGTGTGGGATCACCTCAGGTATATGCTTGGTAAGGCTGTGCAGTTCTCAGTTGGCTTCTAGGACAGCTCTGGATACGCTCGAGGACGAGTGTTTATTTAAGTTGGGGAGGATGTGATGACCCGGCCTATTGTCACGTGAGTCACCGCCCCGTTTTCCCCATTTCGTGCATCTATATGTTTCATTATATGTGTTTGTAGAGTTTGAAGTGATCCAGGCAGAGTTTGGTTGGAATTGAGACAATTAGTCTCTTTAAGAGAAGGCTAGTTTGGAAAAGTCAATCGGGTGTTGACTTATGAGTTATAGGGCTCAGAATGGATTTTTGACGATTCGAATTGTTTTGTGTTGTGATTTATGACTTAGCAGTGAAATCAGAACTAAATTTGGAGGTCCGGTGTAGAATTAGGCTTGAATTGGCTATGTTTGAATTTTAGCGAATTCTGGTTGATAGGTGAGATTTGATCCGGGGGTCGGAATGGGATTCCAAGAGTTTCTGAAGCTTCGTTAGATGAATTTGATTATATGTGTAAAATTTCAGGTCATTCGGGTGTCGTTTGGTTGGACTTTTGGTCATGTGTGCATTTCGGAAGTCGTTAAGAAACTTAGGCTTGGATTGGAGGAATTTGGTGGTTTTGGTGCTAATGTTAGTGTTTTTACGGCTTGAGCAAGTTTAAATAAGGTATTAGATCATATTTGTGTTTTTGGTTTAGGCCCGGGGGCCTCGAGGTAATTCGTGATGGTTGAACGAAGGTTGAAGGAGTTTTTGGAATTTTTGGATGTGCTGCTTCTGCTATTCCCGTGTCTGCAAAAAAGGAGCCACTTAAGTGGTTTCGTACACGCGGCGGGTGAGCCGCAAAGGCGGCCAATGGGAGGTTGGCCTGGATCGCGGGTGCGGAAGGAAGATTGCATAGGCGGTGACCGCAAAAGCGGTCCCTGGGAGAATAAGTTGGACCGCAAAAGCGGTCGCGAGGCCGCAGAAGAGAGAGCCACATAAGCGAGAGCCGCATAAGCAGAGATATGACCGCAGTAAGTTTAATGATCAGTGATTTCACAAGTTTGAAAAGAGAAGAACATTTGGACCTCAGACTAAGGAGAGTTTGGGAGCGATATTAAAGAGGATTTTGGGGGAAATCATAAAGTATGGATTCTTGGACTTAGAGTATGTCATTATAGTGTAAAAACATGGATTAAATACTAAGAATTCAAGGTTTTAAAGGTTAAAAATGGTGGTTAGGACTTGAAACCCAAGTGAGCTTAAAGTGTTGATTTGAGGGGTCAAATGGACTCTGATTCTTGTAAATTTGATATGTATGGGATTCGTGTCGTGATAAGGATCGTTTTGGCATAAAGTTTTATGAATTTCGAGAAGTAGGCTAGAGGCTCGGGTTTTTCCAACTTCGTATTTTTGGGTGTTTTTCGAGTTCTATCTATTGGGTTATGTCCCATTAGCCTATTATAACATGTTCCTTGTGGTTTTGGTCAGATTCTGACCTCGAGGAGGTCGATTTGCGAGGAAAGCACAAGGTGAGCTAGAGTTTTTTCCGGTTCGAGGTGAGTAATACTTGGGAATCATATCATGAGGGTTTAAAACCCCGGGTTTGCACATCTTAGTGCTGTATTGTGGTGACTTGCACGCTGGGCCTAAGCGTGGGGTAGAGCACTGTGGGAATTGTGACTTGGTCTGTCCCAGTTGTTGGTTTTTACCACGAAATTGTAAATGACTTGTTGTTATCATTATGACTTGGGCTCATTGCCATACTTGAGGCTTATTGCCAATTATTTGAACTCTTTATGTACTATAATCACTGTTTTCCTCACTATTTGAATTATGATTTGAACTAAGTCCATGTGATTTACACTGTTTCAAGAACTCAGCTATATTTTTTCAAACTTGGAGTTTTAACTGATATTTGAACTATTGTTTGAGCTAAGTATTATTTTATTACGAATGCCGAGGGGCTTTTGACTATGTTGGACTGATTGAGGCCGAGGGCCATATGTGAGGGCATGAAGAGTGATGTAAGGAGGCTTTCAGGCCTCGAGTGTTATTTGAGGAGGCTTTTAGGCCGCGAGTGATATATGTGCATATGCATATACATGCATGGATCGGACTACACGCCGTAATAGTATATTGCATGGATCAGACTGCACGCTGAAGTAGTATATTATATGGATCGGACTGCACGCCGCAGTGGTTTATTATATGGATCGGACTGCACGCCACAGTATTATAGCGCTTTAGGAGCCCCTCCGGAGTCTGAACACACCCACAGGGAGTGCAGGGTACCCATGGATCGGGCTACGCGCCGTAGTGGTCATATGCATTGCATTGCATTCACTCCTGGTTGTACTACGTGGAATGACATGTAGCACTCATATATCATTGGCATACATACTGTTACTTGCCTTGTTAACCAGATACCCTGGTGTTATAAGTTAAGGAGTGTTGTGCCCAAGGGATAGACTTATGAGCCGACTTTTTCTATCTAATATAGCATTCATATGCTAGACTGTTGAAAATAAAAGAGATATTTGTAAAAAGAGACTTTGTAAAAGAGATTTTGAGCTGGTCTTGAGATTTTTCTAAAAGGATTTTTCATAGTATTTCGGTTTTTTTCAAAGGTTTTACTGTCTTTTATAGCATTTTGGTGTGCCCATTCGTGTTTTCTTATCGCTCAGATATTATTCTCTCTTGTTACCACTGAGTTGGAAGTACTCACTTTACTCTCTGCTCCTCGCGTGCAGTTGCAGGTATTGTTTATCCGGTAGCGGGTTAGTAGCGGATTGAAGGTATGGCTATCGTAGCTAAGCAAGGTAACCGCCAGCGTTCACGGCACCGAGATTTTTCTTCTTGTTGATTCCCAGATTTTTCTCTATGTATAGACTTTAAAATTCTAAATAAAGACTCTCATAGATGCTCGTGACTTGTGACACCCAGGTCGGGCTGTATTGGGTTGTATTTATACTGATTAATATCGTTAATTCATATTTGAACTGTTATATAACTGACTAATTGCTTTAAGTGGTGTTCTGAAATGGTCTGACTGGCCTTGTCTTCACGAGAGGCACCATCACGACCGGGATTGGGAATTGGGTCGTGACAAAAGTAGCTAAAGATTCAGTTTGAGTACAAATCCAAAGGATGTATTACATTTAAATTATACATATATACGCTAGGCTCACTTTTCACTAGCAATGAATAGTCATTGTTTCTTTGTGCCATAAATGGGTTTTCGATCTGAAAACAACACAAACTACTTTTACCTTCAGGTGTATGCACGTATGATATTTACCTCAAGTAATACTAATATATCATATTTTCCTTGCAAATTATCGCATATGATTCCTCGATTTAGGTAGAAGATAATGGTTATTCAATTTTATTTTTCAGGCTCTTGAGAGTGAACTTTAATCTGGGGGAAAGTGAAAACAGTATTGTGAAAATAATATTTCTACACTAGGTAATTTTCAGAACTTCGGATCTATAACGTTATCTGTTTTAGCTACAATACAACTTGTTTCTACCTTGTGTTTTGTGTTATAATATGTAGATATGTATACCTATGAGAACAGATTAAATGGGAATAGATTAAATGTTACCCTTATAAAGTTTCGGGTTTAACAAAAGCCTATATGAAATGTGTGCAAGTCAAATGTCTTCTAACAAAAGAAATATGGATGAATACCTAATTGATCATACGACAAGACATCCATATCTTTGTGTTGAAAATAATAAAAGAAACCTTAGCCGACGTATTGCGTACAGAGAAATGCCACCTGAAAAAAAGGCAACACTTCTAGAGCAACGTCAGATTGAATATGTTGTGAGAAAACACCGTCTTTCTGAAATTTCTTCTGCAAACCTTCTGATCAAAGTCATTCTTCTTCCGAATCTCAATGGATGATTCCAGGACAAGCTGCTACCTTCATCCGAGACATACCTTCTTCTTTTCAAAATGGTTGGTTGAATTGAACTGTAATATTTGATTAACTTCTGACATTTTAGGACATCCTCAGATAGTTAACATATTTTGAGGTGCTGCCTGTATATTACACGCTCAGCAGCAGGAACATATAATGTCTACTTATGATGTTGCAGGACGCACCTCAACACAGGTAGGGTCCTGGAATATCAACCAGCTACCCAATTGTCCTTCCCTTCTAAAGGGGTTCCAAATTGTAAATTTCACGGAGCTAGAAGATTTCAATATGAAAATCCTAGCTTTTGTTGTAGTAATGGTTTGGCAAAATTAGTTTTACAAAGCCTACCTTTTGAGTTAAAAAGCCTTTACTTTGGCGTGAACGATGAATCCAATCATTTCCGTACTTATATTAGAACATACGACAACATGTTCGCATTTACTTCCTTTGGAGTAAAGTACAATAAGGAATTAGTAAAAAGAACTCAAGGTGTCTATACATTTAGAGTTCAAGGACAGAATGCCATTTTATAAATGACCTCACCCCCAAAAATAACAAAGCCAAAAATTTGCATCTTTAATTTTATGACAATGACAGGGATATAGTTAACAAGATGGCTTTTTCAAAAAAACTTGACAGGTCGATTATTGCAAAATTGATGAACATTCTAAAACCTAATCCATACTTCATCTTTCTGAAATATTTGATAAACATTCCAGATTTATCTAACTTTTACATCGCACTTTAAGTGTGGTTCTACCTAGTGTACCGGAAGTCGCAGCTATATGGGTGGAAGAAGAATTGAAATGTTCTTTATTCTAATTAGTTACATACGACATACCATGAACAAATCAAGAAAATATTCCTCATATGTTTACTTTTGGCTAAGATAATCTCTCTTAGCAGCTATGTTTTACTTTTTTTCTCTAGTCACCGAATATTGAATGGAAATTTTGGTGAATTTTGGTGGTCTTTCTTCGTGTTCTCTATATGGATACTGCATACGCATGTGAATAATTGTTCAAACGCCTCTATGGGAGTCCTATAATAGAGTACATATAATGTTGAAGTCTAGGTGTTCGATGATATGACTGAGCAACTTAACAATTGGTTACTTGCTGTTGTTTACCTTTTACATGTAGTTGACAACATATTTGCTTATTAGAAGGATTTGACTTTGAATTGGTACCTTAAGTTGTAAAATTACATGATTTCATCATATAATATAATCTTCTCTGAATTTTCATCTATTTTCTCAGGCATTCATGTGTTCCAATCCACTTTTAAAAGAACAAAATTTGGACATATTGAGCTTTCGGATAACTTTTTTGTGCTGATGATTGCGAGAAAAAGGAAAAGAAATCAATCATGTAGAAGTTTCCCCCTTCTCAAATCTCAAGTTGAGTTTCAAGTTATCTTTTCCCTGTATGTTATTTACCTTAAATATGGTGGATTTTTTTATTTTTGTTTGTTTAATACACTCTGTTATTGTTAATGAGATTTTTGTGGACATTTGACAGTACTTATTAGGTAATTTTGGATAGCTCTTTTTCGATTCCGACATGCATGTGAATCTTTCTTTCTGATTTATATTCTGATTTCTGACAGGTGGTCTACAACTTGAAGCTGGTAGTTTCATTTCACTGAACTACATTACTACTTGAATTAGTTGAGTTAATATTGAGGTACAATTAATGGATTAACGTTCTTTGTTATTGTTTTTTGTGTGTGTGCTGACTTGGTTGATTGATGGTTGCAGGTAAAGGGTTATTTTTATTTTTGTGTTAGATATGAGATCAGATGTGGCATTTAATTTGACTGTTGGCTAAACAACTTGCAAGAACGTGAGATTTATGTTTGTACGAGGTAATCCCTCTTTTTTACATAGTTACTGTGTATCTCTAATTTATTTTAATTTGATCCAATCGTTGCCATTGATATGGCTCATTATGCGATTATTGTGTATCTCCTTGCTACGACACATTGAAGCTTAGACTATTTGTGATAATTGAATTTCTTTGAGACAATCCCTCGAATAGGTGGTGATCGATGCTCAGGAGTAATGGATCTTGAACTCGGTTGAGCACATGTCTATCTGCTTTAGACTATGTTCATGTATATGTGACAGATATAGAAATAGTTTCTTGGTATTTGATGTTTAAAATGCTAGCCTTTGGCTTTAATTATCTTTGTATAGGATAACGAATAATAAAGTCTAATAAATACCACGATCTCAAACTTTTGGTTTCTGTTGATCTTGAATGAAATAGAACTTCATATTTTGAGTTGAGATTTTCTATTTCAAGCCAAGTGAAGGACCATATTGATTTGACGGAACACAAGGAGCATATATTCAAGTGTCTTCTTCAAGTTGTCGAGCATTTAATCTCAAAACAAAGCTTCGTGTTGCTGGTGGTTGGGTTCGCGATAAGGTTTTGATTTTAATCCTAAT
The DNA here is from genome assembly GCA_034376525.1 of Nicotiana benthamiana. Classification (NCBI taxonomy): domain Eukaryota; kingdom Viridiplantae; phylum Streptophyta; class Magnoliopsida; order Solanales; family Solanaceae; genus Nicotiana; species Nicotiana benthamiana. The sequence continues at coordinate 141,885,667 of CM067330.1, read as the reverse complement.
TGTTCTTTCTTTTGCTCATGTTATTAAACTATCTTTATTTAACAGTCAAAATCAATAGATTTTACAATAAAATTATGTTATTGCACTTATTCTTAAGGATCTAATACTTAAATCGTTTGATACTCCCAGCATTGTGTTTATTTCAGTTTATATGATACTCCCCCTTTGGACGTCCCCACACATGTGTGACGCCATTCTTATTCAATGTATATGTTTGACCTATTTTCATAGAACTTAGGTTCACAATTATCAAACTATTCGGGTTATAACTTATTTTTTCCTTCTATAAATTTAACTTTTAAACCTATTGCATTTTCAAATTTGAGCTAAGAACACTAGCTAAACCGAGGAAGAAAGCTACTACTCCTAAGCTAAGCTAAGAAAACTAGGGATAATCTCATTGATAGCCTTCCAAATGATAACAACTGAAGAATATAAGAAAAAGCCTAGCTAATTTATAAGGGTTTAAAAAACATTTGAATTTTTAGTCTACTTGGTTCATATATTCTCGCACTCATTTTTTGTATATTTAAAATTTTCAATGCATGACATTGCCGATTGTTTGTATTAGTTGAAATATATTGATCTCACAATTTATATTTCACAGGCTTTTGAAAGTAAAAGTCGCTAAAGGTGGGGAAAAAGGAAAATTGCTTCTACAATAGGTTCTGCACTTTTTCTTTCTAAAGTTGGATTGGGTAATTCATTAAAATATAAAATAGTTGTGCTTTATATTTCATGTGATACTATATAGATGTGTCTCCTTTTGGAATAAGTTTTGTTTAGATTACAAAATGTAGACTTTAATAAAAGAAACTTTATGGTATACCTGAAAAGAAGATGTCTATAAATAAAATAAATATGGATAAATTCTCAATAGAGTATTTAATCATTTTTTCTCTTTATTTCTACCAGTTTCTAACTTGTCAATATAATGATATGCCATTCTTTTACGGGTATTAAGTTCACCCGAAAGAGTGACACTTGCACTCAATGTGAAGTTTGAAATCATTGAGAATTTTAGCAGTGGAATATGTGTTGTTAGAAATATTTCACTTTATAATGGTTATAGATTCGCTAATGAGGTTAATCTTCCCATCATTGATCTTCTTTTGGGTACTGAATTGTGGATATCACTTTAGAATCAGATGACATTTCCTCATTTTCTTATGTTCCACTTACGTATATTGTTATTTCCAGGTTAGTTTGCATGGAAAACAGGTTCTTCCATGGAAGAATGACCATGATGACGAATTACTTTATACGAGCAGTAAGGTCCATTTTTAACTCATGTTCCCTCTTACATTATGTTAAAAATTTTGCTACCATGGGATTCTATTTTCACCATTGCCAAAATTTTCTCAAGAATCCCTTTTACGCCTCACCGATATTTACTGATGTTAATATTTTGTCTTCGCCGTTTCTTTTATTGTAGATCATCATGGATTTACCTTCGTATACTATATTTTATTACTAATGCATACGTTTCCATGTCTTTCAGTGAATAACAAGATGAAGCATGGTTTGCCAGTTGTAGCTCCTAAACCCAAGATTTTATCCAATCTCGCCAATATGAACATGAACAATTTGACTGTTTTGGATTTTCTAGCAAACTTAAGAATGTACCTGTACAACTTTGTTCCTCGTATGCATCTATATGTATGATGTACTTTATGTTAATATTAAACACATTTTGCCAATATTTAGCTTTGTGGTACTACTATCTTGCACACAATAATTTCGCACAAATGCCCGTGCTTTTGCACGGGCTCGGGCCATCTAGTTTATTCTAGATATCAAAGCCTCAAATTCACCTAAATTGACCTATAGCTTGAGTTTTTCATATTCTTATTTTCTCTAATAAATGCTCTATTTTCTGAACTATCCACGATGCTTGGATTGGTTTTCTCTTCCATAAGCTACCATTTTTCCCATAATAAAAATGTATCCATTTCACCCACAATTTGTCTTTTTTATTACAAATGTTCCATAATAGTTTACTCACATCATCTTTGTTCCACAACTAAATATCCATTATGTTCAGCCCCCTGCTGTCCGAGGTAAGCAAATCCTGTCCCAAGCAATGAGTGCTATGTGAGTTACCTCAACTCCTCCTGTCCATAGGAACCTCTTACATACACTCTCTATCATTTTTATTAACCTTTTTGGCAAAGCAAAGATCTGTGACCAAAATGATTGAACTGAAAATAAGACACTCTTTATGAGGACCCTTCCTGCATGATATAAGAACTTTGATGTCCAGCTTGTGATTCTGCCACTGATCTTCTCAAGTAGTGGTTTGCATCGAGTTATTTCCAACCTTTTTGTACTCAGAGGGACTCCAAGATACCTTATAGGTAATTCTCCTTTTCTGAATCCCAAGTAGTCCAGAATATCTTGTTGTACATCTTGCTTTACCCATCAAAAATAGACACTACTCTTCTCTTCATTTGCTTCCAAACCAAATACATTTGAGAACCTCTTGAGACATTCATATAGCTCCTTCACTGCATCCAATCTTCCTTTGCAGAACATCAACAGATCATCCGCAAAACTTAGTTGAACTATATTTAGTTTAGCACATTTTGGATGGAAACTAAACATCTTGTTCTTCTTTAAGCTTTTCAGTTCTCTTGTTAAGTATTCTATCACTATAACAAACAAAAAAGGGGACATAGGATCCCCTTGCCTCAAACCTTTTCTTGCTTGAAAAGGTTTCACATGATTCCCATTGATAAGAATAGAATATGTGACTGTTTTTACACAGTTCATAATACATTTGACAAACACTCTTGGGAAACATAGTTGCTCCAATACTTGTTCTAGAAAACACCATTCCACATAATCGTATGCCTTCATCATATCAATCTTCAAGAAGCACGTTTGTGTAACATTCTTCCTATTGTACCCTTTGACAATCTCATGGCTTAAGATAATGTTGTCTGAGATGATTCTCTTTGGTACAAAAGCTGACTGGCTCTCATCCACCAAATAATCCATCACTTCTTGTAGTCTACATGTCAGAATCTTTGAAATGATTTTATACATTGTAGTACCACATGATATAGGTCTAAACTCCCCCACTCTGGCTGGATTTTGGACTTTAGGAATCAATGTCGCTGAGGTACAATTTATGGGCCTATAAATTTTAGAACTAGTAAAGAAATCCTGCACAGATTGTACTACTTCATCACAAATTATAGGCCAAGCCTTCTTAAAGAACAATTCATTATATCCATCACACCCTGGAGCTTTAGCATCATCTATACTATTCAAAGCTTTAACCACTTGATGTCTTGGTATTGGCTCTATCAGCTTCAATTGTTGGTCTCTTATCAGTCTATTACCCCTCATCATCACCCCTGGATCAATTGCTTGCATTTCCTTAGCTGCTGTTCCTAACGCTTCTTATAAAATTGAATGATTTCCTGCTCTACCTCCTCCTGATTCTGAGTATATCCACCAGTTTGGGTAACTAGCTTTGTAATACTTTTCTGAGCATTCCTATTCTTCATTCTAGCATGAAAGTATATTGTGTTTGAGTCTCCTAACTTCAACCATTGGACTCTAGATTTTTGCTTCATGATACTCTCCTCAACTGTGCTCCATTTTTTAACTCACCTCTAAGCTGTTTCTCCTCAGTTTTCAGTCTTGCTGCTTGCACAGGATCCCTCATTTATTCCAGTATTTTCTTCAAGTCCTCTACAATGTTTGTTACTTTCTCCTTGGTCTTGCTAAATTCTTCTTTATGTAGCTTTTTTAGATTACCCTTTTGTCTTCTATGGTTCATCCATATTCTTTCCATTGCTATTCCTTTGATATTCATCCCCATGTTGTTTTAACTATGTTCTCAAACTCCTTGTGATCAGCTATTGCATTAAAGAATCTGAAAGGTATTGGCCTGCTCTGTTGTTCCTGTTCAAAACATAAACACAAAGGAGTATGGTAAGAGAATAAAGGGTGTTGCATTACCACCTCCAACTATCTCATATGCATCATCCGTTCCTCATTCACTACGGCCCTATCAATCATGATATGGACATTATTATTAGTCCATATGTACTGTCCTCCAATATATTTCAGCTCAGTCATTCCTGTATCCTCAAGAAACTCATTAAAGTCCCTTGTTTCTGATTCCATCACGTGTTTTCCATTGTATATATCATCCCAACTATTTATTGCATTGTAATCCCCTATAACAACCCAATCTCCCTTCAATCCCTTTTGCAGGTTTCTTAGTTCTTCCCACATAGCTTTTCTCTACTCCACTGTATGCAATCTATAGACTGCAGGAAACCAGAATTCTTCCTTATCTCCAATCACAGTAATTCTCCTTGTGATTATTTGTTCAGTCACACTATATTGTATAAAATCCAAAAATCTGGATTCCGTACAACCTAAATTCTCCCTTTAGTACTTGCTACATAGTTATCCTTATTCTTCCATTTTTATGCTATTTTATGAATAATATTCTCTGCCCCTTGTTGCTTCACTCTATGTTCAATTATTTCTATAAATCCCACTTTATTTTCTCAAATATACTGCTTTATTTCTTTTTGTTAATAGACCTTGTTAAGGCCTCTTACATTCCATATAATAATCTTCATCTAGGAATGAATGGTGCGTCATACTCCTTCATCACCTCCCATCTATTGGTACTACTGGAACCTATGCCTAACATCAAGGAACTTGTAGGTTCAGGTGTACTCCCTCCCCACTCATTGGTGTCACCATATTATTCCCTCCATATTTTCCAGTTCTTACTATTGATTTCCCTTTGACTATCTGCCATCCCTCTTCCTCTTTTTGATCTTGTGCTTTACTTCCTCCTTCTGTTGCTCTTGACAAATATGTCCTAGTTGCAAACATTTTGTACAGTATTGAGGCAACCAGTCATACCATACCTCCTGTTCAAATTCACTCCCATTTGGATCTTCAACCTTGATTTGCATTGGTAATGGCTTTGTCACATCCATTTCTATCAGAATTCGAGCATATGAAATACGTTCCGCTTTTGTTGTACACGTATCTGCATATATAGGAATTCCCAAAGTGCTTCCAGTTCTGCTTAGAGAATTATCCTCCCAACAACTTAACAGCAACTTTGGTAATTGGATCCATAAAGGTATAGTTTTCAGTACCTCATTTGCAAAATCAAAACTTGCAGACCACGCTTTGACCACCACATGCCTACTGTTCATCGTGTATGGAACTGAGTACGGTACAACATCCCTATCCTCCTCTGTAGCAAACTTCAATATAAAATACACATCGTTGTGAAGGTATATTGTTGGCTTAGTTGAAAAATTCCATTGGAATGCAATAAAGCTTTCCAAAGTAGCAATAGTAGGTGTTCCTCCTACTACATACACAATCATAGCCAATTTTCACTTCTCTGTAGCTCGTTCCACCATCACTGTGATGATCCAAAGGGTCATCACCGTAATTTTCCCTTTGTTTGTACTTCCGAGTCCTTGAAAACTTCTTATTTGGTTGCCTAGATTTGCATGCATAGTCCGAGCGCGAAGCCAGAAAATTTTTATATGGAAATATATGAAATCTATGTTAAAACTATAAATTTTGATAATAATATTGATATAGTTGACTTTGATCAACATTTTGGGTAAACAGACCCGGACCCGTGATGTGATGGTCCCGAAGGGTCCGTAAGAAAATATGGGGCCCGAGCGTATTCCCGAAATCGAGATCCGAGGTTCCAGGCTCGAGTATGGAATTTTTCCGTGAAATTATTTTTTGGAAATGCTCAAGGAAAAATAAAAATGATATTTGATCAAAAGTAATGGTATCGGGCTCGTATTTTGGTTCTGACTCCCGGTACAAGTCTCAAATGAGAGTTAAACGCTATCTGTAAAGTTTGGTTGAAAATGGATGTCATTTGACGTGTTTCGGACTAAAAATGGACAATTTTGAAGTATTTAACTTTGAAATGAAAATCATGAGTTTTAGAGGTTGATTCTTTGGTTTTGATGTTGTTTTGGCGATTGATCGCCCAATCAAGTTCGTAGGAGGATATTGAGTTAGTGTGTGTTGTTGGTTGGGAGCCCTGAGGGCTCGAGAGTGATTTTGGGGGTGGTTCGGGGTGTTTTGTTCTTGAAAAACATAGCAGATTTTCTGCAACTTTTGCCCAGTGATTTTATTCTACGATTTCGTGGCCTCAGCCACACAATCGCACTACTTTGGCTCGTACCTCTACCCGATCTCATCTTCGTTCACGCGATCGAATAGCTTCTAGCTTCCCCTTCTCGCATTGACGTACCAGCCCACGCGATCGCATAGGCCAATTGACCCCTCAGTTCTTTTTCCTCACGCGATCACAACAACCCTAACGCGATCGCGTAGATCCCAGACTTCCTTCACCGTGATCGCGTCCTGTTTCCCGCGATCACGAAGGACATTTTCGCCTAGTGATATTAAAATCCTAAAAACCAGAACAGTGACGGGATTTTTACACACTTTACTCACGAACCCTTCTTCTTCACCCTCCATTGAAGAGTCTCAAGCTTCCCTTCCTCCATAACTCTTGGGATAAGTAACGTTAACATCGTGTCTTCACTATTTCATTATCTATTTACCAAAATCCTAGCCTAAAAACATGGAATCAAGGTAGAAATGAGGGCTTTTGGGTAGAGTTAGATTTTTGAGAATTTTGGGCAGTTCAACCTCAATTTGAGGTCTAATCATAAAACAAATTATATATTTGGACTCATGGGGTTATGGGTGATCAGAAATTGGTCCGATCCTCGAGTTTGGACAATTTGGGCCCGATGTCGGATTTTGGTATTTTTTGAAGAATGATAGGAAATTCATTTCTATTCTATGGAATTGTATCCTTGAGCTGTTATTAATAATGTTGAGCTAATTATGGCTAGATATTATTGTTTTGGAGTGAATTGTAGAGGAAAAGCGGTGTTAGAGTCTTGATTGCTATTTTTCGGACCGAGGTAAGTCTTTGTTCTAACTTTGGCTTGAGGGAATAAGATTAGGACAATATTTGCTATGTGCTATGTGGAGTCGGTGTATAGGTATGGCGTAGGTTACCTATGCGCCCGAATCTAGCATGACTGTGAGTCATAATTGCTTTTAAAGTTTGAAAGAGGGGAACAATTGTGTTAATTACTTGTTAATTAAAGTACGAAGTGATAGTTGAGAAGCGAAGAAGGAATTTTGGTATTTCTCACTTGTCAGGACTTGTTGTTGAATCGTTTACCCTTGTCGGGACTTATTATTGAGTTGCTCTCCCTTGCCGGGATATTTTATCTTGTTGCATATTCCTTTCCCGTTTGGTTGTGATCGTTAATTGGGTGAGGAAGAGAGAGATTATGCACGAAGGGTCTTTCCGTGCCAAGTTCTTGATTATTTGTGCACGAAGGGTCATTCTGTGCCTTGATGTGAGAGTTATGAGAGGAAAGCATGAAGGGTGATTTCATGCACTATGTTTGAGAGTAAAAGCACGAAGGGTGATAGTGTGCACTATATTTGATAGTTTTGGTGAGAAAAGCACGAAGGATGATGCCGAACACTATATTTGAGTGTAAAAGCACGAAGGTTGATGTCGTACAGTTGTTGATCCACTGGCTTTCTTTTATTGATGTTAAATATTCAGTTTCCATTTCTTGTTCGTTGGTCTTATAATTGAACTATTACACCCCCCCACCCCAGCATGTCCCCTTCCCATGATCTATTTAAATTTTGTTATCTTTCCGTTACTGTACATATATCTGTATGGGTTGATTGTGGTAGGTCCGGTTTAGCCTAATCACTACCTCACTGGGGTTAGGCCGGGTACTTCCCAGCACATGGGGTCGGTTGTGCTGATACTACACTTCTATGCCCTTTTGTGCACATGCCAGGACACAGCTTACGGACAGCAGCAGTAGCTAGGTAGCGAGCCTTCAGTCCAGAGACTTTGATGTAGTTCGCTGGCGTTCGCTGGCCCTGAGTCTCATCTATTTCTTTCCATTTGTTTTCATTGTACAGATATAGACTTATTATGTATTTTCCTTCAGAATGATGTTTTTAGTACTCTTTTAATAGTCCGTGAGTAGTAACACCGGATACTGGGTAGATACATGTTACAAATATCTGCATTTTACTATTGTTGTTTTTGCTAAAAGTCTTCGGCGTGGTTATTTTAGTTATTATACGGTTTTAGGTTAAAGTTTTTGTGAAATAATTAGAAAGGGTTGGCTTGCCTAGCTCCGACAGTAGGCGTCATCACGACTACTGGTGGTGGAAAAAAAAACCAGGTCGTGACAAGTTGGTATCAGAGCACTAATTTACTTGGGTCTCAAAATTCACGGACAAGCTCAATAGAGTTTGAGGGATCGGTACGGAGACATCTGTATTTATCCCCAGAGGCTACAAAGTTAGGAAAAAATGTCACTTTGTTCTTTCTTGTCGTGCGATTCTGTTATCTCAAATATTGACTGTCGTTCTACTCTATTCTTTCGCTGTTGGCGAGAACACGTGCGTCTTCTTCTTCCGCTCAGTAGCACGAGCCCCCATCAGCAGCTCCCGCGAGGGGCAGGGGCCGAGGCCGTGGCAGGGGCAGAGCTCAGCCCCAGGCAACGGTTCCAGAGGTGGAGCCTTATATTGACTTTGATGAGGAGGTTCCAGCCCCACCAGCTCCAGTGGGCCCAGCTCAGGTTAAGGGTTATGTTTTACTCGGATCTCCACGACGCTCTCGTCCGTATAGCAGGCTTTATGGATAGTGTCGCTAGAGCGGGTTTGCTGCCAGTAGCACCAGCCACTTCTCAGGCTGGAGGAGTGTTCCGACTCTTGCTACACGTACTCCGGAGCATGTAGCTCCCCGGACTCAGGTTCCAATAGCTCAGCCCATAGTGACAGCTAAGACATGTATTACAGCTCAGGCCGAAGATAGGACAGCCATGTCTTCGGATGCTTTGTGGAGACTTGATCAGTTCTCCAAGCTTTTCACCACCACTTTCAGTGGTGCTTCATCGAAGGATCCCCAAGATTTCCTGTTCAGTTGTCATGAGATCCTCAAGACTTTGGGAATAGTGGAGACCATTGGGGTCGATTTTTGCACGTTCAGGCTTGCAGGATCCGCCAAGACATGGTGGACAGATTATTGCCTATCTAGACTAGAAGGGTCTCCAGCTTTGACATGGGATCAGTTTGCGAAGTTATTTTTGGAGAAGTTTCTCCTTGTCACTCAGCGGGAGGCACTTCGCAGACATTTTGAGTGCCTCCAGCAGGGCTCCACGATCGTTACACAGTATGAGACTAGATTTATTGACTTGGAATGCCATGCAGTTGTGATACTCTCTACGGAGCGAGAGAGGGTCTGGAGGTTCATTGATGGATTGATTCAGTCGATTTGTCTTCAGATGGCTATGGGAGTTGGCAGTGATATTTCCATTTAGTAGGCGGCCAATGCGTTCCGGTGGGTAGAGATGGTACTGGTTCGAGGAGGTAGTCAGGGTTCAGACAAGAGGCCTCAATATTCAGGTAGATTTAGTGGTACCTCATCTGGAGGTAGGGATTCCTATGGCAGAGGCCATCCCCCGAAGCCTTTCCAGTCGGCACTTCAGGTTTCTCATGGTACTCCAGGCGGTGGTGGCGCTCTGTAGTATTATTCGGACCAGCAGTACTTTAGCGCCACCACCAGCCCCCATCAGTGCACCGCCACTTCAGAGCTTCAGGGGAGGACATACCGGTCGATAGGGCCAGTAGTCTCAGCAGCCAAGGGCATGTTATGGTTGTTGTGACCCAGGTCATATTGCCAGGTTCTGCCCTTGAGCCTCGAGTATTTCCCAAGAGTAGGGTCCTCGCCCTACGATTCAGGTAGTAGGTGATGCACATGCCGCCCAGCCAGCTATTGACGGCGGTAGGGATCATAGAGGTAGAGGGAGAGACCGTAGAGGTGGAGCTCGGACAGCCAGAGACAGGGGTCAGCCCCCAGCAAATCTTCCCAGAGATACAGTTCAATGAGGTGGGGGCCAGCCCTAGTGTTATGCATTTCCATCCAGGCCGAAGGCCGAGTCATCTGATGCTGTGATTACACGTACTATGCTGGTCTGTGATAGAGGTGCTTCAGTATTATTTGATCCGGGATCTACATATTCTTATGTGTCGTCCTATTTTGCACCCTATTTGATCATGCCTAGTGAGGCATTGGGTATTTCTGTATATGTGTCCATACCGGTTGGTGATTCTATAGTGGTCGATCGAGTGCATTGTTCTTGTGTTGTGGTATTTGAGGGTTTTGAGACCCGTGTCGATTTATTGATTTTAGACGTGGTGGACTTTGATGCTATATTAAGGATGGACTGGTTGTCCCCATATCATGCTATTTTGGATTGTCACGCCAAGACCGTGACTTTGGCCTTTCCAGCTTTGCCCCGACTTGAGTGGAGGGGGAACCCAGGTCATGCCACCCGTAGTGTTATTTCGTATGTCAAGGCTTGACGTATGATTGAGAAAGGGTGTCTAGCATATTTGGCGTATGTTCGCGACTCCAGTACAGAGGTTCCATCTATCGACTATGTTCCTATTGTTCGGGAGTTCCCGAGGTTTTCCCTTCAGACCTGCCAGGTATGCTGCCTGATAGGGATATTGATTTCTGTATTGATCTGGCTCCCGGCACTCAGAATATTTCCATTCCGCCGTATCCCATGGCCTCGCCAGAGTTGAAAGAGTTGAAGGAGCAGCTTCAAGACTTGCTTGATAAGGGTTTTGTTAGACCTAGTGTATCACCTTGGGGTGCACCAGTGTTGTTTGTGAAGAAAAAGGATGGGTCGATGAGGATGTGCATTGATTACCGGTAGTTGAACAAGGTGACGATAATGAACAAGTATCCACTATCGAGGATTGACGATTTGTTTGACTAGCTTCAGGGTGCTAGGGTGTTTTCGAAGATAGAATTGAGGTCTGGTTATCATCAGCTAGGAATTAGGGCGTCCGATGTCCTCAAGACAGCATTTCGTACTCGGTATGGGCACTATGAGTTTTTGGTCATGTCGTTTGGGTTGACCAATGCCCCGACAGCATTCATGGAGTTGATGAACCGAATGTTTAGGCCCTATTTGGATTTGTTTGTGATTGTATTTGTTGACGATATCTTGGTATTCTCCCGCAGTCAGGAGGAGCATGAGCAACACCTCAGAGTGGTTCTTCAGACTCTGAAGGATAGTCAGTTGTACGTCAAGTTCTCAAAGTGCGAGTTTTGGTTCAGTTCAGTCACATTCCTGGTTCATGTCGTATAACCAGAGGGTATTCGGGTGAACACAAAGAAGATAGAGACAGTCATGAACTGGCCTCGACCAGATTCAGCAACAAAGCACCGGAGCTTCTTGGGGTTAGCTGGTTACTACAGACGTTTCATGGAGGGGTTTTCAACCATTGCAGCCCCGATGACTAGATTGACCAAGAAGGGTGCAAAGTTCAGGTGGTTAGATGAGTGTGAGGCGAGCTTCCAGAAGCTCAAGACAGCTCTGACTATGGCACTGGTATTGGTTTTGCCTACGGGATCTGGGCCTTATACTATTTATTGTGATGCTTCCGGTATCGGGCTTGGCGCAGTGTTGATGCAAAATGGCGAGGCCATAGCATATGCTTCGAGGCAGTTGAAGATCCATGAGAAGAATTATCTAGTTTATGACCTAGAGTTGGCAGCCATTGTTCATGCCTTGAAGATCTGGAGGCATTATTTGTATGGTGTGACGTGTGAGGTGTATACGGATAACAAGAGCCTTCACTACTTGTTCAAGTAGAAAGAGTTGAATTTGAGACAGCGGAGGTGGTTGGAGTTGTTAAAAGACTATGATGTTTCTATTTTATACCACCCAAGAAAGGCCAATGTGATGGCCGATGCATTGAGTAGAAAGTTCGCCAGCATGGGTAGTCTTGCCTATATTTCGATTAGCCAGAGACCGCTTGCCTTGGATGTTCAGGCCTTGGCCAATAGATTTTGTGAGATTGGATATATCTCAGTCCAGCAGAGTGTTGGATTGCACGATGGCTCGTTCGTCATTGATGGAGCATATCCGGGGGTGGCAGTTTGATGATCCCCATTTGTGTGTCTTGAGAGACACGATGCAGTGGAAGGTGCCAGAGAAATGACTTTAGGAGATGACGGCATATTAATATTGCAGGGGTGAGTTTGTTTGCCCAATGTTGATAGTATTCGGGAATCGATCTTAGCGGAGGCCCACAGTTCTCGGTATTCTATTCACCCGGGTGCCGCGAAGATGTATCAGGATTTAGGACAATATTACTGGTGGCGCAGAATGAAGAAAGACATTGTTGCTTATGTGGCTCGTTGTCTAAATTGTCGGCAGGTTAAGTACGAGCATCAGAGGCCCAGTGGGTTATTTCAGAGGATTGAGCTTCCCCAGTAGAAGTAGGAGAGAATCCCATGGATTTTGTTACTGGCCTTCCGATAACTCGGAAGAATTTTGATGCTATATGGGTCATTGTTGATAGGCTCACCAAGTCAGGGCATTTTATTCCAGTTGCTACCATCTATTCATCCGAGAGGTATGCTGAGATTTATATCAGAGAGATCATTCGCCTTCATGGGGTGCCCATATCTATTATTTCGGACGGGGGTCCGTAGTTTACCTCGTATTTCTGGAGAGCGGTACAACATGATTTAGGCACCCAGGTCCGGGAGTACAAACATTCACCCCCAGACGGACGATCATTCCGAGAGGACTATTCAGATTCTTGAGGATATGCTCCGAGCCTGCGTTATAGGTTTCGTAGGCTCGTGGGATCGGTTCTTGCCTTTAGCAGAGTTTGCCTACAATAACAGCTACCAGTCCAGTTTTCAGATGGCTCCGTGTGAGGCGTTGTATGGTAGGGGGTGTCGATCCCCAACCAGATGGTTTGAGCCAGGAGAGGCTAAGTTATTGGGTACAGATTTGGTACAGGAGGCCTTGCATAAGGTCAAGATCATTTAGGACAGACTTCGGTCAGCTCAATCAAGGCAGAAGAGTTTTCAGATCGTAAGGTCAGGAATGTCTCTTTCATGGTTGGTGAGCGGGTATTGCTCCGTGTATCGCCTATGAAGGGCGTGATGAGATTCGGGAAGAAGGGCAAGCTTAGCCCTAGGTATATTCGCTCATTGAAATTCTTGACCGCGTGGGAAGGTGGCTTATAGACTTGCCCTGCCGCCTAGCTTGAAAGCCGTGCATCTGATTTTTTATGTATCCATACTTCAGAAGTATCACGACGATCCCGCCCACGTGTTAGATTCTAGCACTGTCCAATTGGACATGGATCTATCATATGAGGAGGAGTCGGTGGCTATTCTAGACCGGCAGGTTCGACAGTTGAGGTCGCGTATTTTTCGTTCAGTGTGTGTTCAGTCGAGAGGTCAGCCTCATGAGGCATCAACCTGGGAGTCCGAGTCTGATATGCAAAGCCGTTATTCCCATCTATTCCCCGACTCGGCTACTTCTTTCTTTTGTCCGTTCAAGGACGAACGGTTGTTTTAGAGGTGGAGGATGTGACGACCCAAAGGGTCATCACCATAATTCTCCCTTTCTTTGTGCTTCCAAGGCCTTGAAAACCTCTGATTTGGTTGCCTCAATTTGCGCGCGCAGTCTGGGTGGCAAGTCAGAAATTTTTTATGTTGAAATATATGAAATCTGTGTTAAAAACTATGAATTTTGATAATAATATTGGGTAAACAGACCCGGACCCGTGATGTGATAGTCCTGGATGGTTTGTAGGAAATTATGGGACCCAGGCGTATTCCCAGAATCGTAATCCGATGTCCCAGGCCTGAGTACAGAATTTTTCCGTGACATTGTTTTCTGAAAATTCTTAAGGAAAAATGAAAATGAGATTTGATCAAAAGTAATGGTATCAAGCTCGTATTTTGGTTCTGACGCCCGGTACAAGTCTTAAATGAGCGTTAAGCGCTATCAATAAAGTTTGGTCGAAAACGGACGTCATTTGACGTGTTTCAGACAAAAAATGGAAAATTTGAAAGTTTTGAACTTTGAAATGAAAATCATGAGTTTTAGAGGTTGATTCTTTGATTTTAATGTTATTTTGGCGATTTGATCGCCCGAGTATGTTCGTAGGAGGATATTGAGTTACTGTGTGTGGTTGGTTGGGAGCCCCGAGGGCTCGGGAGTGATTTTGGGGGTGGTTCGGGGTATTTTGTTCTTGAATAACTTAGCAAATTTTCTGCAACTGTTGCCTAGTGATTTTATTCTACGCGATGGCGGCCTCAGCCATGCGATCGCACTGCTTTGGCTCGTACCTCTACGCGATTGCATCTTCGTTCACGCAATCGCGTAGCTTCCAGCTTCCCCTTCTCCGCGTTCACGTACCAGCCCACGCGATCGCATAGGCCAATTGTCTCCACAATGATTTTTCCTCTACGCGATCGTAGCAACCCTCACGTGATCACGTAGCTCCTAGACATCCTTCACCGCGATCGCATCACCGTTCTCACGATCGCGAAGGGCATTTTCACCCAGTGATTTTAAAAGCTTAAATAATAGAAAATGATTTGCCCAGGGATTTTTACACACTTTACTCACGAACCCTTCTTCTTCACCCTCCATTGAAGAGTCTCAAGCTTCCCTTCCTTCATAACTCTTGGGGTAAGTAATCTTAACAACTTTTCTTCTCTATTTCATCATCTAATCACTAATATCCTAGCCTAAAAACATGAAATCAAGGTAGAAATGAGGGCTTTGGGGGAGAGTTAGGTTTTTGTGAAATTTTAGGTAGTTCAACCTCAATTTGGGAGCGAATCGTAAAACGAATTATATATTTGGACTCGTGGGGTTATGGGTAATCAGAACTTGGTCCGAGCATCAAGTTTGGACCATGTGGGCATGGTGTCGGATTTTGGTATTTTTGAAAGAATGATAGGAAATTCATTTCTAAGCTATGGAATTGTATCCTTGAGATATTATTAATAATGTTGAACTAATTATGGCTAGATATCGTTGTTTCGGAGTCGGATTCTAGAGGAAAAGCAATGTTAAAGGCTTGATTGCTATTTTTCGGACAGAGGTAAGGTGTTCGTTCTAAATTTGTCTTGAGGGAATAGGATTAGGACTATATTTGCTATGTGCTATGTGGAGTCGGTGTATAGGTATTGTGACGGTTACCTATGCGCCCGAGTCTAGCATGACCATGAGTCATAATTGCTTTTAAAATTCGAGAAGGGGAACAATTGTGTTAATTACTTGTTAAATGAACTACGAAGGAATTTTGGTATTTCTCCCTTGCCGGGACTTGTTGTTGAATCGTTTGCCCTTGCCGGGACTTATTATTGAGTTGTTCTCCCTTGCTGGGATATTTTATATTGTTGCATATTCCTTTCCTATTTGGTTGTGACCGTTGATTGGGTGAGGAAGAGAGATATTATGCACGAAGGGTCTTTCCGTGCCATGTTTTGATAATTATGCACGAAGGGTCTTTCCATGCCATGTTCTTGATAATTTGAGCGCGAAGGGTCATTCCGTGCCTTGATGTGAGAGTTATGAGAGGAAAGCACGAAGGGTGATACCGTGCACTATGTTTGAGAGTAAAAACACGAAGGGTGATGTCGTGCACTATATTTGATAGTTTTGGTGAGAAAAACATGAAGGGTGATGCCGTGCACTATATTTGAGAGTAAAAGCACGAAGGTTGATGCCGTGCAGTTGTTGATTCACTGGCTTTCTTTCATTGATGTTAAATATTCTGTTTCCATTTCTTGTTCTTTGGTCTTATAATTGAACTGTTACACCTCCAGCATTTCCCCTTCCAATTATCTGTTTAAATTTTAGTTATCTTTTCGTTACTGCACATATATCTGTACAGGTTGATTGTGGTAGGTCTGGTTTAGCCTCGTCACTACGTCGCCGGGGTTAGGCCGGGCACTTACCAGCACATAGGGTCTGTTGTGCTGATACACTTCTGTGCCCTTTTGTGCACAGGTCAGGACACAGCTTATGGACCGCAGCAGTAGCTAGGGAGCGAGCCTTCAGTCCAGAGACTCCGAGGTAGTTCGCTGGCATTCACGAGCCCTGAGTCTTATCTATTTTTTCTGTTTGTTTTCATTGTATCGAAGCATACTTATTATGTATTTTCCTTCAGACTGATATTTTTAGTACTCTTTTAGTAGTCCGTGAGTAGTGACACTAGATACTAAGTAGAGATATGTTACAAGTTTCCGCATTTTACTATTGTTGTTTTTGCTAAAAGTCTTCCGTGTGGTTTTAATTAATTATTTCAGTGATTATACTATTTTAGGTTAGAGTTTTTGTGAAATATTTAGAAAGGGTTGGCTTGCCTAGCTCCAACAGTAGGCGCCATCACGACTCCTAATGGTGGCAAAAAAATCGGGTCGTGACAGCCACCTTATCTAGTTTATCTACTTTAATTCCATTTCTAATAGTAGGGGCAATGTACTTCAAATTCATACCTCCATTTGCCATTTTGTTCTCAGCAAATTGATTCTTCCACTTCGTCCCAGCTGGTACCTCTTGCTTCCCTTGTGTTTGATCATCTCTAGATCCTTTCCCAATGTTGTTCACCCTATATTCTTCTATTACCTCATTCCCACCTTTTATTAGTTCCAATTGAGTAATTGAATATCCAACCTTCACTGTACTAGTTCTTGTTCTCTGATCAAGCTCGGCCACTGTTCCATTGATTTCTCCATCACTATTTCATTTAGTACTTGACTTTTTTCCATTGCTTTCCCTATTTGGCCATTTTCTCCTTTCTTCAGAGCTACTTGCCTCAGATCTACCTTGATTGCATTCCGGCGAGGTCTTCCTCGCGGCATTTCCTGTGAGTTTGGCGTATGATAGCAAAGCACGCTATCCTACACTATTCTATTTTCCTATATATATATTGCTTCGCTTGATAATTTTGTCTTACTATAATTTACTTTTCAGTTTTAGGGAAACAACTATTCTGCTTGTCACAACCCGGATTTACCCACCATCGGGAGTCGTGATGGCGCCGACTGTCGAAGCTAGGCAAGCCAACCTTTATAATCACTTTCACAAACTTAAATCTAAAACAAGTTAAATACTAAAATAATTAATTAAAACATGCGGAAGTCTTTTAACAACAATACCGAAAACAAAAAATGCGAAAATTAACAATATGTCTCTACCCAGTATCTGGTGTCACTACTAGAGAGCAAGAATTTAAGCAAATAAAAGGGAAAGGGGACATGCTGGGGGAGTATCTGTTCAATTATAAGTTCTACAATCAAGAGATGGAACTGAATAAATAATAATCCAATAGGAAAGCTAATGAATCAACAACTACACGGTATCGCCCTTCGTGCTTTTACTCTCATTCCTCACCAAAATGGTCAAATATAATGCACGACATCACCCTTCATGCTTTTACTCTCAATTCTCACCAAGAATATCAAACACAAGGTACGCCATCACCCTTCGTACTTTCACTCTCGATAAACAGTGCACGGCATCACCCTTCGTGCTTTTACTCTCAATAACAGTGCACGGCATCACCCTTCGTGCTTTTACTCTCAATAACAGTGCACGACATCATCACCCTTTGTGCTTTTACTCTCTCTTCCTCTCCCAATCAATGGTCACAACCACACGGGGTAAAGGAAATATATATATATATATATATATATATATATATATATATATATATATATATATATATATATATCCCGGCAACAAAGAATAATTTAACAATAAATCCCGGCAAGGGAAACACAACTCAACAATAGGTCCCGGCAAGGGAATACAACTCAACAAATGGTCCCGACAAGGAAAAAAGTACCAAAAATTCCTCTTTAGTTCATTTAATTCTCACCTTTAACTTCATTGTTCTTGTAACAAGTATTATCATAATTGTCCACTTACTTCGCAATAGTAATAGCAAATATGACATCACGGTCATGCTTGACTCGGGCGCATAGGTAACCGTCGCCATACCTATACACCAACCCCACATAGTACATAACAAATAATAACCTAATCCTATTCCCTCAAGCCAAAGTTAGAACTAACACTTACCTTGAATCCGAAAATAGCAACTCAAAGCTCAACAATCGCCTTTCCTCCAGAATTCGACCCCGAACCAATGATATCTAACATAATTCGATTCAATATTATCAATAATAGCAGAAGGATACAATTTCCTAGCTTAGAAATTCATTTCTAATTTTTCTTCCATAAATACCAAAATCCGACACCGGGCCCACATGGTCCAAACTCGGGGCTCGGACCAATTAACCATAACCCCACTAGTCAAAATATATGATTTGTTTGAATATTCGACCCCAAGTTGAGGTTTAATCGCCCAATTTTCTAAAAACCTAGCTATGCCCAGAAATCCCTGAATTCCACTTTGATTCTATGATTCAGGGCTAGAAAATTGATGATTGGATGAATAAATAATGGAAGGACGAAGGTGGAATCACTTACCCAAAGAGTTATGGTGAAATAGGAGCTTGAAGTTCGTCAATGTAGAGTGTAGGAGGAGAGTTCGTGTGAGAAAAGTGTGGAATGCACGAAGGAAACTGTTCTATTTTTAATTTACTTCACTGAAGCAAATTAGTCTATGCGATCGCGACATAGGTGATGCGTTCGCATTGAAGGGGAAACTAGGGCCATCGTGATCGCGATTGGGATCACGCGATCGCAAAAAGGAAATTCAGGGGTCCTGAAACTTGGCTTACGCGAACGCGCGGAGACAGAATCGCAAATGCGGTTAAGGATGAGGTTAAGCTATGCGAACGTGTGGCATTGGACGCGATCGCGAAGGGTGAGAGAATTTGGGCTACGCGAACGCGACTCGGTGCACGCGATCGCGAAGGGAAAATGGGTCTGCAACAGCTGTTGAAAAATCTGTTATTTTCCAAGTTTCAAAACACCCCGAAACACCCTCGAAATCACCCCCGAGCCCTCGGGGCTCCCAATCAAACACACACACTAACTCAATATCATCCTACGAACTTGCTCGAGTGATCAAATCACCAAAATAACATCAAAATCAAAGAATCATCCCCCAAAACTCATGATTTTCATTTCGAAGTTCAGAACAATCAAACTTTCCACTTTTAGTCCGAAACATGTCAAATGACATCAGTTTTCAACCAAACTTTACAGATAGCAGTTAACGCCCATTTAAGACTTATATCGGGTGTTAGAACGAAAATACGAGCCCGATACCATTATTTTTTATCAATTTGCGTTTTCATTTTTTCTTAAGCATATTCATAAAACAATTTCACAGAAAAGCTCTGAACCCGGACCTAGGACCTCGAATTTCGATTCCGCGAATACGCTCGGGTCCCTAATTTCCTTAAGGACCCTCCGGGATCGTCACATCATATGTCCGGGTCCATTTACCCAAATAGTTGACCAAAGTCAACTATAGCAATATTAGTATCAAAATTCATAGTTTTTAACACAGAATTCAAATACTTTCATATAAAAATTTTCTGGCTTTGTGCTCGAACTTTGCACGCAAATCGAGGCAACCAATAAGAGGTTTTCACGGCCTCAAAAGTGCAAGGAAAGGGAGAATTACGGTGATGACCCTTTGGGTCGTCACATCCTCCACCTCTAAAACAACCGTTCATCCTCGAACGGACAAAAGAAAGAAGTACTTTAGTCGGGGAATAGATGGGGATAATGGCTCCGCATATCAGACTCGGACTCCCAGGTCGATGCCTCAGGAGGCTGACCTATCCACTGAACACGCACCGAAGGAAACTTTGCGACCTCAACTGTCGAACCTGCCGGCCTAAAATATCCACCGGCTCCTCGTCATGTGACAGATCCTTGTCCAATTGGACAGTACTGAAATCTAACACATGGGTTGGATCAGCGTGATGCTTCCGAAGCATGGATACATGAAAAACCCGGATGCACGGCTGACAAGCTAGGCAGAAATGCAAGTCTATAAGCCACATTCCCCACACGGTACAAAATCTCAAATGGGCCAATATACCTAGGGATAAGCTTGCCCTTCTTCCCGAACCTCATCACGCCCTTCATAGGCGATACACGGAGCAATACTCGCTCACCAACCATAAATGGAACATCGTTGACCTTACGATCTGCAAAACTCTTCTGCCTATACTGAGATGACCGAAGTCTGTCCTGAATGATCTTGACCTTATTCAAGGCCTCCTGCACCAAGTCTGTAGCTAATAACCGAGCCTCTCCCGACTCAAACCATCCGACTGAGGACCGACACCGCCTACCATACAATGCCTCATACGGGGCCATCTGAATACTGGACTGGTAGTTGTTGTTGTTGTAGGAAAACTCCGCTAACGACAAGAACTGGTCCCACGAGCCTCCAAAATCAATAACGCAGCCACGGAGCATATCCTCAGGAATCTGAATGGTCCTCTCGGACTGTCCGTCCATCTGGGGGTGAAATGATGTACTCAACCTGACCTGGGTGCCCAACTCATGCTGCACCGCTCTCCAAAAATGCGAGGTAAACTACGGACCCTGGTCCAAAATAATAGATATGGGCACCCCATGAAGGCGAACGATCTCCCTGATATAAATCTCTACATACCTCTCTGATGAATAGGTGGTGCCAACTGGGATGAAATGCGCTGACTTAGTCAGCCTATGAAAAATAACCCATATAGCATCAAACTTCTTCCGAGTCATCGGAAAGCCAGTAACAAAATCCAGAGTGATCCTCTCCCACTTCAACTCGGGAAGCTCAATCCTTTGAGATAACCCACCGGGCCTCTGATGCTCGTACTTAACCTGCTGACAATTTAGACAACGAGCCACATATGCAAAAATGTCTTTCTTCATTCTATTCCACCAATAATGTTGTCTCAAATCCTGATACATCTTCGTGGCGCCCAGATGAATAGAATACCGAGAACTGTGGGCCTCTGCTAAGATCGACTCTCGAATACCATAAACATGGGGCACACAAACTCGCCCCTGCAACCTCAATATGCCATCATCTCCCAAAGTCATCTCCTTGGCACCTGCTCTCTGCACTGTGTCTCTCAGGACACACAAATGGGTATCATCAAACTGCCACTCCCGGATACGCTCCATCAATGACGAGCGAGCAATCGTGCAAGCTAACACCCTGATGGGCTCAGAAATATCCAGTCTCACAAATCTATTGGCCAAGGCCTGAACATCCAAGGCAAGCAGTCTCTGGTTGACCGGAATATATGCAAGACTACCCATGTTGGAGGACTTTCTATTCAATGCATCGGCCACCACATTGACCTTCCCTGGGTGGTATAAAATAGAAACATCATAATCTTTTAACAACTCTAACCACCTCCGCTGTCTCAAATTCAACTCTTTCTGCTTGAACAAGTATTGAAGGCTCTTGTGGTCCGTGTACACCTCACACGTCACACTATACAAATAATGCCTCCAGATCTTCAAGGCACGAACAATGGCTGCCAACTCTAAGTCATGAGCTGGATAATTCTTCTCGTGGATCTTTAACTGCCTCGAAGCATATGCTATGACCTTGTCGTTCTGCATTAACACTGCGCCAAGTCCGATGCGGGAAGCATCACAATATACAGTATAAGGCCCAGATCCCATGGGCAAGATCAATAACGGTGCCGTGGTCAGAGCTGTCTTGAGCTTCTAGAAGCTCGCCTCGCACTCATCTGACCACTTGAACTAGGCACCCTTCTGAGTCAATCTAGTCATCGAGGCTGCGATGGATGAAAACCCATCCACAAAACGTCTGTAATAACCAGCTAACACCAAGAAGCTCCGAATCTCTGTAGCTGAAGCTGGTCGAGGCCAATTATTGACTACCTCTATCTTCTTCGGGTCCACCTGAATACCCTCTGCTGACACGACATGACCCAAGAATGCTACTGAACTTAACCAAAATTTGCACTTTCAGAATTTGGCGTACAACTAGCTATCCTTAAGAGTCTGAAGAACCACTCTAAGGTGCTGCTCATGCTCCTCCTAACTGCGGGAGTATACCAAGATATCATCAATGAATATAATCACAAATAAATCCAAGTAAGGCCTGAACACTCGGTTCATCAACTCCATGAATGTTGCCGGGGCATTGGTCAACCTGAACGACATGACCAAAAACTCATAGTGCTCATACCGAGTACGAAATGCTATCTTATGGACATCAGATTCCCTAATCCTCAGCTGATGATAATAGACCTCAAATCTATCTTCGTAATCACCCTGGAACCATGGAACTGGTAAAACAAATTGTCAATCCTCGGTGGTGGATACTTGTTCTTTATCGTCACCTTGTTCAACTACCGGTAATCAATGCACATCTGCATCGACCCGTCCTTTTTCTTTACAAACAACACTGGCACACCACAAGGTGATACACTGGGTCTAATGAAACCCTTATCAAGCAAGTCCTGAAGCTTCTCTTTCAACTCTTTCAACTCTGGCGGGGCCATGCGATACGGTGGAATAGAAATAGGTTGAGACCCAGGAGCCATATCAATATAGAAATCAATATCCCTGTCGAACGGCATACCCGGCAGGTCTGAAGTAAAAACCTCGGGCAACTCCCGAACAATAGGAACATTGTCGATAGATGGAACCTCTGCGCTGGAGTCGCGAACATACGCCAAATATTCTAAACACCCCTTCTCGACCATACGTCGAGCCTTGACATACAAAATAACACTACGGGTGGCATGGCCTGGGGTCCCTCTCCACTCAAGTCGGGGCGAATCTAGAAAGGCCAAAGTCATGGTCTTGGCGTGACAATCCTAGATAGAATTATACGGGGACAACCAGTCTATCCCCAATATAACATCGAAGTCTACCATCTCTAGAAGCAATAAATCGATGCGGGTCTCAAGACCCTCAAATACCACAACACAAGAACGATGCACTCGGCCGACCACTATAGAATCACCGACCTGTGTGGTCACATATACAGGAATACCAAGAGCCTCACTAGGCATGATCAAATAGGGTGCAAAATAGGATGACACATAAGAATAAGTACATCCCGGATCAAATAATACTGAAGCACCCCTATCACATACCAGTATTGTACCTGTAATCACAACATCAGATGACTCGGCCTCTGGCCTAGTTGATAATGCATAACAATGAGGCTAGCCCCCACCTTTTTGAACTGCGTCTCTGAGACAATCTGCTGCAGGCTGACCCCTACCTATAGCTGTCCGGGCTTTACCTCTACGGTCTCTCCCTCCACCTTTATGATCCCTACCCCCTCCTCTAGCTGGCTGGGCGGCCTGAGGATCACTTGCTACCTAAATTGTAGGGCGAGGATCCTGCTGCTGAGAACTACTCGAGGCTCGAGCGCAAAATCTAACAACATGACCTGTGTCACCACAACCATAACATGCCCTCGGTGGCTGAGACTGCTGGCCCTGTCGACTGGTATGTCCTCCCCTGAAGCTCTAAAGTGTCGGTGCACTGATGGTGGCTGTGGTGCGCTGAAAGACTGCTGATATGAGTAATACTGCTGGTGGCAACCACCGCCTAGCGTACATGTGAAACCTGAAGTGCCGACTGGAAAGGTCTCGGGGGATGGCCTCTGTCATGGAAATCCCTACCTCTAGATGAGGTACCACTAAATCTGCTAGAATGTCGTGGCCTCTTGTCTGAACCCTGACTACCTCCTCGAACCAATGCCATCTCTACTCGGCGGGCCGCCTCCTGAAAAGTAATATCACTGCCAATTCCCATAGCCATCTGTAGGAGAATGGGCAGAATCAATCCACTAATGAACCTCCGGACCCTTTCCCAATCTGTAGGGAGTATCACTATGGCATGGCGAGCCAAATCAACAAATCTGGTCTCATACTGTGTAACTTTCATGGAGCCCTGCTGAAGGTGCTCAAACTGTCTGCGAAGTGCCTCCCGTTGAGTGACGGGGAGAAACTTCTCCAAAAATAACTCTGCAAATTGATCCCATGTCAAAGCTGGAGACCTTGCAGGTCTAGATAAACAATAATCTCTCCACCAAGTCTTGGCAGACCCCACAAGTCTGAACATGCAAGAATCGGCCCTATTGGTCTCTACTATCCCCATAGTCCTGGGGATCTCATGACAACTGTATAGAAAATCCTGGGGATCCTCCGATGAAGCACCGCTGAAAGTAGTGGTGAAAAGCTTGGAGAACTGATCAAGCCTCCACAAAGCATCCGATGACATGGCTGTCCCATCTCCGGCCTGTGCTGTAATGCCTGTCTGAGCTGCCACTGCAGGATGAACCAATGCAACCTGAGTCTGGGGAGCCACCTACTCCGGAGTACGTATTGCAGGAGTTTGAGCCCCTCCTTCAGCCTGAGAAGTACCTGGTGCTACTGGCAGCAATCCAGGTCTAGCAACACTGTCCATAAAGCCTGCTATGCGGACAAGAGCATCCTGAAGATCCGAAGAAAACATCACTCCTCCTGGGACTTGAGTTGGGCCCACCGGAGCTGGTGGAGATGGAACCTCCTCACCAAAGTCAATATGAGGCTCCACCCATGGAACTGCTGCTTGGGGCTGAGCTCTACCCCTACCACGGCCTCTGGTCCGGCCTCGGCCCCTGCCCCTCGTGGGAGATGCTACTAGGGGCTCGGACTACTGAGCGGAAGAAGAAGATGCACGTGTTCTCGCCATCTGCGAAAGAACATAGTAGAACGACAATCAATATTTGAGAAATAGAATCGCACGACAAGAATGAACAAAGTGATTTTTCCTAACTCTTTAGCCTCTGCGGGATAAATACAGACGTCTCCGCACTGATCCCTCAAACTCTACCGAGTTTATCCGTGAGTTGTGAGACCCAAGTAACCTAGTGTTCCGATACTAGCTTGTCATGACCCGGATTTACCCACCATCGGGAGTCGTGATGGCGCCTACTGTCGAAGCTAGGCAAGCCAACATTGATAATCATTTTCACAAACTTAAATCTAAAACAAGTTAAATACTAAAATAATTAATTAAAACATGCAGAAGTCTTTTAACAACAATAGCGAAAACAAAAAATGCGAAAATTAACAATATGTCTCTACCCAGTATCTGGTGTCACTACTCACGGACGACTAAAGGAGTACTACAAGCACATTCTGAAAGAAATACATAATATGTCTGTTTGATACAATTAAACAAACTGAAAATATAAGACAAGGGAGCCTCAGGGCCCGCGAATGACAGCGAACTACCTCGGAGTCTCTGGAATCAAGGATCACTCCCGAACTATAGCTGCGGTCCGTAGGCTGTGTCCTGACCTATGCACAAAAAGGCACAGAAGCATAGTATCCGCACAATTGACCTTATGTGCTGGTAAGTACCCGGCCTAACCTCGACAAGGTAGTGACGAGGCTAAACCGGACCTACCACAAACAACTTGTACATATATATGCAATAACAGAAAGAGAGCAAGAATTTAAGCAAATAAAATGGGAAACGGGACATGCTGGGGGAGTAGCATTTATATTATAACTTCTACAATCAAGAAATGGAACTGAATAAATTACAATCAAATATGAAAGCCAATGAATCAACAACTGCATGGCATCACCCTTCGTGCTTTTACTCTTATTCCTCACCAAAATGGTCAAATATAATGCACGGCATCACCCTTCGTGCTGTTACTCTCAATTCTCACCAAGAATATCAAATACAAGGCACGGCATCACCCTTCATGCTTTTACTCTCGATAAATAGTGCACGACATCACCCTTGGTGCTTTTACTCTCAATAAACAATACACGGCATCACACTTCGTGCTTTTACTCTCTCTTCCTCTCCCAATCAATGGTCACAACCAAACGGGAAATAGGATATATATATATATATATATATATATATATATATATATATATATATCAAGACATAATATCCCGGCAAGGGATAATAATTCAACAATAAATCCCGGCAAGGGAATACAACTCAACAATAGGTGCCGACAAGGGAATACAACTCAACAAATGGTCCCGACAAGGGAAAAAGTACGAAAAATTCCTCTTTGGTTCATTTAATTCTCAACTTTCACTTCATAGTTCTTGTAATAAGTAATCATCACAATTGTTCACTTACTTCACAATTTTAATAGCAAATATGACATCACGATCATGCTTGACTCGGGCGCATAGGTAACTGTCACCATACCTATACACCGACCCCACATAGCACGTAACAAATAACAACCCAATCATATTCCCTCAAGCCAAAATTAGATCGAACACTTATCTCGAATCCGAAAATAGCAACTCAAAGCTCAACAATCGCCTTTCCTCTGTAATTCGACCCCGAACCAACGATATCTAACATAATTCGATTCAATATTATCAATAATAGCACAAGGATACAATTTCCTAGCTTAGAAATTCATTTCTAATTTTTCTTCCAAAAATACCAAATTCCGACATCGGGCACACATGGTCCAAACTCGGGGCTCTAACCAATTCCCAATTACACATAACCCCACGAGTCCATATATATGAGTTGTTTTAAGATTCAACCCCAAATTGAGGTTGAATCGCCCTTTCTAAAAACCTAGCTATGCCCAAAAATCCCTAAATTCTACTTTGGTTCTATGAGTTAGGGCTAGAAAATTGATGATTGGAAGAAGAAATAATGGAAGGACGAAGTTGGAATAACCTACCCAAAGAGTTATAGTGAAATAGGAGCTTGAAGTTCGTCAATTGAGGGTGTAGGAGGAGAGTTCTTGAGAGAAAAGTGTGGAATTCGCGAAGGAAATTGTTTTGTGCTTTAATTTAATTCACTGAAGCAAATTGGTCTACACAATCACGACATAGGGGATGCGTTTGCGTTAAAGGGGCAGTTGGGGCCATTGTGATTGCGATTAGGATCACGCAATCGCGAAGAAGGAAAGTTAGGGGTCCTGAAACTTGGCTTACGCGAACGCGGAAACAGACTCGCGAAAGCGGTGAAGGATGAGGTTAAGCTATGCGAACGCGTGGCATTGGACGCGATCGCGAAGGGTGAGAGGATTTGGGCTACGCAAATGCAACTGGAAGCACGCGATCGCGAAGGGAAAATGGGTCTGCAACAGCTGTTGAAAAATCTGGTATTTTTCTAAGTTTCAAAACACGCCGAAACACCCCCAAAATCACCCCTGAGCCCTCGGGGCTCCCAACAAAAGCACACACTAACTCAATATGATCATACGAACTTGCTCGAGCGATAAAATCGCCAAAATAACATCAAAATCAAAGAATCAACCCCCAAAACTCATGATTTTTATTTCTAAGTTCTAAACCTTCAAACTTTACAATTTTAGTCAGAAACACGTCAAACGACGTCCATTTTAAACCAAACTTTACAGATAGCGCTTAACGGCCATTTAAGACTTGTACCGGGCGTCGGAACCAAAATACAAGCCTGATACCATTTTTTTATTATCAATTACCGTTTTTATTTTTCCTTAAGCATATTCCTAAAACAATTTCACCGAAAAGCTCCAAACTCGGGCATGGGACCTTGGATTTCAATTCCGGGAATGCGCAAGGGTCCCAAATTTCCTTACGGACCCTCCGGGATCATTACATCACGGGTCTGGGTCCGTTTACCCAAATCATTGACCAAAGTTAACTATAGCAATATTAGTTTCAAAATTCATAGTTTTTAACACAAAATTCAAATATTTTCACATAAAAAATTTCCGGCTTTGCGCCCGGTTTGTGCACGCAAATCGGGCAACCCAATAAAAGGTTTTCAAGGCCTCAGAAGCGCAAGGAAAGAGAGAATTATTTACTTCTCTTTTCTTGGTTTTGTTAACTTTAAGAATTACTAGTAATAATTTAGACAATTAAAATAGAAATTGGATAACTTTGTTATAAAATAAAGATTGTAAAGTAAAGATAAGTATAGATAGAAATTGATTTATTATTCTAATTCAAACTAATGCACATAATGAACTGAAATCTTTTCTATTTATAGAAGGAGGGAAGCTGTTGTGTAAGCTGCTACTGCAAACTGTTGTGTAATCTGTTATTGCAAGTTGTTGTGTAAGCTGCTGCTAATACAAGCTGCTATGTAAGCTGCTATTATACAAGATATGGATAGTGTTCCATTGGGAGCAATGTTTATACATAACAGAGTACTGAAAGAATAAGCTTATTATACCCGGTATGGATAATCTTCTACCGGGGGTAATGTTTATCTATAACCGGATACTGAAAGGATAAGCTTATTATACCGGGTATGGATAATCTTCTACCGCAAATAATTTTTATCCGTAATCGAATAATGAATGGATAAGCTTATTATACCCGGTAAGGATAATCTTCCACCGGGGGTAATATTTATCCATAATCGGATACTGAAAGTACAAGCTTATTATACCCGGCATGGTTCTTCTACCGGGGGTAATGTTTATCCATAACCGGGTACCGAAGTGATAAGCTTCTTCAGGAAGCGTATTTCCAATAGAGTACTAAATAGATAAACATATTTACGGCGAAGTCCAATATGGATAAGCTTCTTCAGGAAGCTTATTTACAATAAACATTTATAATATAATATATTTTATAACACTCCCCCTTGGATGTTCATTAAAAGATAATATGCCTCATTAAAACCTTACTAGGACAAAATACGTGGGAAAAAATCCTAGTGAAAGAAAAAGAGTACACATATTTAGTAATACACATTGCTAGGTGCCTCATTAAAAACCTTATAAGAAAAACCCCATGGGAAAAATCTTAGTAAGGGAAAAGAGTGCATCGCATATTTTACTCCCCCTGATGAAAACCTTATTTCAAATATTTGAGTCTCGCATTCCAATCTTGTATACCATCTTCTCAAAAGTTGAAGTTGTCAAAGATTTAGTGAATAAATCCGCTGGATTATTACTTGAACAGATTTGTTGCACATCAATGTCACCATTTTTCTGAAGGTCATGTATGTAGAATAATTTTGGTGAAATGTGCTTCATTCTATCTATTTTTTATAAATCATCCATTTAATTGGGCTATGCATGAAACATTGTCTTCGTACAATATTGTGGATTTGTTTATCACATTCCAACCCATATGTTTCTTGAATGAATCACTGATCTCAATCATATGCACTTCCTGCTTGCCCGTTTGAGATCGGGTTTTATGGGGATCAGATAAACAACCTGCATCTGCATTACCAATACGATCTGCACCACTTTTATTAGCATTATCAAGATAAATAAGTGCTCCATCTACACCGAGATAGAGTATTTCAGGACCAATGAGTTTCTCATCCTCTTCTAGAGGTTGGAATGGATCCTTATTCACTTCAAGTAATTGAATATCCATTGGTGTACGTAATGGGTATACGTTGTCCATGTAAAAGCATTTCTAAGACCATTTTGGAGCTCTTCTGGAGTTCCAATAAGATTTATGTCACCAACATAAACAGCAAATGTAACAAATTCTGACGACATTTTCTTTATAAAAAGACATGGATATAACATATGTAACTATCTTTCAGCAAATATTCACTGAGACAATTATACCACATGCGCCCATAATGCTTTAAACCATACAAAGATCTTTATAATTTGATCGAGTACATTTCTCAAGACTTTGAATTATATGCTTCTGGCATTTTCAATCCTTCAAGGATCTTCATATAAATTTAATCAAATAAGTCATATAGATTAAGACTTGTATCTAACTGGTGTGACATCTTCAAGTGTCTGGATTGCTGGTCCGATCCTCAAAATCTTTTACAATATTTTACACTATATTAGATCAAATATATCGTCGACGATCATTTTGTGTCAGTTCCTAAGCGACATAACTTGTTGAGATCTCATCACCGTCTTTATTTTCAGGTAACTGAATTTCTTTTGGAGTTTCATAATATGTTATGTCGTGGGCTCTTCTAGAGCTCATTTCCTCATCATTATGATCATTGTGATCATTTGCTCCTATCGTTATTCAAGGATTTTTACCTTTGGAACCGATCGATTTACTATGCTTCATGCGTATAGTAAATTTTATCCTACATGGACTTTAATTTTAATAGGAGCATCTGCAATTGTAATATGATATTTAATTTTGGATCAGCATATTCTTCTGGCATTCGACTTGAATTATCTTCTAAGTGAGGATCACATTAATAATAATTCGATTCATATAGCATATTTTTCAACTGTTTATTACATCCCCCAAATGTTAGAAAAACTAACATATTTACCTAATCATCTTTGAGAAACATATCTTTGCATGTTATGGTAGATAAATTAATCATATACTACGCAACAAAAGATAGTAAAAATATTTGGTTTCTGATCCTAAACCAATTGTGAAGGGAGGACTTATCATATATTATTGGTCTGATGCATACAAATGTTGCTGTATGCAATTTAGAAAATCTTAGACCAACACATGAAGCATTGTTCTCATAAGAGATATATTGTTTAGCCATTAATAGGAGGTATTTATTGCTAAACCAGCTTGGATATAAACCAGCATTATCAAGATGAACTGTCTTGATTTCATAATTTGAAAAAATTATGCTCTTAATCGAGAAAAGCAATTCCAAATGCCAAACTATTGGTTGACAATAATTACATATGTCACAATATCATATATGCATCTATAAGTGGTTCACATGATAGGTGAACGAGCCCATATTCACCTTTTATATATTTCAGAATCAGGGGTTTTAGTCCCAACTTAGCTGGTATAATCAATTTATTATGAGAACAAGCAACACATGAGAATTCTTGAAGAATCTTCTAGTTCTTCGGTATATGCTTATCTGAATTCTCAAATAGCTCATTTAAAAATAACAAATGAAAACTTTAAGTTTATCATGGCATGTGCTATTTCTTAGTAAACTTCTGGTTTACTATGGTATAAACTTTTACTTTAGTAAACTTCTGATATAATATAGTAAAATTTAAAAAATAAGGCGGGTAACATCTCACATACATATTATTTTACCCTCTATGATTGTGGAAACATGAAGATTATCAATCTTTTAATTATTTGTAGTCTCAATATGATAGCCATTTGTAGTAGTAAACTTCAGGTTTACTACAACATATATTTGACCATAATCATATAATATAAATGGCATATTTGCATATAAGCTCTCCGAGAGCCTTCATTTATTATCCACTATCTAATATTTATTGGACACTACTGGTGTTATGTATTCTTTAGGCAAACAGTTAGCTCTTCAGGAGTTGTTAATACATTTTGTACTATCAAATATTGCTCAGACACTTCTGGTATCATGAGAGAAAATCACAATTAAATAAACAATATAAAACAATTGTTTAAGCACACGAAAACTCCTCTTCATAATATTTTCCTGCTTTAGGAGACAATTTTAATTGTGTTACTTCTTCAGGAGCATATTTAAAATACGAAATATTGAGTATATATTCTCTCAATTATATTACCTCTTCTGGAGGCGAATTGTAATATATTCACATTAAGAGCGCGTTCACATTTACCAGATTTATTAATATTATCACATTCACTTCAGGGAATGGATTAATATTATTAAAAGTTCTCATCCTTCAGGAAATCGAACACAATTATCTGAATGCGCATTAATCACATCAAATTGTGATGCCTCAACCCCTTTTTTAAAAATATTTACTACTTCAAAGCAAATCGAGGTATGCATTTAATATAGAGAATATTTATGTAGCTTAATTTCAATTATAACCATAGAAATCCTAAATTATCACTTATGGTAATCTTAGGCATATACCACTTCTGGTGGTCAACAAAATATAGTTATAATGAGATATACGAAATATAACCACTTCTAGTGGTTGTATATTTCTGGCAAACTCGGCTAGAGTTTAAGTTGATCTAATGATATTATCCATATTCTTTAAACTAAAATATATTATAATAAATATCATTATCAAAATATAATTTTTATTTATGTACAACAATTACATAACCACACTATCTATTATAAACAATAAAAATTAAAATATTTATATTTCTACTAATTCACCACAGATTACATGACTTGTTTCTCCTTCTGGGAGTGCAAGGTAATCAACTACATCCAAATGCATGAAGTCTAAATTATCTTAAGAAATAAATTTGCTTCAGCATTTTTCTTTGTCTTCTTCAGGAAGGCTTGATAAAGCTCAACCAGGTGCTTTGGCGTAAGACACGTACGTGACCAGTTCCCTTTTCCTCCACATCTATAGCATGGATTTTCTGCATTTGGTTCTTGCACTGTTTCATGCTTTTGTTCCTTTCTTTTCCACTGCTGGTGGCGAGGAGGGTTCTTTGGAGCATTATTATTACCATGATTGGGATTTCTTCCCCGACCACGGCCATGACCACGACTGGGGCCACGACCTCTTCCACGTTTAGCTTGGTGGAAGTACATATCATTCACTTCAGGGAATGGACAAGAACCAGTAGGTCGGCTTTCATGGTTTTCTATTAATAGCCCATTATGTTGCTCGGCTACAAGAAGATATGAGATGAGTTTAGAATACTTTAAAAGTCCCACCTCTCGATATTGCTGCTGCAGGAGCATATTCGGGGCATGAAAAGTGGTGAAAGTTTTCTTCAACATATCATAATCAGTAATATTATCACCACGTAATTTCAATTGGGAATAATTCTGAACATAAAAAATTATACTCACTGATGGATTTAAAATCTTGTAGCCTTAGATGAGTCCAATCATATCATGCATGTGGAAGAACAACCATCTTCAGGTGGTCATATCTATCTTTCAAATTATTCCATAGTATGACTGGATCTTTAACAGTAAGATATTCCATTTTCAGGACCTCATCAAGATGGTGGCGTAGGAATATCATTGCTTTGGCACGGTCTTGGTTTGATGCATGATTTTTCTCTTTGATGGTGTCTGCTAGACCCATCGCGTCAAGGTGAATTTCAGTATCAAGCACCCAAGACATGTAGCTTTTGCCCGATATATCCAGGGCAACAAATTCAAGTTTAGAAATATTTGACCTTATATAGAAAAAGAAAGTTCTTACCTCAGATACTTTAAAAATATTTGCTCGAGATGGCAGAGTCTCGTGCTGATAACGTGTTATAAAATAAAGACTGTAGTAAAGACAAGCATAGAGAGATATTGATATATTATTCGAATTTAAAATAATGTACATAATAAACTGAAATCTCTTCTATTTATAGAAGAAAGGAAGCTGCTGTGTAAGCTGCTACTGCAAGTTGTTATGTCAGCTGCTACTGCAAGCTGCTGTGTAAGCTGCTACTACAAGCTGCTGTGTAAGCTGCTACTACAAGCTGCTGTGTAAGCTGCTATTATACCAGATATGGATAATCTTATACTGAGAGCTTTTTATCCATAACGGAGCGCTTCAAGATAAGCTTATTTAGCTCACAGTTTTCATACACTTTATTATCATAAAACAATAACAATAAACCAAGGGCCAATCATAGCAGATAGTAATAAATCAAAAGACTAAACGAAATAAGTGGAAAAAAAAAGCATTGGGAGTTAGGGAGAAATATGTAAAGAGCTTTTTATTGATGATATTGGTTTGGCCTGCCTCTCCATGAAGAGGTTTAGAGCCTTACAATGGTGTTCTTTAAGCCCACAATAGGGTTACTATTGTGTGTTCCCCTTTTGTTGGGAGTAGTGGTGGAGAAGAAGACGCAACCCTCTTTTAGGATTTACCCTTAGTATTTATAGCTGTAAACTTGATAAGATGGTGATGAGTCATTTGGGACCATGCTGAGGTGGCGCCTTTGTAATGGCGGATAGGCTGTGGCCTCACAGGTCGAATCGGGTAACCATCAGGTACCATTTTTAATAAATGACAGTACCATTTATTAATCACAAATAGGCTTAAGGATGGATTAATTTCGTTAATTATCATGAGGCTGAATTATGACCCATAGAGTTAGTCCATCTGCTCGTTGAGGTCGTTCCCCTCCCGGGCTCGATGAGCGGACTTTGTCGACTATGATTCGAGAAGCTCGGAAATGAGGATCGAATGCTGGTCGTGACCGAAGGTGGCCGTAGCTATTTATACACTCAAGGTTATATTGATGAAATCGATGGCCTTAACCACTTTGCATTGACGACCTTAGCCGTAAGGGAGCCAACGGCCGAGGCCGGATTCAAGTTTGATGACCTTAGTCGCATTTCATTGAGGGCCTCAACTACTTATACACTGGGGATGGCCGTAGCTATTTGTACATTGGAGATGACCGTAGCCGTTTATACTTTGAAGATGGTCGTATCCGTTTATACTTTGGAGATGGCCGTAGTCATTTATACTCTGGAGATGGCCGTATGATGTTTCAACTTAGGCCGTCATTTTGTGTTTACGGCCTTTAGCCTTATTAAGGTGTTAACATAATTTATCCGCTGCTGCGATGTTGTTCGGAGGAATTCAGATTTTTCTCTTGGGCGAAGGCACTTGGATTTTTGACTTATTTCATGTGGGGTTGGGCTCGATGGCGTTTGACCCTTCGTTAGTTGGAACGTGTTGTCGCATTCGATAGTCGATTCATGTTTTGTACGGTCGAAGGGAGTACGAGTATGCTTGATGTGCATTGTGGCGACGTCCACTATTTGGAGACACATGGAACGTCCTTTCAATACTTTTAGGTCGTCATAACCGTTTCGAAGGTGAAGGGTCGCTTGGCAATTGAAAAACCGTTTTGAGGGGCCTGTCATAATGACACACATTCCTGTAAAATTGAACCCCTTTGCGATTGGTCAAGTAGTTAATGACGGCTATTGGAATTCATGAAATCCACTTGTGTTGTCCATAAATAAGGAGCTGTGTTATTCATTTCTCACTTTTTCGTTATCTGCCTAAGTGAGATTTCTGAAGAAACGTCTCTTATTGTCAGTTCGTCTCTTTCCTTGTTTTTCATTGTTCTTCATCATTCTTCGTTCCATACTATTTTTGTTTATCTTTCGGTGAATATTACTTCTTTCTTGCTTACCAATCATCAATGGCAAGTAGTTCTCACACCAATCTCACTCTGGCGACTCTTTTGGTGGCTGGAAGGCCATCTACAGCAGTTACAACTACTGAAATGATGGAGATCGATGGGATCTCGTTGGTGACTGATATTCTATCCCTGCCCGAAGGCCCGGCGAATGATTTTACCGATGATGAGGGAGAAGACCAAGTAGATGAAGCCCCATTAATGGGGGAGGTGGGTATTGCCCAGTTAAAGGAGAAGTGGGATATCCCCCGCTATGCTAATATTGTCCTCGCCAGGAGCGAGGAGAGGGTCCACATCGACTTAGAGGTTATTGCATTTTCTACGCTTATCCTTCCATATTAGGATTCAAGCTCCCTCTTCCGATGCTGGTGGTGGTTTTCTGCCGTCAATACGGGGTGTGCCCTGGCAATATCGTTCCTTTCCTTTGCAAGCTTTTCGCTATGCTTATTAAATATGCAGAGTGGCCTGAAGGGAGATCAAATTTTGGTACGTGCTGACTCTCTATGCCCCTAAGAGGGTTCGTGGTACTATGATTCGGACGGTTCCTCATGCGGCGAGGGTCTTGACTGTGGAGTTAGATGATGTGGTCGACTCTCGCACTTATGAGAATTTTTTCTACATCAGGACTGACAATTTGGTGGCGTGCGCTACTGAGTTCCCGGAGACTTGGAACCAAGCACGTAAGTCCTTTGTTCATCAAATTCTAGTTTCCGTATTTTCTCATGACTTGTTCTGATCAGTGTTAACTTTATCTCATGTTTGTAGCTGAATGGCCGCTGTTGGCTCAACTACCCGGCATTCACGAATAGGTCAAGGCCGTGCTCCCTCACACAATGGGGATTCGTACGTGGCCGTATTTCAAAGAAAGGCATGGACGTAGACCTACTTCTGGTGAGGATTTTAACTTCCTTTTGTCCCATTCTTAGTTTATTCCGTTTTTCTTTTTCTTCTGAACTTTGTTCTTTCTTTGATCAGGGAGCTCCTCAGCTAGCTTTTCGCAAGCCGGGCGCAGCTACATGACTGGTGTCAATACCGGCGCCACGTCCAATTCCGAGAGTGACTCGGTTGAATCTTCGGCGGCTCATTCCCCATCCCGGTATGCACCTCAGGTGGAATAGCTCTCATGGATCGTACGCCCTAGGGCGGAGTCACCTTTGAACAAAGTGGAGGAGGAAGGGGAGAGGCCACTGGTCAGGCGTAGGGTTGCATTTATGCCAGCTCCGGTAGTGATAAGTTTGGATTCCCCGCCATCGAACGTGGAGAGGAATGTGGCGATGGCACCTGCCCTTTAGGGCAGACACACAGTGGGGGTTTCCCCGGTTGGCTCAGTCCAAGGTGAGACTATCGCTTCGGCGATTCAATTAACAGTTCCAGTAGCTGAGATGGGAGGTTGTTCCTCAGTAACTGCTTTGGTTAGAGAAATAAGTGCCAATGTGTTGGCGGGGGAAAGAGCTTCAACTTCTCGGTCGACGAAAGGAGGAAGAGGCACCACAGCAGAAGAGTATGACTCGGAGTCCGACTTGGACCCTGACGACGTCTGGATGTTTCAAGCACGACGGTTCATGCGAAAGGGAGGTTTCGCTATGTTGAGATTCCTACAGACGAGAACTTGCTGCTTCAAGAGGAAAACTTGGTGTCTCTGTTCGAGGTGTTGTGCTCGGAGGCAGAAAGCACGTCGCTAAGAAGCATAACGAACGTCGGGATGATGAGGAAAGTAGCCGCGCTGGGCCTGAAGGTACGTATAGCGACCTTAGTTTATTTTTTGCTTAGTTTATTTTTCTGTTCTGATTATCGATTTGTTCTTGTAGTCATTTTTGTTGGAGGTGGAGAGCATCCGCCGAGCCAACGTCCGCTCAGGGATCTATTTGCGGGCGCTGGAGAAGTACCACCGCTACCGGGATCGGTGCCGCGAGATGTGCGAGCACCTGAGGACGACCCTCAAAGTCGGGACCTTGTCGAAGAGCTAGCAAGCTGAGAGCTTCAAATACAGCAGGCCCTTGGCAGGGTTAACACCCTTGAGGAGCAGCTTCGTCATAAAGACGAGGAGATGGAGGTCGAGATGAGGGCTGCTACTAAGAGGGAACGCTACAGCCGGGTAACGGATGAGGCCTCCGAGGCTTTGACTGGGCAGGTGGTTACTTTGGAGGCTGAGGTCACCGCCTTGAGGCTACAAGCGAGGGATGCCTTGTCGAGGGCTGGGGCATTAGAGGCGTCAATCCTTGTTCACGAAAAGGAAGGGGAATTAGAGAGAGATGATGCAAGCTTCCGAGAGGCGGGGTTAGTGGACCGCATAGGTGCCTATGAAAGGGATGCCCCAACTTATGGCGGATCGGGTCACCGCCTTGGAGGCCGAGAATCAGCATTTAAAGGACTAGGCCGGCTCTTTTGGCCCCACTCGTGATCTTTAGATGTTTGTTGAGGCCCAGCTTGATGTGTATAAGAGATTGTGGTAGGCCGCCATTGTGCTTGAGGTTGCTTTTGAAGAAGCCCGTCAAAAGGCTCGTGAAGCCCGTCTTGACTTTAGCTTTGACCCAGCTACTCCTGGGGTTGATGATGGCGCCGAGGGTGCTGATGATGCTGATGGTGGCTCGGGCGGCGCCGATTAAAAAATATTTGTTATGCTTTTTCCTTGTTTTCATTGCCATTTGGCTAACTCCTTCTTTTTTGTTGTTGTTCCTTCTTTTCTTTCTTTCTTATTTATCGGCCTTGGCCGGGTATAAGCGGGGGTGACCCGCTGTAAACAAAGATGTAAATATATGCGACATTATTTTCCTTTATCTGCTTTGTGTTTATTTTGTATCTTTCTTGTTTCCAAGTTTTTCTTTTTGTGCGCGTTCAAGGGGGGCTTTGCCTCAGAGGTTTTTTGGCATGTGTGTTAATCCCCCCTAAGTCTTTGATTGAAATGACGTCGACGGCCTTGACCATGATGACATTGATGGTCTTGGCCAGGTGGGTAGCTTCGACTGTTGTCGAGTCACTTGCCTGCCTTAATCAAACTAGGTTGGCTGTTAGCAGCAATGTACTTGGCCATGATTAAACACTTTTTGCTTGTCATTTTCTTTTACTTGGTATGAGCAAGTTGTAGCCATTATTTGGCGATAGTGGAATTTAGCCTTTGTCCCAGTTCGGGCACGGTCGAACTATTGGTCACAATGGTAAGACACGTGGCCTTGTAATTCGACTGGGGCCGAACATTACATGGCCCGAATCTTAGTTCGAGTTAGGCGTACTTACTTGAATGGCATGGATGTTTAACTTGTCTCTCCGTCCGTTGAGGAAGAGGCCCTGCGGCGTCCATCGGCGAAGGCACTTGGCCTGAATCTTGGTTCAAACGAGGTTGTACTCTTTAGATTTGAGGATGTATGTGTCCGACCTTGTTGTTTGAGCGGGATTGGACTCGTGATGGAGAAGGCGTATGGACTGAGTCCCGATTCAACTCGTAGTTGAATTTGTAAATTTTGATGGCGAAGGCGCATGGCCTGAGCCCTAGTTCAACTTGTAGTTGAACTTGGGAATTTTGGTGGCGAAGGCGCATGGCCTCAGTACTAGTTCAACTTGTAGTTGAACTTGTTGTTTTTGATGGCGAAGGCACATAACCTGAGTTGGTTCGACCATAGTTGAACTTTATTGGCAAGGGCGCGTAGCCTGAGTCCCAGTCCTATTGGTAGTTGAACTTGTTTTTGATGGCGAAGGCACATAGCCTGAGTTGGTTCAACCGTGGTTGAACTTTATTGGTGAGGGCGTGTAGCCTAAGTCCTAGTCCAACTTGTAGTTGAACTTGCTACTTTTGATGGAGAAGGAACATAGCCTGAGTTGGTTCAATCGTAGTTGAACTTTATTGGCGAGGGCGCGTAGCCTGAGTACCAATTTAACTTGTAGTTGAACTTGTTGTTTTTGATGGCGAAGGCACATAGCCTGAGTTGGTTCGACTGTAGTTGAACTTTATTGGAGAGGGCGCGTAGCCTGAGTCCCAGTTCAACCTGTTATTTTTTATGGCGAAGGCACATAGCCTGAGTTGGTTCAACCGTAGTTGAACTTTATTGGCGAAGGCGCGTAGCCTGAGTACCAGTTTAACTTGTAGTTGAACTTGTTGTTTTTGATGGCGAAGGCACATAGCCTGAGTTGGTTCAACCGTAGTTGAATGGCGAAGGCGCGTAGCCTGAGTACCAGTTTAACTTGTAGTTGAACTTGTTGTTTTTGATGGCGAAGGCACATAGCTTGAGTTGGTTTGACCGTAGTTGGACTTTACTGGCTAGGGCGCGTAGCCTGAGTCCCAGTTCAACTTGTAGTTGAACTTGTTGTTTTTGATGGCGAAGGCATAGCCTAAGTTGGTTCAACCGTAGTTGAACTTGATTGGCGAGGGCGCGTAGCCTGAGTTCCAGTTCAACTTGTAGTTGAACTTGTTGTTTTAGATTGCAAAGGCACATAGCTTGAGTTGGTTCAACCGTAGTTGAACTTTATTGGCGGGGCGCGTAGCCTGAGTATTGGTTCAACTTATTGTTGAATTTGTTGTTTTCGTTGGCGGAGGCACGTAGCCTGAGTTGGTTCGACAGTAGTTTAACTTTATTGGCGAGGGCGCGTAGACTGAGTCCTAGTTCAACTTGTAGTTAAACTTGTTGTTTTTGATGATGAAGGCACACAAATTGGTTCAACCGTAGTTGAACTTTATTGGCGAGGGCACGTACTAAGTGCCAGTTCAATTTATAGTTGAACTTATTGTTTTTGATAGAGAAGGCACATAGCCTGAGTCGGTTCAACCGTAGTTGAACTTTATTGGCGAGGGCGCGTAGCCTGAGTCCCAGTTCATCTTATAGTTGAACTTGTTTTTTTATGGCGAAGGCACATAGCCTGAGTTCCTATTTAACTCGTAGTTGAACTTATGGGTGAAGGCACGTAGCCTGAGTCTTGGCTCAACTTATGGTTGAACTTCTTCCTCCCACATAACCCATTGTGTATAGGGCGTCGGAGGTTGGTTTTGGTTTGAGATCTTGCACTATTTGTGTGTAGTCTTCTCGACAAGTTTGTAGAGGTTACCCCGTTGTGGATCTCAGTTTGAGATGCCTCTGTGCCATTTTTTGGCAAGGTCCTATATCGGGGAGATAAGGGTACCTTATTCGTGTTCTCCCCGTGGGGAGGGGGTTTGCTTCTTCTTCGTCTTCTTGCACTTTTTTGGAGATGAAAGGATGGGGGACTCATATTCTTGTCGAAGCCTTTCAGTTCCCTTTACCCGATATGCTGCTTTGTCTCGTTCAAGCGGGGTTGCTTTCTTTCCTTGGAATTTCTTTTCTTTTGGTCCAAGGAAGAACTATGCGATTCTGCTATGAAATCCCCACAGACGGCGCCAAATTATTTAGCTCAAAGTTGTCATGCACTTTATAAGCATAAAACAATCACAATAAACCAAGGGCCAATAATAACAGATCGTAATAAATCAAAAGACCAAACGAAAGAAGTAGAAAACAAGCCTTGGGGGTTATGGAGAAATATATAAAGAGCTTTTTATTGATGATATTGGTTGCCTCTCCATGGAGAGATTCAGAGCCTTACAATGGTGTTCTTTATGCCCACGGTATGGTTACTATTGACTGTTCCCCTTTTCTTGGGAGTAGTGGTGGAGAAGAAGAAGAAGAAGCCCCCTTGTAGGATTTTTTCCCTTAGTATTTATAGCTGTGAACTTGATGAGCTGGCGATGAGTCACTTGGGACCACGTTGAGGTGGCGCCTTTACAATGACGGATAGGCCATGGCCTCACAGGTCGAATCGGGTAACCATCAGGTACCATTTTTAATAAATGGTCGTACCATTTATTAATCACAAATAGGCTTAAGGGTGGATTAGTTCCATTAATTATCATGGGGTCGAAATATGACCCATACAAAGCTTATTATATCTGATATAGATATTATTCTACCGGGGGTAATGTTTAAGCATAATCAGATACTGAAAGGATAAGTTTATTATACCCGATATGGATAATCTTCTAGCGCGAATAATGTTTATCCATAACCGGGTACTGAAAGGATAACCTTATTATACCCGGTAATGATAATCTTCTACCGGGGATAATATTTATCCATAACCATATACTGAAAGGATAAGCTTATTATACTCGGTATGAATAATCTTCTACTGGGGTAATATTTATCCACAACTAGGTACCGAAGTGATAAGCTTCTGAGGAAGCTTATTTCCAATAGAGTACTAAATAGATAAATATATTTACGGCAAAATCCATATGGATAAGCTTTTTCAGGAAGCTTATTTACAACAGAGTACTAAATGAACATCCATAATATAATATATTTTAGGAAAAATACATAGTTTACCCATCAACCTTGCAGGGAAATCCCTGCTACACACCTCTATTTTACGGATAACCTTTTATACACTCAACCTTTGAAAAGTGTGTCTAGGACATACTAGTTTTGACTAGATAACACTTGTGTATTTACACAAAAAAAAGCGCGTCAAAACCCACAAAAAATCCTATTTTTTGCCTTCCCCACGGGAACCCCTCCCCCACCCTTTAGTCTTGTACCTCACCACCCTCTCCCTTATTTCTTCCACCAAAAAGATTTTTTGAATGAAAATATCCATTTTAGGTCTAAAATTGAGTGAATTTTATTGGTTTATTGTTCAAATATTGTGAAAATTATTTATTTATGATATATTTAAAAGTCTTAACATTAGTATTTAAGGTTTGGTGAAAAATCTAGAATTTACCATTATTGGTGCTTAAGATAGAAAATAAAAGATGAAGAAGAAATTTTAATTTCTAATATGTTTTTTTTTCCTTTTAAAGTCAATGACATGTGCCGCGATCCTGTTAGGGCGTGAATTTCACGTTATCTGAAAAATTGGGCACAAAAGTTGTGAGTCTTAGATACACTTTTGAAAGGTTAAGTGTGTAAAAATATATTCATGAAAGAGAGGTGTGTAATAGGTATTTGGCTGAAAGATTGATGAGTGAATTATGTATTTAGCCTATATTTTATAACAAACTTTAGATAAACACCGAAACTTGTGTGATTATTCCCATGTTTTTGGCCATTTGGCCAATTTTACATTTAATTTAACATTTAACATTTAACATTTAACATACAAATAAAAAGAAAAAAGAGCAATCGTATAGATTTTATACGAGGTACAGGCTTTCGAAATTTGCAAATAAAGTGCTCCTTCCCCTTGGTCTGCTATCTGAAACCATCCGCCGCCTCCTTCCGGCGAACGGAACTTCATTGCCAGGCTTCACGCTCAGGTTCGTCCAAGATAAAAGCCCTAACAGTGCCAATTCGCCCTTCCAATTTTGTTCCTATCAAATTCTGAATTACATATATTGACTTTTTATGTAGTGGTATTTACTGTTTTTGTGTTGTAAATTAGTGGTGTTGAGTTTGCATTGTGGTTCAGATTTTATGGTTTTGAGTTTGTAATCAAAGATATGGGGATAATTTTAGTGGCATATAGTTGTTGAAAAATGCCTTGAATCTTCTGAAACCTAAGTATATATGTCAGTTATGAGTTTTTGTACTTATCCCGGACTAATGCTTGCTCTATTTCCCTTCTTCTGCTTGTGTTTTTTTTAAATATTTGAAATACCAATACCTTTCCTGATAAAATGCATATTTAGATTTACTGAGAGAATGCAAGTTTTTTTTTTTTTTAAAAAAACGAATCTGCTGAAGAATTTCTGTTAGTGTTTAACATATCAAATACCTATCAAAGGTAAATGAATTAAATTGTTAGTTTT
Source organism: Nicotiana benthamiana (assembly GCA_034376525.1). NCBI lineage: Eukaryota > Viridiplantae > Streptophyta > Magnoliopsida > Solanales > Solanaceae > Nicotiana > Nicotiana benthamiana. Next base: position 141,843,050 of record CM067330.1, on the reverse strand, counting down.
TTGGTGAATTGCTGGCTGTTTTGATTTTTGAAAATGTTCCTAGAGTGTAGCATGATAATTTGCAAAGTCTACAAATTTTATTCATAACAGGTACGGAAATTTAAATAAACAAGATAATAGCTTAAGGCACCACATCATAATTCTAGTACAATATGCTAATCATCCTCTTCACTATCAGGCACCACTCACATTTTGTCTTCTTCTTCCTCTTCCTCCTTTTCCTCCTCTTCTTCTTCTGGTGGATTTCGACCCCAAACATAATCGTCATAATTAAGTTCAAGGTTCTCCTCAAGCTCTCTAATCTCTTGTATATCGTCGAGATAATTGCTCTCTTTATTCTGACAGCAATATAGCTCCCCAATAGTTGAATAATAATGATGTTTCTGGCAAATGCTTTGGAAGTCCTTGATGCAATGCAATTTTTCATTCTCCAAGAGACCCCAATACTCTTCTTCATCTCCTTTCCAAAGCTTAATGTCTTCCAATGCATGAAACTGACTTTTCCATTTCAAGAATTCCTTTTAGACAAAAGTTGAATTACTGCTCCTCCATCTAGAAAATGATTTGCTTGGTATGTGGGTGATATAGCTTGCAGAACTGGAAGACTGTTCAATCGACATAACACTTTGCGCACCGCTTAGAGTATAACTCAACCCACTTCAGAGTTTCTCCCCATACAGGCAGGGGCGGATCCACTTAGTATATTTTGGTTCACAGGAACCCATCCTCAGACCCAACATTCTGTATTGTGTCGTACAAATTTCTCAAAATTAGACAAATGCTATCCACGTGCACCCAATAAAATAAAAGCATCTGGTGCACCAAACAAAGGCATGGTGCACTGATCGAGGATATAGCTATGTGCATATGAGTAAAGGAGTAGAAACCTTTTAACATGACTGCTCTTTTAAAGGATTTTTCAAGTATATTTGCAGTATTTTATACTTGGGGCATTCATTCAATAATATAAAATGTTGTAAGGCACAATTTAATTAAATAGTGATATAACTTTTTTTATTTTTCTGTTAGACGATCTTCTTCCTCTCTTTTAATTTGTTTTCATATTCTGTTATTCTCTTTTGTTTACTTATTCTTTATCTTTTATTAAAAGTTCACTTGAGATCTTTTAAATGTAACTAATCAATTATCTATAAACAATTTTTGAATAACTTAATAATAAAATAGTTTTACACATTTCGCGTACAAAGTTAATTCTTTTGGATTTTTTAGATTAATTTTGTGTTTCTTCTCTCTTCTAACTCCACCTTAGTGGTTTTTAAACCGTAGCTTCAAAACACAAAATTGCAAGTCGTCCACCTGATTTTCATGACTCATTTCCGGAGGCGAAACCCTGACTTAACCATTTTACCGTTAATATTTTTAGTAGCGAACTCATTATATTTTCAAATTTTTAGTTCAGACATAAATTGTTGAATGTTTGGTGAATTTTACATATAACTTTATACTATGTGTCGAAACTATTGGGTTTAGATGAACCCGCTGCCAAAAGAGCGCATCTGTCACTGCTCGTCACTCTCACATCGTCAATAGCGGTTCACCCATCCTCTTTATATTCTAGATCCGCCTCTGCATACAGGCATATACGTATCCCTTCAGGTTTCCAAGAGTGTACCTCACCCTCTATAATATGACCCGTGATTCCGAGGGGTTGATTTAAAGATATTGGTTGGTTCTGGAAAGAAAAGCAAAGGTTATCATGCCATTTATCACCGACACTGTCCAAATAGCAACCAAGCATGTTAGGTTCGAGATAAGGCTCAATTGTGTTTAAATTTCACTCCTTCCTTGAGGGTTCCTCGAGCTACCTTCTCCCTTATTTTTTTGCTAAATTGTGCAATGAAAAAATGTTTTTTTGGCACGGTTAAATTTTTTACTAGAAACTCAATTAATTTGAATGAGAGGGATGGGTAGTTTGAACTTTGAACAAATGAGGATGTTGTTCCCTTTATATAGAGTAGATCATGGTAGGTTTTGGTGTATGTCTATTGGTCATTGACTGATGGTTCGTTGGTCGACATGATTTATCAGTATAACTTTATTGATTTATTGATGCATGTTTGAAAAGTAACCTAACACGATTTATTTTATATATATACATACATGTTCAGTCACATGGAGGATCAGAGGTTGACACAGCTACATCCTGGGCCGTTAGACCATAGTGTACTGACAAGGCAAAGCCATCACAGGTCGAAGGACGTATGGAATGGTGAGGTGGAAAAGCCTATTTTATGTAGACGATCAGATGGTAATTTTTGGAATTTGGTTCATGATCGTCCCATTCATCGACGTGTCCTGCAAATATTAATTGATGCAGGATTTTACGGGGTCTATCGAGTAGGACGTATACAATTAGACCATGCTTTTATTACTTCGCTTGTTGAGAGATGGCGTCCGGAGACACATACTTTTCACCTAAGAGTTGGGGAAGCCACTATTACGCTACAGGATGTAGCTATTTTGTATGGATTGCCAGTAGAGGGAAGGCCAGTATTGGGCATTGATAGTACGAGAAAGACTGAAGAGTGGCAGGATATGTGCGACACGTTGCTTGGTTTTAGACCACATAGTGATTGTTTATTTGGTAGTAGGCTTGAGATTAGTGCACTAGCTACATACATGGAGCAACTGCCTTTGCTAGATGATGATGCAGATGAGGTAGTTGTACATCAGAGGGCTAGGTGCTATATGTTATGGATGATCGGGGGTATACTGTTTCCTGACACATCAGGAAACAAGGTTAAGTTAATGTACTTGACGCTGCTCGATGACATCACGCAGATTGGTATGTATAGTTGGGGTAGTGCTGTGTTGGCGTGCTTGTACCGTGCATTGTGTAGAGCTACCCGGCCAAAAAACAATGAGTTATGTGGCTTCATACCACTTCTACAGGCATGTATTTATTTATATGATAATTTATATTTTTATTTTAATATAAATTAATTTTATTATTTATTTTTGATATACTTAGGTATGGGCATGGGAGAGACTGAAGATGGTTCATCCGGACAGACGTCAGGCAAGAGAGGGTGCTATTACGTTCTCGAATGATCTCCCTGGTCCACCACACGCATGTAAATGGAACGTTCAGCTTAGTTGGACACATACGACGCAATATGTGTTGCCATTGTTTCGGGACCAGCTAGATAACCTCGTTGATGAACATGTATAACTTATCAGCTCTATATATGTTTTGTAGCAAGTGTTATATTCTTTTTATGGCTAATACTTTGTTATTTCCCCAACAGTTTGTTTGGGAGCCGTATACTCCAGATGTGGTGGAGAATCTTCCCGAGTATTGCCGATCAGGAGAGTACTTTTGGCGTGCTGTGGTGCCGCTCCTATGTTGGGACGTGTTGGAGATGCATCAGCCCAACAGGGTCCTCAGACAATTCGGAATGCGTCAATTCATACCTGTTTCCTGCAATTTTGCAGACAATCACGACATGCATGATCGTCGTGGCCGACAAAACACGGATTGGGCTAGAGAACATGCGAGGCCCATACTTGTTTGGAATGATCGTGCTAACCGAGTTTGTGAAGCCCGGCTAGCAGATGGGCCCGTTGCGTATGATGATGATTACCTTGTCTGGTATCGTCGGATTACTCGACAGATTATTGGAAATCCCAGTAGCCGATTTCCAAAAGGGTACGCATCCCTTGCACCAGTGGCCGAGGTTATGGTATGTACTTTGCATTAAGATATGTTAATCGCATTTTTTATATAATGTATCATTTTCTGTGGGACCCCACAGTGTGGGATAATACTAGGTATGTTTTTGTTGTTGTTGTTGTTGTTGTTTGTATGATTTTCTATGGAATTCATTCTTATGTCAGAAAAACCAGCTAATTAGTTCATTTGATATATTGTATAGTGTGCACCAGTTATATATTATAATTTTTGAACCTATTCTCTAGGCGTATATTTTGATAGATATCTGAAATTGTTCAGAAGTTGGTTTTCATTGTATCCTGGAATACGTTTCTACCTTTTTCAGCCTTATGCCCAGCACACTTTTGCTTTTTGATTGTTTTTTTCCATCTCATAATAATTTCTGGCATGTGTAACTTTTGGATAGCTGCTGATAGCATGCCTCTTGGGAGACACTTTGGTTGAGCTCTTTATATTTTCACATCATTTATACCTTAACTTTTTCGGTGTATTTGTGGGCCTTATTTTCTGTCAAAAATACAGGAGGAAAAGGTTGATGAGCTAGTTAACTATCATGTCAGCTGTGGTTTTATTAGTTTGTATTAGAAAAATAATGATCCTCGATTTTGCAATTTCAGGCGCGTCAGTTGCATATGATATATCAATATGGGATTGAATTGCGACAAGAACCATCACTGGAGGTTGCAGGAAGGAAAGTCATGGAGATGTGCAGTGATGGTTTGACAGCAGCAATCGAGGCTCAGAGGCTTCGTGTTAAGCCAATGTATGTTCCAGTTGAGCAGCCTGTAGTTGATCATGCTGTTAATCCACATAAACGTGGAAGGGCAGGGAGACGCAAAAAGAGACGTGCGATAGCAGCAACTAATGTTGAAGAAAGGTCTGAAATGTCTAATACAAATTCGGATTTGGAGCGCGATCGTGGTGCAGGTGGTTCTGTTAAGGGTGATGGAAATTTAAATGTTGAAGCTGAGCTTGGTATGGATTCATCACAGTTTGCAGAGCCCCGTTTTGATATGGCATCTAGTTCAACACAATTTCGGGATGGGGATGGGGATGGTTCTGAATTGCATAATGTTGACATTCAACTTGTACTTTATCAGATCCCACCCTCTCAGCAGTTTGATATGAATAATTTCGGAGACGGGTTTGATGATGACGACATACACCACTCCCCTGCCCGTCCTGATCGACAGGTTAACTATGATAATACCCCTAGCCAGATGACTTTAGAGGCCTCTTGTGTGACAACTATTGGTTCTGTGGATGATAAGCCTATGGAGCAAGCAATTCCAACCCGAGGAAGAGGGCGAGCGAGATTTTACAAACGTCGTGTTAATAACAATGTAAATGCACCAAGGCGACAAAATCCTGCACACCCTATAGTTCCGCTACAACAACAATAAACCCTAAAGCACCCTAGCAACTAGGTGCTCTTAATTTCTCATGAATTTGTATACTAACACTAGTAGATAAAGTGGCTGTTGGGGTTCTAAAAATTTAACTTAAGTTTCGCTTTTTGCAGTATACACAAAGTCAAACTTCAGGATGAAGTTATATGCATGAAAGGAAGTGACTTCCTTGAGGGGATATCTACTACCTGTACCCTTCGTTTGTATGCTCAAATATTGGAGGAAGACTTGCACACTATCTACCCATGGATTTCCCAAGTTAGCATGAATAAAGCTTGCGCGTTTGTTTTATTCCATGCTGTGTTGAGTGGGTGTAAAGTTAATAGGTGATACCAATTTATGGCTTAAATAGTGAAACAGATTGCTTTACATGGCCCTCTAGAAGAAGTTTTCTCAGATCTATTCAGTTTGTGCAGGATACCAGATGCTTTTATTGAAGATTGGAGCTTACTAGGCTGGAATATACCTTTTAGGCGAGTGCTGAATGATCAGGAAGTGGATAGAATTACTGAGTTCTTCAAGGTGCTGGACATGTTCAAAGGCACAACTGACGCTGGAGATTCCATGATATGGAAAGGTAATGGCAGAAAGTGTTTCACACTTAAATCAACATATAATGCATTAACTGCTACTGGACAACAAGACACAGGATGGCCTTGAAAGAATAGTTGGAAAGCCAGGACTGCTGTTAAAGTGAGATGTTTCTCTTGGTTGGTAGCACGGAGAGCATGCCTTACTCATGAAAACCTGCAAAGAAGGGGAATCCTGTTAAGTTCAAGATGCTTTTTATGTCAGGAGTGTGCTGAAAATGACAGTCATTTGTCCTATGTTGTGAAGTGACTGGTCAACTGTGGCAGATTTTCTCGAGCATGTTTGGCCGGAAACGAGTCATGCCAGAGTCAACTATTATATGCCGAAGTGCTGGAACAAAGCGGGAGGCAGCGTAAGGAATAAGAAGTGGAAATCTATCCTTTCTTGTATATGGTGGACTGTATAGAGAGAGAAATACAAGATGTTTTGAAGGTAGTAGCTCTACACAGAGACTTGAGATGAACTGTATAATAGCCTTATGTTTCTGGTGTAAAGAAAGCTTTGTAGAAGATGCTGAATCTTTACTAGACTTTTTGGAATCTCTGTACTTAGTCCTAGTAAGTAGTCCTTGTAAGATGAACAAGCTTTTGTTTAGAGATTTTGTGAAGATGAATATACTGTTACCTATTTCTTTTTAAAAAGTGAAAAAGATTGCTTCAAGTTTAGTTCCACTCTATATTGACAATGATGTCAAGGGATGATGCTATTGATGGTAAAAAATCTCATGATTTCATATGATGTTCGTTGTTTTTTTACTTCTCCAATTCCTTATCCCATGTTATAATTTGTGGGCTAAGTAATGTCAATCCTGTTGTGTTCTGCTAAACTGGCGGTAGAGAAAGGGACTGGTCAAGGTGGAAACAAGTCATGCTTCAAGCAGTTGTCTGGCTGCATATTCTTGGGCTTGTGGGATACTTTATATTCGGTTGTGGCAATGAAACATCAGATAAAGTTAGCTTTGTCAGCTTCTCGGGATGCTGAATTTCAAAATATTACCATTCACACTGAGTGTTTCAAGTGGAAGAGCATCTAATATGAGTTTCAAAGGCTCTTTACAGTGGCACTTGAGCTTTCGCAGTCTGGTTGCCTTCTTTATCATGTTTTTTGCTAGCTTATTGGTGAGAGACACTGTTGCCAAGGTCTCTAAACAACATACTGTTGTGGAGTTGCTAGGAATGCGTCCATCAAAAGATGCAACAGGTTATACATGCACATGTTTTAACCTTGGCATATTCCAGATGGCCATCGGCAAAATTGTACCACTGCCCACGTTGTTACAAGCAAAACCTCAAGGTTTGAAAGGTTTGATATCCATGATGGCATGGATTCTACATAGCCTTTGATTCCTAGGTACTTCAAAAGAATAAGCTCTTTTGATCTTTGGAATGAACTGTCCGACACAGGACATTCCATTTCTAGAACTCTTAGAAGTTTAAAGTTCTCAAGATCAAAAAATTCCTGGCAACCAGATTTCGGGGGTCTGAAGAATGTAGAACGAACTTGCAGGTTTCCGATCCTCCCTGCCCAATAAAGGCTATGATGAATGCACAGCCTCCGGTGCTCATAAAAGGAACTAGTCAAATCTTCGTTCTCAATACTTGTTATCTGCATAAACTTCTCTTGCTTAGCTTTTTTCGCACAAAAATCGTGCAGCATATCATGAATGTGACATGATCTGACTCCTCCGGTGGACTATTACCAAGCTTCTACCAATGAGATCATTCAGTAAACTTTCTGCAACAAGCTCTATGCTCTTTGCTTCTGTGTTTGCAGCAAATCCCTCGATATTCCACAACCACGCCAAGTTTGAGAGTGGAATTTCTTCATCCTCCCGAAATGAGGCAAAATAGAGAAGGCAGGGCTTGAGGTGATCTGGCAAGTGCCTGTAGCTCAATTCTATTATATCTAGGCACTTTGCACTAATGTTAGTATCTGAATTTATACTTTCTGCAATTTTTCTCCAACTTTCCTTGTTTTTCTCTTTCTTTGTCAAAACACCAGCTACCAAAATCACCAGGAGAGGTAGTCCTTGACACTCTCTTGCAATTTCTTCTCCTACTTCACACAGTTCTGATGGGCAAGTTGGTTTATTGAATAATTTGATTTGCAAGAGCTCCCAACTTTCCGCTGCACAAAGAAAACGAAGTTGAAGAGGTGGTCTAGCAGGGTTAATATCTGAAGCCACATCACTGAGTCTGCTGGTTAATAAAATCCTGCTTCCATTTTCATTAACAGGAAAACATCCCTGGAAGTCTTCCCATGCATTAATGCTCCATACGTCATCAATGTAGACAATGTACCTCTTGCCCATTAAAAATCTTCGCAGAGCAACTGCTGGATCTTCTCCTTCTGTTGACTGGGACCTCGGACTTGATTCAAAATTTCCAGCAACAACTTTCTCCTGTCATATGTTTGGGAAAGACAACACATAGCATAAACGTCGAAATGATGCCTTATGGTTTCATCATGATAAAACTTTCTTTGCTAGTGTAGTCTTTCCAAGACCAGGTGTCCAGGTATCCCTACAATAGACATAATATCTAATTCCTTTGGTCCTCCAGTGAGCTGCTTTATAAGTAACATTGCCTCTTCACCAAAACCCACCATTACCTCATCATATCCTGGAGTTATCTCAACTTCCTGTGGGACAAAATCTGGTGCTTCTTGTTCGATAAGGACTTCAACTACTTGCACATGGAACTCTGCTAATTGATCATTGACAAGCTTAATTTCTGTTGTGGCCTTACATAACAAACGCGGATACCAAACAGGATAATCTCCCATACCCAGGCAATCAATTATGCATTCTGCCTGGTATGCTAGAGATATCACTTTTGTCCAAAGATCATGTTTCTTCACCTCCTCAAAAGCATGCTGTTGCTTCACAAATTTCCCCAACAAGGATCTTAAAAAAGATAACACCTCCTTAGCTTCTGCAATAAGATCCTTGACAGCAGAATCACACTTTCCATCTTGCAGCAGCTCTTCCAGATTGCATAAGAGGGAGACAATAAAGCCTAATCCATTTGTCCTCGGGAAATTATATTTTGATGATATTGGAGCTTTCAGAATCATGTGTTTTAGGTCTTTCATGACAACTTCAATTTTTTCAATAAGTCAGAGAATACCGAGTTAACTTCTGCTGCTTTGTCAAAAGAGAAAGAGTAAGCAACAGAAGCTACCTCAGCAATAAGACCTTCAACGCGAGTAAGTATATCACTCAATTTCCCCTCGTCATCATATGGATCTTCAGGCGGATAAATAAGCAAAGTTAGCAATTGCTTTGATGCTTGAAAAATGCTTTCGGCTTGGTCCTTCACAGGAGGAAGCATCAACGAACATGCCTCACTATTTAATAACTTTGAATAGTCCTTCAAGAGAAAGTGAACAGAATCTTACAACAAATTTTATCACATCCCGGTTGTATTGGTTTTGTGATATAACCAAACATCTTAGAGCCCCTATATAAATTTTCGCGACTTGGGGCTCAATGGGCATGATCAGTTGCAAAACGTTTGAGACCTTAAGACTCAAGCGAGATGTCAGGTCTTCATCCATTTCTTCCACATAACATAGGTAACAGATGTAAGCAGCATTACGAGTGACAATCTCCATATGATTAAAGAGAATTCTGGATTTCTCCAGTTCCACGCTTGCATCTTTTATGAAACCAAGGAAGGTTTTGAGATACTTTAGATTTTCTTCAAGGACTAGAAGCTCTTTCTTTAGAAGATCAAACTTGTTCAACTCTTTCTTGTTTTTGAAAATATCCTTCACATTCTGAAGGATGTAGTCAATGAACTTCTGAAACAATGGACTGCATAAATTTGGTAAAGGCCACCTTCCTGGATCCAGTGAAAGGAGAAACTCATAACCTTCTTTGACTTCAGCAGAAGATAAGTCCGCCCTTGGGCCTGAAATACTATCTCCGACTTGCATTCCGTGTCCTCGCAACTTCCCATCCTTAATCCTCCCTTTTTGAGTTGCCCAATACAAAAATATATCAAGAATTCTCCTCTCTATTTCAGACATTTGTTCTCTCGCGGAGTTGTCCTCAGAATGGTGCAGACAACTCTGAAGGTAAAGAAATTTTACAAAAATCACATTCCCTGGACGAAACATAAGATTTACAACCTTAACATAAAAAATTTATTCTATGATTATGATATTTTTCTTACTGTATCAGTATGTGATGCTTGATTATAATTAAGTTCTATTCACGGGAGAAAAAAAGGATAAGTTCTGCTTTTACATTGTTTTGGTGCATGAACTAGGAACAGGACTATGTATAATATTTTAGTTTCTTTCCCTGTACAGAAAGTGATCCTACATTACGCTGTGAACCAATTTAGCTAAAAATTCAACTATGTGTAGCATACTGTAGTGCTACACATTACTATAAGGCAAATAGGAAAAAAGGTCACCTGGAAGATATCAGGAAAAAAATCACAGAATTGCTCAGAAGACAGGCATTTCCTACGAACTAGAGATGTTTCCACAAGTCATAAAAAGTAGTGAATCTGATAAATTGAGTGATGCATTGGTAGATCTAATCACAACCATGAATAGCAAGCACAATATGGGAATTAGTTGAATTTTCAGAAGGATTTACACTTACCATGTATGATGAGTCTTTCTGAAGTAAATGTGACAAAAATATATTGACCAACAAAGAGCTGGATAAGTCGCCAAACAATGCATTATATAGGAAGGTTTGACTAGCACTAGAATTTCTCTCTTGGATCTAAGAAAGAATCTTTAAAAACTACTATGACTTTAGCAGCTTATTCTAATGCAACTACATTAAGCATACGTGAAAACAACATTCTCAGATAGGATCTTGATGGAAAAATTTACATGATTACCAGAATGTTTTGTGACAATAAGGATTCAATCTTTGTGCTAACAATTGAAAAATCATAATCAGTGGCGCATTCCGCTAGGGGGTTCAAAAAAGTTTTAAAAAAAAATAGCTTGTGGGAATTGAATCAATGACCTTACAAAGGTTTTAATTTGAACCCCTTGACCACTAAGTTATGCTTATGGGCTATATCAAGCGGATTCACAACATAATATAGAGAGGTAACGAAACAGATTTTGCCTCATATATACAGTATAATTTTTGGGCCGATCCGCCCCTGATACACTCCTAGTTGTTATAAATCAGAAAGAAAGTATGAGCTAATAGAAAGAAGCTGTGAACTAAAACTGAAGAAATGCAAACCTGGATGATTGTTGTGTTCTTCTTCTTCTTATTACGATAAAAAAGCTACAAGAATGATCATGGACCTGCAGCAAGTTAAGTTAGAACAGATGCAGGAATTACCCAGCAAAAAAGGAAGATGAAATTAGAAACAACAACAACAACAACTACCCAGTATAGTTCCACAAAGTGGGGTCTGGGAAAGGTAATACGTAGACGAGCCTTACCCCTACCCGAAAGGGCAGAGAGTCTGTTTTCAATCGACTCTCGGCTCAGTGAAGGAAAGGAAAAAGAAAAGGAGCATTAGTGTAAATAATTATCTAAACATAAAAACCGTAAATAAAATAGCATGCAATAATATCATACATGTTGGGAATAAATCCCCTACCAAAATAATATTCACGGTAATAACAGCGGAATAATAATGTAGCACCAAGATACAGTAATTAACAAGAATAAAAGAGTAACAATGACACCAATGTTTTTACGTGGAAAACCCTTCTGAATAAGGGAAAAAACCACGGCCCTGAGAGGAGCAACTGATATTACTATAGTAAGGAATTTTACACTTTGTAGTTCCGAGTAAAATACTCCAAAGACCACTACAACACTCAAAAGAAATAACCCTCTTTTGATATTCTCACCTTACTACAATATCGTTCACTCTCTATTTTTCTTACAGACTATACCTTGCCTGTGAAACCTCACTCTTTTGTTTCTCTCTTTGTTGGTGTGTAGAAATGAGAGTTGAAGCTCTCCTTTTATAGCCAAAGCTTCACTCTCTAAAGCCTACAATATTTGACAATTTACACACACTTTTCACAAATTCAACAAAGTTGGCTACCAACCCAAAGAAATTCAACAAGGTTGGCTACCAAACCAAACTAATACAACAAAGTTGGCTACCTAACCAAACCAAGTCAACAATGTTGGCTACCAAACCAAAGAAACTTTTATTAGGCACATGCCTAATACTTACTCAATGAGATGGACATCATCAATCTCCCCCTCCAGTCTCATTCATCTAGAGGAGATAACACCGCAGTTTCTAGTTTGAGTGTATGCAGACAAGTTCTTTGCATAGCTCGAACTTGTTCCTTGGTACAACCTTCGTCAACATATCGGCGGGATTCTCACTTGTAGAAATCTTCAAGACTTTTAAAGATTCATCATCTACCATTTCTCGAATCCAATGATATCTCATGTCAATATATTTGGTCCTTGCATGGTACATAGAGTTCTTGCTAAGGTCTATTGCACTTTGACTATCACAATAGACGATATACTCCTTTTGATGTAATCCAAGCTCTTGAAGGAACCGTTTGATCCATATCATCTCCTTGCCAGTTTCTATAGCGGCAATGTATTCTGCTTCAGTTGTAGAGAGTGCGACACACTTCTGCAACCTCGACTGCCATGATATAGCTCCCCCTGAAAATGTAAACAAATATCCAGTAGTGGATTTTCTGTTGTCAATGTCACCTGCCATATCAGCATCCGTATAGCCCTTAAGATTGGATCCGTTACTCCAAAGCATAAGCAATCTCCCGTGGTACCTCTCAGGTACCTAAGTATCCACTTGACTGCTTCCCAATGTTCCTTTCCAGAATTTTCAAGGAACCTGCTGACAACACCAACTTCGTGAGCAATATCAGGTCTAGTACATACCATTGCATACATCAAGCTTCCGACTGCTGAAGAATAAGGAACTCTAGCCATGTTCCTTTTCTCCTCCTCTGTTGTAGGACACATCCTTTTGCTCAATTTTAGATGACTAGCAAGAGGTGTGCTGAATGGCTTAGCATTTTTCATGTTGAAGCGTTCTAGTACACGTTCAATGTACTTCTCCTGAGATCACCACAACTTTCTACTTGTTCTCTCTCGAACTATCTTCATCCCTAGAATTTGTTGTGCTGGGCCCAAGTCCTTCATATCAAATGACTTGGACAGATCTCCCTTCAACTTTGCTATCAACCCCTTGTCTTTTCCTACAATTAACATGTCATCCACATACAACAATATAATAAAATTATTCTCAGAAAATTTTTTGAAGTATACACATGGATTAGAATAGGTCTTTATGTATGTTTGACTTTTCATGAATGAGTCAAACTTCATGTACCACTGCCTTGGTGCCTGCTTTAATCCATAAAGACTCTTATTCAATTTGCACACCATGTGTTTCTTTCCTACTACTTCAAATCCTTCTGGCTGCTCCATATAAATCTCTTCTTTCAAATCTCCATGAAGAAATGCAGTTTTCACATCCAACTGCTCTACTTCAACATCTAGGCTAGCTGCTAAGCTCAAAATTGTTCGAATAGAAGTCATTTTGACAACAGGTGAGAAAATTTCGTCAAAATCAATACCTTTCTTCTGTTCGAAGCCTTTAACCACCAATCGAGCTTTGTATCTGACCAGCTTGCCATTTCCATCTTTCTTGAGTTTAAAGACCCATTTGCATTTGAGTGGTCTTTTCCCCTTTGGAAGTTCAACCAGCTTGTACGTCCCATTTTTCTGTAAAGATTCCATCTCTTCTTCCATGGCTTTTATCCACTGGTTCTTTTCTGGATGGGACAGCACCTCCTTAAGACTTTCTGGCTCCCCCTCATCACTGATGAGGACATACTCAATGGAAGGGTACCTGCATGACTCTACCCTTGGCCTCTCCGATATCCTCAGAGATTGAGGTTGTTCTTCTTCCTGAGTGGGGTGCTCCACTTCCTCGACACCTTCATCAAGTTGCTCCCCCTGCTCAATAACCTTACCAGGTTGCCCCCGCTGCTCGGCAACCTCGTCGGTCGTACTTTCTGCACTTGTAGGATTGTTAGAAATAGAAGGAATTGTAACAAGGTTTGGAATTATACCATTCTTCGCCTTTTCTAACATATCAGCAGCAGTTCCAACTTCACTTCTCGGAAGACTACATCTCTGCTTCTGATGACCTTCTTCTTTTCAGGATCCCACAATCTGTACCCGAACTCTTCATCTCCGTATCCAATTAATATGCAGGGAACAGATTTATCATCCAGCTTTGTTCTCTGCTCTTTCGGTACATGTGCAAAGGCTCTGCAACCGAACACCTTTAGATGCGAGTAGGACACCTCCTTATTGGTTCAAACTCTTTCTGGGATGTCAAACGCCAATGGAACTGATGGACTCCTATTGATCAGGTAACATGTTGTTTGAACTGCTTCACTCCAAAACTCTTTTGTTTCTCTTTTTGTTGGTGTGTAGAAATGAGAGTTGAAGCTCTCCTTTTATAGCCAAAGCTTCACTCTCTAAAGCCTATAATATTTGACAATTTACACACACTTTTCACAAATTCAACAAAGTTGGCTACCAACCCAAAGAAATTCAACAAGGTTGGCTACCAAACCAAACTAATTCAACAAAGTTGGCTACCTAACCAAACCAAGTTAACAATGTTGGCTACCAAACCAAAGAAACTTTTATTAGGCACATGCCTAATACTTACTCAATGAGATGGACATCATCAATCATACAGTAACTACTGTAAATAACTATCATAAGTGAGACACAATTCAAAACACAAATCATCTATGGATAGCCCTGCCAAGCCTCACCCAACCCCGAGTGAGTAGTACGAAAAACTCTATGGGTCCTTATTCTACAACTCTGATACTAGACCTCCACGCTTTCCTATGCAAAAGAAAATCAAGTAAGTTTATTACCTTTGGTAACTTTGACAGAGCAGAAAGAAATGATGTAGGTTTCACACCCTTATTACCAATTTGTTCACACCCTTATATCCTGCCAAGTATATTGTTGCTGAGCGGTTACCAAAAAGAAGAATGAACAAGAGATTGAAGAGTACTTGGTGAGAACAAGTCAACGTGGTTTCTTTTTACTAATAAATTATTATATACTCCTACTTATATTAGTAATTTACACTTGGTGGGCCATGTTACAAGATGTAATGGTTTTTCTCAATAACCATTGACTTGTTAATCATACAAGACATTTGAGATTTAAGAACATGAACGCGCCATTACCATCACTAAATATTGAATATAAGCAAATTACCGCTAATCTATATTATTATAAAAGAAGGAAAATAATGTCAATTTACAAAAATATCCTTAAAAGTTATTAACAAAAAACTCTCTAGGAAAGGATACAAATGAAAATAATACATGTTCTAATTTTATATGGATAACAACACATTAAGCCGCCTCTTACATTAACTCGTGAGTTGAGTCTCCCAAGAGCAAAGTGGAAAGTTCTTGGAGGGAAGTATGCCGGGGGTCTATTTGGAAACATACTCTCTACCCAAGAGTAGGGATAAGATCTGCATATATACTACCTTCCGCAGACCCCACTAAGTTGGATTATAATGGGTTGTTGTTGTTGTTACATTAACTTGTGATTGTATATATAAAACTTTAATTGGGATATGCATTCGCACCCTTGCCGCCGGGAACATGTTAGCGCTCCCATATGGTATCCTTCTTTTTTATTTTTATTCTGGAAAAAGATATGCATAGGATGCTTATCTATATACATGTATATATATATGACCAAATTGTATATAACTTGCTTTGTTTTATCTCTTTAATTTGAGATATTGGGTTTTGTTTTATGTTTCTCCTTGTAATGCTGGTTTGATTTAGTAAAGTTCTAATTGATTTTTGATAATAAAGTATTTTATTGCTTTATAGTGTTGCAGACGACCGACATATAATTTTTTTCTATAAAGTTCTTGCTTGATTGACCTACGACTTAATCAAACTATAAAATTCTTTCTTGAAGAATAACAATTGCAAGTAATTTTTCAAAAATATTTCCCTATCTCAGACGAGTTATATGACCAGCGTGAATAGTTTTAAAATTTTATGGTACTCATGAGTAGTTTTGAAATTCAACTTTTCGTATCACACAATATCTTTAATTAGTGATGCCAAATCTGATAAAGACAACTTCAGATTTCTATTGTAGGAATAATGTCAAATCCATCTTCTTTGGTTGTCTTTACTTTTAGTGTCCGATTTTAAAAAATAAAAATAAAAAATAACCTTCTAAAATAAAGTATATTGACATTTTACCTTTTGAAGATATATTACATGTTGATAAATGTATATTGTTTTAACTTATATTTTGGATTTTGTTATGTTCTAATAAACTAATTTTGTGTGTGTTGATTGATCACAATAATATTTTTGACAATATTAATGTATTAGAGTATGTTACAGTAAATTCAATAATTTACTTTGCCATCGCAAAACTTATAGAAGAGGGCTTAGTTGAGTTTTAGAAAACGCTCACACTTATAGTTGTAGAGATTATGAGAGGATAGCAAAACTAATAACAAATACAAGATAAAAGCATGAATACAACACGAATAGACCAAAATAACTTTAAATTATTGAATATAATAACCCATAATGGATAAATGAAATGCTAAAGCTTACTCCTATTATTTTTAGGACATATATATTAGGTCATATTTACTACTATTATTAAATTAGTCCTATTAATGCTTGAACTACAACAACGAGCAAAAAACATGCACCTTACTCCAATTAGTTTTAGAACATAACAAAAGATCAAAAGTTACTCCTATTAGTTATAAGACATAAAAAACGATTTAAAAAAGTACACCTTACTCCTATTAGTTTTATGACATAACGACAAGAAATATTCAGTCTCCTTTCTTTTCCAATTTGAACTACATTCCCAATTTGAATCCACTTACATGGAATAGCCAAACAGAAAAAATATTGCAAATACTTGGGAATTATGAGTATTAAAATTTGACTATTTGTACGTTGCAACTTGCAATGCATTTAATTAATTAATGAGATCAAACTAATAGTGAAAAATATTGTCGACGTTCTTTTTTAGGCCAAACAAAAAAAATCAAATTCCTACCATTGGAATAATATAGTATCTATCTTCTTTAGTTTATCTTTACTCTTTAATTAAGTTGGATATTCCTACTCTTTTTTCTTTTTGATAATATTACCCATTCACATTCTGCAGTGAGGAGGTCATATACAAATTCAATTTCCTTTTAAAGGGATAAATCTACTATGTTTATCGCATATTTTGGTAAAAGAATAGATATTGATTTCTAAATAGATTTTTGTTTAGCTCAAAGTTCTCATACATTTTATAAGCATAAATCAATTAAAATTGAAAGAGGACCAATCATAGCACATCGTAATAAATCAATAAGCCAAATGAATAAAAATGGCTTTAAAATTAAAAGAGGACCGATAGTCGTTACAGTTGTTCTTTGAAGATGGTCGTAGTTACCTATCCTGTGAAGATGACCGTAGCCATTTATATTTTGGAGATGGTCGTAGCCGTTTATATTTTGGAGATGGTCGTAGCCATTTATATTTTGGAGATGACCGTAACCTTTTATATTTTGGAGATGGCCGTAGCCTTTTGGCGCAAATATTTCTTGATTGCAATGGAGTTGTTTATTAAATGAGTTCATAACCGACAACCGTAGTCGTAATCCTCTGTTTAGTTTCCGCATGAGCGATCGACTATAGCCGTTCGCATATCTTAGATGGCCGTGGCCACTCATTTGCATGTACTCTTCCTTCGGCAGGAGGCTGTAGTCGCCCTATTGCCAATAGACGGCAACAACCTGTCATTTGAGGTAGCCGTAGCCGTCCTTATTTCGGGAGTGACCGCAGCCGTTTTGTATTCAGGAAATGGCCATGGCCGTTATCACTTCAGAGATGGATGCAATCAATACTACTTTTGGAGGCGGCCGTGGCTAGCATTACTTTGAAGATGGTCGTAGCCACTTATAGTTTAGGAACGGTCGTAGCACATCACACATGACTGGGGAGGATGCGATCGTGCCTACCACGCACAAGGAAGGCGTCCTATGCATAGCGACGCACGAGGCGTATTCTTGGTGTCTTGGGGCCGTTACAACCATTTCATGGGCAACGTGCTGATTGATGGTTGAATGACCGTTCCATGGTATCAGTCATAATGATGTCCGTTACAGTAGGCCTGAACCGTTTTGCGGTTGGTCGGGTAGTTAATGGTGACCTTTGGGATTCGTTAGAGTCATTTATGCTTCGTCTATAAATAAGGGGTTGTATCGTTTAGTTCTTACTTTTCTGATATTCGTTTAAGCGAAGTTCTGGAGAGATAGCTCTTCTTGTTCTCAGCCTGATCTTTCTTTTGCTCCCCGTCACTTCATTCTTTGTCCTTTGTTGTCAGATCTTCGTCTTCTCTTTCCTTTCCGGTGAATTTTACTTACTTTCTTTCGTTATATCAACAATGGCGAACAGCTCTCGTTCTGATATTGCTCAGGTGGTGGCTGCAGCGGTTGAGGATCCGTCTTCGGTGGTGAGAGCCACCGATTCAACGAATATTGACCGGCCCCCATCGGTGACTGACATTCTTTCTCTGCTCGGCGGTCCGGCAACGGATTTCTCCAACCCCGAGGGAGAAGACCAAGTGGATGAAGCTCCATTGATGGGGGAAGTTGGCATCTCCCACCTGAAGGACCAGTGTGATATTCCTCGCTTTGGCGACATCGTCCTTGCTAGGAGCGGCGATAGGGTACACGTCGATCGCCGAAGGTATTGCGTCGTTTATGCCTACCCTTTCAAGCTAGGATTCAGACTTCCTCTCCCAATGCTGGTGGTGGACTTCTGTCGCTACTACAGGGTGTGCCGTGGTCAGCTCCTCCCTTCCTACTACAAGTTATTGGCGATGTTGATCAAATATGCGGAGGGTTAGTTCAAAATCGCAACAAGCATATGTCAGAATAAGTAGTTCATCTGCGCTTGATATAAATAATTACTTGATGGTGATTTTAATGTTTACTTTTGCAATGCGTGATGTGAAGATTAGATGCACGTCGTGCGTCTGAACTTCATCAAAGACAAAAACCTGATCATATTTTAAGTGGAGAAGGATAGAGGGACAGACCCATTACCCACGAAGTTTCTAACTATGCGCCTTCGGGGATCTTTTTGTTGTCCGGAAAAAATCAAGGCTTACAGCCTAGTGGTATTGGTGGGAGTCCCGCATAAGCCATAGGCGTGATTTTGATTCTCACTATCCCTTTGTACCTTGCCCTTATGAAATTGGAAGGAGGGGGGGGGGGGGGGGGGGGAGGAAAGGCCGTCGAAATCTTATGTATCTAAAGAAAAGACATGCCCTTTATCTCTTAATTGAAATATGTGTTAGTATTAGATCTACATCTGTCTATTTGGACGGTCCATTCGAGCTTTCCTTGTTTCCTTAATACAGTTGATCAATCTATTGATATGGCTGTGCTATTAATATTGTACACTGACATTTACATCAAATTAACGATGATGTTGATGTAGCTATTAAGTAATTGAAAGTTGGTTCTTTTGTAGGTTCTATGTGCTGGAGAGGATCTTGCTACAGAAGAAACTGCAAAACGCATGATTAATCTGTTGAGGTATTTTTGGAAAACGGTACCAGCAGTCACCTGGGAATCATCATGTTCCTTGTTATTGCCTCAGCAGGAGATGGAATTGGAACCCATCCTATCACCTGAAGAAGATGTTAACATTTCAACCCACGCAATGAAACTACAAGTCTTGTGAACTTGTGGGGATCAAATATTTTGATACTTGTATAGGATCAAATTTGGCCCTCCACATCCTCTCGTTAATGGGTACGCCCAATGAGTAGGCGCCGTCCCAAATGAAGGCACGTCCCAGGATTGATGAGGGAAGCGACATCGTTTAGGACCAAAACTTCTTCACTAAGAAGAAGCCATCCATTTTGTACCCAATCTGGACCTGCAAAATACTCAATATGAGAATGCCCACGATTGTTGTATAATATGCCAAGTCCAAGGGCTCCTTTTAAGTAACATACCATCAGTTCCAGTGCTTCCCAATGTTTGAACGTAGGAGCGAACATAAACTGGCTAACAACACCTACAGCAAAACCAATATCTGGACGAGTCATAGTGAGATAGATTAATCTTCCAACTAACCTCATGTATCTACCTGGATCATCAAATGGATCGCCATCATCTTTCATAAGATGCAAATTAGGAACCACTGGAGTACTGCAAGGCTTGGCAGCCAACTTACCAGTTTCTGCTAGTAAGTCAAGAATATACTTTCTTTGAGATAGAAAAATCCCCTTCTTGCATCTATTTACTTCTACTCCCATGAAATATTTCCGTTGTTCCAAGTTTTTCGTATGAAACTTAGTATGCAAGAAAGACTTGAGAGAAGAGATTCCTGTATAATCACTTCCGGTAATAACAATGTCATCAACATATGCAACCAGGAGAATAGATCCAGCTGTTGATTGCCTGTAGAAGACTGAGTGATTACATTTGCTCTTTTTCAGCCCAAATTCATGAACTATCCCACCAAATTTTCCAAACCAAGTTCGGGGACTGTGCTTCAAGCCATACAAGGACTTCCTCAAATGACAGACCTTCATGTACTCTCCCTGAGCAACAAAACCAGGTGGTTACTCCTATGAGCACGTGATTTTTGCTTTATATATGAATTACTCCCAGAAAATTCAAAATAAAATAATTTTTAGTTTGGTTGAAATTGTTGTGAATTTTGTATTATTTTTCT
This sequence comes from Nicotiana benthamiana, assembly GCA_034376525.1. Taxonomy (NCBI): domain Eukaryota; kingdom Viridiplantae; phylum Streptophyta; class Magnoliopsida; order Solanales; family Solanaceae; genus Nicotiana; species Nicotiana benthamiana. The sequence continues at coordinate 141,822,572 of CM067330.1, read as the reverse complement.
TGTATTATTTGCATTTATCTGTGCATGTTTATTCATTAAATTAATAAAATTACATAAAAATATGTCGCGTTTACATTTAGGATTTAATTCTACAATTAGGAGTAATCAAGTTTGTTTTACAAAATGAAAATCACAAAAATATGCATCTTTTGCATTTTTAGCCTTTAATGTCCAAATGCATGATTGTATTTTAATTGTTATTTAATTTTAAATGATAAGTGTTATTAGGAGTTAATTAGCATTTTAAGATAATTTTGGTTTTTATAATTTAATCGTAGCATTTTAGTTTATTAATTAGAAAGTAAAAGAAAAAAGAACAAAAAATAGAAGAAAAAATTCGGAATTGGGCCAATTCTTGAATTAACCCCAATGCCCAAACCAATTCTACCCAACCCAAAACCCCTTGACGCAGGCCCAACCACCCCCATAATATCACCCCCCCCCCCCCCCCCCCCGCACTTCCTCTCAATTTTTCATTTTTTTATTACTCAAAAACCCTAAAGACGCACTAACTCTCTCTAACCTAAACCTAGCCGTCACACTTAAGCACCCATCCCCCCTCTTCAACTTCTTCAAACCACCCCACAAATAGCCCCCTCGTCTTCTAGGTACGATGAACCAGCCCTCACCACCATAGTCCTCACCTCCGTCGTCAACCAACCTCCATTACACTAGCACGAAAACCCTAAACCATCTTCTTCTCGACCTAAAACCACTCAAGACAGCCATGAAGGACCAGCTCGTCCGTCACCTTCACGACCACCCTCATCGTTAACCCCACGTCCAAACGACCCTCAACTTCACAGCCCAGCCATGAACCAGCCCCGTCGTCCGTCGACCACCCCAAGTTCGAACCCCACTGCCCGTCACCCTCACCAAATGACCCCCCCCCCCCCCACTGACTTCCCTCCTCCAGCCAACTCCAGCGTCACCAACAGCCCCCCCTCCCGTCATGCCGTCCGGTTCCAACTCGACCAAACGACCCTACTGTCCGGACTACTCTTCCACCTGAAATCAGTCTAAACGTCACCCAATCGTCGTCCAGTTCGTGGCCTAGTTCGTCGAGGTCATTCGCCGTCAACTCCAGGTTTGTTCGTTGATTGTTAGTTCCGTCCAAGTTCAAAGAATATGTGGTTTGAGGTCATTGTTGAGATTCCGAGCAGATTCAAATTTATTTCGGTTTCAAAGTTTCCGGGCAGATTTGTTTATATTCGAGTTCGTCGTTATTTCGATCCGGTTAGTTGGTTTAAGTTTCATTTCTGTTCATGTTTTGTTTGATATTCTCGGATCTAAAATCAGTATATGTTTGATTATTTTCTTGTTCATTGTTTATCATTTTCTTGATTATTTCTTCAGTTTGTTTTATCATTTGTTCTTATTTAGTTTTAATATAGAAATATTTTAGTTTAATAACTCGAATCATTTATCTTGGTTATAATGTTGTAAGATTTAATTTAAAGTTCAATTTGTTATTGAGTTTAGTGATTTGAATCTGTTTAATTGTTATGTTAAGTCTACATTTGGATCTAAGTTAGAGATTCGAATTTATTTGTTTGATCTGTTTGAATGTGAGTTTAGTGATTTGAATTTACTTGTTTGTTATTGTTTTTAAATCTGACAGTATATTAATTGTTAAAAAGTATGGTTCAGCCAAAATAATTTTTAGTTGGTTTTCGTTGTTCATCATTTAGTTTGAATTTGTTGATTAAATTTGATTAAGAATTGGTTATAACTGCTATATTTTGGTTAATTGATTTAGGTGAATTGGTTATAGCTGACAGGGTTAGAATAGTAATCTTCAGTAATTTTGAGGGTATTTTTGGAATTCAAAATTTAGACAGATATATAATTTACTAGTTCTGTCCACTAGTCACTAAAGTATTATTAAAATAATATGGTGGGGGACAAGACATAATGATGTAAAGTAAAAGGGGTAATAATGTGGTCTTCTTTGATCATTGAAAAACGGGGATTGTGGGGTCCGTGTTGACTACCTTTTATTTAACTAAAATCAGAAATAGTATAGGTGATAATAAAAGGTTAAAAAATTACATTGTTAGAAGAATATGGGTTGGAAAGTAAAAGAGGTAAAATGGTTAGTAATAATAGTTTAAAAGTAAAAGTTAATAGTTAAAAGAATAGAGGAAAAATTCTTGCTTTGGGTATATAATAAGAGTCATTTGACACTTAGAGGGGGACGGAATGGAGAGAGGAAAATATTTTCGGTACTAGAGGGAAGAAAGAAAAAAGACTTGTGAATCTTTAGAATTTTTGAGTGTTTAAAAGTTAGAAATTAAAGAAAAAATTTGTTCTTCTTCACTGTTAACAATTGGCATCAGCTGTTATTAATCATTAAAGCTTCAAGCTTCTTTTTCTTGAGTGATAAAAATCAGAAGTTATTTTTTGGCAACTGTATACTTCTTTGTTGGTCTGGTTCGTTTTCTAGTATTACTGGTATTCAAGTATAGTTACTTGGGTTTATTCTTGGTTGGTTTTACAATTTGGAAGTTCTCGGTTTTCTTGCTTGGTTGCATCTCCTGGGTTTTCTGCTATTCCCACTGTTACTGGGTTACTCCTGTGTTGTTGCACTGCTGTTGCTGTGTGTGTGTTGTTGTTTATTCCTACTGATCTTCACCTTCTTTGTATTCCAATTCCAGGTACACCACTTTGAATCACTTTGATGTACGCCTTGAAGATGAAATGAAATGGCAGAAATTTATGTACTTAGTTATAGTACATTTGTATTTTAGTTAAACATTAATTATATATTTTCCTGCTATACGAATGATAGAGGTAGTCAATATGGCATTCTTGCTTAATTTGATCAAGTTGTTAGATTATTGAATTATAGGACGTATGATTTCAAGAATTGCATAACTAATAGCTTCAGCTTTACTAGTTCTCGTGTTTAAAATGAAGTAATTCGTGATCTCTTTCTTTTCAAGTTAATTTAATTGATAGATAAAAATTCGGATTTGTATTTGCAAAAATTGGAATAGAAACAACTTGAGGTGGTGATCTTTGAATCTTGTTAGTAACGAAATCCGCGAATTTCAGATAAACATATTTGGTTAATAATAGAATCAGTAGATTTGACGTATTTGAAGTATGATTCTACGTAGCAAGGCTAGGATTATTAATCCATAGGCGCGAATTTGAGCAATATGAGTTAACATTTAAGTTTAATAATTTTTTTAAGCTTTAGTAAGTATGGTTAAATCTAGTTGCAAATAGTTGTGAATAATTAATTTCAATAGTTTTTATATAACAATGTGAGTTTTAATCTAGCTATAATTGATTGCTTTTGAATATTAGTTGTCGAATTTCGTAGTATATTTATAATTTCAAATTTTTTTATTTCTTATTTATAATTTCGAATTTTTTTCCACTAATATTTGCCTTAATCTAGCCATTAGTGTGTTACGCTTTTATCTTTTTGTTAAGCTTATAATTAATTAGGATTCTTTCTTTCTTTATTTTAGAAACAAATTAAAATAGAAGAATGTAGCCACTTTAGGATTACCCTTTAAATAAAAGTGAGGTGTGACTCACCAAAATAAATTATAACATGCGGGGCCCTCAAGAAATACATATAACAATTGGATAGACTTTGGAGTTGGTCGCTTAGCGAATTTTCGCGGCCTTTTCCCAAAATAATGAAACGTTAGTCTCTTTAGGACGCGCCTTAATTAATCTTACCTTCCTAAACTCGGGTGTAAATTTATGCGACCCAAATCCAAATCTCGACAGAGTCGAAATGTGTCGACGACCACATGTACACTGGCTGTGACGTGGTTCGAGATATATTTTCATAATGTTGTAATTCTCTGTAAAATAAAAACAATAATAATAATGATAAAAGCGGTTCAAAGTAAAAATTTGCTTTTAAGTTATTAACTGTAAGAATAATATAATTAAGCCGAATACGACAGTTGAACGACCGTGCTAGAACCACGAAACTCGGGAATGCCTAACACCTTCTCTCGGGCTAACAGAATTCCTTATTCAGATTTCTGGTTCGCGGACTGTTTAACAGAGTTAATATTTTCCTCGATTCGGGATTAAACCGGTGACTTGGGACACCATAAAATCTCCTAAGTGGAGACTCTGATTCTTTAATGATAATCCTGTTTCGATTGTCCTTTAATTGAAAAAACTCCCTTGCGCCCCTTGGGTGCGGGTAAAAAGGAGGTGTGATAGATCCATATACACCTTTTCATAAAGATCACCATGAAGAAGACATTCTTAATGTCCAATTTATGCAAAGGCCAATTCTCAAAAGCTGCAAGAGAAATAAACAAGCAGACAGAAGTAAGTTTGGCAACCAGAGAGAAGGTGTCAAATAATCTACTCCATAAGTCTGATTATAGCCTTTGGCCACAAGTCTGGCCTTAAGTCTCGCTACATAACCATCTGGATTAACTTTGACCGTGAAGACCCATTTGCACCCCACTGCTTTCTTTTCACTAGGTAAATTCACTAAATCCCAAGTATGCTTTTCCTCTAAGGCATGTATTTACTTAAGAATGGCTTCAGACATCTAGGATGATTCAAATCCCCTTTCACTATTTTGGGTATAGAAATGGAGTCTAGAGACGTAACTAAATATCTAGACGCAGTAGATAAGTGGTCGTAGGAAACAAAATTAGCAATAGAATATGTGGATTTGCAAGTACGTGTACATTGGCGTAAAGAAATGGGAAGGTCAAGGTCTTCTGGGGGATCATGCGGAAGAAGATCAGACGAAGAAGGAATTAATGCACGACCTATATCATTTGCTTCTCGCCTCCGCATGTGAACTTGAACAATTGGTGTTCTTGCTAACACACTTGGACCAGGTGCTAAAGGCAGAATAGTTGATTGGTGCTCGATAGAAGAGCTAGGATATGGAGAAACATCATCTGATTGTTCTGTCAAAGTACGGGTAACCTGATATTGTCACGACCTAAATCCGGTTGTGATGGCACCCAGCCCTAAAGCTAGGTAAGCCTGACCAACAATCGGTTTCAATTCAATACTAAATCTCAAAACCGACAATTTAAGAATAATAATCCATAATTATTAATATAGTAATAAAGAGAAATACGAAAAACAGATAAACACCCATAAGATCTGGGATCACGAGTCTAGAGCCTCTAAACTAAACTGAATAATAATAATAGTATCTGAATAACAATATAAAAATCTGGGAAAATATATAATAATAATAATAACAATAATGAACTAAGAAAAATAATGAAGAGCAGCCAGGTCCTGCGAACGTCATGCAGCTACCTCAACAACTCTGGAAATATCTCTGGAGACTACGAGTACTAGCTAAGTCTCCAGTGTACCTGAATCTGCACACAAGGTGCAGGGAGTAGGGATGAGTATTATCAACTCGGTGAATAATAAGAATAGAAAATGTCTGAAAGCAAGAAATCCACGAAATGCCACAAAGCAAAGCTAAATCTAACATGGCATTAAGCCCAATTGTCAACAACACAATATGTGTATCAGCCGCCAATAATTTATATTTAGCTCTAGGGATGGACCAAGTCACAATCCACAACCATATACCATCCCGCACCTGCCATGGGTGCGAGTCACGCACTAACATAGCGTCACGATATGATAAGCCGGGGTTTCAAACCCTGAGTCCATCATCTATATAAACTACTCACCTCTAACCGGTCGTAGACTAGCCCACGATGCCCTTTCCTCCTGTATCAACCTCTTCGCACGTCGAGTCTAGTCAAAATCACAATGAATACATAAATATGGGCTAAATAAACATAACCCAACTGAAATTATTCAAAAAATACTAAAAATCACGAAGTTGGCAAAACCCGAGCCCCGGGCCCACTTCTCGAAAAATTCTGAAAATTACATCTTTGGATTCCTCGTCTCGCCATGAGTCCGTACATATAAAGTTCACCAAAAATGAAGTTCTTTTGAAAATCCCCAAAATTCATTTCTTAAAACTAAGCCCTAGTTCTTCACAATTTCTACACAATTTCATGGAATTAGGGGTTGATTCTTCCTAAAAATGGTGCTTTTAAGTCAAGAGACTTACCTCCAATTTATACCTGCTTAAATCACACTTCAAATCGCTCAAATAGCTCCTTTGCGAGTCAAATAACCTTTAAAACATTATGTCCGCCCAGTTCTTTCCTCTATGCGATCGCACCACCACTATTGCGATCGCATAGGCCAAAATCCAGGCTCCCTAATCTCCACCTATGCGATCGCACTCTCCACTATGCGATCGCATAGTATAAACCTTTGCCAGGGACCCCATCCTAAACTACACCACGTGATCGCACAATCCCTTATGTGAACGCACATGCCAACCTGCCCAACCTATGCGATCGTAATGCTCCCCCTTGCGACCGCATAGAAAAATTCCTGATCCTCCTATAAGATCGCAATGCACCCTATGCGATCGCATAGGGAAATACCTCTGCAACACACCAACAGTTTTTATGCAACATCCTGAGTCCAAAAACCTTCTGTTCAACCATCCGAAATCACCTGGAGCCCCTCGGGACCTCAACCAAAAGCACAAATACGTCTTATTACTTCATTCAAACTTGTTCGTAACATAAAAACGCTATCATAAACATCAAAATCATCAAATTTCCACGGATTCAAGCCTAAGTTAAACTAAAACTTCCGAAACTTGCATTTGATCCAAAACCCGACCTAAACACCTCTGAATGATCTAAAACTTTGCACGCATATCAAAAATACCTAACGAAGCTACTGAAACTGTCAGAATTCTATTCCGACCCTCAGATCAAAATCTCACCTATCAACCGGACTTCGCCAAGATTCTAACTTAGCCAATTCAAGCCTAATTCTACACCAGACCTCCAAATTTGGTTGCGATTCCACTCCTATGTCACAAATCACCATCCGATACTATTCGATTCAATGGAAATCCATTCCAAGCCCTCTAACTCATGAGTCAATGCACGTTTGACTTTTCCAAATTAATCTTCTCATAAAGAGACTAGTTGTCTCATTTCTATCCAAATTCCATCCGAATTACTTCAAACTCTCCAAATACATATATTGAAATATATAAAAGCATAAAACGGAGAAAGAGGGGAATTAATTCACGGGACAACGAGTCAGGGCATTACATCCTCCCCAACTTAAACAAACGCTCGTCCTCGAGTGCGCCCAGAGTTGCACTAGGATCCAACCAATCTCCGAATGTCCTTACTAATCATATATCTGGGGTGATACCACGTCACCCTAACTCACATATTCCCGATAATACAACACAGCTAAAATTTCACAGGCCGTCTAGACTATAACCGTAGAGTCACACTGCACCTACGAAACCATACACAATATTAGAACCTCACATTTAAACTCAGAATAAGCCTGAACCGGCTGTAATAACCCATAAATGCAGCATCAGATGCACTCACATGACATACCGCATATTCCTAACACTCGAGACGATAATTTATATCCACAGTAGTTGTCCACAACAACCATGTGCCTATAGAAACCTCTTATTAGCTGGAGTCTTATTCCAACACTGCTATACTCTATCAATGATAACGAACACACAGTAGTCCATAACCATTTCTAAGATCAACCATTCACGAAGACATTTCTTCCCTTTTGACTAATACCACAACAGATCTTTGAGCCGAAACTCGATATTAACGTTCCGACAAGCTGAAACCAAATCCATTCGTATCCATTAATGATCCCAAAGGTCTATTCTGAAAAAATACACCATCCTGGTGACATGACCCATCAATACGGCCTAAGCCATAACTTACATAACACACACCCCAATAAGAGACGGCCTGAACATACTTAAGTCATGAAAATGACCCAAACGAAAGAGTTGTACCTTAAGCTTATCAATACCGTTACAACACAAGGCTGAGACCCCGTCTCACATCATATGAATAGAATTGAAATCTGCTGACTTCCCCCCCTGCCGGGCCGGTGATTCAGGACTGTATCCCTCCGCCTCACGAGCGACTCTAACTAGTTGGCATTGGTTCTCAACCACGCTTCAGATGCACGACCAGCCACCAGGAATTACTCAAGCATGACCAGCCTGGCCTTCGCATATACCTACATCGCGTGCGCCTCACTAGACGTATCGGCTTGCGCGAGAGCTAGCTTAAGCTCCTCGACCTTCGTGGCTTTGAGTTCCTCCGTTAGAGCCGCCACCCGGGTATGCAATTATGCTGCCTCCTCCGCCACAACACGACCGATCTGCAGCTCCTCGTCCTTGGCCTGGATAAGGACCTCCATCTCCGCGGCCCGAGCAACAGCTGTCATGAGCTGTTCATCCACCTTTTCCAGCTCGACCACTAGTTTCTTCAATTGCGCCTCTGACTCCACTAGGCCCTCACGAACCACTCTAAAGTTGGGTTCCTGCTTGTACATGTCAGCCAGGGTTCGATGCGCCTCGCGCGCCTTATTGTATTGCTGCGCCAGCCGGTTTTATTTGGCCATCTTCTCTTTCCGGCGCCGATCCCTCTCCACCTCCAAGACAAGAGTCTGGAAAAGAGACCAAGTATAGAAAAATCATAACCACACATATAGAAAGGTCATCAAGCAAGGCAGAGGCATACCTGTAGGGCCGAGCCTGCCACATTTTGGGCCAAGGCTTTATCACTAAGCTCCGCCAGGGTCGCGCGCTCGGCACCGGCGCACAAGAGCGTCATGCTGGAGGCCGCCTCCTCACAGTTCTCCAACAAATTATAGTGACTTGGGATCACTATACGACGAGAAGATTGGCCGGCCATCATCTACACCTGGTCCAAGGACTTGCTTCCTCTGTTTGCGCCCTCTGTGGCTGCTCCCGAGCCCGCCACATCTATGTCTTCGCTTCTCCTCGCCGCGGCCTCCCTCCTAAGACCAGCTCTTCCTGAGCGAATAGCCTCTGCCATAAAGGCCGGCCTTGATACAGGGCAAGATGGCCTAGCCTTTCCCGACTGGGTGGCCACAGCTTTGCCAGTGAGGATCCGACGCTGCCTCCTCTCCAACGTCTCCTCCACTTCACGGTCCCCCTCCGTAGGGTGCAGAGCGAGCTCAGAAGGGGTCGGCACGATAGAAGGTGTCCTTACGGGGGCAATCTCAGGGAGAGTCACCGTCACCTCCATGGGCGCCGTCTCACGTACAACCCCCATCACGGCCTCAGATGCTATCTCTGGGGCCGCTTCTAACGTACCCTCCTATCTTAAAGGGGGCGAAGCACTACCCCTGGACGTGCCGGCAAAGACCAGATCCGCCTCAGGATCGGATACCGTCCTAGAAAGACCGGCCGCAGTCTTCTTCTTCTACTGCTTCTTCTTCTTCGCCTTCTTAGAGGCGCCCCGACCTACCAAAACACGTGTGAGACGGGTAAGAAAATTGTATGGGCCCCCAAACCGTAACAAAGATTAGGTAAAGCCGTTACCACCCAGGCCGTAGAGCCTAAGGAATTCAGTCCAAGAAACGCTTTCCTCTAAAAACGGTATCAGTGCCTGCACCCACGACCTAATATCGTCAACACTACGAGGAGGGCGAGCAACCACTGCATGAAAACAAAGGAAAACTTTTGATAGTGAGAACTAGCAAAGTAAGGTCAAAATAGCAAACATCACGCACGGCAATAGTTACGTGCGTCATTCCACACTTCTGGAAACCCATCAGGGTTGGACACAAGGTGTTCGGTACGGACGTAGAAAAACCTCGTCCAAAATTTACAGTTGGGCTTGTCGTCCACCTGCGCCACGAAGCTTTTCTTGCCCCTACTCCTCAACTGGAGCATCGATCCTCTCATGAAAACCACATTGAACGTTTGCAAAAGGTGATAAACGACCACCTCTTTTCCGGCCTTCGCCGCGTACACGGATACTACCCTGCACACCTTCAAGGCATACGGGATAAGCTGGGCCAGATATGCTCCAAACCAGTGACACAACTCCTCCGCTAAAGGGTAAATTAGAAGGGTGTATCCTATTCGGAATGCGTATTCATAGAAGGCACAGTTCCCGGTCCTAGGCACGTTATCATAATCTAGCCCCATGGGAACCATGTCAACGTGATCGGGAATATCATACGTTTCCCTGAGAGAGGCCAAGTGGGACAACATCATTTCACTATACTCCCAAGGGAGGAATTTACGCTTATTCAGAAAGTCGCTCCTTTTGCTCATATCGCGTGGGAGCAGGTTGGCCGTTTATAGAGGAACAAAAACTTCCTCGGCCTCCTCGCCGTACGAGGATGACGAAGCCCTGGTAGAAACAATGTCCCTGGTTTGTTATCATCACGCCTACGTTTAGCCATAGTGAATGATGTAAGAAAAAGGTATTACAGGTCGCAAGTTTGATTCCTGAGAATGAGAATTTCAGAGAAGAAAAGAATAGAAAACACGAGAAAACTATAGGGAAAAGAGTGAGAAAATACTCTCCGAAAAGGATCTAAATATGATTCTAGTCCAACTCTCCACCTATTTTTAAGAAAAGGTACACAGAAATCGAAAGGGCATGATTCAAAAAATTGACGCAGGAGACCCAAACGTCACGTCATAACCTGAACCACTTCGGGAGCAGAAGTAATGATCACGCATGGGATCGATGACATCACCTCAAAAAGAAATTCCAAAAAGGAGGTAACATGTCATCAGCATGACCTTTTCACACACGAACGCGTCTCACAGAGGTATCAACAGGAACAACCAAATTTCTATAGGCGTCAAGCACGCATGTCCGTCCATTGGAAACGCCTTTCCACTGAGTCCCTAATAAACGGAGGGACTACTCTGTATTGGGAAAATTTGGTTCCCAACTTCCACATGTTATCCACATACGGCCTCACCAAAGAAGGCGGCCTTATCATGGTCGACTTAAGTAAGGTGCCCTAGTCAATAAACGGACTAAGTGATGTGACTCACTGCAATGTCATATCAAGCTATCACTTCGTATATCGAGGCTACCAACTCTTGTACTTTTTTTGTATTATTTCGAGGAAGGTCCCTTAGTATATAAAGGGTACCTTCTCCCTTTGTAAAGATTTACGTGTATTTCCTTCCTGAAAATATACAACTCTCTCTCTCTCTCTCCCTTGTGCAAAAACCTGTTATACATCTTACTACTCTTACATATCGATCTATATATTATAATCTCTGATTTCTATGATCTAACATTCTCTAGACCACATTACCCTTGATTCCGATTATCATTTTTTGATTGTTTTAAAGCTAGTTAAGTGTTCGAATAACTTTTTAGCCAAACACATTCCATTCATAGTTGTCGTATGATGCTAGCTACTGAACCTGGGATCCACTTACGATGGTATTCTTTCCTTTATCAGATTAATCTTGAGCATGTTTTGTTGATTCTTCCTGTTAATCAGTTTCCACTCAATTTTTATTAGCACATATGCAGCAGTAGCAGTTACTCTTTTACCTCTTATTTAGTTGAGTTGTTAGGATTTAGTTCCTACTTAGTAGCTAGTTTTAAATTTCAATAAATCTCCTATTTAGGGGAGTTAGTTTTGTTAAGTTGTTATGTTCTCCTCCATCACAGGAGTCAGCTTAGGGAGTTAATTATTTGCTTATTGTATTTAAAGGTCATTGAAGACTCAATAAAGATCATCAATTCAAAGCCTTTACTTTCAAGTCTTTTTATGGTATCAAGAGCCTAAATAACACTCTAACGAGTAAGATCTTTATTTTATTTTTCCCTCCCACCCCCCACAAATGGCCAACACCACCAGTGTAGTCAATGCTGATAATAACACCACCACAACTATTGTCCAGTTCAATCATGCAACCTAATTTTCGATTAAACTAACTGGAAGTCATAATTTTGCGACATGGAAGGCACAATTTTCCACATGCACGGCCATGATCTCTTTAGTCATCTAGATAGGTCTACTTCTGCTCCATCCAGCACTATCACAACAAGCACAGTCACTAGTGTCAACCCAACATATGTTCTTTGGTTCCGCCAAGATCAACTAATTCAAAATGCACTCATGGCATATGTTGATCCAACAATTGCCACTACAGTTGCAACTACTGAGACTGCAAAGAAAGGATGGGATGCATTACACACCGCATATGCAAACAAGTCGCAAACCAGAATCTTTAGTATTCTTGATCATCCTTCAAGACTCAATAAAGATTCCCAACCAGTCACCGAATATCTTCAAAATGTTCGCTCTCTTTTTGATGAACTCTCGACTGCCGGTGCTCCAGTCAGGAACTCTAAACTCATTGTTATGATTCTTAGCGGTCTGGGTCCAGAGTTTCGTGAAATTTCAGCAGCTATTCGGTCACGTGAGTCTACAATTTCCTATGAAGAACTCTATTAAAAGCTCCTTGATCATGAACTTTTTTTGAGGCATGAAGAGTCAAAGAAACCTGCTAGCTAATCACTGCAGCTTATGCTTCACAAAATAAGCCTACTCCTTCCACTAACCGGAACAACAGGCGCACCGCTAACAACAACAGCAGCGACTACCAGCAGTGGCGATACAAAAATGGATCTGCTCCTATCAACCAGCAGTCACGCTCTTCAAACACCACCAACTCTGGACGGGTTAGATGCCAATTATGCAACAAAGTAGGACACATTGCAAGTGTACGATAGGTCCGCATCTCATAATCATTATGAGGCCAAGGCCAACTACATTTCAGCCCTGCAAACAACACCAAATCCTTGGATTCTCGACTCTGGTGCATCTCATCACATCACTGCTGAGCCGCATAACTTGCAAGCATACAATGGCATGGGGCAAGTTTCTATGGGTGATGGTAACAAAATACCTATAACTCACACTGGTTTAACTCAAATACATGCATCAAATAATGCTTTCAAACTCTTTAACACTCTTTGTGCTCCTAGCATTAAACAAAACTTGGTTTCAGTTTCAAAATTCTGTCAAGATAATCTAACTTCTATTGAATTTTTCCCTTTTCATTTTTGTGTGAAGGACTTGAAAACGAAGACTCCATTCGTACGCGGTCAGAGTAGAGATGGTTTTATGAGTGGACAAATTCATCTTCACCAAGAGCAAATGTGGCCTCCCCAACTCCTTTATTATCACTTGGCATCGTCGATTGGGTGATCCGCACGCAAGAGTTTTAATTTTTTTTTTAAATAAATTCTCGCTACCTTGTTTACGAGAACAAATTTCAGTTTGTAATTCTTGTTCATCAAACAAAGCTCATCGCCATCCTTTTCAGCAACTTACGCTATACATTTGGCTTTATCCATTGAAAAATAAGAGTGAGGTTAAAGAACTTTTCAAAGATTTTCAAGTGTTAATGGAACGTCATTTTAATACAAAAGTTTAGTCAATCTATACAGATGGTGGTGGAGAATATAAAAGCCTTGATCCATACTTAAGCTCTCAAGGTATTGAACATCTTTTAGCTCCTCCATACACAGCTCAAAGAGTTTCCCTTGCAGAACGACGTCATAGACATATTATTGAAACTGCAAGAACATTACTTCATGAAGCTTCGCTTCCGACGTCTCTTTGGTCGTTTTCTTGTCAACGTGTTGTTTATCTAACAAATCGCTTGCCTAACTCACTCTTAAAAAATGAATCACCCTTTCAAACATTATTTGGAAAAACACCTGATTATCACTCTTTGAAATTTTTTTGGGTGTTCATGTTATCCGTGGCTAAAACCATACACAAAAAAAAAATAGAGTCGAGGTCGACCCCGTGTGTTTATTTGGGTTTTTCATTAACCTATAATTGTCATCAATGTTTTGATTCGAAAGCCTCAAAAGTATACTTGTCTCGTGATGTAAAAATTTTTGAAGATATTTTTCCCTTCCAGAATATATTTTCAAAAATTTCTTCAAATTTTAAAACACTTGCGTGGGAAAAACCAATCCAAACAAACTCAAGTGTATCTCCAATTTTCTCTCCTTCAGTTAACATAGATTTACCCTCCCCAGTGATTTTACCCAATGCAGAGTCCATCTTACGAGAACAGACCATCTCATTTGGCTGCGCTTCAACAGAATCTGCAAATCCAGGTACATCTCTTCCTCCAACCATGCGTACCCCTCCCCATCTTCATGATATCCAATCTTATCCCCCTCTACCAACCCCAACAGTTATCCCTAGGAATTCAAATGACTCCCATTGTACAGAGTCTCTTCCAAACCTATCAACAATACCCTCTTCATCACAAATACCCAACAACCATCAAGCAAAATTACAAAGCATCCTTCTTTTCCAATAGTTTACAGCCGCAAAAACAGTGCAATGGAAACACATAACCGAAATATCACCAACACATCTGTCTCACTTCCAACAACCACACAACATGCTCCCTTACCCGCTCCAGTCATACCAACCAACATACCTCCTACCCAATCTCAAAATCGTGTTGTCACTCATTCGCAAAATAACATTCAGAAAACAAAAAAGATTTTTGACTACATGGCGTATTTGTCACCCACAATCACCCCATCCACTTTCCATCAAGCTACCAAATTCCTCGAGTGGCAGAGAGCAATAAAAACTGAATTTGATGCATTGATGAAAACCCAAACTTGGGATTTGGTACCAAATGATCCCAGTAAAAATATTGTGTCTTGCAAGTGGTTATGCAGGATAAAGAGAAAAGCTGCTGGAACAATTGATCGCTACAAGGCGCGCCTCGTTGCAAAAGGATTTACCAAAGGCCAGGAGTTGACTATCATGCTACGTTCAGTCCGGTTGTGAAACAAACTACGGTTTGATTAGTGCTCTCACTGGCAGTTCAACATAATTAGCCACTCAGGCAGCTTGATGTCAATAATGCATTCCTACAAGGACATCTAGAGGAAGAGGTCTATATGGTTCAACCTCCAGGCTTTGAAGATGAGCAGTTTCCCTCTCATATTTACCGTCTAAAAAAGCAATATATGGACTCAAGCAAGCTCCTCGAGCTTGGTACAACGAACTCAAGGCTCATCTTCTTTACTTGGGATTTGTAAAGTCTGAGTCGGCTGCCTCCCTTTTCATTTGTCAACATTCTTACAGTGTGGTGTATTTGCTCGTGTATGTAGATGATATTATCATCATAGGAAGTCACAATCGTATTATTGATCAGGTTATTCACTCACTTGCTGAAAATTTTTCGATTAAAGATCTTGGAAATCTATAATATTTTCTTGGTGTCGAGGTGCTCCGTGGTGATGATGAAATCATTATGTCACAATCTAATTATATCAGTGATATTCTGACGGAGGAAAACATGAGTGACTGCAAGCCGGTTAAAACTCCAATGAGTTCGACAGAAATACTTAAGCTCAATGATGGTGCGGAACCAACTGATGCTACTCGATACAGAAAAGTTGTGGGTAAGCTACAGTACTTGTCATTCACCCGACCAGACATAAGTTTTTCTGTTAACAAACTGTCCCAATTCATGCATTGTCCATCTGAAACACATTGAAAAGCACTCAAACGCATGCGTAGGTATCTCCAAGGAATGATTCAGTTTGGTCTCCGCATACTCAGACGCAATAATTTCAAGCTTCACATGTACACTGATGCGGATTGGGCTGGAGATGTGAATGATCGAACCTCCAGTACAGGTTATGTACTGTTTTTTGGATCAAATCCTGTGTGCTGGTCATCCAAGAAACAAAAACCTGTTGCTCGCTCATCAATTGAGGTTGAATATTGCGCAGTTGCCAGTGCACTTGCTGAAATTAATTGGGTAACGAACTTGTTGAAAGAATTATACATTCTTGTTCTACACGCACCAACCATTTACTGTGATAATGTTGGTGCAACATATTTGTTTGAAACCCCTATGTTCCACAGCCGCATGAAACACATTGTTGTGGACTTTCACTTTGTTCGCAAGCAAGTGTAGCAAAGACAAGTTCAGATTATCCACATTCACTCAGCAGATCAGCTCGCGAATACTCTCACTAAAGCACTGCCCAAAGCATCCTTTGACAGTAACGTATTCAAGCTAGGCGTTGTTACACACCGCCTACCTTGAGGGGGGTATTAGCACATATGCAGTAGTAGCAGTTACTCTTTTACCTCTTATTTAGTTGAGTTGTTAGGATTTAGTTCCTACTTAGTAGCTAGTTTTAGGTTACAATAAATCTCCTATTTAGGGGAGTTAGTTTTGTTAAGTTGTTATGTTCTCCTCCATCACAGGAGTCAGCTTAAGGAGTTAGGTATTTGCTTCTTGTATTTAAAGGTCATTGAAGACTCAATAAAGATCATCAGTTTCAAAGCCTTTACTTTCAAGTCTTTTTAAATTTAACCAAATAGCTTCCTTTCCTCCTCCTTGTTATCTCCAACGTTTACTCGCAAAAATTCCCGAAAAATCATTAACTTGTAAGTCTCCATCTAATACCTCGTATCTGTGTTTAAATTTATAGCTCAAAGTGGCATAACATGTTCTCTAACTTTGTCAAGAATGTTGTCGACCTATATTGCTTTGATACCTACTAGACGGAATGCCATGTGTTTGCACAAACACTTCTCTCACTTAATCATGGTTAGGTAATATATAATCTCACCTCATAGAAGCGTACTAATTATATGGTTTGGTGTAAACATCGAGTGCAAGTAAGTTTTTACCATACCGGACATGGTTTAATTAGTTTTCCACATCCTGTTGTCAAACTCGTATCCATATGTGTAGTCACCGGCCACATCTTTAGGAGCACCTGTAGTTTCTGCCTTTCTCACCTGTTAAACATATTTTCTCCTGAATCAGTACGATTTTTTGTTAGGAGTATTTCTTTTGCTTTATGATCGATACTAAGACTGCTATGGAGAGGTGGTTATCGCTTAAGTTTCACATTTTGCAGTACACAGAAAGTCAAGCTTTGGGATGAATTAATATGCATCAAAGGAAGTGACCTCCTATATGCGAAATTTGTGGCCTGTAGTAAACTTGCTTTGTATGCCCTGAGCATGAAAGAAGACTTCTACCCATGAATTTCCCAGGTTAGCATGAATATCACTTGACATTTACTTTTTTCCATGTAATGTTAAGTGTACTCAAAATTAACGGGTGATATTTATCAGTTAAATCGTGAAACAGGCTGCTTCAATTTTTGTTCCCCTTCTGAAATTCTATATGCACAATAACATCAGGAATAATGCTGCTCGTGGTAAAAAAGGATAAAGAAACTCATGATTTCAATATGGTATTATTTATTTTCCTTTATACCTTCTCCGATATTATTTCTTATGAGATGTTTTTATTTGTGGTGGTTAAGGATTATATGTCTTGTTGCGTTCGGCTAAACTGGCGATAGAGAAGGGAACTGCTCAAGGTGGACTGTCATACTTCAAGCAGTTGTCTGGCAATATAATATTGGCTCTGGGAGACGCTATATATTTGGTTGCCTTCAACATATCACTATTTATGTTTTTCTTTTGTATGTGGGGAAAAGGTTTGAGCTCCATTTATCTAAATAAGAAGAAAGTGACACTTTTGATTGCTATCTCATGCAGAAGCCTGAGACAAAATTATGTGCATATATCTTGCGTTCGTTGGGTAACTGCCTACAGGTACGTCATATTAAGATGATCTATTTGTTAGGATTATAAATCCGACTAAAACATAATAGCCTTTATATCGAATTACTTGGAATAACAACATAAGCGGAAGCGTACCTGAATCCATAAGTGGAAATCCTTAGTCCTTTTGAAGATTGTCCAAATGTTTGGCTTTGAAAGCTTCTTAATCCTTCTTGAAGAATATCTTGAAGTTTTCCCAAGAGATATGGCTTTCACAAGAATATCCAAGACAAATATGAGGAATGGTTTTCCACTTGATATGCAAGACAACAATGGCTCTCTCTCTCAATGGGTGGAAGAAGAAGAGAATGTCTTGCATTCTTATGGGAACCATAACCCCCCTCTTATAGCATATGAGTTATGAAACTCAAAAGTCATAAGCATGTAACCATGGTTACATGTAGGTAACCTTAGTTAGCCCATCATTAACTAAGGTTACGCTTTTGGATATCTACACATTAGTCCTACACTTTATATGACAATATATTGGCCCCCTTAACAATGTCGATAAGACCACCAATTTAGGCCAAACCAAAAGATAGCACATAACATATAATTAATCCATATATTATTCATATGTATGTAGATATAAGTCCATATATCTAACAATCTCCCACTTGGACGAGATACTCATACATATGTACAAACCTTAACATTATATGTTACATTATAACCTTATGAGCTCAGAATTGCTATCATAATAAAATTGTCATGAACAATCCGGTCCATCAATCATACCAACATAGGATCTAAAAGCTATTAGTTACTCTTGCGTAACTAGAACCAACATAGATCACGTATATCAATATAACCAACGACATGGATCAAGTATAGGTGTGTAGCATGGAAATAACATAAAGTGTGGTCTGAAATAGAATGTCTATTTCCAACTGGTTCTCTTTATTGAGATCAATCATAAACCTTAAGAGTACATAAAACTTTAAAACTGAATATCTGCAGATATAACCTTAAAACTGAATTACTGAATGTAATGGACAATACATAATTGTATAATACAAACTCCCACTAAAATTCATAATCCTTAACTGATTTGACACCCATGCAAGCAATATGCTCATGAAATACTTTTGGTGTCAATCCCTTAGTGAGCGGATCCGCAATCATGGAGTTTGTACTTATGTGCTCTATGCACAATTGTCCATTCTGTACTCTTTCTTTAACAACCCGAAATTTGACGTCCATATGTTTTGCTTTCGTCAAACTACTGTTGTTGTAAGCAGCAAAATCGGAATCGGTGTACCCGATGATCTCAATCTGGTCCGATTTCCGATATGTAAGCATGTAATCCTTTGTTCTTTGTAAGTACCTCATGACCCTTTTGGCTGCCTTCCAATGGTCCATTCCCGGATTGCTTAGATATCTGCCTAGCATCCCAACAATGTATGCTATATCAGGTCGTGTACATACCTGAGCATACATCAGACTACCTACAGCTGAAGCATAAAGTGTCTTCTCCATTTCTGAAGTTTCAAAATTATTATTTGGGCACTGTTTGAGACTAAACTTGTCTCCCTTAGCAACAGGGGTGTTGCCTGGTTTACAATCCTTCATGCCAAATCTTTTAAGAACCTTATCGATATAACTCTTTTGTGACAGACCGAGAACACCATTGGAGCGATCTCGTTGTATCTGAATTCCTAATACAAAAGAGGCATCACCAAGATCTTTCATTTCAAATTTCTTTGAAAGAATTTCTTAGTTTCATGCAATAATGCTATATCATTACAGGCAAGCAGTATGTCATCGACATAAATAACCAGAAAAATATACTTACTCCCACTGAACTTATGGTATATACAGTCATCAGCAATATTCGATTCAAAACCAAAAGATGTAATGACTGCATGAAACTTATAATACCATTGACGGGAAGCCTGCTTGAGCCCATAGATGGATTTCTTTAATTTGCAAACCCTTTTCTTTGATTCTTCCGAAACAAAGTTTTCAGGTTGCACCATATAAATTGTTTCATCAATGTCACCATTGAGAAACGCTGTCTTAACATCCATCTGATGAAGTTCTAGATCAAAATGTGCTACTAGTGCCATTATAGCCCTGAGAGAGTCTTTCGATGAAACTGGAGAGAAAGTCTCTGTATAATCAATGCCTTCCTTTTGAGTGTAGCCTTTTGCGACAAGACGAGCTTTATACTTAATGACATTTCCCCCTGAATCCCTCTTGGTTTTAAATATCCATTTACAACCAATCGGTTTAATACCTTTGGGCAATGTAACAAGCTCCCAAACGCCGTTATCGCTCATAGACTTCATCTTATCGTTCATGGCATCAATCCACTTTTGAGAGTTAGAACCCTTAATGACTTGACGGAAGTTGATTGGATCATCTTCCTCATGTCCAATATCACTTTCTTGTTCTTGGAGAAATACAACATAATCATCCGGAATTGCATTTCTCCTCTCTCTAGTGGATCTCCTTAATGGCACTTCAGTTTCTTGGGGTTGTTGAGTTTGATTTTCATTAGTATATCAGGAACTTGATTGGGGAGATTTTCGAGATTGTCTTGAACTGGAGTTGTGTGATCCGTGTCAGGAATGAGAACACCATGACCAAGATCAACAACTTGAGGGAAAGACACATGTTCTTCCTCAAAGACAAAATCTCTAACAACTTTATCTCCCCACCCCCAAACTCAATATCCTCAAAAAACCTAGCATTACCCGTCTCAAAAATAGTTCTAGAAGTGGGATCATAAAAATTAAACCCCCTGGATCTTTCAGAGTATCCAACAAAATAGCTACTAACCGTTTTAGCATCCAGTTTCTTTTCATTCGGCCTATAAGGCCTTGCCTCAGCTGGACAACCCCAAATGTGTAAGTGCTTAATACTGGGTTTATGCCCAGTCCAAAGTTCATATGGGGATTGTAGCTTTAGTTGGAACTCTATTAAGAATATAAGCTGCGGTTTTTAATGTTTCTCCCCAGAGTGAGTCTGGCAAAGTAGTACGACAAATCATACTTCTTACCATATCCTTAAGGGTCCGATTTCGTCTCTCAGCTACACCATTCATCGTAGGACTGCCTGGCATAGTATACTGAGGAACGATCCCACTTTCATCTAGGAATTTAGCAAATGGCCCTGGACGTTGTTCACCTGAACCATCATATATACCATAGTATTCACCACCACGGTCAGGTCTAACGGATTTAATCCTTTTGCTTAGTTGATTTTCAACTTCAGCCTTATATGATTTGGACACGTCTATGGATTGGGACTTTTCATGAATAAGATATAGGTACCCATAACGAGAGTAATCGTCTATGAATGTGATAAAGTATTGTTGACCATTCCTACAAGGAGTAGGGAATGGCCCACAAATATCCGTAAATTCTAAGATGTCCGAAGCTCTCTTAGCACCTAATCTCGTCTTGTTTGTTTGTTTACCCTTGATACACTTATCCGAATTTGAGGAATCAAGAGAATCAAGAATTCCATCTGACACGAGTTTCTGAATTCTTTGAATGGATATGTGACCCAAACGTTTGTGCCAGAGTGATAACGAATTCTCATTAGTTAATTTTCTTTTGGTACCACTTGAACTTGTATGCAAAGTTTCATTATGTGAGGTTATTATTCAACCAAATATAGGCTATCATATGTTGATAAAAGACCAGTACCGATAAGATTTGAATTTTGAAAGAGACTAACTTTATTGTCACCAAATGAACATGAATAACCGGATATGTCCAATTTGGGAACAGAAATTAGATTCCGTCTAAAAGACGGTACAACAAAAGTCTCATTCAAATCTAAATAAAAACCAGTCTTAAACAACAGCCTAAATTTGCTAATAGCCTCAACTTGCACCTTTTTGTCGTCACCCACATAGATGTATCTTTCACCATCATTTGGTTTTCGGCAGTTCAGGAAACCCTACATAGATATACTTATGTGAGTAGTAGCAGCCGAATCTACCCACCAAGTATCCATAGGTACAGAAATTAAATTAACTTCAGAACAAACAAGAGAAAGAGATGTATCTTTTTTCGCACGCCAAGCGTGGTACTTGGTACAATCTTTCTTCACATGATTAGTCCCCTTACAGAAAAAGCAACCTGATTCTGAAGTTTCAACCTTAGGTTCCTTATTTTGCTTTTTCTAGGGCCTTGCAACCGCAACTTCCTTACCTTTCCTCTTCTTAGTATCCTTAGAAGAGGATGCCAAATGAGCACTTTCTGTCTTATCTTGCTTTATCCTTTCCTCCTCTTGCACACAATGTGAAATGAGCTCATTAAGAGTCCATTTCCTCCTTCAGGCAGTTGTAACTGACCTTAAACTGATTAAAGTGTGCAGGAAGAGATACCAAAACTAAGTACACAAGCAGTTCCTCAGGTAATTCCAGCTTGAGTGACTTAAGTTTCGAAGCAAGATGAGACATTTCCAAAATGTACTCCCTTATGTTTCCCTTGCCTTTATACCTCATGGAAACAAGTTTACTCAAAAGAGTACTTGTTTCCGCCTTTTCGTTTTGTGCAAAACGCTTTTGAAGGTTTTCAAGGAAAACTTTGGCATTATTTTCAGCATTCATAGTGCCCCTGAATGATTCTGGAATTGCACGTTTCATGATCATTAGACTCATGCGATTTGAGCGTTCCCACTTCTCCATCTCCTTCTTTTCATCAGAAGAAGATGTATCCTCAAGAGAAGCAGGTTGCTCAATCCGAAGTGCAAGGTCTAGATCCATGCAACCGAGAACGATCATAATGTTCTCTTTCCATTCCTTAAAGTTTGTGCCGTTAAGCACAAGGATGCTGTTTATATTTGCAGATATCGAAGCAGCTGAAGAATTCACTGATATAGAACAAGGATAACTTAAAACATGCTTACAATTACTTGAACTTTAACCTTAGTTTACAGATTCAAAATAGGCAAATCCCATTACAAGATACCTAGCACAACATTGATTTTAGTCTTTGGACAGAAAATCAACTTGTAAGTGGTACTCTTGGTGTAGTGATCATATTGACAATAAACTCCTGTCAAATATCAAGCCTTCCTCTGGGCCGACTTAATATTCACATGGAAAACCGAATAATTGTCATATATTTATCATCACAAGCATGTTCGAATTCCTGCCAAATAACAACCTTCCTTTGGGCCGGTGTTAAGCGCATGGAAGACTAACATCCACAGTCATCTTATATTTCAAGATTAATCAATCTACACAAAAGATGTTACTTTGGCAACATAATGCTTCAATTGACTAATTTAAAATATTAGATGCTAAATCATATAGTTCCTTAAGCCATATATTGAATCTTAACTGAAAATTTACATGTTTGACATGTAACATCTGAATATTAATTGTTTTAGTCTTAATTGGATAATACCAAAATCTGAAGCATGATGGACCAAAAAATAATTAATATTAAAACTGAATATTAATGTACAAAACATTAATAATTAAAAAACTGAATATTAATTGGCATATTATTAATGTAAAATTAAAAAATCAAAACTTAATACTTAAAACGTTTCATTAATTATGAAAAACGTTTCTTACATTATGTCCTCATTAAACAGT
Source organism: Nicotiana benthamiana (assembly GCA_034376525.1). NCBI lineage: Eukaryota > Viridiplantae > Streptophyta > Magnoliopsida > Solanales > Solanaceae > Nicotiana > Nicotiana benthamiana. The sequence continues at coordinate 141,799,492 of CM067330.1, read as the reverse complement.
CAGAAAACAAAACGTTTCTGCAATTTATGGCCAGATAATCGATTATCTGAGCCTGATAATCAATTATCTGGGCCTTCTGGAATCTCAAATTTTGCTGAAAAACTAGGATAATCGATTATCTTTTTAGGATAATCGATTATCTTGGCTCTCTGGAATTTCCAATTTTTTGCTGAAAAAACTCCAGATAATCGATTATTCTGGCTGAATAATCGATTATCCTGCAGTGTTGTTTCAAAAATTTCAATAATCGATTATTCAATATGCATAGTCGATTATTTGCTGCTTCTGTTTTGCAAAATTTTGGTGAACTTTACAAGATAGTCGATTATCTGGAGAAGATAATCGATTATCTTACCATTCTGTCCAACGACTTAATATGGTTTTCAACAAGAAACTTAAACAAGAAATCATGTTGTTCATCAACCAAAATCATGCAAATTTCAATGTTTCATTTCATATAGAGATAACAAGATATTGAAACACCAAAGTTCATCAACAACACATCATTCATGAAATCATGCTATATCATGGTACTAGAATTTCATAATCAAAATTCTATCTTAACTTAATCATAAACTTTATATAACATGAATTTCACGAACTTCCAAATAATCCAAATATGAAGGAGGCTCTGATACCAATTGTTAGGATTATAAATCCGACTAAAACATAATAGCCTTCATATCGAATTACTTGGAATAACAACATAAGCAGAAGCGTACCTGAATCCATAAGTGGAAATCCTTAGTCCTTTTGAAGATTGTCCAAATGTTTGGCTTTGAAAGCTCCTTAATCCTTCTTGAAGAATATCTTGAAGTTTTCCCAAGAGGTATGGCTTTCACAAGAATATCCAAGACAAATATGAGGAATAGTTTTCCACTTGATATGCAAGACAACAATGGCGCTCTCTCTCAATGGGTGGAAGAAGAAGAGGATGTCTTGCATTCTTATGGGAACCATAACCCCCCTCTTATAACATATGAGTTATGAAACTCAAAAGTCATAAGCATGTAACCATGGTTACATGCATGTAACCTTAGTTAGCCCATCATTAACTAAGGTTACCTTTTTGGATATCTACACATTAGTCCTACACTTTATATGACAATATATTGGCCCCCTTAACAATGTCCATAAGACCACCAATTTAGGCCAAACCAAAAAATAGCACATAACATATAATTAATCCATATATTGTTCATATGTATGTAGATATAAGTCCATATATCTAACACTTTTTACTTTGATCCAAGTTTGTATTGTTCTTTTATGATGGTGGTGTGCTGCCTTGTAGCTTTTTATGTTCACTATGATAAGCAAGACAGTACAGCATGGTCCAATCAAAGCTTTACAGCCTTATATATAGCGAGACCTGGGGACAAGAAAAGTGACTTGCATAGTTCAGGAATCAAGTATATTAGACGCTTGGTGTGACTTGATTCTTAGTCTGTGTACGAGCACATGCAGAATTTACCGTTCTTCCTACGAAAAGGCATACTTGGACCATAATAAAATGCCTGAAAATTGAAGTGTGGACCAAAGTCTACTATAGTCTGATAACTATAAAAGCTCCCTTGACAAGAATAGGTAAGACTGAAAAAACAGATAATTAATTATGCGGTAGATTGACTCCATGTCGGAACTTCATTTCAGTAAATCACTGTTAAGTCAAGCCTAAGCCTTGATGGCAGAGTTACTAGTACCTGTGTTGGTGGAGGTAGCAGGTACCCGATGGAATAGTTGACGTGCGCTCAAGCTGGCTTAGACACCATCATAATTAAAAAAGGAGATTACTGTTAGGTCAACTTATGAAATGTTCATGATTACTGTCAAAGCAAGAGACATAACTAGTTCTAGTAACTAAGTTAGTTATAAACAATTTTGACTTACTATGGTCCTTTTCATGTCTTCTTTTAGATCTGCGGACCACTTCTCAGTGAAGAACAGGTCTGTGGCATCATTGGTGCTATAAAGCACGTCATCACGGAAAGTTCACGCAGAAAAGGAGAACTTACAGAGAGAGCAAAATCAAAAGACTTTGATGTTGAGGCTACAGAACTGTTGAGGGCGGAAAGAGAGCAAGAAGATGAAGTTATTGAAAATGTATGTTTGATCGGAGAACCAAGTTCAGATTTAACTCATGACACCATGTTATCTTTATACAGGACTTTCGCTTTAACTTCTTCTCGAATTACATAAACATCTTTTTTCAGGTTGGTCACATATTGGTTACATTGATCGAAACATTCAAGGCTGCTTTCTTGCCTTTTTTTGATGAGCTTTCATCATATCTAATGCCTAGTGAGGTAAAGTTTCAGCTCATGATAACCAATGTCATTTTAACCCTACAGGTTTTTTTTCATATGTCCTTTTTTCTCTGCTTGAAGGGCAAGGATAAAGAGCTGCAGAGAGAATTACATGTTTTTCATCTTTGATAAACTTGTGGAGTATTGCAGCGAAGAAGCTCTAAAGTAGGTCTATCTTTATGAGTTTCTTCTTAAACTTGTTAACTTGTATACGCAGCATTCTTGTTGTGTTTTGTCGATATGAGATTATGCCTAAAGTCTGAGGTGTTACAAAATGTTAGTTCCAAATGCATGGAGGTTCCATTATTTAGCATTTACTTTCTTTTTCTTTAAATATAGTTCTCCTATCTATTTGATAAATTTCATCATACTATATTATAAGTGTAAAACCCCGAAGTCAAAAGTGAATTACTAAAATATCCTACAAATCTTGAAAGACCATTGTATCCTTTACTTGAATGCTACTTTATGATATTATTTTTGTATCAAAAAGTAAATTTACCCTTTAATAAATAATAATATGTACTGCAATCTACAATGAATTGGATAAATGAGAAGATAGTACCCTGAATGTTATAATAAATGATATAAAATTATATACTACTTGACAGCTTTTCACTTCCTCCTAATTAAAATTATTTTATCTTCTCCCTTTCACTGGTGAAGTTCTCCTACATACAGAACTCATCTACGAATGTCAAATAAGGTGTTATTTTTCTTTCATGTTACTTTTTAAAAGTATTTTGCTAATGTCGTACCTTTCTTTTCTTTCGTTCCTTCCAAGTATATCTTTGTATTTGGTAGTTGGATTGTGTTTTGAAATTCTAATGTAATTGTCAAATCTGGACTATAATTATTATTATACTAGAAAGTTAAAAGGCGGACTAAGTTTTTAGGATCGAATTAGCTAGGATAAAAAACAAATTAATTGTTAGCTTCATCGTAGCTCCTAAATGGTGTAGTTAATAAGTTCCATAATGCTTCTTGATTTATTTTAGTGTAGAGAATATCATTGCATATGCAAAAGTTTTTCTATAATGCAATTTTTCCACAAGAAATAAATTTATTTTCCATATTACACTTTAAAAATTAGATTACATGTTCCACATCCCTTTGGTCTTGTATGTTGACGTCTTAAACATAGACGCAAAATTATCTTCAAAATATTTTATTTGTATCTATCGTACGACGTTTATTATAAATATTTTTGACATGTGAGTTATGAATGAGTCAAAGAGTCAAACTGCTACATAATTAAGTTTATGCTAGTTTGTGTTTGTTTGTACACATCGATCATATCTATATCTAACTAAACTTAGTTAATTATTTTTATTCGATAATTAAGTTTGAGCTTATTTTCTTTTAATATTATTTATATTATTTTAAAAGTTTGTATCAGCTGACATAGGATACACATGCAACGCACGTATCCAGAAGCTAATATATATCTATATATATATATATATACATATATATATATATATATATATATATATATACATACACTTTTTCCTTTTCCTACCACTCCAGAAAATGAAGGGAAAAAAAGTTTAAATGCATATACACTGTGACTCCCTGTATTCCTTTTAGATAATACCTGCATATAAGATGGATGATAGTGGTTGATTCTCCGAGGGTCGATTGGAAACCGCCCCTTTGCCCTTTCGGGTAGGGGTAAGGCCTGTCTACATATTACCCTCCCCAGACCCCACTTTGTGGGACTATACTGGGTAGTTGTTGTTGTTGTTGATAGTGGTTGATTCTTTTCCAACTGTCTTAATTTTAATTAACCTGTATCTGAGGGTGTTTAGATACCTTTGCATATGCTCACCATATTAATATTTTGGTAAAATATGTGGCTTTTGATCTTCCAATATGAAATGATGCTCCTCCTTTGTACCTCAAAATCTTCCTAAAGTTCCGCAAAGTTCTCATTCCATATTTTCTGGTAGATTATTCCGGCTTGGATGAATTCTCTGCCTATAAGAGGTGACTTGGATGAAGCCAAAATTGTTCATGAGCAACTTTGTTCAATGGTCGAAAGGTACTGAACTAGTCTGCTCTAGTTTTTATCATCATCTGGTCTCTACTTGTACTTCTTAAGTTTCTTTTTTGTTACCTTGGAACTGATAGCAAAGCAGGTTACAAGGTTATAAATGATAACCTATCAACACTAATTCAATGATATATTGTATTGAGTTTCTTCAACCCAAAAATTAGTTGGTCCACAAGATTTCAGCAATTGTTTCATCTGGTTTAACATAATTTTGTTAGTTAGTGCAACCTTGACTCGTGACAGCAAGCATTTGTGCTAAAACATCACCATGTTCTTTCTGACATAGATGGATTATTAACTATGATCTTTGTAGCATTTGGCGGTTTGACTTGATCATCTTAGTGGTGGTTGTTACTAGGATTTGTCTATTTTCCCATTCAGCAAATTAAACACTAGCTGAAATTTGCAAACTCTAATATGTTATCTCTTATATTAATTTCTTGTTTAGTCTTTAATGTGTTAGAAAAAATTTCTCATTGCAGGTCAGACAGAGAACTTTTGGGTCCCAATTACGAGCACTTTCCAAAAAATTATATCAGTTTTTACAGAGGTTATTTCAATATCAGAATCTATAGAGCCTGATTGAGTTCTTCATTTTTTCCTGATATAAATATTCTCAACTCCGATCCTTATATTTAATCCAGTAAAGAAGCAACAGAAATCTTATAGTTTACTAAAAGAAGAAATTCTATATCTTATATTTAATCCCATCAAGAGACAAGAGGGTTGCTCTGATGGTAAGCAACCCCCACTTCCAACCTCTCGGTTGTGAGTTCGAGTCTCCCCAAGAACAAGGTGGGAAGCTCTTGGAGGGAGGGATGCCGGGGGTCTATTTGGAAACAGTCTCTCTACCCTAGGGTAGGGGTAAGGTGTGCGTACACACTACCCTCCCCAGACCCCACTAAGTGGGATTGTATTGGGTTGTTGTTGTTGTTGTATCTGTGTACATAATATCTTTTGAACAAGAGGGGTTGCTCTGATGGTAAGCAACCCCCACTTCCAACCAAGAGGTTGTGAGTTCGAGTCTCCCCAAGAGCAAGGTGGGAAGTACTTGGAGGGAAGGATGCTGGGGGTCTATTTGGAAACAGCCTCTCTACCCAAGGGTAGGGATAAGGTATGCGCACACACTACCCTCCCTAGACCCCACTAAGTGAGATTATACTGGGTTGTTTTTGTTGTTGTTATATTTAATCCCATCAAGATAACTACCTGATTGTTATGCTGTGGCCTTTTTATCAAAATAACCTTTAGCTCACTCATGTAGCCATCTATTGATTTTGCATTTTTAGGTTCTATGTGCTGGAAAGGATCTTGCTACAAAAGAAACAGCAAAACGAATGATTAATGTGTTGAGGAATCTTCAGAGAACACTACCAGCAGTCACTCGAGCATCAGCTTGGTCATTGCTATTGCCTCAGCAGGAGATGGAAATGAAGTCCATTCTATCACCCAAGAGAGATGCTAACTAGTCATCACTGCAATGAAACCATGATTTTTGTCGTTCAAACATTATGGTGCGCCATTTTCTCCTGAAAATATAGGTGTGTCACAAAGTATGAAAGCCTGCAAGCTTTTCTTTGCATTTTTTGTAAATCTATAATGTGAATCTTAAGACTGATGAAGTTGACCTTTGCTTCGATACAGAAATAGGAGCATGGACAATAATGGTGCACCAGACGACCTATTAGACAAATGTACAAGGTTTCAGGGTATATTCTGGTGACTGACTATTACAGAGGTTTTGATCTAATAACTTTGTAGTTTACATAGTTGATTGTCATGCACGCATTACAGATCAAATGGTTGTCTTTTTATTGCTCTGTTTCTTATCTTTTGCGTCCATGGGATTGTTTTAAGTTGGTTTACACAGTGCAATCTTGAGAAAACTCTTCTAAATATTCTTTGTACTAATACATATGATTTATTGTCAATTTATGTTATTATTGTAACATTCACAAAGCATCTCTATAGGCCGCTTTTTCCTTTGCTGGATATTAATTGGTTTTGAAATTAAAATATCCAACACTAACAAACCCTGAGGGTTAGCTCAACTGGTAAAGGACAAAGTCCTTCATGTCGCCGTTCGAGCCCCCGCAGGGCCAATGGAGACATTATAAACCGGCCCTGTCTCCAGGGTCACGTGGAATTAACCGTGATGTTGAAACATCGGGTCCCGGTGGATATAGCTAGTCAGGTTCAAAGCGATGCCCGAAAACCTCGGTTGAAAAAAAAAACATATCCAACACTAACTCAAACTTGCAAACTCTTGTGTTGGCTAACATGTAATCTCATGGATTAATACCTTTATAATCTTGAATGTTTACGCACAACCTTCTGGTCTCAACATTGAAACAGCACAAGATAAGAAAGGACAGGGAAGAGTTGATAGCAGGTAGGCTAATAACTAACATAAAAATGAACCATTCGATAATATATAGAGACCTTAATAATGCATAGATGACTCAGAACTTGGGATTTAAGCGTGGTGGATTGGATTGATTGATCAAATACGTCTTGCTTTCAAACAACAATGGAGAATTTTTTCCGTTAACCACGAGTTGAAGTAATTTGCTCATATGAGAGAGAGAGAGAGAGAGAAAGAGAGAGAAAAAGAGAGAGAGAAGAGAGAGACTACACATAAAAATTTAAAAATCATCCTACAACAAAAGGAGAAGCTGCAATTTCCTGGTCCAATATACACTAAACTTCATCACTGTTCCATAGTTGTACTACAAATCAGACAGTACGCTGTGCGTGGCTAAAGTAACAATATTCTAAGTCACATTCAACTCTTTGTACAAGATCTCTACTGAAATCTATCATGTTTGAATTATTCTCCTAGAAAACCTCAACCAACAATACCAGATAATCCTAATATCCTAAACCATTTGAGCGGCATATACAAAACCTACTGTCATGTATTTGTTTGACCGAATCTGCAGTGAGAACATCAACAATAAGTCAATTACATTGAACCATCATAACCAAAATAAGGGGAAATAATTTAGATGATAGAGCAAATAGAAATCACCATCCTCCAACCCACAACTACCAAGATGTGTTCAAATTGTAGGTCAAATTATACTGTACAATTTCAGCAAAGTTAATTTAAACACACCTCTAAATTACTTTGACGATCTTTTTATTCATTGAAATTGAATAAATTCAAATACCGGTCTTTCTCTGATAATTAATTAACATATGCTAATCTACAAGTGATTGCTAGACCAACTACGTTGTCTAGGGTAAAGTGTTGGTTAGTCAAGTACTCAGAAGATAAACGTAGCAAAAATGAGGATGTTGAAATGGATGTGCGATCATACCAAAATTGATAGGACTAGGAATGAAGATATTCAGGCCAGGGTGGAAGTGGCTTTGGTGGAGGACAAGACACAAGAAGCGAACGATTAGATGGTTTGAAGGAGCGTAGATGCCCCGGTGAGGAGGTGCGAGAGGTTGGCCTTGGTGGTTTGAGGAGAGGTAGAGGTAGGCCAAATAATTATAGGGAAGAGGCCATTAGGCAGGGTATGACGTTGTTTCAGCTTACTGAGTACATCACCCTTGATAGGGAGGTATGGTGGTCGAGAATTAAGGGAAAAGGCTAGTACGTAGTCAAGAGTAATTCTTCCCATACCAGTAGTATTAGTGTTAGTCTGGTGTTATATAATTGTGAGATTTCTATTACTGTGTTGTTCCTTTTGCTTCATTTTTTTATTATCTTGTTGTTGTTAATGCTTGTGCTCCTGCTTTCTTTTCATCTTTCCTCGAGTCGAGGGTCTATTGGAAACAACATCTCTACCTTCAAGGTATGGGTAAGGTCTACGTACACACTACCCTCCCCAAACTCACTTGTGGGATTATGCTTAATTTCTTGTTGTTGTTGTTCTTATGCTAATCTATTTATTCCAGATATGTAACAAAATTATTTATACTCTCAGGATTCTTTTTTCTTCCTTTTTAGTCGTGCAAATTTTTTCAAAAATCTATGTAGACAGGTCCTTTATTTCTATTATTTTAGACTGTGAATCCTCGAAAAGGAAAAAAGAATCATATAAGCTTATACAAAACAAATAATAACAACACTTCCATAGCAAGCACACATCATCCGACTGGGATTAGTTTTAGGACCTTCTAATTGATGAAAAGATGCTTGCTAACTCAACCAACCTCCTGGGATTCTTGACTTTTTGAGTTATTTGTTTGAATACTTGGTGAGAGGCAAACCGTTACACCTGATTTTGACTTGTGGAAGCTGGAAAATTATTTCTCAAAGAAACATCAATTGGCCCCATGGCATAAAAACCAAACCTACTTTGACCAATACTAAGTTACCAAAACAAAGTCCTCCTCAAAGGAGAACAGAGAAAAGATGAAGAAAGAACAATATAATTCTCGTAGTAATTTTTCCAAGCTGAGAACAAAGTCTTCCCGTATGGGATGTTCTAGCTGAATGTATATGATACTCTCTTCACTTTGGGATTCTAAATATTTAACATAATTACTGTAATACAACTTCAAGATTTCAATTCACTTACCTAAATTTTCTCCCTATCAACTTACTACAACAACAACATACCCGGTGCATTCCCGAAGTGTGAGGTCTAGGGAGGAATGTGTACACAGACCTTATCCCTACCTTGTGGAGGTAGAGAGGTTGTTTCGTATAGACCCTTGGCTCAAGAAAAGCATTTCTCGGCAGGTTCGAACAAGAATCCTATCAACTTACTACCTAATCAAATTTCAAAAATTCATCCCCCTCCTCCTCATTCAATCAATTAAATATGCCTCAACTTCAAACTAGTTTGGATCTCTATAACCATTATGCTATTTTTCGGCACATCAAACTCAAGATTAAATAATTTGTATGTTAAGACAAATAAGAAGTTTTTTGTAAAACCAGACGTTCAGTTCTCTAATACTCACACGTATTTCTAGACTGACATACAAGATCCAAACAAACCAAAAAGAATTACAATTGTGTATTATTCTTAATTAGTTCTATATAGATTCCAAAAAATTCTAAGACTTTTGAGATAACTTCACTCCCATGTGATATTTGACTTATTTGATACATTGTTAGCGCCTTCCATAATCATAATGTCACGCCTATTAACCGACACATGAAGATCCACACAGGACATGGCTAAATATCTCAAATGACGATCTCTAGTTTAATCTTCTATATGTGATACGTGCACCATAAATCAAAATTGATATCTTAGACTTCATGTCCACTCAAAATCATCATATAAAATGGAATCAGAGGAGTAACAATAATATGATCACCAGAGCCTTTCATGTCTAATGAAATTTTATGAGACGGGAGAAGTACCTAAACAACCAATCTCTAGCGAAACCATTGTATCTCAAGTATTCTGATGCATTGCAGTAAGAGTAAATACTGCAAATATAATGAATTTTATAAGATGGAGAAAGTACCTATACACAATCAATCTCCAGTGAAACCATTGTATCTCAAGTTTTCTGATGCATTGGTTAATCTCTCAATGCCTCCTGAAAGTCAAGACAAAAAGTTGGTTATCGAATGAGAATAACAAGAAGCATAAAAGTCTTGCCTTGGTTCTGTACACTACCATTTGAATCAAGCAAGTTGTCTGTATCTGTTGCTAGAAAGAGAGTCCTAGCATAGCTCTCCAGTATATCTGAACATGGTCAAAACGGATGTAAAGCATGCATAATTAGCGTCATACCAGCTCATCTGAATGCCTAAGACTTTGAAAATGGAAAAGCAAAGAATCCAGAGATGATCGGTGAAATTACAGAGAGAACGGCTAGAGGAAGACATATACCAGAACTGTGAAATTACAGAGAGAACGGCTAGAGGAAGACATATACCAGAACTATTGGTGAAATCAGCAGTCAAGTCTGAGAAACCAAAATTTTGAGGTATTTCCCCTAAAAATCCAAATGAAGTGGTGTCAGCATCCAGAAGAGGTTCAGTAAGGGGCTGTGTGTTCGACTCCACACTACTAAATGACGAAACAGATGCATCGCCCATTGCAGCACGTGACTCCAAGTAACTGCTATGAGGACCAAAGGCAAACGGAGAATTGCCACCATAAACAGGTTCTGTCTTAATAATCCTCCCATCCAATGTTTGTCTCATCCCCATATTAGAGTGCTGACCCAAAAACACATCAGGAGGAACATCAATTTTCCTGCTATGGGCAGGAATATCAGTTGCTGTTTGCATGCAAGAGAGAACAGACGAGCTGCAATTACTGAATGCATTGTGTTTATCTGCATGTATAGGCTCATGTATTCCATTAGGCTTTGCAGCAGTTCCAGCATTTTCTGCAGGATGGCAAGTTGAGTTTTGATACACTGCAGTAAGGCAAGCAAACATAACACTAATACTTATCATTCTAACTAAAATCAAAATGGGGAAAACAACTTGAGTTTGTCTATTTGCAAACATGCAAACTAAATAATGCCAGAAACGACTGAAAAAGCTGGATGAAACAGCTCTAGTCGCTGTAATCTCGTTGCAAAAGTTGTTGCTGAAACAATGGCTAGAAAGGTGCAAAAGCAAGAAATGTCCGGCAGATAGAAACATGGCGCCCTTGCAATGGTTATGCTGAAATGACATGGCCTACCGGAACAGTCACCATATAGAGGTGCCGCATCGCCAGAACATTCACTTGGAAAAAGGTGCAGTGATTCAAATAGTTGCCAGAAAGGAACACATTGCTGCCTAAATAGGCAAGATGCCGCCAGAGCCGTTGCAGGAAGAAACGGTTGAAGCAGAGAGGAGTGATGTTAAAGAGAGAAGGATGCTGGTCACTGGAGAGATGAGTTGTGCGATTGCTGGAGTGAGGAGTGGTGCTGGAGACGATTGCTGCAAAAAGAAAGAAAAGTATTTCTGGGTGGGCAGTCTTAGACGAGCTACTCGAATCTCTACAAGATCATAGAGGCTTTGATACCATGTGAAAAAATAAAGAATAACAATAGATATTGAAGAATTAATGATAATGGAATATAAGACACCTATTAATTGGTGTCAAATACGAGACTTGCTTGATATTTGTACCATGTGGGACAATATCTAATTAACAATCTCTCTCTCTTCAACACTATTCTAATGCTAACACCTGACATATGGCATACTACATTAACGCCTAACACTGACCCCAACATGTAAAAGTCTGTTTTCTTAACCTCATGATACTACATTTTAAGGGGAGGTGAAAGAGAATGAACACTTGTACATGTGGGAACAGATTAGAGACGAACCACTATATGCATAGCTTTTTCAACAAAGGAAATAAAAGCGAAGAATCACAATTTCATATTTGGATCCTCCGGCTAAAAAAAAGAGTGCTAACTTTTATGAGTTCTTCCAGCATAAGATAAAATGGTTCTTGTTGGCTTTACCAATATCAATATACTTGCCCCTTCCCCAATACAACCTTCCGGAGGACACATTAACCACAACAGGGATTAGAAAATAATCAACCAAGAAAAAAAACTTTAGGCGTTGGTCAGACAGAAGCTTCTAAAAGTGTCTTACTGAGAATTAAGGAAGTGCAAATACATCGCAGATCATAAAGCAAGATATATAGGATATTAGACATGTTTAAGCAAAAATAATAGGAGTAATGTCAGGAAAGAGATGCATCAAATACTCTCCTCAACATCAACATATAAATAATGGATCACATATGTTGAAAGCCAATGTTCTACAATGGCGGTGCATAGTTTAAAAATCTGCAAATAACACTTAATGTAGCGGGTGATGCATCAGACGCTGGAAGGAAATTTTAAATTCAACGGAGGCAAATGCAAGAGGTCATCAGAAAGAAAGGAGCAGAAGGTTGGGGTAGAACTCCTCGTAGTAAGACAAATGAAGTATATATCTATATAAAGAAGGATTTATCAAAATACCTATAAAGAAGGATAAAACTAGAGGCTTATAAATGTGTTAGGCATTGGCAGAAATTGAGCGTAAATGAGGGCAACTTCATCAGCAGCATCCAATCATAATGAGCAAACACAGGCTTCGATTGCAGACCTAATGGAAGAGTCTGATGTTTAAGTTCAGCTATGGTGTATGATGTGCTTTGAGGTAAAGTCATGGTTAAAAAGTTATACACTACTTTGGTATATGCACAAACTGAGCATGAATTGAGCCAGTTAGATGACTGCTTCTAGAGCTACTCAGTGACAAGATACTGATGGATGCATGACAACTAAAATGCAGAGAGCTGCACTAAATATCTATCTTACATGGGGAAATATTACACCCATTAGACATAGGTAGAGAAGCAATTGCACTTGGAACTTGCTGCGTCATCTTCACCTGTTCTGCAAGCAACCTATTGAACTCAATTATTTGATCTTTCACCATCAGCTTCAGGTAATATGCTTGAAAAAACTCCTGATTTTCTTCTTCTAGTTTCTGCCAAACTGGAAAACAGGGAGAACATCGTCATGGTAAAGAGTTGAGAGACTAGAATCACATAAAAGATTTGAATTGCTACATGCATAAAAGCAATACTGAAACAAAGACACAAAAATAAAAAGCACAGAGAATAGTCGGTAAGATTATTTGTGTGCTATAAAAAAAAGCTCACTAGAGGCATTAGTAGCTTCACATTAGTATTAATATCATCTTTTCACATACCATCTTCTTGAAAATATGCCTGCTAGAGGTGCAAGTGTTCATGAGCACATTCATAAATAGAGGACAGCACAAAAATCTCTCTGATTGCTTCTCGAATGACACGGGTATATAGTACATGTAGCAGCTTTACACCCACTGATGAGTTCAAATGATTAAAAGTAGCCAAATTGACAGAAGTGTCAAGAGAATTCTGTAAAAATTCCACAATATGCTATCAAATATGATGCAGAAGCTAACCCCTACTGCTCAGGGTTCCCAATCTCCAGGTTGTTCAATGCGATCTTCAGGACCAAAAAGATGTCGGAGGAGTGGAGGTGGAGTACAGTGGTGCCCTTGTACAAGAACAAAGGTGACATCCAGTACTGCAACAACTATAGGGATATCAAATTAATAAGTCATACCATGAAGGTCTGGGAGCGGCTGATCTAGGCGAGGGTGAGGGAGATGACATCTATATCTGTGAACCAGTTCGGTTTCATGCCGGGTCGCTCCACTACAGAAGCTATCCACCTTGTCAGGAGGCTGGTGGAGCAGTTCAGGGATAAGAAGAAGGACCTGCACATGGTGCTTATCGACTTGGAGAAGGCGTATGACAAGGTCCTAAGGGAGGTGCTTGGAGGCGAAGAGCGTGCCAGAAGCCTACATCAGAGTAATTAAGGACATGTACGATGGAGCTAAGACTAGGGTTAGAACGGTGGGTGGCGACTCAGACCATTTTTCAGTGGTTATGGGGCTCCATCAAGGATCGGCGCTTAGCCCTCTCTTGTTTGCCTTGGTGATGGATGCTCTTACCCGACATATTCAAGGGAATGTGCCTTGGTGTATGCTATTTGCTGATGACATAGTCTTGATAGACGAGACGAAAGTCGGTGTTAATGAGAGATTAGAGGTATGGAGACAGGCTCTCGAGTCTAAGGGTTTCAAAATAAACAGATCTAAGACAGAATACCTGGAGTGCAAGTTTAGCGCCGAGCCGAGTGAAGTAAGCAGGGACGTGATGATTGGATCTCAGGTCATCGCCAAGAGGGACAGTGTCAGATATCTTGGGTCGGTGATTCATGGGGACGGAGAGATTCACGGGGACGTCACTCATCGTATAGGAGCGGGGTGGTCAACGTGGAGGCTTGCATCAGGAGTCCTGTGTGACAAGAAAGTTCCACAGAAACTCACGGGGAAATTTTATAGAGCTGTGGTTAGACCGGCCATGTTGTATGGGGCGAAGTGCTGGCAAGTGAATAACTCTCATGTTCAGAGGATGAAGGTTGGGAGATGAGGATGCTCAGGTGGATGTGCGGGCTCACCTGGTTAGATAAGATTAAGAATGAAGTTATTCGAGAGAAGGTGGGGGTGGCCCCGGTGGATGAGAAGATGCGAGAAGCGAGGATGAGGTGGTTCGAGCATGTACGGAGGAGAAGTCCTGATGCCCCGGTGAGGAGTTGTGAGCGGCTGGAGATGGTCGGCGCACGGCGAGGCAGAGGGAGGCCTTAGAGGTATTGGGAGAGGTGATTAGGCATGACATGGCTAGAATGCGGGTTTCTGAGGACATGACCCTTGATAGGAAAGTCTGGAGGTCTAGTATCAGGGTTGTAGGATAGAGGCCCCTAGAGTTTTTCGTACTCCTCACCCGGGGTTGGGTGAGGTTTGGCAGGGCTATCCATAGATGATTTGTGTATTGGATTGTGTCTCCCTTATGGTAGTTATTTATGGTAGTTACTGTCTCATATTATTGCATGCTATTTTATTTATGGTTCTTATGTTTAGATAATTATTTACGCTATTTCTGCTGAAGCTCTAATGCTCTTTTGTTGTTTTTGTTTTTGTTGTTCCTTTCCTCACTGAGCCGAGGGTCGATTGGAAACAACCTCTCTATCCTTTCGGGTAGGGGTAAGGCCCGTCTACATATTACTCTTCCCATACCTCACTTTGTGGGACTATACTAGGTAGTTGTTGTTGTTATGTTACTTCGCTACTGGCTGTTATGCAGGTCCTCTTGCCTATTAACCAAATGCAAATGAAAAATTAGAATTGAGAAACTATAACATATGGTTGGATAACATAGAAATACGTCCACGGAAAAAAATGCAACAGTCTATTATTAAGTTGCACAAGATACTAATCTTTTGCTTGATCTTTTCCCAAAATGGCTGCCAATTGGTAAGAACCAATTCCTTATGAGCCCCGGAAGTTTGATCTAGGAAGTTATCTCTTTCTCATAGGCCAAGGAAGTTTGATTTAGGAAGCTCTCAATTCCAGTTACTCGCTTAAACAATTGTTAACACAAGGTTTTGTGAAGAAATTCAAATCCTCACTCTGTTCCAATTTTCCGACTCTTTTAGTTTTGGATGTTCCAAAATATTTGACACCATTTCATTTTTCTGCAACTTTCACAACTTTCAAGAATTCAATCATATTAAACTATTCAACTTTTAAACTTCTATGCGACACTTTCTCTATCAACCTAATTTCTCAACCAATACTTTAATATTTTTCTTCCACTCTCAATACACAAGTCAAACTAATATCTTAAACTGTGCCCAATCAAGCACCAAAAATTAAAATTAATACAGAGAGAGTTTAAGGTATGACTCAGATTGCTTCTACCTTTAAATCCTTAGAACAACTACCTCTGTATCCGTGTTTAGCAAAAAAGTCAAGTGTTACTTATTTGAGTTCTAAGAATTTAAAGAATGAATCCATAATTAAGGGGGAAAAGAAGCAATGACACTAGTGTTGGAGGTCAGCTGGCCCTGCTCAAGGATATTTACCTACTCGAGAATTCACACACTTGTTTCCCTCGGACACTTGTTAAACACAAAGGAAGCATTCCACTGTAAAATTAGAGATAAAAAATAGACAACAACACAGGACATCTACAGAATGGCACTCAAACAGAGGTGATCATTCAACTATTCAGATATAAAGCTTATAACAAGCAGTAATAAACTCGATTGTAACAGAACAAAAAGGTAATTTTTGGTTTAAAAGGCACAGAACATCAGCAAGTGTGAAAAAGAGCTACAAAGACATGGGCAAACTCTTTTTTTATAAGTTATGATTGACACTTTCCATGTATGTTGTATTTTTTGATAATGTATCTAGTATTTTCAAGAAGTATGAGGAATACTAGCAGCCACTGTTAACCATAGGGAGCTTTCTGATCTTTATTCAAATCTCTTTCGGACTATCTGTGTTGTATAAATTCTTAGGTTCATCTTCATTTGACACCAATGGAGGAAGTGAGTTATGCCTTGAAAAATAATATAACATACCGAGTTCAGTAAGTCTAGGCTCTATGTTGTCCTGGATGAAGAGAGTGTTCACAACTTCTTTCCGACTCATGTATTGCCGAAGACACTGCTCTATCCGATTTTGCACCTGAAACTCAAAACAACCATCAGCTTTTTCACACGTCATTGCGCACATCGCATGATTATTCAATTTGGAACAGCTGGTGATTGTGAAAACTCATCTAACTAGGATACCCAAGCTTTCTTTTTGGTTTGGTTTTATTGGGAGAGAGAGGGGGTTAAGCTTCAGGGAATTATATTAAAATGCAACACTAGATTATGCAGTGCTGATTGAAGTATGCGTCATTACTGATAACATTCCATAAAGGGACAACTGAAATATAACCTTACAAATAAAACTATTTCTCCCTCAACCAATGAACTAAATCACTCTTTGTCACCAAAAAGATGCTATTAGTTGTTAAATATTGATAAGGAGACAGGCTCAGGGATTTTATTAGTCCTAATTATCTTCATATACATCATCAACGAGCCAGCAAAAGATTCTTCCATGTTACTGGGGAAGAGGAACCACGAACAAATTCTTGGTGTTTTAGAGAAGTAATTAGAATCATCACAATTGTTTCTTACTTTTTCGACAATTGGGTTTCTTAAAGAATGATAACAACCGAGATTAAGACTACGCAAAGAGACAAAGTAACAGTAGGAGATCACAACTCATCTACAGAAAGATTGAAAGCATACCATTTGTATATCTTCACAAGAGACTTTTCTTCCATCTGCGCTCGACATTTTTGAGGCTCCAACACTTAGAACTATTGCAATAAAGATCTATGCCAATATTTCAGTAGACGTGTACACCCAGCTTATGCGCACCATCAATGAGTATATTGTAAAAGGTGGTCACTTACACCTACTGTCCAGCTTCATTGAAAAAATATTACTATTAGCAAATCACAAATCAAGGCTCAATAGAGAAATTTATATGAGGATGCAAGGGCCAACAAGATTCACCAAGGCATTCAAATTAATGTCCCTGCAGCAACAGGTCATTGGAAAAGGGAAGAGAGGGCTATGTATAAGTCGTGATGACTTAAATGATGACAAGTACAATAAAAAACAAACAAAAGAATGTGGAGTGATATGAGAGGATCTTCAGTGTCCTTATTGCCAGAAAGGATGAAGCTCAACTAATATTTACGACAACAACAACAACAACAACAACAACAACAACAACAACAAAAAACCAAGTGTAATCCCACATAGTGGGGTCTGGGAAAGGTAGTGTGTACGCAGACCTTATTCCTACCTCGTGGAGATAGAGTGTCTGTTTCCAATAACTAATATCTTACGAGTCAGTGGAACATTGACCTATTGGGGAAGGAAGAATATCTAATCCATCTCATCCCTAGTAACAAAGTAAACCTCCAGACACAATCCTACCTTAAGGTTTTCAGTGATGCAATTTGTAGCCAAATCCCTATCATTCAATGACTTTCAAAGGTATGAGCTACAAGGATTCATTCAACTACTTAGTCTCCGGGATAAAACAAAAGCTAACATACAGTTAAACGAAAAAAAGGTCATTGCAAAAAAGCATCAAGATCTTTATCTCGAGCTTCTTTCCTCCTGAAATTCCACTTAGTCCACTATTCTTCTACTTCCAAGAAACCTTACAATTCTTGAGCTACAAAGCCAAATGACCCAGATAATAAAATTAACCATAAAGAACTACATCTCTGCATACATAATACAACCAACAACATACACACGTAGTATAAAACCACATTATGGTAATATTCCAACTTCCTATAACTACACAAGAGGACAATTTAGCACAGAGGGGTTGAAAAATCAAAACACAAAAATAATAAATTAGTCTTCTTTCTGTATATGCACACACAAAAAATATAAAACCACTCCATGGTCATATGCCAACTCGATGTCACGATCATCACAATTAAAAACAAAATAACTCCAAAAGAATACACAAAACCCAGAAATCTTAAACACAAAAAGAAACAGAGATCAGTTGAATACATACTAAATAGTATCAAGATTCAAGAACCAACTTGAAAATGCATCAATAAATAAATACAAAAAAATACAACTTACCTACTTGAGAGCGTAAATATTCAGAAATTTGAGAGATAGTGTTTGAGCAAAGGAGTCTGAATGAAGAGTTGTAAGTATAATAATATAATAAGAGCTAAGTGTTATTTGATTCAAAAGAGGAGTCTTTTTATTGAAGAAAGGGAAAGGTAAGAGACTGATGACGTGGCTATTTCGCCATTACACGACCTTCTTTCTGCTTTTCCCTCGTGTAATTCCACTCTAATTGTTTTGTTATCCTTTTCTTTAATTATTATTGGAGTTTTTTGGAAATTTTTGATTGATTTTATTTCTTGATGGGCTAAAAATGGAAAGTACATAGGACTACTCCTTTTCATATTAACTAGTTTTAGAATATACGCTTTGCGCGATATGTACCAAAATCGGTAAATATATATTTTAAAAGTTCATAAATATTATTAAGGAAGAAAATATAAGTTCTGAAAAACAATGAATATTAATCTCATTTTATTAACTTAATAAAAAAAAAAAGAATTTCAGTTCTACAAAAGTCCTCAATGTCTTGTTGTGTGTCAAATATCGAAAATTTAATTATTTTTTTTTTATCTTTCAGAGATGTGGAAATAAAGAAGTTGGTCTTGTAACTCCTAGGAAAAATTGATACGTTATAATATAAAGTATAAGAATAAATAATGTTGAGTTAATATTTACGAAAAATAATATAAATACTACCGATTGTTTTCTTGGACGCCACCAACTCTAACTTGTGCTAGAAATACATGTACAGAGATAATTTTATACAAATTAACGCATATACAATAATCTAAATATTTATTTTGGAACAAAAGTGCACATCCAATGGAACTTTAAAATTCTATATCAAATTATATTTACATTCCTAATTTGTATGTCTAGTTACAAAAAGATGTTATAAACGAATTGTTTGATATTTATTTAGTTGATTTTAGTAACCTAAAAATTAGGATTTTACATAGTGATTTAAATAAGGAAAACTTTAATATTTAAAGTTTTAATTGATTTCAAACTCCAAAGTATTAGGAAAATAATAAAATAAATATTTTTACATATTAGGAAAATAATTTAAATTACTACTTTGTCTAATGAAAAATTTATTTTAAAAGGGTAAAAAAAATGTGAATGATATTTCTCATAGGGCATTTGTACTTTTAATATAGTACTAGGCTCTACGTTCATGCGATGCACGAAATATCTTATATGAGCTTTCGCTCTTGTACTAATTGTGAGCACGTGATTTTTGCTCTAAGTGAATTATTCCAAAAAATCCAAAAAAAAATAATTTTCTTTTATTATTTTATAATTTTGTGAATTTTATGTTATTTTCTGTTAATTATTTGTATTTTATTCGTGCGTTTTAATTCATATAAAAATATACGCTTGACTTTTGCATTTAGGATCTAATTTTATATTTTAGGATTATTTAGTGGTTAAGTTATTATTAGAATAAAATATGAAAAAATAACAAAAATAGTTCACTTTTGCATTTTTAATTGATTGATTATTGAATTTGTCACGAAATAGATTTTTAAATAATTTTAAAAATTGATTAGTTTAATTTTAAAAATAAATTAGGTCTTTATTTTAATTTCATACTATTTATAAAAATTAGGAAAAATATGAAAAAATAATAAAAAGAGAAAACAAAATAAACAAAAAGAAGCAAATAAATAAAAAAGGAAAAGGTTGCCTCGTTAAAGACCACCGAATTGGGCCTCTTGTTAAATGAACCCTGCTGTCCCAAATCAAGATCACACCAAACCATACCCGTCCACAGCCCAAAACTCGTTTCCTTTTACTCGGCCTACCCCCTCCCCCCCCCCCGGTTACAAAACTATCCCGTTTAACCTTCAGTGAATCTGAGTTGTCGACATTTGTTAAGATCAACAGCTCAGGAGTGGGGCTACTGCAATATAAGACTGTCTGAAACACATCCCCCCCCTCTCGTCTCTTTCATAGACCCCTTCAGAGACGAAACCCTAGTCCAGCCGCCCTTAGATTCCACCGCGGTGATGGCGGCACCGACACCAACGACCACCAGATTAACACCCCAAACTCCCCTTCTCATCCTTTATCCAAATTCATAACCAATTTCCCTCAAACATACCCAGAAAGCTTCGAATAATCGCTTTAAGTTTTTCCGGCCACAACACAACCTCCTCCAAACAACCCCAAATTCACACCGTTGAACCCCCTCACTCTCCTCTTTCCAACCCCCAACGTATTTTCACCCAAAGCCCGGCCAAGCTGTTCGAATCTCCGATCAAAAATCTCTTGCCGAAACCCTAGTTTGCTCAAAATTCATCAAATTGATACCACATGGCCCTGGGGTTCCCTCGTGATGAATTCAATGTCAATGACGTTCAAATCTCACTGGTTAAGAGTTAATTTCAAATCTGAAAAATGGCTGGTGAGTCTATTTAGGTTTCATAGTATTTCTTTTAGTTAATTAGATGTTTTGAGTCTAATTTTATTTGTTTTCTACTCTTTTCTGATATTTGTGATTTTTTATTATTATTTATTATTTATATAAGGAAAAGGTAATTGTATGGGCCTTTGCTTCGAGAACAATCGTATTAGCGCCTTCGCAGCCTGCCTTTCCATTCTTCGAGTGCAGTTCCTTCTTGAGCCTTTGTTATTCAGTTAATTCTGATATTAGTTTTGTTTCAGGTTCGTTAGTTTGGATGTTCAGATGATAATTTGATTAGGTTAATTGATTAGTTTTTAGTTTAATTGATTAATTGTTAGTTTAATTGAATTTAATTCAGCTTCTATATGGTCGCTTTTCAGTATGATAATAAATGTGTTCATTTCATGGCGTTGTGATTACTATTAGTTAAGCTTTTATTGATTAATTTCGTGTTTCAAATTAGCATTTGTTTAGTAGTTGTTCAGTAATTAGTAGTTGATTGAATTAGTTAGTAGTTGAATTAAACTCTTTGATCAGTGTTTGTTTCTAATTAGCCTTAGGAGATTGGTTAAAGCTGAGTTAGTTTTGGATAATAATAATTTAGTAATTTCAGGGGGTTCGGGGGGTATTTTGGATATTTGATAATAGGATAGAATGATGCGGTTAATACTAGAACCTTCTAGAATAGGACTTTAGTTTCAATATCAGAAAGTTAAGTTGTTTCCTTGAAACACAAGGTAATAAGTAAGGGACTAATATGTAAAACTAGAAAATTTGAAATTGCATCTCATGTTGCCTATAAAAGGCAGCTTCAAGCCTTCATTAACAAACTTTTCACCCTCTAAAATTCCCCCCAAAATCTTCTTTACAGATCTGATCCTGCAATTTGAATTTCACCTCATAAAAAGTTCAAAAATCCTCTTCTAGATCTTAGTTTTATACAAAAAAATTCAAAAAACAATAGAAAACCTTTAAAAAACTAAAAAAAAAAAATCAAAAATACTGTTTCATTGAAAATTTCCTGTTAACTTTGAATTTTAGTTTCTAGATAGCTTCACTTAGCCTATATTCTGTTTGCTGATACATTCTGGTGGTCCTTGGTGTATTTCGAGTGTGTTTGTGTCCAATTGAGGCTATTTTAGGTTGTTTTTGCTGACTGTTGGTTTCAGAAGTTGTTTTGGGATTAGTTTTCGATCTATTTGGGTTTTTATAAGTGAATTTGGTCTACTATTGGTGTTATTCTTCTCTGAAATTCATTCTGGGCTGCTCATTCTGTTTTCTGAGCTGTTTTTGATCGTCAATTTACTACTGTTGTTACCAACTCCATTAGAGATAAAATCAAAATTTATTGTCTTTGCTTATATTTAAAATCAAATTATAGAATAGCAAGAATTTGAAAGCGAAAAGTAAAATACTTACCTTAAATCCAGAATTTAATCATGAAGGAAGTTCATAGAACAATTGGCAATCATTATGCTCAATCCTAAAGCTTCTACTCAATTGGTTAGAGTCTCGTGCTGATAACGTGTTATAAAATAATAAAAGAAGAAGAAGGGTATTGCAAAGCAAAGTAGAGAGAAGAAATTCTTATTGATATGGGATCAATTACAATGGAATAGAATCCTCTATTTATAGGGAGAAAGTGACTTAGCTACCAAGTGATAAACCCTAAAATCTCTCTAAATACAGAGATTCACCATAAATAGAATTCTATTTATAACAGGTTAAGATATGTGTTATTAGATACTCGTCAGCCTCATGTCTTTTCTTCCCATGAAAGCAGAAAACATTCCATTGATCTTTATCAATTCTTTATCTGGATACAATTACATGTTTATTTTTTAATTTTGGTCAATAAAATTTTATCGAACATAAATTACTTGAGAAATATGAAATAAGTTGTGATGACCCGACCCGTCGCCTTTTTGTATTTCAGCCCCGTTATCCCCGTTTTATGCTTCCCCGCATGTTGATATATGTGTTTGGTGAGTTTGAAGTGTGTTGGGTTGAATTTGGTTAGAAATGAGACCAATAGTCTCTTTAAGGAAAGCTTAAGTTGAAAAAGTCAACCGGACGTTGACTTATGAGTTATAGAGCTCAGAATAGATTTTCGATAATTCGGCTAGTTTTGGGTGGTGATTTATGACTTGGGAGAGAAAACAGAATTGAATTTGGAGGTCCGGTGTGGAACTAGGCTTGAATTGGCTAAGTTGAATTTCGGCAAATTCTATAGGTGAGAATTTGATCCGAGGGTCGGAATAGAATTTCGAGAGTTGCAGTAGCTTCGTTAGGTGAATTTGGATATATGTGAAAAATTTCAGGTCATTTGGACTTCGTTTGCTTGGTTCCGGCATCGTATGTGATTTTGGAAAAATTCTAAATTATCTTAGGCTTTGATTTGAGGAAATGATGATTTTTTTGTGGTAATGTTGATGTTTTCAGGGCTCAAGCAAGTTTGAATGAGGTATTTGGTCATAATTGTGTTTTTGGTTTGGACCCCAGGGGCCTCGGGGTGATTCCAGGTGGTTAAACGAGAATTTTGGAATTTGCTTCAGGTTTGGGAGTTCTGTCTTCTGGTATTTCCGCATTTGCGGACAGAGAACTACTTAAGCAGTGTCCGCTGAAGCGGAAGATGAGCCGCAGAAGCGGCCAAGGGGAATAGGGCTGGGACCGCAGAAGCGGGAAGGCAACCGCAGGAGCGAAGGTCGCGGAAGCGGTCGTTGAGGATTTAAGTTAGACCGTAGAAGTGGAAAAATGGACGCGGAAGCGGGAGTCGCTGAAGCGGAAAAAGGACTGCTGGAGCAGAAATCGACCTGGTTTAATGAAACAGTAGGTTTTCAAAATTTTTAAAAGAGAAGAACATTGGAACCTCGGGCTAAGGCGGTTGTGGACGATTTTTGAGAGGTTTTTGGGGGAATTCATCAGGTATGGACCCTTGGACCAAAAGTATATCATTATAGTGTAAAATCATGGATTAAACACTAAGAATTCATGGTTTTTAATGTCAAAAATGGTGGTTGGGGCTTGAAACCCAAGTGATTGTAGAGTGTTGATTTGAGGGGCCAAATGAACTTCGATTCTTGTAAATTTTATATGCATAGACTCGTGTAGAGATGAGAATCTAAAAATGTGAATTTCATAATTTTTCGAGAAGTGGGCCCGAGGTTAGGGTTTTTCCTACTTCGTGTTTTTGGGTGTATTTCGAGTTATTTCGATTAAGCTATGTTCCATTAGCCTATTTTGACATTTCCTATTGGTTTTGATCATATTTGGCATCCGCGGAGGTTTATTCTCGAGGGAAAGACATTGCGAGCTAGTTTGCGGCCAGCTTGAGGTGAGTAATGGGTGTAGATGATGACCCGAGGGTTTGATAACCCGGTATATCACATTGTGACACTATTATGAGGCTAGAGACGCACTGCATGGTTAGTGCGGGGTCGTATATGTTGGAAATTGTGACTCGGTCCAATCCGAGGGATAAATTTTGCTATGTTAGCGATTGTTTTGCATACTATATTGATGATATCAGGGCTTGATGCCTTGTTTAGAGACTTGTGCCGACTTGTGGAATCCTTTAGGGGTTGATATATCAGAGTTAGCATGATTTGCATATTACTTGAACTCAGTCTAGGGTTTTTAACACTATTTTTGCAAACTCAGCCGTATTTCTATGTTAGAAAACTCAAATGATTTTTAAATGATATTTCGGGTTGATGATTAAAATCTCACTATTTTCTGGACTGTATATCATTTCTTGGAACGATGGTAACTATTGGCACCGTGTATTGAAAATGGGAAATGGTGGTAACTATTGGCACCGTGTATTGTAATGGAAACAGTTGTAACTATTGGCACTGTATGATATTGCGCTTGGTCTGAAGGAGCCCCTCCGGAGTCCGTACACACCCCCACTGAGCGTCGTCGACGTTAAATCATATGCATGGTTGGCTCGGGCTGCACGCCGCAGTGTTCATGTGCATTGCATTGTATTTCATGCGTTTACTTCCTGTTGAGTTATATGTATATCTCTAAGGCTGGTGCTGTAAAGAATTGTTTGATAGATTTACCTTGTGTTATTTCGTGTTCTCTTATCTTCGGGTTTTTATGTATGCTTATTACTCGCTGAGTTGGTAGATTCACCCCATACTCCCTGCACCTTGTGTGCAGATCCAGGTGCTCCAGAGATCTAGTACTGCTGCTGTTGCTTATCCGATCTATCAGAGTATTGAGGTAGCTGCCCAGCGTCTGTAGGACCGTTTACTCTGTCTTTATCAGTCTGTTCCTTTGTAGTTTTTGTCAGACATTTGTATCATTTCCATTCATACTTGTATTAGGTATTGTTAGAGGCTCTGTACTCGTGACCACATGTTTTTTGGAGCATTGTTGGCTCATCTGTGTTTTCATCTGTATTGCTTATCCATGGCTGGGAGTTTATATTTCTAAATTTACTGTTTTACCTTAAATTTGTATCTCCTTAGGCTGGAAGGCCGTTCTTTGGAAGTTGTTGGTCGGGCTTGCCTAGCCTTGCGGCCGGGCGCCATCCCGACCGTTTTTTTGGGTCGTGACAAGCTGGTATCAGAGCGTAGGTTGCTAGTTCTCACGAGTTATGAGCCAGTATAGTAGAGTCTCACGGATCGGTATGTAGACGTCCGTATCTATCCTCGGGAGGCTGCAAAACCTTTAGGAAACACTTCAGTTTCTTGGAATTCTTATCGTGCGACTTTGTTGATCTGAGAACTGAAACTTCTTATTCTATTCTCTCGTAGATGGCTAGAACCCGTGCTACCGGACGTGGTGGACGACCACCAGTGCCACCTGCTAGAGGCCGTGGGTGTAGTCGTGGTCGTGGTCGAGTTGGACCAGCGGAGACAGCACATGCAGACCCCCCAGCTGTTCAGATTTAGGACCAGCCTCCAGTTGTGGATGTCCAGCAGCACCTACTCAGGCACCGGCAGTGCCCATTTTGATACCTGGTCTCCAAGAGACGTCGGCTCAGATCTTATCTGTCTACACCGGGTTAGCTCTGATGGTATCACCTACCACTGTAGCGGCTACTTCTTAGACCGGGGGTGGTCATCGGACCCCCGCAGCTCGCACTCCAGAGAAGGGTGCACAGGGTTTGCAGACCCCAGAGGCACCACCAGTTCAGCCAGATGCCCCCTGTTCAGCCAGTTGTTCCAGTTTAGGGTGATGGGGTACCAGTAATGCCTGATGACGAGCAACGTCGTCTTTGAGAGGTTTAGCAGGCTTTCTCCTCTGTCTTTTAGTGGTGTTTCGAGCAAGGATGCCCAGGGGTTTCTCGACAAGTGTCGACGCGTGCTCAGGACAGCAAGGATCTTGGAGACTAGTGGGGTATCTTTTACCACTTTTCATTTCTCAAGAGCAGACTTCACCTGGTGGGAGGCATATGAGCGACGTAGGTCGGCAGGGGCAGTATCCTTATCTTGGCAGGAGTTCTCCACTATCTTTTTGGAGAAGTGGGTACCTCGGTCGCAGAGGGAGGATTTACGCAGGAAGTTTGAGTTGCTTCACCAAGGGGATATGTCTGTGATGCAGTATGAGGTGAAATTTGCAGAGTTAGCTTGTTATGCTCCATGGATGGTCCAGACGGATCAGGAGAGGATTAGAAGATTTGTGGACGGGCACATTTATCCCATTCGTATTCTGATGACTCGAGAGAGGATCCTGAGTCATACCTTTGAAGAGGCAGTGGATATAGCCCGCGATATTGATATGGGTCGCCGTCAAGAGAGAGAGGAGGGGGAGGCCAAGAGTCTTCAAGGATCAGGTTGCTACAGTGGAGCTCCGTCTAGGAGCCAGTTTTAGTAGAGTTGGGGTCGTTCTTTTAGGGCTCCACATCCAGCGTGGTCTGAGTACCGTGGTTCATCTTCTGGTCGGGGTTATCAGGACTCTCGGCAGGGTAAACCATCTCTGAGTGAACTTCCAACGCAGGTTTTGTCATATGCCCCATCTGATCAGGGTTCATCTTGGCCTAGTTCTTCGCCCAACTACTCTAGTGCGAGGGGTTCCCTTCAGTCCCCTTCTCCAGCTCTAGGTAGTTGTTTCGAGTGAGGTGAGTTTGGTCATTTGAAGAGACATTGTCCTCGACTTCGTGGTGGTAGATATCAGCAGAGGGACCAGCCCTCATCTTCTAGCCTAGTGTCTTCAGCACCCACCCAGTCAGCTAGGGGTTAGGGTCAGGCAGTTAGGGGTTGCCCTAATGGGGGGCGATCTGGTAGTGGTCAGGCCCGTTGCTATGCTCTTCAGGGCAGGTCAGATGTTGTTGCTTCGCATGCTGTTATTACATGTATTATTTCAGTCTGCCACAGGGATGCCTCAGTTTTATTTGATCTCGGATCCACATATTATTATGTATCTTCTTACTTTTCTCATCATTTGGGGACTACCCTAGGGTGTCTAGCATTACCTGTGCATGTGTCTACCCCGGTGCGTGATACTATTATTGTGGACCACGTGTATCTGTTCTGTCTTGTTACTATTGGGGGTCTGGAGACCCGAGCTGACTTGCTGCTATTGAGAATGGTAGACTTTGATGTTATTCTGGGCATGGATTTGCTATCATCGTGCCATGCTATTCTGGATTGTCACGCCAAGACAGACACGTTGGCTATGCCGGGTATCCCGAGGATCGTGTGGCGTGGTACGACTGATTATGTACCCAGCAGGGTAATCTCTTTCTTAAAGGCCCATCGGATGATTGGGAAGGGGTGTTTATCATATCTGGCATTTGTGAGGGATGTTGGAGCTGAGGCTCCTAGTCTTGATTCAGTCCTCGTGGTGAGGGAATTTCCTGATGTGTTTCCAGCAGACCTATCGGGCATGCCGCTGGACAGGGATATTGACTTCGGTATTGATTTGGTGCCGGGAAATCAGCCCAATTCTATTCCTCCCCATCGTATAGCTCCAACAGAACTAAAAGAGTTGAAGGAGCAGCAGCAGGAACTCCTGGATAAGGGGTTCATTCGCCCGAGTGTGTCGCCGTGGGGTGCGCCGGTATTATTTGTAAAGAAGAAGGATGGCACAATGAGAATGTGCATTGACTACAGACATTTGAACAATGTGATCGTGAAGAATAAGTATCCATTTCCCCATATTGAGGATTTGTTTGACCAGCTTCAGGGAGCTAAGGTTTTCTCTAAGATTGATCTCCGTTCAGGCTATCATCAGCTGAATATTGGGGATTTTGATATTATGAAGATAGCTTTCAGGACAAGATATGGGCATTATGAGTTTCTAGTTATGTCTTTTAGGCTGACCAATGCCCTAGCTGCATTCATGCACTTGATGAACAGTATGTTTCGGCCGTATTTTGATTCGTTTATGATTGTGTTTATTGATGACATCCTAGTATACTCGCGTAGCCAGGAGGAGCACGCGCAACACTTGAGGGTGGTATTGCAGAGGTTGAGAGAGGAGAAGCTCTATGCAAAGTTCTCCCAGTGTGAGTTCTGGCTCAGTTCCGTGGCTTTTCTGGGACACGTGGTGTCCAGTGATGGTATTTAAGTTGACCCAAAGAAGATCGAGGCAGTGCAAAGTTGGCCTAGACCGTCCTCAGCTACTGAGATTCGGAGTTTTCTCGGTTTGGAGGGTTATTACCGCAGGTTCGTCCAGGGTTTTTCATCTATTGCTTCGCCTTTGATGAAGTTGACGCAGAAGAATGCACCATTTGTGTGGTCAGATGAGTGCGAGGAGAGCTTTCAAAAGCTCAAGTCGGTGTTGACTATAGCTTCTGTGCTAGTACTGCCATCAGCTTCAGGCTCTTATTCGTATATTGTGATGCTTTGAGAGTTGGGATTGGATGTGTTTTGATGCAAGAGGGTAGAGTTATTGTGTATGCTTCGCGTCAGCTTAAGTCCCATTAGAAGTACCCTGTTCATGACTTGGAGTTGGCTGCTATAGTTCATGCTTTGAAGATTTGGAGGCACTATCTATATGGCGTATCTTGTGAGGTGTATACGGATCATTGCAGCCTTCAGCACTTGTTTAAGCAGAAAGACCTCAATTTGAGGCAGTGGAGGTGGCTTGAGTTACTCAAGGATTATGATATTACCATATTATATCATCCGGGGAAGGCCAATATAGTGGCTGATGCTTTGGCCCAGAAAACGGTTAATATTGGTAGCTTGGCGTACATTCTAGTTGGGGAGAGGCCCCTTGTAGTTGATGTTCAGGCCTTGGAAAATCGGCTGGTGAGGTTAGATATTTCAGAGCCTAGACGGGTGTTGGCTTGTGTGGTTTCCCGGTCTTCTTTGTATGATCACATCAGAGAGCGCCAGTATGATGAACCACATTTACTTGTCCTGAAGGACATGGTCCAGCATGATGATGCTAGAGATGTGACTATTGGTAGTGATGGTGTGTTACGGATGCAGGGCCGAATATGCGTTCCCAATATGGATGGTCTCCGAGAGTTGATATTAGAGGAGGCCCACAGCTCGCGCTATTCTATTCATCCGGGTGTCGCGAAGATGTACCAGGACTTGAGGCAGCATTATTGGTGGAGGAGAATGAAAAAGGACATTGTGAGTTATGTGGCGAGGTGTCTCAACTATCAGCAGGTGAAGTCCGAGCATCATAGACCCGGTGGTTTGCTTCAGCATATGGTTATTCCTGAGTGAAAATGGGAAAGGATCACGATGGATTTTGTGACTGATCTCCCTCGGACAGCGAGAAAGTTTGATTCGATATGGTTGATTGTGGATCAACTGACCAAGTCTGCACACTTCATTTTAGTGTGTACTACCTATTCTTTGGAGCGGTTGACAGTGATCTTTATTTGGGAGATTGTTCGATTGCATGTTGTTCGGTTTCTATTATATCGGACAAATGTACTCAATTCACTTCTCAGTTTTGGAGGGCTTTTCATCAGGAGCTGGGTACTCAGGTTGAGTTGAGTTCAGCATTTCATCCTCAGACGGACGGACAGTCTGAGCGTACTATTCAGATATTGGAGGATATATTGCATGGTTGTGTGATTGACTTCGGTAGTTCTTGGGTGGAGTTCTTGCCTCTTGCAGAGTTTGCCTACAACAATAACTACCAATACAGTATTTAGATGGCGCCGTATAAGGCTTTATATGGGAGATGGTATAGATCTCCGGTTGGTTGGTTCGAGCCCGGCGAGGCTAGATTTTTGGGTAAAGATGTGGTTCAGGATGCCTTAGAGAAGGTGAAGGTGATTCAGGAGAGACTTCATACAGCTCAGTCGCGGCAGAAAAGTTATGCAGACTGGAAGGTTTGAGATGTATCTTTTATGGTGGGCGAGAAGGTTTAGCTGAAGATTTTGCCTATGAAGGGCATTAAGAGGTTCGGAAGGAAAGTAAAGTTGAGTCCTTGGTTCATTGGACCTTTTAAGATACTTGAGGGATTGGGGAGGTGGCCTATAAGCTTGCATTGCCACCAGACTATCGGGAGTTCATCCGGAGTTTCATGTTTCTATGCTCTGGAAGTATGTTGGAGATCCGTCCCATGTTTTGGACTTCAGCTCACTTCAGTTAGATGATGATTTGACTTAAGATGTGGAGCCAATAGCTATTTTGGGGCATCAGGTTCGAAAACTAAGGTCTAAGGATATAGCTTTTGTAAAGGTTCAGTGGAGAGGTCGTCCCGTGGAGGAGGCTACCTGGGAGACCGAGCAAGAGATGCGGAGCAGATACCCTCACTTGTTTACTGCTTCAGGTATACTTCTTGACCCGCTCGAGGACGAGCGTTTGATTTAGTTGGGGAGGATGTGATGACCCGACCCGTCGCCTTTTTGTATTTAAGCCCTGTTATCCCCGTTTTATGCTTCCTCGCGTGTTGATATATGTGTTTGGTGAGTTTGAAGTGTGTTGGGTTTAATTTGGTTAGAAATGAGACCTATAGTCTCTTTAAAGAAAGCTTAAGTTGAAAAAGTCAACTGGACATTGACTTATGAGTAATAGGCTCGGAATGGATTTCCAATAATTCGGCTAGTTCCGGGTGGTGATTTATGACTTGGGAGAGAAAACTGAATTGAATTTGGAGGTCCGGTGTGGAATTAGGCTTGAATTGGCTAAGTTGAATTTCGGCGAATTCAAATTGATAGGTGAGAATTTGATCCGATGGTCGGAATGAAATTCCAAGAGTTGCTGTAGCTTCGTTAGGTGAATTTGGATATGTGTGCAAAATTTCAAGTCATTCAGACTTCATTTGGTTGGTTTCGGCATCGTATGTGATTTTGGAAAAAATCTATGTTATCTTAGGCTTTAATTTGAGGAAATGATGATTTTTGGTGGTAATGTTGGTGTGTTCAGGGCTCGAGCAAGTTTTAATGAGGTATTTGGTCATAATTGTATTTTTGGTTTGGAACCCGGGGGCCTCGGGGTGATTCCGGGTGGTTAAACGAGAATTTTGGAGTTTGCTTCAGGTTTGGGAATTCTGTCTTCTGGTATTTCCGCGTTTGCGGACTGAGGACCACTTAAGCGGTGTCTCCCGAAGCGGAAGATGAGTCGCAGAAGCGGCCAAGGGGAGTAGGGCTGGGACCGTAGAAACGGGAAGGTGACCGCAGGAGCGAAGGTCGCGTAAGCGGTCAAGGACCGCAGAAGCGGTCGTTGAGGATTTTATTAGACCGCAGAAGCGGAATAATGGACGCGGAAGCGGGAGTCGTTGAAGCGGAAAAAGGACCGCTGGAGCGGAAATCGACCTGGTTTAATGAAACAGTAGGTTTTCAAAATTTATAAAAGAAAAGAACATTGGAACCTCGAGCTAAGGCGGTTGTGGACGATTTTGGAGAGGTTTTTGGGGGAATTCATCAGGTATGGACCCTTGGACCTTAAGTATATCATTATAGTGTAAAATCGTGGATTAAACACTAAGAATTCAAGGTTTTTAATGTCAAAATAGTGGTTAGGGCTTGAAACCCAAGTGAGCGCAAAGTGTTGATTTGAGGGGTCAAATGAACTCCGATTCTTTTAAAGTTGGTATGCATAGACTCGTGGCGAGACGAGGATTCTAAAAATGTGAATTTCATAATTTCTTGAGAAGTGGACCCGAGGCTCGGGTTTTACCAACTTTGTGTTTTTTGGTGTATTTCGAGTTATTTCGATTGAGCGATGTTTCATTAGCCTATTTTGATGTATTCCTATTAGTTTTGATCAGATTTGGCATCCGCGGAGGTTGATACTCGAGGAAAAATCATTACGAGCTAGTTTGCAGCCGGCTTGAGGTGAGTAATGGGTGTAGATGATGACCTGAGGGTTTGAGACCCCGGTATATCATATTGTGACGCTATTATGAGGCTAGACACGCATTACATGGTTAGTGCGGGGTCGTATATGTTGGAAATTGTGACTCGGTCCAATCCGAGGGATAAATTTTGCTATGTTAGCGATTGTTTTGCATACTATATTGATGATATCAGGGCTTGATGCCATGTTTTGGGCCTTGTGCCGACTTGTAGAATCCTTCAGGGATTGATATATCAGAGTTAGCATGATTTGATATAATTTGAACTCAGTCCAGGGTTTTTAACACTATTTTTGTAAACTCAGCCATATTTCAATATTTGAAAACTCAAATGATTTTTAAATGATATTTCGGTGATGATCAAAATCTCACTATTTTCTGGACTGTATTTAATTTCTTGGAACGGTGGTAACTATTGGCACTGTGTATTGAAAAAATGAGAAACGATGGTAATTATTGACACCGCGTATTGTAACGGAAACAGTTGTAACTATTGACACTGTATGATATTGCACTTGGGTTGAAGGGGCCCCTCCGGAGTCTATACACACCCCCAGTGAGCGTCGTCGATGTTAAATCATATACATGGTTGGCTCGGGCTGCACGCCGCAGTGTTCATGTGCATTATATTGTATTTCATGCATTTACTTCCTGTTGAGTTATATGTATATCTCTGAGGTTGGTGTTGTAAAGAATTGTTAGATAACTTTACCTTGTGTTATTTCGTGTTCTCTTATCTTCGAGTTTTTATATATACTTATTACTCGCTGAGTTGGTAGACTCACCCCATACTCCATGCACCTTGTGTGCAGATCTAGGTGCTCCATAGATCTAGTGCTACTGTTGTTGCTTATCCGAGCTATCAAAGTATTGAGGTAGCTGCCCAGCGTCCGCAGGATTGTTTACTCTGTCTTTATCAGTCTGTTCCTTTGTAGTTTTTGTCCGACATTTGTATCATTTTCATTCAGACTTGTATTAAGTATTGTTAGAGGCTCTATACTCGTGCCCCCATGGTTTTGGGAGTATTGTTGGCTCACCTGTGTTTTCATCCGTATTGCTTATCCCCGGCTGGGAGTTTATATTTCTAAATTTACTGTTTTACCTTAAATTTGTATCTCCTTGGGCTGGAAGGCCGTTCTTTGGAAGTTGTTGGCCGGGCTTGTCTAGCCTTGCGGCCGGACGCCATAACAACCAGTTTTTTTTGGGTCGTGAATAAGTAAATAACAATAAAAAAGCAAATGACCACAAAAAATATTAATACCTCGTATGTTGGATAAAGTCCAGTTAAAAGAATTTATACCAAATTTTTTTTAGACTTAAGTGATTTACAATTATATCTTTAAATTATACAAATATTTAAGGTCATAACTCGATAATATTTTGATGACATTTTTAGACAATAAAATTTTACCGAACATAATCTACTTGAGAAAAAGTCAATAACAAAAAAAAGAAAAAAAAGAAACAAATTCGTATGTTGTGATAATAATTGATATGATCCAATACTTAAGGCCCAATTAAAGGGAATGGTCTAAAACGATAAAGTCTCAAAAGAATTTTACCTAAATTAATCAACTTTGTAGGGTCGCCGTATATGCAATTTAAATCGAAAATGAATTATAGCCTTAGGTGATTTACAATTATGTCCTTAAATTATACAAATACTTAAGGTCATAAAAGTCTATTAATATTTCGAGAATATTTTAATCGTTTAATATTTATCATAAACTATTCGTGTTTTTATAATAAATATAGATAGATAGATAATTTTTATTTTGATCATTGGTTTCTACTTTTGAAAATCTATTTTGTTATTTTTTTTAGAGGGAGAAAGAAGAGTGGTTGTCAAAAGAAATTTTCATCTTTGAAAAGTAAAATTGACCTCTATTAATGAGAATATAGTTTTAAAAAATAAATGCAGCGCCACAATTATTTAGCAATTTAAAAAAAAGGTTAATATATGTGAGAATATTTTGCCTCCGGTTTTGAACGATTGAAATTAAAAAATAACTAGATTTACAATTGGCCATTCAAAATAGCCACAGTTTCAAAAGTAATCTAAATTTAATCACTTTTCATGTAAAGATAAATCTGAATGAAAATACTGTTCAAAATCCAGAAAATACTCCAACATAATATACTGATACTGGAGTTCCCATATAATATACTGATTTTTCAGCATAATATATTGTTGTTCCAGTATAATATACTGATCCAACATAATATGCCGGAAGTTCATACACGCGTGCTCTAATCTCCAGTATATTATGGTGGAACTTTTTGGGTGTTAGAGTTCCAACCTAATATGCTGGAAGTTCATACATATGTACATTGATCTCCAATATATTATGCTGTAACTTTCTGTGTTGCAGCAAAATATTAGATATTTTTCAATGACTTTGCAAACACTGACTCTTTTTGAGTGATCAATTCGAAAACTGGCTAGCCCGTGCTATTTTTATGTATTAACCGAGTAAATTGTAATTGGACTGTTGGTTTTAGGGAAGTCTCAACTTACCAAACCATTAGTTGTAGACTTATTAAAACTAGCCATGTACATATAAAAATTGAAAGCCCAAATAAATAAGGTTATTTCTACCAAAGAATCACATGTAAAAATCACATTTCATATTTAAGGGTGATTAACAACATTAGATGCAAGACGGAAAGAAAAATTTATGGATGAGGTAGCAAATAACGTGATGAAATACACAAAAATATATAATATTCCAAAAATCAAACACAAAAAGAAACTTTTTCAATGGGTATATTGAAATTCATTAAAAGCATATAAATAAGTCAATATATAAAATTTGAGGAAGATTGGAGGTGGTTTGGACTGGTTTTGTATCAAAATTCGTAATTAAATCGAGTTCAAAAAATTCTTCTGCGACACATGTATCAAACATGTATCACGAGTGTATCTCACACACATGTATATATGGATATACCTTTATTATATAGTTAATACGAATATGATGCACATTTGATACACAAATGATACACATATCATTTTTTTTCATATTTAGTTTTTACTTAGAATTTTCAATTCAAACCACCTCAAAAATTCACCAAATCATCCCAAAATTGAGATTCAAGCTCCTTAAGATGTAACCAATCTATTCTAATAATTTCCACTCAAAAAAGGCAAAAATTTGATATTTTTTTACTACAAATAGCTAATTACCTAGTATTAGTAATATTTGACTAATAGTAGTAATAATTTAATTTGCCCATTTTTATAATGAGTTATTTATAAATAACATAGCTGGTAGTTTCCCTTGGTTTTATAGTAAATTCGACGCAATTTGTCAAATGCTACTGAAACTAACATAATTTTTTCACCCATCTATTTACATTATTATCTAACTAGTCTTAACGTAGATGTGTTGCGTTACTACCTTATTTCGATGTGCAATTTTTGTAAATCACATAAATATTATATAAAAATTTAGTGTTTGAGTTATAAAATAAGAAGTTGGCTTGTGAATCTTTTCGAGGTTAACTGTGAGTAAGTCGATCAAAATGCCAAACTTCAATCATGGTTCTTTCTTTTACTGGAAAGAATTATCAAATCATGTAACTTTAACACGTAGTCCGTGTCTTCGAGCACAGTTGAATATATGTAACGACCGGATTCGTCGTTTTAGGTATTTTTATTCTGTTTTTTCGTTTTATACTTCTATATGTTTCATTATATTTGTTTGGTGAATTTGAAGTAATTCGGACAGAGTTTGGATAGAAATGAGACAATTAGTCCCTTTATGAGAAGGTTAGTTTGGAAAAAGTCAACCGAATATTGACTTACGAGTTAGAGGACTCGGAATGGATTTTCGACGATTAGAGTAATTTCGGGTGGTGATTTATGACTTAGGAGCGCAATCGGAACTGAATTTGGAGGTTTGATGTAGATTTAGGCTTGAATTGGCTAAGTTAGAATTTTGGCGAAGTCCGGTTGATAGGTGAGACTTCGATTCGGGGATCGGAATGGAATTCCGACGGTTGCAGTAGCTTTGTTAGGTGATTTTGATACGCATGCAAATTTTCAGATCATTCGGAGGTGTTTAGGTCGGGTTTTGGATCAAATTTGTGTTTCGAAAGTTTTAGAAGAACTTAGACTTGAATCCGATAAATTTAGTTTTTGATGTTAGTTTTGGTGTTTTGAGGGTGAAACTAAGTTTGAATGATCATATGTGATGTCTTAGTATGTTCGTATGCGGTCCCAAGGAGTTCGGGTGAATTTCGGATAGGTTTGGGCTGCGTTGTGCTCGTTTTTCTTATGCTTCGACGTCGTTTTTTCAAGCATAAATGATATCATATTGAACAAATAAGCTCCGATTAATGTTTTGAATGAAGCAACAGATCCGTATCGTAATTATGGACCCGTAGCAAAAAGAATCGTTGAATTTGGACATCGTATGAGGATTTTATGGCTGTTTTACCAAGGTTTGCCCAGATTTTTCAAGTTAATGACGAAATTGCACCTGACGGCATATTCACAACCTGCACTATTTGCAAATCTTAAAACCTACATATCTCCTTCATTATAAGATCAAATGGAGTGATTCAAAAGCCTAAATTCATTATAATTTCACAAGGAATCCATCGGGAGCAGCAAAACGTGTGAACAGTATACCTATAATGAGAAGGTGGAGTTTTCTTCCAATTTTTGAACGGGAAGAAGCTTTCGAGGCGATTTTTAAGAGAGAAAATCTGTGGTTATCGCAGAGATAAGTTATTTGATTATTAAAACTCATTTATAGGTGACTATAAACCATAATACCAGCCATTAATTCATGAAAATAGTTGAAAAATAGAATTTTGGGGCCTGAGATTATGAGACCTTTAGGGGTAAATTTGAGGGGTCAAACGGATTCCGATTTTGGTGTTCTTTATATGTACGGACTCGTGGAGAGATGTGGAATCAAAAGATGTAATTTTCAAAATTTTTTGAGAAGTGAGCCCGGGGCTCGGGTTTTGTTAACTTCGTGAATTTTAGTGTTTTTTGAATAATTTCTGTTGGGTTATGTTTATTTATCCCATATTTATGTATTCCTTGTGATTTTGAATAGATTCGAGGCGCGAAGATGTCGATACAAGAGGAAAGGGCATCGCGGGCTAGTCTACGGCCGGTTAGAGGTGAGTAGTTTGTATAGATGATGGCCTGAGGGTTTGAAACCCCGGCTTATCACATCGTGACGCTATGTTAGGGCGTGAATTGCACCACGTGGAAGGTGCGGGATGGTATATGATTGGAGATTGTGACTTGATCCATCCCGAGAGCTGAATATAAGTTATTGGCGGCTGATACGCACATTGTGTTTTGATAATTGGGCTTAATTCCATGTTTGGGGCCTTGTGCCGATCTGTAGTACCCATCTAGGGTGAATATCTGTGTGATAACATAATTTTCATTATCATTGATCTCAGAGTGCTTAATCACTGTTATTAAATGTTAAGTCTCCTTATTCCTGAATTTGATTCATTATATTACATTTACCTTACAAATTGGAAAAAAATATGGGAAATTAGATTAAATATGCTATGTGACTCCTATGCATACTGTGGGCTGAGCATGGATCGGGATACACGCCGTAGCAATTATATACATTGGGTCGGGCTACACGGCGTAGCGATTATATACATTGATATTGAAGCCGAGAGCCTGTTTTATGCTAATACCTGGCTGATATTACGCTTGGGATGAGGAGCCCCTCCGGAGTCTGTACACACCCCCAGTGAGCTACGTCAACAATAAATTAATATGGACGGCTCAGGCTGCACGCCGCATCGTATTCATGTGCATTGAATTGCATTTTTTATCTGATACTTGATTGCTATTTTGATATTGTTTTGCTGTTAGTTCGTAGCTAAGGAATATGACCGTTAGAATTAGCTTTACTTTGTGGCATTTCATGGATTTCTTACTTTCAGACATTTTT
Organism: Nicotiana benthamiana; assembly: GCA_034376525.1. Taxonomy (NCBI): domain Eukaryota; kingdom Viridiplantae; phylum Streptophyta; class Magnoliopsida; order Solanales; family Solanaceae; genus Nicotiana; species Nicotiana benthamiana. Next base: position 141,761,551 of record CM067330.1, on the reverse strand, counting down.
CTATGCTTATTATTCATTGAGTCGGTAGTAATCACCCCTACTCCCTGCACTTTGTGTGCAGATTCAGGTACACCAGAGGCTTAGCTGACACTCATAGTCTCTAGATATTTCTAGAGTCGTTGAGGTAGCTGCATGACGTTCGTAGAACCTGACTGCTCTTCATTTTTCCAGTTTATTACTATTACATCCATTCCAGATTTTATTATTTCCATTCAGATATTATTATCCTGTTTTGTTTAGAGGCTCTAGACTCGTGACCCCAGATCTTATGGGTTTTTATAAGTTTCCGTATTTGTCCTTATTACTCTATTGATATTTTTGAATTATTATTCTAAAATTACTATATTATTCTTAAATTGTCGGCTTTGAGACTTAGTATTTAATAGAAAGCGATTGTTGGTCAGGCTTACCTAGCTTTAGGGCTGGGTGCCATCACAACCGGGTTTGGATAATGACAAGTTGGTATCAGAGCCTAGGTTACTAGGCCTCACGAGTCATGAACCGGCTTAGTAGTGTCTTGTTTATGGGTGTGTCGTGCACCACACTTATAAGTAGGATGCTACAGAACTTTTAGTAAACACTCCACTTTCTTGAAATCTTATCGTGCGTCATTGATTCAGCTTGAAAGAGAAACTCTTGAAATTCCTTCCACGTGTTCGCATGCACGTATGAGCGAACGATATTATATGTGCTTCGATGGCTTGCGATTCCCCGATCGAGGGGCGAGATGTAATCTTCTGAGGTTGATTTTGGGCCAGTCTGGAGGACTTGAGGCTGGGCCTTGCCTAGGGCTGAGCACTGAGGTGCTGATCGTATGATCAAGTGTTTTGAACATATATGTTTGGCATTGTCACTATTAGCCGGAATGGCAGTTTAGTATTCGTGGGATGCGTATGCTAGTACTGCGAGATGCAACTATACGACCTGGTAGTGACGAAGGAGTCTGCTGGATAATGGATGAACTATCAAGTGATTCGTTTCCTATGGTGGTCCGATGAGTACCCTGAGTTGTGGGCACATGAAGAATCTTTTCAAGTCTCATAGTGGAGTGAAGTAAATTGCATGATACGATATGAGTTCAGACTCAGGAAGACTAAGTAGCTGTGTAATGTGTTAGACGATGGAGGGTATGCAGAGATGTTATATTGAGGTGAAGCAGGTGGGTTATCTCCTGCAGAGTGTTCTGAAGTGATGAAATTCTTATGTATATCGTGAGAAGATTTTATGTGTAATTGAAAGGTATTTTCTATGTGTTATGATTCGAATAGGTGCAACACATGTCCATATATCAATTTTGATAATACAATACAGGTAGTATTGAGATTAATGTTGTTGATATACATTGTGATCTTTGTCAAGTTGTGGACGTGGTGTTGGGATGGTTTTGGGTGATTCTCTTGCAGGTGGATAAGCCCAATTATAAAGGAAACTCTGCCAAAATTTTTGAAAAATCTGGGACTTTGTAAAGAATTTTGTCGCTGAAAGATTGGGCTCAACTGTTATGTGAATGAATGTAGGAATTGCAGAAGAGTTAAAATTTCTGATAATTCGTGTTTCCACAAGCTTATGAAAGAGTGAGTTTAATCTCACCATGATATTACTACAGCAAATATGTATATGTGTTGTGGTATATATGGCTTCGAGCTAAGTTGGGGAGGTTGCCATTGATTAGCTGATTGTACGATTAGGTATTATGTTAGTTCCGATTTGATTCACACGGGTGAATCAGTTCTGGTTGCAGATATTAAGCCGAGGATGGTACGAGTGAAGCAAAAACTTTGACAAAGGTTATATGGTGCTTCGTAGAAGTGAGAAGATAATAGGATGTTTTGAGTTGTGGATAAGGAATGCTTAGTGTAAAGAGATGGAAGCTGTTTGGTTGTATCGGAATGAAATCATGTCCGACGATATCAGAGTGCTGATGAGGCACGAGTGGTTCGATTCATTAAGTCAAGTAATTTGCAGTGGGTATAAGAGTGGATGACTCTTGAGAATGATTCTGATGTGTTGAAGATTCTATATGTAGCATTCAAATGTTTTAAGGTTGAGTATGTGATCAAGTCAGTGTTTTCATTAATATAGGTCAAGACTTGTGGTATTTTTACGTCAATTACGGGATTCTGTGTATCAGTATCTCGGAAGTAAAGGTAGCGGACTTAGATTCACAGGAAGTTCTTCAAAGTAGTGTATTTTAGAAGAGGTATTTTTGGGAATGTTTGAGAGTGTGTGTAGTGGCATATTGGTCTTAGACAGTGCCGTCTTACGTTCGAGTCTCGTGTGGTAAGCCTGGGTTGAGGCATTGTGGTTCTACAGCAAGAGAGTATATCAAGATGAAAATGAATCAGAAGGAAATCTAGACAAATGAAGTAGCTTGTTAGTGGACTGAATCGGTATGGTAATGATATGATCAATACCTTGTTTATGTTCGAGGTAATGAGCCCTTACGGGGTATTGTGCGGCATAGCTTTTGAGCTCGAATAGCTTGCTTAGGCTGACGTGGATAGAAGGATTTAGTCCTAGCAGTACATCATGTAGTTAGGAAAAAGGAGTTGGAGTTCTCAGGTTACCCTATTATGGCATGGTATGTGCGGTCTGTTGTGGAGGATTGGAATTTGTGTGTGCAAGGTACGGTTCAGTTCCAAATGGAAAGTCATTAAATTCTTAAGCAGCTCGGGCAGTTGCATGTGATTTAAGAAGCGACCCTCAGATGATTAAGGAAAATGGTATTATTATTCTAGTAATTTGACGGGAGTATATGTTCAGTAGGAGGGGAAGGTGATGTAAACTGATAACAATTCGGTGGGATTGCAGTAGTTTCCTATTGGACCTACTATTGGCATTTGAGTCTGTTGATGTCACAGGGAAATTTTAGAATATCTTTCGTGGAATGAATTGGGCACTTGATGTGTAATATGTATTCCTACATCGGAATGTGGGACGAGGTATAGTGATTTGTATTATATATGGAGTTGGAGACTGGGAATTCTCCGATGCAGTCGGTGTAGTGGTTGTGGATCGTGTGCATTGACACCGCAAGCGGCTATTGGAATTGGTAAGCCCTAGTAGATCTTTATATGTTGATATGTTGGATTTTGGACATGATGTTGGGGGTAGACTAAATGTCTCAGTGTTGGGTTATTCTAGACTATTGTGCTATGGGCTAGGTCAAAAAATGCCACAGGTTACGTGGCGAGGTGCATCGGACTATGTTCTAGCAGAATGGTTGCGTTCCAAGGACCAACAGACGGCTGGTAGGAGTTGCTTTCTTTAATTTGGCCTTTGAGGCGGGAGGCAATGTAGAGATTCAGTTCCGGTAGTAAGGGACTTTTTCGGATGCGTGTTCCAGTCTGAGACGACTCGGTTGGCTCCGAATTGTATTGTCAAGGGATAAGTTGACTCGACCATTGCTTAGCTTATCAGCGATCTGGAGAGATCTATGAGTTGTTTTCTACGTTGCAAGAGGTTATGATTTACGGACTATGGGCACATATGGTGCGGCGCTATTGAGATTCATAGGGGAAGTTGAGTTTTGTAGCTTACACCCCCAAAAGTAGAAATGATTAAGCATTTAGTATGCTTGTGACCGATACTCGGTACTTTGTGATTATGAGCAAATTCGGCTCGATGTGCATCTCTCTATGTGAGATAGTTGAATGGATCGGGTGGCACACCGCCACAGGGTATGTTATCTAGATAGGGTTGCGTGCCGCAACAATGTGATGTTGAGGATAGTTTCCGCATGTTACCTTGTATGCCTTGTTCCTTGGTTTCTGAGAAAAGCCCGTTGGGAGTTGCTCGACGAATAGCACATCGGTTGTGTCCTTTCAGGATTTGATGGTGTATATAACTTGCTTCACTGTGGGTGTGATGGATTGACCGATTTCAAATATCAATCTGTGCGTGGTTTTCAAGTTCGAGTATAGCGACTTGAGGTGCTTCATGTGATATAGTGGTTGGTCGAGATCGCGCACTATAGCGAGGGTATGTGGAGATTAGACCCTTCGGGGAAGGTTCAGGTACTCTATTTCTATGAGGTGAGACGGGTCGCAGCTTCGTGTTGTAATGGTATTGAGGAGCTTAGGGTACAACTCTTTCGTTTGAATCAATTGCCATGATGCGAGTATGTTCGGGCCGTCTCTTATTGGTGCGTATACGATGAAAGTTGTGGATTAGGCATGTGTTGAGATGTATTATCACCAGAGTGGTATGTTGGATTCGAGGGGATCATTGGAGTCATAAATGGGTACGAACGGATTTGGTTTCAGCTTGTTAGTATGTTAGTGTCGAGGTTCGGCTCGGAAATCTATTGTGATAGTAGCCAAAAAGGGGAGTGACTTCATAAATGATGGGTCCGTGAAGTTGGCACAATTTGTTGCATGTTTCATCATCGTTGGCAGTATATGAAAGTGCTGGAATAAGACCTTAGCTAATAAGAGGTTCCCAGCGATAATTGAGTATTTTGGGAAATTATTGTGAATAGAGACTATCGTTTCGAGTGTCGGATTGTGTGGTTTGTTGCATGGGTTCACATGAAGTTGCAGGTATGGGTTATTATAGCTGGATATGGCTTATTCTGAATATAAAGGTGAGTTTCTGATCGTGTGTATGATTGCAGAAGTGCAATGTGGTTCTACGGTTATTGTCTAGATGGACTGTGAAATTTTAGTTGTGTTGTATTATCGGGCCTATGTGAGTTAGGGTGACGTGGGATCACCCCGGGTTATGATTAGTAAGGTCATTCGGAGATTGGTTGGATCCTAGAACAACTCTGAGCACGCCCGAGGACGAGCGTTTGTTTAAGTTTGGGAGGATGTAACGACCCGACCCGTCGTCTCAGGTATCTCTGCCCCGTTTTCCCAGTTTTATGCTTCTATATGTTTCATTATATGTGTTTGGTGAATTTAAAGTAATTCGGACAGAATTTGGGTAGAAATGAAACAATTAGTCCATTTCTGAGAAGGTTAGTTTGAAAAGAGTCAACTGAATGTTGACTTCCGAGTTAGAGGATTCGGAATGGATTTCTGACGATTCGACTAGTTTTTGGTGGTGATTTATGACTTAGGAGCACAATCAGAACTGAATTTGGAGGTTTGATGTAGATTTAGGCTTGAATTGGCTAAGTTAGAATTTTGGCGAAGTCCGGTTGATAGGTGAGATTTTGATCCGGGGATCGGAATGGAATTTCTATAGTTGCAGTAGCTCTGTTAGGTGATTTTGGATATGCGTGAAAATTTTCAGATCATTCAGAGGTGTATAGGCCGGGTTTTGGATCAAATTTGTGTTTCGGAAGTTTTCGAAGAACTTAGGCTTGAGTCCGATTTAAATTTGGTTTTTGATGTTAGTTTTGGTTTTTTGAGAGTGAAAATAAGTTTGAATGATCATATGTGATGTTTTAGTATATTCGTATGCGTTCCCGAGAAGTTCGGGTGAGTTTCAGATAGGTTTGGGCTGAGTTGTGCTCGTTTTTCTTATGCTTCGACGTCGTTTCTTCAAGCATAAATGATATCATATTGAACAAATAAGCTCTGATTACTGATTTGAATGAAGCGCTAGATCCGTATCGTAATTATGGACCCGTAGCAAAAAGAATCGTTGAATTTGGACATCGTATGAGGATTTTCTGGCCGTTTTACCAAGGTTTTGCCTAGATTTTTCAAGTTAATAACGAAATTGCCCCTGACGACGTATTAAAAACCTGCACTATTTGCAAATCTTAAAACTTACATATCTCCTTCATTATAAGGTCAAGTTGAGTGATTCAAAAGCCTAATTTCATTAGAATCTCACAAGGAATCCATTGGGAGCAGCAAACCGCGTGAACAGTATACCTATAATGAGCAGGTCGAGTTTTCTTCTAATTTTTGAACGGGAAGAAGCTTCCGAGACAATTTTTAAGAGAGAAAATTAGTGGGTATCGCAAAGGTAAGTTATTTGATTAATAAAACTCATTTATAGGTGATTATAAACCATAATAATAGCCTTTAATTCATGAAAATAGTAGAAAAATAGGATTTTGGGGCCTGAGATTATGAGACCATAGGGGTCGATTTAAGCGGTCAAACGGGCTCCGATTTTGGTGTTCTTTATATATATGGACTCATGGCGAGACGTGGAATCCAAGATGTGATATTCAGAATTTTCGAGAAGTGGGCCCGGGGCTCGGATTTTGCCAACTTCGTGATTTTTAGTGGTTTTTGAATAATTTCAGTTGGGTTATGTTTATTTAGCCCATATTTATGTATTCCTTGCGATTTTGACTAGATTCGACGCGGAAGAGGCGATACAAGAGAAAAGAGTATCGCGGGCTAGTCTACGGCTGGTTAAAGGTGAGTAGTCTGTATAGATGATGGCCTGAGGGTTTGAAACCCCGACTTATCATATCGTGACACTATGTTTGGGCGTGACTCGCACCCCATGGCAGTGCAGGATGGTATATGATTGGGGATTGGGATTTGATCCATCCCAAGAGCTGAATATAAATTATTAGCGGCTGATACGCATATTGTGTTGTTGATAATTGGGCTTAATGCCATGTTTGGGGCCTTGTGCCGATCTGTAGTACCTGTCTAGGGTGAATATGGGTGTGATAACATGATTTGCATAATCATTGATCTCAGTCGTGCTTAATCACTGTTATTAAATGCCAAGTCACCTTATTCCTGAAATTGATTAGTTAAATTACATTTACCTTACAAGTTGGAAAAAAATATGGGAAATTAGATTAAATCTGTTATGTGACTCCTATGCATAATGTGGATTGAGCATGGATCGGGCTACACGCCGTTGCGATTATATACGTTTGATCGGGCTACACACCGTAGCGATTATATACATTGATATTGAGGCCGAGAGCCTGATTATATACATTTATATTGAGGCCAAGAGCCTGTTTTATGCCAATACCTGGCTGATATTGCGCTTGGCTGAAGGAGCCCCTCCGGAGTCTGTACAAACCCCCAGTGAGCGCTGTCAACGATAAATAAATATGAATGGCTCAGGCTGCACGCCGCAGCGTATTCATGTGCATTTTTTTATCTGATACTTGATTTCTATTTTGATATTGTTTTGCTGTTAGTTCGTAGCTAAGGAATAGGACTGTTTGAATTAGCTTTGCTTTGTGGTATTTCGTGGATTTCTTACTTTCAGACATTTTTCTATGCTTATTATTCACTGAGTCGGTAGTACTCACCCTACTCCCTGCACCTTATGTACAAATTCAGGTACACCAGAGGCTTAGCTGACACTCATAGTCTCCAGATATTTCCAGAATCGTTGAGGTAGCTGCATGATGTTCGCAGGACCTGGCTGCTCTTCATTTTTCCATTTTATTATTATTACATGCATTCCATATTTTATTATTTCCATTCGGATATTATGATCCAGTTTTGTTTGGAGGCTCTAGACTCGTGACCCCATATCTTATGGGTGTTTATCGGTTTTCGTATTTGTCCTTATTACTCTATTAATATTTTTGTATTATTATTCTAAAATTACTATAATATTCTTAAACTGTCTGTTTTGAGACTCAGTATTTAATAGAAAGCGATTATTGGTCAGACTTACCTAGCTTTAGGGCTGGGTGCCATCACGACCAGGTTTGGATCGTGACAATATTGATATCATAAACGCGAGCAGCAGAATACCAGGCCGAGAAAATCGACAATCATTCCTCCTATGTGGCAATCGCACATTTCCCACTCCCAACTATTCCCATCTACAATGGAAAAAATTAGGAACTCACAAAAAGCCCAAGAAATTACACCTACAAATAGGGGCGGATGTTGAGTTTGACCGCCAGGTTCATTCGAACCCAGTACTTTCGATGCGGAATATAAATTGTTGTGTAAAAAGTTATTAAAATTGCAACAAATGATAGGTCTGAACCCATAACTTTAAAAATACAATGGATTGAATGCTAAAAACCTTAAAAGTTGAACTTATATAATCTAAATCCTGGATCCGCCTCTGCCTACAACTTTCATTATGAAGCCTTAAGGCTTAATTTGATCCAATTCTCAAGAATCTAAAAAGGCTCTGAATATATCTTTGAAACTCATTAAGTAGCTTGGATTTGAAGATTAACTTCAATTATCAAGATAATATATTTAGAAAATGCCTAAAAAAATTCCTAACTTGGACAAAACATTTGGTAGAGCATAGGTAGATCCCAAAAAGCAGCATCAATATTACAATCATGAATATTCTCCCAATACTCATTCACTCCATTCATAGCATATAGTGATGCTGATATTTGCCTCTGAACTTTCATGTGTTCAAATTCAGGTATCTGATCTTCAACATTTCCTATCTCATTATCAACCCCTCCTTTTGATACCTGAAAATTACCAACTTCTTCATCCAAAAGAATCCTATCAAAATCAGTTGAAAATGTTGAAGAATGATCAAAATTAGAAGACCCCATTTGATCAAATCCAGCCATAAAGTTGCTCAAATCTGGTTTATATGCATCACCAAATATCTGAGTTTCTTGATGACTTCTTGAGCCACTAGTATCAGTGTTAAAACTAAAACTATTGCTAACACTTAGAGGACTTGTACAAGAAGAAATAGTAGTACTTGTAGTGTGATTTTTAGGAGTAGTTTTGGACTTGATATTGGTGAGGCTTCTCTTCTGGTTGAGGAGATTTCTAATTTTCATAGATAGAGCAGAATTAGCAGGGGAATGGTTATGGAAATTCATTCGAGTATTTGATCCTCGGAGAAGACAAGCAGCCTCATCATAAGCCTGTGCAGCTTCCTCAGCTGTATCAAATGTCCCAAGCCACATTCTGATCTTCTGTGTTGTGTTCTTGATCTCCGCAACCCATTTTCCTGAAGGCCTTTGTCTTACTCCTATAAATTTCCTTTGTTTTTGAACTTTAGCACTCCATTCTTTAGTGGAATCATATACTTGTTCTTGTTCCATAAAAAATAAGGCAAAGATATACGTTGAAACAACAACAATAACAAATTCAGTATAATCCCACGAGCGGGGTTCGAGGAGAGAAAGTAAGAGAAAATGATTAGGAGGAGAGAAACGAGAGAGTTCTTTAAACAAAAGAGACAATGTTAGGGTGGTTTTATAATCTATTGAAGTTTATGGGAGACTTGTCTTCATTTATTTGTTCTTTTTTTAGTTGACTGAAATATCAATGTTTATGTTAGGGAGAAAAGATGTGAGAACATGTCATGAAGGCAATGACTTGTTTAACATGAATGATCAAACCAAACATAATTATCTAAGAATATGTGTTTTTTATTTTATGTGTTTGTTAGTTTGTTATGTTTGCTGCATTTTTTGCAAGGGATGCTCTAAGTCTCACACTTATGCACGTTGTTTGTCTTTTTGGTTAAAAGGGTGGAAAATGATGCCTTAGTTTCTGGCCTTTTATCTCTTCTAGATTCATTCTTTTTACCCCTCTGTTCTAGTGATGTGACCTATTTTCTTTTTGTTCCGTTCCAAAAAGAAAGAACCCTTTCTAAAATTGATAATAATTTAGCTTAAAGTTACAACTCTATCATTAATAAGAAGCTTTTATAACCACACAAATACTGTGAGCTCCATTTGAACTTGTTTAGGATTACAAATTTCAAAAGTCTTTATTTTTTTCTTAAGCTCCGTGCCCAATCAAATAGGTTCAAATAAATTGAAACGGAGGGAGTAATATTTATTTTGGATGATCAAAATACCTAACATATCAGCTCTATGTCTAATTAATAAATGGTCTCTTGGAAATTCTTTTCTTTGTCTCAATTTTCAAGTATTAGGGATGATGACATTGTATTTTTAAGTATGATTAAGTGGTGGCATTTTTCATCATCCTAAAAAGGCACATTTTGTCATTTTTGCAGACGATGAATCATTATTGGTGACCGCACAAAGCACATAAATGATATACTATGCTTATCTTAATAAAGAGTAGTCTTAATTTGAAAAATTATTGTACCACTATAAAAGTTATGGTGGAGTGATAAGTACTCGTGAGATTTCAGTTCGAACCTTGAAACAGGAGTCATTTTCGATAAGGAAGGGTTTACTCTCAAAGTAGAACTTTCTTGCGTGAATCCGAATTAATCGGGTTCAAAATAGTAATAAACAGCAGGTAAAAATCAAAAATATTTTTTGAAATAAAGAAGATGAGTTCATCTCAAAGATGGTAAAAATTAATACAAACATAAGTTATAAAATATTTTCTAGAATTAACATTTTAACAACTTCACAAGAAAGGGAGAAAGAGAAAGTTTAAAAATGACCAAGACATGCTAGCCAGTACATAAATGATTCTAGATAGGATATCATTAAAACACAAATGTAAGTACAACAAGTATATTAAAAGAAACCAAAGTCAAATGTGGTCTAGTTCTTGACAAAAATAGCATAATATTTTGTGGATTAGAACAACTTGTACTTAGTCAACGATAAAACTAAGTTGCAATCACGAAGCTTTCATCATTTTCTCAACTACTTATTGTACTTCTTCCCTCCAAAAATCTGCCATTTGGATACATCCCATTCTTCTCACTAAAATTAAAAAACAATATATCATCCAACAAATATAAAGTTAGTTTCATGTAAGACTAGTAGGAACAAGAGAATCTTATGGTTCACGCTGCATTTTATAAACTTAACATGTCATCAACTAAACCTACTAGGTTTCTAATGTACAAAAATATAGGAACTTCTTTGTTAGTTGGAATAGTGCCTTGAAATGGAGAGATGTCGCATCAATATTTCATTGATATGTAAGATTGATTAGTTTGATGCATGAGTTTTGCTAGATAGCTGGTGCACTAAAAGGCTTGATACATGTCTAAACATAAATTTAAAACCGAAATATAAGGTAATAACGGTTTTCAGGAGCAAATACAAATATCTACTTTTACGTAATGATTATATAACAAGATAATATAAGCTGTATGAATCCTTTAAATATTAGGTGATGACTCTCTTCAATAATAAAATTCCGGAATTGCCAAAATATTATCCACTAATTTAACTTGGCTAAAATAGGGTATAACAACAACTATCACACAAGATAAGCTAGGATATTACATTGGAGAATTATCGATCATCAAAATATTTGCCCCAACAAAATCTACAGTAATAGTAGTTTCATTGAATAGGTAAAAGGTTAGCATCTTCTTCATGTGACATAATGGATTTCAATTCCATCTCCTCCTTAGGCAAAATATATGACCGGCCATGTCGATTCCATGTTGACTACTGGTAGTGTTTGCTGAAGATGCCTGAATGCATCAATCAAATGATTTCAGTTTCTTCTGTAGCAAGTTCCTTTTCAGAACACAAAACCTACAGAAGTAACATTCTTTACTGATTGTTTCCATAAACATAAAATTTAGTTTTGTTTACCTCAAAGTTCTCAAAGACTTTGTAAGCCTAAACCAATTAAAATTAACAGAGGACCAATCATAGCAGATCGTAATATATCAAAAGACCAAAATAATTAAATGTTACGAGACAATGTTTAATGATTAAGGGGAGGAGGGTGAGGATCTTTTATTAATGATATCAATATGGTATGCCTCTCCATGGAGCGGTTCAGAGCTTTACAATAGAGTATTTTCTCTTCTTTTAGAATTAGATGTGAAGAAGAAGAAGTAACCCCCCCCCCCCCCTCTTAGGGTTCTTTGTCTTAGTATTTATAGCTGTGAGACCTGCTAGCTGGCGCCGAGTAGTTGTGACCATATTGAGGGGACACCCTCGTAAGGACGGCCAGACCGTAGCCTCAGTTGTCAAATCGGGTGATTACTCGAGGACATTGTAAATAAATGGTCATACCGTTAATTAGTCACAAATAGGCTTTGATAAATGCGTTGGTCCCACTAATTATCATGAAGTCAAGTTTTGACCCATACAAATAATCCCTCCGCTTATTGAGGTCGTGCCCTGGCCGAGCTCGATTAGCGGATTTCACCGATAGCCGTAGCCATTGATTCGTTGGAGACGGCCATAGCCATTTATTATTTGGAGATGGCCATAGCCATTTGTACTTCAGAGATGGCCGTAGCCTTTTAGAACGAACATTCCTTGACTGCAATGGCGTTGTTTATCAAGTGAGTTCACAACCGACGATCATAGTCGCAATTCTTTGGTTGGTTTTCATACGAGCAACCGTCCATAGCCGTTCGCATATCTGATATGGGTGTGGACACTTATTTGCATGTAATTTTCTTTTGGTAGGAGGCCGTAGTCACCTTATTCTCAAGGGACGGCGATGGCTTGTGGTTTTGAGATGACTATAGCCGTCCTTATTTCGGGAGTGGTCGTAGCCGTTTTGTATTCGCAAAATGGCCGTGGCCATTATTACTTCAGGGACAAAAGCAAACAATACTGCTTTCGGAGGTGGCCGTGGCCACCATTACTTTGAAGATGGTCGTATCCACTAATGGTTTAGAGATGGCCGTAGCCGATTACACATGCCTGGAGAGAATATGATCATGCTTACCACGTATACAGAAGGCGTCATATGCGTAGCGACGCATGGGGCGTGCTCGTGGTATCTCGGGGCTGTTACAAGCGTTTCACGGGTGACGTGCCGATTGACGGTTGAATGACCATTACGTGGTATCTGTCATAATGGTGCCTGTTACTGTAGGCCTGAACCGTTTTGCAGTTGGTCAGGCATTTAATGGTGACCTTTGGGATTTATGAAAGTCATTTATGCTTCTTCTATCAATAAAGGGTTGTATCGTTTAGTTCTTACTTTCCCGATATTCGATTAAGTGAAGTTCTGAGAGAAATAGCTCTTCTTATTCTCAGATTAATCTGTCTTTTGCTCCTCGTCACTTCATTCCTCGTTGTTTATCGTCAGATCTTCGTCTCTCTTGCTTTTCCGGTGAATTTTGCTTACTTTCTTTCATTATATCAACAATGGCGAGCAGCTCTCGTTCTGATATTGCTCCGGTGGTGGCTGCGGCGGCTGATGATCCATCTACGGTGGTGAGAACCACCGATTCGATGAATATTGACCGGCCCCCGTTAGTAACTAACATTCTTTCTCTGCCCGGCGGCCCGACAACTGATTTCTCCGACCCCGAAGGAGAGGACCAAGTGGACGAAGCTCCAGTGATGGGGGAGGTTGGCATCGCCCAGCTGAGGGACCAGTGTGACATTCCTCGCTTTGTCGACATTGTCCTCGCAAGGAGCGGGGAAAGGGTACACGACGACCACCAAGGGTATTGTGTCTTTTATGCCTACCCTTTCAAGCTGGGATTCGGACTTCCTATCCCAATGCCAGGGGTGGACTTCTGCCGCTACTACAGGGTGTTCCCTGGTCAACTCGTCCCTTCCTGCTATAAGTTATTGGCGATGCTGATAAAATATGCGGAGTTGGTGCGGAGCGAGATTACTCTTGGGCACGTGCTAACTCTCTATGCCACTCAGAGGGTACATGGCACCATGATTCGGTTAGTCCCTCATGGAGCCGGCGACTTGATTGCGGAACTCGATGACGAGGTCGATGCCCGTCCTTATGAGAAGTGGAACCATGCGCGTAAGTTTCTTTTACGCTAGTCTTTATTTCTTCTGGCTATATGTCCTGTTCCACATTCGTACGTACTGATTTTCCTCTTCTGCCGTAGCTGGAGGTGCACCGCCAGAACTGCTTTCCGGTATCCGCGAATGGGTCGAAGCCGTGTTTCCTGTGAAAGCGGGAATTCGCACGTGGGCGTCTTTCTGGGAGGCCCATGGCCGTAGGCCGGCTGCTGGTAAGCATCTAACTTGTTGTTATTGCTCTTATTTAGTAGTCCTCGGCTTCTTTTCCTTGACCCTTTTTCCATTGCAGGTTTAGAACGACTACGTCGCAGGAGGGCTCATCAGCTTGCTTTCCGTAGGCGGGGGCGGCTGCCTGATTGGTTGCAATGCTGCCACCTCGCCCGATACCGAGGTGACCTTAGTAGAATCATCAACGGTTCACTCTCCAGCACGTTCGGGGCATCGAGTTGAAGAATCTCCAGGGGCCGTGCGATCCAGGGCGGAGCTGCCACCGAATGAAGATGAGGAAGAAGAAGGGAGGCCGCTGGTAAGGCGCAGGACGGCGTTCACCCTGGTGCTTCTTGTGGTGATTAGTTAGATTCTTTGCCATCGGAAGCGGAAGGGGAAGCAAAGGACCTTTCCCCAAAGGGCAAGTATTTAGTGGGGGTTGCCCCGGTTGGCTCAGGCCAAGGTGACACAATCGCTTCGGCGACTCAAATTTCAGTTCCTTTTGCTGAGAGGGAAGGTAGTTCCTCAGCAACCGTTTAGGTGGAGGATACGGGCGCCGATGCTTTGGCGAATGCAGGAGCTTCAACTTCCCAAGCGGGGGAGGCCTCGACTTCCCGGGCGGCGGAAGGAAGGGGCGCCTCACGAGAGGGGAAGATTCTGAGTCCGACATGGACCTTGAGGACATCCGTCTGTTCCAGGAGGGTTATACTCGTCCAGCGGTACAGGCCAAAGGGAGTTATTGCTACATGGAGATTCCTATAGAGCAGAACCTGCTGCCCGAGGAGGAGAATCTGGTGCCGCTATTCGAGGTTATGTTCTTGGAGGCGGAGAGCATGTCCTTGAAGGGCATCTGGATGTCGGGTTGATGGGCGAGGTGGCCACCCTGAGTATAAAGGTACATGTGAAAGCTTGGTTTCTTTCCGTTCTTAGTACGTCTTCTTGTATTAACTATTGCTCTGTTTGCTGCAGTCATTTTTATTGGAGGTGGAGAGCATTCGGCAGCCTAACGTCCACTCGGCAGTCTTCGTGTGGTTGTTGGAGAAATATCGCCGATACTGTGACTGGTGCCATGATCTGCGTGAATGCTTAAGGAACGACCCGCAGAACCGGGAGCTGGTAGTAGAGTTGGAACGGAGGGAGCTTTATATGCAACAGGCCCTTAATAGGATAAATGCTCTTGAGGGCAACTCCGTCAAAAGAACGAGGAGATGGACGCTGAAAGAAGGGCGGCTACTAAGAGAGAGCGCCAAAATCAGACTGTGGCAGTAGAGGCCGCTGAAGCTTTGACTAGGCAGGTGGCTGCCCTAGAGACGGAGGGTGCAATTTAAGGAAGCAGGCAGAGGACATCCTGGCGAGGGTTGAAACATTGCAGGCGACCAACCGTGCCCAAGAAAGAGAGCACGGATTAGAGAGGGCCGCCGTTACCTTCCGAGAGCGGTCATTGGAGGAGCGCATTGCTGTCTATGAGCAGGATACCCGTGCTGCGGCGGATCGGATTGCAGCCTCGGTGGCTGAGAACCAGCGCCTGAGGGATCAGGTCGCTTCTTTCGGTCTTGCTTGTGAGCTTTGGACGTACGCCGAGGCTCAAATCGATGTGTACAGGAGGTTGTGGAAATCCGGCATTGTGTCTGAGGCCACTTATGAGGAGGCACGCTAAAAGGCCCGTGATGCCCACATCGACTGCGATTTTAACCCGTCTACGCCCGGGGAGGGTGCTGGGAATGTTGAAGAGGGCGCTGGTGGCACTGAATGAACAAAGAGAAAGTTTGTAATATTTATTTTAGTTTTCATTCTCTTTTTCTCTTTTATTTTTTCTGCCGACCTTGGGCCAGTGTAATTGGGGGCAACCCCGTGTAAGTATTGTAAATATATGTTGTTTTCTTCTTTCTGTTTGTTTTGTGTCGAATAAATTTTATTCTTTTTTGTGCTCGTTTGAGAGGGCCTTGCCTTAGAGTTTCTCTAGTAAGCATGTTAATAGTCTCAACCGATTAGGTGATTTCGACCATTGGCGAATTGATTCCTTGCCTTAAGGGAAAGTTGGTGTAGATGGCCTTGACCATAGATAGACGCTTTTGGTTTTCACCTTCCTCCGCTTGATGGGAGTGGGTTGTAGCCGTGTTTGGGCAGTGGCGGCACATAGCCTTAGTCCCAGTTCGGGCTCAGTTGGACTACTTGCCACAGTAATAAAAAGCACAGCCACGTAGTTGACTTGGGCCGAACTTTGCATGGGCTGAAACTTTAGTTTTGAGTTAGTCGTACTTACTTGAATGGAGGGGGTGCTTGGCCTAACCTATGTGTCGACCATTGTTGAACGTTTTGGGGTGCTCGGCCTTGCCTGATCGCGGCCAGGTTCATTGCCATAGGGTTGTGTATTCTTGGCTTTGATTCGTCCATGGTTGAGTTTGTGACTCTTGTGACGGAGGTGTGTAGCCCGAGCCCTAGTTCTACTTGTAGTTAGGCTTATGGGCATGAGCACGTAGCCCGAGTTGTTGTTCGATCGCGGTTGAGCTTTTTGTATTTTTCAATGGAGAAGGCACTTGGCCTGAGTCCCAGTTCGACTCGTAGTTGAACTTATGGGCGAAGGCACATAGCCTGAGTTGCCGTTCAACCATAGTTAAACCTTTGTGATTTTTGAAGGCACGTGGGCTAAGTCCAGTTCGACCGAAGTTGAACCTTTGTGATTTTTGAAGGCACGTAGCCTAACTCCAAGTTCGACCGTAGTTGAACTCTTTGGGTGAAGGCACATAGCCTGAGCTGTCTTTCAATGGTAGTTGACCCTTTGTCATTTTTGAAGGGTCGTAGCCTGAGTCCCAGTTCAACCGTAGTTAAACTTTTGGGTTAAGGCACGTAGCCTGAGCTGTCGTTCAATCGTAGTTGAACCTTGTCATTGTTATTGAAGTCGAAGGCACATAGACTAAGTGGTAGTTCAACCGTAGTTGAACTTTTGGGTAAAGGCGTGTAGCCTGAGCTGTCGTTCAACCGTAGTTGAACCTTTGTGATTTTCGAAGAGACGTAGCCTGAGTCTTAGTTCAACCGTAGTTGAAATTTTTGGGTGAAGACTCGTAGCCTGGGTTGTCGTTCAACCAAAGTTGAACCTTTATGATTTTTTTGAAGTCGAAGGCACATAGCATGAGTGCCAGTTCAACCGTAGTTGAACTTTTGGGTGAAGTCGCGTAGCCTGAGCTGTCGTTCAACCGTAGTTAAGCCTTTGTGATTTTTGAAGGGTCGTAGCCTGAGTCCCAATTCAACCGTAGTTAAACTTTATGGGTGAAGGCGTGTTGCCTGGGTTGTCATTCAACCATAGTTGAACCTTTATGGCTTTTGAAGGGCCGTAGTCTGAGTCTCGGTTCAATCGTAGTTGAAATTTTTGGGTGAAGGCACGTAGCCTGAGCTGTCGTTCAACCGTATTTGAACCTTTATGATTTTTTTTGAAGTCGAAGGCACATAGCCTGAGTGCCAGTTCAACCGTAGTTGAACTTTTGGGTGAAGGTGCGTAGCCTGAGCTGTCGTTCAAGCTTAGTTGAACCTTTGTGATTTTTGAAGGGTTGTAGGCTGAACTTTTTGTGTGAAGGCATGTAGCCTGAGCTGTCGTTCAACCGAAGTTGAACCTTTGTAATTATTTTTTGAAGTCGAAGGCACATAGCCTGAGTGCCAGTTCAACCGTAGTTGAACTTTTGGGTGAAGGCGCGTAGCCTGAGCTGTCGTTCAACCGTAGTTGAACCTTTGTGATTTTTGAAGGGCCGTAGCCTGAGTCGCAGTTTCGTAGTTGAACTTTTTGGGTGAAGGCACATAGCCTGAGCTGTCGTTCAATCGTAGTTGAACCTTTGTAATTTTTTTTGAAATTGAAGGCACATAACCCGAGTCCCCGTTCAACCGTTGTTGAACTTTTTGTTTTCCCACATAACATGCTTCATGTTGGGGTTGGGATTTGCTTCTGGTTTTAGATCTTGCCTAACTCGCGCTTGTAGTCTTTTCGACTGGTTTGCGCGGGTTACCCCGTTACAGATCTCGGTTCGAGATGCTTTTGTGCTTTCCTCTTTTTTGGCATGATCACGTGTGAAAAGGGGGCGAGGTACCTTATGCACATCTTCCCCATAGGGATAAGGATCTTCTTCTTCTTCTTCTTCCCTTTGCTCGGAGACGCGGGGATGTGGAAGCAAGCTCATCTCAAGGCTTTTGACTTCCTTTGATCCAACATGCCGTTTTTGCTTGTTCGAGCTGGGTTGTTCTCTTTCCTTTTTTGGTCTAAGGATAAACTACACGATTCTGCTATGAAATCCCCACAGACGGCGCCAAATTATTTAGCTCAAACTTCTCATAGACTTTGCAAGCCTAAACCAATTAAAATCAACGGAGGGCCAATCATAGCAGATCGTAATATATCAACAAACTAAATAAATAAAATGTTACGAGACAATGTTTAATGATTAAGGGGAGGAGGGTGAGGATCTTTTATAATAATATCGATTTGGTCTGCCTCTTTATGGAGGGGTTTAGAGCCTTACAATAGAGTATTTTCTCTTCTTTTAGAAGTAGATGTGAAGAAGAAGAAGCAGTCCCCCCTTTAGGGTTCTTTCTCTTAGTATTTATAGCTGTGAGACCTGCCGGATGGTGCCGAGTAGTTGTGACCATATTGAGGGGACGCCATCATAAGGACGGCCAGGCCGTAGCCTCAGTTGTCAAATCGAGTGATTACCCGAGGACATTGTAAATAAATCGTCATACCGTTTATTAATCATAAATAGTCTTTGATAAATGCGTCGGTCCCACTAATTATCATGAAGTCAAGTTTTGACCCATACAAGTTTGATAAAAGGCCACGTTCCACGATACAGCGAGACAATCATATTGGCAGATTAATTTAAAGGACAACAACAACAACAACAACAACAACTACCCAGTATACTCCCACCAGGTGGGGTCTGGGGAAGGTAATATGTAGACAGCCTTACCCCTACCCAAAAGGGCAGAGAGGCTGCTTTCAAGCGACCCTCGGCGCATAGGACAGAATGAAAAGCTGCATTGGAAAACAAAGATAAAGTTAGGAACCAAGGCAAGACAAAACACAATAACAAAACAAAGCATACGTAATCCTGCAGAAATAACGTAAATGGTTATGTAAACATAAGAAACATAAATACCGTCGCATGCGACAATAACAAGCGACAACTATCATATTACCAACCAAGAGGGGACCTACGCTAAAACACTAGTCATCTACGGGTAACCCTACTATCCCACACCCAACCCCGGGTGGGGCGAACGAAGGACTCTAAGAGCCCCTAGCCTGCAACCCTGATCATAGACCTCCAGACTCCCCTATCAAGGGTCAAGTCCTCGGTAACCTGCATTCTAGTCATGTCCTGCCTAATCACCTCTCCCCAATGCTTCCTAGGCCTCCCTCTACCCCGCCGACCACCAACAATCTCTAGCCGCTCGCAGCTCCTCACCGGGGCATCGGGACCCCTCCTCCGTACATGCCCGAACCACCTCAGCCTCGCTTCCCGCATCTTCTCGTCCACCGGGGCCACCTCTACCTTCTGTCGAATAACTTCATTCTTAATCTTATCTAGCCTGGTGTGCCCACACATCCACCTAAGCATCCTCATCTCAGCAACCTTCATTCTCTGAACATGGGAGTTGTTCACGTGCCAGCACTCTGCCCCATACAACATCGCAGGTCTAACCACGGTTCTGTAGAATTTCCCCTTGAGTTTGTGTGGGATTTTCTTGTCACACATGACCTCAGAAGCAAGCCTCCACTTCGACCACCCTGCTCCTATCCGATGGGTGACGTCCCCGTCAATCTCTCTATTCCCCTGAATCACAGACCCAAGATATCGGACACTGTCCCTCTTGGCGATGGCCTGAGAACCAAGCATCACATCCCTGCCCACCCCACTCGGCTCGTCGCTAAACTTGCACTCCAGATATTCTGTCTTAGATCTGCTTATTTTGAAACCTTTAGACTCGAGGGTCTGTCTCCATACCTCTAACCTTTCACTAACACCGGCGCTCGTCTCGTCTATCAATATTATATCATCAGCAAAGAGCATACACCAAGGCACATCCCCTTGGATATGACGGGTTAGAGCATCTATCACTAAGGCGAACAACAGGGGGCTCAGCGCCGATCCTTGATGGAGCCCCATTACCACAGGAAAATGGTCTGAATCGCCACCCACCGTCCTCACCCTAGTCTTAGCCCCATCGTACATGTCCTTGATAACTCTGATATAGGCTTCTGGCACACTCTTCGCCTCCAAGCACCTCCATAGCACCTCCCTCGGGACCTTGTCATACGCCTTCTCCAAGTCGATAAGCACCATATGCAGGTCCTTCTTCTTATCCCTGAATTGTTCCGCCAGCCGCCTGACTAGGTGAATAGCCTCAGTGGTGGAGCGGCCCGGCATGAAACCGAACTGGTTCCCAGATATATTCGTCGCCTCCCTCATTCGCGCCTCAATCACCCTCTCCCAAACCTTTATCGTGTGGCTCATTAGTTTAATACCCCTATAGTTGTTGCAGCACTGGATGTCCCCTTTGTTCTTGTACAAGGGCACCACTGCACTCCACCGCCACTCATCCGGCATCCTTTTAGTCTTGAAGATCACGTTGAATAGCCTAGAGAGCCACTCCCCTCCAGGTTTACCCATGCACTTCCAAAACTCCACCGGGATCTCGTCAGGCCCGGTTGCTCGACCCCTACTCATCCTACGCAACGCCCCTAAGACCTCCTCCACCCGAATGCGCCTGTAGTACCGAAGGTCTCTATGACGCTCTGAATGCCCCAACTCCCCTAGCTCTATGCTCCGATCCCCCTCCTCGTTAAGAAGTTCCCGGAAGTACGCCTGCCACCTCTGTTTGATTTGCGATTCCCCCATCAGAACTCTACCATCCTCGTCCTTGATACACCTGACCTGGTCTAGGTCACGAGCTTTCCTTTCCCTTGCTTTAGCCAGCCGGAATAACTTCTTATCCCCACCTCTCTCCCCTAGTTCCTCATACATGCGACCGAACGCCGCGTTTTTAGCTTCCGTGACTGCCATCTTAGCTTCTCTTCTCGCCTCCCTGTAGAACAACCTGTTCACTCTCCGCTCCTCCTCGCTTGAGCTCCCTGCCAACCTAGCGAACGCCGCCTTCTTCACCTCCACTTTTCCTTTGACTACCTCGTTCCACCACCAATCACCCTAATGACTATCTGAATATCCCTTAGAAACCCCGAGCACATCCCGTGCTACCCCCCTAACCAAGTTTGCTGTCGCTGACCACATAGCGTCCGCTTCCCCATAACTTCTCCAAGCTCCGCCCTCCACTAACCTCCTTTCCAACTCCTGAGCTTTCTCCTTAGACAAAGCTCCCCATCTAATCCTCAGTTGACCCCGGGCGCCCCTCCTCTTCTTCTTCACCCAGAGATCAACATCCATCACTAGGAGCCTATGAAGAGTTGAAAGAGACTCTCCCGGAATAACCTTGCAATCTTTGCATAAACCCCTGTCGCTCCTTCTGATGAGGATGTAAATAAGTGAATGTTATTTAAAGATAGATCCTTGAACTGTATTGCTACATAGTTGGTTTTTCTCCTCTACTCTGATAATATTTTACCTTATTTTTTTTATCAGATATTTGCAAGCTACAGAGAGCTGATGGCCAAATTGATACTTAAAAAACATAACACAAACAAGAATACATAATGTAATTTATAGAATTTCATGAGGTTTTAATGCTTTTCTTACAAGAACAAATAAAAGAATCACAATTGCAAAATCTTCATATCTATCACAAATGAACAACTCAGCCGAGCATCTAGATCAGCTTTGATTTCACATTGTAAGTTTCTGCAAGAGATTGTTTCTACGGCTTGAATCGGTGACCTCCTGATTACATGGCAGTAACTTTACCATTTTCGCCAAGGCTCCCGTTCAAAAATCAGTAAACAGTAAAAAGACTAAAAGGCGTTGATATATGAGATCACATATTAGAGTTTGCACTTCATGTTAATGTTTAGTTTGTTAGTTCAAAACATAGATAAACTCAGTTACAACCACCAACAAGATGATTTTATCAAGTCAGATTCATCTGTAATTAAAGGTTTCACTGCCTAATGAAATTTTGTTATACCAAATATATCAAAACTGTTGCAGATGCATATCATTAACTTGTAAACTAGTTACTACAGTACTCCTCCGGTCCAAAATAAGTGATTTTTAGCTGTTTTCACACAGATTAAGAAATTTACCTTTTAACATTAATTAGCAATGGAATTGACCATATTAACCTTTACTATTTCTTCACATAAATACTCCTAATACACACTCTAACACTATTTACTCCAAGGCAATGTAGGAAAAATAATTAATTCATTCTTGAAATATGAAAAAATTACTTATTTTGGACCACAAAAATAAGTTAAAAATCACTTATTTTTGTACCGAATGTAGTATTAATTTATTGCTTCAACAATTTTGTCTGACAGATGGTTTTTTAGTTTTTTCCTAAATCTAAAATTACAAAATTCATTTAAGACAGATACATTCTTTTGTTAAGAACTATTACAATTTACAATCTCTTCTACAGAAAAGATTTCTTTTATTTGTCGCTTGAATGATTTCCTGGTATTTTTAGGAAACCCATAATCCTTATAGGTTTAGAAAAATACATTAATATTCTAATAGATTTGGGAAAGGAAAACATATAGTCCTTGTTAAATTGAAAAGCCTTTCTCTTATAGGTTTGAGACTATTTGCGATATATATATATATATAGGAGTTGTAGTTGGGGATTCAATAGATTGCATTGTGCTTGCTTCTCATTCTTAGTGGAAAACTCTCTCGGTTTCTGTCCCGAGGATTAGGCTTAGCCGAACCTCGTTAAATCCTTGTGTTAATTTTTCTTCTCTATTTTCTTTGTATGTTATTATGTGCTAGTTAACCCCCGATCTTCCGCAACAATTGGTATCAGAGCAAGGTTTGTGTTTTACATATAATCTAGGGTAAAATATCTTCATCGTCTTTAACAAAGTACGAAGCAGAGAAATTTGAGGGGGATTTCTAGTTTCGGTCTATGGAAGATTAGGATAATATCGTCCCTGATGCTACAAGAATTATGTAAGGCAATTGATGAGGATTTTCCTAAAGAAATGAAAGAGATAGAGAAGGCAGACCCGAGGAAGAGGGCTTTTAGTGCGATATTGATGAGCGTTGCAAATAGTGTTCCTCAGGAAATTGCTGAAGAAGCTTCTGTTGCAATTGCAAGGAAGAAGCTAGAAGATCTCTATTCTAAGAAATTACTGACTAATCGCCTCTATTTGAAGAAGAGGTTATACAATCTCTATATGACGAAGGTACACCTGTTAAAATTCACATTGATGATTTTAATTCTATTATAATGCACCTGAAGAATGCGGATATCAAAATTGAGAGTGATGATCAAGCCTTGATTGTGTTATGTTCTTTACCACCGTCTTATGATACTTTTGCCGATACACTGCTATATGGAAAATATAGTATTTCACTGAAAGATGTTAGTAATGCACTAAAATATAAAGAGTTAAGAAAGAGCTTTCCAGACAGCAGAATTAAGGGTGAGGGTCTTGTGATTAGAGGAAGAACATAAAAAACGAACTTTAATAGAAAAAGATCAACCACTAGATCAAAATCTAGAGCAAAGAAGCAGAACTGTTATGAATGCAGGGAGCAAAGTCACAACAAGAGAGATTGTCCTAAGTTAAAAGAGAAAAAAGGAAAGCAGAAAATAAATAATTCAGCAAATGTTTGTTGCGTTTATGTATTTAATAAATAAATTAAATACTTAAAAGAGGGTGAATGGAAAATGGAAGAAAATGAAATTTTTGAGTGAAATTTCAAGTTTCCCCCTTGGAATATGGACATTGTCCCTTATTGGAAGGGGAAGAGGTTTTTTATGGGTTTATAAGTAATTGCTCTTCTTCTAGCTCTTAAACAGCTGGGAAGAAAGCAAGCCTCGCGACGTCGTCGTAGATCGCTCGGCTCAGCTCGGCTTTGGATTTGGATTTGGATTTGGTCAAATGACTGATTAACTTTTTGGACCAAATTTATTTGTTAATAGAATATTAACAAAAATGTATTATTAAATATTTTTCAATAACAGAATATTAATATTAAATATTAATATTAAATCCAACCGTTTTCGTGTTTTGGTAACAAAATATTAACCGCCCTCTTCAATTTTTTCTCTTTATTTACCCTCTTATGATTGAGTAAATAGCCATTTATGTAATGACATTTATGCTGTGGCCGTTTTTCAGAAACAATCATTCTGAAGAATTGCACCTCTTCAGATTTCAGCCCCATTTTTGGCTATTAATACAATACTATTCTGCTCATAATTTCACTACGAATTTATGTGTTTCTTTTCCTTATTCTGCATACTTTTAGCACAAAACAAAGCAAAAAGTAAATATGATTTGCTACCGAACTTTGTGTTCGCTGAAACACTGGGGTTTTGAAGTGCCACTACACCAGTGTGTAATTCGTTATATCCTGAGAGGAAATAATCTATAACCTTGAGTACTAGAAGGGGATTAAATACCTTAAGGAAATACTATGAATTGAGTGGGCTCGAATTGGTTTCCTGTTTACGTTAAATTCAGTTTATGTTCATTTATATTTTCATAATTATTTTACAATTATAGTATAGTAACAAGCTTAAGGAATTTAATATATTTCTCTATTTGTATTATTGTTTCTGGAGAGTAAAACCTTTATGATTTTGTTCTTTATTAAAATCTACGTGATTTTAATGTTGGTGTCCTTCTTTTACAGAAATGACTAATGAGAATGAGAACCAAGTTGTTCCAATGGTGTCTGCAAATGCATCAACAAGCCGAACGACACTGGCAACTTTAGCACCGGCAAAAAAACCCAAGAAGTTTTCCGGGATTGATTTCAAGCACTGGCAGCAAAAGAAGTTCTTCTATTTGACTAGTTTAAGTCTTCAGAAGTTCATCAAGGAAGATGTTCCTGTGCTATCCGATGAAACTTCTGATAATGAACGCTTTCTCGTGACTGAGGCGTGGAAGCATTTAGATTTCTTGTCCAAGAATTATATTTTTAGCCGGTTGGGGGATGCTTTGTATAATATCTACAGTGTCGTAGAAACGTCAAAAGAATTGTAGACTGCGCTTGAAAGGACATACAAAACAGAAGATGCCGGGTTTAAAAAGTTCGTGGCTGTAAAGTTTTTGGACTACAAGATGGTAGATAGCAAATTTGTTATTATCCAAGTCCAAGAACTTTAAGTGATTATTCACGATCTCCTTGCTGAAGGTAAAAAGTAAATTAATATTGATACTGAAAGTAGTAATTATAGTATTCTTACTAAGAGAAATTTCATTGAAGGTCTTTTCATCAATAAAGTATTCCAAGTAGCAGCGATTATTGAGAAGTTGCCTCCTTTGTGCAAGGACTTCAAAAACTACTTGAAACACAAACGCAAGGAGATGTCCCTTGAAGATCTTATTGTTCAATTGAGAATTGAAGAGGACAACAAAGCAGCTGAAAAGAGAGGCCGTGAAAATTCAACAATAATGGGAACAAATATTGTTGAATAGAATAATAAGAGGAAGAAGACTTCTGGTCTAAAATACAATGCAAGTAAGAAGCAGTTCAATGGAAACTGCTACAACTATGGAAAAACCAGACACAAATCTACTGAGTGCCGTGCTCCGAAGAAAGACAAGAAGAAGGGTCAAGAAAACATGGTCAAAAAGCGTAATAATGTTGATGACATATGCGCCATGCTTTCCGATGCAATTTGGTGGCCAATCCTAATGAGTGGTGTTGATTGTGGAGCCACTCGCCATGTTTGTGTTTTCAAGGAAGCTTTTGCTACTTATGCTCCTGTTGGACCCGATGAGACAATTTCCATGGAAAATGCTGCAAAGGCCAAGATTGAAGGGTGTGGGGAAGATATTTCTCAAAATGACTTCCGGCAAAGTGGTGACTTTGAATAACGTGCTTCATGTTCCCGAGATTAGAAAAAATTTAGTCTCTACTGGAATTCTTGTTAAGAATGGTTTTAAATGTCTTTTTGTTTGCGATAAGGTTGTAATAAGTAAGAATGAAATGTTTGTAGGAAAATGTTACCTCACCGAGGGCCTTTTCAAGCTGAATATAATGGTTGTGGAGAATAATTATAAAATTTCAGCTTCGTCTTACTTACTTGAGTCAAATGAATTATGCATATATGTTTGAGTCATGTCAATTATAAAACCTTACGACAAATAATTAATTTGGAAGTATTTCCTAAGTTTGAATGTGACAAATAAAAATATCAAGTATGTGTGGAATCTAAGTATGTTAAACATCCTTATAAGTAAGTTGGTAGCATTAACTACAGTTTATGGTCTTGAATTTCATCAAATGGATGTTAAGACGACCTTCTTAAATGGAGAGTTGGAGGAAGAAGCTTACATGGAACAACCTGAAGGGTTTGTGGTTCCAGGTAAAGAAAAGAAGGTCTGTAGACTTGTTAAAAGTCCCTTTACGGACTAAAACAAGCACCCAAACAATGACATGCGGAATTTGACCAAACAACATTGTGAAATGGGTTTAAGATAAATGAATGTGATAAATGTGTGTACATTAAAAATGTTCCAAATCACAGTCATTGTTAGCTTATATGTGGATGACATGCTCATAATGAGTAATGACATTGCCAACATAAATGCTACTAAGCGTATGCTAACTAGCAAGTTTGATATGAAAGACTTCAGAGTTGCTGATTTAATTCTGGGAATTAAGATCCATAAGGCTTCTCAAGGTCTGGCATTGTCACAATCTCATTATATTAAGACAATACTTGAAAAATTCAAGCACTTGGGCTTTAAAATTGTAAAGACTCCAATTGACATGAATCTTGCATTAGCAAAGAACAAAAAACAAAGAATATCACAATTGGATTATGCTCGTGTGAGGATACTAAATGTACATCATGAATCGTACACGAACAGATATATGTTATGCTATAGGTAAATTGAGAAGATATACGAGCAATCCAGGTCAATCTCATTGGATGGCCATGAAATGAGTTTTGGGGTATTTAGTACATACCAGGACTTTGCTTTGCATTACAGTAAATATCCTGCAGCCATTGAGGGATACTGTGATGCAAATTGGATCACAGGATCAACTGATTCCAAGTCCACAAGTGGATATGTATTCACTATTGGTGGAGGAGCGGTATCTTGGAAGTTGTACAAACAAACTTGTATTGCCCGCTTTACAGTGGAGGCTGAGTTCACAGCCTTAGATAAAATTGGTAAAGAAGCTGAATGACTCCGGAATTTCTCGAAAGATATTCCATTTTGGCCCAAACCGTTGGCACCAATATGCATACATTGTGATAGTCAAGCGGCAATTGGAAGGTCTGGGAGCGTTATGTGTAACGGTAAATCTCGTCATATACGACAAAGACATAAAACTATTAGACAGTTACTCTCTAGAGGAATTATCACGATTGACTATGTAAAGTAAGTGATAATGTGTCGGATCCACTTACAAAAGGCCTAACTAGACAGGTAGACAGGTAGTTGAGAAGTCATAAAGGGGAATGAGACTGTGGCTAAAAACAAGTCATAGTGGCGGTAACTCTACCTAGAAGACTGGAGATCCCAAGATCTAGGTTCAATGAGATCAAACAAAGTCATTTATGACGGTTCGACATTGTCAACTAAACTTTTGGTCCATTCTCGTGATGGGACAATGTTCAATACAAAGGATAAAGCATTAAGGCTTTTTAATTATTTCTAAGTTTGATACGGGGTATATCAAATAGTGTATCTACGGAATGACACGTTCAGGATTTACCTATGTACTGTGAAGTGTTATCCGCTGAAGGAAAACTTTGTAAGGCTAGTTTTCTACGCACTTGTAAAACCAGGCGGTGTTCATGGCTGAAACGAACACAACAATGAGAACCAAAGATGGTTATGGGTTGGTTGTGTGACTTGTGGTTGTATAGGTATACACCAAAATTTGACGACTCAAAGATATTAAATCTACCGATTGATAGAGTATATCCAACATAAGTTTACTACGGAAAGTTCAAAGGGAAACCTACTTATCCAGATGCAATTAATCCTTGCTTGCGAATCACACAGCTTCATGTATACTTCCGTGATATAGCCATTCCCCATTCATTTGAGGGAATGTTGGGTTTATGTATTTAATAAATAAACTAAATACTTAGAAGAGGGTGAATGGGAAATGGAGGAGAATGAAATTTTTGAGTGAAATTTTAAGTTTCCCCCATTGGCATATGGACATTGTCCCATATTGGAAGAGGAAGAGGTTTTTATAGGTTTATAAGCAATTGTTCTTCTTCTAGATCTTAACGAGTTGAGAAGAAAGCAAGCCTCGCACAGTCGTTGTCGTCGCTCGCTCGGCTCCGCTTCGGAATAAAATATTAACAGAAATCTGTTATTAGATATCTGTTAATAACATAATATTAATATTGAATATTAATATTAAATTCAATCCGTTTTTCTGTTTTGTTAATAGAAAATTAACTGCCCTCTTCAATTTCCTCTTTATTTTCCCTCTTTATGATTGAGTAAATAGCCATTTATGTAATGGCATTTATGATGTGACCTTTTTGCAGAAACAACCATTCTGAAGAGTTGCACCGCTTCAGATTTCAGCCCAACTTTTGGCTATAAATACACACTATTCTGCTAAGAATTTCACTATGCATTTTTGAGTTTCTTCTCCTTCTTCTATATACTTTTAGCACAAAACAAAGAAAAAAGTAAGTGTGATTTGCTACCGAACTTTGTGTTCGCTGAAACACTAGGGGTTCGAAGTACCACTACACCAGTATGTAACTCATTCTATACTGGAGGAAATAATCCATAACCTTGGGTAGTAGAAAGGGATTAAATTTCTTAAGGAAACACTGTGAATTCGGTAGTCTCGAATTGGTTTCCTGGTTACATTAAATTGTGTTTATGTTCATTTATGTTTATATTAATATTTCTAGAATCGTTTTACAAATACAATATACTAACAATGTTATTGACACTGACAATAATTCTAATGATAGTGATTATGTAGGGGAAGTCTGTGCCGTAAGTTTTAGTTATTGACAGAATTTTTGGGTTCTTGATTCTGGTGCTACTTTCCACATATGTCCACACAAGAATTGGTTTGAAACTTACAAGTAAATGAGTGGGACTATCTTCATAGGAGATGATAATCCATTACCAGTAGAAGGGATTAGTAACATCAAATTGAGAATGATTGATGGAATTATCAGAAACATTGAGTGTTGGTATGTTTCTCAGATAAAGAGAAATTTGATTTCACTTTCGACTTTGGATGATCAAGGGTATAAATTTCACTCCGAAAATGAAATACTTAAAATGTGTAAAGGCTCTATGGTACTCATGAAGGGTAAACTACATTCAGTCTCAGCTATGGCACTTGTAACTTGGTCATATGAGTGATAAGGGATTGTCTTTGTTGAGTAAGTAGAATTTGTTGAATGGGTAACAAAATCAAGTTTTGAATTTTTGTGAGCATTGTGTGTTTGGTAAACAGATAAGGGCAAAGTTCAGCAATTGAACACAAGACCAGAGACAAGTTAGATTATATGTATTCAGACTTGTGGGGTCTAAACAGAGTTCCCTCCAAGAATGGTGCCAGATATTTTATGATGTTGATTGATGATTACTCAAGGATGGTGTGAGTGTATTTTTTAAAAACAAAAGAGGAGGAATTTCCGACATTTGTTAAATGAAAGACAATGGTTGAGAGGCAGATAGAAAGGAAACTTAAGTGTCTTCGAACTAATAATGGGTTAGAATTTTGCAATTCTGAGTTTGATAATTTCTCCAGCAGAGAGGGTATAATGAGACATCGCACTTATGTCGTACTTATCCTTTTTTTCCTGATATCATTTGCTAGTTGTAATCAAGCATTACATGCTAATACAATAGGAAAAATATCATAAGCTCATGTTTGGCCCTAGAATGTGATTTGTTTTAAACCTCTTTACCTGTAGAGCTGTCAACATCATTCTGAGGACAATTCTGCGTGACAACAAATGTCTGAAATAGGGAGGAGATTTGTTTATACGTTTTGTATTGGGCACTCAAAAAGGGAGGATTAAGGATTGGAGGTTGCGAGGATATGGAATGCAAGTTGGAGATAGTACTTCAGGTCCAAGGGCAGACTTATCTTCTGTTATAGTCAAAGAAAGCTATGAGTTTATCCTTTCACTGGATCCAGAAAGGTGGCCTTTACCAAATTTATGCAGCCCCTTATTTCAGAAGTTCATTGAGTACATCCTTCAAAATGTGAAGGATCTTTTCAAAAGCAAGAAAGAATTGTTTTTGAAATTAAGCTTCGCACTTTCAGGTTCATATATTTAATTTAGGGCCAGACAATACGAATTTGTGATTATATTCATTTTTTATTGTGTATTAGTATATGCTGTTGTAGATCCAAGAATAGTTTAGTGACCAATACTTATTGTTTCTCCATGACTTTCAGATTCATTTTATGACGTTTTGGAGTTACACTATGAGAATGTTTTATTATATCCACTTTTGTTTATATGTATTAGTACATGCTTATTTTGTAAATTTTTTATGGACTCCGAATAGCTTGAAATTTTGTAGGTTCATGAAAAACAGTCTAGTGACCAATATTTATTTTTTCGCCATTATATTCGGATTTAGTTTATGGCATATCGGTGTCAAGAAACATGAATTTTTAATTTTCACTAGCACATGTTGATTCTATAAAAATTTAAAAAACAATATGAACTCCAATTGACCTGAAATTTTGTATGTCCATGGAAAAGGCTTAGTGACCAATACTTATTGCTTCGCCATTATGTTCGGGTTCATTTTATGGCATTTCGGTGTCATGCAACACGAATTTGTAATTATATCCACTTTTTGTGTATTTTGTGCATGATGATTCTGTAAAAAGAAAAAGAACTAGCGGACTCCAATTGTCCTGAAAGTTTAAAATCCATGGAAAACGACCTAAAGACCAAGACTTAATGCTTCGCCATGATGTCCGGGTTCATTTTATGGCGTTTCAGGGTCATGCAACACGAAGTTGTGATTAAATCCACTTTTTGTGGTTTAGTACAGGCTGATCCTGTAAAAAAAAATTTGCCAGACTCCGATTGGCCTAAAAGTTTGTAAGTCCATGGAAAATGGCATAGTGACCAATGCTTATTGCTTCTCCATAATGTTCATGGTTCATTTTATGGCATTTCATGGTCATGCAACACAAATTTGTGATTATATCCACTTTTTTGTGTATTAGTATATGTTGATTCTGTTAAAAAAATTTAACGAACTCCAATTGGCCTAAAACTTTGTAGGTCCATGGGAAGCGGCCTAGTGATCAATAATTACATATTCGTCATGAATTTCGGGTCCATTTTACTGCGTTTTGGGGTTATACAACATGAACGTGTGATGATATCCACTTTTTCGTTGTGTGGATGGAGCAGATGGGGTAGGAAATAATAAAAATTGTGGCAAGAGTCGAACTTTGGCAACAAAAAACAACAACAAAAGAAAATGACTAGGAAAGACTCTCCATACCAACTCTGAACCTTACACATGACCAACCTTTAGCTTGTAAGATAAAATTTAGCATTGTTTGTCTCAAAAGTTATATGTCTACTCCGTAAGCTTGAAAACAATCAAAAATGGGTAAGGGTAAATCATAATCGAATATAATGAGACCTAGAAATAAGCAATATAATATCGTAAGTGTAGATCTGATAATGCAAAGAGAAAATAAGAGCTTTAGAGAGGGAGAATAATCAATAGAGATGGAGAGAGAATAAGAGAGTTATATTCTTTAGAATAACACAGATGCCTCTTGCAATGCGAAGGTCTCCTTAATATAGTAGAAGACCTTCCTCTAAATAATAAAAGAAAAGTACAAAAATGGGTGGCTTCTTCATAATGATGAAGTTTTGGTCCTAATTAACGTCGCTTCCCTTATCACGCCCGGGTCGTGCTTTCATTTGGGACGACGCCTACTCATTGGGCGTGCCTATTAACGAGGGGATGTTGAGGGCCAAATGACACTATACAGTTAGTCCCTTCGTTTGTTGGAGATGTGCTCGATGGGTGTCTTCAATGGACAGAACTACAAGCTTCGCCTTAAAAGAATTTGGCTGCACCCTTGGGCGTCTTCTCGAATGATACGAATGTGCATGAAGCTGTTGAGCCGTTGACATATGGACTTTTTCGAAGTGACTTCACTAGTCACGTGTGTCATCATTACACTTGTTACTGAGGCGATACAGAACATGATGTGATGTTCTGGTATACTGCACTAGTTTTCGAATCATGCCTCTTCGATTTCCGTGCAACCTATCCCTATAAATAGAGGGGCAGTTCAATATGTTTCACCTTTCGAACTCTTGGAGATCATTTCTTAACTTTTTTCTCCGTCTTTTTTCCGGCAATCGTTGCTTCATTTGATACCCATCAATTTTAAGGGGCATAGCTCTCGCTACTAACACCTCTCTTCGTAAAAGAAATCATGGCGAAGCATCATAAAAATAATAAAAAGGGCAAGGACATCGCCCCTTCTAGGGTTCCACCTTCCTCCGGTGGTGAAGATGAGGAAGTAGAAAAAGATCTTGTCCCCTTATCGGTAGGAAATATACTTCGGAAGAATATGAGTGCTCGAAGAAATTTCATCACTACGTGCTCACCTCTTCCTTGGGAGCTCCGTGAATTACTGCAACCTCACTTAGACACCCTTAGGGCAACGTACAATATTCCGGACCATGTTGAAATGGTCCTAGCTGGGATGGACTATGCCAATGTGCATAGGCCCGGTTCTACACATCCTATGAATACCTGCTTCGGATTGGATATATCCTCCCATTTAAACCTTTAGTGGAGGAGCTCTGCCAGTTCTTCAGAGCGTGCCCGGCTCAGCTCACGCCTTATACTTTGAAGGTGTGTAGAATTCTTACCACGTACGCGGCCAAGGCCGGGAGCGTGGTTTTGGTTCACCGTTTTTTGCAGATGTTCAATGCAAGCTACTTAAGGGGCACCATGCTCCATTTGAAGCGCCATGGTACGAAAAGCTTCATAGTGAAGTCTCATAATAAATCCAATCGCGGCTTCTGGAAAAGATACTTGTATATCAGGATGGTGCACTTGGTGTCTGACCCCGATGGGTTCCCGGAGACGTGGAACTCGGAATGTAAGTATCCCTGTGATTTCGTGATGATTCTTGTCCTGTCGGTTCATTTATTGTTGTTTCTTTGTCTTCCTTTTGTAGTGGCGGCTTAGTTGCCCCGAACTGTTGACGACATTAGGTCGTGGGTGGAGAGATTGATACCGTTCGCGGAAGAGTGCCAGACCTGGGCCGAGTTTCGTAAACTGTACGGCCCAACAGGTAATAATAATTCTTGGCTTTGTCTTGAAGGTTTCTTTAGTTTTTGTTATCTGGCGTGCTTGTGCCGGCAGGTCAGAGTGTTTCCAAAAAGAAGAAAAAGATTTTTGTCGTCCCGTCTAGGGTGGAGACCGACTCTTACGGTGAAGATATATTCCTCGGTTCGCCCACTGACGGTGCTCCTTCAACTTCTCAGCTGGAGGTTGTGCCGGTGGCGACATCCGAGGAGGCGCCTATGGCGGCATCGGAGGCGATGCCTGAGGTCGCGCCCCTGAGGGGAACTGAGGCTACATCTATTAATGAAATGGTTCCATTAGGGACGTTCTCACAACCCGTGGATGAGGCCTCTGAGGATGAAGAGACGCCAGAGAGAAAAAGGCGGCGGTTGATCACCGGTAGGGGAATATCGACTGGAGATGAGAGGTAGTTTACCTCATCATGAGTCAAGGCCAGCCTTTATAGCTGATGCCATCCATTCGAGGAGGTCTATTCCTCAAAGGAGGGTAGTTGCCGAAGCCAGCCCATCCCATGTTCAAGAGGGCGGTTCATCGACTGCTGTGGAAGAAACCGGCATAGATGCTGAGAGGGTGAGCCATGAGGCCACAGTTGGAGATGCGGATGAGGTGGTGTGGGCGTCATCTCGTATGGGGATGACGGCTGGCAGGACCAACCGCCGAATCATTATTATGGGTGACTAAAATTTATTAGAGAATAACGAGAAAGCCGCGGAGGATATGACGTTTTTATGTGTGGATGGCGAGAGCGAAATGTTGGAGGTCATCAGTGACAAGGACCTGTCTTAGAAGATTTCAGGCGCAGCCTTGCGGGTAACTTCTATTTCCTCGTGTTGTTTCCATGAGGGTGATTTTGTTGCGTACTAACTTCTTTGTCTTATCTTTTCTTTCCCTTTTAGGCTCTTATTTTGGAGGTGGTGAGGAGGTGGCGTGTGCAGAAGAAAACGACCATCTTCAACAAAAGGGTGAAGAAGCATAAGCAATGCTGTGACAAGCACCGAACGTTGGCGGATGTGTTTACGCATGACTTGGGGTTGCGAGTACTCCGCGAGGGCCTTAAGCAATCAGAGGATCAACTAAAAAAGAGTAGAGCCGAGTTCGAGGAGGTCGACGTGCAGCTGATGGCCGCTTTAGCTCGGAACATCGAGCTGGAGACTCTTCTTCAGTCGAAAGAAAAGGAACTGGAGATTAGTCGTGGAGTAGCAGTAGAGGCTGCTGAATTGCAGGCCAGAGTCATGACCTTGACTACCGAGGTTGATGCTAGGACGGACGAGGTTAAAGTGTTAAGACGAACCTCTCCACAGGGTGGTGCATATAGTGAAATGCACGAGATGTGGGTATACTACAACTCCAGGTTGGTCGTACTCGAGCAATACTTGTCAGCTGGTCGGGACACTGAGGCTTAAGTTGAAGAGCAACGGCGCCTAACCCGCGTCGCCCGTGAGGCGGCTGGTTATAGCTCTGATTCATCATATAGGGATGGATGTAACTCTGAAAACATCATCCGTTTGGATTCCAGCTCCTGGATCTCTAAGACTTACTCGCTCGGGGATGATAACGGACCAGATAGTGTCTTGGCGAGGTATGGTGGACGAAGAGGCAAAGTCCCTTAGGACTTGTGTATATCCATATTCTTTTTACTGGGACGCAAATGGGACCTTTTCTAAGGTCGAAGGTACATATATTTATGGTGATAATGAAATATAATCTTTTGTTCCTTAGAACTTTCACTATGTTTTGTGATAGTTGCCTTCGCGTCTTTCATCGTAGTTGAACTAGGTCGATTACTAGTGGTGGGCGATCGGGCTAGATCGACGTTTTTAATATCTACGGCCCTAGCCATATTCGTGACGCGAGCGGTTTTGACTGTATTGGCGACTTCGACTGTCGTTAAATCACTTGCTTGACGTAGTCGAACTGGGTCGACTGTTGGCGTTGATGGCTTGGCCATAATGAAGTCGATGGCCTTGGCCAGATAGGTGACTTCGACTATCGTCAAATCACTTGCTTGCCATAGTTGAACTGCGTGGACTATTTGGCGTTGATGGCCTTGGCCATAATGGAGTCAATGACCTTGTCCAGATAGGTGACTTCAACTGTCGTCAAATCACTTGCTTGCTGTAGTCGAACTGGGTCGACTATTTGGAGTTGATGGCCTTGGCCATAATGGAGTCGATGACCTTGGCCAGATAGGTGACTTCGACTATCGTTGAATCACTTGCTTGCTATAGTCGAACTGGGTTGACTATTGGCGTTGATGGCCTTGGCCATAATGGAGTCGATGTCTTTGGCCAGATAGGTGAGTTCGACTATCGTCGAGTCCCTTGCTTGTCGTAGTTGAACTAGATCGACTATTAGCATTGGATGTGGCCATAGCCATTTTATGCAATTGGAGATGGCCGTAGCCCTTTAACATTGGAGATGGCCGTAGCCTTTTATACATTGGAGATGTCCGTAGCCCCTTATACATTAGAGATGGCCATAGCCCCTTATACATTAGAGATGGCCGTAGCCCCTAATACATTGGAGATGGCCGTATCCCCTTATACATTGGAGATGGTCGTAGCCCCTTATACATTGGAGATAGTCATAGCTCTTTATACATTGGAGATGGTTGTAGCCCCTTATACATTGGAGATGGTCGTAGCCCTTTATACATTGGAGATATTCGTAGCCCCATATACATTTATCATGCTAGTCTAGTCCCTTTATCATGTCAGCCTGGAGAGCGTATGGAGGGGCTGATATGATAAACTTGATCCGGAAATATCTCCAGGTGTCCCCTCCGCCGCCTCGTTAGAAACCTCCCCTAGAAAACCCAATTGGGACAAAACTGGGGCAAGGGAAAAAGAGTACTACTCGGGAGACGCCTTTAAGAAATGGAAATACTTGAGGTGGGAGACATTCCAATTGTTTTGAAGTGTTTTTCCTTCCATTGTTTCCAACTGGAATGCTCCTTTACTAGCTGCTGCTGTGATTTTGTAGGGTCTGTCCAAGTTAGTGCCTAAATTTCCTTCACTTGGGTCTTTGGATGCTAATGTCTTTGCTTTGAGGACGTAGTCTCCCACTTTGAGTGGTCTTATCTTGGACCTGTTTTTGTAGTACCTTTCGACTTGTTGTTTCTGGGCCACCATTCTTATGTGGGCCATTTCTCTTCTTTTTTTGGCTTCATCGAGGTCTTGGAGCCTGTTCACGTCATTCACGTGCCGCTTGTGTGTGAATACCTCAAGCATGGTTTACCGACCTCAATTGGTATGACCGCGTCGGTTTCGTAGACCAGTGAGTATGGTGTTTCCCCTGTGCTGGATTTGGGTGTGGTCCGATGGGACCATAATACTTCTAGCACTAGCTCGGGCCATAACCCTTTGGCTTCCTCAAGTTTCTTTTTCAGTATATTTAGTATTTTGTTATTGGAAGATTCTGCTTGGCCGTTGGTGGGGGGATGGTATGGCGTTGAGAGTATTTGCTTGATATGCCTTTTTTCGATGAATTCTGTCGCTTTTTTGACTGACAAACTGTCATCCATTGTCACAGCTGATTTCTTTGGGGATGTCGAAGCGACATATGATATTTTTCCATATGAAGGCGATGACCTCCTTTTCGCGTATTTGGGCGTACGCACCTGCTTCTACCCGCTTAGAGAAATAGTAAGTCAAAACTAATAGAAAACATACCTTTCCCCGTCCTGCCGGTAGGGGACCGACTATGTCCATTCCCGATTTGATGAAAGGCCATGGAGAAGTGACAGAGTGGGGGAGTTCTCCTGGTTGGTGTATCATGGGGGCAAACGTTTGGCACTTATTGCATCGACGAACGTATTCCGCGACCTCTTTTTTCATGGTGGGCGAGCAATAACCGGCTCGTATGATGCAGTGCACTAGAGTGTGGTTGCATGTGTGGGAACCACAATTATCCTCGTGTACTTCTTCGAGCACCGGCCTTGTTTGGTGCGGCCCTAGGAACTTGGCCAGGGGTCTGCCAAACATCCTCTTGTAGAGGTCGTGACCTATCAGGAAATACCGGGCAACTTGCACATGAAGCTTTTTTGCTTCTTTTTTGTCAGGTGGGAGTGTCCCATCCTGCAGATAGGAAAAAAATTGGTTGCGCCAGTCCCAAGTCAAATTTAGAGAGAGTACCTCAGTGTCGTCAATGGCTGAATGTTGGAGGGTGACTACATTTTCTTTATTGAAGTTTTTAGTGGCTGCGGCTAGTTTGGCTAAACCGTCTGCCTCAATGTTCTGTGCCCTCAAAATTTTCTCGAAGCAGCACTCGTCGAACTCGGCCATTAGCCTTTGAATTTATGATTGGCATTTTTGCAAGTTTTGTTCTTTTATCTGGTAAGTCCCAGCGATCTAGTTTACCACAAGTTGGGAGTCGCAATGGAGGATTATTTGTCGAGCCCCATACTTGATGGCTAATTTTATTCCTACAATAACGGCCTTGTTGTTAGTCATTTAAGGGTATCGTATGGACTGGAAAATTGTTTCACCCGTAAGAACCTCGAGGACGAGTCCCAGGCCCGATCCCGATGCATTGGAGGCACTGTTATTATAGAGAACCCATAGGTTGGTATCTAAGGAGGCACGTTGTGCCTCGAGTTTCGCTTCTAGCAGGATCTCTGCGCTAAAATCGGCTGTAAAATCGACAAGTACTTCCGACTTAATGGCGGTTCTTGGGTGGTACGAGATGTCGTGCTGAGCTCAATGGACCATCTGGCAAGCAGGCCTAATAATTCAGGATTTTGCAGGCGCTTCTCAATGGGAAGGTCGTTACCACTGTTGTGGGGTGGCATTGAAAATAGGATTAGAGCTTTCATGAAGCTACGTCCAATGCCAGAGCCAATCTCTCGAGGTGTGGGTACCGTGCTTCGGCATCTACTAAGGTTTTGCTAATGTAATAAATAGGATATTGTGTACCTTCATTTTCGCGGACCAAGACTGCGCTGACGGCAACTTCGGATACAGCCAGATATACCAACAGGGGTTCGTCTGGGCTCGCTTTACCAGCAGGGGAGGCGAGGATAGGTATGCTTTTAGCTTTCTCAAGGCTTCGACTCCTCGTTCCACTGTAACCCTTGGTCTTTTTTCAACACATTGAAAAATTTATGGCATCTATCGGAGGACCGTGAGATGAATTTGGACAGAGCGGCTATCCGCTCTGTCAGTTTTTGTACATGTTGTTTGATGTTCAACACCTCAGGTATTGCGTCTATCGCTTTGATCTATTTTGGGTTGACCTCGATGCCTCGTTGTGATACGAGAAACCCTAAGAATTTTCCTGATGCCACGCTAAAGGTGAATTTCTCGGGGTTTAGCTTCATCCCGTACCTCCTTAATATCTCGAAGGCCTCCTTTAGGTGGTCAATGTGCTCTTCTTTCTTTGCTGATTTTACCAGTATATCGTCGATATAGACTTCCATGGTTTTCCTGAGTTGTTCTATAAACATCTGGTGACTAGTCTTTGGTATGTAGCTCCTGAATTTTTGAGCCCGAAGGGCATTACGTTGTAGCAATATGTTCCTTGGTGGGTGATGAAAGTTTTTTTCTCCTTGTCCTCCTCGGCTATCATGATATGGTTGTAGTCAGAATAAACGTCTAGGAAGCTTAGCAGTTCATGTCCTGCGGTAATGTTAATTAGTTGGTCGATGTGGGTTAGTGGGAACGAGTTCTTTGGTCATGCCTTGTTCAGGTTGGTGAAGTCCACACACATTCTCCACTTCCCATTTTTCTTTTTGACCATGACTACATTGGCGACCCATTGGGGGTATTATGATTTCCTGATGGAGCCATTGGCCAGTAGCTTGTCTACTTCCTCAGTGACTGCTTCATTGATAGCAGCATTTAATTTCCTTCTCATTTGCCACACGGGCGGGTGTAATGGGTCAACGTTTAGCTTGTGAGTGGCGATGTCTCGCGGGATTCCTGGCATATATGAATGGGAAAAAGCAAACAGATCGGCATGGTTAGTTAGAAATTCACGATACTTACTTGGATCAGTGAGGCCATGCCCGATGTAGGCTTTCTTTGTAAGGTCGGCTTCGTCCAGTTGGATTGGGTCGACATCTTCGATCCTAGTTTTACAGGCCTCTACGGTATCAGGATCTTTAATGGCGTCCGTTGTCGGGTCGACCTTAGTCCCCGACATAGCTGATTGCTATGCCTCTGTGCTCGCCCCCTTAAGATATTTGGTATGGTTGCAATGTTGAGCTATTATGTAGCATTCCTGTGCGGTGTGGCTCGCCTCAGATGCTGAATATTCCCCATGGGGTAGGGAATTTGATCACTTGGTAAAAGCTTCACGGGACCACTCGCATGATGTGTATCCATGGGCGTCCTATGATGGCGTTGTATGTCGTTTCCTGGTTCATCACGTGGAAAGTTGTTTCCAACATGACTCCTCCTACTAAGACATGCAATGGTATTTCTCCGGAAGTCCGTTCCACTGCATTATTGAAACCAGTTAGTGATATGTAGCGCGGTATTATCTTATCCTTGAGTCCCATTTGTACGAGGACCCTTGGGTGGATAATACAGGCACCATTTCTATCATCAATCATAATTCTTTTAACATCCATATCTGCGATACGTAAAGTGATAACCAAAGCATCATAGTGAGTGAAAGACAAACCGTCGGCATCAGACTTATCGAAGGTGATACTATCTTCGAAGTCATCATACCGT
The DNA here is from genome assembly GCA_034376525.1 of Nicotiana benthamiana. Taxonomy (NCBI): domain Eukaryota; kingdom Viridiplantae; phylum Streptophyta; class Magnoliopsida; order Solanales; family Solanaceae; genus Nicotiana; species Nicotiana benthamiana. The sequence goes on along the minus strand of CM067330.1, from coordinate 141,721,707 downwards.
TAGTGGGCGATGTTCGCTGCAGCTTGTGTGTGGTGGTGAATTTGACGTGGTTCGTTGCTGAGTCATTTCCGCCTCCGATGATCATGTTAGTTGTACGTATCGGGGAGGGTGGCTTCGGCGGCCCATAGAGTTGCTCACGTACGCGTGCAAAGTTGATTTTTTCTTTGTCGCTGAGCAGCTACCTCATGTATCCCTGATTCAGTATTCTGGCGACTTCCCGCCGCAGGCCTATGCAGTCCTCGATTTTGTGCCCTCGTTCCTGATGGAACTCGCATAGAACATTTGATTTCCTTGTGGTGGGGTCCGATTTCATCTTCGTCGGCCATTGTACCTTGTTGCCCAGTTTCTCCAGTGTGTACACTATCTCCGAAGGAGATACACAAATGTTATGGGTGGATAATGAATGAGGCATACCTCTTTCGTTTCGGAGTGAGCGACATGTCTCTGTAGTGCATCCGTGTGTCTTGGTGGTGGCGGACGGGAGGTTCTGATGTAGGGCTGGTGCCTTTCTCTATTGAGACGTGGAACTTGTTCCCGCCGTCCTTCGATGCATCGATCCCTTCTGATTTCTGGATGTACGGTCGTTAACTGTTGGGTCGTCCCATTGAGGTCATCCTTGTCTGCTCTTACCTCGGCGCAGTAGGCATTTCTCTTCCCATGTGGTAGGAGGATACTTCATAAGATGACTCAGTAGTTTTTTAGTCGCCCTCGACCCATCTCTGCTTAGCCCGTTCTGGAAAGCGGCAACCGCCATACCTTCCGACATGTTCGGTAGGCTCATTCTTACTCAGTTAAACCTGGCTAGGAAGTCCCTGAGTCCCTCCCCTGCGGTTTGCCGAACGACGAAGATATCGTTGACCCTTGCCTCTGCTTTCTTTGCTCCGGCATGGGCGGTAACGAACTTGTCCGCGATTTCCTCGAACGTGCAGATGATCATAGCTAGTAGCTGGGAGTACCACATTAGGGCTCCTCCTGTTAAAGTTTCGCCAAATCTTCAACAGCACGGTTGTTGGTTGTTCTTTATGTGCAAACTATGGTTTTGATTCTCCATATCCCCACAGATGACGCCAAATTGTTTGACTCAAAAGTTATATGTCTACTTTGTAAGCTTTAAAACAATCAAAAATGGGTAAGGGTAAATCGTAATCAAATATAATGAGACCTAGAGATAAGAAATATAATATCGCAAGTGTAGACTTGATAATGCAAAGAGAAAATAAGAGCTTCAGAGAGAGAGAATATTTGATAGAAATAGAGAGAGAATAAGAGAGTTGTATCCTTTAGAACAACACTGATGCCTCTTACAATACGAATGTTTCATTTATATAGTATGCGACCTTCCTCAAAATAATTAAAGAAAAAGTACAAAAGTGGGTGGCTTCTTCTTAGTGAAGAAGTTTTGGTCCTAACGATGTCGCTTCCCTCATCAATCCTTGGCAGTGCCTTCATTTGGGACGGCGCCTACTCATTGGGCGTACCCATTAACAAGGGGATGCGGAGGGCCAAATTTGATCCTATACAAGTACCAAAATGTTTGATCCCCACAAGTTCACAAGACTAGTAGTTTCATTGTGTGGGTTGAAATGTTAACATCTTCTTCAGGTGATAGGATGGATTCCAATTCCATCTCCTGCCGAGGCAATAGCAAGGAACATGCTGATTCCCAGGTGGTTGCTGGTACTGTTTTCTGCAAATGCCTCGACAGATTAATCATGCGTTTTGTAGTTTCTTCCATAGCAAGATCCTCTCCAGCACATAGAACCTACAAAAGAACAAACTTTCAATTACTTAATGTTTATATTAGCATAAATGTTAATTTGATGTAATTGTCACAGTACAGTAACATAGCCATATCAAATAGCTTAATCAACTGTATAAGTGAAACAAGAAAAATAAACGAAAATGAACCCTTCAAATAGACAGATGGAGCACTAATTGCCAACTGACTAACACATGATATAATTAAGAAATAAAAAGATTTTTCTTTAGATACATATGAATTTCTACTGCGTTTTTTTTTTGGTCTTATTTTTCCCTGTTGCATAGGGTCCAGGGAAAGGGGAAGGGAAAAAGAAACAGTGAAAATCAGACTCATACCAATTGTGGGCAGAGGCGGATGCAGCATGAAGTACTTTCGATGTGGAACATAAATTTATATATAAAAATTCAATATTATTGCAACAAGTAATAGATAAAGGGTTCAATGCTAAGAATCTTAAGGATGAACCATAGAACTTAAATTATGAGTCCGACTCTAATTGTGTAGGACTGACTACCAGCAGATACTAATAGATTACGAGCCCTGGTTTTCTGCCTCCTTTCTTACAAAAGTAACTACTAAAATCACCTGTTTTATAAGAAGCACAAATGAACAGTTCATTCTTAAACCTGTTATTTTGAACAAACCTATGTAAAAACTGAAATAATCTTTGGAAGGTGCAGATAGTTGGGATCCCAAAGTTCTCTGTCTGATCTGTGAGTCAGAAGATTTGATGAAAACATTAAAAATATTAAAACCTCAGATTACATCTTTAGAGTCAGGAAAGTTCATCTTTAAGTACAACAGCCTTCACTCAAGAAGGAAACTTAATCAAAATTCTGTCACATCAAATAAATCTATATAAACTGTTCAGTACTTAACTGTAAACCAGTTAAACTACACCATTATGTTTCTTTTGGATTATTTTGAACGCAAGATCTGTGAGATTGTTACATTATATTGAAAATAGTGTTTCTGAAGACATGTTTGATACACATTTAAGCCCTGCAGCTAGGTGAATGCATATTGGGTGTTTCATGTCGCTTAGGTGACACTTCTGTCCAGGCACCAATGCAAACATGCATTCTGTCTTGAAGAGATTGACACTAAATAAATGTATGGCAAAGGAAATATATCAAATATTAAGGAGCTTTTAGTATGAATAAGTTAGGAAATGTGAACTCCCACATTGATTGAGGGAATGGATTGTGGTCTCTTTATACGTTTTTGAGCAGTCCTCTCTGCCTTTTGAGTGTTAGATGTTGCCATATTGCCTTCAAGATCTAGTTTTCCAAGTAGAGCTCAATGATTGCTTCTATCAGTTAAGATTTAAAACAAACACACAAATGAGTACAAGAAATCACTACAATGAATACAACTGCTAACGTCCCCAAATGATTCAACAAAGCTTCACCAACTCTTACATCGAGCTCACTAACACTTACTCCAATCCGCATATACTAAACCTCAGCAAGTACCCATAACAACGAAAATCTGAATGGTACAATAAAAGAAGAAATAACGAATCCCTCTACGATTATGAGGCAACACGATATTCCTTCTCGCTGACAGCAAGAAAGTCCATCCCACTGCTCTACTTCACTGCCGTAGAGATGGTTAGCACCATTGTTAATGTTCAAATGTGCTCAGTCAATCAACTGACCTCTTGTCGTTGCTTTTTGGCCATGTCTCTTTTCATAAGCACGAAAGGTAGCTTATTTCAATGTGGAAGCAGACGTTGCACTTATGCTGTCCCGCATTTGTGATGTTCTCATTTTTGGATTTACAACAACTTAATGAAGTAACGAAAATCAATTGCCAAAAGCAAGTGTGCCAACCAATGAACTGGTAAAACCAAATAAATAATTAGATTAGTTGAATTACTAGGAAAGCTATACACCTGTAAGCAGCCTTGATGACCAATACTAAAGTAACAGAATCAAGACTTGAAACAGTAAACGAGGATAAACACTAGAGCAAACCAATCCAGTATACAGCTTTTTATGAACAAGTTTGGCTTCTCAACTCACTTTTTATAGGCAGGCAATTCAACCAAGCTGTAACCTACCAACGGACACAGAACAAGAATCATGGGGAAATTACATCAGAGGAATATTGCCCATCAAAAAGTTATGATCCAACAAAAGAATTTTGGAGTAGTAAGTTCATTAATGAATTGGTTAAAAGACAGCATCTTCTTCAGGTGATAATTTGGATTTCAATTCCATCTCCTGTTGAGGCAAAAAATATGACCATATTGATTCCATGGTGGATGGTGGTAGTGTTTGCTGAAGATGCCTCAATACATTAATCATGCGATTTGCAGTTTCTTCTGTAGCAAGCTCTTTTTCAGAGCATAGAACCTACAGAAGAAGTAATGGTCAATTACCAAATGTTTACATATACATAAAAGTTTACCTTCGACAATATAATGAGACTGGCTAGAGACCTGTTAGTTGAATTGATACTTTGAAAATAGGGCAAAAACAAAAACACATGCAAATGTAATTCTTCAAATTTCATAAGGTTTCAATACTTTTCTTACCAATAATAAGTAAAAGAATCAAAGTTGCAAAATCTATATATCTATCAAAAATGAACAACTCAATCTAGCATCTAATAGTTTGATTTCAAACTAACCTCTGCAATAACTGAAACAACTTTTGGAAGGTATTGATAGTTGGGACCTAGAAGTTCTCTGTCCGACCTGCAAGTGAGAAAATTGGTTAACATTAGAAGACTAAAAAGGCGTTAATACATGAGACACATATTAGAGTTTAAAAACTTCATGTTAATGTTTGATTTGCTTACTGAAAACACAGTAACAACAACCAGCAAGATGCTTTTGTAAAGTTGGATCGCGGCATCAGAGAAGTCAAGTATCATCTGTATTAAATGGTTTCACCCACCTACTGAAATTTTTGTTATACCATAGTATATCAAAACTATTGCAGCATGTACTATCCTTTAACTTGAACTAGTTACTACACTATCAATATGCTACTTCAAACGTTTTGTCTGGCAAACAAACAAGTTTATCTGGGGAAGATGTTTCTAATCATATATTGCCATCTGTGATGTTCTCATTTTTGGTTTTACAACAACTTAAAAGAAGTTTGATAAATCATATTGATGCAGGAATATTATAAAGTAATGAAAAACTATGTTGATTGGACTCTCCGAAAATATTGTCGGGTATTGCATCATTTTGGAGAGTCCGTACAACATAGATGAAAAACAATCGCAAAATGCAATTGACCAGTAATGCTAAGGTAACAAAACCAAGACTTGAAATAGTAATAAGAGTAAATGAGGATAAAGCTAGACCAAACCAATCCAGTACCTTTCGACCATTAAGCACAACTGTTCGTGAACAAGTTTGGCTTCAACCAAATCAGCTTTTATAGGCAGGCAATTCAACCAAGCTGGAATAACCTATCAAATGAGTTTATTTCATCTATACAGACCAGAATCATTATCTTTTACCAAAATTTAATGGTGAGCACATTCACTATGAAACAAAACCTTAACAAAAGATATTAACAAACAACACACTAAATTACATGAAGCAAATATTTGCAGTTAATTTCTTTAACATATGAAAGTGTCTAAAGTTCCTTTTATACTGACTAAAACACCTTCAACTATAGTTTAATTAAAAAAGTTGGAAGGACAAAATTTGAGAAAATTTTATCCGAATGTAAAATCTGAAAAAGGAGAAAGAATCTCAGAATACATGTATGCAAAAAAATATGTGATGTCTTCTTTTTTCCGCATGTGATTACTAACAACCCAGTATAATCCCACTTAGTGGGGTCTGGGGAGGGTAGTATGTAGGCAGACCTTACCCTACCCTGGGGTAGAGAGGCTGTTTCCAAATAGACCTCCGGCATCCTTCCCTCCAAGAACTTACCACCTTGCTCTTAGGGAGACTCGAACTCACAACCTCTCGGTTGGAAGTGGGGTTGCTTACCATCAGAGCAACCCCTCTTGTCTCCGCATGTGATTACTAGTAGAAGGAATTAGTTGGGGGTATCTAAGGGTTAGGAGAACAACATAAAAACAAGAGAATAAAAGATTAGAATGCATAACAAAAAAAAGGACATATACCTGGGATGAATCGATACTTTCACCATGAAACTGATATATCTTACCAAGTGTAGAGACAGCATTATCATATGCACTTTCATTTTCGAGTTCACGAGCTTTTAAATGTGTAAGGACAACATAGATCCTTGAAAGAGCCTCTGGTTCAGGTCAAAAGATTAAGTAAACAACATATCACTTCTTATTCCCTTCTCCATGATGAAAAGGATCTCGATATCACATTCAACAATATCATACCTCCAACAAAAGGTTTGAAAAAAGACGAACCATATTCCGCCCAAAGGCCAAGTCCATAAAGAGCAGTCTGAACTAAACATCAATGAAAGCACTAAGCACAAATAGGAAATGGTTGACTGGAAACTTTTGCAACCATTAAGATGTACAAACCTGTCTAACATTTGGGTCTTCATCATTGCTTGCTTCCAAAACTAAAGGAAGACATACATTGTAGTACCTAGTTTTCACATGATACAATTGTCAATTTTGGGAACCCATTTAAGAAAACCCCAAACAAATATATAGACCTACTTTAGAGCTGCTTCAGGGCACTCCTCCAGAAGAGAATCAAAAATGCGAATAGATATACGTCTCTCGTTAGTTGTATTGCCCTTGGCCTTCAAAAAGCAAGAAAAATTGAATGTGGGAAGCAATAAGATATAAACAACCAAGAGTGTTAAGATAATAATGGTTATAACTTACCCACATAGGTAATAAATATGGCGACAACTCGTCAAGGAAAGGCAAGAAAGAAGTCTTGAAAGCTATGATCAATGTGCGCAATATTTCACCAACCTAATAAAAAAGATAGTATGATTCGAGAATTATGGTAGATTCGAAGTGAGATGATTGTAGAAAGAGAACATTGTGTGCTCAATGTCTGAAGTCTATTCGTATATAGTACATACACAGCTGAGAACTTCTTCTTCTTGTTTTCTTTCTGCACTCAATAATTCAGCTTCCTCAGCATCAAAGTCTTCTGTTTTAGCTTGCTCTGTGAATTCTTGTTTTCTACTTGAACTTTCTGTAATGACATGCTTTATCTCATTGACGATGGTAAGAACTTGACTTTCAGTGAGAAGTGGTACACATATCTGAAAACATGCACTAGAAAAGGATCATTATAACAGAAATACTTCTTTTGCCATTTTTACTGGCATTCTGCCACTGTTGTCGTCTCTTGCTTTGACACTACTAAGAAAACATCCAAAATATTCATAAGTTGACTTAACAGAGATGCGCTGAAATAAGGTTTTTCTATGGAGTCCATCTAATAAAAATTTAAAATCTTTCTGTCATTCACTAGTCTTACCTAGTCATGCCAAAAGAACTTTTGTGATTACGCTATCTATCGTAAATTTGATTCAAACACCACTTTAAGCATTTTATTATTGTTCAACCATGCATTTGTAGGTATTAATTCTGCATGTGTTCACACACATAACAAGAATCTATACAAGAGTTGTACTAAGCTTTTTTTTTACTTTTAGTAGAATATAGTAACTTATATGAGTTTGGATGAGTGTCTTGTTTAGATCTTTAGTCATATATCGCCGTAACCACAATAATTGGAGTTAATTATTGTGTGGGAATGTATAGGCAACAGTTAGATCATATTGGAATATAAAAAGTTAAAACAGAAATATACCACCATCATAGGAAAAAACTTGCTAACCTGCAGGCAATTATTCAATTCATACAACATGATTCCACGTATTTCTGCCATAGGCTCCTGCGCGAGATAGCATATTAAGTGTCACTTTCTCTTTATCCAAATCGACGAAACTTAAAAAATTTACCAACCAATAAAAAAGAAAGAAAGAAACAACATATACTGATGTTAAGACAACCTTATGCGAAGACTCTACCAAAGCCAGTACTATATAGTCTGACAACTTTGTGAAATATGACATAGCTTTCTCAACAGCCAGCTTAGCAGAACTCAACAGGAGGGACATGGCTTAGACAGCAAAAATTAGAAATTTGCTTCAGCAACAGGAAAATTAACATGAAAACAAAGAAACCATATGAAATCACGAGAATTCTCACCTCTAGCAGCATATATCCTGACATCATTGCAGGTATAGAATTTCAGAAGCGGAACAAAAATTGAAACAGCCTGTTTCATGCACCAATGATGTCACTTGTTTAATTTGACTTCACTCAACAGCACAAGAGAAAAAGAAAAACATGCAGGTGATCATTCATGTCAACCTGAGAAATCCATGGGTAGAAGTCTTCCTTTAATATTTCAGCACAAAGGCATAGCATAGCACAGCTGCTAGCTTTCACCCGTAGAACATCTTGTTTCTTGACTTTATCTATACTGCAAGATGCAAGCTTAAGTAAGATCCTAGGTACTCGATAATAACCACCTCTCCCAGAAGTCTTACTACTTCATAAATCCAAAGAAAGAACCAAATATTAATCATATTTAGAAGAAGTGATTATTTAATTAACCGTTGTGGGGTAAGGCAGAAACAGGTGCATCGGAAAAATTTAAAATTAGGATTTGGCAATCCAACTCATACTTTGAGTCAGTAGCATGTGCAAAACATAGTGAGTAGAGGCTTGATGATGGATTACTTATCATATATAGAATCCTTCGTCTCTAGAGTGCTACTCCGCAGTTCAAGCTTTTGGCCAACATCCTTACTAGTTTCATCAGTTAATGCAAGAATCATATGCAAATAGTATACACCGAGAGATTCCATCTTGTATACTATCGGTTAGCTAATCCAATAATATTGGTTAGCATCATGTTTATCACTAATATAGATACACCGCTGAGAGAATACGGCTCTAATATTATTTGAAAGAATCTGAGCATCCAGCTTAAAACCTTAAGCAATAGGTGGAACGGAGTCCCAGAACTTTATAAGACTCTTTGATGCCCGTTTATACACGACATAGTTCATCTACATAACTCAACCAAAAGAAAAGAAACCTAAATGAACTTGGGAGAAGTCAAACCTCAATGATAAAAGCTTACCTATTATCATCAAATTCATTAGTTCCATAGTCCAACTGTGTAGAGATGGCCATAGTAGGTTCAAGTTGAGCACATTGAATAAGAAAGGGCATGACTGCACTCAAATAAGGAAGAAAATCCTGTCCAAGGCAATGAAAAATTCTACTATATGCCTGCAATGAAATAAAGAAAATAAAGAGAGGCCAATCTGAAAAGAAACTTTGATATTAAAATAGAGAAATTAACACATACTATTAGCAAGTAATTAATAAGAGGACCATCCCCTTTCGCTTGTACTCCTTGTAATGACATAAGCACTTCCATAACCTTTAGTGACAACAACAGAAAGGAAATAAATAATAAGTAAGCTCTATGTTGAGAAATGACCAAAGGAAAATATCACACCAGCATATATCAAGACAAGAAAAAGAATTCCAGGAGAGACGGAAAGGTACCCCTGACATTATTTAGCTGCACAAAAATTGCTGAAAGATGTAATAACTTAAACAAGAGTAATCTATACTATGGTTTGACTACAGTAAAGCCATCTGCCAAAGTATAACAAATAAAACAAGAACGAAGCAATCCTGACCAATAGCATCAATATACGTGTTCAGTATCCCATGAGTAGGGCATCCCAGTACCCAAGGCATCCCGTGTTCATGCAGGGTCCGTGGAAGGGCCACACCCCAAGGGGTGTTATATAGACAACTTACCCTAATGTAAGCATTAGTGGATGCTTTCACGGCTTGGACCTATAGGTCACACAGAGACAAGATGGAACCAAAAAAGATGTCTTCAGTATCCCATTAGTATGGTGTCAATATACGTGTTTAATCAATGGCATCAATATACGTTTTCAATACAATGGCATAATTGGTAGAAAACCTGCTTTTCGTCTCCCCTAAATTTCTCTTTGCCAACAGCCATCGCAATAGAGCCTATGCACTCTATTGCAGGTTGAAGAATGAGATTAGATTTCAGATCTGTGTTCCTCAGGACAGTTTTCAAGTGTGACATAACAGTGTCATAATAGGTTCCGAAGTGCTCCTGTTGACGTATAAAATATTAACCTTCAAGATATCAGTAGAAATAGAATTGAGGAAAAAAGAAATGCACCAGTTAATACCTTAACAGAATGAGATATACTAGTTATTGCATTTAATGCTTGTTGTTGAACTATTGGTTTGTCATTCTGCATTTCAAGCAACAAAAGGCCGAAAAAGATATCATTAATCTCTTGCACTTGTCAGCAGTGAAGTACCTACAATATGGTGCCTCTATATTCGCACACCTGTAGAAGTACAAGCAGTTTGCTAACTGCTCCATCTAGGTAAGATATTGAAGTTTCTGGCTTGCCGAACAAACAGAGGAAGCAGAGAGCTCTAGTGGAAGACGCCTATAGAAATGCCAAAAGAAAGTAAAAAGACCAAATTAGTTGGCATCAGCGACTGAATGGAGGAGTAATGTCGCATCTATCAAATCTTTAGCCTTATGATTTATTTCCAAGCTTTCCCCTGACATTCAGTCATAATTACTTCCTCTATGATCTAATATATTACAATCATTCAATGTTCTTGTAAAGTCAGCAAGAGAGCTCTTATTGCAACCAAAATAATGTCAAAATAAAATTTTTGAGAATACATTGTTGAAGCCAAAGATAAAACTTTAATACTAACTGTGCAAAATTCCAGAAGTGATGTTACACAATACATCCTTAATTTGCCTCATGTAGCAGAAAACCACAAGTTACTGAGGAACAATTGGGAACAAGCATTATGACTAAGCAAATGAAGCCATATATTAGCGACTTCTCTGAGTATGTCAAATATTACATAAAGAAATCAAGCAGAATGCAATAAGATGAGTGGACTGATAAAGAGCCAACTCCGACAGCAGTAAAATATTTAGTTTTAAGCCCAGAATCCCCAGGAAACTACTCAAGTATCTGTGAACAAAAACCCAAACTTTTAAAATTGAAGGCATATTCCAGAAGTAATGTTACACAAATACATCCTTAATTTGCCTCATGTAGCAGAAAACCACAAGTTACTGAGGAACAGTTGGGCACAAGCGTTATGACTAAGCAAACGAAGCCATATATACCCAAGCAGCTTCTCAGAGTATGATTACATAAAGAAATGAAGCAAATGCAATAAGATGAGTGGCCTGATAAAGAAACTACTCAAATATTCTCTCTGTGGACAAAAACAAAACTTTTAAAATTGAAGCCATATTAAACCTAGGTAAGGTTAAAGATTTTAATTGTATTGTATATGCAATCCCCTTGTAAAGGTGCAGTTAGGAAAATGACTTTTGCTGGTTGTTTCTTGTATCAATGATTAATCTAAGCTATTTTTAGTTTGACATTGTTCTTTGGGAAAACTTGCAGCATCCTTAAATTGTACAAAACACATAGAACAGACCTGCACTTGTGGATGAAAATCATCCATAGCTGCAGTTAATGCAAGGAATATTTTGTTATGATATCGTTCTTGCATATATGGACGGAAGTCAATCAACAATGAGGAAATTGCCCAACAAGCAGCCCATCTGACTCGAGGATGAGGATCTTTGAAACAATTAAGAACCATATCAACCACCTGCTCCAGATTCTTCATCATCACCTGTAATAGCAAAGAAGCCATGAATCCAAGGTATTCGCCTAAGAGAAAACAAAATCCATGAGATGACTTTAAACAATAAACATAATATAAAGTATTCTGGTAAATAAATAGGACGAGGGCAAACTATCTTATAAATTTAAGCAGTTTTCCAGCAAAAACCACAGCTTAAATGCTACGAGTTGAAATAATATCTGTTATAATTAAACTATAGACATTATAAATACAGAAATAAGATATGTATTGTTGTACGGTACAACTTGTACCTTTAAGCAACCTTTAGCAATGAAAGCAAGTGCAAAGATAGCTGCATGGCGCTTCTCCCACTCTGAGGAATCCAAGTAAGTGCATAGCTGCTCTATGGCAATATGAGCAATAGATTTACCTCCTAATGCACTAGAAAACCGATCTAAACACTCTTTACCAAATCGGAAGTTACTTGTTTCCCCTGTATCATCTTTCATGATCTCGACACTATGCCAAGCAGGGTCATCCTTAACATCTAGTAATAACTTCAATAACAATGCAAAACATCTGTTAATAAACAAGGGCAGCCTCTTCATCATACCTGGGGCCTTCTTTCTCGTCTCAACCAGAGTTATCAAAAATTCAATTGCCAAGTGCCTGGTCGCCTCTTTCAAACTCTCATCCTCTGCCATCTCAACCATGGTAGACACCACATCCCTTAGCTGCCTCCTCAAGAACCTAGGCTCATCCTTCGCAAACTTTATGAAACGTATCAGCACGTCGTGTGCTGCGACCTCCTCATCACTTTTGCTCAATATATCTGTCAACCTCCTCAGTAGAGCTGGCAATAGGTCTTGAAAGCGCTCCTTTTGCTTTGAATTTGATACGCATTGAAATTGAATGAAGGTGATCGCAGCAATCATGCCCGCAATCCTATAATCAAGATCGAGGGTATCATCATTTAGTGTATTAAGTAACTGTGAGTGCACATGTTTTACCCAAGGGACAACTGTATCGCCTAGGTCGTGAGCTAGTTGCCCAAATATAGAGGAAGCTGACTCTATTAACTTGTACGAAGATGAATCAAGGCATTGGTACAAGAATGGCAACAGTTCAGGCCAGTTGTTGCGGGGGAGAAGTGAAACTGCTAGACCCGAAACAGTGTCAACGAGGTGTTTGAGGATGGATTCAGATTCTTCAATAGAGATACGCTCAAGGAGAATAGCTTTGATGGTGGATTGAGTTGATTCACTTAGATTCCACCAAGTGAACAAGTCATTATCATCAGTGAGCAGCTTCCTAAGGAAGACAGCACACATTTCACGGGAATCAATGTCAGAAGAGCAGATAAAGATAGAAAGCTTAATAGCAATGGAGTCAGGATCATCTGTGCTGCGCATGGATTCGGAAATAAATTTTTCGAACGGAACATCCATTACTGTATTTTGAGAGAGAGAGAGAGGAGTATGGAATTGGTTGGAATGTGGTGTATCTGACATTAAATCAAATGAATATGTAGAAAAGATGTTTCCTTCGAGAATCGAGATCATACATACTAAGGTCAAATCTTCTTGGTTTTCAAAAATTACTAAGAGCCCTTTTGTGCATAAGAATTTTTTTACTTTTTTTATAAAACAATTCACTTTTTTAAAAAAAAAAATTAATATTTGACTATATAGTTTTTAATTTTCACTTGAAGATAAATTAATAATTTTTGAAAATTTAAAAAACTTCAAAAAGCTGTTTTCCAAAATTTTTATTCAAGTCATTCACAAAATTTCAAAAACAACTCAAATTATATTCATGTTCAAACATAACTCTAATTTTCAAATATCATTTTCACTTGAATTTTTTTAAAACTTTTTTTTTTTGGAAATTTACAATTCTTATGTCCAAATGCCCACTGAGGCACTTAAGTAAGGCTCTTAATATCAAATAAGAAAGTTTTTGACTATTTTACCGTTATTTATATCTTAAAATATAATATCTCTTCATTTAATAACTGCTGATAATTAAGGTTAGAATAGGAAAAAAATAATTAATTTACTCTTGAATTTATAAAATAAAAAATAATTTGACACAGCTATTTTTAGAAACCCCTAAAGATAATGTAATACGGAATGTAATACTCCTCATTAAAAACACGGGTAGTTAATTCAATTGCAAAAAAAGAAAAGAGAGAAAGATAACAACTAATATATATATATAATATAAAGCATGGTTTTAGATGTGTGACGTGGCACATCTCATTGCCCAGGATTTTCATTTATCTTTTTTCTCCAATTTTTAGGTTTTCCTCCTATTTCTCCATTTACCTAATTAATAACCAACAAAATCCAAACGTCACGGTCACAGGAAACACAACATTTCACTTATTCAAGAAACCCAACCGTTTCTTTTTCCTTCAATTGAGAATTGATGTTATATATTAACGCCTTTCTGTCTTCTTTCGCAGTCCATTCAAAAGTAGATTTTCATGTACTGGCAATTTGCCACAGGTTAAATCATGACGGCTGGAAGATACATTCGATTGACGATTACCAGCCGGCTGCCGGGAAGTTGCGAACTTCCGAAGAACATAACAAAGAGCCTCCAAAGTGAAAAGTAATTTCCATGTAAGAATCATTTGTTTGTTCTTTTTTGCATAGTTAGTACTGTTGAAATATTTTTTTAGTTCTTCTTTGTTTCCCATTGTAATCCTTTGCCCTCTATTTTGGTTATTTTTATGAAAGGTGAAGCTTTTTTGTTTTGGTCAATTTTGTGAACGACTGAGAGATGATTTTGCATTGTTCTCTGTCTGCGTTGTTTCACAACTTCAATGACAAGAGTATTTTTTGGTGATTCCTAATCCTTCTCTCCCAGGTTTCAAATTTTTGGATGTCAGAAATTGCTCGCTGCAAGTATGCAACTGACGCTCTTGGGATCTGCCTATAAATTGGTTTTTTACATAGAATTGATTTTTTATCGCACAAAATGGCTACAGTCGTCGCCATTAATCTATGTTGGCGAACTTGCTACATTTTCTACTTCTTAAAAGGTTATTTTCATGCATCATCAGAATCGATTTTTTGAATGTTTATCTAATCAACTGCATCCAGTTTGTTTTTTATAATTGCTTGTGAGCTTTGAATTTACTAATTCATATAAGATTTACTCATTATCAGTCCATAATTCAAATTGATAACTTACTAATTTCTTCATAGGGTAAAAGGTTATCTCTTTGGAAAAAAAAACATGAAATATTCTCATATTTTGTGATTTATTACTAACATCTTAGATGTTAGGTATATATAAAAGTATTTTTGTAAAAGTGGATCCCTTTGAGGAAGAACTTGGGAAACTCATTAATATAAAATAAATGAATAACTCTGGAAAAAGGAAGTCAAATCTGGTCGTTTAGCATAAATGGACCAGTTGGGCATGATAATGGAAGTCCGATGAGTTCATGATTAGCCATTCTGAACATTGTAGTGTATAGCCATTGACTTGTACTCCAACAATTGTTTGATTCTGAAGAGGAACTTGTCTTTTCTCTAACGAAGAATACTCCTGATTTATGATAAAGAAATCATGGAATATTTGTTAACACTTATAATTACAGGGCAAACAACATCTGCAAATATGTGATGTGGATCATCAAGTATTAGGAATATATTACTTATATGGTTTGCATTAGTTTATGAGATGCAATGACATTTCTTTGTAGAAACCACAAAATTTAAAAGTAATGGTCGGGAGAAGTTAATTTTGTTAATTTTCTTTCTGTTTTTTCCCTCCATAACAAATAGTTGTTTCCAAGAAAAATTCCAGCAAGGAAAAACTATTTTCAAGCGAGTCTTGATGGCCAAATTATTCTAGAATCTTAAAAGTAAGGATACATAGAAGTTAACTTTGTTAAACACATGATACAACCGCAGGTTATCAAGTGACTTCATGTGTTAATTATTTGTCCTCATTTTTTCTCTTCCTTTCGTTTCCCTTGAAGTTGTGTATTGGTCAGTCATTTATCAAGTAGATTGTGGGTGATATTAACTTTACTTAAGTGAGTTTTTATTCAGTTTGAGATAGTGAACTGAATGAGATTTCTTTTTGCAGGCTTCAAAGTTCACAATGACTTTAGTTCAAGTCTTTATACGTTTGTTGCATATCTATCGAAATCTATAAACATGGATTTGCCTTCACATCATGCTGGGTGGAAAGAATTTTAAAGACCACGCATGTTATGCATTAGGGATTAGTGAAGTGCATGATTAATGATCGTCAATAATCATTTTTCTAATTTTATGATTTGAATGAAATAAATTTGAGAATTATGGAGTCAGAATAAATATACGTATTAGTATGCATATACACAAAAAAATTTGTCTCTCATATCTCGACCAAACTAACTAGGAGATCATATATATAATTTACTATTTTCTTATGACCGCCTGAAGCACGGACAAATTGACTAATAAATAAATAAAAAAGAGTATTTAATGGCCTTAACTCATCAGCACATTGATAGGGCATTAGGAGAAATCTATATATATTTAAAAGCCAAAGACAAAAACCTCTCCTTAAGCCAAGTGTCATAATCAGAATATGCCACATGGTAGTTTAGGACAAGCCTCCAAAAAATAGGAGCTATAAATAAATTATTTGAAAAAAAGACTACTTCAAAACTAATAGAGTTAGTTAATACACCGTTAAAAAGAAGTAAAATATTTAATGCCAACAATTATTTCTAATAACCGGTCCACCTTTTGAGAAGTGTTTGGGAATTTATATTTTTTTAAAGTTATTAAATTTTATATATATATATATATATATATATATATATATATATATATATATATATATATATATATATATATATATATATATATAAAAGTTATAGTATTCAATATTTTCATTAGTATAATTAAACTTCAATGTAAATAGTGAGTTTTCTTATTTATATAATTTCTTTAAATTTAAAAGTAAGGTGGTGTTATGAAATAATATAAGAACAAGAACAATAGAGAGAAAAGTAGAGAGAGAGAGGAATATTCTTATTGATACTTAGGGGTGATTTACAATGGGAGAGGACCCCTTTATTTATAGGCATAGAGAATTCACATGGGTAAATATTAAAGAACTAGAAAGTTCTTTACGAATTCTCTTGTATTACTTGTTCTCATTAATTAATTGACCAACTAAAGAGTTCGGGTTGAATCCCATAAATTCTGGAAATATCAAAGGTGAATATGGGCTCATTCACCTGCCATGTATACCACATATGATGCATCTATGATATGGTTACATGCGCAATTGTTATTAACCCGCAGCCTGGCCGGTGCTTGCGAGGTAAATTGCTCAGTAATCTAACTTCGAGCATAATTTCCAGATTCTCTATTCAAGATAGTTCATCTTGATAAGTTGGTTTATATCATAGTTGGTTTAGCAAGATAATTATTGAGTGCCTCCACTTAATAGCTAAACTGTTTCTTATGAGAACAAAGTTATATATATCAGTTTGATATACGTTGTATACGAGAGTATATTATATTCTCCCCTCACAAGTGGTTCATGGTCAGGAACCAAATAATTTCATCGTATTATTATTGATGTGCGGTGTATATTTTCATTAATACCATAATGCACAAAGATGGACTCTCAAAGTTGAGGAAACAAGTTAGCTTTTCTAACATGAGGGGGAGACATGATAGATCCTCGAATATCATAATATGAACCTGAAGTTCATAAAAGGATAATTCAATTGCAACATATTGCAAAGCATGCTATACGCATTTGCTGACCAAAAGAAAGTAACTATATTTTCACTGCAAATGCTCATATTAAGTCCCAGAAGGACAAAGTCTTTGATACGCTTAAAGCGTATAGACAAATTGGTTTCAAAATAACTTCTTAATAAAGAAGATGAGCAAATGATCAAAGTGATCATAATTGGGAGGCAAGTGATCTAGAAGATCACATGACATAACACTTCATAAAATCTCATGAGAGATTCAGGTACCTGAATATATGAATAAAGAGATCTCCATGTTATGTCTTTATGAAAATTTACTGGAACCGATATAAAATGTTCGTCGACGACATCTATGATAGCACTAAATATCGATGAGGATCTTATGTTTGTCGAATACAAACAAAGGCTAAATGGAAGAGATACAATTCAAGCAGAATTGATTCCATATGAAAGACATGTAGTTTTGGACATGTAGTTCAAATACTTGAAAGTATAAAGTCAATGATTGAAGTTGCTTGAAGCATATACAATTCTTGGTCCTGAAGTACCACATCCTAAGTGCAACTTGTGTACATATGTATCTTGCTATAACAATAAGCATGATGGCATCGAGAATACCTCTATGGAGATATTGAAGAGTCATTCCACGACATTATATGAAGATGTTCACATCTATCAAGAATGATAATTTCAAGGTGCGGAATATTTATTCAAATCAATATGGCTGATTTATTTATTAAATCTCTACAAAAGATCGTTTTGAAGATGGTGCACAAGATTGGAATGCAAATGCTCAAGGATGTGAATTGATGCTCTTTTCAGGGGGAGTTAATGCGCGTTGCACTCTTTTTCCCTTACAAGGTTTTTCCCACTGGGTTTTCCTTGCAAGGTTTTTAACAAGGCAACCAATAGGTGCATTTGTAAATATGTGTACTCTTTTTCCTTTTCTATAATTTTTTCCCATTGGGTTTTGTTTTAGTTAAGGTTTTAACGAGGCATATTATTGAATAGACATTCAAGGGGGAGTGTTATAAATATAATCCTATTTAAGGTGAATGTCTATATTTAGAAAGATTCTAGGGTTTACTACTTGGTGGCTAAGTCACCACCTCCCTATAAATAAAGGGGTTCTATTCCATTGTAAACCATCCCAAAAGTATCAATAAGAATACTCCTCTCTCTACTTCTCTCTCTATTGTTCTTGTTCTTGTATTATTGTTCTTGTTCTTATATTATTTCATAACACTAATTTAAATGTAAATTATAGTATTCAGTAATTTTTAAAATAAAAAAAAAGTTAGGAAAAGTTAAAATAAAAAAAATTAACAATAGAAAAACAAAAAAACTAACTAACCTCCTACGTGCCTCACCCCCACATCCCCTAACTCCCCACGTCCTATTCCCAATTCTCCCTCAAACCTACGTTCTCCATTCACAATAGGAGGAACAAGGTAAAATACTACTATTACTATTCTACATAAAGGAAAAAGGAGAACGACATCCGGCAAGAATTTATCTGCCAACGCCTCCTGCTTCTTCTTCTGCTTCAAAAAATCACGGCAACCAAACCACCATTAAAGGATGTCGAACAATCTTCAAACCAACCGAAAATACAAATAAATTGCTTCTTCTTTGCTAAAAAAGTAGCATCTCCAAAGTTGAGTTCGTCGGGGTCGAGGTCGCCAACTTGGTTTTCGAGCCTTCACAGATATCACCGGCAAATAGTACATCTGCTTGAAGAATTGCACTTGAGGAAGGCAGATAAAGTTGTGGAGATTGATTAGAAGAAATTTCAACCTTTTGTTTGGAGTATTGTTGTAAAAACTGATATTACTACAACTCGCTATCGCCTGCCAAAGATATATCTGTTTTAAAGGACGGACTAAAACTTCGACAAATCACTCTAAAAGTTGAGGGTAAAAATCACTCTAAGTATGTTTGTGATTTATGCAAGTCTGAAGCCTTTAATCGGAAAAAAGTCTATTACTCCATCTTCAATTGGAAGTATTATATTGGTTCCCACTTGCCAAGCCTCTTGCAAGTAAGCCCATATTTTACCCCCTCTTTCAGTCTAATTGATGATTGTATTTTTTTTCCTTATGGAATTTTGTGAAGGATCATATTTAAAAAAAATTATGCATGTTATAAAATAGAGTGAATGTTTAAGAGTTTTAGCTTGAAGCTAAGTCATTCCTCTTCCTATAAATAGAGGTGCTCTCTACCATTGTAAATCACCCCAAGTATTAATAAGAATACTTCTCTCTCTCCCTATTCTCTCTCTATATTGTTCTTATTCTTGCATTATTGTTCTTGTCTTTATATTATTTCATAACACGTTATCAGCACGAGACTCTACCGTCTCAAGAACCATTCTCGAGAAATCTAAGGTATTTCCCTCTTCCTACTTTAATTTTTGATTATGTCTGACATTACGAAAAGAAAGTTCGTTGCCCTTGAAATTTCGGGCAAGAACTATATGACATTGGTGTTGGATGCTGAAATCCACTTAGATGCTATGGGTCTCGGAGACACCATCAAAGATAGAGAAAAAGCATCCACCCAAGAATGTGCGAAGGCCTTGATTTTCTTGCGCCACCACCTTGATGAAGGTTTGAAGATTGAATATCTCACCGTCAAGGATCCACTCATCTTGTGGAACGGCTTAAAGGAGAGATATGACAACCTGAAGTTGGTCACTCTGCCACAAGCACGATATGATTGGGCTCATCTGAGGCTCCAGGACTTTAAGTCCGTTTCTGAATATAATTCTGCTATGTTCAGAATTACTTCTAAATTGAAGCTATGCGGGGATAATATCTCCGATTATGATATGCTTGAGAAAACGTTTACAACGTTTCATGCCTCCAATATAGTACTGCAACAACAGTACAGAGAGAAAGGCTTTACAAAGTACTCTGAACTGATTTCTCTTCTACTAGTGGCTGAGCGAAATAATGACCTGCTCATGAGAAATCATGAAAATCGACCCACTGGGTCTACACCACTGCCTGAAGCAGATAAGGTGCACTCTCATTATGCCAAACATGAAAAGGACCATGGTCATGGTCGTAAACGGGGTCATAGCCAGGGACGTAGACAAGGAAGAAATTCCAATGAAGTCCGTCACCCCCCCGAAGAGAGATAACCGCCGAAAGCAGAAATGGGGTCATGAAGATCCTAAGGCAACTGGTTCAGAAACTATATGTTATCATTGCGGTGGGAAAGGGCACTGGTCAAAGACTTGCCGTATACCAAGACACTTGGTTGACCTTTATCAAGCATCTCGAAAGAGAAAAGGCCCTGAAACAAATTTTGTCTATGACGACAATGAGGACATCACCCACCTGGATGTGGCAGACTTCTTTGAGCAACCCGAGGGGAAAATAGACCACCTAATCGGCGATGGGTCCGTGATGAAAGAAGATGGAGTTATTTGATTTTGTTCTACTTATTTGTATTAGTTAGTGAATAAACTAATAGTCATTAGTATTAGCTCGTATTAGTTAGTTCATGATGCAATGTTAGCAGTAGTTCTTTAGAATATCTTCAATATGCTCAAATATCAATAAAAAATTTTACTTTCCAGTAGAGGTAATCGACTAACCTGAAAAACTAGCCGGTTATCTCATATTTCGCATAAAAACTGCAAAACAATCGATTGTCAATGATCAACAATCGATTATCTTTAAAACAGTGTAATCTGGAATTTTTCAAAAATCATCCACAATCGATTGTCTTTGTCTAACAATCGATTGTCGTTAAGACAGTGTAATCTGGAATTTTTAAAAAATCATCCACAATCGATTGTCTTTGTCTAACAATCGATTGTCGTTAAGACAGTGTAATCTGGAATTTTTCAAAATAGCCAACAATCGATTGTCTATACTTAACAATCGATTGTCTTAAAACAGTGTGCTCTGGAATTTTTGAAAATAGCCAACAATCGATTGTCTATGCATAACAATCGATTGTCTTAAGACAGTATGATCTGAAGTTTTTCAAAATAGCAAATAATCGATTGTGTGTGTTTAACAATCGATTGTCAGTGTTCAACAATCGATTGTTTGTGTTTAACAATCGATTATTTGAAGAAAACGTTTAAACTGAAGTTTTCAAACTGCAAAGTAATGGATAACATATCTGATTTTGTTAGTCAACTGTTAGCAGCAGATTTTGAAAATATTATGTGACACAAAAGAATTGAACTTGTTTATTCTTATATTCTTGCATCTCTTTTGTATGTCAAACTATGGGATAGCAAATATGGATATCTCACAAAGCGAACTTGGATCAACATCCAACTGTAAAAGTATTTGCCTAGTTGATTCATGTACTACACATACAATACTCAAAGAAAGGAAGTATTTCTCTCAACTAAATATGTGTAAGGCAAACGTTACTACAATCTCTGGAAGTAGTAAATTGATTGAAGGCTCCGGAAGAGCAATTGTAACTCTGCCCAAGGGCACGACGTTAATCATAGAGAATGCAATGTTCTCCTCCAAGTCTAAGAGAAACTTGTTGAGTTTTAAAGATGTACGCCGGAATGGCTATCATATTGAGACAATGGATGAAGATAATCTTGAATATCTCGTCATCACAAAGAATGTCTCCGGCCAAAAGAGGGTTATTGAGAAATTCCCGTCTTTTACTTGTGGCCTGTATTGGACAAGAATTAGTGCAATTGAGGCACATTCAACAGTAAACCAAAGGGTTACTGATTCCAATACCTTTGTTCTTTGGCATGATCGATTGGGACACCCAGGATCGGTCATGATGAGACGGATTATAGAAAGCTCATATGGGCATCCGTTAAAGAATTTCAAAATTCTTTCGAATAATGAATATCCTTGCACTTCGTGTTATCAAGGCAAGATGATTATCAGGCCATCACCAACAAAGGTTGGGACTGAGTCACCCACGTTTCTGGAACGTATACAAGGGGACATTTGTGGACCTATTCACCCACCTAGTGGGTCGTTTAGGTATTTCATGGTCTTGATAGACGCATCCTGTAGATGGTCTCATGTGTGCCTGTTGTCATCACGCAACCTTGCGTTTGCGAAATTAATGGCACAAATAATTCGACTACGAGCACAATTTCCAGATAATCCAATCAAGTCCATTAGACTGGATAATGCTGCTGAGTTTACATCCCAAGCATTTAATGATTATTGCTTATCAATCGGGATAAAAGTTGAACATTCTGTAGCTCATGTTCACACCCAAAACGGTCTTGCAGAATCGTTAATTAAACGCCTGCAGTTGATTGCAA
Organism: Nicotiana benthamiana; assembly: GCA_034376525.1. NCBI lineage: Eukaryota > Viridiplantae > Streptophyta > Magnoliopsida > Solanales > Solanaceae > Nicotiana > Nicotiana benthamiana. The sequence continues at coordinate 141,699,276 of CM067330.1, read as the reverse complement.
GGCCATTACTTATGAGAACGAGGCTGCCCACTTCGGTATGGGGTCACGCCATCTTACATGCAGCAATGCTAATTCGTCTCAGACCGACGAATTACCACAAGTATTCCCCGTTGCAATTGGTTTTGGGTCATGAACCCAATATATCCCATTTAAGGATTTTTGGATGCGCAGTATATGTGCCTATTGCACCGCCATCCCGCACCAAAATGGGTCCGCAAAGAAGGTTAGGAATATATGTTGGCTTTGAATCGCCCTCCATCATTCGCTACCTCGAAACATTGACAGGCGACTTGTTTACTGCACGATTTGCAGACTGTCGATTTGATGAGTCACTTTTCCCAAAATTAGGGGGAGAAGTTGGTGAAACCAAACGGAAAATTTTGTGGAAAAATGCATCATTATCTCATCTTGATCCACATACCTCTATTTGTGAAAGAGAGGTACAAAAGATTATCCATTTGCAAAGAATAGCAAATCAAATGCCTGACGCATTTACGGACTTGAAAAGGATAACGAAATCCCACATTCCCGAGGAAATGTTCCAATCCGTATTGATGTCCCTGTTGGACAATCATCTAGTGTCATATCCAATGAGTCGAATGCACGCCTGAAGCGTGGCAGACCATTAGGTTCCAAAGATCGAAATCCTAGAAAGAGGAAAAAGAACGATCAAAATGACACCACGAAAGAATCTCATGATTTAACAAATTCTGAGATTCATGAAGAATCCATTGAGCCCGAGACTCTGGAAAATACGGAACTATCCCTAAATCCAATTAATATTGAGGCAAATATTAATCGAGTGGATATTGTGGTGGATAATGCCTTTGCTTATAATGTAGCATCTAGCATCATGCAAGAATGTGAGGATCTCGAACCTCAATCTGTTGAAGAATGTCGAAAAAGACAGGATTGGCCAAAGTGGCAAGAAGCAATTCAATCAGAATTGAATTCGCTGGCAAAACGTGAAGTTTTAGGCCCTATAGTTGAAACACCTAATGGTGTTAAGCCTGTCGGCTATAAATGGGTCTTTGTACGCAAAAGAAATGAGAAAAACGAGGTACAAAGATATAAGGCACGCCTTGTTGCACAAGGTTTTTCTCAAAGGCCTGGTGTCGATTATGAAGAGACATATTCGCCTGTAATGGATGCGATAACCTTTCGTTATCTCATAAGTTTCGCTGTCCATGAAAAGCTTGACATGCACTTAATGGATGTGGTTACTGCCTATCTTTATGGCTCACTTGATAATGAGATATACATGAAAATTCCCGATGGACTCAAGGTGCCAAACGCGCACAACTCAAAATCTCGGGAAATGTTCTCAATTAAATTGCAAAGATCCTTGTATGGTCTAAAGCAATCTGGACGAATGTGGTATAATCGTCTTAGTGAGTACTTGTTAAAAGAAGGCTATATAAATGACGCCATTTGCCCGTGTGTTTTTATAAAGAAAACAACATCGGAATTTGTTGTACTTGCCGTATATGTTGATGACATAAACCTTATTGGAACCCCTATAGAACTCCAAAAGGCAATTGATTATCTAAAGGATGAATTCGAGATGAAAGATCTCGGAAAGACTAAACTATGTCTTGGTTTGCAAATTGAATATTTGGCAAACGGAATTTTTGTTCATCAATCTACCTATACAGAAAAGGTACTGAAACGGTTTTACATGGATGAAGCATATCCTTTAAGTACACCGATGGTTGTTCGATCACTTGATGTGAACAAAGATCCATTCCGACCACAAGAAAGGAATGAAGAGCTACTTGGTCCTGAAGTACCATATCTTAGCGCAATTGGCGCACTAATGTACCTTGCAAATACTACAAGACCTGACATATCCTTTTCAGTTAATGTCTTAGCAAGATTTAGCTCGGCTCCCACGAGGAGACACTGGAATGGGATCAAACACATATTGCGGTACCTAAAGGGAACTACCGATATGGGCTTATTTTATGGCAAGAATTGCAGCCCGGATCTTGTTGGTTATGCTGATGCTGGATATTTGTCCGACCCACACAAGGCTCGATCTCAAACGGGTTATGTGTTTACCTGTGGAGAAACCGCCATATCTTGGCGATCGACTAAGCAATCAATTGTGGCTACTTCATCTAATCATGCCGAGATAATTGCTATTCATGAAGCAAGTCGGGAGTGTGTGTGGTTAAGTTCGATAATACATCATATCCAAGACAAATGTGGTTTGAAGTGTGATAAACTACCCACAACTTTGTATGAAGACAATGCAGCATGTATAGCTCAATTGAAGGGAGGATTCATAAAAGGAGATAGAACGAAGCATATTTCACCAAAGGTATTCTTTACACATGATCTTCAAAAGAATGGTGATATCAATGTTTAACAGATTCGTTCAAGCGACAATATGGCTGATTTGTTTACAAAATCTCTACCAAAGTCAACCTTCAAGAAGCTAGTTCACAAGATCGGGATGCGAAGACTTAAGGACATAAATTGATGTTCTTATCAGGGGGAGTTTAATGCGCGTTGCACTCTTTTTCCCTTACAAGGTTTTGTCCCACCGGGTTTTCCTTGCGAGGTTTTTAACGAGGCAACCAATAGGCGCATATTCAAACATGTGTACTCTTTTTCCTTTCTTTAATTTTTCCCAATGGGTTTTGGTTTTAAGGTTTTATGAAGCACATTATTGAATAGACATTCAAGGGGGAGTGTTATAAAATAGAAGTCTATTTAGAGTGAATGTCTAAGAGTTTTAGCTTGAAGCTAAGTCATTCCTCTTCCTATAAATAGAGGTGCTCTCTACCATTGTAAATCACCCCAAGTATTAATAAGAATACTTCTCTCTCTCCCTATTCTCTCTCTATATTGTTCTTATTCTTGCATTATTGTTCTTGTCTTTATATTATTTCATAACAATGCAGTAGATTTAAATTATTGTTTTGTACTGTTCTTAGCACATAATGCAGTCCTACAAGTGCTACAACTGACGAGGCTTGAGTATGATTTCAAGTTATGATTATTATTTTTGAATTTAAATATCTATAGAAAATGAAAATAATAAAATAAAATAAAATAAAAACTACCATATATATATATATATATATATATATATATATATATATATATATATATATATATATATATATATATATATATATATATATATATATATATATATATATATATATATATATATATATATATATATATATATATATGTATGTATTAATTGGTTACTTTATTTGGATTAATATATATAGATAACTTATAATTAAATATAAAAAATTGCAACTAAATATAAAATAAAAATAACTTTAAAATAAATAAATAAATAAATAATGAATTACCAATTCAAAATTGGGAGTAGTTTCAAATTGGAGTTTTAAAAATTATCTTAAAATTAAAAAAGCGCAAAATAAAGAAATTAAAAAACTTTCAGAGAAATATTAAAAAAGTAATATGCTAATAAATATTTCTATTAAAATGTAATAATATTAAATATTAGATGATATAATAAATAAAAATACATAACCAAAAATTTATTCAATATATATATATATATATATATATATATGTGTGTGTGTGTGTGTGTGTGTGGTGTGTGTGTGTGTGCACGCGCGTGTGTGTGTGTGAGCACGTGATTTCTGCCATGTATATGAATTATTCTCATAAAATCAAATAAATGATTTTTCTTTACTTTTACAATTTTTGTTGCATTTTGAGTCGTCTTCTAATAATGATTGCATTTTATTTGTGCATGTTAATTCATATGAAAATACTAAAAATATGCATTTGCATGTAGTATATAGTTTTATCTCTTTAGGGTTAATTAGGGATTAATTTGTTTTAGAACAAAACATGAAAAATCACAAAATAGTTCACTTTGGAATTTTAATTCTTTTAATTGTGAGTTTATCGTAAAATAGTTTTAAATAATTTTTAAATTTAATTAATTTATCTTTGGAATATTAGGACTTTATTTTAATTTTTTTGTACATTTATAAAACTAGAAAAAATGATAAAAAATACAAAAAAGAAAAAAAAAAGAAAAGGGAAACAATTTGAAAAAAGGGAAAAAACCAAAGAAATACAAAGGGAGGGGCTGCCCAGACTTGGGCTCGAATTAATCCCCCCACCCCATGCCCAAGTGCATTTTCCTCAGACTAGCCCAATACCTTAACCCCTAACCCGGTCCGCTTGTGTAGTAAGCAAAACAACATCGTTTTCTTGAAACGATCTCAGCCGTTAGATCTTGATCCAACGGACCGATTTGTCCTAGGAAAGTTTATATATATATGTCCGAACCAGGCCCCCCACCTCGCTCAGTCATCTCCCTCACACCCCTATCCCTCATGAACCCTAATTCTGCCGCCACCAAATCCCATCGCCCTAGGGTGGCGGCGCCACCTCCAATCACCACCAAAATAACACCCCAAGACCGCCTCACCACCCTCATCTCGAATCCATGATTATTATACATCGAATCATTCCCCAGCTGCTCGAATCCTGAATCAAAGATTCCGGCCCAAATGCAAATTTGTCCGAAAATTCCCAAATTCGTATCGTACCCTCTAATGACCCCCCCCCCCCCACCTTGAATCTCTAGTCGAAACCCTTCAAAACCCTCTAGAATTCATCAAGTTGGAAAGGCTAGGGCTCATAAGTTTTGAGTTTGTTTTGAAGAGCTTGTGAAGTCGAGCCGATTTTTCGTTAATGTTATTTTCCTATTCTAGTTGTAATGGGCAAAGTAACATTAACGGGGCGTTGATTCTATGGCAAGTTTGTTCCGGGAAGAATTCGGGGTGAGTTTTCTTTATTAGTTCTTTTAGTTTAATTAGTTTCTTGCCTATTTACTCTTCCCCTTGCGCTTCTGATAAGTTTGATTGATAATATAATTAGTTTAGTTAGGCCGTTTTTTATTTCCAATCCTTTGTTCATGCTTGATTGATAAAGTTTTAATTCATCTATTTTCATCGTGTCATAATTAATTAAGCTTTATTTCTGATTAGTTTACATTATTCTCAGTTTTCAGATTTGATTTTATTTTTATTTTTTACTGCTCTTCTTCCCTTTTGATTCAAGTTAGTTATTTGTTTTAGTTTCTAACTAATTTTGTTGGTAACACGTTTCAAATGCAATATACTAAACGTGTGTTCTTTTGTAGGTTTTGATGAATGTCAAACAAAGCAAAAAGCGATATATAGCAGTGCTCAAGGACAAGCACAAAATGGATGCATTACAAGAAGCTCAAGACAAAGTTTAGAAATGTTATAATTGAGTCAATATTAATTGTGATCTTGATTCCTCAACTTGGCTCATAACATGGCTTCTCTACCAAAATTATTTTTCCAAAATCATGCATATTTAAATTAAGTGTCAAATGATTTTAAACTATGCATATTTTAAAATGTTTTCCAAACATGCCTCAAAAATCTGGGCTAAGATAATCGATTATGTACTTATGATAATCGAGTATCTCTAAGCCAAGACTGCATGACAATCGATTGTGAATTAATGATAATCGATTGTGAGTAAGTCAGTTAACATCAGGTTTTTGCAAACTGCATAACAATCGATTGTGTACTTATGATAATCGATTGTTAACTGAGGCAAAGTTTTCAAAACTCATAAAAATCGATTATGAACTAATGGTAATCGATTAGAATGAGAAAAATGTCTCCCAGTGATTTTAAATAAAATGATAATCGATTGTGGCTTTTGATAATCGATTATATATGAGACAGAAAGTTTTGAAATTAATTAATAATCGATTGTGGCTTTTGATAATCGATTATATATGAGACAGTAAGTTTTGAAATTAATTAATAATCGATTGTGGCTTTTGATAATCGATTATATACGAGACAGTAAGTTTTGAAATTAATTAATAATCGATTTTTCTATTTGATAATCGATTATTGAAGTTGACCGTTGTCATACTTTTTCAAATTACCTTCAGGTAATCGATTGTTGATATTTAACAATCGATGTTTTGCGTAAAATCTGGAAAAGATTTTCTGAACGTTGTTAAAATAATCGATTATTGATTTCCTGATAATCGATGTTTTATGCCAAAAATTGGAAAGGATTTTTTAACGTTATAAATAATCGATTATTGATTTGAAGTAATCGATTGTTGACGTAAAATCTGGGATTGAATTTTTGATCTGATAGGCAAACAATCGATTGTTTAGTCTTGACAATCGATTGTCACTGAGTAATTTCAGCAATCCTTAATTGGCAATTAGACAACGGTAAGACTGAGTTTCCCACCTATAAATACAGGTTTAACTCAGTGTTTTCACAACAACAACACATACAATTTAAGTATTTTCATTGCTAAAAGCTTTCTTACATTGATCATCATTTTCATTCATCCATAAAGCTTTTTGAAGAGCCATTCTATTGAGCTAAGTTGTTGTGATCTTGAGCGTACTATTTCTACTCATATCTACTCATTGAGGAGTACTTTGTAAAGTGAGTGTGTTTTGTGTTTGTAAGAGAATTGCGATTCTCGTTTGTTGAGGAACTTGTGATTCCTCGGTTGAAGTCTTTGGGATTGTTATCCCCGAGCAGTTGAAGTCTTTGGGATTGTTATCCCCGAGCAGTTGAAGTCTTTGGGATTGTTATCCCCGAGCAATTGAAGTCTTTGGGATTGTTATCCCCGAGCAATTGAAGTCTTTGGGATTGGTATCCCCGAGCAATTGAAGTCTTTGGGATTGTTATCCCCGAGCAATTGAAGTCTTTGGGATTGGTATCCCCGAGCAATTGAAGTCTTTGGGATCGTGATCCCCGAGCACCTAGGTGAGGCTTGTGTCCTCAGCTGTAACGGTTTGTTAAGCACCCGTAAGCTTGACAAGTTTAGTGGAAATCTCGAGAGAGTCTCTCGGGGACTGGACTAACCACGTTTGTGGCCAACCAGGATACATCATTGTGTAAGTTTATTTTACTGCACTTGTTTTAATTTCTGCAAAGTTTTTAAATTCCGCACTAAAACGCTTAATAATTTTAATACGCTATTCACCCCCCCTCTAGCGTAAAGCGTTATTTCCAACAATTGGTATCAGAGCCATACTCTCTGAAAAACCTAACCGTTTGAGAGAACCATCCATGGCTTCTACTCTAAATTTCTTTGCAGGAATAGGTGAAGGAGAATGCAGCATGTCACCTCCAATATTGGACGAAAACGACTACTCAGTCTGGAAATATCGGATGCAAGTTTTTACAATGGCAAACGATTTGTATCTATGGCAAGCTATTAAACACAGTGATCAACTGACGACAAAAGTCGGGAAAGATAAGGTAAGTGAATACAACACTAAAGCTATGAATATATTACATAACGCCTTGAACCAGGAACTTTGGCGAAAAATCTCCCACTATAAAACTGCTAAGGAAATGTGGGACAAACTTGAGGAATTGCACGAAAACACGCCTCAAAAAGCGGTCAGCACAAACGATGAAACAACTGGTCAGTGCCTCATGGCAGACGAAAAAGACGAGGTAAGTACATCTAACGATATGCAAATTGCTTATAACAAACTGCATGATGAGTTGGTAAATGCTTCTAAGACTATTAAAGATTTACAAAGAACTCTTTCTTTACAAGAAGAGGATTTTCAAAAACAACTCTTTTTAAAAGACAAGGACTTTGAAGAACGTCTTTCTTTAGCTCAAAAAGGTGTTGAAAATCTGTCTCGTGATAACGAGAATCTTGCAAATGAAAATCAATTTTTGTTAAATGATAGTATAGAACTTAGACAAGTCATCAAGACTATGCATGAAGCCTCTTGTGTTGATAAATGCTCTACTTGTACTGCTTGTGAGTCCTTAAAACTAGAAAACACAGAACTTAGGAAAACATTAGAAACACATAGTAAAGAAGTTCCTAAAGTTGTTGAAAAAGAAACGCCTAAGAAATATCAACGGCATAAAAACAAAAACTTCACTACTCCACCTAGAAATAACTCTAAGGTATTAAACAAGCCTAGAACAAATTCTTTTAGACCACCTAGACATTATGCTAGAATGTATGAAAATAAGGGTAGAACTAATATCTTTAGACAACCTAGATCCGAATCTAGGATTCTTGCAAACAAGCCTACAGATAGTAATTTTCGGCAACCAAGAAATAACTCTAGGAACGAGCATAGACCACCTAGACATGACACTAGGTCCTTCAACAAGTCTAGCACTAATGACTTTAGACCATCTAGATATCATACTAAGAATGGAAAAAATATGTCTAGTGTTAATCATATTCATTCGCCTAGAACCTTGTTGGCTCAACCTAGGCATCAACACAACCCGAACGTAGTATGTCATTACTGCAATCGTATAGGTCATATTGCACCTATGTGTTTTACAAAGCATAGAGATTCGTCATATTATTATGGTCGTTATTTGCCTAACCCCCAAGGACCCAAAATGATATGGGTACCTAAAGAATATTAATTTGCTTTGTAGGTGTGCTTGAAGGGATCAAGTGTACTATGGTACCTTGACAGTGGATGCTCCAGACACATGACAGGAGACGAATCCAAATTCCTTCAACTAGAGCACAAAGAAGGAGGAAGCGTCGTATTCGGTGACAACAATAAAGGACAAATTATTGGCATCGGAGCGGTCAGTAAGAATGAAAAATCCTCTATAAAGCATATATTACTTGTCAAAGGTTTAAAGCATAATCTCTTGAGCATAAGTCAATTATGTGACAAGGGAAATCTTGCGTTGTTTGATTCGGATGAGTGTTTAGTGTTTAGACGTAGTGACTTCAAGATTATTCTACGTAGTTTTAGAGTTGACAATATTTACATGGTTGATCTTGAAAACTCCTCATCCGAGTATGTTGATTGTTTGTTGAGCAAAGATGATAATGTGTGGTTGTGGCATCGTAGAGTAGCTCATATGAACATGCATCTTTTAAATAAATTGATTTCTCAAAATCTAGTGATTGGTCTTCCCTTCTTAAAATTTGAAAGTGATACTATTTGTGATTCATGTCAAAAGGGGAAGCAAACAAGAGCATCTTTTAAATCCAAAAATGTTGTTTCAACCTCTAGACCTTTACAACTATTGCATATGGATTTATTCGGACCATCCCGTATCGAAAGTCTAGGAAGAAATAGATATGCTTTTGTTATTGTTGATGACTTCTCTAGATTTACATGGACATTATTTCTTGCACATAAAAGTGATGCATTTATTAGCTTCAAGCTTTTTCTTAAAAGAGTTCAAAATGAAAAGGAATCAACTGTCACTTCCATTAGAAGTGATCATGGGGGAGAGTTTGATCACAATCTCTTTGCGGATTTTTGTGATGAACTCGGAATCGAGCATACCTTTTCCGCTCCACGTACACCACAACAAAACGGGGTGGTGGAAAGGAAAAATAGGAGTCTCGAAGAGATGGCTAGAACCATGCTCGACGAAGCTATGATTCCCAAACAGTTTTGGGCAGACGCCGTGAGTACCGCATGCTATGTTTTGAATAGAGTAGCAATTCGGCCGATACTCTTAAAAACCCCATATGAACTCTACAAAGGTAGAAAACCAAACATTTCACATTTACGTGTCTTTGGTTGTAAATGTTTTGTGCATAACAATGGAAAGGACCAACTAGGAAAATTTGATGCAAAGTCGGATGAAGGTATCTTCATTGGCTATTCTTCTCGTAGTAAAGCTTATAGGGTTTTTAATAAAAGAACCCAAGTTGTAGAGGAATCTCCTCATATTGTTTTTTCCGAAGATAATACTCGCTTGGCGAGAAAGGATTGTGGTCTTGATCTTTCAGGTATTCTGGAAAGCCTAAAGGACAAAATTCAAGAAGAACCACCAAGGAAAGAAATTGACAAAACGGTGGAACAACCAATTGAAGAAGCTCCTCAACCGGAAAATGAACCAAAAGAGCAAATAGAATGGAGAACAGTCAAAGACCATCCTCTCGATCAGGTAATAGGCGACGTTGGAGGGAAGGTAAGTACCCGGAGCTCCCTTAGAAATACCTTAGATCTTACTGCTTTTGTTTCTCAAATTGAACCCAAAACCATCTCTGAAGCAATTGGGGATGAATTTTGGACCTTGGCAATGCAAGAGGAGCTTAACCAATTCAAACGTAACAACGTTTGGGATTTGGTGCCAAGACCCGAAGGTCATACCATAATTGGTACGAAATGGGTTTTTCGAAATAAATTAGATGAAAATGGCATAATCACTAGAAACAAAGCTAGGCTTGTGGCTCAAGGCTATAATCAAGAAGAAGGGATTGATTATGATGAGACATATGCTCCGGTAGCTAGATTAGAGGCCATCCGTTTGTTGCTTGCTTTTGCATCTTCTATGAATTTCATTTTATATCAAATGGATGTGAAAAGTGCCTTTTTAAATGGTTTTATCCAAGAAGAAGTTTTTGTAAAGCAACCCCCCGGTTTTGAAGACTTTAATTTTCCCAATCATGTTTTCAAACTCAAAAAGGCCCTTTATGGTTTAAAACAAGCTCCTCGAGCTTGGTATGAAAGGTTGAGTAAATTTCTTTTAGAAAATAATTTTATTCGTGGAAAAGTTGACACAACTTTATTTGTCAAGCATGAAAACAATGATATCTTGCTAGTTCAAATATATGTAGATGATATCATTTTTGGTGCTTCTAACAATGCTCTATGCAAGGAATTTTCAAACTTAATGACTAGCGAATTTGAGATGTCCATGATGGGTGAGTTACAATTCTTTTTGGGATTACAAGTAAAACAAATGAAGGAAGGTACATTCATTTGTCAAAGCAAGTATTGCAAAGAACTGCTTAAACGTTTTGACATGAACAATGCAAAGGAAATAGCAACTCCCATGAGCACATCCGATCATCTCGACAAAGATGAAAAAGGTAAGGAAGTCGACATCAAAAAGTACCGAGGTATGATTGGCTCTCTTCTTTATCTTACTGCTAGTCGTCCGGACATCATGTTTAGCGTGTGCGTCTGTGCCCGTTATCAATCATGTCCGAAAGAATCTCACCTTACTGCGGTAAAGCGGATTCTAAGGTATCTTGTCGGTACTACCAATGTGGGTCTATGGTACCCCAAAGGTTCTTCATGCCAACTTATTGGCTATTCCGACTCTGATTTTGCTGGATGCAAATTGGACCGCAAGAGCACTAGCGGCACTTGCCACTTGCTCGGTAGCGCTTTAGTTTCTTGGTTTAGTAAGAAGCAAGTTAGTGTTGCGTTGTCCACAACCGAGGCTGAATATGTAGCCGCGGGGAGTTGTTGCGCTCAAATCCTATGGATGAAACAACAACTCTTGGACTATGGCCTACGTCTTGACCACATTCCTCTTAGATGTGACAACACTAGTGCCATATGCTTGACGAAGAACCCCATTCTTCACTCGCGAACAAAACACATTGAAATTAGACATCATTTTATTAGAGATCACGTTCTAAAAGGCGATGTCGAAATTGAATTTGTTGAAACAAAAAGCCAATTGGCAGACATCTTTACAAAGCCCTTAGATAAAGAGTCCTTCTTCCGAATTCGTAGTGAACTCGGGATCCTTGACTCCACGTTGATCTAAGTCATGCATTGCATTTTATTTCTTACATAATTTCTAACTTGAGCGTCGGAGGCGTCTAACATTTTTTTGCAGGTATCACCCTAAAGAAAAGGGGATCATAAAAAAAGCATGACGCAAAATACTCAAGTATTCTACAGGAAAATCGCCGTCAAACAATCGATTACTGTATCAATAATCGATTACTTCCGTTATCTATTTTCCAATAAATAAACTTGTGTTTATTTCATATTTTTTCATATTCTTCCCTTGTGTAAATTTTTGCTAATGGCAAAAGGGGGAAGAAAACGGGATATCAAGAAGTATGCTATATTATGCTATATCACTCTCAACTTCATTCATGCTTAAAGTGAGGGGGAACATGAATTGAGGGGGAACATCAAATTGCATACTTTACTTTTGTCTTGGATTATCAAAATAATTATTGCATATATCCCGCTTATGTTTGCCATTATCAAAAAGGGGGAAATTGTTGGTAACACGTTTCAAATGCAATATACTAAACGTGTGTTCTTTTGTAGGTTTTGATGAATGTCAAACAAAGCAAAAAGCGATATATAGCAGTGCTCAAGGACAAGCACAAAATGGATGCATTACAAGAAGCTCAAGACAAAGTTTAGAAATGTTATAATTGAGTCAATATTAATTGTGATCTTGATTCCTCAACTTGGCTCATAACATGGCTTCTCTACCAAAATTATTTTTCCAAAATCATGCATATTTAAATTAAGTGTCAAATGATTTTAAACTATGCATATTTTAAAATGTTTTCCAAACATGCCTCAAAAATCTGGGCTAAGATAATCGATTATGTACTTATGATAATCGAGTATCTCTAAGCCAAGACTGCATGACAATCGATTGTGAATTAATGATAATCGATTGTGAGTAAGTCAGTTAACATCAGGTTTTTGCAAACTGCATAACAATCGATTGTGTACTTATGATAATCGATTGTTAACTGAGGCAAAGTTTTCAAAACTCATAAAAATCGATTATGAACTAATGGTAATCGATTAGAATGAGAAAAATGTCTCCCAGTGATTTTAAATAAAATGATAATCGATTGTGGCTTTTGATAATCGATTATATATGAGACAGAAAGTTTTGAAATTAATTAATAATCGATTGTGGCTTTTGATAATCGATTATATATGAGACAGTAAGTTTTGAAATTAATTAATAATCGATTGTGGCTTTTGATAATCGATTATATACGAGACAGTAAGTTTTGAAATTAATTAATAATCGATTTTTCTATTTGATAATCGATTATTGAAGTTGACCGTTGTCATACTTTTTCAAATTACCTTCAGGTAATCGATTGTTGATATTTAACAATCGATGTTTTGCGTAAAATCTGGAAAAGATTTTCTGAACGTTGTTAAAATAATCGATTATTGATTTCCTGATAATCGATGTTTTATGCCAAAAATTGGAAAGGATTTTTTAACGTTATAAATAATCGATTATTGATTTGAAGTAATCGATTGTTGACGTAAAATCTGGGATTGAATTTTTGATCTGATAGGCAAACAATCGATTGTTTAGTCTTGACAATCGATTGTCACTGAGTAATTTCAGCAATCCTTAATTGGCAATTAGACAACGGTAAGACTGAGTTTCCCACCTATAAATACAGGTTTAACTCAGTGTTTTCACAACAACAACACATACAATTTAAGTATTTTCATTGCTAAAAGCTTTCTTACATTGATCATCATTTTCATTCATCCATAAAGCTTTTTGAAGAGCCATTCTATTGAGCTAAGTTGTTGTGATCTTGAGCGTACTATTTCTACTCATATCTACTCATTGAGGAGTACTTTGTAAAGTGAGTGTGTTTTGTGTTTGTAAGAGAATTGCGATTCTCGTTTGTTGAGGAACTTGTGATTCCTCGGTTGAAGTCTTTGGGATTGTTATCCCCGAGCAGTTGAAGTCTTTGGGATTGTTATCCCCGAGCAGTTGAAGTCTTTGGGATTGTTATCCCCGAGCAATTGAAGTCTTTGGGATTGTTATCCCCGAGCAATTGAAGTCTTTGGGATTGGTATCCCCGAGCAATTGAAGTCTTTGGGATTGTTATCCCCGAGCAATTGAAGTCTTTGGGATTGGTATCCCCGAGCAATTGAAGTCTTTGGGATCGTGATCCCCGAGCACCTAGGTGAGGCTTGTGTCCTCAGCTGTAACGGTTTGTTAAGCACCCGTAAGCTTGACAAGTTTAGTGGAAATCTCGAGAGAGTCTCTCGGGGACTGGACTAACCACGTTTGTGGCCAACCAGGATACATCATTGTGTAAGTTTATTTTACTGCACTTGTTTTAATTTCTGCAAAGTTTTTAAATTCCGCACTAAAACGCTTAATAATTTTAATACGCTATTCACCCCCCCTCTAGCGTAAAGCGTTATTTCCAACAAATTTAGTATAGATTAATTTGAGTCGTCAAGTTTCTAGACAATTTCAGATCCTTAAGGGTGCTTTTAGGTTTAGTTAGTAATTTCTCCAAGTGTTAGTGTTAATTTGTGGCCTAATATGGTTAGTTATAGCTGAAGAAGTTCTGTTGTTAGGTAACTGCAGTCATGATTCTTAACTGGTGGTTAAGGGGTTGGATCAGTTAATCATGTTCACATAAATTTAAACGGATGGAGTATATTAATATTTGGTTTGGCATTTCACTGTAATATAAAGAAACAAGAAACTTAAGCTGTTCTTTGTATTTAGCACAATCTGGATTTCCTATGAAGATTGAAAAAGAATATGTTCTATTAGTTTATACCAAGAACTCTAATATACGAGTTAGCAATACTTGTAAAGTACTACATGAGAAAAAATTTAAATAAAAATATAAGAACAAACGGAGAACTCTAGTTTATATCCAAATTAAGTACTAGTAAATTGCTTAGCTGAGAATTAATGGTCTATTTCATAGGAATAAAATAGGGAAATTAATTAAAGGTGATAGAGATGGATCAATTATGTTGGCAATTCACGAAGTTAATATATAGATTGATTTTCTTACAAGTAGGTAGTTGAACAAGTGGAACGAAGTGCTCAACGTGACGCGTTTGGTATTCCTGCACGAGTATTGTAAGTAGCAATCTTACCATAATTCGTCTTTTCATAACCTGCATGATCTATACATTATTTTGAAAATAAAATATGTTATCAAATATTTGAAATTGCATGTGGGACAAATTCTTTACTTGATATAGTACTGAAAAGTTTACCTGAGAGGTTGACAATTATTTAAAATGTTCTCACTGTTATTAGACATGTTTTATTGTTACCGAAATCGGATTACATGATTTGATAAGAATTGAAATGCCATGTACTATTTTGAAAATGCTTTCATGTGAATATTTATCGTTTACAAAAAAAAAGTATAAATGGAGGAGACTTTAAATGATCCCGTAGCTGCGAGTTCGTTAGACCTGGTGCACCTTATATTTGCAGATTACCGATTACAGTTAGAGCCTTCGCTAGTGGGAAGGTACAACTAGCATACAGTTACAATTTTTCCTCGAGTAAAGACCTACATTTATATTTGACTCCTTTTACGAAAGGGTCGACACGGTGATATAAATTACATGATCCTTTCTTAGAAACGTTCCAAACGTAAAAGTTTTCCATGACACAGTATTATCGAGTTTAATACCGAATTATTAAATTAATTTCTTTTACAGGAAACACTAAATGATATTGATTATTATTTATTATATATGAAAGGGCATTCGTATGATATTTTCTATTTAATATACTACCATGTTTCCTGACTTGTCCCATATTAAAAATGGCTATAGTTAAGTATTATTACTCAATAAGCTGGCGAGTCACTCGCTACTATTTTTCTTAATTATTGCTATTGTCTTTTCTTTGAACTTTTAGAGTCTCTCCATAGTCATTTTTATTAGTGTCATGAGTATTTATTCGTTGTATTGGGCTAGTTACTAGTATTGCACTTCTTTTCTGTATTTTGGAGATTTGTTTAGTATTGTTATGTTGGTAAGGTTGGTAATATTGGTGAAAACCTATTTTTGGTTAGTTGATGAAGATTGTGACTGATTTAGGTGAATAGTAATTGGTTGTTATTTGTGTATGAGACAGGAAACCTTTTGGATTGTTCTAATATAAAGACCCGATCGATTTTTTTAAGAGTTATAGCCCCGATCCCCTATTAACTATTTTTCCCACATCTATTTCTAATATTTTGACTTGCCGGGAGATTTTAATTTTAGTTTGTGAAAGTGATTGGGATACTTAGTCCCTAAATGGAAGTTTAAGTCTTAAATTTAGACCGCAGTAGGAACTCTATGAAGATGACTCCGGAATGAATTTGCATCAATTTCGTTAGATGTGTTGGGTATTTTTGGCTTAGGAGCGTGTCCGAATTGTATTTTGGAGGTTCGTAGCTCATTTAAGCTTGAAATGGTAAAAGCCGAATTTTTGGAGTTTTGGACCCGTATGAAATTTTTGATATCGGGGCCGGAATTTAATTTCGAAAGTTAGAGTAAGTCCGTAGTGTTGAATGTGACTTGTGTGTAAAATTTGAGGTAATTCGAATGTGGTTTGATAGGTTTCAGTTGTGGAAATTTAAAGTTCCAAGTTCATTAAGTTAGGATGGAGGGTGATTCCTGATTCAACTTAAACCAAAAAGCCGAATTTAACACACAATTAGACTACATGTGCTTATAGAAACAGTCCAAAATAAAGACAAAATGGGCTGAGAATTTCAGGAAACAACAATTACTTAATTCGGCAAAATCAAGTAACAATTGAATTCAAAGTAGAAAAAACACTATTATAACAAGAATCTAACGAATAAACTGTCCTAATTTCATATTAAACCTAAATTTGAACAAGGGAATTCAGGAATTCTATCGGATAATAAACTAGAATAGAATTGATCGACAATAATTAATCGACTGCGTAGTTCGTGGCATATACAACTAACATTAGACCAACGAAACTAAAATAGACCAACAAGGTGATTCAGGTTGTATTGATAAAAATCAAGCCCTTATAAAGTAAATCATTCGATGAAGTTATTCTAATTAAATGTGACTTACAACGTATATTCAAACGCACAGAAGAAAGTGACCAAATACAAGGTCTGATTGAGGAAGAAGAAGAAGAACGAACAGAAGTTAAAGATATAGCAATACAAACGAATAACAATAAACCAACAAATAGAATAAACAAAAATAGATGGGAAATACCTTGAGGATGAAATCAGAAAACTAAACGAGCTAGACTCGAACCCTGTTTTGAACTTTTGAGGTCAAAATGGACCTTAATCGAGTGTTCTTGACTAAGAAAACTCGATTAAGGTCGATCAAGAACCCCAAACTTCCCTCAATCCCGGGCAAAACCTAGGTTAGATTTTTAGGGCTCTTGGCTCGATTTTGGGGCTCGAGTATTTCTAGGATGATTCGAACCAAACCAAATGTATTTGGGGTATGAGGGTGGTCAGGAGGTGTTGTGGTACGGATTTGGGGTGGTTTTGGTTCAAATTCAGTTTGGCTCGAATCTTAAATTGAAGATTCGAGGAGATGGAGATAGATTTCAGCCAAACTAATGCTGGATTTGGATTGAGGGTGTTAAGGGGGATCTATGGTGTTAATTTTGTGATCGGTGGACCTCAAGCCGCAGGGTTTCAGGAGCGAGGGTGGGGTGGCGGCTAGGGTTTCCATGGGGGTCGTCACTAAGAGAGACGAAGTACAGTGATGAAGGGGGTGTTTGATTTGAGGGGGCTGGGGTAAGAGATAAGGTTATATAGTTTAGGGTGGAATGAATCCCGGCCGTTCGATCTGATGAGATCGATGGCTTGGGTCCATTCATTAATAGAAACGATGTCGCTTTGCTTACCTCGAGACCGGATCAGGCTTTGGATGGGAATGGGTCGGGGCATAGGGGTGATTTATGGTCGTTGGATCAAATGAAATGAACGGTGTGGATAAATTGAACTAATACGGTGTCGTTGAGATAAATCTGAGGGCAGGCTGGACCGTTTGATCTTGGGAGATCAATGGTTCAGATTTTTCCTATCAAAATGACGTTGTTTGGATGTTCTTGGAGACATACCAAATTGGACCGAAACTGGGGGTCGTTTGGGCGTGGTTTTGGGGTGGGTTTGGGCTAAAATTTTATTTGGGCTAGCCTAGTTCAAATTAAAAAGGCCCAAACAAGATTTTCCTCTCTTATTAATTTCTTTTTTTAGTTAGCACATTAACAAAACTCTACAAATAAATTATAAAACCAAAAGTACAAAATAATAATCAGCCCATAACAACAATTAATAAACAAGTTAAAACATTCAATTAAAAATAAAATAACACAATAGCACATTTAAATGACTAAAATAGAATAAATGCATATTTTGTTGTGATTTTCCCTTTTAAAGTGAACTATGGTTTAATTAATTCCTAAATACATAGTTAAATCTTAAATATGCATGCAACATGTATTTTTTATATTTTTATTAATTAAACAAGATAAACATTCACAGAAAAAATATAATTACCCAAAATGTCACGCAAAAATTCTCAAAATTGTACCTAAAGATAATTTGTTTTATTTTTTATTTTTTTTGGAGTAGTTTTCGTGAAACAAAAATCACGTGGTCACATCTGCGCCTCTTTGTTCGAGAACACGAAGGGTTTTCGTGCAAAGATAAAGTGAGCGGATACGAGCGACTGTTGTCTGTTAGAATACTCTGTGTGAAGCATTTTTTTGGCAAAATTTTGACCGAACCTCTGCTTCAAAGGTTTCCTACATATCCTGGGCTAAACAAGAATCAGGTCAATGTAGTTCGAGAAGTTTTGGTAGTTGGGACTACAATTTTGTTATTACTGATGCTGCATGCTGTTAGCGCTGCTTTACCGACCTCCTTATTACACTAAAAGGAAAATTAAACTAAGCTAAACATGCATATCGACTATGAGTTACAAGATTCTTATCTATAATTCTTCCTCAACTTGATCATGAGTCTTAGCTAATATTGCTTGTAGAGTTTGATTTGAATCTTGATGCTCACAAGTGGTAGGTGCCCATTCATTTTTGCGATATTGAGCGAAAACGGGATTGGCGAAGCCCGCGACTTCAATCAGATTTTGGGTTATCCGTATCTTTGTTTTTGCTCCGGTATTTTAAGACCATCTTCTTTTCTTGTTCTTTTCTTCTTTTCTTTATCCTGGATTGATACTCATTTCATCGGTCATCTCACACATTATGTCTTGATGTCAACTTGTTTAAGATATTAAAACAAAAAAACGAACATAATTTTCTCCCCCAGTTTTCACAAGGAAAATTTGGTGAGTTAGTTGTGACATATATCCAAGTGATTAGATTTGGAATGTGTATCCCTGTGAATGAATCCATGTTATGCTTAAGAAATGACCAGGCTATGCCGGAAAATAAAAAGGTAATCGAGTTAGAAAAAGCTTCACAGTTTTTGGCCGGGAGATTCTAGGTTTTTTGGCCGGGAGATTCTCGGTTTTTTGGCCTGATTTGGATATAATAAGTTTCACGTTTTTTTGGCCGGAATGCGGATAGAAAAAGCTCCACGGTTTTTTAGCTGGGAGATCCTCGATTTTTTGGCCGGGATTTAGAAAAGAAAAAGTTCCGTAGTTTTTTGGCTGGGAGATCCTCGATTTTTTGGCCGGGATTTGGATCGTAAAAACTCTACGATTTTTTTGGCTGGGAGATCTTCGGTTTTTGGCCGGGGAGATCCTCGGCTTTTTGTCCGGTATTTCTATTATTTTTGGATTTTCACTTTCTTTTGTTTCCTTATTTCTTCCTTTTTCTCTATTTTATATCTTATTTTCTTCCTTTATTTAGCAAATTACAGGAAAGAATCAAAGGAGAAAATTCCTTTTTGGGTTGATTCCCTGCAGCAAAAGTTGTTTCAGAGTTTGCACGTTCCTTTTCTCTTCTAGGTTGCACCTGTTTCTTGTAATTGCCTGAATTACACTTGTTTTAACTTTCAACAAAGAATAATTTGTTAGTTCGAAACGGTGGTTGGTTTTGTGACCTTGATCATCTCAATTGCTTGATCCTAGTCCCATTTCCATTGAGAACTTTGTTGCTTGCCGATCTTGAGAGGGAAATTCTTTTCAAACTTGACGAAACTCAACTTTTAGGTCTCCATGATGACTTGCCCGTATGGGCTCTGGCCTTTTAACTTTATTCTGCTCTTAAGACCTTTGTCTTTGACTTTCTTTCTGTGCAAATGTCATTCCTTTGAAAGCATCAAACACCATGGTCAGTCTAGATTGGACTAACGCAGTCGCTGAGGCTGGGCATTTTCTCCGGCTCTCGCCATGCGGAGCCCTGTGAAACCTTTATGCCACATTTTCTTTGTAATAGTCATGGAATCAGAGTTAACCCAAAAGAGATTGAAGGAAAAAGTATATAAAAGACAAGCATATGAGTTTAAAGAGAATTTTCTCTTTCAGGAAAAGAAGGACTTATCTAGGGGGTGCATGCTGACTTCAAATGGGCATGACATGCTTCCTGGACTGGATGCCCGATCCTCACAAACTTTCATTTTTCATGAACCTAAAGGATCTATGTTTCTAAACCAGGGTACCTCGCCAGGACCTTTAGTGGTGAAATCCTATTTTCGGCCAACGGCGCCCTATGCGGGTTTTCGCTAATCGACCTCTCTTATTTCTCTCCTCACCATCGCTTGATATCGCTCGTTGCAAGTTTTCACTAAGCGGACTCTCTCATTTTTATTTTCTCTACTTACAATCGCCTTATCGTGCCCAAAGGTTTTCACCGATAAGACTCTCCCATTTTATTTCTCTCAATTTGAATTGTATCAGATTCCAACAATGGCATTTTCCACTTCCCTGTCTTTGCCAATTGATCGAAAGGACTTGGACAAGGTCTTTGGGGTAAAAAGGATTTTGAGCGGAACTACAACTTTGGAACCATTTTGGCGGTCTCATGGTAGAACCATTATGTCATTTGCCCCAGTTTTAGTTTTTGGAGGAATTTTGATTTTTGTTTTGGTGTGACTGAACCCCAGAGAGAGGCTGCCTACGTATCCTTTCGGAATCAAGTCATACGTAGTTCAGGCAAAATTGTTTTTTCAATGGTTTTAGATTTGTATTCCAAAAGAGGGTGGCCAAGTAAATGTAACCGGCTCAAAGGGCTCACAAAAAGGTTTGATAGTGTTTGGGTAGCGGGAATAAAAGCCTTCATCATTTCTATGCGCAAAGACATCACCGAAGCAAACTCAGACATAGTACCTTTTGACAGCGTCTGCATTCACAGCCGTTTCAAGATCACTTCCTTCAATATCACCCAGATATAATGCTCCTCTAAGCAATATGTTCCTGATGATGTATGGACCCTTCCCATTAGGAGAAAATTTTCCTTTCTCTTCCTAGTGATGTGGAAGAATTCGTCTTAATACCAATTGACCTACTTCAAAATTCCTGGGTCGCACTTTCTTGTTGTAAGCATGGACCATTCTTTGTTGGTACAACTGCCAGTGGTAGACCGCAGCCATTCGTTTTTCATCAATTAAGGTCAACTGCTCCAATCGGGTCTTAACCTATTCGCTATCTTCAATCTCTGCTTCAACAATTGTCCGGAGCAAAAGAATTTCTACATTTGTCGGTATCACAGCCTCGGTCCCATAAACCAACAAGTACGGGGTTTCCCCTACTGATGTGCGCACTGTAGTGCGATATCCCAACAAGGCAAAAGGTCACTGTTCATGCCACTATCTAGAACTCTGGATTGTCTTCCTCAAAATCTTCTTGATGTTTTTGTTTGCTGCTTCAACAGTGCCATTGGCCTTAGGCCGATAAGGGGTGGAGTTCCTATGCGTTATCTTGAATTATTCGTACACGTCCTCCATCAAGAGACTATTCAGCTTTTCTGCATTATCTATGATGATAGTTGCAGGAATACCGAAACGACAGATAAGATTTGAATGCACAAAATCCACCACGGCTTTCTTAGTGACCAATTTGAGAGTGACAGCTTCGACCCATTTTGTGATGTAATCAATAGCGACCAATATGAATCTGTGCCCATTTGAAGCTTTTGGATCAATCGTACCAATGACATCCATACCCAGACGACAAAAGGCCACGGTGCCGACATAGGATGTAGCTCTATTGGGGGTGCATGGATCAGATCTCCACCTGACACTGATGACATTTCCGGACAAAGCCGAAGCAGTCTTTCTCTATAGTTATCCAATAGTAACCGGCTCGAAGGATTTTCTTTTCCAAGACATACCCGTTCATATGAGGTCTACACACTCCTGCGTGTACTTCATGCATGATTCTTCATGCTTCTTCGGCATCAACACATCTTAAAAAATTGAGATCCGGGGTTCTTTTATACAGGACTCCGCTGCTCAAAGAGAAACCACTTGTATGCCACCTAATTGTTCTCTTTTGATCTCCAGTAGCATGTTCGGGGTATTCTTGTGTTTTCATAAACCTCTCAACATCATTGTACCATGGTTGGATACTTGGTCCTGCCTCAATTGTATTACAGTAGCCGTGTCTTTCCGTGATTTGGATTTCCAAGGGATCGATGTGGGCATTGCCTGGATAAGGTAACCTTGAAGCTAAGGTGGCAAGTGCATCAGCTAGTTCATTGTGACACCGCGGGATGTACCTGGACTCTATTGATTTGAATCTCTTGCAGAGAACCTACACATGCTGCCAGTAAGAGATAAGCTTGACATCTCGAGTTTCCCATTCACCCTGGACCTGCCGGATAATCAGACCAGAATCTCCCATAATCAAAAGATCTTCAACATCTTGATCGATTTCCATAGTCATGCCCATGATGCATGCTTCATATTCAGCTGTATTGTTCATGCAAAAGAAACGCAGCTTAGTTGTAGCTGGATAGTGTTGCCTAGTGGGTGAGATCAAGATTGCCCCAATTCCTACACCTTTGGCGTTTACGGCCCCATCAAAGAACATCTTCCAAGCATGAGTGTCTTCCGAGACTACCTATAAGGTGTTTACCTCTTCATCTGGAAAATAAGTACTCAATGGTTGGTATTCCTCATCAACTCTTCAGCCAAGTGATTCGCCAATGCATGGGCCTTCCTTCCCGTGCAAGTGACATAGACTATGTCGAATTCAGTAAGCAAGATTTGCCACTTTGCTAATCTCCCAGTAGGCATCAAATTCTGGAATTGTACTTCAAGGGATCCAACCTGATTATGAGGTAAGTGGTATGAGCTTGGAGATAATGTCTCAATTTTCGAGCAACCCACGTCAAAGCACAACACGTCCTTTCCAACAAAGTGTACTTGACCTCATAACTGGTGAACTTCTTGCTTAAGTAATAGATTGCCTATTCCTTCTTTCTAGTTATGTCATGCTATCTGAGGACACAACCGAAAGAATTTTCCAAGACCGCTAGGTACAAAAACAAGGGACTCTCTGGCTCTGGCAGAACCAAAACTGGAGGATTTGAAAAATATTCTTTGATCTTGTCGAAAGCCTCGTGACATTCAGCTGTGCATTTGATTGTTGCATCCTTCTTCAATAGCTTGAATATGGGTTCACATGTGCTAGTTAGTTGAGCAATGAATCGACTGATGTAGTTTAACCTGCCCATTAGACTCATTATGTCTTTCTTCGTTCTTGAAGGAGGTAAATCCCGGATAGCCTTTATCTTTGTTGGATCCAACTCGATACCTTTCCTGCTCACTATGAAACCTAGAAGCTTGCCCGATGGGACTCCGAAGGCGCATTTTGGCCAGATTAAACTTCAAGTCATACTTTCTCACCTCTCAAAAAATTTCCTCAAGTCTCGAACATGATCGTCCTGAGTCCTGGACTTGACTATCACGTCGTCTACATACACCTCTATTTCTTGATGCATCATATCATGAAAAATAGCATCCATGGCTCTCATGTAAGTTGCCCGGCATTCTTCAAATCAAATGACATAACACGATAACAGTAAGTGCCCCAAGGTGTAGTGAAGGCGGTTTTCTCGGCATCTTCTTCATGCATCAATACCCGGTGATATCCGGCATAACAATACACGAAAGACTATATCTCATTCTTGGAAAAGTAGTCAACAAGGATGTGGATGTTGGGCAAATGGAAATTGTCCTTGGGACTTTCCCTGTTAAAATCTCGGTAATCCACGCACACCCGAATTTTCCCATCTTTCTTCGGTAGTGGAACTACATTAGCCAACCATGTGGTATATTGGACTACCCGGATTACTCCTGTCTTCAACTACTTTGTGATTTCTTCTTTGATTTTATCACTGATATCATTCTTGAACTTCCTCTGCTTTTGTTGAACTGGAGGATAATCAGGGTAGATTGGCAATTTATGCACCACTAGATCAACACCTAGTCCTGGCATGTCATCGTATGACCAAGCAAACACATCTTTAAATTCAAACATGAGTTAAATTATTGCATCTCGCATTTTCTCATCTGTGTGAATGCTTATTTTGGTTTCTCAGATATCTTCAGGAGTCCCCAAATTAACATGTTCGGTGTCATTCAAATTCGGCTTAGGTTTATTCTCAAATTGTTCCAATTCTCGATTTATTTCTCTAAAAGCCTCTTCTTCGTCATATTCCGGTTCTTGGTTCATTATTTCATAATTAGACAACACGTTTGGATCTGGGCATAAATTCCGCAAGCATGTCATGTTATTTAAAGCCGCATTCTTAGGACTGAAAGAAGAAAACAAAAGAGAAAATAATGGAATCAGAAGAAAATAACGAAAGATGAATGATGCAATATTTTAATGTGACGACCCGACCCGTCATCTCATGAATTACTACTCAGTTTTCCCAATTTCAGTTTCCTTATGCTTCATTATCCATATCTTGTGTAATCGAGTTAATTCAAAGTGGTTTTAATAAGAAATGAGACACTTAGTCTCTTTTAAGAAGCCTTAAGTTGGAAAAGTCAACCGGACATTGGCTTATAAGTTAGAGTGATGGGATGAGAATTCTGATGGTTGGGTTAGCTCTGAGAGATGATTTAAGGCTTAGGAGAGCAATCGGAATGAATTTTGGATGTCCGATGAAGATGTTAGCCTATTTTGGCAAAGTTAGTATTTTGACGAATTCCAATCGATAGGTGAGATTTTGATCCAAGGCTCGGAATGGAATTACGAGGATATCTGTAGCTTCGCTATGTTATTTTGGACTTGTGTGCAAAATTTGAATTCAATCAGACGTTATTTGATAGGATTCGGCATCGGGAATAGAAGTAGGAAACTTCAAAGTTTATCAAGCTTGGATGGAGGTAGATTCATGATTTTTGCGTTGTTTAATGTGATTTGAGGTCTCGACTAAGTCCGTGATGTGTTTTCATACTTGTTGGTGCTTTTGATATAGGTCAGGGGGGTCTCGGGTGTGTTTCGGGTGAGTACGGACATCCCGGAACTTAGAAAATGGAAGAGGCAGTCATTGGGATGCGGACCGCGGTCATATTGGCACGGCCCGCGTAGGTGAAGACCGGCAGGTCACTGATCCTACTTCGGAAGCTCATAACTATTTATTTACAAGGTATTTTGAGGTGATTCAAAACCGAAAGTTGTAGAATTTTGAATCTAGTTTTCAGAAACATATTATAATAGGCATTTGGACTTCTCTAGAGAACGTTATGGCCAAAATAGTGAAGCTTGTCACTGCAGTCAAATTGCTGCGCTGCCGCGACCATTTTTGTGAGGTCAGCACTCCCAGGGAGCGGACCGCGGCCATTTTTGGGCGGTCAGCACAGTTGGAATCGGAGGGGTACTCTATAAATATGAGATTTTGGGTTTTATTTGATATTTTACCCGTGGGAGCTCGGATTTTGGTAATTTTTCGAAGAGTTTTCAAGAAATATCGGTGTAAGTGATTCTAACTCAGATTTGGATAGAGTACATGAATCTATCATTGAATCCATCATTTAATTAGTGATTTGAGATGAAATTTGGGAAGAAATTTTGAAATCTTTCAAAAATGTAAAATAAAGATTTGAAGGACCAAATGGTGTCGAAATGGGATAAATTTTGTATGGTTAGACTCGTAGCAAGATAAGGATCGTATTTATGTAAAATTTTCTGAATTTCGAGAAGTGGTACCGGGGCTCGGGTTTTGCTAGTTACGAGATTGTTGCTATTTTTCGACGATTTTCGATTGGGTATTGTCCCATGGCATATTGTGATATATTCGCTCTGGTTTTGGGTGGATACGACGCGCGTGGAGGCTGATTTGAGGAGCAGAGGCGTCGCGGGCTAGAGATTTCACCGGTTCGAGGTGAGTGATGATTTTAAATGATGCCCTGAGGGTTTGAAACCCCGGATTGCACAACTTACTGCTATGTTGAGATGAGACACGCGTTGTATGACGAATGCGGGGTCATTTACTATTGGGGATTGTGACGTGGTCCATCCCGGTTGATATTTTACCGCGTATTTAATTAAGATTTATTGTTTTATACAATGATTTGGGCTTTGTGCCAAAAAATTTGAAATATTTTGTGAATTACATCGCCATTTTCTTCACCAATTGAAATATTATTTGAACTCAGTCCAATGGAATTATATTATTTTGTGAACTCAGCTACATTTATACTCAACTCAAGTTTTAATGATATTTATAACATTGATGAGCTGAGCACCATTGTTTTACCGATGCCCAAGAGGCTTATGATTATTTTCTGGACTGATTGAGGCCAAGGGCCATCTGTGAGGATTTGTTGAGTGATGTGAGGAGGCTTTCAGCCCTCGAGTGTTATGTGAGGAGGCTTCCAGGCCTTGAGTGTTATGTGAGGAGGCTTCCAGGCTCGAGTGTTATATGAGGAGGCTTTCAGGCCTCGTGTGTGATGTGTGAAGGCTTTCAGGCCTATTGATATTGCGCTTGGGCTGTAGGAGCCCCTCCAGAGTTTGTACACACCCCCAGTGAGCGCATGGTACCCAGGTGAGTTGGGAGTGGGCCCGAGAGCCGTTATTTGTGTGTGCTGAGTTGGGAGTGAGCCCTAGGGGCTAATGTTGTGTGCTGATGAGTTGGGAGTGAGCCCGTGGGAATGATATTGTACTGTGATTTTGATATTGAGCCTGAGGGCTAGCTTTTGATCATTTCTTACTGTTGAAATAAATGGTCTTTATTGTTTAAAAAAAGAAAAGAATTGTCGGATATCCACTACTATAATATATAACTGGTTCTACTGCTTCAGATAGCGCTATATTGTGTCTTTATGAGATTTCATGCTTTTAGTTGTTATTTATTTTTATTACCACTGGGTCGGAGTACTCACATTACTCCCTGCACCATGTGTGCAGATACAGGCAGAGTTGAGTTCACTCCTAAGCGTTGATTCTTTCCAGACCAGGCAGTGACTAGGAGTAACGAGGTAGTTGTTGACATCCGCGGCCCCGTTTTCTCCCTTATATTTTGTTATTATGATATTTCCAGACTTGTAAAATATTAGTAAACTCTGTAGTAGCTCATGACTTATGGCACCCCGGGTTCGGGCTGAGTTGGGGATGGTTTTTCTGTTCTATCACGTTTATCTCATATTTAATGTTATATTGCCTATGATTTTGGCTTATTCTTGCTAAGTAACCACAAGAGAAGAAATGTTTTGTTGATTGGCTAGCCTTGTCCCCACGAGAGGCGCCGTCACGACCGGGTTGGGATTTCGGGTCGTGATATTCATTTCTAAAAATTTGAAGATAACAGGGGTTTACACTGGAATTTTTTTTTAAAAAGACAAGAAACTAAATAAAAATATCTGAGTTACACCCTGGAATAACTCGTGATGCAGAATAAGTGGCAAGACAGATCTACCGGGACTCCCGCCTGATTGGGAATGTTGTAGCCTTCCAATTCTGCAACTTGGCTTTAGGGCCCACATACAGCACCTCAGCGGTGCTTGAGCCTTCCCCTAGCTGGACCATGTGGGTTTCATATAACATTTTCCTCATTGCCCCACAAATCTCTTCAGTCTCTTCGGCCGTGAAATCCTCATCTTCTTCTTCCTCGAAATACTTTGGTTAAACAAATGTTCTAGACAAATGCGGCACTGGTTGTGGAAAAACTAATTCATCATTTTTCCTGTCATATGTCCACTTTTTGTCAGGCTGGGTGGGTCTGAAGCCTACTCCAAAGAACTTTTCAGCGGCTGGTAGGGTGATGGGTTCAGCTATTCCTTGTAATGCTTTCCCAAGCCCTCTTCCGTGTTTAAAACCATGTTGATTCATCTCTTTGGCCACCATTATTGATGCATTAGAAAGAAAGGGTTGGGGACAAGGTTTTCCTTCTTCGTACTTGTCTTTCACCACCACTTCAAAGGCCTGATACACTATATGCTCGCTGCCCTCTCTTGCTCCAAGGCACGGGACTGAAGGGTCCCGGTAGATAGACTGTTCATCCTCTCCATGAACCACAATTTCCTGGTCTTCATGTTCAAACTTCACCATCTGATGGAGAGTAGAGGGTACTGCCCCTGCGCCTGCGGCATGAATCTAAGGTCTTCCGAGAAGAAAATTATAGGATGTGTCCATATCCAATACTTCGAAAGGTACTTCGAACTCCACGGGGCCTATGACCAATACCAGATCTATTTCTCCAATTGTATCCCTCTTGATACCGCCGAAAACTCTAACACAGACAGTGTTGGGACGAATCCTTCCAGTCCTGATTTTCATTCTTTGGAGCCTGGAGAGTGAGCAAATGTCGACCCCCGAGCTTCCGTCCACCATGGCCCTTTTCGCATAATACCCTTCGCTTTTGGCGGTTAGGTGCAGGGCCTTATTATGTGCGGCCCCTTATGGAGGTAATTCATTCTGGCTGAAAGAGATTTGGTTGAGCGTAAAAAATCTTTCCTCCATTCTTTCCAGTTGTTCTATCGAAGTCTCAACTGGCACATATGCTTCATTGAGGGTTTTGATCAATACCCTCTAATGTTCAGTGGAGTTCATCAACAGAGATAACAAGGAGACATGTTCGGGAGACTTTCGAAGCTGATCGATCACCACATAATCTTCCATTTTCATCTTTGAAAGAAGATTTCTGCTTCCTCGGTGCTCACAGGCCTTTTGGGTGGGGAAGCGACTTCTGGTGGCATTGTTTACTTCTTCCAATTTGGAGTACTTTTCAGCGAGATGATCTTCTTGAACTTCTCCCGAGATTTCTTTGCCCTTGTAGGTCACTACTGATTTGTTTTAATTCCAAGGCACAACAGTAGGATTTGTCATGGGCCTTTGTGGTGCACGGCCTAATAAACACGGGCTCACTTATTCTTGGTGGATTAATCGGCCTCTGCATTACATAAGCCCTTTTTAGCACATACATTTGGGTTGCCTTTTCATTTGGAATCTCTTAGGAGGACTCAAAGTCATTTGCTTTGCTTTGCGACCCTAAGGGACATAGAGAACAACATCATTGGGAGGCATTGCCCCAGTTTCCACTTCAACTTTCTTCTCCGGCTTTGGAGGGGTGGTTCTGCTCTTTTTCTCCCCTTTGTCTTGCTTCGAGGCAACTTTTGGTTTATTTTCTTCGTCAACAATTGCAATGATGGCCTTCAATGCTGGGTCAAACTCCTTGTACTCAAAAATCATTCCAATTATCGGCCTGTTGTTGTGTGCTGGCAGTGGGTTATTGGTCATATTTGGGACTTCTTCATCTCTCAACACTACCTTTCCTTGTTCTATTATATCTTCAACGGCTTTCTTCAATGTCAAACATTTGTCAGTACTATGTCCCTCAGCACGTGAGTGATAATCACATTGGATGCCCCGCTGATAGGATAATGATTCTGGGTTTTGCCATGGGGTATGGGTTGGTACAAATTCATCTGGACCAGCTTAGAGAACAAGCTGGAGTAGGGTTCATCGATTGGTGTAAAGTTTGGTCTCCTGGGTGGTTCCGGAGGACGGAAGTTATTCTGGGGTAGTTGTGGGTTATAGTGGCTTCGATAAGGAGGCTGATTTCTAGGTGGTGGAGCTTGGTTCCGGTTGGCTTGTTGCGGCAATCTGCCGTAAGGTTGAGCATTCATGACCATGTACGGCTGAGGAGCATAGGCATCTCCTGGTGGGGGTAATAATGTTGTGGGGTTCTTTCTGAAAAATGGGGCCTGGGAATGCAATGCTCTCTTGCTTCTGAGGGCGCCATGGCTGTCTCTTCCTTTTTCTTTCCCTTCGCTATTCCTCCGGATCTGCCTTGGATGGCTTGGGAGGTCTCTCGAATGGCTTCCTGGGTCACAATTCTACCCGTTTTCAAGCCATTCTCTACCATTTCCCCTATCTTAATCGCTTCCGCGAAAGGCTTCCCCATGGCTGACATCATGTTTTTGGAAGTAATCTCACAAATAGGTTGTTGAGGGTAAGCGCTGGTGGCAAATCGAGTTGGTTCCGGCGAGAGATGGTGCTTGGAATGTGAATGAGGATGAATCAAAATTAGGCATGTGTATAGTGGGTTGTGCTGCAATTGGACAAGGTGGTGGGGTGGACATGTTTGTAGCCATATCTGCTGTTAACATCCAGGGATAAGAAGCGGTGGTGATCCAGCGGAGAGATCTGAAATGGCAGGATGCCCGAACGGGGTAGGAGGATAACTTATGGGGACGTTGGAAGTCCCACTTTCCCTAAGGAACAACCCGAGGAATCCAGGGATTACACTCAGAGGCTCTTTTCCATTGTTCCAATCGTCCAACATTTCCAACATGCGACAATGAAAGATTCTGTTTTCTTCAGCAGTTGCTGATTCAGAAGTTGGGATGGCCGAGATTGAACTCTCTTCTAAAACGGGAACCGTTGGCAAAGGAATTTCTGAAGACATCTCTACACTTGCCTTTGATCTCGTGAAGTAAGTGTGAACACTTCCTCTTGCCTTAGTAATGGGCAGCTGAACACTTCCTTTTGACCTCGTAAAGTATAAATGTGAGGCCAGATTACCACAAAAACCAATCACCTTTCTAAAAACCTGGTATTTAGCATCAAGCAAATGGTTAGTTTGAAACAAATAATAGATAGTTAATCTCACATTGGGGTGTGATGCGCCTATACAGTCAAGTGAGTTTCTACATGTTTGCTTGGTTGCATGCGTCATTCTGGCTTCTTTTTTCAATTTCTTTGAGGCTATGATCGAATCCGATGGGGATTGCCTACGTATCATGACCCTGCATGAATCAGACCAAGCGTAGTTCGTGCCATGAAATTTTCACATTTTGGTTCTAAACAAAAAATATTTTTCATTGATTTTCCAATTTCTTTTCGGTACAAGGCTCGAAAAACAAGAGTACATAAAGATAAACTAAACAGGACTCGAGCAGACTTTTAGGGTAAAAGAAAACAACATGACCAAACAACTATTACTGACTCAAAACAAATAGAAATATGATAACAAAAAGGGCTGATAAGTGGGAGATGAACTCGATCTCTGCTGTAGAATCCACTAGCGTTATTGTAATCAAAGCTCTTTTTCTCGTGGCTGACCCCTAACATTGCGGTATATCCTCTCTAGATCTGCAGATATATGACGAGCAATGCCCATCGATACTTCTGCAAATTGTTTGGGTGTCATTCCCTGACAGTTCTTGCATGCTCTCGCGGTGTAGGTGGCTACCTCGAGGATCTTTGCCTTTACGTATTCATGAGCCACGTGCAAATCTTTATTTGCCGACCACGGGTCTCTGCTAGATCCAGTGCATCATGCTCGCGGTCCAAGACCATGTCTCTTTGGCGCCGAACTTCTAGTGACTCCCCCTTCAACTGATTGATCAAACTCTGGTAGTGATTTTTCTCCACTTCAAAATCCGCCATCAGGCTTTCTTTGCTTGGTTTGACATCCTCTAACCGGTCCCTCAAACCTTTGATTAGAGGAGCGTAGCTCATGCACTCATGATCACGGACTACCCTGAACTGAGCTTCTCTCTCTCCCTGTTGTCGCGTGGTTGGAATTTGGGATTTGAGTTCTTGCCTTTCTCATGCCCAATTAACCCTCTCTTGCTCAATATCAGCCTGCTGTATGTCCATGGCTGCTTCCAGTATTCCCTTATCTTCTTGTAAAGTGTTGATACGAGATCGGAACACTTGTGCCACTTCTCTTTTAGCGCTTCTGACTCTGGATTCTATCTTTTTTTCCCAATCGACTGCATGTATGACATATCTTTCGGGTCTTTGCTCAGGGACATCCTGGTTGTGAAACCATTCAAGGTATGCTAAGCTCACTTCTCCACATTCACGATCTGCTACCATCTCGTTTGTATCAGAAAATCGACCACCGAACCAAACCTTTTGTGCGTAAGATTCTCTTGGGTTTTCCTCTCCTGTGAATTCCCATATGAATGGACACACGTCTTCAATCAAAGGCCTTTTTTGCTCTCTCCCTAGCTGACGCATGACGCGTAAAGGTGCGTAGGGCTGGAAACCTCTTAAGCCGATAAGTATGTAGAATGGGCG
Organism: Nicotiana benthamiana; assembly: GCA_034376525.1. Taxonomy (NCBI): domain Eukaryota; kingdom Viridiplantae; phylum Streptophyta; class Magnoliopsida; order Solanales; family Solanaceae; genus Nicotiana; species Nicotiana benthamiana. Next base: position 141,667,315 of record CM067330.1, on the reverse strand, counting down.
ATATGTTTACATGTGCGTGACCCTAGGAGAAGGGAACCAATAATAGTTCCAAGTGTGTTTACCCGCAACCAGTGAACCAAGTAATTCCTGCCAAGCCTTCACTCCGTTTGGAAGATTACAACGTTCGGCCCTACCTGGATGAGAACAAATATAATTCAGCCAGTCTTCTTTGAAACTTATTACTGTTGGGTGACGACAAAGATGCTCTATGAACCACATTTGAAGCAAAATGTTGCATCCGTCGAAGTAATCTCCACCTTCTTGACATCTGGTTAAAGCTCGAAAAATGTTCCCCAAATCATAGGAAGAATGGTGTGTTGTTCGCTGCATTCTAAATACGAGACTACTGACGATAATTCGAATTCTGATGCGCCCATCGCGCTCTGGGAAGACTATGGTCTCTAGAAACGAAATCATGAATGCGAAGATCCTCAACTCTTTCCAAGCATCGTAACTTAGCTGGTTGACAAATTCTATGGTCGAGAATTTCTCAAATCCTTTCTCGTCCCCAAATCTTTCATAGAGGTAGTCTAATGAAACTCATCCTTCATTTAAGCAACCCAATGGGATTCAATGTAGGCATAATTTCTTCAAAAAGTTGTTCATACCTACTTTCCTTGGAGTGGCAGGCTTTTTCCTATGAAGGTCTCTCCCGAATCCTGTAAACCCACCTAATTCCTCCAGTGTGGGAGTCATTTCGCAATCTTTGAACCTGAAGACATTGTTTGTCGGGTCCCAAAAACCCACCAGAGCCTCAATCATATCCTTGTCAGGATTAATTCCCATGATGTCCGTGAGGAACTTAAGGTGCTTAATAATTTAATTTCGTTCCCAAAGGGCAAACTAGTCCACCAATTATAGAGACTGCTCGGGGTCTTATCTCAGATCACGAACATAGGAGGCTTTTCGTCCCTTGCTCTTTTCTGGCCATTTCTTTGTGGAGTACACATGATGATCCTAAAAATAAAGAAATAATAAAAAATTAAGACTCTCCTAACCTATATACAGACTCAAAAAAAAGATCGTTGTTGTTTTTCCCTATTAGAAAAATTGGTGTCGTCAATACGACCTTTCAACACTTGAAGAAGATTTTAAGGATGTGTTTTGTTCACCGAAGAATATTTTTCAGGAATGATCATAGGTAGATGTTCTTGCGAAACAGTCCTCCGGTGCCCTTTTTCTAGACATTTGGCTATTTTACTTAAGAATGACATTACCTTTACTTATGAAAAAATCATTAACATTTTAACAAACAGTCGAACCCGATAAGGGTCGCCTATGCATCCCACATCCGGTGAGAACCAAACTTACGTAGTTCTGAAAAATTAAAAACAACAAGACTCTTATTTTCCTTTTTTTTCAACAAAAATCCTATTTTCGCTTTTTTTTAGTAAAACAAAACTATATATAATAAATAAAATTTATCTTTATTTCGGCAGAGTTTCACAACATTCGGCCATTGGTTTTTTTCTTAAAAATAGGCTATTAACTCTCTACTTTATAATTCTCAATTTCACAAAATTTTCGAGATTTAGAAGCCGGTCAACACGCAGGTTCGAAACAAATAAATGCATAGAGAAACAAGTAGAATGCATCAGTATGGTCTTTTCATTTCAGGTTGCTAGTCCTAGACGTACCCAACCCCTGCGTTGAGTCCCCTAAGTCAAAATACACGTGATGCAAATAAGCGTTCCTACTAGGGATCAGGCATGAAGCTTTGTTGTACTAGGTTAAAAACCTGGGTTTATGTTTCTAGACCTGGCTTACCTGAGCGGACGACTCGAGCCGAAGAGGACCAGTGTAGCCGGTAACACAACGCTCCCCGCCTAAAACATATGTGACTAAAATCCTTCACCGGGTGCCAAGCACCTCAGCTGTCTCAAAGAAAGAGGGCTATGCTAAGCAAACACCCAATTTTGATTTCAAGAAGACTCAGAGGGGGTGCGTGAGAAGACAGTTTATATACACGGTTCAAGAATTGTCAAAGCCGTAAAAATCAACATTTAGCACATTTAAGCTAAAACATATAATAAGAATCAGATAATAAATAAGCCAAATACAACAATTATTCCAAGCTCGAATTTTTGAACGCTGAACCAGTGGTTCTTGGTTACTTCCCCAGCAGAGTCTCCAGAGTTGTCACACCTCCTTTTTGCGCGCCTTACCCCGAGGGATAAAATGCACAAGGGAGTTTTTCCAATTTAAGTGACAATGTTTGAAATATGATTATTTATTTATTTCAGAGTCGCCACTTAGGAAAGGTGGCTTTTGGTGTCCCAAGTCATCGGTTTATCTTGAATCCCAATTCGAGGAAAATATTCGACTTTCCAAATGAAGTCTGCCAACCAGAAATTCTAAGTAAGGAATTCTGTTGACCGGATGGAAGATGTTAGGCACCCACGAATGGTTCTAGGATGTTCCCTTAAATTGTTGTAATGGCTAAATATCTGGTTTTAATACATGTTATAACTTATGTGCTTTAATTAACTTTTAACCAATTTTATTTAATTTATTAAAGAAAATTAAACGTCGTCTGAAACATGTCTTTGGATTGCACCGCATGAAATGAACCCGCAACCCTGAACACATCCGATTCGACGTTTTGGGATTTGGATTAAGGTCACATGAAATGCACACCCGAGTTTAGGGAAGATAACATAATTAGATACACGCCTAATGATGATAACACGTTATTATTTTTGAGAAGGCCGTGAAATTCACTAAACGGCCCTTCCCGAAATCTATGGAATCAATATATAAATTTATGAGGGCCCCACAGTTTTTCTTTTTATTAGGCGAGGCTCGTCTTATTTATTTATTTTTAAAATTGTAATCCTAAAGTGACTACATTTTTCTATTAAGTTCGTCTCTAAAATAAAAGAGAAACTCCAAATTAATTACATGCTTAAAAAGGCCGTTGACTTGTTAGTTACCGGCTTAAGATAAATGCTAACGAAAAATAGCAATCGAATTTACTCAAAGGAATATTGTTCCATGCCTTATTCTAAAATTGAAGTTATAAATAGAATGCGGAATTGACAAACAATATTATCAACAAACTAATTATTCTCTAGTTAAATTAAATTAGCTATATCAGAAGAATTGAGCTATTTGGAGTTAATCACACAACTTCAGAACCCATTTGATGTCACACTTCCTTTTTGCGTGCCTCACCCCGAGAGATAAAATGCACAGGGGAGTTTTTCCAATTTAAGTGACAATATTCGAAATGGGATTATTTATTTATTTCAGAGTCGCCACTTGGGAAAGGTTTTGGCTTTTGGTGTCCCAAGTCACCATTTATCTTGAATCCCAATTCGAGGAAAATATTCGACTTTCCAAATGAAGTCTGTGAACCAGAAATTCTAAGTAAGGAATTCTGTTGACCCGAGGGAAGGTGTTAAGCACCCCCCGAATCCCGTGGTTCTAGCACGATCGCTAAATTGTTGTAATGGCTAAATATCTGGTTTTAATATATGTTATAACTTATGTGTTTTTATTAACTTTAAACCACTTTTATTTAATTTATTAAAGAATATTGAACGTCATCTGAGACATGTCTTTGGATTGCACCGCATGAAATGAACCTGCAATCCTGAACACATCCGATTCGACGTTTTGGGATTTGGATTTAGGTAGCATGAAATGCACACCCGAGTTTAGGGAAGATAATATTATTAGATACGCGCCTAAAGATTTAACGCGTTATTATTTTTGAGAAGGCCATGAAATTCTCTAAACGACCCTTCCCGAAATCTAAGGAATCAATATATATATATATATATATATATATATATATATATATATATATATATATATATATATATATATATATATATATATATTTATGAGGCCCCCACAGTTTTTCTTTTTATTAGGCGAGGCTCGTCTTATTTATTTTTTTTAAAAGGGTAATCCTAAAGTGACTACTTTTTTTCTATTAAGCTCGTCTCTAAAATAAAAGGGAAACTCCAAATTAGTTACATGCTTAAAAAGGTCATTGACTTATTAGTTACCAGCTTAAGATAAATGCTAACGAAAAATTGCAATCGAATTTACTCAAAGGAATATTGTTCCATGCCTTATTCTAAAATTGAAGTTATAAATAGAATGCGGAATTGACAAACAATATTATCAACAAACAAATTATTCAATAGTTAAATTAAATTAACTCTATCAGAAGAATTGAGCTATTTGGAGTTAATCACACGACTTCAGAACCCATTGGGTCTAAAAAAATTTACAATTGTTGAACTTAAAACTATCATTTGAGAATTACTGACCTTGTTCTAATTAAACAACATTCACTCTAAAGAATCATGGATCATTTCGAATTTTCGCTACATACTTAGATTGCGTATTCGATTCCTATGACTTATTAACACCAACTACTAAGTCCCTAATGCCTGCTCTGAAGTAGTGAATTCAAGACATACTAATTTTTGCCATTGAAGCTTACTCTACTAATATCAACTATCACAATTACTTAAAAAGCATGAGCTTACTAACTTCAATCTAAAAGCAAATTAAGACTACTTAGATTTTTTTCTCTAAATAATGGACTGTTAACATGCGAAAAAATATTAACTACTGCTGATTACTACAATCTAATAGTCCATTACAATACATAACAAACTCCACAACCTACTTATTCATTCTATAAAATTATACAATTAACTACGTTCAATGAACTAAGAAAACAATAAAGCCATGCATGTTAATCAGTAACTTCACTTTTAAATTCCATTCAACTTCAAACTCCAATTTAATCTCTACACCAATATATGATTTTTAGAGCGTGTACATGGTAGTAGGACAGAAGAAAAATATGGATCGGCAGAGCAGTACGCAATGCAACAACAACAACAATAACAACCAATTACCGGCAGCCCTGAACCCAGGAATGCAACCAGAAATACCAAGCAAATTCCAGGATAGTATACGGCTAAACAATTTACCAGAAATGGAGGAAAGAAACTAGAAAAACCACCAGCAATCGCCGACAGAAACAGAATGTATCTAGAAAAGAAACAAGACAAGATTTTCTGATATTCTTCCTTCACCCTCAAGATAGAAGCTCTCAAACTACTCACTTTCTATGATTTTTTAAAATCAATCCTATTCAATCCTTAACTTTCAAAAATTAAAAAAAATCTATTTTTTTCTCTTTCGTTATGAAAATCTGATTTTCTCCCCTCTTTATAAGTGTCAAATGACTCTTATTTATATCTAAAACCATACTCTCTTCCCCCTCTCTTTAGTTATTATTACTACTCTCTTTTTATTATTACCATTCCAATTACGCTTCCAACTACCCTTCCCTTTTCTTTAATTTTCAGCCCCCACTATATTCCTTTCTATGTCTAACTTTTAACCTTTTATCATTACTTGTACTATTCCTAATTTTCAATTAAGTAAAAGTAATCAAACATTTATCATTTTTAGTGGTCCCCCTACCCATTAATTCAAATTAGAGCTATTAGGGCCTTACTGGTAGACTACTCAATCAAACCAGATTTATCTATTTTTCTATTCCTAAAACACCCATGAATCCTACTGATTGCTACTGTTCTGATTCAGAACATATCGGCAAGCAGAACCAAACCTAATTTTCTAAAATTATTCTCTAATTAACAGCTACAGCCAATCCTTAAATGATTCCTGATTCAACTTAAACCAAAAAAACTGAATTTAACACACAAGCAGACTACATGTGCTAATAGAAACAGTCCAAAATAAAGACAAAATGAGCTGAGAATTATAGGAAACAACAATTACTTAATTCGGCAAAATCAAGCAAAAATTGAATTCAAAGTAGAACAAACACTATTATAACAAGAATCTAATGAATAAACTGTCCTAATTTCATATTGAACCTAAATATGAACAAGGGAATTCTAGAATTTTATCGGATAATAAAATAGAATAGAATTGATCGACAATAATTAATCAACCGCATAGTTCGTGACATATACAACTAACATTAGACCAACAGAACTAAAATAGACCAACAAGGTGATTCAGGTGGTATTGATAAAAATCAAGCCCTTATAAACTAAACCATTCGATGAAGTTATTCTAATTGAATGTGACTTACAACGTATATTCAAACGCACAGAAGAAAGTGACCAAATAAAAGGTCTGATTGAGGATGAAGAAGAACAACGAACAGAAGTTACAGATAAAAATAAATATAGAAATACAAACGAATAGCAATAAACCAACAAATAGAATAAACAAAAAATAGATGGGAAATACCTTAAGGATGAAATCAGAAAACTAAACGAGCCTGACTCGAACCCTGTTTTGAACTCTTGGGGTCAAAATGAACCTTAATCGAGTGTTCTTGACTAACAACACTCGACTAAGGTCGATAAGGAACCCCAAACTTCCCTCAATCCTGGGCAAAACATAGGTTATTTTAGGGCTCTTGACTCAATTTCGGGGCTCGAGTATTTCTAGGTAGTTTCAAACCAAACCAATGGTATTTGGGGTATGAAGGGGGTTAGGAGGTGTTATGGTATGGATTTGGGGTGGTTTTGGTTCAAATTAAGTTTGGCTCGAATCTTCAATTGAAGATTCGAGGAGAAGGGAATTGATTCGAGCCAAACTAATGTCGGATTTGGATTGAGGGTGTTAAGGGGCATCTATGGTGTTAATTTCATGGCCGGTGGACCTCAAGCCACCGGGTTTCAGGCGAGATGGTAGGGTGGCGGCTAGGGTTTCCATGGGGGTCGTCTCTAAGAGAGACGAAGAACAGTAGTGGGGGGGGTGTTTGATTTGGGGGGCTGGGGTAAGAGATAAGGTTATATAGTTTAGGGTGGAATGAATCCCGGCCGTTCGATCTGATGAGATCAACGGCTTGGATCCATTCATTAATGGAAATGACGTCGCTTTGCTTACCTCGAGACCGGATCGGGCTTTGGATGGGAATGGGTTGAGGCATTGGGGTGATTTATGGTCGTTGGATCAAATGAAATGAACAGCATGGATCAATTGACCTAATACGACGTCGTTTAGATTGATCTGAGGGCAGGGTGGACCATTTGATCTTGGGAGATCAATGGTTCAGATTTTTCCAACCAAAACGACGTCGTTTGGATGATCTTTGAGACAAACCATATTGGACCGGACCTGGGGATCCTTTGGGGATGGGTTTGGGGTGGGTTTGAGCTAAAAATTTATTTGGGCTAGCCTAGTTCAAATTAAAAAGGCCCAAACAAGATTTTCCTCTCTTATTAATTTCTTTTTTTAGTTAACACATTAACAAAACTCTACAAATAAATTATAAAACCAAAAGTACAAAATATTAATCAGCCCATAATAACAATTCATACACAAGTTAAAACATTCAATTAAAAATAAAATCACACAATGGCACATTTAAATGACTTAAATAGAATAAATGCCTTTTCGTGATTTTCCCTTTTAAAACCGAACTATGATTTAATAATCTAAGATACACATGCAACATCTATCTTTTTTAGTTTTTATTAATTAAACAAGATAAACATTCACAGACAAAATATAATTACCCAAAATATCATGCAAAATTATCAAAATTATACCAAAAGACAATTTATTTTATTTTTTATTTCTTTTGGAGTAGTTTTCGTTAAGCAAAATCACGTGCTCACAGATATATGAACACATATGGAATAGTTTTCGTAAAGTTCAGCTTGGTGCTTGCTTGGTCAGTGTGGCTTCTGCAAGTATCACAAATGACTTAAAGGTGTCTGAAGTAATTCAAAAATGACTGTTACCGTAGAGATTTGATAACTCGTGGTGATACGCCTGGTGTTGCAATTCCTTTTCGAGCCTCAACTGTTTTCATTTTGACCGTTGCCTTATATCCTCAAGCTAATCAGTGGTTCACATAAAACTTTAAAATGACAATTGCCAATTGTTAGTTCAAATAAACCTTAAATTGCTACGTAAAAGCTAAACCTATTTCAACCTTTGATAGACCATGACAATTATTTTTTTTTACTCATTATTTTATGCTACATCTATGACTCGACAAAAATTGAAAAAGGTTGAACCAAAATTGACAAACAGTATACCTTGAATGTGAGAATGATGATGGTATTCACTTTATCCAAAGAATAGACCGATTAGCAAGTATTTGATGGCCATGAGAGAGTTTACTTCCAATTATGATAGAGTAAATTTCTGCATAAAACATTTGATACTATAAAATCTTGCTTAATGATTCAACTATAAATTACCAGTTTTCCTTTGTCATATATATCATAAGTAGATGATTAAAAAAATCTTAACGTAAAGTGTATATTATTTGTTCCATGACAAACATATTAGTTGATCTCAGAATCTAGAAAGCTATCGTCATGCTTTTCTAATAACACACCAAAATAGTGTCACAACTATGTAATAATTAAAGGTGTAATTAAATATTAGATATGTAATTCATGGAGGAATGTCAGCTCATAGAAAAGAGCTCATTGATGAGTTTAATGTTGTGGAGGCTAATCTGCAGAATATTATTTATTTGATATTCTGAATAAAAGTTCGTAAGCTCCTATTACTATATGAAAGAAGTAAATGCAAATGTAAGAAGCAAATGAATATTAATATCCAGGTGTTTAAGTTATGTCATGCCTACTTATCGTGTGTGTATATATACACCTTCATTGTCAATACTTGTATATCTGACATGAACATGTACATAGTAAATTAGAATCATATTAATTAGTCATATAACTTGAAAAATTGAAAATAAATGAATCATTATTTGTGTTATCATGTAGATGATAAACAGAGCAGAGATAATAAACATAAATGACATAATCTTTTTAAAATTTTATATATAACATTATATAGTAGATATACAGTTTTGCAAGGAAGATCATTAACAAATACATAAATAATGTATAAGTTCCTTGTAAGGTTAGAAGATCAGAAAATACATACATCTAGAAATGATTTAGTAACACAATAAATTTACATATAGTTGTTGAAATAGCTGTACAAAAACTCAAAAAGAGATATAAAATTTTTCTCCACTATTCTAAGGGATTTTTTGATTATCAAGATAAGAAAAATACTCCGATACAATATTTAGTACTATTATTTATATGCAATTTGGTTGCGTTTTATAATTAATACAAGCGATACAAATATAATTTTATGCTACGAGTTCAATATTATCTGATAATCGTCCCAATCCAATATGAAAATACCTTATATGTGAATAAAATCAATGCGTATAAAATACCTAAACTATCAATATAACTTTGATTTCAAATTTGACTTTTTATTTAGGTTAATAACAATTGTAAAATTATAAAATTTTGTATTATGAACGATATATTTCATTCTTAATTATAATAAACTAAATATTTGCTCACTATTTCAAGGGGCTATATCGAACTTTACTTATTCATTAGGATCTATAAGCCTATTTTAGAGCTAGGGTTTTATCATCGTCTTTATTCTTTTACTCTCTGCTTCAATTCTTCATACTCCTCACAAACCCGCCGGAAAGTTGATAAGCTCTTATCCATATTCAACAATGGTAGTTTTTGAACTTGGCTCCGTTCCATTCAATGCCGACGGATGGGGTCCACCAGATTCCTCCATCTCCGTACCAAACCAAACCTCTAGCGCCCCCTTCGCTCCTTTCTCCCTCTCCGACAAGCTTGGTCGGATCGCCGATTGGACTCGCTCTCTTTCAAATCGACCCGGATCCAATTCCAAGCAAAACCCTACTGATTCCGCCTTCGACTTCTCCGGAGACGATTCATTCGCTACCCTCGCCGCTGACGAAGACTCCTCTTTCCGCCTCGTCGACACCGCTGCCAAATCCCATCACCACGGGCAGCACCGCCCTAAGTTTAATCCAAGGTGGCGTTTCAACCCTCATCACAACCGCTCTCAGCTCCCCCAGCGCCGTGACGAGGAAGTCGAGGCCCGAAAACGCGAGCAGGAGAAAGAAAGAGCTCGAAGGGACAGGCTGTACAATCTCAACCGTTCGGGAACAAACGCTGGCCAGAGAAGAGAATCTGCTGTGTTCAAATCATCAGTTGATATTCAACCTGAATGGAACATGCTCGATCAAATCCCGTTTTCGACTTTCTCGAAGCTTTCGTTCTCCGTTCCGGAGCCTGAGGACTTGCTGATCTGCGGCAGCCTTGAGTTTTACGACCGGTCCTATGATCGGATTACCCCGAAGAACGAACGTCGTCTGGAGAAGTTTAAGAACAGGAATTTCTTCAAAGTTACTACTACAGATGATCCTGTTATCCGCCGTTTGGCTAATGAGGATAAAGCTACTGTTTTTGCAACGGATACCATTTTGTCTACTTTAATGTGTGCTCCTAGGTCTGTTTACTCGTGGGATATTGTAGTTCAGCGTGTTGGAAATAAGGTATTTTTCGACAAGCGTGATGGGTCCCAGCTGGATTTGCTCTCTGTTCATGAAACTTCCCAAGAACCATTGCCTGATGTGAAGGATGACATTAATTCGGCTCATTCGTTGAGTGTTGAGGCTGCTTACATCAATCAGAATTTCTCGCAACAGGTTCTGATAAGAGATGGGAAGAAGTTGAATTATGATGAGCCTAACCCGTTTGCGACTGAAGGGGAAGAGGTGGCGTCTGTTGGTTACAGGTACAGGAGGTGGAAGTTGGATGATGATACCTTTTTGGTGGCGCGATGTGAAGTGCAGAGTGTGGTGGAAGTGAACAATCAGAGATCGTTCTTGACTCTGAATGCGCTAAATGAGTTTGATCCTAAGTACTCTGGGGTTGATTGGAGGCAGAAGCTTGAGACGCAAAGGGGTGCTGTGTTAGCTACTGAGTTGAAGAATAACGCAAATAAGCTCGCGAAATGGACTGCACAAGCGTTACTAGCTAATGCTGATATGATGAAGTTGGGTTATGTATCAAGAGTCCATCCTAGGGATCATTTTAACCATGTGATATTAGCTGTTGTTGGATATAAGCCTAAGGACTTTGCTGCACAAATCAATTTGAACACATCAAACATGTGGGGTATTGTGAAAAGTATTGTGGACTTGTGTATGAAGTTGAATGAAGGGAAATATGTGCTTGTTAAGGACCCAACCAAGCCGCAGGTTAGGATTTATGAGGTCCCTCCAGATGCATTTGAGAACGACTATGTTGAGGAGCCATTGCCAGAAGACGAACAAGTTCAGCCTCCTACAGAGGATGGACAAGGTGCTGAGGCAAATGGGGCTGCAAATGAAGTAGAGGACAAGGAGATTAGCACTGAAGCTGCATAAGGGTAATATGATACTGCACTAGGATAATGATTCTTCCTCTCAATATTAGTATTCTGCAGTTGAGAATTATTGCTCTTAGATAGTGTGACAGTACTTTGCGATCTTAATTATTTTTCAGTTTTGCTTTCTTATACAATGACTTCTCTTTGATAATGTTGTCTCTTTTGAAGAAGGTGAGGACAATTTTTATCCATACATATAGTTCAAAGTGGATTTTATCTTCACTTAATTTTCTCCTAAGAACCATTCGTTATGCTAGTAGTTGATCTGCTTTGGAACTTTGATGTTTGCCTCTTCCTTTAAATGAATTAGCCATGATGTGGCTGTGAGAACCGCTTTTCATTTATAACTTTAAAGCCACATAGTTGCCTTTGATGTTATGTGAACAGATGCTATTACCCATTTATTAGTATCTTTAGGATATATTCATACTCCACTTTTCTCCAAGAGCGTGAAGTCTCTTAAAAGGAGAAAACTGAATCATAAATTTAGCATAATAGAAGACATAATAAAATCTGGAACGATGAGAAAAATGAAAGTGAATTGAAACACCTTGGTGTCAAGGACACTGTAGGGGTGGGTCCTTATCGGAAAAAGGACACCTTATGTCAAGGACTCTTGCTTGCTTTCAACTACTACACTCCGTATATTAGAAAAAAAGTAAATCCTTAGTTACAGGACTTGACAAGAAATTGCCTCATAAAGATTTTACAAGACAAACCTATTTGCAATAAGATGGACTTAATACCTACACTGAGGGACTCTTAGCTATTTGTAGAGCATTCTGGCTGAGTGGATTTTCTAGTAAGTTGGTTGCAGTGGCCCTTGTAGGGATAGCAGCTTGGTTGTGGTCTTGCGGGGCTGTGTGCTGCATCTGTGTGAACCGATGTACTGCCGATGCAGTGGAAACTTGATGCGCCTGTCTGTTGTGGGCCAGAAGTCAAATAGTTGTAGATGTGCTTGTCTGTTGGCACGGCCAAGGTTTGGAGGTTGTACATAACATAGGGTGCTTATACGCTTCTTTTAGTCCACGGCAAGTTTCTACTAATGATTCATGGGATAAATATAAAATGCAGCCCACGAGTTTTATTATGCATGTGTTGTGCTTGGATTTTTGCAGTACCTATAGAAGTTGTACTGTGGTTGTTTGCCTTCATGCATATGCTGTATATTTGGGCCCAACTAGGAGAGTATAGACAGAAAAGAATGTACTCCAACATATGCTAAAAGAGTAGCTAACGCAAAGCTGATAATCATGCCCTTCTCGAAGCTAGTTATGGATTTTCTTGGATCTGCTTTTGGTAACCTGTTCGTGTAGTAATCTTGTGGATCACTTCATCAATACTTAACCCCCTCCCCTTTCCCTTCCTTACATCAGGTTTCGTGGAATCTGTTTCTGAAAGTTGTTATTGCTTGAGCCAGGAGGCTACAAGGTCTGTACTATTGTTTGCCTGTGGCTTTGCGGAAAACTTGGGGTGGTTTTGGTTTTGTATAGTTATCAAACTGCACGCAGTTCCCAGGTTTCTGGTTTTTGTGGCCGATTTGAATCATGAGTTATGAGTTGTTGCAATTTACGTTTGTATGAGTTATGAGTTGTTGCAATTTACGGGTGTATGTATCTTAGTATTGTTGGTGTTTTAACTGTATGAATTCTCACTTTGACTCAACGATTCTTTCGAGGGTAAACTCTTGTTGCTACAATGTAATTTGGAATTTCTATAGAGTGCAGTGTTGTCAAAGGCGCACTTAAGCCCGGAAGCAAGGCTAAAAATTGTTGAGAGCTACGCCTCGCTTTGGGGGCGCTTTAGTGTTGCATCAAGGCTTTTAAGGCATACATTTTCTTGACATTGAGTGTAATCCTGAAAAGGCGACACTAAACAATGATATTTCATTTTAACGTAATTCTTTTTCAGTTTTTTTTGTCTTTATATTTGTTATTCATGCTTACAATTATTGGTCTTGGGCTATATATATACACTTTTTGTCCAGTTGAGCTTTTTTTCATTAAAGCCCACGTTTTATTTGTACTTCGCGCTTAAAGCCCCAACGGATTTTAGAGCTTTTTTGCACTTGTTGTCTTTGATAACCCTAATAGAGTGATCTATAGAGTGACATTTCTTAAGTATATAGTAATGAGCTACTCTATTATATTCAAGATAAAGAAATTTCATAGGAATACTGTCAATTTTGTTGCCCTGATGACTTGCTACTATGTTCCAGTATGAAGATACTGATTGTTTTTCTTGCCATCCAGGTTGTCCGGGAATAAAGTGATACTGGTTGAAACCTCTGGAATAAAGTGATACTGGTTGAAACCTCTTTTAGATCTTGAGCTTTCTCTTATCAACAGCTTTATGAGGATTTATGGTAAGTTCTACTCCACGTTTAAATTCTTAAGCATTTTGTTACGGTCCAAGTATCACTTTTGTAGGAATAACTGTTAATTCTGCATGCGCCCACGCACATAATAAGAATGACTCTCCTATTTTACTTTTCCCTGACCATGTTCAGGAAATAAATCAGAACCAGTTCCTCCATACTCGTAAGCATCACCTACAATAGCAAAAAGGGCATGGGTTCAAACTTCAACCTAGCTAACCACCAGGGGGGGGGAGTGAGAGAGGGAGAAGACCAGAAAAGATAACCCCGGCCAATAAAACATATTGCAAGGCATTTACATTGAGAATACGGCCATGCGGGCAACATTCAGAAATAACAGCAAGTGCAAGAAGTGCTGCATGGCGTTTCTGCCAGCCGGGGGCAGCCAAGCAAACAGAGAGCTGCTCTTTAGCAACAGGAGCAATAGTCTTAGCACCTAATGCACGAGACAAGAGATCGAAATAGCAGATCCCAACCGTAACGTTACCATATTCCCTAAATGCAACCTTGTGGATATTGTTCCAAGGTGGTTCGTCCTCAACATCTTGTAACAACCTCAATAACATAGCAAAACAGTTGCTAGTAAATAATGGTAATTTCTTCATCATGCCGGGAGCTTCCTTTTTCGCCTCAACCAAAGTTATCAGAAACTTAATCGCCAAGTGCCTCGTCTCCTTTTCCAAACTCTCATTCTCTGCTATCTCAAACATGGTAGCCACCACTTCTACTAGTTGCATCCTTAAGAACCTAGGTTCATTCTCAGCAAACTCAACAAAATTTTCCAGCGCTTCCCTGGCAGTAACCTCCTCACCTTTTGTCAATGCTTCTGTCAAGATCCCCAACAAAGCTGGCAATAAACCCTGATACCAGTCTTTATCATTTGAACTGGGGAGGCACTGAATGATGTCGATCGCTTCCCTCAGGGCCGCCATCCTCAATCTCATATCACTGCAACCATTCAGTGCACCTAATAATATATCCTTGATCCAAGGGGCTGATGATAAATCCTCTCCTTGTTTGACGCACTGGGAAACTAATGACAAAGTAGGCTCTATTACCTTGATATAATTGGAGTTGTCATAATATTGGTCGAACAAGCTACGTACTTCAGACTCCTTGTTATCTTGGAGGCTTACACAAAGCGTAATATAAAGGGTCTGGATAATGGATTTTGATTCTTCAATCTTGAAACGGTTCAGAAGGACACATTGCACGCTGGACTGTGTCGATAGACTTAGATTGCGCCAACCATATCCATCATCCCCAAAAAACAAATTTTGGAGGACGATAGCACATGAAGCGCGTAAATCATCAGTGATATGGGGAGAGTCAAGAAGGTTAGCAAGCTTAACAGCAAGCAAGCTCGAATCCTCCAGCTTGATCATGTCCAACATTGACTCACCCTCAGAGGAGCTCGACATAAGATCCGAGATAAAGGTTTCAAAAGGAACACTAGAGTCAGGCCCAAGAATCGCCTCCAACATTAGGTTTTATATTGCTATACCGTTAAATTAAATAAAGTATGGTTGTATTATATTTAAAGAGGCGTGAATTTGTATGTAACGATCCAAAGGGTCATCACTTATTTTTTTATGCATTTCGTATCTCTGAGGCCTTTTAAACCTCATTTAGGGTTGCCTCGATTTGCGTGCGTAGTCCAGGTGCATAATCAGAAAGCTTAAATAAGAATTCTATGAGAAAAATAATATATTTTATATTGATATGATTAAATTTGACTTCGATCAATATTTTGGATAAACGGGCCCGGGCCCGTGATTTGACAGTCCCGGAGGGTCCGTAGGAAAATATGGGACTTGGGCATACGCCTGAAATCGAATTCCGATGTCCCAAGCCCGAGAAATGAATTTTTGTGAAAATTTATTTTCTGAAATTAATTAAGGAAAAATAAAAATGAAATGTCGTTAGAAGGCGATGGTATCGGGCCCGTATTTTTATTTCGATGTCCGGTTACAAGTTTTATATATGATTTAAGCGCTTTCTGTAGAGTTTGATTGAAAACGGATGTCGTTTGACGTGTTTCGGACTTGAAATGGAAAATTAATGTTTATATGAAAATTTGAAAAAACATTATGGATTTTAGGCTTAATTCGATGTTTATGATGTTATTTTGGACGATTTGATCGCATGAGTAAGTCCGTAGAATGTTGTTGAGGTTGTGTACATATTTGGTTTGGAGCCCCGAGGGCTCGGGTGAGTTTCAAGTAGATTCCGGGATGCCTTAGAGTTAAAATATCAGATGTTGCACGTTCAAGAAAATTGGTAAGTCTCTGAACCCTCCAACGCAGCCCGCGAGGAAACGAGTACGGTTGCGGAGGGGCTAGTGCGACCGCAGTCGCTTTTGAGCGGTCTGCGATGGGTGCTGCGCGGCCGCGGTCGGTCTGGTGCGGTCCGCACTATACAAAAACCCTTAGGTCTTCAGCTACCTGCGCGGCCACGGTCCTTTTCATGTGGTCCGCACGGGGACTTTAAGAGGGGGTATAAATACACATGAATTTTAGTTGTTTTTCACTTTTCAAAAACCCAAAACATAAGAGGCGATTTTCCAAACAACTCTTCTTCTTCAAAACGATTGGTAAGTGATTTATATCTTAATTTCTTCATTCCTTAACATCTTTTAACGTGATTTCAACTTCAATTAAAGATTTTCATTGGGGGAATTGGGGGTTTTGGTTAGAACCTAGGTTTTCTAAAATTTGGGGAGATGGACCTCAATTTGAGGTCCAATTTAAAACTAATCATATATATGAATTCATGGGGGGAATGGGTAATCGGGTTTTAGTCCGAACCTCGAGTTTCGACCACGTGGGCCCGCGGGCATTTTGACCTTTTTGAATAAAATCTTGTAAAACTTATTTTCATAATTTGGGGTTGATTTCAATAGTATTTACTAATGTAATAAAGTTATTTGTGACTATATTCAAGCGGTTTTGTGGTGGAATCAAGGGCTAAAGCCATACTTGAGGCTTGAATTGAGTTCGAAACATCGAGGTAAGTGTCCGGTCTAACTCTAGCTTGAGGGATTAGGAGTAAGTCTTACTTGCTACTTGCTATGTGTTGTGTCCGCGAGTATAGGCATGGTGACGAGTATATATACGTTGGGGGTCGAGCATGACCGTGAGTCCTAAATTACTAAATTGTTGTATTCTTAATTGATGCTTATGAGAACTTGGTTGAAGATATTTTAAGCTGAGCAATTAATTTATATGGCTGAGCATTGGTATTAATTGTGTTAAGTAGCAATTGAATAGGTTTGGCTATAGCTGGATCTTCCTTGCCAGGATAGTTGATTTGATATCTTGTTCCCTTGCCGGGAAAATTTATTATATTATCTTACTCCCTTGTCGGGATTTCTCTATGATATTGTGTTGAAATGAAATGGGAGCGGGTAGTACGCCTACCACAAGTTATGAAATAAAATGGTAGCGGGTGTTATACCTACCACAAGTTATGAAATAAAATGGGAGTGGATGTACGCCTACCACAAGATATGATGAAATGGGAGCGGGTGGTACGCCTACCACGGGATATGATGAAATGGGATCGGGTTGCACGCCTGCAACAAGAGGAATTGAAACAAGTGAAAGTGGTTAGTTTTCCCTTGTTCCATTTTAGAAGTAATCAGATGTAGTTTCCTTTATTATTCCTGATATTATGTTTTTATCTGCTATCCCCATAAGCATGTTTCCCCCTCACAGCTTTAATTGTTTATTTTCCGTTGTTTTTACGTTGCACTTGCCCATATATATCTGCACAAGTTTATTTGGAGTCTGGTTCTAGCCTTGTCATTACCTCGCCGGGGTTAGGCCAGACACTTACCAGCACATGGGATCGGTTGTGCTTATGCTACACTCTGTGCTCTTTTGCACAGATCACGGTATTGGAGCAGTTTTTGGACAGCAGCAGTAGATCGAGAGCATACCTTCAGTCCAGAGGCACCGAGGTAGCTTTCCTGACATCCGCACCGGAGTCTCCTCTATCTTTATTCAGTTTGTTATCTTTTGTACTGAAACAAGCATTTATGATTTCTTTTAGACAATTGTATTTAGTAAATCTTAGGATTTCGTGAGCATTGTGGAACCAATCTTGGGTAGAGGATTTTTTTAAACTTTTCGTGTTTCTATTCAGTTTTTATATAAGTTAAGACTTCCGTTTGAAACTTTAATCATATTGCCTTTATTTTCAATGTTCATAATTATGGAAATAGAATGTGTATATAAAAGGAAAGCTATTAATTGGCTTGCCTAACTCCTATTAGTAGGTGCCATCACGACCCCGAGGGTGGGAAATTCGGGTCGTGACAAGTTGGTATCAGAGCTCAAGGTTACATGGGTCTTACAACTCACGGACAAATTTGGTAGAGTCTGAGGGATCGGTATGGAGATGTCTGTATTTCAGTCAACTCTCCAGGTCTCTCATGATACTTCAGGTGGTCATGGTTCTCAGCTGCATTATTCTGACCAGCAGCTCTAAAGTGCACCATCAGCATCAGTGCACCACCGCTCCAGAGTTTCTAGGGCCGTCATCCCCAGCAACCGAGGGCTTGTTTCACGTGTGGAGACACGAGGCACATTTCCAGGTATTGCCCTTGAGCTTCGATCAGCTCTCGGCACCAAAGTTCTCGTACTATGATTCAGACACCGGAGGTTCCACAGGCCGCCCAGCCAGCTGGAGGCGGGGGTAGAGGTCATAGAGGTGGAGATAGAGGTCATAGATGTGAAGCTCAGACCATCAGAGGTAGAGGCCAGCCAGTAGCCGATCGTCCCATAGATATAATTCAGGGAGGTGGGGTCCATCCCCGGTGATGCTCTTCCAGCCAGGTCAGAGGCTGAGTCACTAGATGTTATCATTACAGGTACTATTATAGTCTGTGATAGAGATGCTTTAGTGCTATTTGACCTAGGGTCTACATATTCGTATGTGTCATCCTATTTTGCACCGTACCTGGTCATGCCTAGTGATGGTTTGAGTATTTATGTTTATGTATCTACACCGGTGGGTGATTCTATAGTGGTCGATTGATTTTATCGTTCCTGTATTGTGGTGTTTAGGGGCCTTGAGACCCGTGTTGATTTGTTGCTATTAGACATGGTCGACTTCGATGCCATAGTAGGAATGGATTGGTTGTCCCCATATCATGCTATCTTGAATTATCATGCTAAGACCGTGACCTTAGCGTTACCAAATTTCCCCCGTTCGGAGTAGAGAGGGACCCTAGGTTGTTCCATTCATAGTGTTATATCGTACATGAAGGCTCGACGCATGGTCGAGAAGGGGTGTTTAGCGTATTTGGTGTATGTTCGCGATTCCAGTGTGGAGGTCCCTTCTATTGATTATGTACCTATTGTTCGAGAGTTCCCCGAGGTTTTCCCTTCAGACCTGCCGGGTATGCTGCCCGATAGGGATATCAACTTTTTATTGATCTGGCTCCGGTCACACAGCCCATTTCTATCCAGCCATACCGCATGGCCCCGCCATAGTTGAAAGAGTTAAAGGATCAGTTGCAAGATTTGCTCGAAAAGGGTTTCATTAGACCTAGCATTTTGCCTTGGGGTGCTCAAGTGTTATTTGTGAATAAAAAGGATTGCTCGATGAGGATGTGCATTGATTATCGGCAATTGAACGAAGTTACGATAAATAATAAGTATCCACTACCGAGTATTGACGAGTTGTTCGACCAACTGCAGGGTGCACTGGTGTTTTCGAAGATAGACTTGAGATCTGGCTACCATCAGTTGAGGATTAGGGCATCCGATGTCCCTAAGACAACATTCCGCACTTTGTACGGGCATTATAAGTTCCTGTTCATGTCATTTGGGTTGGATAATGCCCCAATAACATTTATGGAGTTGATGAACCGAGTGTTCAGGCCTTATTTGGACTTTTTCGTGATAGTCTTTATTGATGATATTCTGATATACTCCCACAGCCAGGAGGACCACGAGCAGCACCTCAGAGTGGTTCTTCAGACTCTAAAGGATAGTCAATTATATGCTAAGTTCTCAAAGTGTGAGTTATGGTTGAGTTAGGTTGCATTTCTAGGTCACGTTGTATCAGCAGAGGGTATTCATGTGGACCCGAAGAATATTGAGGCAGTCAAGAAGTGGCCTTGACCAGCATCAGCTATAGAGATTCGGAGTTTCTTAGGGTTGGCAGGCTACTATCGTCGGTTCGTTGAGGGGTTCTCGTCTATTACAGCCCCGATGACCAGGTTGACCCAGAAGGGTGCCCAGTTCATATGGTAAGACGAGTCTTAGACAAGCTTTCAGAAGCTCAAGACAGCTCTAAATACGGCGCCGATATTGGTTTTGCCCACAGGTTCAGGGCCTTATACAGTTTATTGTGAAGATTCCCGTTTTAAGCTTGGTGCAGTATTGATGCAGGATGGCAGAGTCATTGCCTATGATTTGAGGCAGTTGAAGATCCACGAGAAAAATTATCCGGTGCATGATCTTGAGTTGGAAATCATCGTTCATGCATTAAATATTTGGAGGCACTATCTATATGGCGTGACGTGTGAGGTGTACACTGATCACAAGAGTCTTCAGTATCTTTTCAAGCAGAAGGAGTTGAATTTGAGGCAGAGAAGGTGGTTGGAGCTATTGAAAGATTATGATGTTACTATCTTGTATCACCCAGGGAAGGCCAAATGTAGTGGCCGACGCTTTGAGTAGGAAGTCTGCTAATATGGGCAGTCATATGTATATTACGGTCAGCCAGAGACCGCTTGATTTGGATGTTCAGGCCTTGGCCAATCAATTTATTAGATTAGATATTTCGGAGCCTAGCCGAGTGTTTTCTTACACGGTCGCCCATTCTTCATTATTGGAGCGTATCCGTGATCGGCAGTTTGACAAACCCCATTTGTGTATCCTAATAGACACGGTACAATGTGGAGGTGCCAAGAAGGTGAACTTAGATTAATATGACATTTAGAGATTGAAGGGGCGATTTTGTGTGCCCACTGTTGATGAGATTCGGGAGCTGATCTTAGCGGAGGCCCATAGTTCCCGGTATTCTATTCACGCGATCGCCGCGAAGATGTATCAGGATCTGAGGCAGCACTATTGGTGGCACAAAATGAAGAAAGATATTATTCCATATGTGGCTCGATGTTTGAACTATAGCAGGTTAAGTACAAGCATCAGAGGCCTGGTGGACTGTTTCAAAGGATTGAGCTTCATGAGTGGAAGTGGGAGAGGATTACCATGGATTTTGTTACTGGACTCCCGATGTCCCGGAAGAAGTTTGATGTTGTTTGGTTATTGTTGATAGGCTGACCAAGTCATCGCATTTTGTTGATGTTGCAGCCACCTATTCATCCGAGAGGTTAGCTGAGATTTATATCGGAGAGATTATTCATTTTCATAGGGTGCCGGTATCTATCATTTTGGATTAGGGTACGTAGTTTACTTCGCGCTTTTGGAGAGCAGTTCAACGAGAGTTGGGCACCCGGGTTGAGTTGAGCACATCATTTCATCCTCAGCCGGACGGACAGTCTGAGCGGACTATTCAGATATTGGAGGATATGCTCCGAGCTTGCGTCATTAACTTTGGAGGTTCGTGGGATCAGTTATTGCCTTTAGTAGAGTTTGCCTACAACAACAGCTATCAGTCCAACATTAAGATGGCTCTTTATGAGGATTTATATGGTAGGGAGTGTCGATCTCCAGTTGGGTGGTTTGAGTTAGGAGAGGCTAGGTTGTTGGTTATAGATTTAGTTTAGGAGGCCTTGGATAAGGTCAAGATCATTCAGGATTAGCTTCGTACAGCTCAGTCCAGGCAAAAGAGTTATACAGAACGCAAGGTTTGAGATGTGAATTTTATGGTTGGTGAGCGGGTATTGCTTCGAGGATCGCCTATGAAGGGCGTGGTGAGGTTCGGGAAGAAGGGCAAGCTTAGCCCTAGGTTCATTGGTCCATTTGAGATTCTCGATCATGTGGGAGACGGGACTTATAAACTTTTCTTGCCGCCTAGCTTGTCAGTCGTGCATCCAGTATTTCACATATCCATGCTTCGGAAGTATCACGACAATCCATCCCACGTGTTTGATTTCAGCACTGTCCAATTGGACAATGATCTATCTAATAAGGAGAAGCCGATAGCTATTTTAGACCGGCAGGTTTGTTAGTTGAGATCCAAGAGTTTCCATTCGTGTTTAGTGGAGAGGTCAGCCTCCTAAGACATCGACCTGGGAGTTCGAGTCCGATATGCGGAGCCGTTATCTTCATCTATTTTCCGACTCAGGTACTTGTTTCTTTTGTCCGTTCGAGCACGAATTTATTTTAGAGGCGGAGAATGTGATGACCTGGGAAATCACTTATTTTCTTGTGTATTCCGTGTCTCCAAGGCCTTTTAAACCTTATTTAGGGTTGCCTAAATTTGCATGCGTAGTCCGGGCGCGTAACTGGAAAGCTTAAATATGAACTATGTAAGAAAATAATAAATTTTGATATTAATGTGATTAAATTTGACTCCGGTCAATATTTTGGGTAAACGGACCCGAGCCCGTGATTTGACGGTCCCGGAGGGTCCGTAGGAAAATATGGGACTTGGGAGTATGCCTGACATCGAATTTCGATGTCCTAAGCCGGAGAAATAAAATTTTGTGAGATTTTTTTTGGAATTAATTAAGGAAAAATAGAAATGAAATGTGATTAGAAGGCGATGGTATTGGGCCTGCATTTTTGGTTCTGATGCCCGGTACAATTCTTTATATGATTTAAGTGCTTTCTGTAGAGTTTGGTTGAAAACGGACATCGTTTGACGTGTTTCATACTTGAAATGAAAAATTTGATGTTTATATGAAAATTTGGAAGAAATTATGGACTTTAGGTTTAATTCGATGTTTATGATGTTATTTTGGACGATTGGATACGCGTACCACGGGATGTGATGAAGTGGGAGCGGGTGATACGCCTACCACAGGATATGATGAAATGGGATCGGGTTGCACACCTGCAACAAGAGGAATTGGAACAAGCGAAAGTGATTTGTTTTCCCTTATTACGCGTTAGAAGTAATCAGATGTAGTTTCCTTTATTTTTCCTGATATTCTGTTTTTATCTGTTATCCCTATAAGTGAGTTTCCCCCCTCCCAACTTTAATTGTTTACTTTCTGCTGTTTTTACGTTGCACTTGCACATATATATCTGCACAGGTTTATCTGGAGTTTGGTTCTAGCCTTGTCATTACATTGCCGGGGTTAGGCCAGACACTTACCAGCACATGGGGTCGGTTGTGCTGATGCTACACTCTGTGCTCTTTTGCACAGATCACGGCGTTGGAGAAGCTTTTGGATAGCAACAGTAGATTGGGAGCAGACCTTCAGTCCAATAACACCGAGGTAGCCTTCCTGACGTCCGTATGCCCGGAGTTTCCTCTATCTTTATTTAGTTTATTATCTTTTTTACCGAAACAAACAAATATAATTTCTTTCAGACGATTGTATTTAGTAAATCTTAGGAGTTCGTGAGCATTGTGACACCAATCTTGGATAGAGAACTTTGTTTTTCATGTTTCTATTCAGTTTTATATAAGTTAAGACTTCTGCTTGAAACTTTAATCATGTAGCCTTTATTATCAATGTTGATAATTATGGAAATAGAATGTGTATACAAAAGGAAAGCTATTAATTGGCTTTCCTAGCTCCTATTTGTAGGCGCCTTCACGACCCCGAGGGTAGGAAATCCTAGTCGTGACATTGTAGAATAGGTTGAATGTGAGGAATGAATCGAATAAGACTCACAATGGTTTGTTTTCTACATTTAGTATACAATAAAAATACACGTCATTTGAAAAGTTAATATGAAAATAAAAAATATCAATGTTTCTACAAATTATCTACAAAATTTCTACAAATTATTCATAATAGAATGACGAAATGACTTTCTGGCCACTCAAACTTGCACCCCATTTTAAAGCCGATACACGAACTTTGAATTTTTCCATTTGAAAACTCAAACTTGACAAAACGAGTACTAATAAACACATCCACCGGAGCGTGTATATCAATTGCGCTGACGTGTATATCAATTGAGATGACATGTACCACACATCATGCTAAGCTATTTATGGCTTGCCATGTGTCATTTGTGGGTCCTATTTTGAAATAAAAAATCAAAAAAGAAAGTTACAAATACAAAAAAAGAAAAAAAGAAAAAAAAAATTCTAAAACACACCCTGATCCCAACCATCCCCTTCTTCTTCGTTCACCCTCCTTCCTTTCTTTACTCTTCTTTCTTCTCCTTCTTTTTTTCTTCATCCTCTTTTTCTTCACCAACCAGAATATGCAAACTTCATTATTCTTTTTCTTTATTCTCTTTAAGATGTCGATTACTCCCAAGGTAAATTATTTACTTTTGTTTTCAACTCTTGAAAGAGAAAGAAGAATAATTTAAAAAGTTTTCCTTAATACATCATAATTTCTGAGATGTATAAAGATGCCAAGTTTTTAAGACATTGAAGGGGAAGACGAAGGGGAAAAAACAGAGAAAGGTGAGGGGAAGAAAAATTAGTAAAGGGGTAAGTAGCAGCAACAGAAGAAGCCGCAGCAGCTGAGGCAGCAACTTTGGCTGAGAAAGCGCCACAAGAATTAAGGGTTTGACCAGTAAAGCTTGAATTTTTCCTCAGTAGATCCAATATTATTGCTATTCCCGCCATTGATGGGTTGTTTATTGAGTAGCTTTTTTATTCTATAAAAAAATGTATCTTTTATGCAACTATTCAATATTCAACACCATAATCAAGTTCTTGATTAAAAACAACACTCTCAAACACCAGAAATTAGTTAAAAGTTATTGTCTTTTGGGGGTTTAGAGCAGAGAATAGATGGAAGAGTGAATTAAAATTGAGGGTATAGGGTTGGAGCTGTTGATAATGAATCATGAGAATTGATTTTGATTGTCGGATGTGGCAACAAATACATATGAAACAAGAATAGGAAGAGCTGTATTTGGGAGTTTCTTGCAAAGAGGCTAACCCGTCCAGTATCCCAGCCAATGTATAACCGAGGATAAGAAATTAAAAAATTGAGTGAAATTTTGCTGGGAAGACGAAAGAATTGGAAGGGGAGGGGGGGAGAAGGGAAGGGAAAAGTCTTTTTTTTTTTTCTCTTTTTTATTTTTTTATTTATATTTTATTCTAATTTTTTAGTAAAAACAATACTATTCACATGCCTTGACAGTGTGAATTGCACACATTTTAGCCACATCAGCTACAATGCTTCCACATAGGCATGGTCAAAGGTCAAAAGTATTTATTAGTACCCGTTTTATCAAGTTTGAGTGTTCAAATGGGAAAATTCAAAGTTCGTGTATCGGCTTTAAAATCGACTGCAAGTTTGAGTGGCTATATAGCCATTTCGCCTAACAGAATTTATCTTTATTTTCATGCATGTTCATCTGGAACATTAAAGTTACTTGAGATGCCAACATCTCCCGTCATAGAGGAATACAACTTATTTATATTTTTCTATAACTTTCACACATTATTTCCACTCAGTTAAATATAACTACAATAACATAAAATTTGAGCTTTGCATTTTTGTGTAAAAAGTTTTGATGTGAGCTTGTTATTCCACTTCGTCTATTTTGGAACTAACTTGTGCAGATGAGAAGATGTTTTTTAAGTTATATATATATATTGCTATACCTTTAAATTCAAGAAAGTATGGTTGTATTATATTTAAAGAAGTGTAAATTTGTACAATAGGTTGAATGTAAGGAATAAGTCATATAAGACTCACAGTGACTTGTTTTCTACATTTATTCTACAAGAAAACTACATATCATTTGAAAAATTAATATGAAAATACAGAATTTCAATGTTTCTACAAATCATCTATAAATTTTCTACAAACTGTTCATAATAAAATTTATATTTATTTTCATGCATGTTCGTCTGGAACACTAAAGCCATTTTATATGCCAACATCTTGCCTTATAGAGGAAAATACAACTTATCCATAATTTTCTACAACTTTCATACATTGTTTTCACCCAGTGAAATATAACTACAATAACATAAAACTTACATATAAATTTTATATAAAATTTATAAAATATGCCTTTTGTATATTTTATATATGATTTATACATAATAAAAACAATTTTCATACAATTAATTATATATTATACAGATTATCTACAATTTTCGTACTTTATTTCTACTAAGTTATATACAACTACAATTAATACCACTTAAATATAATTTTATACAATATTGTTCAACTTTCATACAATAGTTAAATGGATAAAAAATAAATAAATAAACAACAGAATATAAATTTTCTACAATTTATCTATAATTTTTACAATATAATATATGTCATGTCTTCTTCTTGTTCTTCTTCGAGTTTCAATCTGAAATTAAGCCAAAACCAAGTATATCTTCACCAAAACCCCTCAAAATTGAGATATAAACTCTAAATCATATTCTCAATTATTTGCAACAACACTCAATCTAAACAAATAATGATTTTTGAAAATCCAAATTTGAATTCAAAGCCTAAAAGCTTTTTAATGGTTGTCAATGGTTGAACCGCTGATCTCTTTTCATTTGCTTTGTATTACTGAAATTTGACATAATTGTATTTGATGTACAAGAATTGTAGAAAATTTAGTCATTTTTTATTTGTGAAATCAGAAAAAATATTAAAAAGAGTTTAGCACAAAAAACAGAATACAAAAAATCTATACATTATATATATTTTGTAAAAATACTATTAACTCAATTGCTGCATTGATTGAATTCACACATTTGACAAACAGTATGTTAATCTTGATTCAAGAAAGTACACATGCCCACATGTCTGAATCATCAGCAGTAATATTACTCATTTGGATTCACATCAATTAGTCCATTTTCTAAGGCCGTAACCAACTTGTCAAAGTAATTTCCAGTAACCTTAGTCAGACCAATAAGTTTCCCACGAAAAAGTTCATAATTCTTAGATGATCTAATAAATGATGAAGTCGCTCTAGACCCATTAGTTTTCTCAATGGATTTATTACACTGTGGACATTTCTTAGTGAAAGTCAACATCCAATTCGTATTCGCAGCTTCATCAAAATTCCTAATTTTCCATTTTTCTATAGTGTCACATTTAATCGGGCGATGAATTTCGTCCAAGCAATTCCAACAAAAACCATTAGAACAATCACAAATCACATCATAATTTTCACTTCCGATTTCAAATTCCACTGCATATTCACATCCAGGAGCATGACACCACTTAATCTTCCAATTTTCCTCAGCATAAGATCTAAACATGTAATCATAATACTTCAATTTATCTTTCTCACATACTAACTTAACAATCATACTTTCACCTACCATCATATTACAAGATGGATTAGGACAACGTAAAACAAGACATTTAGGACCATCATTAATTGACGTACTAATGTAACATTCCCAACATCCCATGCAAAAAGGATGTCATTTACAAGTAGCAATATCAATTTTATCAGGCAGTATATTCCACAAAACAAATCCCACAATTCACATTATCAGAATCCAAACACTTAGTTTCTTACAACAACAACAACCCAGTATAATCTCACTTAGTGGGGTCTGGGGAGGGTAGTGTGTACGCAGATCTTACCCCTACCATGAGGTAGAGAGTGTTTTCAAATAGACCCCCGGCATCTTTCCCTCCAATAACTTCCCACCTTGCTCTTGGGGAGACTCGAACTCACAACCTCTCGGTTGGAAGTGGAGGTTGCTTACTATCAGAACAACCCCTGTTGTCCAAACACTTAGTTTCTTCTTTATCCAATATTAACTTACCTACAGCTTTACTAACCTCGAGTTTATTAGCGAGCCATTCTTCGTTAGCTTTAGTCATGTTCCAATTATAATGGCGACGAAGAGCCAAAGCGACGTCTCTATTGACCGAAAGAATCGTTGCAGTTTTCGATATCGTCGTTGATGAGTTAATGAATGTCTGTATCCTTCAATATCGTGTAATCTTTCTGATTATCTGAGTTGATGAAAGATATCTTCCTCCTCCGGCTCCAGATCAGAATCCATATCATAAATATCATGATCGGAATCCATTAGCAATATTTTGATATGCTGAAACTAGAAAGATAGAACTAATAAACCCTAGAGAAGTTGTAGGGATTTTGGAGGAAAAGAG
The DNA here is from genome assembly GCA_034376525.1 of Nicotiana benthamiana. Lineage (NCBI taxonomy): Eukaryota > Viridiplantae > Streptophyta > Magnoliopsida > Solanales > Solanaceae > Nicotiana > Nicotiana benthamiana. The sequence continues at coordinate 141,639,512 of CM067330.1, read as the reverse complement.
GGCTTATAGGGTACGTATATGTTTATGCTTTTAATAAGGTAACTAGTAGTCGTGCCTGTGCGATGCGCGGTCAATATTAAAAAATATTAATTAAATTAAATTATGATCGGGCTTGTTTGATCCTATTAGATTGTATTGTTTTAATAAAATTCAATTGTTATCTTACTTGTCAATATGATATACCCAATAATGAAATCTCTATTAAATCAAAGGTACTTATATAGTTAATGAATAATTTTTTTGTTCATAATAACATTATCTAAATTTTAATGAATAAAATCTCAGCTAAACAATCGGGACTTATACAGGGAGCACATTGAATAAATTTTTTGTTATGTATTTTTTTTTATTATATTATCTAATATTTAATATTATTATATTTTTAATAGAAATATTTATTAGCATATTAATTTATTTAATATTTCTCTCTGAAAGTTTTTAAATTTTTTTATTTTCATTTTTTTTTATTTTAAAATAATTTTTAAATCTCCAATTTGAAACTACTCCAAAATTTGAATTGGTAATTCATTATTATTATTTTTTTAAAATTATTTTAAAACACCAACTTGAAACTACTTCCCGATTTGAGTGGGTAGTTCTTCTCTTTTTTCATTTTGTATAGCTTTTTTTTGGCCTAAAAGTTTAAAATAATTTAAAAAATACAACTTGAAACTACTCCCACCTAATTTGAATGGGTAGTTATTTTTTATATATTTATTTTTTGTTTTTTATATTTAATTATAAGAATATTTATTTATTAATCCAAATAAAGTAACCAATTAATATATACATGCTTTATATATATATATATATATATATATATATATATATTTATACACACACACACATACCAATAACTAATTATAAACTAAATAACTAATTATGCCATGTGACATTTTTTTAGGTTGCCGCCACTTGGCTTAAGGAGAGGGTTTTTTCCTCTCCTTTTAATAATACAAACTTAATGGATCATGTAAAATCTGAAGCACAAATAAACTCATAACCTCGCCACAAATATATATCCACCATATTAGCACAAAATTGTGAACATGGACATAATAAATGAATCAAGCTAGACAAAAGAAAGAGAAAAATATTACTCACAAGGATAACATGAAAATATTCACAGGATAATATAACTTAACATATAACTTAGAAACCACAATTTAAACTGAACAATATTTATTAAGGATAGTATGGGTTTATTCACGCAAGTACACAAAAAAATGACAAAGATTAAAATGGACCTTTGCTCAGTATTCTCCAAACGTAAAAATCCAAATCGAACCGACCATATCGAGCTATTGACTGAACTTTGAACCGGCGACCCTCGAAGGATTGAACCTCGCTACTCGATTGCAACTTGAACTCGAAGGGAAAAGGGTTCGTGCCATGTGCCATGGATTCTCATGGTTGTTTTAGGGCTGGTTTTGAGGTGTTTAAGGCCAGATCAGTCATTGGTGGCGGGAGGTTGGTTTCCGGCGAGCTTTGGTGAGAATGGGGAGAAGAAGAGGCGGCGACGTGGTCAACAGTTACGGCTGCTTTGATGGTGAATAGGTGACGACCCAGGCTTCGCTTCTCTAGTTTGTGTGAGGAAGATGATGACAAAGGGAGAGTTGGTCGTTTTTAGAAAATGAAGTCAGGGGTACGGGTCTCTCTCGAAAATGAAGTTCTGTGCTACAAATTTCTGATTTCAGTCTCTCTTTTTTTTTTTTCCATTTGTTTGCTCATTCAGCATTAATTTTTGTTCTCCTCCTTATTTTTCTTTTAATTGTTCTCTTCTCCCTTTTATTAAAAAGAATGAGGGTGGTTATTTAATCTCTTCTCTAATTTTGAGTGGGAACATAGAAAATAAGTAAGTGGAGATGTAGGTATGAATGTGTGATCATGGGTGAAGTGGGGAAGTTGGGAGTTAATTATTTTTATTTTTTAAAATTTTTTATTTAACTCTTCATAACCCTTTTTTTAAAAATTAAATAAAAGAAGATATATATATATATATATATATATATATATATATATATATATATAAAGACAAACTTAATTTTAGACTTAAATAAACTATATAAATAAGAAAATTCACTATTTACACTAAAGTTTAAATTATACTAAGAAAAATACTACTATACTTAGATTTAAATTAGAAGAAACCAACTTATCTCTCTCTCTCTCTCTCTCTCTCTATATATATATATATATATATATATACATGTTATGAAATAATATAAAAGACAAGAACAATAACTCAAGAACAAGAGCAAATAGAGAGAGAATAGGGAGAGAGAGAAGTATTCTTATTAATACTTGGGGTTTGTTAGGGATGATTTACAATGGTAGAGAGCACCTCTATTTATAGGAAGAGGAATGACTTAGCTTCAAGCTAAAACTCTTAGACATTCACTCTAAATAGACTTCTATTTTATAACACTCCCCCTTGAATGTCTATTCAATAATGTGCCTCATAAAACCTTAAAACCAAAACCCAATGGGAAAAATTAAAGAAAGGAAAAAGAGTACACATGTTTGAATATGCGCCTATTGGTTGCCTCGTTAAAAACCTTGCAAGGAAAACCCAGTGGGACAAAACCTTGTAAGGGAAAAAGAGTGCAACGCGCATTAACTCCCCCTAATGAGTACATCAATTTATATCCTTGAGCATTTGCATTCCAATCTTGTGCATCATCTTCAAAACGATCTTTGATAGAGATTTGATAAATAAATCAACCATATTGACTTAAATAAATATTCCGCACCTTGAAATCATCATTCTTGATAGATATGAACATCTTCATATAATGTCGTGGAATAACTCTTCAATATCTCCATAGTTGTATTCTCAATGCCATCATGCTTATAGTTATAGCAAGATACATATGTACACAAATTGTACTAAGGATGTGGTACTTCAAGACCAAGAATTGCATATGCTTCAAGCAACTTAAATCTTTCAAGTTAAGTCATATAAGCCATATAATAGACTTTAGATGCATATCAAGTTTTCCATGTCACACTAGACAAATAAGATATCGAAAACTGACTATACATACCTTTGACTTTATACTTTCAAGCATTTGAACTATAGGTTCAAAACTACATGTCTTTCATATGGAATCAATTCTTCTTGAATTGTATCTCTTCCATTTAGTTACTTTCTTTGGGTCAGCAAATGCGTATAGCATGCTTTGCAATATGTTGTAATTGAATTATACCTTTTATGAACTTCAGGTTCATATCATGATATTCGGGGATATACATATACAAATGATAATTCATCCCATGTAACCTTTTCTCAAGTGTTTATCATGTCTCCCCCTCATGTTAGTAAAGCTAACTTGTTTCCTCAACTTTGGGAAATCATCTTTGTGCATTATCATGTCAATATACACAGCACATTAATAATAAGATGAAATTATTTGGTTCCTGACCTTGAACCACTTGTGAGGGGAGAATATACTCTCGTATACAACTTATATCAAACTGATATATATAACTTTGTTCTCATAAGAAACAGTTTAGCTATTAAGTGGAAGCACTCAATAATTATCTTGCTAAACCAACTTTGATATAAACCAACTTATCAAGATGAACTATCTTGAGTAGAGAATCTGGAAATTATGCTCGAAGTTAGATTACTGAGCAATTTACCTCGCAAGCACCGGCCAGGCTGCGGGTTAATAACAATTGCGCATGTAACCATATCATAGATGCATCATATGTGGTATACATGGCAGGTGAATGGGCCCATATTCACCTTTGATATTTCCAGAATTTATGGGCTTCAACCCGAACTCTTTAGTTGGTCAGTTCATTAATGAGAACAAGTGATACAAGAGAATTCGTAAAGAACTTTCTAGTTCTTTATTATTCACCTATGTGAATTTGCACATCATACATAAAATGAGATGGCTAACACGAATGTCAACTGAATAACTTATCAATATTGGTAAACTTCAAATTTACACCATGACATGTGCACTTATCAATAAACTTCAGGTTTATTATGACATGGGTTTTATACCAATAGATATCCACTTTATTGTGGCATTCTTTCGTTTGTGTAGTACGAACTGGAGAACAAAGCGGGTAGCTTTTCATATACAAATTACCCCGCTACAAGTTGTAATAATAGGAGATATCAAAGCCTTCCTTTATTTATAGTCTCAATATAATCAATCGCTTTCGCGTGTACTTTGGAAACTGAATAAGTTTCTTTGAGACTTACTACAGCACAATACTCAATTGTGTTTCTCCAACATAGTAATAATTGGCTCTTCTAGAGCTCTCAATTAATTTTGTACTACCACAGATTCATCAACATCCATGTGGTGAATATCTTTCTTAAAGAGAAAGTTATACCATTATGGTCATGTCAAACTTATATGCAAGATATGTTTCTTGCATTATCGTTGTCCTTTAATAGTCATATTTCCAAAATACTTTGGCGTACAATAGGTACGTGACCAACGATCATTCATGCCATATATCATCTCAAACCTCCTTCTAGGGGTGAGTGTGGTATCATCTCCAACCTCCTTCTAGGGGTGAGTGTGGTATATTTAATACCAATTTCATGTTCATATTCTTCAAATAATGAATATGTATTCGTGAATCAAATGTTGTCACATTCACTTCGGGGATATGTGATTTTGTTATCCTTTTCAAATCTATAAATGCGTCAGGCATTTGATTTGCTATTCTTTGCAAATGGATAATCTTTTGTGCCTCTTTCTCACAAATAGAGGTGTGTGGATCAAGATGAGATAATGATGCATTTTTCCACAAAATTTCCCGTTTGGTTTCACCAACTTCTCCCCCTAATTTTGGAAAAAGTGTCTCATCAAATCGACAGTCTGCAAATCGTGCAGTAAACAAGTCGCCTGTCAATGTTTCGAGGTAGCGAATGATGGAGGGCGATTCAAGCCCAACATATATTCCTAACCTTCTTTGCAGACCCATTTTGGTGCGGGATGGCGGTGCTAAAGGCACATATACTGCGCATCCAAAAATTCTTAAATGGGATATATTGGGTCCATGACCCAAAACCAATTGCAACGGGGAATATTTGTGTCAATTCGTCAGTCAGAGACGAACTAGCATTGCTGCATGCAAAGTGGCGTGACCCCAAGCCGAAGCGGGCAGCCGACAAACTAGTATTGCTGCATGCAAAATGGCGTGAACCCAAACCAAAGTGGGCAGCCGACGAACTAGCATTGCTGCATGCAAAATGGCGTGAACCCAAACCGAAATGGGCAGCCTCGTTTTCATGAAGAATTCAAGATTATTCTCATCTATTGTCTCAATATGATATCTTTAAAACTCAACAAGTTCTTCTTAGACTTGGAGGAGAATATTGCATTCTCTAAGATAAACGTCATGCCTTTGGGCAGAGTTACAATTGCTCTTCCGGAGCCTTCAATCAATTTACTTCCCATGGTTTGACATATAAAAGAAAATATACGAACATGAGAATAAGCAACTTCAATTCGTTTGTGTCACATAATATTTTCAAAATCTGCTGCTAACAGTTGACTAACAAAATCAGATATGTTATCCATAATTGATTACTTTGCAGTTTGAAAATTTTCAGCGTTTTTCATAAGACAATCGATTATTAAACACACACAATCGATTGTTTGAACATAGACAATCGATTGTTAAACACACAATCGATTATTTGTTATTTTTGAAACTTCAGATCACACTGTTTAAGACAATCGATTGTAAGATATAGACAATCGATTGTTGGCTTATTTTGAAAAATTCCAGAGCAGTCTTAAGACAATCGATTGTTATGCATAGACAATCGATTGTGGATGATTTTTGAAAAATTCCAAACCTGTTTCAAGACAATCGATTGTTATGCATAGACAATCGATTGTTGACTGTTTTTGAAAAATTTCAGAACACTGTTTTAAAGACAATTGGTTGTTAATCATAGACAATCGATTGTTGACTGTTTTTGTAAAATTTCAGATCACACTGTTTTAAAGACAATCGATTGTTGATCATTGTCAATCGATTGTTTTGCAGTTTTTATGCGAAATATGAGATAACCGACTAGTTTTTCAGGTTAGTCGATTACCTCTACTGGAAAGTAAAAATATTATTGATATTTGAGCATATTGATACATTCTAAAGAACTAATACTAACATTATATCATGAACTAACTAATACGAGCTAATACTGATGGCTATTAGTTTATTCATTCACTAATACAAACAAGTAAAATAAATCAAATAGCTCCATCTTCTTTCATCACGGATCCATCACCGATTAGGTGGTCTATCTTCCCCTCGGGTTGCTCAAAGAAGTCTGCCACATCCAAGTGGGTGATGTCAAAGTTGTCGTCAGAGACAAAATTCGTTTCAGGGCGTTTACTCTTTCGAGATGTTTGATAAAGGTCAACCAAAGGTCATGGTATACGGCAAGCCTTTGACCAGTGCCCGTTTTCACCGCAACGATAATATATAGTTTATAAACTATTTGCTTTTGGGTTCTTATCGTATCGTGCTTGTGGCAGAGTGACCAACTTCAGGTTGTCATATCTCTTCTTTAAGCCATTCCACAAGATAGGTGGATCTTTGACGGTGAGATATTCAATCTTCAAACCTTCATCAAGGTGATGGCGCAAGAAAATCAAGGCCTTAGCATAGTTTCAAACCTTCATCAAGGTGATGGCGCAAGAAAATCAAGGCCTTAGCATAGTTTTGGGTGGATGCATTATTTCTGTCTTTAATGGCGTCTCCAAGACCCATAGCATCCAAAATGGATTTAAGTATCCAACACCCATATCATATAGTTCTTGCCCGAAATTTCAAGGGCAACGAACTTTCTTTTCATAATGTCAGACATAAACCAAAATTACATCAAGAGCGTGTTCATACTTACGGGCTCTATTACAATTATCACATTCACTTCAGGAAATGGATCAAAATCATGTGCTTTACACAATCTCATGTCAAATATTACTTTCATAAAGTGAAAGATTATTTTGAGAATCCTTATTGTTCTCATTACCACAATTATGACGATTATAACTTCGTCTATTGCCATGTCCACATCCATTGATACCTTTACGGTAATTAGTCTTCTTTCAGACTTATCACATACTGCTACCACATTCTCTAAAGGGAATGGAGCAAATTCAATTGGACGGAATTCTTTGCCACGTCCACATTCATTGATACCTTTACGGTAATAATTTTGTCTTCTTTCAGACTTATCATATACTGCTTCCACATTCTCTAAAGGGAATGGAGCAAATTCAATGGGATGGATTTTCAATTATTTGCCCACAATCATACATGAATTTAATCATGGCAGGACATAGAGATTTTACCACTTCGTGTGGTTATAATTTCTTACAAACTCCATTAGAGTTATAATCAAACTTTGTTTGTATATTAAATCAAATCGTAGAATTTCAAGAATTTGAAAGGGAAAAGTAAATTACTTACCTTTAAGGTATACCAATCATATTTTCAATGTTTTCTTCCTTTTCTCTTTGTTTTTCGTTTCTTTTCCTCCCTTTTTTTTTCGTTTCTTTTCCTTCTTTCTTCATTCTTTCTTTGAAGCAAAACCTTGCACAAACAAAAGTTAAGACAATCGAAAATTAAATTAGGAAGAGGGAAATACCTCAGATTTCTCGAGAATGGTTCTTGAGACGGTAGAGTCTCGTGCTGATAACGTGTTATGAAATAATATAAAAGACAAGAACAATAACTCAAGAACAAGAGCAAATAGAGAGAGAATAGGGAGAGAGAGAAGTATTTTTATTAATACTTGGGGTTTGTTAGGGATGATTTACAATGGTAGAGAGCACCTCTATTTATAGGAAGAGGAATGACTTAGCTTCAAGCTAAAACTCTTAGACATTCACTCTAAATAGACTTCTATTTTATAACAATACATATATAATTTTCTTCTATTTAAACATAGGAACAAACCTTATATTCTAAGAATGTGAATATTTTTTGTAGTTTTAAATTTTTTTAAACAAAATCTATTAAAAGTAAGATAAAAATTTAGATTTAGACATAAAAGAAATATTTACACTAAAATAGTATAGAATTTAGGTGTGCTCAAAAATTAGGTGTTCACACCGGTTATTTAGTATTACAATGAGTTAATAATTGAAAAGAAAATTAAAAAAAGAAAATTGCACAGAAGTTGAAAGAGTTTGAACGTTTTACAACTGAAAGGTGTAGAATAGCCACTCCTTATTTTGAGGAAGCTGGCAGTTTATTCCAAATCTATCTATAATTTAATAATTGAAAAAAAAATTAATGTGAAGGCCTAACGATTTTGTAGAAAAATTAATTGAAGGGTAATCCAATTAGTGTAGTTCCTAATAATTAGGAGCAATGTCCTAACATGTCATGTCTTATATATTTATGCCACTTGACTTCATGAGAGACCTTTATCCTTGGATTTTAATTATATAAGATTTAAGAGATAAACATGTGCTTGAAGCCCAGTAGAACACAAACTAAACTAGAAAATATATAGAAATAATAAGGACCGCCCAGTATACAAAGCTTTCATTATACGAGGGATTCGAGAAGGGATCCAAGGAAGGGAAGAAAATATATAGAAGTATTAATTAAAAAGGCCATTATTTATGTTTTATTCCCCCTTTTTAAACACCTTTGCACAACCTAAACCATAAAATTTCGCGGTGCCTCGTTTTTTATGCATGCCACCGTCAATATTTTGTCCACTTTATTATAAAAACTTTGCAAATCATGACCTCCTCTTTATTATATCGTCCGAGGCATATAGTAATGTGAAAGGATATCTAACAATGACCATGATACGAATCTTAACATATAATCAAAGGTTTCACCTTCTCAAAAGGTGGTTTAATTTTGGCATGCCAGGAGCGCTTTTCTTGAATGGGATTTAATGCGGTGCGAATGCGAATATAATCGATAAGAGCAGATCTATAGCCCATATTACGGGCACGTGAACTCATGATTCATCCGCTAAACTAGGTAGTTTATGTATATATTTTTTAGAATTGATCCAGTATTATGTATTGGCATTAGGGGTGTACATAGACCGGGTTGGTTCGGATTTTACAATTACCAAACCAAACCAATTGTATCGGGTTATTAAATCTAAAGACCAAACCAAACCAATAAATTCGGGTTTTTCAATATCGGTTTTTCTCGGGTTTTCGGGTTATTCGGGTTTTTCGGATTTTTTCCGGTAAAATCTTCGTAGAGCAAAATATATAACGTATGCTTAAAATATTTCTTTAATCCTAGTAAGATACAACTATATAAAGTATTTTTTAAGAAAATAATACGAAATATGAGACATGTCGTGACTCATGACATTATCCTAAAATATTCAACAATAAAAAAATAATAAAATTATGTACTATAAATATTGCTAATTAAAAAGTCATAATAAAAATAAACATAACTCTAAAAGCACTAATTCATGCTAAACTAGATAGACTAATAAGGGAGTATTAATTATGCCTAAAAGCTAAAGAAAAATAAAAATAGGTTATGTATTTTTATCTAAATTATTGCAAAATAAAAATAGAAAATTTAATACATTCCCGTTCGTAATATTGAATTGAATGTCTTTTGTTAGCATTAGTATTGATTGTTAGCATTATTTAATTAACTAATATTAATAGCTATAAAACTTATTGGAGCATTCAAAAGTTCTAAGTCAAACTTGAAATAATACCTTAAAAGATAAAATTATGAAAGTATTTAAGAAATATTTATAAATTACATTACAATAAGTAAATTTATATATTAAATATATCTAAAATTGCTATATATGTAATGTCGGGTTGGTTTGGTTTCGGTTTGACTTTCTTTAGTTAAAACCAAACCAAACCAATTATGGTCGGGTTTTTTTTTCCAACACCAAACCAAGTCAAACCAAACCATAGTCGGGTTTTTTTTCTCGGTTTGACTCGGATTATCGGGTTGGTGCGGTTTATCGGTTTTCTTTGTACACCCCTAATTGGCACACATTCTCCCTAAAGGTTGAATGATGCACTTGGTTCAATACTTAATTATTTACTCAAAGAAATAAGGATCAATTCCCACTTAGCACTTTTTTTCCTCATTTTTGTAGTGCTGCACCCATGTTCTAGAAATTCTAAATCCGACTCTAATAGTCAGGCTCTAATGTGGGTGCCGGACACCGTATAGGAAAAAAAATTATTTGATGATTAACAAACGAAATGTGAGCTTGTGTGAATAGGATTCTAGACTGCTTTGAAGAAGCTCTTGATTATCATCTGTCTTTAAAAATGTTATTATCATCTGGATAGGAAAGAGATACCATTCTTTTGATATTATCGTAAGAAGGAATTTTGTTTCTTGATTAATTTCCATCCCAAAAAGGAATTTTTTAAAGGTATTGCCATATCCCACAAATAATTATTGACAGAAGTAAATAATTATTGTAAATAAAAAGTAAATTATCCTTCTGGTACACAAATCTATCTATTGTATTGTTGAATGAAAATGGCGTTTTCTCTTATGGTTTTCTTTCAGTTTCAGTAGTATCTAATTTGGTTGTTTTCTTTCTGTTTGGTCACGATTTTGCAGGGTTTGGCGAGTTTTTTTATTATTTCCTACTCGGTATTCGGTATCCGTATTGGAACCCGACAATATCCGAATTCGTGCCATGTATGGCTCTATTAGGGGGTTAGGTGCTCCCTACCAATGATTTTTTCATACCTAGAGATCGAACCCGAGATCTCCGGTTAAGGGAGGAACAGTCTCATCCAATGCACCATATCCTTTGATGGTTAGTGTTTGTAGGAAGACCTGTCCTAATACAAATATTAATACTGAATACTTTTACGATTAGAATCCGTAACCTATAAATCATACGGAAATAAATTTGCCGTCGCTCCAGTTGTCTCTTCAAGGTTTGACCAAAAAGTATGCTTGAGATATGAAACAACCCAAGCTTCAGATTACCGAACCGAATACATATGAAATTTAATGAAAATAAATTGTGCACGAAACATAAGTTCAGTATCTAATATTCTTAAACTCTACACGACTAATTGGATTAAATTTGCTTAGTTTAAGAAAGTGCATCTCTCCCTTGCCCTGGGTCAAAATTTGCTTCTATGATAATTAACGAAATTAATTTATTTTTAAGTCTATTTGTAATTAATAAATGATACGGCCATTTATTAACAATGGTTACCCGATTCGACCAGAGGCCACGACCTATCCGCCTACGAAGGCTCCATCTCAATGTGGTCACGACCACCCAGTGCTAGCTCGCAAAGCTTGCAGCTATAAATACCAAGAGAAAGAACTCTAAAAAGGATGTTGCTTCTAGGGGTGTGCGTTTGATTTATCGATTCGATTTTGACCCTTATCGATAATTATTTATCGATTATCGATTTGTACATATGCTTATCGTTATCGTTTCAATAAGATTTCGATTTTTTCGATTTCGATTTATCGATTTTGAGGGCTTATCGATTCGGTTATCGATTACACCAATAAAAAAATTTGCGGGATTCCACGAAAAGTATATCGCTATAAATGTGCCTAACTAATATGGACAAAAAGAAGTTCAAATAAGATGAACACTATTTATAACATAAAAATTGTACCAACAAGCACATGCAACAAAACTAAAGTAAGGAATCAAATGTATGCCACCAACACTCCAACAGTTTAAAAAAACAAAAGAAAACAAAATACATTATCACGACTAATTTTGTTTTCTATTAATTTGAACTTCATTAGCTTGATCATTAAATATGATCATTCCTTAAATGTGGCAGAAGAAATAATATGTTAAGGGACGTATGGTAAAGGAAATGGTATAGATTAGGAAAAATGATATTGTATAGCTGCTTTCAAAATATTAGCAGAATATATATACGTTCTGTATGTTATATTAATCTACACAAATAGGTAATTACTCATTGTACAAGTGTCTACAGTCTAGAGGTGTGCATTCGATTTATCGATTCGATTTTTGACCCTTATCGATAATTACTTATCGATTATCGATTTGTACATATGCTTATCGTTATCATTTCAATAAGGTTTCGATTTTTTCGATTTTGATTTTTTCGATTTCGATAACAAATAATCGATTCGATTTATCGATAAACCAATTCGAATGCACACCCATAGCTGCTTCTTCTTCTTTATCACGATTCTAGAGAAAAGAGATAATATCATTGTAAGGCTCTGAACCTCTCCATGGAGAGGCAGACCAAATCAATATCACTAATAAAAATCTCTCCATATATGATCTTGATACAAAAAAACTGTCTGCTTGTTCCTTTTATTCAGTCTTTTAATTTATTACGATCTGCTATGATTGACCCTTGAATTATTTTGATTGCTTTATGCTTAAAAAGTGCATGATAACTTTGAGCAAAACACCCCTTTTCCTCTTGGATTCTTTTGAGTTTTTTCACATCTTTTAGCCCTTTGTCTAAGGCAGTAACTAAGTTCTCAAAGTAATTTCCAGTAACCTTAATTAGTCAGGTCAATAAGTTTCGAACGAAAAGTTCGAAATTTTTGTACTCTGTATGATCCAATTTCTTGGTATATCCAAGAGGACCCAACAATTCTTTCTCTGCACAATGATGAAGTCGCTCTAGATCTGCCTCAGCTTCCCCTTGCAAGTACTCTAATTGAATTTGAAAATACGAATTGGGCTTTCGCTTTCACTAAGAAATGTCTTAAATGTAAGAATGCTTATGCATTTTATTTAGGGGAAAAGGAGAAGACGAAATTTCAAGAAGAAAAAACAGTAAACCTAGCAGAAGTAATTTTTCCTTTTTTCCAAATATAATATTTAGTTTATTAAATTTAAAGTCGAGTAAAGTGCGTTAGAGGTTCTTGAATTATGAAATACCATATATATTTGAAAATTTTATCTCCTATATGTTATGAAATCTCCTATTTAAGGTGAATGTCTATAATTAGAGAGATTCTAGAGTTCTATTCTTGGTAGATAAATCATTCCCCTCCCTATAAATAAAGGGGTCTTCTACCATTGTAAGACACTCCTAACATTCTCTACGTATCAATAAGAAGAACTCTCTCTACTCTTCTCTCTATTGCTCTTGTTCTTGCATTATTGTTCTTGTCTTTTATATTATTTCATAACACGTTATCAGCACGAGTCTCTAACCAATTGAAATTTTTGATTGTCTTAACTTTTTGTTTGTGTAGGGTTTTGCTTCAAAGAAAGAATGAAGAAAGAAGGAAAAGAAAAAAAAAAGAGGAACGAGAAACAGAAAACAAAAGAAAGAAAAGAAAAAAAAAATATTCTGGAAAGCAAAGAAAGAAAAAACGTTGAAAAGAGAAAGAAAGAAAGGAAACGAAGAAAGGAGAAAACATTGAAAATAGAATTGGTATACCTTAAAGGTAAGTATTTTATTTTTCCCTTTCAAATTCTTGAAATTCCATAATTTGATTTTATATACAAACATAGACAACAAAGTTTGATTATAACTCTAAAGGAGTTTGTAAGAAATTATAACCACACGAAGTGGTAAAATCTCTATGTCCTGCCATGATTAAATTCATGTATGATTGTGGGCAAATAATTGAAAATCCGTCCCATTGAATTTGCTCCATTCCCTTTAGAGAATGTGGAAGCAGTATATGATAAGTCTGAAAGAAGACTAAAATATTACCATGAAGGTATCAATGAAATGTGGACGTGGCAAAGAATTCCGTCCAATTGAATTTGCTCCATTCCCTTTAGAGAATGTGGTAGCAGTATGTGATAAGTCTGAAAGAAGACTAATTACCGTAAAGGTATCAATGGATGTGGACATGGCAATAGACGAAGTTATAATCGTCATAATTGTGGTAATGAGAACAATAAGGATTCTCAAAATAATCTTTCACTTTATGAAAGTAATATTTGACATGAGATTGTGTAAAGCACATGATTTTGATCCATTCCCTGAAGTGAATGTGATAATTGTAATAGAGCCCGTAAGTATGAACACGCTCTTGATGTAATTTTGGTTTATGTCTGACATTATGAAAAGAAAGTTCGTTGCCCTTGAAATTTCGGGCAAGAACTATATGATATGGGTGTTGGATACTTAAATCCATTTTGGATGCTATGGGTCTTGGAGACGCCATTAAAGACAAAAATAATGCGTCCATCCAAAACCATGCTAAGGCCTTGATTTTCTTGCGCCATCACCTTGATGAAGGTTTGAAACTATGCTAAGGCCTTGATTTTTTTGCGCCATCACCTTGATGAAGGTTTGAAGATTGAATATCTCACCGTCAAGGATCCACCTATCTTGTGGAATGGCTTAAAGAAGAGATATGACAACCTGAAGTTGGTCACTCTGCCACAAGCACGATACGATAAGAATCCAAAAGCAAATAGTTTATAAACTATATATTATCGTTGCGGTGGAAACGGGCACTGGTCAAAGGCTTGTCGTATACCATGACATTTGGTTGACCTTTATCAAGCATCTCGAAAGAGTAAATGCCCTGAAACGAATTTTGTCTCTGACGACAACTTTGACATCACCCACTTGGATGTGGCAGACTTCTTTGAGCAACCCGAGGGGTAGATAGACCACCTAATCGGTGATGGAACCGTGATGAAAGAAGATGGAGCTATTTGATTTTATTTTACTTGTTTGTATTAGTGAATGAATAAACTAATAGCCATCAGTATTAGCTCGTATTAGTTAGTTCATGATATAATGTTAGTATTAGTTCTTTAGAATGTATCAATATGCTCAAATATCAATAATATTTTTACTTTCCAGTAGAGGTAATCGACTAACCTGAAAAACTAGTCGGTTATCTCATATTTCGCATAAAAACTGCAAAACAATCGATTGACAATGATCAACAATCGATTGTCTTTAAAACAGTGTGATATGAAATTTTACAAAAACAGTCAACAATCGATTGTCTATGATTAACAATCGATTGTCTTTAAAACAGTGTTCTGAAATTTTTCAAAAACAGTCAACAATCGATTGTCAATGTTTAACAATCGATTGTCGTTAGACAGTGTAATCTGGAATTTTTTAAAAATCATCCACAATCGATTGTCTATGTCTAACAATCGATTGTCATTAGACAGTGTAATCTGGAATTTTTTCAAAATAGCCAACAATCGATTGTCTATGTTTAACAATCGATTGTCTTAAAACAGTGTGCTCTGGAATTTTTCAAAATAGCCAACAATCGATTGTCTATGTTTAACAATCGATTGTCTTAAAACAGTGCTCTGGAAGTTTTCAAAATAGCCAACAATCGATTGTCTATATTTAACAATCGATTGTCTTAAAACAGTGTGATCTGGAATTTTTCAAAAATTGTCAACAATCGATTGTCTATGTTTAACAATCGATTGTCAATGCTCAACAATCGATTGTGTGTGTTTAACAATCGATTGTTTTATGAAAACGTTTAAACTGAAATTTTCAAACTGCATAGTAATCGATTATGGAAAACATATAATCGACTATCTGATTTTGTTAGTCAACTGTTAGCAGCAGATTTTGAAAATATTATGTGACACAAACGAATTGAAGTTGTTTATTCTCATGTTCGTATATTTTCTTTTATATGTCAAACCATGGGAAGTAAATTGATTGAAGGCTCCGGAAGAACAACTGTAACTCTGCCCAAAGGCATGACGTTTATCTTAGAGAATGTAATATTCTCCTCCAAGTCTAAGAAGAACTTGTTGAGTTTTAAAGATATCATATTGAGACAATAGATGAGAATAATCTTGAATTCTTCATGAAAACGAGGCTGCCCATTTCGGTTTGGGTTCACGCCATTTTGCATGCAGCAATGCTAGTTCGTCGGCTGCCCACTTTGGTTTGGGTTCATGCCATTTTGCATGCAGCATTTTAGTTTGTCGGCTGCCCACTTCGGTTTGGGGTCACGCCATTTTGCATACAGCAATGCTAGTTCGTCTCTGACTGACGACTTGACACAAATATTCCCCGTTGCAATTGGTTTTGGGTCATGGACCCAATATATCCCATTTAAGAATCTTTGGATGCGCAGTATATGTGCCTGTAGCACCGCCATCCCGCACCAAAATGGGTCTGCAAAAGAAGGTTAGGAATATATGTTGAGGTTGAATCGCCCTCCATTATTCGCTACCTCGAAACATTGACAGGCGACTTGTTCACTGCACGATTTGCAGACTGTCAATTTGATGAGACACTTTTCCCAAAATTAGGGGGAGAAGTTGGTGAAACCAAACGGGAAATTTTGTGGAAAAATGCATCATTATCTCATCTTGATTCACATACCTCTATTTGTGAAAGAGGCACAAAAGATTATCCATTTGCAAAGAATAGCAAATCAAATGCCTGACGCATTTATAGATTTGAAAAGGATAACAAAATCACATATCCTCGAAGTGAATGTGACAACATCTGATTCACGAATACATATTCATTATTGGAAGAATATGAAGATGAAATTGGTATTAAATATACCACACTCACCCCTAGATGGAGGTTTGAGATGATACCACACTCACCCCTAGAAGGAGGTTTGAGATGATATATGGCATGAATGATCGTTGGTCACGTACCTATTGTACGCCAAAGTATTTTGGAAATATGACTATTAAAGGACAACGATAATGCAAGAAACATATCTTGCATATAAGTTTGACATGACCATAATGGTATAACTTTCTCTTTAAGAAAGATATTCACCACATGGATGTTGATGAATCTGTGGTAGTACAAAATTAATTGAGAGCTCTAGAAGAGCAAATTATTACTATGTTGGAGAAACACAATTGAGTATTGTGCTGTAGTAAGTCTCAAAGAAACTTATTCAGTTTCCAAAGTACACGCGAAAGCGATTGATTATATTGAGACTATAAATAAAGGAAGGCTTTGATATACAACTTGTAGCGGGGTAATTTGCATATGAAAAGCTACCCGCTTTGTTCTCCAGTTTGTACTACACAAACAAAAGAATGCCACAATAAAGTGGATATCTATTGGTATAAAAACCCATGTCATAATAAACCTGAAGTTTATTGATAAGTGCACATGTCATGGTGTAAATTTGAAGTTTACCAATATTGATAATTTGTTCAGTTAGCATTCGTATTAGCCATCTCATTTTGAGTATGATGTGCAAATTCACATAGGTGAATATTAAAGAACTAGAAAGTTCTTTACGAATTCTCTTGTATCACTTATTCTCATTAATGAACTGACCAACTAAAGAGTTCGGGTTGAAGCCCATAAATTCTGGAAATATCAAAGGTGAATATGGGCCCATTCACCTGCCATGTATACCACATATGATGCATCTATGATATGGTTACATGCGCAATTGTTATTAACCCGCAGCCTGGCCGGTGCTTGCGAGGTAAATTGCTCAGTAATCTAACTTCGAGCATAATTTCCAGATTCTCTACTTAAGATAGTTCATCTTGATAAGTTGGTTTATATCAAAGTTGGTTTAGCAAGATAATTATTGAGTGCTTCCACTTAATAGCTAAACTGTTTCTTATGAGAACAAAGTTATATATATCAGTTTGATATACGTTGTATACGAGAGTATATTATATTCTCCCCTCACAAGTGGTTCAGGGTCAGGAACCAAATAATTTCATCTTATTATTAATGTGCTGTGTATATTGACATGATAATGCACAAAGATGATTTCCCAAAGTTGAGGAAACAAGTTAGCTTTACTAACATGAGGGGGAGACATGATAAACACTTGAGAAAAGGTTACATGGGATGAATTATCATTTGTATATGTATATCCCCGAATATCATGATATGAACCTGAAGTTCATAAAAGGATAATTCAATTGCAACATATTGCAAAGCATGCTATACGCATTTGCTGACCCAAAGAAAGTAACTAAATGGAAGAGATACAATTCAAGAAGAATTGATTCCATATGAAAGACATGTAGTTTTGAACCTATAGTTCAAATGCTTGAAAGTATAAAAGTCAAAGGTATGTATAGTCAGTTTTCGATATCTTATTTGTCTAGCATGACATGGAAAACTTGATATGCATCTAAAGTCTATTATATGGCTTATATGACTTAACTTGAAAGATTTAAGTTGCTTGAAGCATATGCAATTCCTGGTCCTGAAGTACCACATCCTAAGTGCAATTTGTGTACATATGTATCTTGCTATAACTATAAGCATGATGGCATTGAGAATGCATCTATGGAGATATTGAAGAGTTATTCCACGACATTATATGAAGATGTTCATATCTATCAAGAATGATGATTTCAAGGTGCGGAATATTTATTCAAGTCAATATGGTTGATTTATTTATCAAACATCTACCAAAGATCGTTTTGAAGATGATGCACAAGATTGGAATGCAAATGCTCAAGGATATAAATTGATGTACTCATTAGGGGGAGTTAATGCGCGTTGCACTCTTTTTTCCTTACAAGGTTTTGTCCCACTGGGTTTTCCTTGCGAGGTTTTTAACGAGGCAACCAATAGGCGCATATTCAAACATGTGTACTCTTTTTCCTTTCTTTAATTTTTCCCATTGGGTTTTGGTTTTAAGGTTTTAACGAGGCACATTGTTGAATAGACATTCAAGGGGGAGTGTTATGAAATCTCCTATTTAAGGTGAATGTCTATAATTAGAGAGATTCTAGAGTTCTAGTCTTGGTAGATAAATCATCCCCCTACCTATAAATAAAGGGGTCTTCTACCATTGTAAGACACTCCTAACATTCTCTACGTATCAATAAGAAGAACTCTCTCTACTCTTCTCTCTATTGCTCTTGTTCTTGCATTATTGTTCTTGTCTTTTATATTATTTCATAACACTATAGTAAATATTGATACTATTTTGAAATTTTACCTCATATTTGGAAATTTCACCTATATATTTACCCCTAATGTGCCACTTCTTGACCCGATTATATCTGTATATAGGCAATTTTTCCCTTAAATCTAGAATTTGTTGCTTTAATTGTTGAAACTGATTTCTTAAGAACAATATTTACATATCTAAACTATATATATATATATATATATATATATATAGAAAAACCTTTTGCTTCTTAAATAATATCGCGTGATCATATAGATTATAAAGGGCAAAATGGCCTCGTGGTCATCTAAATTTGCACCTTTTTTTTAAAATGGCAAACAAACTTTTAAATTTTTTATTTAAACACCTTAACTTAACTATTTGTACATTAAAAAATACATTTGACCGTAGATCATGCTTACGTGGAAATGATGTAACTGATATATTAATAACGCGTGCCAATATTTCAAACAATGTGGAAGTGATGTAACATGAATATAATATTTTATTAAAACAAAAAAGTTTCCATCCTAGCACCCTAAACCCTTTCTCCATATGCGTTTTCCCCTCCCCATTTATATTCCTGCAATATTTCAAACGCCCCCCCCCCCTGCTCACCCCTCAATCTCCCTTAACTTCTCACTTCTTATACAAGATCCATCTTTTTCGATTATCTACAATAATAACAGTGGTGGTAGTAATTAATGTATATTGGAGTTGCATTTTGGAGTAAACGAGATATTTTTGAGCGTTAGAGCATTTTATTAATTGAAATCACTAGACCAAAGTTTGTATTGGAGGAATTCTCCAGTTTCGGCTACCCCAGGAAAAATTGGTTTGATATTGGAACTTTATTAATTGGAATTGGTGAGGTTTATTTGATTTGATTTGTATTTGGCTCAAAAATTATTGATATACTTTACGAGCTTAGAAAACAATCAAAAAATAATGAGGGTAAATCATAATTAAATATAATGGGACATAGAGGATAGATAGATAATATTGTAATTCTAGATATCAAAGATGAAGAAAATAATCTTAGCTTAAGAAAGAACCAATAGTAGGAGACAGCGATAGAGATAGAGAGAGAAGTTGTATTATTCGAGAATAATCATGATGCATGTTACAATGTGAAGGTCTCCTTTATATAGTAGTAGACTTTTCTCGAAATACTCAAAAAAGTACAAAAGTTTGTGGCTTTCACTTAGTGAAAAAGTTAAGCTCTAAGCGACATTGCTTTCACCCTCACACCCAGGTCGTGCCCTCACTTTGGTCGGTGTCTACTCATTGGGCGTACCCGTTAATCATGGGGATGTTGAGGGCCAAATTCGACCCCATAAAGTTAGTCCATCCGTTCGTTGGAGACGTGCCCGATGGGCGTCTTCAATGGACGAATTCACAAGCCTCGTCCTAAGAGAATTTGGCCACATCCTCGGACTTTAGCATGAATGAGACAAAAATGCATGACAAAGTTGAACCGTTGGTGTATGGTCTCTTTTTGGAATGACGTCATTAGTCACATGCGTTATTATTAACTTTTGTTCTCGAGATAGTTCAGTTGCTGATGTGACGTTTTGGTTTCCCGCCCCTGTTCTGATCATACCTTTTGGATTTTCGCGTAATTTCATCCTATAAATAAGAGAAAGGTTCAAACTGATTCATCTTTTGAACCTTTGAGGATACTTTCTTATTCCCTTTTCTGTCTTGCTTTCCTGCACTCAATATCATGTGTGAGATCTTCCCTATTTCTGTGTGGTTGTATTTTCCGTCACCAGTATTTCAAAACCAGTTCATATGGCAAAACGCCAAAGTAGTAAGAAAAGAAAGGGTACCACCCCATCTAAGGTTCCACCCTCTTCTGGCGGCGAAGAGCAGGAGACCGAAAAGGCATCGTTCCCCTCTCTGTGGAGAATGTGCTTCTGAAAGAGATGCACGTTCGAAGTGATTTTAAAATGAAGAGCGCATTTATTCCTTGGGAGCAGAGTGAACTGCTGCAATCCCACTTACAAAATCTTCTATCAACGTATAACATTACGGGACATGTAGAAATGGTTCCGGCTGGGATGGACTATGCCAATGTGCATAGGCCTAGGTCTTGTACTTTTTACGAGTACCCGTTTAGGATCGGATACACCCTACCGTTTGACCCTTTAGTGGAGGAGCTATGTCGCTTTTACAGGGTGTGGTCGGCCCAGCTCACGCCCTATACGTTGAAGGTGTGTAGAATCCTTACTACGTACACGGCCAGGGCAAGAAGCGAGGTCTCGGTTCAT
Source organism: Nicotiana benthamiana (assembly GCA_034376525.1). NCBI lineage: Eukaryota > Viridiplantae > Streptophyta > Magnoliopsida > Solanales > Solanaceae > Nicotiana > Nicotiana benthamiana. The sequence continues at coordinate 141,618,429 of CM067330.1, read as the reverse complement.
CATCTTCTGCAGATGTTCAACCCAAGTTACTTGAGGAGTACCATGCTCCATTTGAAGAGCCGTGGTACGAAGAGCTTTGTACTGAAGTATAACGATAAGAACAATTGCTGCTTCTGGAAAAGATATTTCTACATTAGGACGGAGCACCTTGTGTCTGATCCTGAAGGGTTCCAAGAGAGGTGGAACTCAGAATGTAAGTACCCTTGTGTGAATTTCGTGATTAATTGGGGTTTTGACTTTCAGCTGTTGTGACTTTTTTTTCTCTTTTTTGTAGTGGTAGCTTCAACACCTCGGTCCATCGAAAAAATTAGATCGTGGGTGGAGGGTTGATACCATACGCGGAGGAGTGCCGCACTTGGCCCGGGTACCGTAACCAGTACGGCCCGCCAGGTAGTTTTTTTCCTTATTTTGGCTTCAGTTCCAAAAGCCTCTTAAATTTTCGTTACTTGACTCGTTTGCATTGGCAGGTCGGGTTGTTTCCAGAAAAAAGAAGACCGTAGTTGCCCCATCTACGGTTGAGGTTGACTCAGATGATGAAGTGCTCGTTCAGTGATAGCGCTCCTGTAGGTTTTCAGTAGGGGTTGCGCTGTTAGCGGCATCTGAGTAGGCTCCTGAAGCTGTGCCAATGGCGACACCTGAGGTCGTGCCTGTGATGGCGCCTGAGGCCGCGTCGATGGAGGAGGCTCCTGAAGGCGAAGAGCTACTGGAGAGAAAGAGGCGGCGGCTGATTACCGGTAAGGGGATTGCGACCGAGGACGTGAGGTCTAGCGAGCCCCGTCGAGATCCAAGGCCAATTTTTATGGCCGAGGCCATTTGTTTAGGGAGGTTGGCTCCCCAAAGGACAATCGTTGCCGTTGTCAGCTCGGCCCGCGTCCCAGAGGGCATGTCGTCCTCTGTAGTTGGGGAAACGGGCGTAGAGATTGAGAGGACGGGCTCTGAGGTCGCTCTTGGAGATGCAACGGGGGTTTCAACCTGCGTGGAGATGAGGGCGGGCAGGTCTACCCTCCGAATCGTGATCCTCGAGGGGTATAATTTGTTAGAAAACAACGAGAAAGCCACAGCAGAGATGACCTTGTTATGTGCGGTTGCAGAGCATGAAACGCTGAAAAGCGTTAGTAACAGGGATTTGTCTAGGAGGGTCGCCGGTGTATCTTTGCAGGTAGCTTTCAGTTTTATTATGGGTCGTAAAGGCGACTTTGGTATGTACTGACCTGTATTTCGTCTCTTTCCTCTTCTTTTTTGACCTTTGTCTTGGAGGTCGAGAGGAGGCGTCGTGAGCAAAGGAAGGCGTCCACCTTCAACAAAATAGCAAAGAAGTACAAGGAGTGCCGTGCCAAGCATCAGGCGTCGGTAGATTTGCTCAAGCAGGACCCTTAGTTTCGGGTGTTCTGTGACAATATTAAACAATCAGAAGCTCAGTTGAAGCGGCGGGTGTCCGAGTTGGAGGAGGTCGACGAGCAACTAATGGCTGTTTTGGCTCGAAACATCGTGCTAGAGACTCTCCTTTAATCAAAAGAAGAGGAACTGGAGATCAGTCGTGGGGTAGCAGCGAAGGCGGCTCAGTTGCAGACCAGAGTCGCCACTTTGACTCCTGAGCTTGACGCCAAGGCGGCTGAAGTTGAGACCCTTGAGCGGTCCGCTTTATCAAAGTCCGAAGATGATGCGTATTGTGAGGCGTACGAAATGTGGGTGTAAACCAAGGCCAGATTGGTTGTGCTCGAGAAGTACTTTTTTGCTGGTCGAGCCACTGAGGCGGAGGTTGAGGAGCAACGATGCTTAGCCCGTGCCGCCCATGCCGCTTGTGGTTATAGCTCCGATTCCCCTGATAGGACGGGCTGTAACTCTGAAGACGTTAACCATCTAGAGTCCGGCTCTTGGATCTCTAAGACTTATCCTTCCGGGGGCGATAGTGGACCAAATAGCGGCCAAGCAGGGCACGGTGGTTGAAGCGGCAAAGGCTCTTAGGTCTTGTGTATATATATATTTTTTGTATGTAACCGGGGCCTTTTTTAGGGTCGGATGTACATGTATCTTTTTTGGAGATAATGAAGTATAGTTTTCTGCTAATTTATTCTTTCCTTTGCTTTCTTGCTTTTTGGTGTCCCGTCTCCGTAGAGCGGGAGCTCGTTTACCTGTTGGACTTTTATTGCGTTTTTGCTTGACGTTCACGTGCTTTATGCCGCAGTTGAACTAGGTCGGTGATTAGTGGAGAACGATTGAAGTAGGTCGCTATTTTAACTTGTCGGGTCGTTAATTTGTCGTAGACGATCTCAATAGCCTTGACCAGTGATAGCGCTCATGGCCTTAGCCATATAGTTTCGACGGCCTTAGCCAGAATTAAGTTGATGACCTTGATCATCACTTGTTGATGGCCTTGGCCATATGGGTGACTTCGACCATCGTCGAATCACTTGATTGTCGTAGTCAAACTGGGTTGACTGTTGGCATCGATGTCCTTAGACACTTGCACATTGGAGATGACCGTATTATACACTGGAGATGGCCATAGTCGTTCATACATTGGAGATGGCCGTAGCCGTTTATGCATTGGAGATGGCCATAGCCGTTTATACATTGGAGATGGCAGTAGTCTTTTATACATTGGAGATGGCCGTAGTCGCTTATGCATTGGAGATGACCATAGTCATTTATACATTGGAGATGGCCTTAGCCGTTTATACATTGGAGATCATGCTAGTCCAGTCCCTTTATCATGTCGTCCTAGAAAGCGTATGGAGAGGTTGATATAATAAACTTGTTCCGCAAACATCTCCAGGTGTCCCCTCCGCGCTTCGTTAAAAACCTCCCCGAGAAAATCTAATTGGGACAAAACTCGGGTAAGGGAAAAAGAGTACGACTTGGGAGACACCTTTCAGAAATGGAAATACTTGAGGTGGGCGACATTCCCATTATTTTGTAGCGTTTTCCCTTCCATTGTTTCCAACTGGAATGCTCTTTTACTGGCTGCTGCTATGATTTTGTAGGGTCCGTCCCAATTAGTGCCCAATTTTCCATCGCTTGGGTCTTTCGATGCCAATATCTTGGCTTTCAGGACGTAGTCTCCCACTTTGAGTGGTCTTATCTTGGCCTTCTTGTTGTAGTATATTTCGACCTGTTGTTTTTGGGCCACCATTCTGATGTAGGTCATTTCTCTCCTTTCCTCAGCTTCGTAGAGGTCTTGGAGCCTGTTCATGTCATTTTCTGTTCTGCTAATGTGCGGGTACCTCAAGCTTGGTCCACCAACCTTGACTGGTATGACTGCATCTGTTCCGTAGATCAGTGAGTATGGTGTTTCTCCTGTGCTAGATTTAGGTGTGGTCCGATGGGCCCATAATACTTCTGGCAGTAAATCGGGCCATAGCCTTTTGGCTTCCTCAAGTTTCTTTTTAGTATATTTAGTATTGTCTTGTTGGAGGATTCTACTTGGACATTGGCGGCGGGATGGTATGGCGTTGAGAGTATTCACTTGATATGCCATTTTTTGAAGAATTTTGTCATTTTTTGATCGACAAATTGTCGTCCGTTATCGCAGCTGATTTACTTGGGGATGCCGAAGCGGCATATGATATTTATCCATATGAAGGCGATGACCTCCTGTTCACGTATTTGAGCGTATGCACCTGCTTCCACCAACTTGGAGAAATAGTCAGTTAAAACTAGTAGAAACCGTACCTTTCCTCGTCCCGTGGGGCGGGGTCCGACTATGTCCATTCCCCATTTGATGAAGGGCCATGGGGATGTGACCGAGTGGAGAGGTTCTCCTGGTTGGTGTATCATGGGGGCGTATTTTTGGCACTGTTCGCACCAACGAACATATTCCGCTGCTTCTTTATTCATGGTAGGCCAATAGTAGCCGGCCCGTATGAGGCATCATATGAGGGCCCAGTTACCTATATGGGTGCCGTAGTGACCCTCATGTACTTCTTCGAGCACTGGCCTCGTTTGGTGCGGCCCTAGACATTTGGCCAAGGGTCTGCCGAACGTCCTTTTGTAGATGATTCTATTTATCAGGCAATATCGGGCAGCTTGCACGCGGAGTTTCTTTGCCTCTTTTTTGTCGAGTGGCAACATTCCATCCTGTAGGTAGGATACAAATTGGTTACGCCAGTCCCAAGTTAGATTTAGAGAGCATACCTCAGTATGGTCGATGGCTGAATGGAAGAGGGTGACCACACTTTCCTTGTGAAAATTTTTAGTGGCCGTGGAAAGTTTTTCTAGGCCGTGTACTTCAACGTTCTGTGCCCTCGGGATTAGCTCGATACGGCACTCGTCGAACTCGGCCATCAGCCAATGGATTTCTGACTGGTATTTGTGCATCCTTTGTTATTTTATTTGATAAGCCCCGGCGACTTGATTTACCACAAGTTCGGAGTCGCAATGGAAGATGATTTGTCGAGCCCCATACTTGATGGCTAGTTTCATACCTGCAATTACAGCCTCATACTCGGCCTCATTGTTATCGTATGGACTGGAAAATTGTTTCTCTCGTGGGAGCATCGAGGACGAGTCCCAGTCCCAGTCCCGATCCTGATGCATTGGCGGCACCGCCAGTATAGAGAGTCCATAGGTCGGTATTGGAGGAGACACATTGTGTCTCACGTTTCGAACCTGCCAGGATTTCTTTGAATAAATCCGCTATAAAATCGGTAAGTACTTGCAACTTGATGGCGGTTCTTGGGAGGTACGAGATGTCGTGCTTGCTGAGCTCAATGGCCCATCTGGCGAGCCGACCTGATAATTCAGGCTTGTGCAGGACGTTTCTCAACGGGAAGGTCATCACCACTTTTATGGGGTGGCATTGAAAATAGGGCAGGAGCTTCCGTGAAGCCACGGCCAATGCCAGAGCTAATCTATCAAGGTGTGGATATCGCGTTTTAGTGTCCACTAAGGTTTTTCTAACGTAATAAATATGAGATTGCATACCTTCATTTTCGCAGACCAAGACTGCGCTAACGCCTACCTCAGATACGGCTAGATACACCAGCAGAGGTTCGCCTGGGCTTGCTATGACTAGGAGGGGCGGTGATGATAGATACGCTTTTAGCTTTCTCAAGGCTTCAACGCACTCGTCATTCCATTGTAACCCTTGGTCTTTTTTCAGCACATTGAAAAATTTATGGCACCTATCGGAGGACCGTGAGATGAATCTGGATAGAGGGGCTATCCGCTCTATTAGCTTTTGTACCTGTTTTTTGCTGCTCAATACCTCTGGTATGGCGTCTAGTGCCTTGATCTGGTCTGGATTGACCTCGATGCCTCGTTGTGAAATGAGAAAACCTAAGAATTTCCCTGAGGCCACGCCGAAGGCGCACTTCCCAGGGTTCAGCTTCATTCTGTATCTCCTCAATATCTTGAAGGCTTCCTTTAGGTGGTTGATGTGGTCCTCTTTCTTTGCTGATTTTACCAGCATGTTGTCGATGTAGACTTGCATGGTCTTATTGCGTTGTTCTTTGAACATCTTAGTGACCAGTCTTTGGTACGTAGCTCCTGCATTTTTTGAGCCCGAAGGGCATTACCTTGTAGCAATATGTCCCTTGGTAGCTGATAAAAGTTGTTTTTTCTTGGTCCTCTTCGGCCATCATGATCTGATTGTAGCCGGAATAAGCGTCTAGGAAGCTTAGCAGCTCGTGTCCTACGGTAGCATCAATCAGTTGGTCGATGTAGGGCAGTGGGAATGAATCCTTTGGGCATGCATTGTTTAGGTCGGTGAAGTCTACGCATATTCTCCACTTCCCATTTTTCTTTTTGACCATGACAACATTAACGACCCATTGAGGGTACTTTGATTCTCTGATGGAGCCGTTGGCCAGCAGTTTGTCTACTTCCTCACTGACCGCTTCATTGATAGCGACATTGAATTTCCTCCTCACTTGCCGCACAGGCGAGTGTAATGGATCAACGTTTAGCTTGTGGGTGGCGATGTCTCGCTGAATCCCTGGCATATCTGAATGGAAAAAAGCGAACAGGCCTGCATGGTTAGTTAAAAACTCATGATACTTACTTGGATTAGTGAGGTCGTGCCCAATGTAGGCTTTCTTCGTGAGCTCGGGATATTCCAATTAGACTGGGTTGAGATCTTCGGCCGTAGCTTTACAGGCCTCTATGGTATCAGGATCTTTAATGGCGTCCATTGTTGGGTCGACCTTGGTCCTCGACATAGCTGATTGCTATGCCTATGCACTCTCCCCCTTAAGCTGTTTGGTGTGGGCGCAATCTTGAGCTATTTTGTAGCATTCCCTTGCAGTGCGGGGCTCGCCTTGGATGCTGAATATTCCCCACGGGGTAGGGAATTTGATTACTGGATAAAAGCTTGACGGGACCGCTCGCATGGCGTGTATTAATGGGAATCCTATAATGGCATTGTATGTCGTTTCCTGGTTCATTACGTGGAAAACTGTTTCCAGCATGACTCCTCTCGCTAAACCGGAAACGGTATCTCTCCAGAGGTCCATTCCACTGCATTATTGAAACCAGTTAGTGTTATACAACGCGGTATTATCTCTTCCTCGAGTACCATTTACATGAGGACTCTCGGGTGGAAAATACAGGCGCCGCTTCCATCATCAATCATGATTGTTTAACATCTGTATCTCCGATACGTAAAGTGATAACTAAAGCATCATAGTGAGGGAAAGACAAACCGCCGGTATCGGACTTATCGAATGTTACACTATCTTCGAAGTCGTCATACCGTTTGTGGGCAATGGTGCTTCAATTTGTGCGTGGTGGTGAGTTTGACGTGGTTGATAGCTAAATCGTCGCCACCTCCAACGATCATGTTAATCATATGTGCCGGGAAGGGCGGCTTTGGCGGCTTATGTGGCTGCTCACATCCACGTGTAAAGTTGGTTTTACCTTTGTTGCTGAGTAGCTCCCTCAGGTATCCCTAATTCAGCATTCTGATCACTTCTTGCCGCATGCCTAGCAGTCTTCGGTTTTGTGCCCTCGTTCCTGATAGAACTCACATAGGACGTTTGATTTCCTTGTGGTGGGGTCTGATTCATCTTCGTAGGCCATTTTACCTTGCTGCCCAGCTTCTCTAGTGCGTACACTATCTCTGAAGGAGACACGCAAAAGTTATTAGCGGATAATAAATGAGGCATACCTATTTTGTTTCAGAATGGAGCGACGTGTCTCTGTAGTGCATCCGTGTGTCTTGGTGGCGGCGGATGGGAGGATCTGGTGTAAGGCTGGTGCCTTTCTTTGTTAAGATGCGGAATTTGTTCCCGTCGTCCCTCGATGCGTCGATCCCTTCTCATTTCTGGATGTATTGTCGTCAACCGTTGGGTCGGCCCATTGAGGTCACCCTCGTATGCTCTTACCTCGGAAAGTAGGTTATGGATTTCTTCCCATGTGGTGGGAGGATTCTTTATGAGACGACTTAGTAGCGTTTTGGTCACCCTCGAACAATCTCTACTTAGTCCATTCTGGAAAGCGGCCACCGCCATGCCTTCTGATACGTTGGGTAAGCTCATCCTCGCCCTGTTAATCCTGGCTAGGAAGTCCCCGTGTCCTTCTCCTACGGTTTGTCGGGCGGTGAAGATATCGTTAACCCTTTTTTCTGCTTTCTTTGCTCCTGCATGGGTGGTGACGAAGTTATCCACCATTTCTTCGATCGTGAAAATGATCTTAGCCGGCAGCTGGGAATACCACGTCAGGGCTCCCCCCATCAGCGTTTCACCGAACGTTTTTAGTAGCACCGATGGTACCTGTACCTTCGATAGGTCGTTGCCCTTTTACAGCCGTGACATAGTAGACCAGATGATCCTCGAGATCTATGGTCCCATCGTATACTCTTAGGTAGGGCGGAATTTTAAAGGTCTTCGGAATGGAATACGAGGAAGCCTCCTCAGTGTAAGGTTGTTCAACTAATCTTCCCACGTCGTGCTTTGGCAGGAACTTGGGGGCACTAGGGATCTTGTCTACCTCTCCTGGTGTTCCTTCATCTGGTCGCTAAGTGACCGGTTTTTGTTTTCCATTTGCTCCATCTTCTTTAGAATGGCTGTGAGCATGCCATCATTTGCTTATACCTCACCTGACATGTCATTTGCTCGTGCCATTTCAGGTTCAGCTATGGCGGTTGTAAGATCTACTGTCGGTGCACATCCGATGTTACCTTGTGGTGACTTTTTGATCAAACCACTTAGGGTACCTGTTATCCATTCTTCCAGTAGCTTTTTGACCTACGAGGGTACTTCTTTGTTTTTAGATGTAGAAGCACCCTTTTCCCACTTGATCGTAAGATCTCCAGGTGGAGGGAGGGGGTAGGGTTTCGCCACTCGTTGTGGTGCTAGGGGTTGTAATCTAAACACGCTCTTCACCGGCTTCGTTGAGAGAACCGATGAGGTTGGTTGCAACATCTACTATTGCTTTCATTCTTGCATTGTTTTTTTAGATATTTTTGTTCGTGTGGTGTAGAGAATAGTTGTTGGTTGTTCTATTAGTGAAAACTACAGTTTTGATTCTCGAAATCCCCACAGACGACGCCAAATTGATTGGCTGAAAAGTTGTTGATATACTTTGCGAACTTAGAAAACAATCAAAAGATAATGAGGGTAAATCGTAATCAAATATAATCTGACCTAGAGGATAGATACATGATATTGTAGTTCTAGATCTCAAAGATGAAGAAAATAATCTTAGCTTGAGAGAGAAGCAATAGTAGGAGACAGAGATAGAGATAGAGATAGAAGTTGTATTATTCGAGAATAATCATGATGCCTGTTACAATGTGAAGGTCTCCTTTATATAGCAGGAGACTTTTCTCGAAATACTCAAAAAAGTATAAATGTTGTGGGCTTCCACTTAGTGAAGAAGTTAAGCTCTAAACGACGTCGCTTTCACCCTCACGCCCAAGTCATGCCTTCACTTTGGTTGGCGTCTACTCATTGAGCGTACATGTTAATTATGGGGATGTTGATGGCCAAATTTAACCCCATACAATTTGATATTTTTTTTCTTTTTTGATGATAGGTCTAGTTAATATTTATGGTTGGAGCTTTTGATGGTCGTGCGTGGTTCACCATGGAATGGTTTTAATAGTGATGTAGAAGAAGAGAGATAAAGAGTTTAAAATTGTGATAATTTTTTTTAAAAAAAGAAGAGATTCACCAATTATACATGTCAAACAATAAAAGGCGATCAAGTTGAGGTGTTCGAATGGGAAAGTTATAAGTTTATTTATCGGATTGAAAAACTCGTACAAGTTTAAATGGTCACGATGTTATTTTTAGTTCGATTTGCATTTATCAAAATTGCAATTTTGTTTTTCTTTTCTTATTAAAATTAAATTACTTTTTAATTGTTATGATTTAATATTGGGTTGGTGATTGCACTAATTGATCGAATAACACACTCGAAGTTCTGGGTGGGAAAAGATCACTGTCCTGTGCTCTTTTGAAAGTGAGTAATTCCTACTGTGGAATGTTTTGATTGAAATTAATTATGTCACAAATAGAGTAAATGCTAATCTATTTTTTGCGTCCAATAAATTTAGATCTCCAAAAACTCCCTCTATTTACTTGTCAATATTTACTTTTATACGTTTTGTTACTTTAACAAGAATAGAACATACTATCTGAGTCTTCAAGTGAATGATAAAATTTATTTCGTGTACCAATCAAGTAAATTAATTAAAAAAAACTCAAGTAATTAATTAATCATGTTTAACTAGATCTCTTCCTCTAATAACTTTACTCATGTGAATATTAAAGTTTAAAAAAAAACATAGGATCTAACTAATGCAGTTATCATATATATATATATATATATATATATATATATATATATATATATATATAATAGTCGATATAACATATTCAAATCAATGAATATCTTAGTGAATATTAATTGATAAACTATCGTCATGTCATCTATCAAAATTCCACATTTTATCTTGTAATTTAAAGTTTCACCAAACGATGAGTTCTCTATAAAATTAATTACTTGTTTGCTTGCATGTTCGTTTTCTAAGGATAATCAATGCGTGAGCCCCATTCATATGCATATCGTTACTATTTCGCTATAAGAGGTAAAGAATGCATCTAATGAAGTCTTCTATTTCTGGTCATGATATTTTATAACGAAAACCAAGTGCAACTTCCATCAAGTCGTACGTGAGCTGTTTATCGTGGTCATATTATTTAGTATAGAAGTTCTACGACCCTTCTTTTCACTATTCATTGTAGTTAATGGCGGAGGCAGGATTTTCGTATGAGTTTACCTTATATACAATGTATTGTTCAGAATTCGACCCTACAATAATTGGCGAATCAGATCCCGCTTTAAGTTAATTTATAATTAATTAATGGTACGATCATTAATTATTAATAGTGTTTAATCTTCATTTGGTTCGACCAGCAAGACCACGACCTGTCTGCTGTCTTGAAGAAGGAACTCCGACGTGGCCACTGCCATTTTTATCGCTAGCTCACCAGTTTATTGCTATAAATACTAAGAGAAAGAACCCTAGAGGGGGTTGTTTTCTTATTGTTCACTATTCTCGAGAAAAGAGAGAACATGATTGTAAGGCTCTGAACCTCTCCATGGAGAGGCAGACCAAATCAATACTATCAAGAAAAGATCTCCACACATTTCTTTCTAATGCATACCATTTGCCTCTTGTATCTTTCGTTTGGTCCCTCGATTATTATGATCTGCTATGATTGGCCCTCAATTTATTTTTATTGTTTTATGCTTGCAAAGTATGTGATAACTTTGAGCTAAACAATTTTGCGCCGTCTGTGGGGATTTCATAGCAGAATCGCATAGTTCCTCCCTGGACCGAAATGAAAGAAACGCCAAAGAACAACCTAGCTCAAACAAGCTAATGCAGTATATCGGACAAAGGGAACCCGAAAATTTCGAATCGAGATCCAACTCCTCTGTCACTCCTCTCTCGGATAATGAAAGCAAGAAGAAGAAGCAGCCCCCCTCCCCTGAGGGAGGTTCTCTGTAAGGCACCTCCCGCATCCCTGATGCGGGATCCAACCGGAAATCGACATGAAGATATCTCGAACCGAGAGTCACCTCAAGCTAGCCCACATACCCCGATCGGGAAGATAACGCGTGAGCTGCTTAAGATCTCGAATCAAAATCGAGCTTCAGCTCTCAAACACCGACATAACAAGATTCAGGCTATGCGCCTTCTCCATTAAGTTCAAACTACGATTGAACTGGGACTCAAGCCATGTGCCTTCGCCAACATAAAGAATAAAAGATTCAACTACGGTTGACCAGCGACTCAGGCTATGTGCCTCCACCGAAAAGTTCAACTACAAGTTGTACCGGGACTCCGGCCATGCGCCTTTGCCACAAAAATTATCAAGGTTCAACTACGGTTGAATTAGGACTCAAGCCATGCGCCTTCGCTACAAAAATTATCAAGGTTCAACTACGGTTGAACTAGGATTCATGCCATGCGCCTTCTCCAACAAAAAGAATTACAAGATTCAACTACGGTTAAACAGCGACTCAGGCTACGTGCCTTCACCGAAAAGTTCAAGGCCTCCGGCATCATTACGACCAAAAGACATAAGGTACTTGACACGCCTACTAGAATCTCACTCTAAGGCAGATCACCATTCGAACACATGCATAGAAAAATCTAAAGAACAAGGGAAAACTCAGAATACGCACAACAGCAGCAGTAGAAAAAGTAAGCTTATATATACATATATTTACAGTATTGTGCGGGAAATTCCCGCTTATATTCGGCCAAGGCCTGTCTGTACGGAAGAAAGAAAAAAGGAAAAATCTAAAAATATCCAAAAGCCCAATGGAGAACAAAATAAAAAATACATCAAAGCCTTTCACTCGGCGTCGCCCACGGAACCATCAGCGCCACCAGCACCATCAGTGCCATCATCAACCCCTGCCAAAGCTAGATCAAAGCCGCAGTCGATACGGGCCTTACGAGCCTTTTGACAAGCCTCTTCATAAGAGGCTTCAGGTACAATGCCGGTCTCCCACAGTTTCTTGTACACATCAAGTTGAGCCTCGGCAAACGTCTAAAGATCACGAGTCGGGCTGAAAGAGGCAGCCTGATCCCTCAAGCACTGATTCTTGGCCTCTAAGGCCGTAATGCAATCTGTCACAGTCAGGGCGTCCCGTTTATAGACGCCAATGAGGTCCTCCAGCGCTCCTTCCCGAAAGGCCGCCATAGCCCTTTCCAGCTCCCGTTCCCTTTTGTAAACGCGATCCGCCGTCTCTAACATCCTAACCCTCAACTCGATGTCTCTCGCTTGCAGCCTCAAGGCAGTGGCCTCGGCCTCCAAAGTGACCACCTGCCTGGTCAAAGTCTCAGAGGCCTCTACCGCCCTGGCCCGATCCTGGCGTTCCCTCTCAGCAACAACCCTCCTCTCTGTATCCATCTCCTCATCTTTACGATGAAGCTGCTCCTCAAGAGTGTTAACCCTTCCAAGGGCTTGCTGCATTTGAAGTTCTCCCCTCGCCAGCTCTTCGACGAGGTCCTGACTCCGAGGTTGTTCCTTATTCACTCACGTATCTCGCGACATCAGTCCAGGTAGCAACGGTACTTCTCCAGCGCCCGCGAACAAATCCCTAAGCGGACGCTAGCTCGGCGGATGCTCTCCACCTCCAACAAAAATTGCTACAAGAACGAAGCGATAATCAGAACAAAAAAATAAACCAAGTAAAACAAAGAAAAAGACAAACTAAAAGTCACTACACGTTCCTTCAAGCCCTGCGCGCCTGCCTCACCCATCAGCCCGAGGTTTGTTATGCGCCTCAGCGACTTGCTGTTGGCCTCCGAGCACAACACCTCGAACAACAGCACCAGGTTATCCTCAAGTTGTGCTCCGTGGGAATCTTAACATAATGGAACTTCCCTTCTGCATGCACTATTGTGAGGGTGTGGCCGTCCTGAAACATACGGTCGTCGTCAGTTTCCAGTTCTGACTCGAAGTCAGACCCTTCACCTACGGCGACCCTCCCTCCTTCCGCCGATCGGTAAGTCGAGGCTCCCGCCCTCGCCAACATGTTGGCACTTGATTCTCCAACCAAAACAGTTGCTGAGGAACTACCTCCCCTCTCGCAACTGGAACTGTTAATTGAATCGCCGAAGTGATAGTGTCATCTTGGCCTGAGCCAACTGGGGCAACCCCCTACTGAGTGCCCGCCCTCAAGGGTAGGCGCCGCCGCTGCATTCTCCTCCGCGTCCGATGGCGGGGAATCCAAATTTATCACCATCGGAGTTGGCGTAAATGCAACCCTATGCTGACCAGTAGCCTCTCCTCTTCCTTCTCATCCTACCTCGAAGGCGACTCCGCTCTAAGGTGTACGATCCCCGAAGGCTCTTCAGCCCGAGGTGCGAACCGTGTTGGAGAATGAGCCCCCGAAGATTCAACAGAATTCGCCATCGGAACTGGACGTGGCGTCGAAATTTTCATGAGTCGTATAGTCGTGCCTGGTCCGCGAAAGGCTAGTTGAGGGGCCCTCACGCGGCGTGCCCTCCTTAATCAAAGAAAGAACAAAGTTAAGAAGAGGCAAACGGGAATAAAACAAATACAACAGGAAGCTAAAATTCTCACCGGAAGAAGGTCTACGACCATTCCTTTCCCAGAAAGACGACCACGTACAAATCCCCACTGTGTGAGGGAGCACGACCTCGACCATTCGCCAATGCCGGGAAGTGGAACCACCGGCGGCCGTTCAGCTACAAACAGGAGGTAAGGTTAACACTTATCAGAACATGACAAAAAAAAGAGACGAAATGCAGAATCTGACGAATAAAAGGACTTACGTGCATGGTTCCAAGTCTCTAGGAACTCAGTAGCACACGCCACCAAATGTTCAGTTTTGTTATAGAAGAAAGTTTCATAAGATCAGGCTCGACCACATCATCTAACTCCGCAGTCAAGCCCCTCGCCCCACGAGGAACGACCCAAATCATCGTACCACGGACCCTCTGAGGGGCGTAGAGGGTCAGCACGTGTCGCAACGGATCTCCCTTCGGGCCAGCTCCGTATATTTAATGAGAATACCAAAAATCTTGTAGAGGGAGGGAACGAGCTGGCCAGGACACACTCTGTAATAATGGCAGAAGTCCACCACCAATATCGAAAGAGGGATCCTGAATCCCAATCTAAAAGGATAAGCGTAGAAAAATGCAATACCCCCTACGACCGATGTGGACCCTCTCCTCGCGTCTAGCGAGGGAAATATCAGCAAAGCGGGGAATTCCCCACTGCTCCCCTAGATGACCAATACCCACTTCTCCCATCAGTGGGGCTTCATTTACCTGATCTTCCCCCTCAACGACAGTGAAATCGATCACCGAACCTCCGGGCAAGGACATGATATCAGTCACTGACGGAACCTCATTGGCCCCCACCGGTTGTGCATCTCTTACTATCGGAGAAGGCTCTTCCGCCACCATGAGGTTGGCTGAAAGACTTGCCTGAGCAACATTTCCGGAGAAACTACTTGCCATTTTTTATCAAAGAAATCGGAAAGAAACAAAGAAAGGTGAAGATTACGACAATCGAAGAGCAAGATCTAAGATGAACTGACTAAGCAAGGAAAATCCTTCATAGATCTATCTTAAACGAATCACAAAAAGCGAGAGACAAATGCATCAACCCCTTATTTATAAGCAACAAAACTGCATCTCACGAATTCCAATAGTCATAATTAACTACTTGACTAACTACAATACGGTTCGGTTCTACAGAAACGTGCGTCATGATGACAAGACTCCATGAAGCGGCTTTTTAGTCGCCAACCAATACTTCGCCTTCGAAACAGTTATAATGACCCGAGAAATTTCAAGAACGTCCCGAGTACCTCCAAAATTTTGGACGTCGCCGAAACGCACAACAAGTAGGTCCGTACCCTCCCTGGCCGCGATGATTAAATAACATAGATACAGTATAAGGGTAAAGGTCGTTGACAAAATAATCATGGCCATCTCCAAAATATAAACAGCTGCGGCCACCCCCAAGGTATAATCGGTTAAGACCACCCCCCATATTCACAAACGGCTATGGCCATTCCTAACGGATACATGGCTATGCCCCTCTCCCAAGAATGAACATTTAAGATCTTCGACAACATGCAACCAAGATCACCAATTTGACTCCATTGCGGCTAAGACCGTCCACAATATTAAGGCTACAGCCATCTCCAATGAATAAAAGGCTACGACCATCCCCAGTATGTATGCAAGCGAATCGACTACGGTCGAAGTCACCTGCATGGCCAAGGCCATCAACACAAAGTGGCCAAGACCATCGATCTCATCGGCATAATCTCCCATATATAACGGCTATTGTCGTCCTTGATCTCGGCCAAAAGGCATCCGACTTCCCATTCTGAATTTCGGGAACTACAGTCGACGAAGTCCGTCATCGAGCTCAGTCAGGGTTCGACCTCAATAAGCGGAGGAACTAACTGTATTGGTCAGAATTCGACCCTACGGTAATTGACGAATCAGACCCCGCTTTAAGTTAATCCATAATTAACTAATGATACTGCCATTAATTATTAATAGTGTTTAATCTTTATTTGGTTCGACCAGTACGGCCACGACCTCTCTGCCGTCTTGAAGAAGGAACTCCGACGTGGCCACTGCCATTTTTATCGCTAGCTTACCTAGTTTATTGCTATAAATACTAAGAGAAAGAACCCTAGAGTAGGGGGCGGGGAGGGAGGCTATTTTCTTATTGCTCATTATTCTCTAGAAAAGAGAGAATATGATTGTAATGCTCTGAACCTCTCCATGGAGAGGCGGACCAAATCAATACTATCAATAAAAGATCTTTACACATTTCTTTCTAACGCATAAAATTTGCCTCTTGTATCTTTTGTTTGGTTCCTCGATTATTACGATCTGCTATGATTGACCAACAATTTATTTTTATTATTTTCTGCTTGCAAAATATGTGATAACTTTGAGCTAAACACACAATATAATTTTTTGATGCTTTCCACCCCTCTTAATCTGCCCCTGACCGTAGCCATATGCCATATTATATACAAAGATAAGAGCTAAATATAAATGTAAAGTGACACCTTATCGAGGGAAGAATATCCATCCTTAATCAGAGCTGTCCAATTTGATCTATGTCAATGAAAACTTTTTTAATAGATCAATAGCGTTTCTGCTTAAAGACCAATACGTTCACGAATCTAGATTAATCGGGCTTAGTGTTTTGATATCAGATAGAGCCCGTTTGGATTAGTTTCAAAAAGTGGTTCAGTAGAAATAGTTTTTAAGTCAGAAAATAGCTTGTTTAAAATATTTTTTTAAAATTTATTTTAAGCACTTTTTAACTTTGCCAGATACTAAAAAAGCTAAAAAGAGCTTAAAAGCTGATTTGACCAATATAAAAGTCAATCCAAACACCCTCATAAGACAGTCCGGTAAATTAAGCTCCCGCTATACCCGGAATCTGAGGAAAAGGCCGGACCACAAAGATCCATGGTAGGCTCTCATCGTTAAACAAAAAATGTAAACGTGACTTGCTCCAATCTAAAGTTCATTAAAAAATAAAAATATACAAATAAAATCTCCAAAATCAATTTGGGAAAACGTGTTGTAAGTGCAAGGAAAAAGCGCGTAACTACGTAGAACACAAACTCCCTCCCAAATATAGTAGTAAGACATTAGCACTCTCACTCACCCAACGTAACATGCAACTAAATGTTGAAATCATCTTCATTTCTTTCTCACCTTACCAAACTAAAAAAAGAAAAACTTCACAAAGAGAAACCAAAGAAAGATGAGAACACCAACATCATCAAAAAAAGAAGTAACACCATGTTGTAGCAAAGTAGGGTTAAAGAGAGGGCCATGGACACCAGAAGAAGACGAGATATTAACAAATTATATAAATAAAGAGGGTGAAGGACGGTGGCGTACACTGCCAAAGAAGGTGGGGCTCCTCCGTTGTGGGAAGAGCTGCCGCCTCCGGTGGATGAATTACCTCCGTCCTTCTGTCAAACGCGGCCATATTTCGCCTGATGAAGAAGATCTCATCCTTCGCCTCCATCGCCTCCTTGGCAACAGGTCCTCCAATTTTTCTTGTTATATCAATTATTGTTTAATATTATTGGCTTATTGCTTCTTTTCCTCTACTCTTGATCTATATCACCTCTAGTCAGTGGCGGAGCCATCACTTCACAACCCTTTGCCTGATAAATTACGCTATGTAATTTTTTAGAATATATATATTTGGAGAGAGAATTCCATTGATCTCTTCGTATATTTACTTTTTTGTATTTTGTTATTCTTTAGTAAAAATTCTAGTTTCACTATATTTTGTTTTCTATTATAAAAAGCATTTCTATTAATTATATAGGTGTCAGGGAATGAGAATGTATTTAGTGAGATTAATTAAACTCACACGTCCATCCATATATTGTGTTGGGAAATTTGGATTGATACCACTAACCTATAAGCATGGATTGTTTACTTTTACTAATCTTTTAATCTTCTCTTGACTTTTCATTAGGGTTTGCAGTATCTTTGAGTTTAATGTCTTGTTTAAATTTGGTTTTAGTGTCGGCCTAACCCCACACTACAATGGTGGTTTTTGAGTACAAAAATAATTTTGGTTTTAGTGCAACTTTGGAAGATTGATTTTGAGATTAGAGAAATTTTCGAAGAACATTTTATGTTGCTTTTTTATGAAAAGTTAGGTTAATTTTTATTTTTAATTTGAAAGAAAAATATTTTTGTTTTATTTGTGGAAATGAAAGTATATCTATTAATTAAATAGCAGTTATTTTTATTTTTGGAATAAATCAAAGACGCTCTAATATTAATCTTACTTTACAATTCCAAATTTCTAAAAGAAAGTTCATTTGTGAAGTTAGAGATCTTGAGATTAAACTCAACCCCAGAAAAGAAAAGAGCAATTTAGCACTCACAGTGTGTTATTTTTTTCCTTCTGTTCCATTTGAATCCTTAATGTTTCTTTACTTAAAATATGATTTTTCTTTCTTATATATATATATATATATATATATTTATTTCCTTGGAAATATTGTAGGTGGTCCTTGATAGCTGGGAGAATTCCAGGAAGAACAGATAATGAGATAAAGAATTATTGGAATACTCACCTTAGCAAGAAGTTAATCAGCCAAGGAATAGATCCAAGAACTCATAAGCCATTAATAAACCATAATTCCTCAAGTGATGATCATATTACCAACAAAGCTTCTTCTTCTTCACCTTCTTCATCTTCAAAATTAGCAAATGATTTTAACACAATTTCAAACCCCATTTACACTCCTTTCCAAATGGAAGAACCATTAAGAAGTATCAATAATTATCCTGGAGAAATTACGAGTCTTGATGATTATCAATATCAAAGTAACGGGATGCTTGTCAATTATGATGATGATCTGAATATTGTGGTTGAGGAAGATGATGAAATAAATTGTTGCACGGATGATGTCTTCTCCTCGTTCTTGAATTCTTTGATCAATGAAGACATGTTCAATAGCCAAAACCAACAAATTACCAATGGCACGTTCCCAGATTTTGATCCTTTGGTTGCTCCTACACAGGATAATCAAAAAAATCAACAAGAGAGTGGATGAATGAAGATGTTTAGGTGCCTTCTCTAATTACCTTACCATGAATTGTTTACGAAATAAATGAAGAATTTGGATTCTTATTAAAGCAAACGATTCTTTCTCTTGATGATATGTTCTAGCATTATTGTTTGATATGTAATTTATAAGTATGAATCTTAAATATTATCTTGTAATAGAATATGTACGTGAGGTTTGCACATATCGTAATGCCATAAGTTTATGTTTCAGTTTATTTCTTCAGTAGTTGTTGGTTACTATATTAATAGATTATATCGTGGGTATAATTCAATCCCAAAAGGTAGCTGAAAATATAAGAATTATCAAAACTCATATAATAAACCTAATATATTTTATTATACAAGGTGTGGTAAACAAAATTGTTTAACCAAAAAATAATATTTTGGTCAAAGCTAAAATTTAGGATGAAAAATCAGGTTACTGATAATCAAGAGACCAAAATAGAATAATAAGCTTTCTAATAAGAATAAAGCAATAAACAAGTTTATATTTCAGTATGTTGTCACTGATATTTTTCGTGTCCTTACAAATGATGAGACTTCTTCCTTTTATAGTGGATTCTAGGTAAAAGAATGAAACCTCAGCTTTAATGAGATAATTATGAGTAATAAATGATATTAAATAAGCCGTTACATAATCATTCCTATTAAATACCAATTTTCCAACGTATCAGGTGTTTAATACTGAATTTGGACTCATTTTTGTCTTTAGATCCATGTCTTCAATGCCTTTTGATCAGTTGGCTTTAAATGACTTGAATTGGTACGAGACTCGTGTCTAAACTGCTTCTCGTGCCTGTTTAACTTTCTCTTCCCGTATTTGTTATCTCTTGTGTCTTTTACTCAATTGTTACGCTTTGACTACTTGACTAGTCCATGTGTCATGCCACATCATCTATAATTTAAATTCAGTTTTTTCCCAATACAGATAGTACCCACTTTCCATTTATTTATCAATTAAATAATTGGGAAGTAGATCTTCATAAAAAAAGGTACTTTTTTCCATAATCAATACGTATGACAATATTGATCTCTCAATTGTCTTTTCCATTTAATGTTCTGTTCATGTGTCACTTTTTGATTGATTCTGCTATTTTGTACCCTTTTTCAAGGCTTCTTCACTCCCAGTATTCACGAAGTGATAGTTGCCTTTATTATAGACTTTCCATCATTATACTTCTAAGTTTGACGGTTGCCATTACATACACAACTTAACCTTTTCTTCCTTTGTCTTCTTCTTCATAAATCTTTAACAAACCCTCTCCTCCTTACTTTTGCCCTCTTTCGATTCAACCTTGCTCAACAATGGCGTCTCCAAACTCTAACCCTAAAAGAGTTCCAATTCTAGACAAATTCCCCAATGCCCTTGTTAGACATAGGAGAGGCAGAGGAGGTAGGGTTCGAACAGGGTTATAATCTACTCGGTTCGGCTCTTCTGGTTCTTCTTCTAGGATTTCTATTCCAAAAACTCCTTCTTCTAAAGGTAAAGAAATTTCCGATTTTTCTCAAGAACCTTTAGTTGATGAAATCGTACCCAGTGATTTATCTTTTGTGAGTGATAGACAATCTCTTCAAAAGCAAGTTGCAAGTTTAGAAAAAGCTGATACTTATTCTACATTAGTGACTGAGCTAATAATCCCTATCATCAGAAGAGATTGTAACTGGAAAAATATCTTCGAATGTCAATTCCTTTGCCAAATCAAATAATTTCTTCTTTTGGGATTGGGTACTTTTTTGTTTATACTTACCCTTTTACTCTGGGTTTTAATCCTCCGATTGACCCGGTCATTCTTGATTTTTGCTGTTTCTTTAAAATTTATTTGGCCAACGTTGGTCCCCCTAGTATGGAGAGCAGTGGCTTGTTTGAGATACCTATCTACCAAAGCCAATATCAACTTCACCTTCTCTCACCTTATTCACTTATACCATCCCAATTTAATGCGCCATAAGGTTTTTACCTTAACTGCAAGAAGCAAGAAGGTTTTGGTAAGCCCTGAAGATGATAAAGATCGTGGATGGTATACCCGTTACGTTGTAGTACGTACGGTGGACTTTCTTGGTGAAACAAATATTCCCTTCTCTAAGAAGTGGAATTTTGCACGTAAGTTTCCTTTTATTTGACCGTACCTATTTTTGAGAATTTCGATTCTTTTTCTGACTTTATCTCTTTTTGGTTTTTTGTAGCAATTATGGGAGATGTGGAACCTATTCCCAACTATGGTTGGGTAGACTCAATTTTGAAAGATTGATCCTAAGAAGCAAAGAACTTAGAAATCAATTTCTGCTTTACATGGCTGGAAAGTGAAAATACACGGTATCCCCTTTTTACACATTTTTCTCTTTTTACATATTAAGTAACTTTTCCTTAATGTTGATTGTGTATCCTTCTTTTAATCAGGATTTGGTGCTAAAGGAATGGCATCTGATGTAGCTTTGGCCATTCGCATGTCTGGTAATGCTGCACTTGATTTGGACAATGCTCGAGCCTTGCTTACAAAAAGGAAAGCTATAGGAGAAGGTTCTGAGAATGAGGAAGAGGAAGGTACCTCTTTAATATCCAGGCCAAGAGTTAGGAGACGCATCATTAATAATGATGAAATTGAAGACACTCCTACTCAAACCTCAACCACCGAGCCTGTTTTGATTCCTTCTAACAAGCACAACATGCCTAGAGACACTAATGAATCAACTCAGCGTCTCTTTGATGGTTTTTAGAGTGGAGAGCTCGGCCCTTTTTTGATGAAGCCCCTCTCTCCTCATTCGTTCGTATTTCGTCCATTCCTTTGTCAACCGTAAGTGTTTCTTTACCAGCCTTAACTGCTTCCGTTCCTTTACCAGCTTTAACTGCACCTGCTCTCGTTCCTGTGTTGGTTTCTATATCTACTCCCTCTGTTCCTGCTTCGACTCCTATGACTCCTGCTGTGTTTACCTTTTCTACTACTCCCCCTTCCGCTATTCCCTCTTCATCTGTCCAACCTATAGAGGTAAGTTCCAGCAATAGAGGCACGACTATGAGGAGTGTAACACTCAAGGTCCCTGCCAATCAAAGCCTCTTAAGAAAATCATGGGGAGCTGATACTTGGCTCGAACCTCTTATTGGAGAGATCGAAAAGAACAAGATGCAAAGCCATAGTTGTTACAATTTGATGAATGACTTAGTTCATTCAACTTTAAAGGTAATTTTCTTGACCTTGACGCTTTCCTTAAATTTCCTTCTATGTTCTCACTTCTATGCTTTATAACTGTAGGCTAATCTTATTGGGACTGAGCTGATGGGGCGAGTCTCTACTTTGGAGAAAAAGGAGTGAGAGTCCACAAAGGCTATCTCTGAGGCTAGGAAGATAGCCGAGGATTCCTTACTTGAGGCAATAAACTGGAAAGAACAATTTGAGAGTGCCCAAGGGACCACAGAGGAGTTGCAGGAGAGTAAGGCTCACTTGGAGCAACAAAATCATGGCTTATCTTCTGAGTTGGGAATTGCCAATGCTTCTTGGGGCCGGCTT
This sequence comes from Nicotiana benthamiana, assembly GCA_034376525.1. Classification (NCBI taxonomy): domain Eukaryota; kingdom Viridiplantae; phylum Streptophyta; class Magnoliopsida; order Solanales; family Solanaceae; genus Nicotiana; species Nicotiana benthamiana. The sequence goes on along the minus strand of CM067330.1, from coordinate 141,596,345 downwards.
AAAAAGAACAAAGAGATTTTGGAATGCTCTCTATCTAAAGCCAATGATGAGATTAAAGAGCTTAAGACACATATGGAGAAGAAAGAAGAATACGCAAGGGAGTTAGCTCAAAACTTAACTCATGCTCAAAATGACTTAAGGATTTATTCTGACAAAAGTCGTGCCTTGGAATGTTCCCATGCCTCTCTTGAAGCTTCCCTGGATTCTCAATTAGTTGAACACCAAATAGCAAAAAATGATCTTGCTATGTGGGAAAAGGAATATAAGGCTCAGGAGAATGAATATAATGCTCTTGAAGAAAATTTCAACATAAAGGTGAGTTGGGCTTTTCTAAATTCTCGCTGTGATGCTTTGATGGAGGCTACACAAGAAAACTCGACTTGCAATCTGAATTGGCCAAAATCATGGACACTGTCGAGAAAAGTCAACAACATGCTGAGACTCCTTCTCCTGCACTTGGAACTATTGATACCCCTTCTCCAGCACTCGGAGCTCCTGGAACGGAAGAGCTATTGAACTTTGAAGCAGTTACTGAGGTAATTGAAGTTGTGATTCCGGCTTCCGAGGGTGAAACTTATATGACACTGTCTATGGGAGTTGAGGTTCCCGTGACTACTGCTTCCCTCGTTGATGTTATCACTTCAAGCTCAGTTGAAATCGCTCATATTGCTGCTCCTTCAGAAGTTTTCACCGCGCCTGTTATTGCCTCTGAAAGTGATGTTACAACTTTTGAAGCTCCAACTCCTTCTGTGACCAGTTAAATGTGTTGAGTTATTATTATTTTTTTGTGATTGTTAATGTTATCCATTGGCAATTTTGAAAGGATCTTTTGACGAAGTCCCCAGTTACCATAATGGGGCATTTGTAAAATAAACACTTTGATGACTAAGTTTTTCCTTAGTCTTTTATGCTAAGAAGTTTTATGGGTACTTCTTTATATTCTATTCTTGCCTATTTACTTATTAAGGATTTACAGAGTAGCTTAGCATTTTTATCTTTTGAAAATGCTTTATAATTCTTCTCACAGAATATCAACATGAGGTTTACAAAAGAGGGCCCTTTTATTTTATAGAAACTTAATGAAGAAGACGTCTCAACTTCATAATGATGTTATAATACGATGAAAGAGATAGTAATACACATGTTTTGTATGAATAAACTTTTGATAAGTTTTTATTCATGAACTTTAACAAGTTTTTTACTATTACATATATTAAAAATACATCTATAACTTTCTCGTAACTGTTTTTCTTGTAACAGATTTTTACATGATATAAAATAGACAAGGTTTTTATTCATAACCTATTTCAATATATAGTCATAACCCTATCTTTATATATTTAGGAAGGGTCAGGGTTTGAGAAGTGACTTTGTTTATGAGTTTGAGAAATGACTCTTGTTGTCTTCATGAGAAAAAAACATTATGATGAATGCTTTGTGCTTGAATGCTGAAGATTCCGTAACTTCCTTTCAACACTTCTCTTTTTGCAGCTGAATCTTGCCAAATCTTTGACCAACTTTTATTCGATATTCTTATCTTGTGATATTCGTATCTGTGTATAGTATTTAGTCCCCCAAGTGTTTGAGCGGTGAAGAATGAAGTCTCGAGCACTTGTTTGTTTCTCTCAATTTGGTCCTTTTCCTAAAATAGAAAAATGTACGGGACTCGGAGGTGTGATTATAGATGAAGACTGCCTAACCCGTGTGTATTTCCATTAGATTAATGTAACCCTAGGCTCAAAATTTAAGAGTATTCCATTTTTCTGTGCATGTCGTGACTCATCATTTGGCACGAGTTAGGATTTTTGCCTAGCATCTAAAATCGTTAGTAAAATTTTAACAATTCAAAGGAAAAATTTAATATAGCGATACCTGACTGTGACCACTCCCTTAGGAGCAATATCTCTTCAGATGGACAACATTCCAATGTGAAGGTAAAACCTTGCCATCCATCGTCTCCAACTCGTATTCTCCTTTCCCTGCAATGTCATGAATTCGGCAGGGTCCTTCCCATGTTGGACTTAGGTTTCTATAGTTAGTAGCCTTCGTAGATTGAAATACCTTTTTGAGCACAAAGTCCCCAATTTTGAAGAACCTGAGATGGCCTTTCCTTTTATGGTATCGTTCAATTACTTGCTTTTGAGCTACCATCCTTATTAATGCAGCTTCTCTTCTTCCTTCGAGAAAATCAAGGTTCACCCGTAACTCTTCATTATTTGAGTCTTCCGTTGCTTGAACGTACCGTGTGCTTGGTTCCCCTATTTCAACCGGTATCAAGGCCTCCGCTCCATAAACCATTGAAAATGGTGTTTCTCCTGTTCTTATTTTCGCCGTTGTTCGATACGCCCATAATATCGCAGGTAATACCTCAGGCCAATTGCCTTTTGACTCTTGTAATCTTTTCTTTAAATTATTGATTATGACCTTGTTTGTGAATTTCGCTTGTCCATTACCTACCGGATGGTACAGTGTTGATGTTATCCTTTTAATCTGCCAACTTTGAAAGCATTCCGTGATTTGTGCTCCTATGAATTGTGGACCATTATCACATACGATTTCTTTTGGTACCCCAAAGCGGCATATTATGTTTCTCCAAATGAAATCTTTGACTTCTTTCTCTCGTAACTATTTGAATGCTCCTGCTTCTACCCATTTAGTGAAATAATCAGTAAGTACAAGTAGAAACTTTAGCTGACCTTTTGCTTGTGGTAATGGACCTACGATGTCCATTCCCCATTTCATGAAGGGCCTTGGAGATATAACAGGGTGTAATAATTCGGCTGGTCTATGCATATTGTTACCGTATCTTTGACATTTATCACACTTAGATACGAAATCATTTGCTTCCTCTTCCATCTTAGGCCAATAGTACCATGCTCGAATCAATATGTTTACTAGTGGCCTGCCTCCTGCATGATTTCCACAATGTCTCTCATGTATTTCTCTCATTACATACTCTGTTTGGGAAGGCGCGAGACACCTTGCTAATGGTCCTCCAAACATTTTCGGCAAAGGTTTCCTTGATGTAAATAATAACGAGAAGCTTTCTTACGAAGTGCATGATCCTTTTTCTTATCATCATGAATGGTTTCATGCTGCAAAAAAGCAACTATTTCGTTTCTCCAATCCTATGTTAAATGATAAAAATTTACCTCATTCTTGTCAGGTTCGAGAATGGAATGAAATAAATGTATGATTGAAGCATTTGCGTCATTTGCTATGTCTGTCGCAGATGCTAGATTAGCGAAGGCATCTGCCTCTGCGTTCCCCTCTCTTTGGATTTGCATTACCTTCCAAGTTTGGAACTATTTTTTCACTTCCCGTACCTTTTCAAGATATTCTTGCATTCACGTTTCCCTGGCCATGTAAGTCCCCAACATTTGATTTACCACGAGTTGTGAATCACTTTTGATTATGATTTGTGTGATGCCAAGTTCCCGTGCCAACTCTAAGCCTGCAATCACAGCTTCATACTCTGCTTCATTGTTAGTTACAGGGTGACATTTTATAGCCTGTCTAATGGTCTCTCTCATAGGTGGTTTAAGAACAATTCCTAAACCTGCTTCCTTTACATTAGATGAACCAACAGTACACAAAATCCAAGTCCCCGGGTTTGCTCCATTAAAGACTTGTAATTCCTTTTCTGCTTCTAAATGCATCCCTTGACTAAAATCCGCTACGAAATCAGCGAGAACTTGGGATTTTATAGCAGTCCTAGGCTGATAAATGATTTCATATTCACTTAGTTCCATAGCCCATTTTGCTAATCTTTCTGACAATTCATGTTTATGCAAAATGTTTCGTAATGGAAAAGAAATAACTACGACAATTGGGCGACATTGAAAATAAGGTCATAATTTCCTAGATGCCATGATCAAAGCTAGTGCCAACTTTTCTAGCTGTGGATAACGTGTCTCAGCATCTAATAAATATTTGCTTACATAATAAATAGGGGATTGCTTACCTTGGTCCTCTCATAGCAAAACAACATTTACCATGACTTCTGATACTGCTAAGTAAATGAGCAATGTTTCACCTTCCTTTGGTTTTGCCAACAGTGGAGGATTTGATAAGTAAGCTTTCAAGCTCCTAAGGACTTGTTGACAATCTTCGTTCCATTCAAAATGGTCTTGCCTTTTGAGAGCAGAGAAGAACTTAAAACATTTTTCTGAAGATTTAGAAATAAATCTTCCCAGGGGAGCAATCCTTCCCGATCTTTGAACCTCCTTCTTATTGGTAAGGATATCGGGGATTTCTTCTATTGCCTTAATATGAGAAGGATTTACCTCAATGTCATGGTTAGAAACAAGAAAACCCAGAAATTTACCTGAAGCAATTCCGAATGCACTCTTTTCTGGGTTGAGTTTCATGTTAAATTTTCGTAAAATTCGAATGTAATAGCTAAATGAGAAATATGATCGTGAGAATGTTGGCTTTTGACGAGCATATCGTCTATATATTCCTCCATAGTTTTTCCTAAATATTCTTGAAATATTTTGGTGACCAACCTTTGATAGGTTGCTCCAGCATTCTTAAGACCAAAGGGCATTACTTTATAATAGTAAGTCCCCCTGTTTGTGATGAAAGAAGTTTTTTCCTCATCACCAGGATCCATTTTAATTTGATTATATCCCGAATATCCATCTAAAAAGCTTAAAAGTTCATGACCTGCAATTGCGTCAATTAATTGGTCTATATGCGGTAAAGGGAAAGAGTCTTTTGGACAAGCTTTGTTTAGATCAGTATAATCCACACAACCACGCCACTTACCATTTTTCTTAGGTACGACCACCGTGTTAGCTAACCAATTAGGATACTTTACCTCGCGGATCGACCCAATCTTTAATAATTTTTGGACCTCATATTGAATCACCTAGTTTTTGAAAGCACATTGCTTTCTTTTATTTTGCTTTATTGGTGTGAAAGATGGGTCCTCGTTGAGTTTGTGAGTCATCACATCCGGTGATATCCCTGTCATATCAGAGTGGGACCAAGAAAAACAGTCTACTTTAGCTTTTAAAAACTCAATTAACATACCTCGCATGTCGGGATTCAGATTGGCTCCTACATAAACCTTTCGTTCAGGTCTCAAATAACACCACAGCCTCGAGCTCCTCTATTATTGTTTTAATGTTCTCATTTTCTTCAGGTTCTTGAATTACATCAGGTCTTGAGTCTAAGTCTATTTTTTCTTGTTCAGTTGAAGTTTGATTCTTGACACCCCCAACTATTTCCTATAATTGCTATTTCTCTTTACTTACGGTGCTCATATCTGTTATGGTGTTGATACTCTTGGCTGTTTGTTGATCCCCTCGAATTTTACATATTCCCCACGGTGATGGAAACTTAATAACTTGATGCAAAGTTGAAGGAACAACATCCATATCATGGATCCACGGTCTCCCCATGATTATATTGTAGGTCATTTCTATATCAACTACCTAAAATTTAGTTTCTTTAATAACACCTGCAGCAAAAGTTGTTAGAATTACCTCTCCTTTTGTTACCACGCTCGAATTGTCGAAGCCTGACAAAGTATGTGCCTTGTGTATCAATTTATCTTCAGCTTGCATATCCCGTAATACCCTTAGTAGGATGATATTTGCAGAACTCCCTGGATCAATCAAAACTCGTTTTACATTAGTGTCATGTACAAGTAAAGATATTACCAGTGCATCATTGTGAGGAGTAAACACTCCTTCTGAATCTGCGTCATCAAAGTTTATGCTTTTGCGCTCTAAGGTTTGCCACACTCGCTTCCCGTGCATGATCGTCATTTTGGAAACCTTATTTGATGCTGTATATGTTACTCCATAAATATCTTCTCCTCCACTGATGACGTTCACAGTTCTCTTAGGTGATGGTGGTTTCGGTGGCTCCTACCTATTTTTCATGTAAGCTTATTTTCCCCTTTCATTAAACAACTCAGTGTGATATCCTTGCTTCAATCGATGGTCCACTTCACTTTGTAGGAATCTGCATTCTGATGTTTTATGCCCGTGGTTGTTGTGGAATTTTCATCAATGGTCCATATTACGCATGTTTGGATTTGACCGCATCTCTTTTGGCCATCGTACCTTGTCTCCCATACTCCTTTGAATAGCTACGAGCTCAGAATTAGTTACATTGAAATTATAGCCGCTGAATCGTGCCATTAAAATTCCTATTGTCATCTCGAGGCTCTTGATTTCTTTGATCACCTCTGAACCTGGATGAAGACCCGGTCTCCCTGTTTCTTATCCTTTGATCAAATCGTTGGTTATCATGTTTCAATCGTGAATATTTTCCTGCAGGTCCTATATATGGATCGTATCTATTCTTACCTGATCTTTTTTCAGCTTCTGACCTCCTAGACCCGTTCCTTTTTTCACGATGGTACGGAGGTACGGTATCCTCTTCAATTCTGAGCTTTGTACTGTACATGTTATAAACATCATTCCAAGTGGTTGCAGGAAATTCACGGACACTTTCTTTGAGCCTTCTCGTGGCTGCTGAACTTTTGTCATTCAAATTGCTTGCAAAAGCTATCGCTGCCCATTTATCTGGTACACGGGGTAGAGTCATTCTTTTACGTTGGAATCTATTAACAAAATCTCTGAGCAGTTCAGAGTTCCCTTGTTTGATTTGAAGATATCCTTAATTCTTTTCTCGACCTTTTGAGCTCCCGAGTGTGCTTTAATAAAAGAATCTACAAGCTCAGCAAAAGAATTTATAGAATTTTCAGGTAAAAGAGAATACCAGGTTAATGCATCCTTGGTGAGTGTCTCCCCAAATGTTTTGACCAATACTGATTCAATTTCTTTTTTGGTCAAGTCGTTGCCTTTCACTCCTGTTGTAAATGCATTTACGTGGTCACGTGGGTCTGTTGTACCATCATATTTTGGGATGTCAGGCATATTGAACTTTTTCGGAATCGGAAGGGGTGCAGCACTTGGCTTCTAAGGTTGTTGTGAATATTTTTCCACGTCTACTTCTTTTATTACAGACGGGACTCCATGGATTTGCTCGATACGCTCATTTTGCTCCTTGAGCTGTTTCTGCAAGATTAGTACTAAATTTTGAAGATGAGAATTATCTGAATTACCTGGTTCTCCTTCTTGTGAATTACTGGGGGTTGATCCATTACCAGAATTAACTAGACCAGAGTGGGGGTTTTCCAACGTGTTACTATTGTGCGTTGTTGGCGCAGCAGGCAATCGACTAGCTAAAGCTTCCAAAGCTTTATCAATTCGTGCATCAATTATTTTTTGTAGAAGTTCGTCTCTTGTTTCAACTTCTCCATCAACATGTTCAGACATATCATTAGGAGTTCTTTCTCGAGATCCACGTGGAGAAGCTTGAGGAATAGCATCATTGAGTTCATCTCCCACCACTTGATGGATATGATTTTCTTGATTATTGTTGTCGTTGTTGTTTGACATGATGTTAACAATGGATAAAGTGTAATTTCAGAAAGAATAGATTATCAGATTCCTGGTAACGGAACCAATTTATTTAACCAAAAAATAATATTTTGGTCAAAGCTAGAATTTAGGATAAAAAATCGAGTTACTGATAATCAAGAGACAGAAATAGAATTATAAGCTTTCTGAGAATAAGAATAAAACAATAAACAAGTTTATATTTCAGTATGTTGTCAATGATATTTTTCGTGTCCTTACAAATGATGAGACTTCTTCCTTTTATAGTTGATTCTAGGTAAAAGAATGAAACCTCGGCTTTAATGAGACAATTATGAGTAATAAATGACATTAAATAAGCCGTTACACAATCATTCCTATTAAATACCAATTTTCTAACGTATCAGGTATTCAATACTGAATTTGGACTCCTTTTTGTCTTTAAATCCATGTCTTCAATGCCTTTTGATTAGTTGGCTTTCAATGACTTGAATTGGTGCGAGACTCGTGTCTAAACTGCTTCTCGTGCCTGTTTAACTTTCTCTTCCCGTATCTGTTATCTCTCGTGCCTTTTACTCAATTGTTACGCTTTGACTACTTGACCAGTCCACGTGTCATGCCACGTCATCTTTAATTTAAATTCAGTTTTTTTCCAATGCAAAAATACCCCCTTCACACTCCCAAGACTAAAAATTTGGTACGTGAACACTGTAACAGGGAGCTCAACATCGAGTAAACTAAGAGTTATAATAAATTTGGCGCTGGTACCATATTAAGAAAATAATTTTTCGGTCTAACACACCCTATAATGACATGCACTTGCATCAAAATTCTATTGAGTTGGCCGGGCATGTTGCTTATACTTTGTGAGGATGTTCGATTTTAGGTCCCTCTCCTCTATGTAATTATATTTAGAATTTTAATATATAAGGTTGGGGTCAATATCAATCTCCTTGTGACCACAAGGCGGCTTTAACTAGTTAAAAGTTAAAACAATCCTAACATACCAGGATGAATATAATTTAAATCAAGCATAGACTCTAACATTTTACATGAATAACAAATCTGACATTTCTTTTGTTTATCATCTCCTTTAAAACTTCCAAAGCTCTAGATACAAAATTAAACTGCAACAACATATATCCATGTCATTACAACTTTTACAAGACTAATTTTTTATTTTTATTTTCTTTAACTTTCTTTTACCGGACTACAATAGTACTGGAATATATCTTCTTTATGTCTTCAATTGTCAAGGTTTTGTCTAACAACATGAAGAACCATCCTTAGACCAAATATTCAGAACTTCAACTAAAAGCAGCTACCAGTCTGTTTATTTTAAATATACTGCACATGCGATTGGTAGGTAACTATAAATATACATGCATATTTTACTTTCATTTTACTTCTCGAATAATATTGTTATAAGGTCCAATAAAATGAGACTGAAAATTACCTTAAAGATGCAAAGTTACTTGTCATAATAGATATTCATTCATGCAATTCAAATTCTAGCTATCAACACAAACACACCTTAAGTTGGTTCGAAAACTATGTATAATGACCACCGTTCTAAAAGGTGGCCGATCCTAACCGTTAAAATTATACAGTCAAATCTTTTTATAACAACCTCGTTTGTTCCGAATATTTTGGATGTTATAGTGAAATGATGTTAGAGAATATATATTATAATGTAACATGAAAATTGATTCCGAAAAAGTTTAATATTTGAGCACCTAATGGTCTGAAAATATTCATGTATAGAAGGCACTTGCATTCTTGACCGAAGAAATGTATGCATGATATGGTCGTGTAACTAGTCAAAACTACAAGTTGAAATTTAGGTAGCTAACATGCATTTGGCTAATTGATTAAATCTATGAACTTTACTGAACCGAAAATTGTTCTAAAAAGGAAGAAAATAGAAAATAACCAGCCAATGCATAATGTATTAATAATTGCTGCAATATATACGTAGTTGAAACGAGCTTCCATGATATAATGCTAGCTTGAAAAAAGAAAAATAGAATATATATATTCAACATGAACATAAATTAGAATTATATGCACATAAAAAATGACATGCAAAATTTGTTTCTGTTTAATACCATTTTACAAGCTCTCGGTCTAAAAGCAGGATTTATCGAGATGGCTTTGCGTATAATATATCCTTCGTCATAATACGAGAAAAAAAGAATAAATAAAATTCTACAAATAAAAATAGTTGACTCACCTGGAAAACTCGTAGCCATTGCCATGTTGGAGCAAGAAAAAGTTCCTTTTAAAAGATTTTCCTTACTATTTTCCCAGAGAGTATAGCACTTGTGAAATAAGATTAGTTAGAAATTATTATTAGTGTAAAATGAAATTGTAGAAGAAAATAATAAGGAAAGAAAGGTTTCAGTTTGAAACCAACTACTGGAAGAGAGAAATAAGATTAGAAAAGCTTGTAACAAACCACTATTTATACCCCTCTCCACCACCCCCACCCACACCCCAATGGTGGATGCACCATTACGCTATTAGATTTATTCGAACCCAATATTTTTGATGTGGCATAAATTTATGCGTAAAAATTTGTTAAAATTGCAACGCACTCCTAATAAATAATAGATATGATTAATTCGTAATTTTAAAAATCTCATACGTTCATATTAATAACTTTAAACGTCGAACCCATAAAATTTAATTTTTGCATACGCCCTCCTAAATGCATTGTAGTAAGATAAGAATAAAAGAAAAAAACCCAATAAGAAAGGATGAGTCAATGACATGAAGAAACTTCCAAGTTGAATATTAGTTGCAAAGATATTTTGGATATTCATGACAAAAAATAAGCTAATACTTTGCTTGTTTTTCCACCCCTACAAAAGAAAATATGTATTTTTTGAAATATTTACAATCAATAGTCTTCTCTTTCCTTGTATAAGATTGACCGGTAGCTTTTGTAATATGGAGATCTTGGCTAGAAATTGACTATACATGACTTGGATAGATACATGAACTATACATGTACATCCTAACAATCAGGCACATATTTTTATTTGGTATTTATATTAAAGCAAACAACTTAATTTTACTAGTTTAATAATAAACTAAAAATATACATCAATTAATCATGATTAAGGTATAGATATATAGTGTATATAATAATATATGTCTTGCATTTATTGGTCGGATATGAACATAAATAGTTGAATATTGACAAGATTTTACCAAATTTAATGGCCTTTCCTCTGCTTTTCACTTCTTTAAATGTGTTTATCAATTGAAGCGTAATCTTGTTTTTGAATTAGACAAAGATATGAGGTTGTCTAAGTTAATTTAAACTAATGTTTTGTTCGGGCCCCTTTATATCGTGTCTACGTATGTTGATTAATTTGTACCTTCTCGTATCCTAAAATTTCACCATTTTTTTTCAATTGGATATAATTTCTAACAGAATTGTGTTAAATATTGTAGACTATTTCGTCTAATATTAGAGTTATAAAAATTAGAATAGATTGAGAACATAATCAAGTATGAGTGTATGATCTTAAAAGAACATGAGATATTGGAATGTTTGGTAAAAGTACAGATAGCTAATCGGTCTTAATGAAGTTCTACGAAATGGAAAACATTAAAATAAATATCTTTTTAATGTTTTACAAGGAGTATTATTGTCATAGCCATGCACCCTTCTTTGTCGTAGTATTTCCAAAATTAAAATTTGACATTAATCATAGTTTGGCAAAACATAGTATTCCTTACTAGTAGTAATATTTTTATGAACAATAGAAAAAATGACACTATATAGTCGCCCTCAAAATAATAGCATATATATATATATATATATATATATATATATATATATATATATATATATATATATATATATATATATATATATATATATATATATATATATATATATATATATATATATATATATATATATATATATATATATATATATATATATTTATGTGTGTTATATACAAAACATATACAAATTTTATACACTTTTGTGGCTACCAAATGTAAATAATTTTGGTCACGGGCTAAAAATGATCTTTGTTCTTTACACAGATAGCCGGTCATATTCACCGTTTATTTTTTCTAACCATATGTATTGATTATACATAATTATACATATATACTCCATCCGTTTTAGTTTATGGGAACCTATTTCCTTTTTGGTCCGTTCCAAAAATATTGATCTCTTTCTAAGTTTGAAAACAATTTAGCTTGAACTTCCAATTCTACCCTTAATGACAAGCTTTTATAACCAGCACAAATACTTTGGACACCATTTTAATTTGATTAAGACCACAAATTTCAAAAGTCTTTATTTTTTCTTAAACTCAGTGCCAAGTCAAATAAGTTCACATAAATTAAAACAAATGGAGTAATATATAAGTTATACATGTATTATGCCTCCACCGACTATTTCTTGTTTAGCGGTTAGATGAACAACTATTTGGATTAATTTTCCAAATTAAAATAGAAATATGGATTTGGGGTAAAAATAGAACGGTATAGCTAGTTTTCGGACTGGTCATTCAAAAATAGCCAGCGTTTGCGAAGTCAATAAAAAATAGCCACTATTTTGCTGCGACATAGACAAGTCCAGCATAATATACTGGAGTTCGGTGCACCTGTGTATAAACTCCAACATATTATACTGGATCGATATACTTTGGCGGCTTCAGTATAATATACTGGAGACTGGAGCAGTGGTGCTCCGAACTCCAGTATATTATACTGGATAATTATACTTACTGGAACTCCAGTATGTTATGCTGGAAGTTTAGTGTATTTATGCTAGAACTCCATTATATTATGCTGGAGTTCCAACATACTTATCTTGGAACTCCCACATAATATGCTTGAGTTCAAACATATTTATGCTAGACCTCCAGTATAATATACTGGCACATTTTTTAGATTTTGAACAGTGTTTTGCTCATATTTATCTTTACATGAAAAATGATTAAATTTCGATTACTTTTAAAATTAGGCTATTTTTAAATGACCAGTTATAAATTTGGCTATTTTTGAATTTCTCCCAAAATGGGTGCCCATTCTGCAAGCCCAAATAATGTACTAATGGGCTCAACTTAGACCCGAAAAACATGACCCAAATCGATGACGCCATAGTTTTCTTCTATAGCTGAGCTCAGTACTTAGCTGCAAAATTGCTGCTTCTCCACCTCTTTCTCCGACGAAACCGATGTTTTAGGTACCCCTCTTTGACCTTTGTCTCTCTTTCTCTCTCTAAGACCGTAAACATCTTTTATCCAGATTTTTTATTAAAAGAAGAAGAAATCCACTGCATAAATAAAACTTCATTTTTCACAGTTCTTTCTGATTTTTCGTAAGTTAATTGCATGGTGTCCTAATTTCTTAAGTATTCCATTATTAAGTTGAGTTTTTAATAGAGTTTTTTTTTTATTTTAAATCTTGATATCTTGGTTTTGGCCTGCCCAGTAAAATTAAAGGAGTCAAAGATTCTTTTTTTTAGTAATTTATATTCCTTGTATAACTGGAGATCTACTAACAAATGCCAAGTTGCGAGCTTTTTTTTTGTTTGTCCATAGCTTGTGTATAGAAGCAGCCTCTGAATACCTTTTTTTTGGCTATTTATTGTACTCTGTCCTTTTATTTTGAGGAAATGGAAATAAAAAGAGGGTTTTTTTGCTTGAAAATTGCTAGTAGTTGTTAAGCTTGTGTATAGAAGAGCTCATTCTAGTAAATTGGTTATGTTTTAATTGTTAGAGATAGCTCCTTGCATGCACCAAAACAAGTGATATGGTACAAATTGTATAGTTTTAACTCATTGTGAAAGAGTGAGGAGGATGTTATCTGCATGTTGTTTCCCTATTAAATGCATTTATTTGCTGTTTGCTAGATATTACTGTCTTTGGACTCTGCATGTTGTTTCTTTCAATTCGTTGTATTATTTCCTCTAGATTGACCCTTTTCTGCTTCAGGTGGACTCTCTTGGATGTATTTTTGATATTTTTGAAGTCCCTGCTTCTTCATAGCTGCATTCAGTCGTTCGTCTTTCCCTTGGAGAATAAGGAGGACAAGGAACTTTTCAGGAACTTAGTGCTTATACCATGCCCATATTTACCAATATACAAGAAACAGAATTATGTGGTACAAAAGAAGTTTTCTTGTCTGCTATCCGCTTTGCCACTTCCACCGATGATTCTTTCCCTTCATTTGAGGATGATCTAAGAACCTCAGCCCAAGAACAGGTTGAGTTCATGCTCGAGGATGATGAAAAGATTCCTCTTGTCATAGCTGATGATGAAATAAAAGTGGAGATTAGAATTCTGGTGTCTAAAATATTTTGTTCTTTTGAAAATGAACTATTCTCCTTGATTTTGGAATCTGACATTGCAAACAAGGATATTGAAAAGAAAGTAATGCGGAGTCTATCTGACCTTGAATGGATGTGTAGCACTCTTTTGAAGATGGATCTAATGAAGGACTTCGTCTCCCACTGGGCTAATATATCGAGCAATTTATTGAAGGTCATCGAAGACAAAAGACTTGATTCTATCATGTGGGGTTTGAAGATAAAGTTAATAGAAGTGACATCAAAAGTGTTCGACGCAGTAGGTTATGGAACCGTAGTTCTTCCAGCAGAAAGCCGAGCAGAACTGCTCAAGACATGGCTTCCATACATTAGAAAAATGAAGTTTCTTTCCGATCAAATGGGCAAAACGGAGGCTGCATTTCCATACATGATGAGCGAAGAACTTTCCCAATGCATTGAGGGAGCAATAGTTTCGTTGGTTTCAGCCTTACCATCAAATGATCAAGCTGACATTCTAGCAGATTGGATAAGTGCCGAGCAAGTTAAATATCCAGACCTTAGTGAAGCGTTTGAGATATGGTGTTACAGAACAAAGTCTGCAAACAGAAGATTGGATGAGGCTTTGACGGAGTCAGCAACGCCATTGTCACCCTCTAGCTAAATCTGAAGAGGAAACTTCACCTCATAAAATACCTTTGGCTATTGGTGGCTCTTGTAGTAGAATGCCCGACAAATTTCCTGGTGAGTTGGAGCTTTGTGAAAATGTGATGCTTTTCCATCTATCTGATTAATTTTAGTCATTTGATGTGTAATTGTTACCTGCTTATTTAATTGTAATTGAAAACTTCTTTCTTCTAATAGACATCTAAAGATACAATATGGTGCACCATAAATAATGCATACATTAAAAAGAACCTACAACTTTAACAATGGTCAAACAAATAAGTACTTTTACATCGAGTTTAACTAATATCCACTAATGGTTAAAAAAATTTACACTATCAAGTCATCTTTACCTATTATAGCTGGTAACCTACCTTGCTTTTAAGATTAAACATCCCACTTTTATGGTGGGATTACCTGTAGATATGTTTTGAGTGACTTGATAGTGTAAAATTTCTATACACTATCGGTGTATTTAAGTTAAACTCTTTTACATATTAAGAGTTAAAACCATTGAACTACTCATCGTGTTATCGAATTGTTCCTTGATATGTCACTCATGTGCCGTAAAATGAATAATTTGCAATGAAGAAAAATAGATTGAGCCAGTTTAGAAATGATTGATCTTCTGGATATTCAAACTCCTAAGCCCAAATCTAATTCACTTCTCCATATTCACAACAACAACAACAACAACTACCCAGTTATCCCACCAGGTGGGGTATGGGGAGGGTAATATGTAGACGAGCCTTACCCCTGCCCGTAAGGGCGGAGAGGCTGTTTCCAAACGACCCTCGGCGTGTAGGATAAAAAGAGGGAAAGCTGCATTACGAAAACAAAGGTAAAATTAGAAACACAAGCAAAACAAAACAAAATAATAAAGCATAGGTACTCCTGCAATAATAATGTAAGTACTCATGAAAACATAAGCAACATAAATACAGTCGCATGCAATAATGCAATAATAACAAACAGTAACTACCATATTAACAACCATATGGAGACATAAGCTAAAACACTAATCACCTATGGGTAACCCTACTATCCCACACCCAACCCCGAGAGATGCGAACGAAGGACTCTAGGAGCCCCTAGCCTACAATCCTGATTCTAGACCTCCAAACGCCCCTATCAAGGGTCATGCCCTCGGTAACCTGCAATCTGGTCATGTCCTGCCTAATCACCTCTCCCCAATGCTTCTTAGGCCTCTCCATATTCACATTCAGATTAATTTCGGATCCAGTACTAAAGTCAGAGTTTCTTCTTTGCCAAGTCCACTGAACTGTCATACACTCCTCTCCATTTCCTTCTCTGATGAGCTCCTCGGTGATTGACTTTTTTCCCGATTTGCTTCTTTGGCGAGCTCCACGGCGATCGCTTTTTTCTGGAGAAATCCTGATGGTGTCTTGCTATTGGAGAAATCGAAGGCCTATAACTGTACTCCCTAGGGAAAGTCTAAGTATCATAATGCCTCCTCCTTATTCTAAAAAATTGGATAATCTATGGTGTTTACAAGCTTATTACTAAGGTTATGGTTAAAGCTAGTGGACTATGCATATGCATGATGTGCTTTATGGTGGAATACAGGGATCCAGAATATTTTGTTTAAATTCAAAAAGCTTTACATAGTCATGGTTGTGCTTGTTTTACAACTCCTATAAAAGAAACAAAGTATGTCATTTTTTTCAATACTAGAAAATTTATTTTTTAACTCAAATAACAATATCCAATTTTACATTTCAGGGCAAAAGAATTTAGTTGAAGGCCATGCACGAAGTATTTGTCTATCATGCATTTCCAAAGAGGGCATTATTCCGGAAAGAGGAAGCATGGGAAGTCCTTTACTGGCAGAGATTACATAAAAGTCGCGTTCATGCCGTTGTGATTTGTCAAGAGCCATGTTCCCTTCATCTTTTCTTAATGAACTAAGTCAACTATTAGATTTTTGTGCTTGATAATTTTCATAAGATTGAGCTTGTTTCGCAGAATATATCTATAATCCTTTTTATTTACGATGAAGTTGATCAAATTTCCAAAATATTATTGAACTTATTTAAGCCGGGGATGAAGAAAAACATGGATACGAAGGCTTGTAACTTAGCAAGATGCTGAGGCAGAGAGCTGAAACTAAGATTTATAAGCCTAAAGCAATGAAAAAAATGATCTTTTTAAGACCTCTAGCCTTGTGACACCTAAATGGAGATGGATTCCTACAATTTGGCAAGTCTGTTGGTAGACACTTCGCGATAGATGGCCTAAGTGTTCATGGAGATCAAGAACCTTTGAAAAGATCCTGCGATGTTGGATTTTGATACTAGGGATATTGCGAATGATGATTCAATTGTTGAAGCTATTAATAACGTTGTTTACAAGATCCAATGTGCTGATAACTTCCCACGCTGCTGGACTTTTTCTTGAGGGTGCAAATTCCTCAAAAAAGCTTGGTTCATCATCCTTGCCTTCCAAGGCTCTCCAACCAAGAGTTTTCTCATATTTCATCAACTTCAGGTCTTGCAAATGTTGTTTCACTATCATCTGATCCAATCCAAACTATTCTACTTGTATCCGTTGTCGGTGCATCAAAGAAGATTTGAGAAGAACTAGAGACATAATAGGTGCAAAAAAGTTCAGTTCTTTCGGGAAAGACATAGCAAACTTCTCTCGGCAAAAGGTTATTTCCTCTTTCTTCAAATTTTATTGCTACAAATGTTGTTTCACTGTTAGCTCTTCTGTTTCTAACCCAAAGTATGCTATTTTATCCATTGCAGACATTCCATCGATGATTTTTAAAGATTAGGCACAAAAGTTGTAAAACGGTTCAGCCATTCTTTCAGGGAAAGCAAAACACAAAGCGGAAATATTCAATGTGTTCTACGAAAGGTGATGGAGAAGGTGGTTTGTAGTGATTATACACAGTTGGATTCATAATGTCTGTCATGCCATTTAATAAGCAGTTATATATTTCGTTTAATGTAACTTTATAAAGGTTTAAAGGACAGCATGAGGAAGGATGCCACCCTTCAATTCTTCAAAGGCTTCAAGTACCTAGCAGTAAAAGTGGGATCCATACTGAAAGTAGTAAAAGTTCGGAGTTGATAGTGAAACAATATTTCTGGCCGTAACAATTGAAGAAACAGGGGCTAAGCTTTTGCCTGAAGAGGCTTGTTATGCCTCCTCCCTACAGTGATGATTGAACTTTTTCGCACTTATTATGTCTCTGATTCTTCTCAAATCTTCCGCTCTATATATTAGTGGCATACTTTGGATTAGGAGAAGAGGAGATGATAGAGAAATAGAATTTGCAAGATTGATAATTCAAGAAATATGGGAAAACTATTGCCTGGAGAGCGTTGGAAGGCACTGATGATGAACCAAGCTTCTTTGAAGAGTTTACATCCTTCGAAGATGTCTGGATGCATATGAAGTTATGAGTACTTTTGATCTTGCAAATGAGGTTATTAACTGCTTCAACAACTGGATCGTCATTCTCAATATTCCTAGGTCAAAAGCCTATTCTTGATCTTTCTAAGGTTCTTGATCTCCAAACTTTTCCATCAATCTCGGAGTGTCTACTAATCGACTTGTCAGCTTGTAGAAATTCATTTCCAGTTGGGTCATCCAAAACTTTCTTTTGTTTTGATCTTTCCTTGCTTTTTCTGGAGTTGCACATTTCAGTTTCCAGGGCTTAAGGTCTTAACAAGCTTATCGACAATCAGTACTTCAAGCTTATAAAAGATTTGTTTCAACTCTCTACTTCAGCGTCTTGTTATATTCTAAATCTTCATATCCATGTTTTTCTTCATCATCAACTGAAACATAACAACAACTCAGTATAATCCCACATAGTGGGGTCTGGGGAGGGTAGTATGTACGCAGACCTTACCTCTACCTTGGGGTAGAGAGGCTGTTTCCAAATAGACCTCCGGCATCATTCCCTCCAAGAACTTCTCACCTTGCTCTTGGGGAGATTCGAACTCACAACCTCTCGATTGGAAGTGGGGGTTTCTTACCATCAGAGCAACCCCTCTTGTCCATCAGTTGAAACATAATTCAGTAATATTCTAGGATTATAGATATTACTTTGTCGAAAAAGCTCATTAGAAAGTTCTCAAGCACAAAAATCTAATAGTTCACTTAGTCCAGTAAGCAAATATGAATGAGATATTGCTATTGACAACTGTAATTGTAAGACACGCACAATTACCTGAATTTGATCAAATGTTAGCTGATCCCTGTATTTTGTGTGCTGCCATAAAACACATCAAGCATATACATAATCTTATGTATTAGCCTTGGTAATTAGCTTGCAGAAGCATTGTTTATCCAATTTTTTTAGATATTGGAGGAGTCTACTATTTTGGCAGTCATTATCAGGATATCATCTTTCAATAAAAGGTTTATGTTGATAGAGAAGTTTCTAACTCAAATCCCAACTACCACAGCAAGAGCTCGTTCGGTATGAGGGATAAGGAATAATTAATTGCGGGATTAAATTTGAGATGTGTTTATCCCATATTTAATTGGGATAAAATTGTAGTATAACTAATCCCGATATAAATTATTCCGAGATTGTAGTGTTTTTTTATTCCTATGGAAGGGTGGAATTACTTATTCCGGCATAATTAATCACGGGGTTACTTGTTTCCCAACTAAACGACACCTAAATGGTTTATGTCGTCCGGGTTAGCCTCCAACTTAAAGTGCAGAGCTCTCAAACTTATTGCTGACTCTATACAAACAAAAAATATAAAATATATTTCAAGTAGAAATGATTAAATTATAGTTCTATTTACATATTAGTATCATTCTTTGATTCTTGAATACTTCAAAACCCATTATTCCAGCTCCCTTTTAAGGAGGGGCAAGTATAACAAATATGAAAAACTTTTAATGGATCTTTTCTGTGCAAATTTGGATTAGTCGGGCCAATAGCTCTAAATATCGTATGATTAAAGAGAATGAGTTATAACTCTACAACGGTCTAAACTGACTTTTATTGACTTAAGGATTTTGGTAAAACTCAATCTCTGAGTGATTCCTTTGGGCCATATATAATTAGTTATGGTAAACATAGCATTATTTGATTGGAGTGATGAATGGCTGTGGCTGCACGTATCCAGTCATTATCATTTTTGGTCAAAAGCATACTAGTAACCACTCACCATTCCATTGATTGCATGTTTTATTTTTATCTTTTTGTTTATTTGTTTTATTTCATTCTGCTCACGATTATCTTTAGCACGTGAATTTTGGGTTAGTTTGTCCATAGGTTATAAGCAGTTCTTGAAACTTTTGAATATAATGTTCGGGATAAATTGATACATTATCCCTTAAAATTTTCTTCAATAGTAGGTGATACATGGTTGAAGTTCACTTTTTTGGCTTTCTACCACAATCAGGTGCTCGTTTTAGGCCACGACTAATTTAGGTTCGTGCTCAAAAGTTCTATTATTGAATAAAATGTATCCTACCAAAGACGACTTCATTCTCAAAGTTTAAATCCGAGATCTCTAAATACTTATCTATAATCTTTGTGGTTACTATTCAGCCAAGGTGAAGAATTAGCTTATGTGGAAGTTTGAGGGGACCAAAATGTAAATAGTAGAAGTTAATAGTATTAGTTAGTGTATTAACTGTACGAGAGACATAATCCTTTTCTGATTTGAGTAATGAAGAACATTTCTTCTTCTCTAAGCTCCTCTCTCTCTCTCTTTCTCTCTCTCTCTCTCTCTCTCTACTCCATAGATTGTAGAAACTCAATATGGTATCAGGGCCTCGATTCGTCGAAGCATATCGTCGATTTTCATCTTGTAATTTATTTTTACATCTTAATTGTTTGATTCCAAGTCCAATTACAGATTATTCGTTGATTCCAAAAAGCTAGGGTTTTGTTGATTCAAAGCTGAGATCGGGATTAATGACGAAACAAATGTAGCGAATGACGAAATTGTGCTAAATCAAACGCATCCGCTATACTTGCGACCTTTCGATAGGCCAGGGGAGAATTTGGTCGAATTCAAGCTGACAAGAACAAAAAGTTACAAATATGTGGTCTCTATTTATGAGATTTGGGCTTTTAACAAGAATAAAATAGGATTTATCGAAGGAACTTGTAAGAAAGAAAATTTTAGGAAGGAGCTACATGATCAATGAGATAGATGCAATGCGTTTGTATTATCATGGATATTGAATGCAGTGAGAAGGAACTCTAAATGTTGACCCAAAAGGTCATCTCGTATTTTAGAACCCAATTTGGGGTTTCGAGGCCTTTAAGGCCTCGTTTTCTTTCTTCTCGATTTGCGTGCACAGTCCGGGCGCGGAAAGCCTTTGTGTGAAAATTTGAGAAACTGTCAAGTTTTACATTTAAAATTAATTTAAGTTGACTTCGATTAATATTTTGAGTAAACGAAACTGGACCCATGTGTTGACGGTTCCGGAGGGTCCGTAAAAACATATGGGACTTGGGCGTAGGCCCGGAATCAAATTCCGAGTCCCTAACCCAAAAAATAAATTTTTGAAAAAAATTGTTAAATTGAGAATATAACGATTTTTAAAAATTAAATAATGATTCATCTTGTTGGTATCGGGCCCGTATTTTGATTTTGGAGACCACTACAGGTTTATGGTATTTAAGTCATGTCTGTGATATTTGGTGAGAAACAGAGTTTATTTGACGTGATTCACACCTTTGGTTGAAAAGTTAAAAGCTTTGAAACTATCTTGAAAAATTCATGAGTTTTTGTGTTAAATTCATAGTTCTAGGCGTTGTTTTGGTGATTTGATCGAGCGAGCGAGTGCGTATGACGTTTTAAGACTTGTGTACATATTTGATTTGGATCCCCGAGGGCTCGGGTGAGTCTTGGATAGGCTACAACGCGAATTTTGAACTTAGAGAATTGTCGGTATCTGTTGCAGGCCTCTGATCTCGCAAATCTGAGATCAGAATTTGCAAATGCGAGCATAACAGGCATGACAATTGCGAGGTCTTTATCGCAATTGCGAAGAATACCTAGCCAGCAGAGTTAGCAAATGCAAATATATTTTCGTAAATGCAAAGAAAGACTGGGAAGGGGTGTGATTGCAAATGCGATCCTTTTGTCGCATTTGCGGAGGTCCCTGATCGCAATTGCAATCATTACCTTCGCAATTGAGATGGTAGAAGAAGTGTGGTAAACTTCACATTTGTGATAGCTCTTCGCATTTGAGATCTTCTCAATCAGGTCGCAAATGCGACATCTGCAGCTGATCAAACCATAACATATACGAGATATTTCATTAATTCTCCCATTTTTCAAAACCTAAACTCCAAGAGGCGATGTTCTTAGGGCAAGTTCTTCCCTAAATCATAGATAGTTATTCTTAAATTATTTCTATCAGTCTATTTTATCTTTTTAGAGGATTTGATCCTAGAATCTAGGGTTTTCATGGTGGAATTGGGTGTTTTGGGTAGAACTTAGGAATTTCGAAATTTGGGGATTTAGACCTTAAATTGAGGGTGGGTTCCAATATCAATTGTATATCCGAGATCGGGGGGTGGGGGTGGGGTTAATATGTAATCGGTTTTGGTTCAAATTCTGAGTTTGGACCAAGCAGGCCAGGGGTCGGGTTTTGACGTTTTGGGAACAATATTGGAAAACCTATAATTATGCATTGGAATTGATTTTCTTAGAATTTATTGATGTTGTTAAGTTAATTACGAGTAGATATGAGAGAATTGGTGGTGGAATCGAGATGTAAAGCGGTGGTTGAGCTTTGAAATACCGGATGGCTTGAGGTAAGTGTTTGGTATAGCTTTGATTTGGGGGATTAGGGATCCCCGACTTAATTGCTATGTGAATTTCCATGTGTGTGGTGTATAGGTGTAGTGGCGAGTACCTATGCGCCACCAAATTTTCATTTTTTCATGTTCCCTTCCCCGTTTCCTATTATATTATTTCCTGTCTTAATTGTTACTTGCTCATAAATGATTTCATGTCTAATTGCTTCATGTTAATTGGTTTTTTCTCTATTCAAGTATTAATTGTTTCGTAATTTCATTTTATTACCTTGTTGGTTGAAGTTGGTTTGTTGGTGCTTCATGGTACACCTTGATTGGTCTCGTAATGTAGTAATAACCGTTGAAGTTTCATAGTTGTGTAGATCTCTTGTTTTTATGGTTTGAGGTATAAATGTTTTGGAAAGTTTGAGCTAAACTGTGAGAACACTTGTTCTTAGTTTGTGATTGGTACTGAGTTGTGGGATCTGGTTGCACGCCACAACATGAGGAATAAAGGTGAATGTGTTTGTTTGGTGCGATCGGGTTGCACGTTGCAATAAAGAGTAATAAGGGTGGATATGTGAGATCGGGTTGCATGCCGCAACAGAAGGAATAAAGATGATATATTGAAGAGTATTAAGGATGGACTGGTGGGATCGGGTTGCACGCTGCAACAATGAGCAATAAGGGTGAATGGTTGTACTGTTATTGACTATATGGTGGGAACGGGATGCGTGCCGCCCCAAGTGTTATATATGTATTCTTTTCTGTTGAGATTCATTATTGTGGTATTGAAACTCTGTTAAGGAGTGGTTATAGCTGAGTATTGGTAGAAAGCCTGAGTTCCGGTTTTTACTTAATGCAAGTTATTGTTATATTTCATTCTGTAATTCCTTTCTGTCTTAGTATAAACTGTTGCAAGTTATATATTGTTATGCCTTGTTGTAGCCTCGTCACAACTTCATCGAGGTTAGGCTAGTCACTTACCAGTAGATGGGGTCGGTTGTACCGATACTACACTCTGTACTTTCTATGCAGATTTCATAGCTGGTAGTGGGTGATCGAGAGTTCGATTGCTGATTCTGCGTTAAGGAGACCTAAGTTAGTCCCACAGGCATCTGCAGGCCCTGGCATCCCCTCCTACTTTCCTTCATTTCTGTTTTACTTCCTTCGAGACATATGTATTTTCTTTCAAACCAACTTGTAGTATCCATAGAATGTTTGGGAATTGTGACACCAGTTTCTGGGTGGTATCTATTTTGGCTTTTGTTAACTATATATGAGTAATCATTTAAATTATGTACATCCATTTTTATTTTCGCTAATTTAGTTTTGTTATAATTGAATTATAAAAGGATAAAGGAAAAAGGTGTAATATTCTATAATGTTAGCTTGCCTAGAGAGTACAATATTAGGTTCCATCACGATCCTGAAGGTGAGAAATTCGGGTCGTGACACTCTATAGCATTGTAAAGTATCCGTCGTTTGCGCATAGTGTGTGGAAGAATTTGAAGGAGAGATTCGACAAAAAGAACATTTCTAGAGTCTGCAACCTACATCAGGAGATTATAGCGTTGAAGCAAGGCCTAGCACCTGTTTCCACTTATTACTTAAAGTTTAAGGACTTGTGGGATGAATATAATGCTATGATTCCCCCTCCTTCATGTCCTTGCCCTGAATCAATAGTATTTCTGGAGCACATTCAGCAGCAACGCTAGATGTAGTTTTGAGTGGATTGAATGAATCCTTCGCACAAGCAGAAGGCCAAAAAATGCTAATGATTCCAACTCTAACCATTAATGAAGCATATGCAATGAAGGTGCAGGATGAAAGACAGAGAGCCAGAGTTGCTGGACCTAGTAATCTAGAGATAGGATGTCACGACCCAAAATCGATCCGGTCATTATGGCGCATATTGTGGAACTAGGCCAGCCACTTACTTCCTTTTTTCCCATTTTATCCAATTATTTGCTTACGAAAAACATCATTTTTTAATACAGAATTTAACATTAATAATAGAAATGTCAAAAATAGCAGAATAAAACATATTTCCCGACCTTGGGTGTCACTAGTCATGAGCAAAAACTAATACAATTGTCTAAAAATACAAATCCGAATTATTCTTAATATATCAAATAAGTAAAACTAGAGGAAGATAGGGAAGGGGAAGGCGGAACTGTGGTCGCCAGGCAGCTACCTCGCAATCTCCAAGTAATGGTCCGCACAATATACTTAGCAACCGCTACCGTGCCCCGAGATACCTGGATCTGCACACAGACAAGGGTGTAACTTCAGTACACCTCAGTAAATAACAAGTCCAACCTATGGACTGACATGTACTGATGGACCAAACCTCATAAGGTAATTTAACAGTAAAAGGAACAGAAATGTAGACATGCTTACAATTCAAATAAACTCAACAGTAATAAAAAAAACTGATCAATAAAGAGCTCCATACTCAGAGATTTCATTAATGTACCAATGCAAAGCTAGCATGATTAATGTTTCCACAATCTCTACTCATAAGTGCTCAACTACTCGGTACTGTATATGGCCGTCCGGCCCAGGCAAGATCCATTATGGAGTATACATCATTGACCGCAGTCATCTAGTACCAAGGATACAGGCTAATCCAGCCTCACGGAGAAGATCCATCTCCATGTATAGTACTTCGGAAAAATCCATGTCCTGGGAAATCCATTCCTCAGTATAATCATCCACTGCGCCCACTGGGGGTGTAAAGACTCCGGAAGGGCTTCTCTGAGCCCAAGTGCTATATCAATTCCAGCGAAGGCATGACCAATATCATTGCTGCGGCGTGCAACCCGATCCCATACTGTCAATCAATACTCGGCTCTTGGCCTCAGTCAATACTCTCCAGTCTCATACAAAGGGGCTAATATGTCATTATATAGGCTCGAACAATGATATGCTATGTCAAATAGCAAAAACCGAGACTGAGGCATGATATAATATGCATGAACAAGACTGAGTAAAAAGTAAACATGAATGTAATGGCATGATAATAACAAATGACCTCTCGGGTCTCAACAGTGTTGGCGTGAAGCCTTAACATGATACATATAAAAATTTACAGCTCAATAGAAAGATCACCTAATCATAGCACATATATCGATAATAAATACTCCCTCCGTTCTAATATATGTGAACCTGTTTGACTGGGCACGAAGTTTAAGAAAAAAATAAAATATTTTGGACTTTATGGTCCTAAACAAGTCAAAAAGGGACCCACAATATTTATGTGGTTATAAAAGCTTCTTATTAAGGATAGAATTGTACGTTTAAGCTAAATTATTACCAAATCTAGAAAGGAGTCATTCTTTTTGGAACATACCAAAAAAGGAAATAGGTTCACTAAACTGGAACATAGGTAGTAACTATTAAACGGCGCTCTGGAATGATCCAGGCCGCATATCACATGGTGCACGCTCATACGCTAGTCACTTGGCATAGGTCACCTTCATAACAATTATAGAACATATCATTTGGGGTTTCGAACCCGCAGTTCCAAGGTTGAAAGCATTACTTACCTCAAGCCAAGCCAAAACTCTAGTACGCGACACCTTTTCCTTTGGAATCGGCCTCCAATTGCCTCGAATCTAATAAAAACCTATACATAACCATCAAAATATGCCAAGGGAACAAAGCCCACTCAAAGATAATCAAAATACAATGCTAATCCTGAAATTAACCAAACCCGAACCCCGGACCCACATCTCGAAATTCGATAAAATTCACATCAATAGACTCTTTATCTTCCCTTAGTTCATACATATAAAAAGTACTAAAATTCGACCACAAATGACTCCTCAAATTCTTACTCAAAGGTCTCTAATTCGCAGGTCCTAGTTTTCCAATTTTTAACCCTTAATTTTCATAAATTACAAGACTAATCCGTGAAATAACATAATAGAAACGAGTTTTAGGTTCAACAATCTTACCTCAATGAAGCTCCCTTGAATTCCCTCTTCAAAATCCCCAAAAAGTTCCAAAACTGACGTGAAATGGTGAATAAATAGCTCAAAATCGCGAAGGAAGTCTTTTATACCTTCTGGCTCTAGCGTTTTGCACCTACGACCCAAATCTCGCTCCTACAGTCTAGAGGACCGCACCTGCGGTTTTCACTTAAGTCCTCAATTTCTTGATTTGCGATGCACAATCCGCACCTGTGCCATCAGAGGTGCGATTCCTTAGCCGCTTCTGTGGTTCCTGCTTTCATTGGCTCCTTCTGCTTCTGAGATAGATCTTCCGCATCTGGGGGGGTCGCACCTGCGGCCTCCCAACTACAGATGCGCTTATGATAGCAGTCCTAAAACTTTAGCTACCATTTCAAAATTCCTATCTTTTCGTCAAACATCCGAAATCAACCCGAAGCTCCCGGGACCTCAACCAAAAGCAAAAAAAAGTCACATACCACCATCCAAACTTATACCGATCTTCAAAACACGTCAAGCAATATCGAATCAACCAAAACACATCGGTTTCAAGCCTAAGGTTCTCAAAATCTTTCGAATTACACTTTTGATCAAAAGGTCTATCAAACCACGTCCGAATGACCTGAAATTTTGCACACGCATACCAAATGACACAACAGACCTACTCCAACCCCGAATTTCTATTGCGACCTCTATATCGAAAACCCACCTATCAAAAACGGCAAAATTTCACTTTCACTAATTCAAGGCTAAATCTAATACAGACCTCCAAAACGTTATGATCACATTCCTAAGTCCCAAATCATCCCTCGACGCTATCCGAGCCATCGAAATTCACATCCGAGCCCTAATTCATATAAGTCAATATTCGGTTGATTTTTCCAACTTAAGCTTACTCAAAAGAGACTAAGTTTCTCACACCTTACCAAAATCCTCAAATCCAAATCACTCAACCCGGTAACATAAAATACAGATGAAACAAGAATATAAATAGAAATAGGGAAAACAGGGAGCTAAGTCATAAGACGACAGGCCGGGTCATCAAATCCTCCTTCTCTTAAGCAAACATTTGTCCTCAAACGGGTCAAGAAACATACCTGAAGTCTCAAATAGGTAGGGGTATCTACTCCGTATCTCCCTCTCGATCTCCCAGGTATTCTCCTCTATGGGCCGACCTCTCCATCGCACTTTCACTGAAGCTATATCCTTTGATCTCAACTTTCGAACATAATAATCCAAAATAGCCATTGGATCCACATCATAAGTCAAATCACCATCTAACTAAATTGTACTGAAATAAAGAACATGAGATGGATCCCAAATATATTTTCGGAGAATAGAAACATGAAATACCGGATTCACACTCGATAAGCTGGGTGGAAAATCAAGCTCATAAGCCACCTCCACAATCCTCCGAAGTACCTCAAAAGGCCCAATGAACCGAGGACACAACTTCCCTTTCTTTCCAAATCTCATAACACCCTTCATGGGTGAAACATTCAATAGAACCTTTTCACCAACCATGTAGGACACATCCCGAACCTTCTTGTCAGCATAACTCTTTTGTCTCGACTGCGCTGTACGAAACCCCTCCTGAATCACCTTGACCTTGTCTAAAGCATCCTGGACCAAACCCGTACCCAATATCTTGGCCTCACCCAGCTCAAACCAACCAACTGGAGATCTACACCGCCTCCCATACAAAGCCTCATATGGAGCAATCTAAATACTCAACTGGTAACTATTGTTATAAGCAAACTCTGCGAGCAGTAGAAACGGATCCCATAACCCTCCAAAATCAAGGACACGAGTGTGCAACATGTCCTCCAATATCTGAATAGTGCACTCGAACTGCCCGTCTGTATGAGGGTGAAAAGTTATGAGTAACTCTAACTGAGTACCCAACTCTCGCTGCACCGGCCTCCAAAACAATGAAGTAAACTGAGTGCCCCGATCTGAAATGATGGAAACTGGACACCATGCAAATGAGAAATCTCTCGGATATAGATCTCTACCAACCACTCTGAAGAATAGGTAGTACACATAGGAACAAAGTGAGCGGACTTGGTTAGCAGATCCATAATCAACCAAATAGCATCGAACTTCTTCAAAGTCCATGGAAGCCCAACAACAAAGTCCACGATGATCCGCTCCCACTTCCACTCTGCAATATCTATCCGCTGAAGTAAGCTACCTGGTCTCTGATGCTCACATTTCACTTGCTGACAATTGAGATACCGACCTACAAATCCCACAATGTCCTTATTCATTCTCCTCCACCAATAGTATTGTCTCAGATCCTGATACTTCTTCGCGACACCCGGATGAATAGAATACTACGAGCTTTGGGCCTCCTCCAGAATTTACTCCCGAAGACCATCCACATTAGGCACACATATCCGGGCCTCCATTCTCAATACCCCATCATCGCCGATAGTCACATCTTTGGCATCATCATACTGGATTTTGTCCATAAGGAAAAGAAAATGAGGACCATCATACTGGCATTATCTGATGCGATCAAATAAGGAAGGCCGAGAAATCACACAAGCCAATATCCGACTGGGCTCTGAAATATCAAACCTCACGAACCAATTGGCCAAGGCCTGAACATCAACTAATAGAGGTCTCTGCCTAACCGGAGTATATGCCAAACTCCCCATACTCACTGCCTTTTGGCTCAAAGCATCGGCCACCACATTGGCTTTCCCCGGATGGTACTAAATAGTGATATCATAATCCTTAAGCAACTCCAACCATCTCCGCTGCCTCAAATAGAGATCCTTCTTCTTGAATAAGCGCCGGAGGCTATGATGATCAGTAAACACCTCACAAGACATACCATACAAATAGTGCCTCCAAATCTTTAACGTGTGAACAATGGAAGCCAACTCCAAATCATGAACAGGATAGTTATTCTCATGTGGCTTCAACTGGCGAGAAACATATGCAATAACTCTAACCCCATGCATCAACACACTCCCAATACCAACTCTCAAAGCATCACAATACACGACATAAGAACCTGAAGTTGATGGCAATACTAACATTGGAGGATTGGTCAAGGAAGTCTTAAGCTTCTGAAAGCTCTCCTTACACTCATCCGACCATAAAAATGAAGCACTCTTCTGAGTCAACTTAGTCAAGGGCGAAGCAATACATGAAAATCCCTTAAAAAACTGGCGGTAATAACCCGCCAAACCAAGTAAACTACAAATCTCAGTGGCTGAGAACTGTCTGGGCCAACTCTTAACCACCTCTATCTTTTTCGGATCCACTTAAATACCCTCAATGGACACCATGTGCCCCAAGAATGCCACGAAATTGAGCCAAAAATCATGCTTGGAGAACTTTGCATAAAGTTTCTCCTCCCGCAACCTATGCAACACAACCCTCAAGTGCTCCGCGTGCTCCTCCTGACTACGCGAATACACAAGAATATCATCAGAGAAGACTTTGAAGAACTAGTCGAGATACGCCGAAACACACTGTTCATGAAATGTGTGAACGTTGTTTGGGCATTGGTCAGCCTAAAAGACATCACCAAGAACTCATAATGGCCATATCTGGTCCTGAAAGTTATCTTAAGAATATGAGTCCCTGATCTTCAGCTGGTGATACCCTGAACGGAGATCAATATTGGAGAACATTCTCGCTCCCTGAAGCTGGTCAAACAAATCATCGATGCGAGGCAAAGGATACTTTTTCTTAATTTTTACTTTGTTAAACTGCCTGTAGTCAATGAAAATTCTCATCGAACCATCATTCTTCTTTACAAATAGAACCGATACACCCTAAGGTGACATACTGGGCTGAATAAACCCCTTATCTAGGAGTACTGAAGCTGCTCCTTTAACTCCTTCAACTCCGCTGGTACCATACGATACAGAGGAATAGAAATGGGCTGAGTGTCGGGCACCAGATCAATACCAAAATCAATATCCCTGTCCGGCAGCATGCCCGGCAAATCTGCAGGAAACACATTGGGAAAATTCCTCACAAGTGGAACAAAATCAATACTGGGAGTTTTTGCACCGACATCCCTCACAAATACTAAGTACGAAAGACAACCCGTCCTAACCATATGTTGGGCTTTCAAGAAAGAAATCACCCTACGGCAACATACTTGGTCGAACCTCGCAACTCAATCCGTGGCACACCCGGCATATCCAAGGCTACTATCTTAGCATGACATTCAAAATGGCACAACACAGAGATAGCCAATCCATGCCCAATATAAAATCAAAGTCTACCATGCATAACAACAAAAGATCCACTCGGGTCTCCAGGCCCCCAATATTCACTACATATGACTGATACACACGGTCTACAACAACAGTATCACCCACCAGAGTAGATAAACAAACAGATGAAATAAGAGACTCACGGGGCATATCTAAATAATGAGAAAAGTATGATGACACATAAGAATAAGTGGAACCGGGATAAAATAATAAAGAGGCATCTATGTGGCAAACTGAGACAATATCTATAATCACAACATTTGAAGCAATAGCATAGGGTCTAGCTGGAAGTGCATAGAAGCTAGACTGACCAGTACCTGATCGGCCTCCCACTCTAGGGCGACCCCTAGCTGACTGAACTCCACCCCGAGATGATTGATCGGGTAGGGAAGTAACTAGTGCTGAAGTTGAAGGCTGATTCCTCTACTGGGATGAACCTCCTGTAAGAAGGGAACATAATCTCTTAATATGACCCAAATCTCCATGCTCGAAGCAACCCCTCGTAGCAAGTGGCGATAGGGACTAAAGGGAGCTTTGTGCACTGGGATGCCCACTAGAAGAACCAGGCATAGATGAAACTTGAACTGACGGTGTCAGAGTTGAACTCTGAGCTGGATGGGCACTGAGATATGAGTAAACCTGATGTGAACTATGAGAACCATGGCCCGATGACCCACTACGGACCTGAACGGGCTAACTGAGCATGGCTGAACGAAAGACCTTTGTCGTACAGAAACTAGCCTCTCGAAAAGGAACCTCCAAAACTTCTAGATCCCTGAGGCCTATTGGCCTCTCTCTCCTCTCGCTCTTAGCGATGAATTGACTCAATCTCTCTAGCAATGTAATCCACCTCCTCATAAGAAGCGCCAGATACTCTCTCTGGTCAAAATAATCTACAGCTGATAGTTGAGGCCATCAATAAATGTCCTAATCATCTCCCTGTCTGTGGTAACTAGCCAAATATCATGACGGGCTAACTCGGAGAACCTCATCTCGTACTACATCACAAATAGACCCTCATGGCACAACTGCTCGAACTCCCCTCGCAACTCCTCCCTACGAGAATGCGGTATATACTTCTCTAGGAAGATAATAGAGAACTGATGCCATGTAAGGGGCGGTGCACCAATAGGCTTACTCCTTTTATATGCCTCCCACCAAGTGAAGGCAATCCTAGAGAACTGAAATGTAGTAAATGAAACCCCACTAGTCTCTAGAATACCCGCTGTACTCAACATCCTCTAACACTTGTCTAAGAAATGTTGTCACCCTCGCCCTTTGTGCTACTGAAAGTCGGAGGCTGAAGTCTAACAAACCCTCCAATCGATGCTGCTTGTCATCAAGCATAGCCGAAACCACAATATCCTGAGCAGGTGCAACTGGCTAGGCCAGTGGTGTCTCCGGTGTCTGGAGTCCCTGAATACCCTGCTAGGGAGTACGGGCGGCGGGATCTAAGCCAAAGTCTTCTGAAGACCCGAAATAACAATAGGCACAGCCGGTGCTTGAATTAGTGCTGCTATAGCATCCCCAGCTGGAGCCTGATCGTGAACTGGGGTGACGGGTAGATCTGTATGTGTTGCCCTAGCTGCTGCACGGGCCACACCCCTACCCCTACCACGACCTCAACTGTGTCCTCGACCTATAGTGGCCCCAACTGGTGGTACTGGTGGTCTTCCATCCTAACCAGTAGTATGTGTCCTCACCATCTATGCGAGAATAGAATAATAGAGTTTAGTACTCAGATCAACAGATTTGCATGACAAGAATGCAAGAATATGAAGTTTTCCTAAAGGTTTTGCAGCCTCCCAAGGATAAATATAAACATCTCTATACCGATCCACAAAAATCTACTAAACCTGCCCATGACTCGTGAGGCCTATGTAACCTAGGATCTAATACCAACACATCATGACCCAAAATCCGACCCGGTCCTGATGGCGCCTATCGTAGAACTAGGCCAGCTTACTTTCTTTTCCCATTTTATCTAATTATTTGCTTACGAAAACATCAATTTATAATACAGAATTTAACATTAATAATAGAAATGTCAAAAACTGCAGAATAAAACACAATCCCCGACCTTGGGTGTCACTAGTCACGAGCAAAAACTAATACAACTGTCTAAAAATACAAATCCGCAATAGTCTGAATACATCAAATAAGTAAAACTAGAGGAATATAGGAAAGGAAAAGGCAGAACTGCGATCGCCAGGTAGCTACCTCGCAATATCCAAGTGATGGTCCACACAATATACTCAGCAGCTGCTACTGTGCCCCGAGATACCTGGATCTACACACAAAGGTTCAGGAGGCAACACGAGTACACCAACTCAATAAGTAACAAGTCAAATCTATGGACTGACAGTTAGTGACGGACCAAACCTTAACAGGCAATATAACAGGAAAAGGAACAGAAATGTAGACATACTTACAGTTCAAATAAACTCAAGTATTAGAAGAAACTGATATATAAAGTTCTCCATTAACAGAGATTATATAAATGTACCAATGCAAAGCTAGTATGATCAATGTTTCCACAATCTCTACTCACAAGTGCTCAGGCACTCGGTACTGTATATGGCTGTCGGGCCCATGGAAGATCCATCCCAGAGTATACATCACTAACCGTAGTCATCCAGTACCGAGGACACATTCTAATCTAG
This sequence comes from Nicotiana benthamiana, assembly GCA_034376525.1. Lineage (NCBI taxonomy): Eukaryota > Viridiplantae > Streptophyta > Magnoliopsida > Solanales > Solanaceae > Nicotiana > Nicotiana benthamiana. The sequence continues at coordinate 141,563,356 of CM067330.1, read as the reverse complement.
CATCATGGAGAAGATTCGTCTCCTAGTATAGTACTTATGCGTTCTAGAGGACTGCCCCTGCAGTTTTCACTTAAGTCCTTAATTTCTGCATCTATGATGCATAATCCGCACATGCGCCGTTGCAGGTGCGATTCCTTAACCGCTTCTGCGGTTCTTGACTTCCTTGGCTCCTTCTGCTTCTGCAACTAATCTTCCATATCAGCGGGGGTCGCACGTACGGTCTCTCAACCGCAGATACAATTATGACAGCAGTCCTAAAACAAGTGACATACAATAGTTCTTCCAAGTTCCTATCTTTCCGTCAACCATCCGAAATCACCCTGGGGCCCCCAAGACCTCAACCAAAAGCACAAACAAGTAACATACCACCACCCAAACTTATACCAATCTTCAAAACACCTCAAACAACATCGAATCAACCAAAATACATCGGATTCAAGCCTAAGGTTCTCAAAATCTTTCGAATTACGCTTTTGATCAAAATGTCTATCAAACCACGTCCGAATGATCTGAAACTTTTCGCAAGCATCCCAAATAAGAGGACAGACCTACTCCAACTCTTGGAATTCCATTTCGGCCCTTATATAGAAATATCACCTATCAACCAAAAAATGTCAAAATTCCACTTTCACCAATTCAAGTGTAAATATACTACAGACCTTCAAAACTTGTTCCGATCACGCTCCTAATTCCCAAATCATCCCCTGAAGCTATCTGAACCATCAAAATTCACATTCGAATCCTAATTCACATAAGCCAACATCCGATTGACTTTTCCAACTTAAGCTTACTCAAAAGAGACTAAGTGTCTCACACCTTACCAAAACCTCTCCAAATCTAAACCACTCAACCCGGTAACATAAAATGTAGATGAAACAAGCATAAAGAAGTAGAAATAGAGAAAATGGAGCACTAACTCATGAGAAAACGGGTAGGCTCATTACATAGGAGCTCAAGCAATGGTCTAAAATACATGACTTGGAGCTAATGCCATAGTTCATAACAATCTAGGATTCCCTGGATCTTACAAGGAGAAAATCAGTTGTATTATGATTATTGTCAAATGTAGGGTCACAAAGAGATCGATGGTACATGATTATTAGATACCCTACATATTTAAAGTCTAAGAGGAAGAAATTTGGAAGGAATCAAGTTGCAACACACAATGTACAAGTGGACAGATCCTAAGAGATGCAAGAGCAAAAGGCCAACACAAGCATCACACTTGCAGGACAATGTTTCATTGAAGAACAATATCACTAACTGCTTCAGATGCTGAACAAGACCAGTAGTACCTCTATCGACACAACAACCCATGCTAAGATGGCATGTATACCCCTAATCCTTACTCAATATGGTCAGGGAAAATAGATGGATTACAGACTCGGAGGCAACAAATCATATGGTGGCTAGTCTACATGTGTATATCACACTATATGGAACTATCTAGGAATAATATGAGGAAAGTATTACTACTTACTGGAGAAACAAGTATGATCACTCACTTAGGTACTTCCAACATACTAAATGGATTGGTGAGAACAAATGTACTTTATGTACCTCAGTTTAGATATAATCTACTATCAATGTCTAAACACACCAAAGTTCTGGGGCTCTTCCTTGCATTCTTTCCTAACTGTTGTGTCTTCCACGACATTTGCAATGGGAAGGTGAATAATATTGGTAGAAAGGAACATGGATTGTATGTGTTGGACCAGACCATCGAGAACAAGTGTGAGCAGGACTGCCAGTTAGCCTCAGTACTTATACAATAATTGTAAATAAAATAAATGGCCCTTTATGGAATAGAATATCACGTTATGTGCCTATAGTTGCTATGAAAAGAATTATGTTCAAGAATGCCAAAATTGTTGACTGTTATGAACATTGTACTATATGTCCCCTAGCTAAGAAAATAAGACTGTAGTTTCCTATTAGCAATAATAAACATGATGTTTTGGTGAACTCATGCATGAAGATGTTTGGGACCCTTTTAGAATGCCTACTAATGATGGTAAAAGGTATTTCTCGACTCTTGTAGACAATTCAGTACGTACGCTTGGGTATGCCTTATAAACACCAAGGATGAATCAGTTATAGTATTGAAATACTTCATTGCAATGATTATGACTAAATTCTCTTCATGTGTTAAAACCTTTAGAACTGACAATGGAGGTAAATTCTTTAATAATCAGTTGAAGGAGCTGAATAATGAAGGGATAACACACCAAAGCACATGTTCTTATACCCCCAACAGAATGGGGTAGTAGAGAGAGGCACATGTATATCTTGGACAAGCAAGATCACTGTAATTCCAGGAAAATATACCATTGAGATTTTGGGGTGAATGCATTCTAATAGCAGCAGATCTGATTAACATAATTCCTACAAGGACTTTGGGTGGAAGATATCCATTTGAGCTGGTGTTCAACATGAGTCCCTCAAGTAAGCACCTAAAATTAATTTGGATGTCTTTGTTATGCTGCTAATATGAAGAAAATGGACAAGTTCTTAGCTAGAGCAGTCCCTTCAATTTTTCTAGGTTATTCACTGGTGCAAAAATGTTATAATTGTTTGATCTTATTAATCATGTTCTCTTTGTTATTAGGGATATGTTTTTCAAGAATAAAGCTTTCCTTATAAGCAATTACCAACTGCATCAGACACCATATCTCCTTCCATGGAGCAGTGTCCATATATGGATGATTCTGATCTTAGACCTCATCCTATACATGCACATGTACCTATTAATGCTCTAGAAGATCACATTTATTCTTTTCTAATTGCTATTATTTCTGATAAATCTAGCTCAAAGGTTGAAGTATCACCTACCTCTACAGATGCACCCTTTGCTGAATAACTTGAGGGACTTAATTCATCTAATTATTTGCCACCTTTTGTTCACACACAAGCCGAGTCTACCTCAGTTCCCAATCCATTATTGTCAGAAGAAGATGCACATGTGTCTACTGATGATCTGTACCTAAAAGACCTCCTAGAATATCCAGGCCACCCATATGGATGCTGGATTATGTACTTCAACAGAAGGGAAAAGGAGCTTGCACATATCTAATAACAAACTCAGTGTGTTATACACACCTAAAGCCTACACATTCACATTGCCTTGAAGTCTACTCTTCAGAAATAGAGCCCACATCCTTTGCTGAAGCTGCCAGGGATCCTAAGGGGTAAATGCCATGCAACAAGAAATTCAGGCATTGGAAGAAAACCTCACATGGAGTATAGTGTCCTTACCACCTGGGAAGCAAGCGATTGGGTGCAAATGGGTTTTCAAGATTAAATACAATGCTACATGAGAGGTTGAAAGGTATAAAGGTAGATTAGACGCCAAAGGATACGCACAAAAGGAAGGCCTATACTATGCTGATACCTTTTCACCTATTGCCAAAATGGTGACAGTCAGATTTGTTATTGCTGTAGCAGCAAAGGCTAGATTGCCTATCTATCAGATGGATGTTCATAATGCCTTTCTACAAGGTCTAGTTGAGAAAGTATACATGCTAGTGCTGTCACGACCCGAATTGTTCACCCTTGGGAGTCGTGATAGAGCCTACTAATGTGAGCTAGGCAAGACAATAAGGAACTATCTAACTTTTTACCAATTTTATTCTCTGTAGCAATTACAAAGAAATAGCACTTAAACAACGGAATTTAACATAAACGGAAGAAAACAATAAGTCATCTGAACAAGAATATCTTTTACAACTATTAGAGTTTCGACTACCTGGAACTGGTATCACAGTTTCATAAACGGTTTAAGAATACTACAAATAAAGATATGAAATAATTTAATACAACACTATCTCTGGAAATACATGTATGAAATAGGGAAATAGATAGAAAGGAGACACCAAGGCCTACGGACGCCTGCAAGGCTATCTCAGGTCACCTGATGAATAATCAACAACAATCTTTCTGCGGTCCGAAGTCTACAACACTGGGGTCTGCACAAAAAGTGCAAAGTGTAGTGTCAGCACAATCGACCTCATGTACTGGTATGTGCCTAGCCTAACCTCGGCGAGGTAGTTATGAAGCTAGGACAAGACTACCAAATAAACCTATGCTGTTATATAATATAAAATGGAAAGTAAAGAAGAAATAAGCGAGTAAAGATAGGAGGGGGAAACATGCTCCGGGGAATAATAGGTAAAAATAGAATATCAAAAGAACTATAAAGGAATCAAAATCCAACCAAACAAGAGTAAGGAAAACAAAAGGCAGATCTCGCTTCCTTTTCACATCTTGTGGTAGGTGTACTACCCGCTCCCATATCATTATATCTTGTTGTAGGCGTACCACCCGCTCCCATTTTATTATATCTTGTGGTAGTCATACCACCCGCTCCCATTTCATTATATCTTGTTGTAGGCGTAGCAACCACTCCCATTTCTTTATATCTTCTTGTGGAGTGCAACCCGATCCATATATAATATTGTTGTGGCGTGCAACCCGATACATATATAATATTTTTGCGGCGTGCAACCCAATCCATATATAATATTGTTGCAACGTGAAATTCGATTCATATATAATATTGTTGCATGGTGAAATCCAATCCATATATAATATTTTTGCGGCATGCAACCCGATCCATATATATAATTTACAATTATAACGAGAGTTCCGATAAGGAATCAATAAGGTCTACACTAACCCGGCGAGGGGTTCGACAACATAAGAAAATACATCCCAGCAAGGAAGAAATAGTTATAACCACACTTATTCCAACATCTAAATACTTCAACTATAACTCAACTGTTCCAACATCTAACTACCTCAATTATAACTCAACTTGTTCCAACATCTAACTATCTCAGCTATAATCAAACTTGTTCCTACACCTAACTACCTCAACTATAATCAAACTTGTTCCAATACCTAACTACCTCATCTATAATCAAAATCCCTACCCATCACAAAGAATCATCAACTTAAGAATCCAAAACATCAATTAAGAACACAATGAAAGGGAAGCACAACTCAACAATAGCCCGTCAAGGGGAAACATAATGATCTCTTCTCTTTCTCACATTTACTTCACAATTCACTTCACAACTCGAGCCAATGCTCTAGAGGTTTAATTATCACTTATACTTTCATAATTAGTTCTACAACCGTAGTTAACGCTCCTCAATGTTCATAAGCCACATTCTTTCCACAATTTAACACAACAAATAGAAATACTCACCAAGGCATGAACAATACAACTAAGTCATGAAAATCACAATATAAGACTCACGGTCATTCTAGATACCAACATATAGATACTCGTCACCATGCTTTTACGTCGTACTCAATGAGAAACAAATAGCAAATAGGACACAACTCTTAATCCCTTAAGATAAGCTTAGACCAAACACTTACCTCGAACTTCCACGGCCAACTCAAGCCTCGAACACCGCTTTTCCTTTCGAATGTGCCTCCAAATCAATTGTACCTAAACATAATCAACTTAATAACATTAATAAATGCTTAAAAATTCAAATCTAATGCCTAATTATAGCTCTCTAATCAATCTTCCCAAAAAAAATTAAAAATCGACCCTGGGCCCGCATGGTCAAAACACGAGGTTCGAACTAAACATTGATCCCTATTCACCCACAAGCGCGAATATATAATTAGTTCCAGGATTCAACCATAAAATGAGGTCTAAATCATAATTAATCAAAAATCCCTAACTCTACCCAAATCCCTAAGTTTCTATCATTTATCTCATGTTTTTTAGGCCTAGAAATCTAGTGGGTGTTGATAAAAATGGAAGAAAACAAGTTAAAGATTACTTACCGAAGAGATTATGGTGAGGAAATGCTTCAAAATTTCCTAGGAGCTTTGGAGAAGAAGAAGTTTGTGAAAATTTATGAAAATCCCGTAAGTGTTCTATTTTTGAGACTTAAAATAACTGGGCAAAATTACTCTACGCGTTTGCGATAGGATCACCACGTTCGCGATGAGTCAGGCCTGTAGACCTTTGTGTTTGGGTAAATGGGATCTCATTCAAGGAGAAGAATCTCCTCGAGCCCTCGTGTTTGCATCCATGGGTCGTGTTCGCATAGGAAAAGTACCCCCACCCCCTGCCCAGGCTCGATTAGACTTCGCGTTCGCGTGGTCAAGACCGTGTTCATGAAGGGAAAACCCTCTACTACCTGACGTTCGTGGCCTGAGAATTTACGTCAGCAAGAATTAACACATCGCGTTCATGAGAGTCCTCCCGTGAACGCGAAGGAGGAAACATCAGAAACCCAACAGGTGAAAACTTGCAACTTTGCGTAAGTTCGAACAGAACACACCCAAGCCCTCGGGGCTCCTAGCCAAACACACATACTAACTCAATAATATCATATAAATTTATTCCTGCGATCAAATCACCAAAATGACCTCCATAATAATTAATTAAACCTTAATATCACAGAAATATTTCAAAACTTCTCAAACCTCAAATTTTGCAAATAAAGTTCCGAATCACGTCAAATGACATCCATTTTTTACCTAATTCCACAGAAATATCTTAAATCACATATAAGACCTGTACCAAGCACTGGAACCAATATACGAGCCCGATACCAATATGTTCTAATCAAATTTCATTTCAAATTTCTTTATACAATTTCAAAAAATATTATAAAAATTCATATTTTGGGCTTGAGACCTCAGAATTCGATACCAAGCATACGCCAAAGTCCCCTATTTTCTTATGGACCTCCGAGACTATAAAATCACAGGTCATGTTCCGTTTATCCAAAATATTTACCGAAGTTAAATTTATTCATTTATCATTTTTATAGATTTTCACAATTAGGCTTTCTGGCTACGTGTCCGAACTGCACACGCAAATCAAGATATTGCTAAATGAGGTTTTTATTTCCTTGGAAACACCAAATTTAGTTTAAAAGCAAGTGATGACCCCTCCTGGTTTTACTAGAGATACTGTAAGGCAGGGGGAGTCTTAGGTATGCAGGCTACATAATTCACTATATGAGTTGAAGCAAGCATCAAGACAGTGGAACATAAAATTATCTACTACTTTGCTAGAAACGCGCTTCACACAAAGCCACTGTGATTACTTACTTTTCACCAAAAAGGATGACACTTGTTTGCTCTTGGTATTGAGTTATGTAGATGATTTGATAATCAAAGGAAGTGATAACACACAAACTAATAACACAAGGAATAATTTGCAAAAGTTCTTTAAAATAAAAGACTTAGGAGAGCTGAAGTTCTTCTTGAAAATTGAATTTGCAAGATAAGAAAAGGGAATTTACATGAGTTAGAGGAAATATGCTCTAGAGCTTATTTCAGAGCTTGGGTTATTAGGGGCCAGCCTGCAAGTATACCTCTAGAGATGAATCAGAAGCTGACATCAATAGAGTTTGATAAGATGATATCTACACAAGAAAATGGAATTCAGGATGAAGCCTTGGCAAACTTTAGTGAATACCAGAGACTAGTTGGAAGGTTACTCCATCTCACAATGACTAGTCCGGATATATCTTTTGTTGTGCAAACACTTAGCCAATTTATGCACTCCCCTCAATGATCACACCTAGAAGCACCAAGGAGAGTGGTAAGATATATTAAAAGTGCACCAAGACAAGGGATGTTAGTTCCTTCTACTGGTTATGGTAGTTTAATTGCTTATTATGATGTAGACTCGAGAGCATGTGTTCAAACCAGAAGGTAAATTACATATTATCTAGTGTTCTATTGGGATGCCTTGGTTTCATGGAAATCTAAGAACCAAGAGACAACTGCAATAAGTTCAGCAGAAGCAGAGTTTAGGAGTATGGCATGTACCGATGCTGAAATGGTTTGGTTAATTGGTTTTCTTATGAGTTAGGAGTCAATATGAGGTAGTGGGTGCACATGATATATGACAGTAAGGTTGCTATCCAAATAGCATCAAATCTAATATTTCATGAACGTACAAAGCACATAGATATCGATAGTCGCTTTTTTAGGGAGAAAGTCAAAGTTGGTGTTATTAACACCGTTCATGTGAACACCAAAGATCAGACAACAGATATGTTGAAAAAAGGACTTGGTAAAGAACAACATTATCACCTACTTAGCAAGCTAGGAGTGAAGAATATTTTTCTACTCTCCAGCTTGAGGGGGAGTATTGAGACATGGTGAAGAATTAGCTTATGTGAACGTTTTAGGGACCTAAATATAAATAGTAAAAGTTAGTAATTATTAAGTTAGTTGTTATATGTAACATAAGTAATTAGTGTATTAACTGTAAAAGAGACATAATCCCTTTATGATTTGAGTAATGAAGAACATTTCTTCTTCTCCAAGCTCGTCTCGCTCCCTCTTCTCTGTTCATTCTCTCAATTCCATAGCAGGTAGAAATTCAATAGGTGGTGCAATTTCCTTATTTTCCTTTACCCATTTATATTTACTTTACAAACTTCAATTCTTTTACTTTTTCCATAGTATTCTAGCCACGTGATTGATTAACATGTCGAACCAGCTACTAATTATCGACTTGGTAAGCTATAACCTAATAACTAGTTAACCAGATGCAAGACCCATATGTGGTGGATTCGTCCTTTTTCTTCTCAACCTATAAGGTATTGGCAGCCTTTTTTCAGTTGTTGTTCCCCTCCCAACGACAAGTTCTTTGTGACGACCCAAAGGGTCATCGCTTGTTTTTCTCTCTTTTTCATGCTTTTGAGGCCTTGAAAACTTTATTTTTAGTCGCCTCGATTTATGTGCACAGTCCGAGAACATAGCCGTAAAGTTTATGTGTTAAATTTTGTGAAATTTGACAAATTGTGGCTTTAAAATGATTAAAAATTGACTTTGGTCAATATTTTGGGTAAACGGACCCGGACCCGTGATGTGATGATCCCGGAGGATCCATAGGAAAATATGGGACTCGGGCGTATTCCCGAAATCGAAATCCAAGGTCATGATCCCGAGAAATAAATTTTTAAAAGAAATTATTTTCTGAAATTTAATATGAAAACTTGAAAAACTTGAGTTAGAAAATATTGGTATCGGGACCGTATTTTAATTCTGGCACCCGGTACGGGTCTAAAATAGGGTTTAAGTGCTATTTGTGAAATTTGGTCGAGATCGAACGTCGTTTGACGTGTTTCGGACCTAAATATCTAATGTTTGAAGTTTATTAAGTTAGTATGAAAATGATAATTTTGAGGTTTGATTCATTGATTTCGGTGTTGTTTTGGCAATTTGATCGCTCGGTTAAATTTGTTGAATATTGTTGAGTTAGTGTGTGTATTTTGGTTATAGACTCTAGGGCTCAGGAGTGATTCGGAGGTGGTTCAGGGTGTTTTTGGCCTGAGGATTATTACAGAAATGCTGTTTCTGGTGTTCAAGTAAGTGTTTCTCTACGATCGCATTACTCTTCTTACAATCTCATAGGGTTATCCTCAGGTGTTCAAAATTTCTTCTATGCGATCGCATAGACTCCCCCGCGATCGCATAGATTTGGTGCAGCCTTCAATGCGAACACATATCTTTTCCTGGGATTGCGTATCAGTTGATCCAATTCTGGTTAGCCCAACCATACCTTCTATGCGAGCGCAATCCTATGATGCATTCGCAGAAGCCAATTTTTGTCTCCTCTATGCAATTGCATACTTTACCCCACGATCACATAGACCAAATTTGCCCAGTGATTTAAAATGCCCAAACCAGAACCCATTACGGGAAATAAACCCATTTTCACACGAGCTCTTCTCCTTCACCCTCCATAGACGAATTTTGAAGAGTTCTTTCTCCATAGCTTCATAGGTAGGTGTTCTTATCCTCGTTTTCTCTTAATTTCATCAACTAATCACTAATTTCTAAGCCTAAAAATATGAAAAAAAAGTAGAAATTAGGGGTTTTAGGTAGAGTTATGTTTTTGAGAATTTTGGGTGATTCAACCTCAATTTGGAATCTAATCTTAAAATAAATTATATATTGAACTCGTGGGGTTTTGGGTAATCGGGTTTTAGTCCGATCCTCATGTTTAGAACATGTGGGACCAAGGTCAAATTTTGGTATCTTTGGAAGAATGCTAGGAACTTCATATCTAGGCTATGGGATTTTGTTATTGAGTCTTTATCGATATTATTGAATTATTTATGCCTAGATATCATTGTTTTGGAGTCAGATTGTAGAGGAAAGGCGATATTAGAGAGTTGATTTCTATTCTTTGGACTGAGGTAAGTGTTTGTTATAACTTCTGCTTGAGGGATTAGTATTAGAGTATTATTTGCTATTTTCTAATTGTTGAGTATAGTGTTTAGACATGGTGATGAGTATCTATACACCGGATTCTAGCATGACCGTGAGTCTTGTTTATGTTTATTCGGATTCGGTGATACCTTTTCCTTGTTAAATTTATAAATGTCATATAATGTGAATAGTTTGGGGAATAATCATGATTTGTACATTTTTGGAGCGTTGGCTCGAACGAGAATATGACAAATGAGTAATAAGTAATCAAAAGAGAAAGTGATGTATTTATTCCTTTGCCGGGATGTGTAGTTATTACTGTTGTTGCTGCCTTGCCGGGATTTAAGTGTCATATGTGTTCTCCCTTGCCGGGATGTTTAATAATGTCTGTCTATCCCCTCGCCCCGTTTGGTTGTTATTGTTGATTGGGTGAGGAAGAGTGAATATGCACGAACGGTCATTCCGTGCCATGTTTGAATATTTACGCACGAAGGGTCATTCCATGCCATGTTTTGAATATTTATTCACGAAGGAACATTCTGTGCCATGTTTTGAATATTTATGCATGAAGGAACATTTGGTGCCCTGATTTGACTACGATTGCACGAAGGATAATTCCGTGCCATGATATCAGAGTTATGTGAGGCAAATCACGAAGGTCGGTGTCGTGCAAATGTTAATTTTCCTTCTCTCGTTTATTCTTCTGTTGTTGCACAGTTTCTTGCTTTAATTGCTGATTTTATATCCGGACATTACTTCCCCCATAGAATGCTCCCCTCCCTCCTAACTGTTTAGTTTCTGTACTTTTGCTGTTATTGTATATATATATATATATATATATATATATATATATATATATATATATATATATATATATATATATATATATATATATATATATATATATATATATATATTGAACTATACATGTTGATTTGTAAGTCCTGTCTAGCCTCGTCACTACTTCACCGGGGTTAGGCCAGGCACTTACCAGCACATGGAGTCGATTGTGCCGATGCTACACTATGCATTTATGTGTAGGTATCGGAGCAGCTTATGGAGCGCAACAGTATTCGGGGATCTATTCTTTAGTCAAGGGACTTGCGAGGTAGCCTAACTGACGTCCGCAGGCCGGAGTCCCTTTATCTTTATTAGTTTGTTTTCTTTGTATCGAGACAAAAACTAATGTATTTCATTCAGACTTTTGTTTTTGTACTCTATAGTAGTTCGTGAGTAGTGACACTAGACTCTGGGTAGAGGTGTAAACAGACTTCCGCATTTTGTTTTCAGTAATATAGTTTAAAGACTTTTGCTTTATTTAATTATTTTATTTTTTCTATATTATCGCGAATCTTAGTTAAAAATGATTAAATGTTGTCTTGCCTAGCTCCTAATAGTAGGTGCCATCACGACTCTCGATGGTTGGAAATCCGGACCGTGACAAGTTGGTATCAGAGCACTAGGCTACATAGGTCTCACAACTCACGGACAAACTTGGTTGAGTCTCAGGGATCGGTACAGAGACGTTTGTATATATCTCCCAAAGGCTGCAGAGTTAGGAAAAAAATATTCCACTTTTGTTCCTTCTTGTCGTGCGATTTTATTTCTCAAATACTGATTGTCTTTCTACTCTGTTCTTTCGCAGATGGCAAGAACACGTGCTTCCTCTTCTACCGCCCAGTAGCTCGATCCCCCAGCAGCAGCTCCTACGAGGGGCAGAGGGTGAGGCCGAGGCCGTGCCAGATGCTGATGCCTAGCAGAGCTTAGCCCTAGTGGGTCCAGCTCAGGTCCTAGATGGGTTCAATGCCACCCTTGTCCTTCAGGACTCTTTAGTCAGATTGGTGGGCCTTATGGAGAGCGTCACTAGAGCGGGTTTGCTTCCCATAGAACCAACCACTTCTCAGGTTGTGAGAGGTGTCCAAAATCCTGCTACACGTACTCCAAAGCAGGTAGCTCCTTAGGCTCGGTCCTAGCAGTTCAGCCAGCTGTGGCAGCTCAACCGGGTATTATGGCTCAGACCAGTGATGGTGCGACGATGTTCGCAGATGCTTTGTGGAGGCTTGATAGGTTCACCAAGCTCTTTACCACCACATTCAGCGGTGCTTCTAAGAGGACCCACATGATTTATTATTCAGTTGCCATGAGGTTCTCCGGACTATGGGTATTGTGGAGACAATTGGAGTCGACTTCTCCCCCTTTCGGCTAGCAAAATCCGCCAATACTTGGTGGAGGGACTATTGTTTATCCAGACCAGCAGGTCACCATCATTGACTTGGGACCAATTTGCAGAGTTGTTCTTGGAGAAGTTTATCCCACTGAATGAGCGTGAGGCTCTACGCATGCAGTTCGAGCGCCTCCATCAGGGTACTATGACAGTCTCACAGTATGAGACCTATTTTATTGATCTGGCACACCATGCTATTGTTATACTTCCCACCAAGAGGGAGGGTGCAATGGTCTATTGATGGGTTGATTCAGCCGATCCGTCTCCAGTTGGATTTGGGAGCCGGGAGTGAGATTTACTTTCAAGAGGCGGCCAATGCGGCCCGTGGAGTTGAGATGGCTCTTGCACGGGGAGGTGGTCTCAAGCACGAATCCCTTGAGCGGTTTGGCGGCGGATAGTAGCATGGGCAAAGCACTCTGCTGCGGCAAGCAGCCGTTCTTATTGCATTCACCAAGATAGTCTTGCTCGCTCCTGAACTCTGCAGCAAGTTCAGCCACCACCTCCAGGTCTGAGCTCTGCTCGAGCGTAGTCAGCTAGCTTTGTGACTTTGCTTAGCTTCCAGCGTTGCTACGACGAGGGGGGGGCTGGGGAAGGCCGACGACTACATGAGGGGGAAGCGACTTCACCGGTTTTATTTTAAAGGGAAAGAGGAAGCCCCGGACGTCAACTTCTTTGATGACGACCAAGAGGAGGAAGATATTTCCCAATAGCGGTCCTCGCTCCCATGACAATGAGGTCATTTTTTCATGGGCTTGGACTTGCTTTGATGATGAGTAGGCTTGTTGTGCTTTGGCACTTCTGTGGGCTTTTATCGAGGAAAGCCGGCTTACATGCTTATCAAAAATGTAATCATTTTAAGGGTTTGGACGAATAGCAGAACCCAATGACTTTGAATCCTAGATTTACCACGCACTCGGGAAGATTGTAAACCAAATATATTGAGAGGCCTAACTCCTGACTCCGCCCGTGTAGGAGTTCGGGAAGGCCAGAAGTAAACAAAGAGCGGTAGAAGAGAATAAAGTGTTGTGCCCATTATTTTCTTTCATAGCTGGAGCAAATGGAAGGAGACGACAATGGGACCAGGAAGACAACCCACCACTGGAACTTGCTTTGCTCTCGCTCCGCTCGTTCCCACCTGTCTTCTTCCCACTATAGTGAAAGATCTTTCACTTCACCATAGCAGGAACCTCGCTAACCTTCTCGGTGGTCCTATTGGCGCATACCACGGTGGGGTCTTCGACTGGGATGAAGTCGAGTAAGACTCTTTGCTTGCTTCTTTCGGCCAGCTCAGCGAATGAGTGGCCGTATTTGACACCTTTTTCTCTTACGACTAGTGCGATATTTGAGATAGTTGAAAAGAGGTGTAGCAGGGGTCAAATAAGAGGCCTCGTCATTCTGGTAGGTTTAGTGGTACCTTGTTTGGAGGTAAGGATTCATATGGTAGATGCCATCCACCGAGGCCCTTTCAGTCAGTACTCTAGGTCTCTCATGGTACTCCGTGCGGTGGGACCGTAGAGGTGGAGCTCGGACTTCCAGAGGTAGGAGTCAGCCAGTAGCCAATCGTCCAGAGACATAGTTCATGGAGGTGGGGCCCAGCCCCGGTGTTATGCTTTGCTAGACAAGCTAGAGGCTGAGTCATCAGATGCTGTGATTACAGGTACTATTCTGGTATGTGATGGAGATGCTTCAGTGCTATTTGACCCTGGGTCTACGTATTCATATGTATCATCCTATTTTGCACATACTTGGTTATTCTTAATGATGCCTTGAGTGTTCCTATTTATGTATCTACACCGGTGGGTGATTCTATAGTGGTCGACCGAGTGCATCGTTCCTGTGTGATATTATTTGAGGGTCTTGAGTCCCGTGTTGATTTAATTCTCTTAGACATGGTGGACTTTGACGTTATATTAGGAATGGATTGGTTGTCTCCGTATCATGCTATCTTGGATTGTCACGCCAAGACCGTGACCTTGGCTTTGCCAGATTTGCCCCGACTAGAGTGGAGAGGGACCTCAGGTCATGCCACCCGCAGTGTTATTTCATGTGTGAAAACTCGACGCATGGTCGAGAAGGGGTGTTTAGCTTACTTGGTGTATATTCGCGACTCCAGCGCAGAGGCCCTATCTATTGACTCTGTTCCTATTGTTCGAAGTTCCCCGAGGTTTTTCCTTCAGACCTGCCAGGTATGCTGCCCGATAGGGATATTGATTTATGTATTGATATGGCTCCGGGTAGTCAGCCCATTTCCATTCTGCCGTATCGCATAGCCCCGGCAGAGTTGAAAGAGTTAAAGAAGCAGTTGCAGTATTTGCTTGATAAGGGTTTCATTAGACCCAGTGTATCACTTTGGGGTGCATCAGTGTTATTTGTAAATAAAAAGGATGGGTCGATGAGGATGTGCATTGATTACCGGCAATTGAACAATGTGAAAATAAAGAACAAGTAGCCTCCACCGAGGATCGATGATTTATTCAACCAGCTTCAGGGTGCAAAGGTGTTTCCAAAGATAGATTTAAGATCTGGTTACCATCAGCTGAGGATGAAGGCATCTGATGTCCCTAAGATGGCATTCCGCACTCGGTATGGGCATTAAGAGTTTTTGGTCATTTCATTTGGGTTGACCAATTCCCCATCAATATTTATGGAGTTGATGAACCGAGTGTTCAGGCCCTATTTGTATTTGTTTGTGATTGTTTTCATTGACGATATTCTGATATACCCCCGCATTTAGGAGGAGCACGAGCATCACCTCAAAGTGGTTCTTCAGACTCGGAAGGTTGTTTAGTTTTATGCCAAGTTCTCAAAGTGCAAATTCTAGTTAAGTTCGGTTGCATTTCTTGGTCACGTTGTTTTGCCAGAGGGTATTCATGTGGACCCGAAGAAGATTGAGTCAGTTAAGAACTGGCCTCGACCAGCATCAGCTACAGAGATCCGGAGTTTCTTAGGGTTAGGAGGTTACTACCGTCGGTTCGTGGAGGCATTTTCATCTATTGCAGCCCCGATGACCAGATTGACCCAGAAAGATGCCTAGTTCAGATGGCCAGATGAGTGTGAGAAGAGCTTCCAGAGGTTCAAGACAGCTCTGACTACGCACCAGTATTGGCTTTGGCCACGGGTTCAAGACCTTATGTAGTTTATTGTGATGCTTCCCGCATTGGGCTTGGTACAGTATTGATGCAGGATGGCAGGGTTATAGCTTATGCTTTGAGGAAGCTGAAGATCTATGCGAAGAATTATCCAGTTCAAGATCTTGAGTTGGCAGCCATTGTTCATGCTTTGAAGATTCTGAGGTAGTATCTATATGGTGTGACGTGTGAGGTGTACACGAATCACAAGAGCCTTCAGTACTTATTCAAGCAAAATGAGTTGAATTTGAGGCAGAGGAGGTGGTTGGAGTTGTTAAAAGACTATGATGTTACTATCTTATACTAACCGGGGAAGGCCAATGTGGTGGTCGATGCATTGAGTAGGATGTCCACCAGCATGGGTAGCCTTGCTTATATTCCGGTCAGCCAGAGACCGCTTGCTTTGGATGTTCAGGCCTTGGCCAATCGATTTGTGAGGTTGGATATTTTTGAGCCTAATAGGGTGTTAGCTTGCACGGTCGCTCGTTCTTCGTTGTTGGAGTGTATCCGTGAGCAACAGTTTGATGATCCCCATTTGTGTGTCCTGAGAGACAAGGTGAAGCGTGGAGGTTCCAAGAAGGTGACCTTGGATGGAGATGGTGTTTTGAGATTACAGGGGCGAGTGTGTTTGCCAAATGTTGATGGGATTTGAGAGTTGATCTTAGAGGAGGCTCATAGTTCTCGATATTCTATTCACCCAGGCGCCCCGAAGATGTATCAGGATCTGAGGCAGCACTATTGGTGGCACAGGATGAAGAGAGATATTGTTTCTTATGTGGCTCGATGTTTGAACTGTCAACAAGTGAAGTACGAGCATTAAAGGCCCGGTGGTTTATATTAAAGGATTTATCTTCCTGAGTGTAACTAGGAGAGGATTACTATGGATTTTGTTACTGGACTTTCGATGACTCGGAAGAAGTTTTATTCTATATGGGTCATTTTGATTGGCTGACCAAGACAACACATTTTATTCCTATTGCAACCTCTTACTCATCAGAGAAATTAGCTGAGCTCTATATCCGGGAGATTGTTCGCCTTCACGAGATGGCGGTATCTATCATTTCGGATCGGGGTACGCAATTTACCTCGCGCTTCTGGAGAGCAGTTCAGCAAGAGTTGGGCACCCAAGTTACATTGAGCAGAACATTTCATCCTCAGACAGAGGAACAGTCCGAGCGTACGATTCAGATATTGGAGGATATGCTCTGAGCCCGTGTCATTGATTTCGGAGGCTCGTGGGACCAGTTTTTGCCTTTAGCAGAGTTCTCTGTAACAACAGCTACCAGTCGAGCATTCAGATTGCTCTATATGAGGCGTAGTATGGTAGGCGATGTCGGTCTTCAGTTGGATGGTTTGAGTCGGGAGAGGGTCGATTCTTGGGTACAGATCTAGTTCAGGAGGCCTTGGATAAGGTTAAGATCATTCAGGATAGACTTCGGATAGCTCAGCCTAGGCAGAAAAATTAGGCAGATCGCAAGGTTCAAGATGTTGCTTTCATGGTTGGTGAGCGAGTATTTGTTACGACCCAAACTGGAGGGCCATGACTAGCACCCGACCATACTTGCCAAGCAGGAAGGTACATTTTATTTAACCTTCTTTATTATCTTTTAGGGCTGAGAAGATCAATATAAATGGTATACATGGATCATGGACAACCAACGATAAATATGATGGCATGAACCTGTATAATATGAGATGACCAGACAATCAAGAAACTAAATATATATGGTACGAGCTACCGTGCTATCATGAAAGGCTATACAACAAAACCAGACGACAAGACATACCAAACTACACATGAGTCGACACCTGTCTATGAGCCTCTACAGGAACATAAGTGCTGCAACATAGCCGGAACAGGGCCCCGACATACCCATAATGTCTGTAACAAAAATGCATACCAAGACCAAGGCAAGTCCGGAGAAGGGATCTCGCAAATCACCGTTGAACTGGACAACCTACTGTGGTCAGAGAGCTGCACCTGTCTGTCTATTAGGACCTGCAGCACGACATGTAGCGTCCACAAATAAAGGACGTCAGTACGAATAAAGTACCGAGAATGTAAGGCAGGGAACCATAAATACAAACAGTAATGTAAGCATGGATAAAGAATATACAACCTGTAACATCTGAGTACCTCTAAGGGCTACTGACATGAAATGCATGATACATAATTATAAATACATAAACTTTTAAACATATGCCTCTGTGGGCATCATCATCATCATATCGTACCTGAGCGTAATAGGCTCGGTAAAAACGTACTCGGCCATCATAAGGCTCGGTAGATCGTACCCGGCCACATGGATCTCGGTAAAACCCAACTGATCAGTGGTTGCATAGTAGGTGCCATAGCCAGCCGTGTATAGCATGGCTCGGTAGGGTAAAATAGATACATATCTATAGATATAATTCATGCTCGACTCATGGAATTATGTTCTAAACCTTTAGGAGTAACGTAAGGTATCCTTTGTACCCGTTATTAGGACTAAATATTCACTATGAACCTTATAAGGATCAGGAAGTACCAACAACATTAATAACATAAGAATAAGAGAGGCAATATTAACATCAATCACTCAATAAGAGGGAAAACAATGTAAATACTGCTAGCTTCTAAGAGTAGAGAATCTTTGAAAGCTCGTTCATTACACTATGTATAATCAGATTCGTGCAAATGAAGGAAAGTTATGGCCTCACATACCTTGTATATATTTCCCAAATCTCAAGCTATGCAATTTTCACACTCCTTAGTCTACAATAAGAGAAACGATACTGTCATTATCATTTAAGCGTTATAACCATTATGTATCGACCACAAACTATTTTATGATATAACGGAAAGCATATCCCCTATATATATGACTTCACACCATTAAAAACAATCACCAAAAAACCCAACCAACATCAACAATAATCATATTCAGTCTCCTTAAACAGTCCACCAACCGATAATATTACTACCAAGCCTTTCGATATATATTTCACAAGTTCTAGCTTCAATGGCTTAGCCACAACTTGGATAATTTTAAATACATATAGAGTAAGAAGTTCCTTTACTTTATATAGAAATAACAAATCCAATTCGACCTTAAATTTCCATGAAATGTCCCTCCAATGCTGCCACAACAACAAAAAAGCGAAACTAGCGGTCAGTTAGTGTTTTTTGGCACTAGAATCACTTTAAGAGGCTTGAAATCACCTAGGGTTGATATTAAGAACGTGAGGGAGTATTTATAGAACATAAACCCTTTAAAAAAACCTCCCACACAAACTGGAACAACTAAAAAATGAGCATCAACAAGAAGAATAAGTGACTTGATAGCACCACGAGATTCCCGACACTTGATTTGCGTTGTTTGCCCTTTGTTTGGGTCTTGAATCTTGAGAGAACCTTGAAAGGGTTTTCCTAGGGTTCTAAGGTCTAAATATAAACGAAATGACTAAAAATTGTTTGGAGGAGTCATATATAAGTCCAAATGTCTTAAACCGCCTTAGTGGGCCCCATAGTGAGTTGTTTGGTGAAGTATCGCAAAAACGCGAATATCTCTGTACTCCGAGATCGTATCGACGAACAGTTTAATGTGTTAGAAACTAGACTCATAGATCTTAAATTTTATGGTTATAACACTCCATAATTCTAAGTAAATTGGTAGAAAAGCTTTGTTACATTTGACCTAATGTTTAAGTAAAATTATGAACCTAAGTTGCGACAACTATTGTCGCCTTTGTCTCATAACTCATTTGACTTCAAGACTTATAATACATATATTATATGATTAAAATACCATAAAAACTACTGTTGATACCCAATTTTTTCCTATATATATATTTTTATACTCAAAATACTCTTAAAATAGTATACAGATACAATTATGATATGAGTATCCCAAAAGATTTTGGCATTTCTAAAAGGATTTTAAAACTAATTTATGGCCTATTTTACACCACAAATCCCAATAATTATTCTGCAAAGCTTTCCATTTTGGAGAATAGTTTATTTTATTATGACACTTGCATAAAAACATAATTAACATGATTTTTGCATAATTTTACGAGTCCATTTCGTATTTTTAAAATTAAATTACAAGAAATTGCAATTTTAGCCAATTTTCTGATTAAGTAGCTATTTAATTACAAAATCAATACCAATATTATTAAATTAATACTTATATATTGATTACTAATCTCGTGCTTTTAATTTGATTTTTAACATCTTTTACTATTTTTATAAATTCAAAAGAAGGAAAAATGGCTATTTCAATTTTGGCCTCAAATTGCTTTCAATTGTAGCCCAATTTGGACCCCAATTAACCCAGTCAAATGACCTAATTACCCAACCCTTTTCCAAACCCACCCGACCCTTATTTAGTCTAGGCCGTTGGTCATTTTGATCAACGGCCACGATCTCCCAATTCTTTTTAAAATTCCTAACACCCCGAACCCTAATTCATTTGTTACAAATAGCCGCCCTCAAACCCTCTTCGTCTCAAACTCTCTCTAGTCCCTCCGAAACCCTAGCCCTCTCCCACCGTCTTCCACCATGCTTCACCAGAATCCATGGCATCCTCAAGCCTGGGGTGGCCTGTACTCACCATCACGTGCTCTTGTACGCCTGCTACTTGAGGATTTAAGGTCTGACTTTGAAGGTTTTCACCGAGATCGTCGCCGATTCAAGTTTCACGGCCATCTACCGCACATCCTGGTCCAATGAGATCATCTCTGGCTCACCTGGCTCAGAGCAGACCCTTTTCCAGACTTTTCTCACTTCTAGGGTCTTCTGAAACCCTATCCGTTTGAGGCTTTACTATATTTCTCTAGATACGCTCTAGATCTATGCTTGTTTCAAGGTTTTCAAAATGATTTTCTTAAATCTCTTTCAAAAGCTTTCTTTCAAAACTATTCATATTTTTCGATTTAGGGTTTCTTTGATTTTACTTGTTCTACTGTGATTTCATGAGGTGTTTCTTATTGTATTTGCCCTGCTGTGACGCATGTTTGTTTCTACTGTGACTCCTATGTGCTTTCTTCTATTATGTTTCCCCCTAATGTTTCCTTCTATTTTCTTTTACTGTGTTCCCTTAACATGTTTTCACGGAAAAATTAACTTAATCTTTGTATTTTTCTGAGTTTTTCTCTTGTCTGATTTGTCCGTCTTCGTCCCTTCACTAGACTAATGATGAAAACTCTAGAATTTGGGATTTTTTAGACCACAGTATGTGACTTGCATGTTGTCACCGTTAAACTAGTTTGATTTCAATTTCTGAAAAGTCATCTCTATTTCATATGGTTCTGACCTTTTGCCGAAAGTTAGATTTTTCTTCTTTCATGTTTGAAGTGTTTGTATGCTCTTTTATACTATGAATTTCCCCTTAAAATAGTTTTTCAAATTTGCAGTTAAGTTTAGAATTTCTTCTGAATATAACTTGATTGATTTCTTTCCATTTTTTGCCCGTGACTTAACCTAAGTAAAACCTTCCTCTTTTTCAGACTTGATTCATTCGTATTTACTATTTGTCAATTGGGTTTCTTGCCTTATTTATGCAAGCCGTGTATTTCTAAAATCTCTCCTTAAATAACTTTTATGTATTTACCGTTATTTGTATACTATGCACAATGTTGTTTATTTGATCCCCTTTTCTTAAATAATTTTCGTCCTTTGCTGATCAAATTGGGATCCCTTAATTAAGGGGACCTCTGTTAATTGATTGATCTTAATTGATACTCGACTAATTTTCTTTCCTTGCTTGCATGCCTGATCTCAAGTATAAATACATGCTCTTCTTTTCACTTCATCATCGAATTCTGACTGCAAACTAAAAATCAGAATTCAGCTCTCTATCTTCATTACTACTATTATTACTCTCTATTTCTTTTCACTACTACTGAGCATTCTACATCTGCACTTCTTGCTGCCTGAGCTCCTAAACACTTGGGAGTTTCTTGAGTCTGTTCCTGGCTATCTATTTGCTGTTACTATTCTGCTATCCTAGAATTTATAACTGGTATTCTCTTCTATGTTAAATAGCATCCCTGTTCAACTTCTCTGCTTCTACCCCTTTTCTTTGTGTGTTTACTTTTGCTTTCCTGCACTATTTAATTACTTTCAAGAATGTTAATCCCTTTCCCCTTGTTCCCTTTGTATGTGAGTATTGTCCTAGGTCATAGCAGCACTATGGATTGCTGTCTGTGATCCAGAACTAGACTTTTTTGAGTATTTGCACGATTCCTTTCCCATTCCCTTTCTCTTCAACGTGCCGAGCTCTAATTTGGGTCTATTGAAGTCCTGATCATCATTCAGACATGAGTTTGACTCTATAAGAGTCTGCTCTTATTTGTTTGAATCTGAGTAGAAGGTTAGGGGTGTGCCAGTCTATGCAATGGCTGGGTATGACCACCTCCTGCTAAGGTTCCTCTCTCACTTTACACCTATTCCTAGCTCTTATGTTCTATCCCCCTTTGGTAAGCTATGCTTAGGGACCCTAGAGTTCCCTCTGAACTTGGATGCCTAAGGGTTGGTAATTCCACACATTGCACTACTGTGTTACCATATTCACTCTTTAGGGCATAAGCATTGCCTAGCTCTTGAAGTTCATTAGAACTTTTAAATTCTCTAAGAGAAGTCTTTGGAATCTGGAAACCGGATTTGGTAAAACACATGTATTAAATATCAAGATTGCATTAGGCAGTTTGGATCTAGCTGTGGACTATGTTGTATTTTATTTTTACTTCTGGCTCTGTAATAATAACTTTTTAATAAAATTTGGGGAATATAGTAATAAAAGGTTATGGGAGTGGTTTTTAGTTGTTTGCATGCTAAAGGGGTAGAAACCATGCCTATAGGAATTTTACTTCTTTAAATCACTTAGATATCATGCCTATAGGAGGTTTACTACTTTAAATCACCTAGGAATCATGCCTATAGGATTTAATACTTTGAATCGCATAGATATCATGTCTATAGGCTTTTAATGTTTGAATCACCTAGAGATCATGTCCATAGGCTTGCATTTTTCTGCATTCAACCATATAGAAATCATGCCTATAGAATTGCATATAAAAACAAATAGGCAAACCATAGGTAACACAACTCTCATCTGCCTGAAACATTTTAAATAACATTGAGCAAATAAAGAAATCAGAATAGATATCCTGCCTATAGGATCTTAAACTCGCTTAAGTCGTATAATCAATAATCTGGCAATTATTTCAATGTTTTCAACATAATTCGTCCAAACGTGTCTGCAACTCTAAGAACTTGTATTTCTATCGCTTAAATTGTTTTCCAACTCTCTGTCTGAATTTTTTATTGACGAGGTTACTTTCAAATAGCTTTCAAACTCTAGCCGTCTTTTATGAACACTTTACTACTGCAACTCCACTGTACATTTCTTTAAACAGTTCCGGCAATTTTCCAAAACCTTTTTGAACTTCTGCAACTTTTGCTTCTTTCAGAACTTGATTATGTTAGTCCTTAATTAACAACTTGGTGAAATGCTCCAGATCCTAACAATTGGATCCAAGTTGCCTAATGTAGACTTTGTACGCGTAATTTTAATTTGAGACCAAACCAGTCTATGTAATACATGCTAAACTATATTGTCTGTTTAAAGGGGTTTCTTTGAGCCTTGGTCTGTTGTCTTCTTGTTCTTTCCCCTACTTGGTATCTGTTTTGAATGACGAATTAGACTTTTATCCTTTGAATGTCCATGCAAAGCCCCATCCCTTTCTAGGATTAGAAGTCCCATTATCCCAGGACTAATAGAATGGGGCGGGTACTAGCATGCAATAAGTAAAATGAGACTAATCGCATTTAAATACATTAACGGGGTGGTAAGGGTAGAATATTGATATGATGACTGGTGCGCTAATATCTCGTGTGAGAATGATTGCTGGGTATTGCACCAAAAGTGATCCATATTATGTTTAACCTTAGGATCCCCCTCTCTTCTTATTTATTAATGCTTTATGTTTTCAACCAAAATTCCTCTTTGCAAAACAACTTGTGTCTTTCTTCTTTCAAAATTTTCAACTTGCTATGTTTCCTAAGTGCAAACTTTTCTTGCTTACTCCTACTCTTCTTAAAGTCTCAATTAAGCACGGCCGGGAACCACACTAGTGGATCTTGAGGGGTGCCTAACACCTTTCCCTCAAGATAATCTCAAGCCCTTACCCGAACTCTGGTTTTCTTTCAAAATCTTCTTCCTTTCTTTAAACGTGTCCTAATGCACTATAATCATTAGGTGGAAACTCTTCAAAATCCATAACCCAAATTCCCCGGAAGGGGATAAAAGATTTATTCCACCCATAATGTCAAAACCCGCTCTTTCGCCCTTTTAGAAAAAATTGGGGGCGTCGAAAACTACCTCTTGATTGTACTAATCACCTCTAGGTTTATCCAAAAATACGGCTGACAATATCTTTGATTCGTTTAACTTCTAATACTTGTTATCCACCCTTATACACCTTTATATTATTTAAGACCAATAGAATTAACTTCTTATCATCTTAAAGATAATCCTTTCATGGATTTATGTCGACTACCTTATGGCATGAGGTAACGTACGTGAATATGCGTTGTAACGCCCTCCCCCCTTAGGAACATTCGCCTTCGAAAATAAGGGTCTATGGGGAGTCCAAAACATCGTGGATTCCAATGGGAATTTATGATCAATTTCCCCCTATAAAATGGTCACTATCCAAATTTGCAAGCACTTAAGCCCAACATATGGCCGGCTACACAAAGCATTATAGATATGTATATCTGTATATCACTATTATGTATTAAGGAAGAGTATTCTCAAGTTATTTCTTACCTCATAGAGCCATTTCACCTTCCAATATATCCTGTGTTACACCAGCATCCTTGTTATCTTCATTCTGGAATAGGTAAGGGTATGTAGACTTCATCTCCTCTTCTACTTCCCATGTCATCTATTCCACATTCTTGTTCCTCCACAATACTTTGATAGAAGCTACATCTTTTTTTCTCAGCTTGTGGACTTGTCCATCTAATATGGCCACTAACACTTCTTCATATAATAGGACCTATGTAACTTGTACACCTTTGATAGGGACGGCTCGAGAAGGGTCTCTAATACATTTCCTCAACATAGATACATGGAATACTGGGTGGAAAAATTCCAATTCGGATGGCAATTCTAACTCATAAGCAACATGGCCAATTCGTCGAAGAATTTTATACGGCCCGATATACCTTGGACTCAACTTACCTTTCTTCTCAAAATGCATAACACCCTTCATTGGTGAGATCCTCAGGAAAACCCAATCACCAACCTCAAACTCCAGATCACGACGTCGGACATCATAATAAGACTTTTCCCTGCTTTGTGCTATCCTCAATCATTCCTGCATCACCTTCTCCTTTTCAATGGCTTGGTGAATCAAATCTGGCCCATAATCTTCAGCTGTGTAAGTTGTCTTAACTGGCAGAAAATGGGCACATTTTGTAAGTCAATCAACTATCACCCAGATGGAGCCAAACTTATGATAAGTGCGAGGTAATCCAATAACGAAGTCCATATTAATCACCCCCCATTTCCAGTTCGGGATCTCTATATTCTGAAGTAATCCACCGGGTTTCTGATGTTCTAACTTTACTTGTTGACAATTAAGACACTAGGCTACAAATTCTGCAATGGAATTATTCATGTTATCCCAGCAATAATGCTCTTTGACATCATGATACATCTTTGTCAAGTCGGGATGGATGGAATATCGAGATTGATGAATCTTATTTATAATCTTCTCTCGCAACCCTGCTACATTAGGCACACATATTCGGCCTACTATCTCAATGCCACATCTCCTCCGATCTCAAAAGCTGTAAGTTTACACTGATGAATGCTCTCTCTCAATCGTATTAAGATAGGATCTTCATATTGTCGTGCTTTTACCTCGGCTACTAAAGATGATTCTGATGTATTCTATACAGTGACACCTTCGTCATCAGAGTCTAACAATATGATTCTCATATTGGCTAGCTGATGAAGCTCTTTAGTCAACCCCCATCTACCTACATCAATATGTACTAAGCTTCCAATTGACTTACGTCTGGGAGCGTCTTCCACCACATTGGCTTTACCGGGATGATACAATATCTCAATGTCATAGACTTTCAGTAATTCAAGCCACCTACGCTGCCTCAAATTCAACTCTTTCTGCTTGGAGATATATTGTAAACATTTGTGATCTGTGTAGATGTCAACATGGACGCCGTATAATTAGTGCCTCCATATCTTCAAAGCATATATTACTGCAGCCAATTCCAAATCATGGGTTGGATAATTCTTTTCATGCTTATTCAATTGTTTTGATGCATAAGCAATCACTTTCCCACGCCGTATCAATACGCACCCCAAACCTATACCTGAGGCATCACAATATTCCATATAACCTTCTATTCCTTCAGGGAGAGTGAGCACTGGTGCAGATGTCAATCGATTCTTCAGCTCCTGAAAACTACGTCCACAAGTGTCAGACCACTAGAACTTGGTAGGTTTCTCTGTTAACTTAGTCAATGGTGCTGATATAGAGGAAAACCCTTCTACAAATCGCCTATAATATCCTGCTAGCCCTTGAAAGCTGCGGACATCTGATGGTGGTTGTAGGTCTCGACCAATTCTTTTACTGCATCGATCTTCTGAGTGTTAACACTAATACCCTCATCAGATATCACATATCCAAGGAATGCTACTGAGTACAACCAAAATTCACATTTGGAGAGCTTAGCATATAACTAACGATCTTGAAGCGTCTCTAATACAATCCGCAAGTGGCCCGTATGTTCCGCCTCTAAACGAGAATACACCAATATGTCATCAATGAATACAATCATGAACGCATCAAGATAGGGCCTGAATACATTATTCATGAGATCCATAAAAGTTGTTGGGGCATTTGTTTGCCCAAATGACACACCAAGAACTCAAAGTGCCCATATCTTGTCGGAAGGCCGTCTTTGGAATATCCTTCTCCTTAACTCTCACTGATGATACCCTGAATGTAAGTCAGTCTTGGAGAAATACATGGCACCCTGGAGTTTGTCGAATAGGTCGTCAATTCTTGGAAGTGGATATTTGTTCTTTATAGTAAACTTATTCAACTGTGGACAGTCGATACACATCCGTAACGACCCGTCTTTCTTTCGCACGAATAGGACTGGAGCACCCTAAGGTGAAGTGCTAGGCCTAATGAAGCACTTATCCGGCAAGTTCTTTAACTGCGCCTTCAACTCTCACAACTCTGTCGGGGCCATTCTGTATGGAGGGATAGATATCGGTTGAGTTTCATGCAACACATCAATGCTAAACTCAATCTCCCTTTCAGGAGAAGGCCTGAGAGTTCATCTAGAAAACCATCTATAAATTCATTGACCACGGGGATTGATTGTAGAGTAGGCAGCTTCGCCTCCGCATCCCTAACGTGAACGAAATGATAAATGTAACCCTTTGAGATCATTTTCCTTTCCTTAAGATAGGAAATAAACCTACCTTTTGGTGTAGCAATGTTCCCCTTCCATTCAATAACAGGTTCACTCGAAAATTGAAACCTAACCATCTTCGTACGATAATCAACATTTGCATAGCATGAGGCCAACCAGTCCATTCCATTATCACATCAAAATCAACCATTTCTAACTCAAATAAATTTGCCGAGGTTTGATATAAATCATCACAGTACAACAACTATATACCCTTCTAGCAATCACAGAATCTCCTATCGGAGTAGATATCGCAAGGGGTTTACTTATCAATTCAGGTTCAATGCCTAACTTATTAGCCACAAAGGGTGTAACATATGATAATGTAGATCCCGAATCAATCAGCGCATATACATAATAAGAAAACATAGACAATATACCTATAAAAACATCTGGAGATGACTCGAGATCGTGTCGACATTTTGAGCACCACTCAAACTCGACACTGCACCTCTACCTCTACCACGACCTATCGACTACTAAAAACCCCATGTCAGAGGTCAAATTGATGAGGAAGAACCAGAGACAGATCAAGTCGGCTGAGACATACCATCGCCTCCCCTGTTAGGACAATCCCGCATCATATGGCCAGGCTGTCCGCATGAATAGCATGCATCAGAACCCCGTCGGCACAGTCCAAAGTGGACCTTGCTGCACTGATCATAACGTGGTGTTGGGGGTCTCATCTGATTAGTATCCTTGCGATGTTTCGAGCAAGATGCCCGCGAACTCTAACTTGGACCAGAATAGGATCGATCATATCGAGGGCTCTGAAACTGTAGAGGATCACTAGCTACAGATGGCGCCGAACTCCTCAAAGGCTGGGGCCTGACAGTGTCTCTGAAGCCATCCGAATACCTTGTGAATATCGCCCTCTTATGCTGGCCTCTATCATGCTCCCTATCTGCCCTCCGCTGCACTTACTATCCCTCTAGGGTCTGGGCATAAGCTTGAATACAGGAAAAATGCATGCCCTTTACCAAGGAGGTTGTCGTGCGCTAATTTATCAGATGTGGTCCCAACTTGTTCACGAACAAATGCACCTTATCACTAATCTCGGCCACCATATGGGGAGCACAGAGAACCGCTAAATCTCGTAGCCTATAAGAATCCAACTCTACTGCCTCTGTATCACTAACATGCATAACCCGCAATGTATAATGAACCTGGTCAATAAAATTCTGGGGATCCTCCTTTGGGGTCCGTTTCGGTAAACACTGGATGGTCTAAATTGAAAAAATCATGAACTCTCATACTAACTGGTTTACCAGCAGCACCTGTATTCTTCCTTTGAGCCTGAGCAGCTACCAAGCTAGTCAATAACTGGAAAGCAGTCCGCATATCCTCATCTGTAGTGCCATAGGAACTAGAGGCGTTGGATGCCTCCTATTATCCTCTGGATGAGATGGAGTAGATGAGGTATGAGACGACATCTCACTTTGAGCCTCACTTTGACACGCTCTGGCTTGGATCTCGTGACTCATACCCTCTCCCGCAGCTGTATCAAGCCGCGTTCTAATTTTTTGCTTCCTAATCGAAGGCATTGCTGAAAAAACAAGGTTAATATTAGATACGAACACTTACAAGTCAAATCTATGCACGATCTAGATTCACGAATAAGGTAACAACCCTAGATTTCATATAACCTCCTGATTATAAATGTGGCGCGCTACACATCCATAATCAAGACTCTACTAGACATGGCTCATTGAGAATCCCTAGGACAGACTTGCTCTGATACCTGTTTGTCACGACCCAAACTGGAGGGCCGTGACTAGCACACGACCATAGTTGCCGAGCACCAAGGTACATTTTATCTAAACTTCCTTATTTTATTTTAGGGCTGATGAGATCAATGTAAATGGTAGACATGGATCATGGAAAACTAACAATAAAATGTGATGGCATGAACCTACATAATATGGGATGACCAGACAATCAAGAAACTATATATATATATATATATATATATATATATATATATATATATATATATACATATATACATATATATATACACACACACACATATATATATATATATATATATGTTACGAGCTACCACGCTATCATGAAAGGCTATATAATAAAACCATCCGACAAGGCATACCAAACTATATATGAGTCGACACCTGTCTATGAGCCTCTATAGGAACATAAGTGCTACAACATAGCAATAACAGGGCCCCGACATACCCGTAATGTCTATAACAAAAATGCATACCAAGATCAAGGCAAGTCTGGTGAAGGGATCTCGCCAATCACCGCTGAACAGGACAACCTACTGTGGTGGGGGAGATGCACCTGCCAGTCTATCAAGACCTACGGCACGACATGCACTTTCCACAAATAAAGTACTGAGTATGTAAGGTAGGGAACAATAAATATGAATAGTAATGTAAGCATGGATAGAGAATATACAAACTGTAACATCTGAGTACCTCTGAGGGCTAATGACATGAAATGCATGATACATATGTATAAATACATAGACATTTAAAACATACGCGTCTATGGGCATCATCATCATCATCATATCATACGCGACCGTAATAGGCTCGGTAAAAACGTATCCAGCCATCATAAGGCTCGACAGATCGTACCCGGCCACGTGGAGCTCGGTAAAACCCAACTGATCAGTAGTTGCACAGTAGGTGCCATACTCAGTCGTCTATAGCGTGACTCGGTAGGGTAAAATAGATACATATCTATAATGCATTCTCGAGTCATGGAATTATGTTTTAAACCTTTAGAAGTAATGTAAGGTATCCTTTGTACACGTTATTAAGACTAACTCTTCACTATGAACCTTATAAGGATCAGGAAGTACCAAAAACATTGATAACATAAGAATAAAAGAAGCAACATTAACATCAATCGTTCCATAAGAGGGGAAACAATGTAAGTACTGCTAGCTTCTAAGAGTTAGAGTATATTAGGAAGCTCGTTCATTATATTATGTATAATCGGAGTCGTGCAAAAGAAGGAAAGGTATAGCCTCAAATACCTTATATATATTGCCCAAATCTCAAGCTATGAAATTTTCACACTCCATAGTCTACAATAAGAGAAACAATACTATCGTTATCATTTAAGCGTCATAACCATTATGTATCGACCACAACCTATTTTATGATAAAACGGACAACACCTCCCCTATATATATGACTTCACACAATTCAAAAAAATCACCAAACAGCCCAACCAACATCAATATTAATCATATTTAGTCTCCCAAAGTAGTCGACCATCCGATAACATTACTACCAAGACTTTCGATATACATTTCACAAGTTCTAGCTTCAATTGCTTAGCCACAACTTGGATAATATTAAATACATATAGAGTAAGAGGTTACTTACCTTTATACTGAAAGAAAAAATCCAATTTGACCTTAAATTTCCATGAAATAACCCTCCAATGCTTCCACAACAACAAGCAAGCAAAACTAGCGATCAATTAGTGTTTTTCAGCACTAGAATCACTTTAAGAGGCTTGAAGTCACCTAGGGTTGACATTAAGAACATGAGGGAGTATTTACCGAACATAAACAATTTAAAACAACCTCCCACACGAGCTTTAACAACACAAAAATGAGCAACAACAAGAAGAATAAGAGACTTACTAGCGCCACGGGATTCCCGACACTTGATTTGTGTTGTTTGCCCTTTGTTTGGGTCTTGAATCTTGATAGAACCTTTAGAGGGTGTTCCCAGGATTCTAAGGTCTGAATATAGTTAAAATAAATGACTAAAAACGGGTTGTAGGCGTCATATATAGGTCCAAATATCTTAAACCACCTTAGTGGGCCCCATAGAGAGGTGTTTGGTGCAGTCTCGCAAAAACGCAAATATTTCTCTACTCCGAGATCGTATCGACTTAAGGTTTAATGAGTTAGAAACTAGACTCATATATATTCAATTTGGAGGTTAGATAAATCCATAATTCTAAGTAAATTGGGAGAAAGGCTTAGTTACATTTGACCTAATGTTAAGGTAAAATTAGGAACCTAAGTTGCGACAACTTTTGTCGACTTTTGTCTCATAACTATTTGAATTCAAGACTTATAATAGGGATATATATGATTAAAATATTTTCAAACACTACCTCTTGAGTGTACTTAGCACCTCTAGGTTTATCCAAAAATACGGTTGACAACATCTTTGATTCGTTTAACTTCTAATACTTGTTATCCACCCGTATACACCTTTATATAATTTAAGACCTATAGAATTAACTTCTTATCATCTTAAAGATAATCCTTTCATGGACTTATGTCAATTACCTTATGGCATGAGCTAACATACGTGAATATGGGTTGTAACAGTATTGCTCCGACTGTCGCCTATGAAAGGCGTGATGCGATTCGGGAAGAAGGGAAAGCTTAGACCTAGGTTCATTGGTCCATTTGAGATTCTCGAGTGTGGGAGAAGTGGCATAAAAACTTTCCCTACCACCTAGCTTGTCAGCTATGCATCCAATTTTTCATGTATCCATGCTTCGGAGGTATCATGGCGATCAAACCTACGTGTTAGAATTCAACACTGTCCAGTTGGACAAGGATCTGTCTTATAAGGAGGATCTAGTGGCTATCCAAGACTGGCATGTTTGACAATTTAGGTCGCAGAGTTTTCCTTCAGTGTGTGTTCAGTGGAGAGGTTTGCCTCCTAAGGCATCGACCTGGGAGTCCGAGTCTGATATGTGAAGCCGTTATCCTCATCTATTTCCCAACTCAGGTACTTCTTTCTTTTGTTAGTTCGAGGACGAACGACTATTTTAAAGGTGGAGAATGTGACGATCCAAAGGTTCATCACTTATTTTTCTCTCTTTTCCACACTTCCGAGGCCTTGAAAACCTCACTTTTAGTCGCCTAAATTTGCATGCACAGTCCGGGCACATAGCCAAAACGTTTACGTGTCAAATTATGTGAAATTTCATAAATTGTGGCTTTAAAATAATAAAAGTTGACTTTGGTCAATATTTTGGGTAAACGGACCCAAACCCGTGATGTGATGGTCCCGGAGAGTCCGTAGGAAAATATAGGACCCGGCCGTGTTTCGGAATCAAAATCTGAGGTTCCGAGCCCGAGAAATAAATTTTTGAAAGAAACTATTTTCTGAAATTTAATATGAAAATTTGAAAAGAAAATGATTTAGAAAATGTTGGTATCGGGCCTGTATTTTGGTTCCGGCACCGGGTACGGGTCTTAATTAGGGTTTAAGCACTTTCAGTGAATTTTGGTCGATATCGGACATCGTTGTTTCGGATCTAAATATCTAAAGTTTGAAGTTTCTGAAGTTAGAATGAAAAATGATGATTTTGAGGTTTGATTCATTGATTTCGATGTTGTTTCGGCGATTTGATCGATTGGTTAAGTTCATAGAATGTTGTTGAGTTAGTATGTGTGTGTTTTAGTTAGGAGCCCTGAGGGCTCGGGAGTCATTTAGAGGCAGTTCGGGGTATTTTTGGCCTTAGGATTATTGTAGAACTGATGTTTTTGGTGTTCAAGTAAGTTGTTCTCTGCAATCGCATTACTCTTCCTGAGACCGCATAGGGTATCTTTAGGTGTTCAAAATTTCTTCTATGCAATCGCATAGACTCCCCCGCGATCGCATAGCTTAGCTCCAGCCCTTCAGAGCGAATGCAGACCTTTGCCCGCGATCGCGTATCAGTTGGTCCAATTCCGGTGAGCCCAACCATCCCTTTTATGCGATCGCAATCCCTGTGATGCGATCGCAGAAGATAGTTTCTGTCTCCTATATGCGATCGCATCCTTTACCCTGCAATCGCATAGACCCAATTCGCCCAGTGATTTAAAATGTCCAAAACAAAACCCATTAAGGGAAATAAACCCATTTACATACGAGCTCTTCTCCTTCACCCTCCATAGACGAATTTTGAAGAGTTCTTTCTCCATAGCTTCATAGGTAGGTGTTCTTATCCTCGTTTTCTCTTAATTTCATCAACTAATCACTAATTTCTAAGCCTAAAAATATGAAAAAAAAGTAGAAATTAGGGGTTTTAGGTAGAGTTAAGTTTTTGAGAATTTTGGGTGATTCAACCTCAATTTGGAATCTAATCTTCAAATAAATTATTTATTGAAGTCGTGGGGTTTTGGGTAATCGGGTTTTGGTTCGAGCCTCGTGTTTAGACCGTGTGGTCCCAAGGTCGAATTTTGATATCTTTGAGATAATGCTAGAAACTTTATATCTAGGCTATGGGATTTTGTATTGAGTCTTTATTGATATTATTGAATTAATTATGCCTAGATATTATTGTTTCGGAGTCGGATTGTAGAGGAAAGGTGATATTTGAGAGTTGATTGCTATTATTTGGACCTAGGTAAGTGTTTGTTCTAACTTTGGATTGAGGGAATAAGATTAGAGTATTATTTGATATTTGCTAATTGTTGAGTACGGTGTTTAGGCATGGTGACGAGTATCGATACACCGGAGTCTAGCATGACTGTGAGTCTTGTTTGTGTTTATATAGATTTGGTGATACCTTTTCCTTGTTAAATTGATAAATGTCATATAATGTGAAGAGTTTGGGAAAGAATCATGATTTGTACATTTTTGGAGCGTTGGCTCAAATGAGAATATGACAAATGAATATAAGTGATCAAAAGAGAAAGTGATGTATTTATTCCCTTGCCGGGATGTGTAGTTATTACTGTTGTTGCTGCCTGTTGATACCCAAATTTTCCCCATGTATTTCTATACTCAAAATACTCCCAAAAGTAGCATCTAGATGAATATATAAGCATCCACAAAGGTCTTGGTATTTTTCTACTTTTTTTAGGTTTTTAAAATCAATTTACGACTTATTTTGCAATATAAATCCAATATTTAGTCCCAAATCGTGTTATTTTAAAAAGTAATCTATTATATTCTCTCATTTACATATAAATATAATTTATATAATTTTTTACAAAATTTTACAAAGCCATTAGGTATTTCTAAATTAAAATTGCATTATCTTGCAATTTTAGCCCATTTCTCGATTTAATTAGTATTTTTATCTTTTTTGGTAATTAAGAGTATTTATTAATCACCAAAGTGGAAATCATTACAAAATTGTAGTCTAGCTATTCTCGAAGCTGACTATCTTAAGGCATCACTCAAAAACTACTCTACAAAATGGGACTACACTGTCTTCATTTTCTATATATGAAGGTGTTTTAGGTATTGTCTAATTCATGGAGTGCCTCTTAGATTACATATATATACTATCTCTCTCAAAATGTTGGAGTTGCGTCTTGCTGTGTTGTTGAACAGCCTGGTATTCCTTTCCATCCATATTGCATAGGTTACCTCTGCAGCTACCATTTTGAAAGTTGTTGCCTTGCTTGTTCTGCCTTTGGCATGGTGCAGTAGCCACTGTAGGTGTTGATCCCAGTCATTTGCTGGACAAAAGGGTTGCTGCATCCATTGCATCACTCTCTTCCATAGGTCTATTGTGGTTGGGCAGTGAGCCAAGAGGTGATCTCTTGTCTCCAGTGGGTGTTGACACAGGGTACAGTTTGTTTCACAAGTCATGCCCCAATTCTGCAGTCTGTCTTTGGTGGGTAGTCTGTTCTGCAGGGCAAGCCAGAAGTGGAATGTGGCTCTTGGTCTAGCACCATTGAGGATAATCAGATTCTTCCATGGCACTCTTGGCAGTTGTTGGAGTTGTGATTGATATAGCTGTTTCACAGTTACAGACTTGTTCTTCCAATGCTGTGCATTCATCAATGTCTCTTTGGATTGGATGAGTTTCCTAACCGTCCAACTGGCCTGGGCAGGGGGTTGGACAGATTCCAAGTTTTTGTCTTTGATGTAGTAGGTTGATATCCATCTGATCCACAGTTTATCTTTCTTGTGTGCAAGGTCCTAACACGCCTTGGCAATGGCTGCCTTGTTCCACAGCTTTAGGTTGATGATGTTCCAGCCACCCACTAACTTTGGGTTACACATTCTGTCCCATGAGATATATGCTTTCTTTGTCACTGTGTTTGTTCCTGACCATATGAAGCTTCTGCAGATTCCCTCTATCATTTTCAGCGGATTAGCAGGGAAGATAAATAACTGTGCCCAGTAAGATTGGATTCCAAATATTACTTCTAGAACTAGTTGGATTCTGCCAGAGTAAGATAGTGTTTTGGTTGTCCAAGATGTAATTCTGGCTGTGATCCTGTCCACCAGGGGTTGCCATTGCATTAGGGTGAGTTTTTTTGTAGACAAGGGAACTCCTAAGTACCTGAATGGCAGCTGGCCATATTCATAACCCAGCATAGCAAGAATCAGATGTTGTGTGGCTTCTGGTACCCCTCCAAAATAGACAGAGCTTTTGTTTAGGTTGGCTTTGAGTCCAGAGGCAGCTAAGAAGTGGGAAAAGCAATTTGTTATGGCTAATACAGAGCTGGTGTCTCCTCTGGTAAAGAGTAGCAGGTCATCCGCAAAACAGAGGTGTGTAATGCCTAGTTTTTTTACATCTGGGTGGAATTTGAAGTCTGGATTGTCTCACAGTGAGTTACGGGATCTGCTGAGATACTCCATGGCCAGTGCAAAGAGGAAGGGGGATATAGGGTCCCCCCTGTCTCAGTCCTCTTGCAGCAGGGAATGGTTTAGTTGCCTCCCCATTTACAAGGATTGACTGTAGATATGCACTCCCTTATCCAGTTTGTGAAGGTACTGGGAAAACCAGTTTGTTCCATTACATGTTGAAGGAACACCCATTCCACAGAGTCATAGGCTTTCTGGAGGTCTATTTTGATCATACATCTGGGAGACACATGTTTCCTATAGTAGCTTTTGATTAGTTCATGAGCAAGTATGATGTTGTCTTGGATCTTCCTGCCTGGTATGAAACCTGCCTGTGCTTCATTGATGATACTAGGCATAACTTTTTGCAGTCTGTTGGCCAGTATTTTGGAGATGATTTTGTACAAGACTGTGCAGCAGGCAATGGGCCTATATTCCTTAACAGTGGTAGGGTTGTGTGTTTTAGGGATGAGGGTGAGAGTGGCACAGTTGATTGGCTTAAACATCTTGGCAGTAGTGAAAAAGTGTTGGATGGCAGTGGTGATTTGACTACCTATGGTGTTCCAGCTCTTCTTGAAGAAGACAGCATTGTATCCATCTATCCCTGGAGCTTTGTCATCCCCTATTGCCTTGAGACTCTTAGTTATTTCCTCCTCTGTTACCTCAGCACATAAGTCCCTCCTTTGTTGTTGTGTCAATCTTGGGCCTTTAGACATGTACATCTTGTTTATTGCTGGTAAGTTGGTAGTTCTGGAGCCCATCAGTTGCTTGTAAAATTTTGTGACTTCTTCTTTGATATCCTCAGGGGAGGTAATTTTAATACCTCTGTCAGTGGTTAATTTTGAAATGTGGTTGTGCTGTGCTCTATCCTTCATTACTGAAGAGAAATATTTAGAGTTGGAGTCTCCCATCTTGATCCATTTGGCTCTTGATTTCTGTTGTAGGATGCTTTCTTCAATTATAATCCACTTTTCCAGTTCAATAGTCAGTTCCTTCTCTCTTTTCTGTAGGCTGTCATTATAGGATTGTTGCATTTGGCCCTGTATTGACTTCAGGCTTTCTTTGCATTGTTCTATTCTTTGTGGTATGGTTTGGAAGTCTTTAGTGTTAAGGTAATTTTGCTGGCTTATTAGAGTCTTGAGTGTAGCCCAGATCTCACTCATATTGTTTGTATTCCCCTGCTGCCATGTTCTATGCACTATCTGCTGGAAGTCAGCATGCTCTGCCCACACACTGAACAATTTGAAGCCTTTCTTGCCTGTCCTGGTATCTGTTGTTTTGGTCAGTGTCATGGGGTTGTGATCTGAGATGAGAGGAAGACCATAGTCAGTAATCACATGGTTCCATTTGGTCCTCTATTCATAATTGCCAAAGACTCTATCTAATCTGTTGCATACCCTGTTATCCCCAGTTTGTTTGTTTGTCCAAGTATAGTAGTCCCCTTTCCAGGGTAGTTTAGATAGGTTAGCTTGTTGGATGCATTGGTTGAACTCCTGGATTTCTGGTAGTCTAACCAGTTTGGAGGATTGTCTATCATTGTGACTGAGCATTGCATTGAAATCACCTGCCACTACCCAGGGTTCTTGCATAGATATAGACAGTGTGTGTAAACTTTCCCATAGTTTTTTCCTCTGGTCCTGCCCATTGAAACCATATACTACTGTTAAGAAGCATGAGAAATCCCTCATCTTACTGGTTACTTTGCTGTGAATGAGCTGGCTTTCCTCCATTATGCTGGTCACAGTGAACACCTGTGGATTCCAGATGATCCATATTCATCCTCTTTCTGCTGAGAGATAGTTAGTACTGATTTCCCATCCAGGTGCTAGTAGGTTGACAATTCTGCTAGCATGTGGTTGTTTTACTTTGGTTTCTACTAGTCCTACTAGGCTTATATTGTTTTGTCTAATATAGTCCCTAACTAATTTCTGTTTGTACTTTTTATTTACACCCCTTATATTCAGATTAGCCACTTCATCAGACTGATTTTGATCCACCTCCCTCCCTTGGAGGGTCTCTTACCATTGCTTCAAACCTGTTACTAACTGGTATGGGAGATAAAGGGGGAAATTGGAAATTGTAAGTGCCGGACTCTAAATTTGTTTACCTTTATCTCTGCTCTCTCCATTGGTCACTTTTCCACTTGTCTCAATCGCATCCTGTCCCTCCTTGTTTGGGGTTTGTAGTGGTAGTGTCATTTTTTGGCCTTGGATTTTGGTTTGCCATTCTTGAACTGGCTTTGGTTTCCAGACTTGTGTTGGATGTTTAGGTGCTGTACTTGGCTGGACTGCACAATTATGTCCAATGGTTTGACATTTCTCGCAGTAAGCTGGCTTCCATTCGTATAATACCTCTTGTAAGGATTTCCTCCCAGTCGGGTCCATTACCCAAATCTCATTCGGCAATGACTTAGTAACAGTTACCTCAATAAGCATTCTGGCATAAGATATTCTTGTCTGCTTTGTAGTGCACTCATCTGCAAAAATAGGTTTGCCCAAAACACTTGCTATTCTGCTAAGGGATCTAATCCCCCAGCATACCATTGGGAGGCGTGGAAATTTCACCCATAAAGGTATTTCTGTAGGAAATTCCTCGGTGAAGTCGAAGTCTGGAGTCCATTGTTTGAGGATCATTGGTTTGTTGCCTAAACTGTAGGGACCTGCACACAGGACCTCCTTAGCATCAGCTACCTCACGGAATTTGGCGATGTAGTAACGTTGGTCATGATAGAAGAGTTCTGGTTCTGGTGCATGAGACCACTGATGGTTGATGAATCTTTTCATCGCATTGAATCTCGGGCTGTCTCCAATAAAATATACCACTAGTGCTCGTCTCCATTTTGCTTCCTCTTCTTCCACTTCCGACTTTTCCAGTTGGACAACAGTTTGATCATCCACAATCTGTGGCGGTATATAGTCAAGGGCCATTCCGTGGGTCGCACATCGACTATTTTGGAAAAGGGATGTCCAGCTTTTCTTCGCATCTTTCTTTGGTTGTTCCGCCGGTACTGTTTCTGGTTGCAAGTCAGTTGTGGGTGCTGGGGGTGGTTCCACAGTGTTTGTCTGGACTTCATTCTCTGCTTGCTTCATTGTTACGTTGTCGCTCTCTGGCTCTTTTTTAAAAGCCTCCTCTTGTACTGTCACCGGTGGAGTGTCAGTGGAAATTAGGGTTTCGGCATTAGGGCTCTGTGTTTCCGTCTGTCGATTTTTCTCCGAGATGAGTTGGTTGAGCTTGTCGAAACTGTCGATTTGGGTTGTTCGCGGTCTACCTCTGCCTCGACCACCGCCCCTTGCCATAGATTCTGAGCTCGGCGACGTTTGCTAACGTGCGCCGAAGAAAGGCTAGGGCTGTGATTTTTTCCTTGTTTTTTTAAAACGTTATCTTCCTGATACTTTTTATTGCAAAACCGTTCCTAATACTTTTTAACTAATACCTAGATACATTTTATTAACTCAATATTTTTATTGGATTTTTATAAGGTTGTTTCTATTTTTTTAGTAGAATTAAAATGGGAGAAAAGGCTATTTAAATGGTAGCCTTTTTTTTCAATTCTAACCCAAATTAACCCCCCCAATTACCTGAACCAATCTCAAAATTACCTGACCCAAACCCACATAACCCGCCCCAGTTCCCCGCTGTTGATCACTCGAGTCAACGGCCCACATTTCACTTACCAAAATTAAATCCCAAATAATCCCAAAACCCTAATCAGTTTACCAAACCAGCTGCCTTTGAACCCTAAATGCTCTCTAGCCCCTCTGAACCCTTATCATCTCCGACTCTATTTCACCGGCGTTCATGGCCGTTTAAGCCCTAAGACGTCTTTATTCGTTCACTCCTCACCTTTCCTGGTTCCTGGGTTCGAAGATCGGAACCTTACCTCAAAGTTGATTGGACCAGAGGTCCTCCGATGTGATCCCTACATCCGTGTACGGCCTTTCTCCGGTAAGCCTTAAGGCCCTGGGTCATTTGCGACTCCGACGAGTCCATTCCAGGCTTTTCTCGATACTTCGATACCTTTCTCTGAAAACCCTAATTTCTCTAGGTTCTTCTCTGTGTTCACTTTTACGATCCTCTCTGGGTCCTAAGTTATATTCTAATGATTTTAAAGTATTTCTCGCCTCTCCTTCGCCTATTATTGTTTTCAAACTGTTCATCTTTTTAAACTTAGGGTTTTCCATGACTTCTCTGATTTCTTTGATTGTGTTATTTTATTTGCTACTGTGTGTTCTTCTCTGAGCAACCCTTAAATTGGAAAATTGACTTTGTACAGTTGTTTGATTCTCTAATTGAAGTCTGTTTTCTTACTAAGTTCGAATAAGCTAGTATCTCGATTCCTTGATTTTCTACGTAATTAGCCTGCCTTAGATGTTTACCCGTGTGATTTTAGAAACTTCTTACACATATTTGCTCTGTATTATATGATTAGTACTCGATTTTCTTTCCAAAATTAGGCTAAAGTTTATTTACCTCCAGCCGGTTCCTTAATTAAAGGGAGCCTTCTCCTTAATTGTTTATGATTGTTACTGTTGAATATTTTCTTGCCTTAAGTGTTGCACCTCTTTCAAACTATAAAAGCCTTCACCTTTTCTCACTTAACAGACACGGATATACGACTACTCTCTAAATCTCTCACTAGAAACTCTCTTCTCTTCTATATTCTTCTCTGTTACTTGCTCTCTTTGCTAAGAATTAGCCGGCTGAAAGCCAAGGCTAACTATAAGGATCTATACTTGCTTTGTTATTCAAGTTGCAACTGGTAGGCTCCTAATTTTACATCATCAACCTCCAACTAGTTGTTTACTTAACCAGGTTCCTTGTTTGTTTATGCTTTTAGTTTAAGGTCAGCATGTTTAACCCCTTTCCCTTCCCCTAGTCTGTTTGTGTATTCCAGTTTAAGCTTTAGCATGTTTAATCCCCTTCCCCTTTCCCTTGTCTGTTCTGTTTAAGTTCAGCATGTTTAATCCCCTTCCCCATTTCCCTTGTCTGTTTGTGTATTTCAGTTGCGGCATGTTTTATTCTCCCTTTTCCCTTGTTTGTTTATATTTTAGTTTTCAGTTCAGCATGCTCAGCCCCTTGTGTTTTCTGTTTAATTGTTCATTATTATGGTTTAAGTTCTTCTACACCCATTTCCCCCTGAATCCCTTTAATTTAGTCTTGTTCTCTAGGGAATACTTATGTGATTCCCCTTTCCCTGATCCCTGTTTGAATGTGGGTGTGTTCTGGATTAGGGTGGCATCTCATTGCCTCTCCTAGTTAAGAACTAAGGTTTTTAACAACCTATACTCAAAGTAATCTCATTCCCTACCCCCACATTATGTGTTTGAGCCTTGACAAAGTCCTGTTGGTGTCATAATCACCATACATGCCCTAGTCTGACTTGTTTACTAGTTTTCTCTTGCTTGTTAACCTTTGTAAGTGGTTAGGGGTGTGCCAGCCTCACTCCATAGGCTAGGTATGACCACCTCCTACATTGGTCTTCCTCTAATTCCTCACTTTTACACTTATTCTTAGTTGTTCAAGTTCTACCCCCCTCTAGTAAGCCATGTATAGGGACCTTGGAGTCTCCTCTGAACTTGGATGCCTTAGGACTGGTAATTCCACACTTGCACTATTCTGATTAACTAGAGTGTAGGCATTGCCTACGTTTCTTTGAAATCCTTTGGAAGTTTGATACACTCTAAAGAGAAAACCTCGGA
Organism: Nicotiana benthamiana; assembly: GCA_034376525.1. Classification (NCBI taxonomy): domain Eukaryota; kingdom Viridiplantae; phylum Streptophyta; class Magnoliopsida; order Solanales; family Solanaceae; genus Nicotiana; species Nicotiana benthamiana. The sequence continues at coordinate 141,522,071 of CM067330.1, read as the reverse complement.
CTTGGGAGCCCGGATTTGGTAAAAGGCATATGTTGGACATTAAAGTTTCTTCGAGACTCCTCGGGCCTGTTGTAGTTATTTATATATTCAGCTTTTTTATTCCTTTAATGTTTTTCTGTTCAGTTTTGTAATAATTTGTAGTAAAGGAACTTGGGGATATAGTACTAGGGATATGGGAAAGGTTTACATTCGTGCATCAATTAGATGCCATGTATATAAGGGTTTACTTTCTTGCATCCATATAGATATCATGTCTATAGGATTTCATTATTGCACAATCTCATGTAGATACCATGTCTGTAAGGCTTTTTGTTACTGCATCAATTTTATGATAGAAATTATGTCTATAGGTTTGCATTCTTACAGCCTCATATAGAAACCATGCTTATAGGTTTGCATTCCATAACCTCACCTAGAAAATATGCCTATAGGAACTATATAAACACTAGGCAAAACAGTGGGTCGTCCAAACTTATAAAAAAACAGTAACAAAAAGGATCAGTGTGCATGTTATAAAGGTCCAGATCGCCCAGTGCTTAAGAACGTTTCAGTCCAACTTGTCTTGAATCTAATTACTTTCAAATTGGGCCCAGGTCTGCCCCTTTCATAATACTCTGAACCTGTAAACGTTTTTTAAATGTTGAATCTGTGGTTTCAAACGTTTTTCCTGCCTATGTTTAAAGTTTTAAGGTTTTTAAAACTTTTCTCTGGTTCAAAAAGTGCGGCAGACTTGTAAGCCTTTTCTAAACTTGTCTGCAACTTTAAATCTCTTTTAATAGACTCTTGTCTGAAACTAACGTTTTTCTCCTGATTTTCTAAATCCTGTCAATTCCTGAAACGGGACCAAGGAGCTCGAAGCGGATTTTCTATCCAACTCTTATGTGTTAAACTAATCTGCCTGCTCTTTTAGCCTCTTTTAAAGACCAAATCAGTATTTGAAGTCGTGCTAAACTAGTCGTTGTTATGTTACGGAGTTTATTTGAGCCTTTAATTGTCCTATTTTCATACCACTTATATGCTACGTGTTTTAACTGCCGTTCTAGTATTTTTACCTTTGAAACTCCATATATATCTTATCTCTCTCGCCCCCTTCTTAGTATTAGATGTCCTAATGCCCCTGGACTAACTGGTTGGGACGGGTATTAGCATGCAATAAGTAAACTCTACCAACGCATTTAAATACCTTAACGGGGTGGGAAGGGTAGAATATGGAGATGATGACCGGTACGCTAATACCATATGCGACCCCTCTTTGAGGAGTGTGTGCGGGGTATTGTACCGATGTGATCCATATTATAGTTAAACCTAGGACCCTTCTCTCTTTTGTTTGCTTTATTTAAATGTTCTCCTATAGTAATGCTTTTCCAAACCAATCCTCCCTTTTTATTTTAAACTTATGTCCTTCCTTATTCTTTAAAGCTTTCAAGTTGTGTGAATGCTATATATGTGAACCTTATTTGTTTAATTTATTCATCTCTTTATAAAGTCACAATTAACACGGCCGGGAACCACACTAGTAGATGTTGAGGGGTGCCTAACACCTTCCCCTCGAGATAATCTCAAGCCCTTACCCGAACTCTGGTTTTCTTTCAAAATACTCCTCCCGTCTCTAAACGTGTCCTAATGCACTATAATCACTAGGTGGCGACTCTTCAAACTCCATAACCCAACTCCCAAACGGGAATGAGAGTTATTTTCCTCATAATGTCGTAAAACCCAATTTTGCTTTTTGAAAAACAGGGAGTCGACAGCATGGCGACTCTGCTGGGGAATCTATTTAAGGCTTTTACCACTACGTGCTTCGTAACTTTATTGCTTTCTTTACTACCTTTACTTATTGCTTTAATCATTTCTTCACGTTTCCTAACTTGTTTCTTCATGTCTTCTTTTTTTTTCTTTGCAACTGTTTACTGCTTTACTGCCTTTATTTTATTTTATTCCGTTTTGAATTCTAAGCATCTAATGTAATCATTATCTTATGAACGTAAAAATATATGTATTTATTTTATTGTTGTAATTGCATCTTTCAACATCATTTTCCACTCGTGCCAAACAAATACTGTAGCAACGCTTATAATGAGTGGTTGCGCTCTTCCAATATTTATAAACCCCTTAAATTTGGCATAGTCATATTTGCGGTAAAACCAGTCGATCAACAGTGTAGTCGGCGGTTCCGTGGCTTTCCCTCTTGAGTTGTCCGCTCAAGGGTACCTTGTCTAGCACTTCAAAAGTAGAAACCTTACTCTATTTAACTGTTCACGCATCATGGTCAAACTAGCCGAGCCAGTTATGTTGTCCGCATAATGACTCATTAAGATAGCCTAAACAAAAAGTCCATCGGATTTCCTCGAAACCCAAACGGACATTCACGTTATGTGCATTGATTTGGAGAACTAAATACCTTTTGCTAATTATTGACTTAAATAGTCGAGTCCGGTGGGGTTAAGGTCCTACCACTCTATTTTGCAGGAAATGAGGCATGAGGTCCCCAGATTCGGTATGGTATCAAACATTCACCCAAAGTTACTAAGCTGGTGGGAGGATCTGTATGGTAGTGATCAGGTTCTTGTCCACAAGCACATAGGAAATCTTCCTTCACTCCTAGAATTTAGGCCAGATAACAAGATTGTGGAAGCTGCTACTATGTGTTGGGATAGTGAACGGTCTGTCTTCCGCTTTGGGGGTATTGAAATGACACCGCTGTTAGAAGAAATTGGGGTCTAGCTGGAATTCCCCTGGATAGCCCGAGGCTGCTTATGCCAGAAAACCGCAAAGGTAGAGGGTTTCTGAAAATGATGGGGCTCAAGAAGAATCATAAGCTGACCAGTCTGAAAGATTTCTACATATCTTTCGACTTCATGTATGGAAGGTTCGGACATAGAAAATCCTACCGCACTCACATGGATGAGTTCGCCCTCACCTCTTTGGGGCACATGCATAGGAGATCCTTTGTATTCATGTTCTGTTTCCTGGGCATGATAGTCTTTCCAATGAAGAAGGCTAGAATCCACACGAGACTAACCATGGTAACCAAAGCCATAATGGAGGGTATCGACGGGCAGACATTCAGCATAGAACCCATGATCCTCGCCGAACTCTACCGAGCCTTAGAGAAATGTCAAAAAGGGGCACAACACTTTGAAGGGTGCAATTTTCTACTACAACTCTGGCTCATTGAACATCTTTAGAAGGGAGATTATAGACAAAAGATCATACGACGAGATTGGGATGACCATATCGCTTTCCATCATCCAAAGCGAATGCACTTCATGGCAGATATTTTTGCTCTCCCGGAAAACGCCAGTGGATGGGTAGAACTATTGGAGAATCTAAAAGAAGAGCAGGTACAATGTATGTACGAATGGTTCCCAACTGGTGATTTTATCATTCGGTCTAGGGATGCGCCATTCCTTGTACTCATCGGCTTAAGAGGAACTTACCCTTATGTCCCTCTCCGAGTCATGAAGCAAGCGAGAAAAAAGCAGATTATACCAAGGGTAGAAAAGATGAGTCACTACATGGATGACTTCTAAGATGGCGATAGTCCACACAGGGGTCGGGCTCAGCATATGTGGCATTCAAAACTCTTTTTGGAATAGGAATCTATGGAACCATACAGGTATCAGGCAGGGCATACGCCGCTTTATCCGGGATGGCTAGAAGACGATCTATTGGCTTGGGAAAAATATGTTTCGTCCATGGTCACAGGGGTATTAATGAGAAGACTGCAACAAAGGTCAAGTATAATCAGCTATGCAAACGGATGCGAGAAGGGGAAAGTGAACATCGGTAAATACTAGAGGCCCAAGAGAAGATAATCAATGAGTGGAAAGACATGGCTATCCGCGCAAACAGCCGTTTAGGGTACTTGGAACGGGGTCTAGTGGAGCTGGAAGGCAAGTTTCTGAAAAGGATCAACGATTGTCAGGAAGCTGAGGGTAACAAAGGTGGGCACTTGGGTCGGGCTTACTTGTTGTTGGGACTGTGAGCTGATGAAACTGTACGAGGGAGGCAAAGATACCGAATCTGGGGAAGGTCCTTCTGGGACCAAGTAGTTAGGATTTTTATTGCTTCCTTGATGTAATAAGGCCACTGGCCATTAGTGACAATTTCTCTTTATTTCAGTTTGTTTTGGCTCGTTCTATTTTCTATCGATAAAATGAGGCACTTGGTGTTATAAGTTCTCTAAATCATATCTGTCTCTAGGCCTACCTCAGGCACAATGAGGCACCCAAATAGGAAACGACTCATATTCTTGCAACAACGTGTTTAAATACCGCAATGTTTAAATTCTCAGAATCTGCACTAACGTTTTGCCTTTTTGTTTTTCTTTTATTTTTATTCCCCTCTCCAAAGGTTAGTTCGTGCATTCTGGCACCATCAGCATACTCAACAATATCTAAGGGTCCTCCTCCTCCTCCTTTGAGTCCCCCCAGAAACAGGAACAAAGGAAAGATGGGAGATAATGAAGCAAGAAAGGAAATTGAAGGAACTTCCCAAGGTACCCCGATCACCAAAGAGTGCTCCTCATTTGAAGCAAACTTTGCTAAGGTTCCGAGAGGAACTAGACCAGGCCCGGAGTTTGGCAAGTTTGTCCATCTCCCTTGCTGCTGCAGATATCAACAATCAGGTCCTTGCACCTCCGCAAAATACCCCAACCCAAGCTTGCAACAGTGTTCCACCGCTCATCCCTAATACCCAAAATGCTCCAATCCACTAAGATACCCCTATCATGGTGGATATTGTGTCGTACTATACACAGCCTATATCAGATGTGTCAGAATCAGACTCACTCATTCAGAACTTGGCTGCTGAATTCAAGAAACTCACTAGTAGGGATCAAGGCGTGGAAGGTGATAAGGTTGTGGAGAATCTGAATTATGAAGACTTTTGTGTTCAACCAGATGTCGAACTCCCAGAGGGGTACAAACCTCCTAAGTTTGAAATGTTTGATGGTACAGGTGATCCCAGGGTTCACCTCAGGATGTATTGTGACAAGTTGGTAGAAGTTGGTAGATATGAAAAGATCCGCATGAAGCTATTCATGAGGAGCCTGAAAGGTGATGCTTTATCCTGGTGTATCAGCCAGGATTCGAAGAAGTGGACAAGCTGGGTGAACATGGCATCCGATTTTTTGGATTGTTTCAGATTCAACACTAAGAATGCGCTAGACGTATTCTATATCCAGAATTTGAAGAAAAAGCCTAATGAAACCTTTTGCGAGTATGCTAATCGTTGTAGGTCGCAAGCTTCCAAGGTCAGACCAGCTTTAGAAGAAGATCAAATGAACAGGTGTATCGTCCGTGCTCAGGATCCATAGTACTACGAGAGATTAATGCTGATAGAGGGGCAGAAGTTCTCTGATATCATCAAACTGGAGAAAGAATCGAAGAGGGCATCAAAAATGGTATGGATACTAACATTGAGGCACTGCAGGCCACCGACAAAGCCATACAATCTGGTGGTACATCGAAGAAAAAGGACGTAAACTACGTAATGGCTGAGCAGAGAAACCACTCTCCCATGAAATACCAACCCTACCCTCCAACTCCACTCACATACCAACCCTCTCTAAAATACCAGGCACCTTCACCTACCTATCAAAATCCACATCCCGTCTACCAAATATCTCAATCACCAACATATCAGCCCACCTCGCTAGGTGTTTCCAACCCGCACCCGTATACCAAGCTTACAACTCCCACCCTCCTCACCATCCATCACCACCTACCCGCCAAAAGTTCCCACAACCAAGACCAAATTTTGACTGCAAACCGCCCAGAAATTACATCGCTATTTCTGAACCCATTGACCAACTGTATGAGAATCTCAAAGCCGCTGGATATGTTACACCCACCCAGCCATAACCCCCGAAAACCCTTCCCAATGGATCAACCCAAATAAAACCTACGCATACCATTCGGGGATGAAGGGCCATACCATCGACTAGTGTCGTTCGTTCAAAAACAAAATTCAGACCTTAATTGATTACAAGGTCATTGTAGCTAAAGCGCCTACCCTCAATGTTCGCAACAACCCTCTACTAGACCATAAATTTGGGGCATCCACATGATTGAGGTTGAAGAAGACTGGGACCCCGAAGGGTCAATCAATTTGATATCTAAAGGAGATGAGCCCAAGAATCTGGCGGTCACTCTTAATCCTATTGTTGTCCAAATCCAGCCATCTGAGGGCAACGTGGTGAATATATATGTACCATTTGAGTTCGAGCAACCCCCTGCAAAAGTGCCAAAACCAAATGAGGTGGAGTTCGGGATTCCAAAGGCGCCCCCACCGATTGAAGTTGCTATATTGCCTCCAAGGGTGCCCATTCCGGGCACCATGTCAGACATAACCCCATTTCAGTCAAATGCCATACCCCGGGACTACACAGCCAAGGCGAGAAGGAAGGGAAAATCACGCACGGGTGAAGCAATCGTCGCGCAAGGTATGACTAGAGCAGGCAGGGTGTACACACCAGAGCACCTAGCTGAGTCCAGCAAGCAGGCCTCTGGACGTCCCATTGAAACTTGACCTGATGATCTCTGGAGGAAGATACAGGCAAAAGAATATTAGTTGTTGAACAGCTAAACAAGACTCCGACACAAATTTCCATCTTGGCATTGCAGTAGAGTTCCGAGGCACATAAAAACACCTTGATGAAGATATTAAGCGAGGCTGATGTCCCGAGCAACATAACAGGAGGAGACATGTCGAACATGATAAGGTAGGTATTGGAAAGTCACAAAATTACTTTCCACGAGGATAAATTGCCACCCGAAGGGCTTGGCCATAACAAAGCACTACACATCACTGTGCAATGTGAAGATCATTTTATCACCAGCATCTTAATCGACGAAGGTTCTAGCCTCAACATTTTCCCATTGATCACCCTCAAGAAGTTGGGCAAATGATTGCATGAGATAAAAGATGGGGCTATAAACGTTAAGGCTTTTGATGGATCTCAGAGGTCCACACTCGGGGAGATTAGCCTGTGTTTGCAAATGGTCCCCACTTGGTTTGATGTTGATTTACAAGTCATCGACGTACCAGTATCTTACAACTTATTGCTGGAACGACCCTTGATACACGCCGTTGGGGCTGTGGCGTCAACCTTGCATCAGGCCGTGAAGTTCGAGTGGAACAATCAGGAACTGATCATCCATGGTGACGGTAGCAACCCCATATACAATCGACAGACCATTCTGATGATCGGAGGCAGAAGAAGAATTGGCGGAGAAACATATCATCATATTGAGTGAATCAACGCATTAGACAAGGACAACTGGTGGAGTAACAAGGTTGAGAGCATTCTTAATTAGAGTGGGTATGAACCAGGGAAAGGACTTGGTAAGAATCTTCAGGGCATCACCAAACCTATCTAGTTGAAGAAGCACGGTACTACCTTCGGACTAGGGTACGAATACACTTGGCAGGAATTCAAAAATTGGTCACCACTATGGAGCGGCCCATATTACCCATTGGAATACCCCATACCACAGTTGGAGCAGACATTTCAACCAGCCTACACTCTCTACAGGTCAGAAAAAGACGAGGCTCTTGCGGCAATGAAGAACCTATTTTTGGAGGAGGATATGGACTGTTGTGTGACTTTTGAAGAGGAAGAGGAGGAAGGCCCTTCCATTTAGGCTGTAAACCGAGGGGATCACCTCGCCAATTGGTCAATCAGGACCACCATCGCCCGGAAATCTTCGGGGTAGCAAGGTTGAATAAGCATCATGCATCTTTGTTTTAGTTGTTCCTTTACTTCCCGCATTGTCTTTACTTTCCAAAGATCTCTAATGTTTTGAAACTTTATGAATTTAATCAAAATCATTTTTCATTTATCAAATATCTCGCTATTCATAACTTTTCTCTGCTATTTACTTTATTTTCTACACAGCATTACTATTACGTATCTTGATGATGAACCGAGAACTGTAACTTGCAACGAGGCTACGCAACAAACGCACATAGACTCAGAGGAAGATGATATACCATAAGAGGTTGTCAGAGAGGTCAAGAATTTTGAGAATAGACCTAAGTCCAACTTGGATGAAACCGAGGTCGTCAATTTGTGAGATACAGAGAATGTCAAAGAAACGCACATCAGTGTGCACTTATCACAGATAGAAAAAGAGGAACATACAGAGTTCATAAAGGAATATGAGGATATATTTTCATGCTCTTATGACGATATGACTGGTCTCAGCACATCTATCTTCACTAACAAGTTACCGACAGATGCTGCATGTCCACCGGTAAAACAGAAGCTCAGAATATTCAACCCAGATATGAGTTTAAAAATCAAAGAGGAGGTCACCAAGCAGGTCAAAGCCAAAGTTCTTCAAGTGGTAGAGTACCCGACCTGGTTAGCTAACATCGTGCCAAAGAAGTATGGGAAAGTCAGAGTCTGTGTCGACTACTGTGATCTCAACCGGGCCAGTCCCAAAGACGATGTCCCCTTGCCAAACATACACATTCTGATTGACAACTTCGCCAAGCATAAGTTGCAGTCATTTGTCGATTGCTTTGTGGGGTACCATCATATATGTATGGATAAAGAAGATGTAGAGAAAATGGTGTTTATCACTCATTGGGGAATGTATTGCTACATAATGATGTCATTCGTATTGAAGAATGCGGGAGCTACTTATATGAGGGCCATGACTACCCTCTTTTATGATATGATACATAAGGAGATTGAGGTATATGTGGATGACATCATCATTAAGTCCAGGAAGGCTGCAGATCACATAGAGGACCTCCGAAAATTTTTCAACAGACTAAGAAGGTATAACTTGAAACTGAATCCCTCCAAGTGTGCATTTGGGGTCCCTGCGGGAAAGTTCTTGGGTTTCATCATGAGCCGCCGAGAAATAGAGATGGATCCGTCAAAAGTCAAATCTATTCAAGAGTTGCCACCGTCGAAGAGCAAGAAAGAGGTAATGAGTTTCCTGGGGAGACTCAACTATATCAGCCGGTTCATAGCTCAGTCGACCGTCATCTGCGAACCTATCTTCAAGATGTTGAAGAAGGATGCCGCCACCAAATGGATTGATGAATGTCAAAAGGCTTTTGACAGGATCAAGGAATACTTGTTTACGCCTCCAGTCCTGGTTCTGCCTGAACCTGGAAGGCCTTTATTGCTCTATCTCACAGTTTTGGAGGGAGCATTCGGTTGTGTCTTGGGACAAAATGATGAGATAGGGAGAAATGAGCAAGCTATTTACTACCTCAGCAAGAAATTTACCCTGTACGAGACACGGTATTCCTTACTAGAAGGCACTTGTTGTGCTTTGACCTGGGTAGCTCGAAAATTGAGGCATTATTTCTGCGTTTAAACTACCTACCTTATATCAAGGATGGATTCACTAAAATATATTTTTCAGAAGCCCATTCCCAATGGCAAGCTCGCCAACTGGCAATTTTGTTGAGTGAATTCGACATTGTCTATGTAACCCAAAAGGCAGTTAAAGGATAGGCTTTGGAAGATCATCTCGCAAAAAATCTTGTAGGAGGGGGGAGTATGAACCATTGAAGACGTATTTTCCCGATGAGGAAGTAGCGTTCATAGGAGAGGATATTGCAGAATCCTATGACGGTTGGAGAATGTTTTTCGACAGAGCCGTACATTTTAAAGGAGTTGGCATCGGAGCGGTTTTGGTATCAGAAACCGGTCAATATTACTCGGTAACCGCCAAGCTCAGGTTTCCGTGCACCAATAATATGGCCGAGTACGAAGTTTGCATCCTGGGGATTAAAATGGACATTGACATGAAAATTCAGGAGCTGCTAGTGATCGGAGATTCAGACCTACTCATACACCAGGTTCGAGAAGAATGGGCAACCAAGAATTCCAAGATACTCCCTTATCTGCACCACATACAAGAGTTGAGAAAGAGGTTCAGAAAAAACGAAATTCCAACATGTTCCAAGAATATAGAATGAGTTCGCAGATGCACTTGCCACTTTATCATCCATGATTCAGCATCCGGATACAAACTTCATCGACCCTATCTAGGTTAAGATTTATGATCAACCGGCATATTGTGCACATGTTGAGGAAAAAGCCGACAGAAAACCCTGGTTCCACGACATCAAAGAGTACCTGATAATAGGAGAATATCCAGAGCTTGCTAATGTTACCCAGAAGCGCACGCTTCAGAGATAATCCAACAATTTCTTTCACAGCGGAGGAATCCTGTATAGGAGGACCCCCGATTTGGGACTATTGAGGTGTGTCGATGCGACAGAAGCAACCAACTTATTGGAGTAAGTACACTCAGGGACTTGTGGGCCGCACATGAACGGTTTTGTTTTAGCAAAGAATATACTCCGAATAGGATATATTTGGATGACTATGGAGACGGACTGCATTCAGTATGTCCGAAAGTGTCACCTCTGTCAGATACATGCGGATATAATAAAGGTACCTCCGAATGAGCTCAATGCAAAGAGCTCATCGTGGCCATTCGCCGCCTGGGTAATGGATGTTATTGGACCAATCGAGCCTGACGCATCAAACGGACACAGGTTCATCTTAGTAGAAATCGATTACTTTACTAAATGGGTTGAAACAGCATCATACAAAGCAGTAGCCAAGAAAGCCGTGGCAGACTTTGTCCGAGACCATATTGTCTGTCGATTCGGGATTCCAGAGTCAATCATCACTGATAATGGTTCCAATCTCAACAGCGACTTGATGAAAGCGATGTGTGAAACTTTCAAGATCAGGCACAGAAATTCTACAACTTATAGACCTCTGATAAATAGAGATGTGGAAGCACCCAAAAAGAACATCAAGAAAATACTAAGGAAAATGATCGAAAGGCATAAGCAGTGGCAAGAGAAGTTGTCATTCGCTTTATTGGTTTATCGTACTACAGTTCGCACATCAATCGGGGCAACTCCCTACATGTTGGTTTACGGTACAGAGGCTGTCATTCCTGCTGAGGTAGAAATTCTGTCCTTGAGAATCATACAAGAAGTTGAGCTAGATGACGCATGATGGGTCAAGGGTCGCTACGAGCAGTTAGCCCTTATAGATGGAAAGAGAATGAACATTGTCTGTCACAGTCAATTATATCAGAACAGAATGTTCAGAGCCTTCAACAAGAGAGTTTGACCAAGGAAGTTTACACCAGGGCAGCTGGTGCTGAAGAAGATATTTCGACATCAAGATAAAGCCAAAGGGAAATTCTCTCCTAACTGGCAGGGTCCGTATATGGTTCACCGGGTACTAACTGGAGGAGCCCTTATTCTTTCAGAAATGGATGGAGAAGTTTGGCCAAAACCGATCAACTCAGATGCAGTGAAGAGATACTACATTTAATCAGTATTCTTTTTCTTTACAGTGTAATTTGAACTACGCCTGACCTGATTCCCGTTTAAGAGGAGATACGTAGGCAACCCTATGGGTTCGTTCACATCTTTAATAAAAGTCCATTCCTCCCCCCCCCCCACACACACTTGGAACTAGGCCAAAATTTTAAGGAGGACCCTTAAAATCCCGAAGTCAGTTTGTGAGTTTTTGCAGCAGCATCAACCCAGTAAACTGGGGCAGAATTTTGGGGAGGACCCTCAAAATTCTGGAGCCAGTAAGGTTGCCTTATCTTGAACCCCGTTGTAGTTGTCAGTTCATCATAAAACAAAATTATTCTTTTCGTTACATATATATACATTTGCATCGTGTTTGCCAAATCTTTTGCATAAAATCATTCAGATCAATATCGTTCAGCAACGCTACCCCAAATGGCACAAATAGGCGACGCATGTGCTTTACAAAACTGAAGTTCCCGAAACCACTACTTACCTCACAAAGGTTTACTTTCTACCTTTAACACTTCCCCAGCAGTCATGATATCACAATCATCTACCAGCTAAGAAAATAACCACCGTCCTCTCCTTTATATTTTTGCATTCTGCATAAGGCTATTTCTCTGCCTTCCGAGGTTAAGCTCTACCTCCATCCTGCATAAGGCTATTCTCTGCCTTCCAAGGTTAAGCCCTAACTCCATCCTGCATAAGGCAATCTTCTGCCTTTCGAGACTAAGCTCTGTCTCCATCATGCATTTTGCATAAGGCTATTCTCTACCTTCCGGGGTTAAGCTCTACCTCCGTCCTGCATAGGGATATCTTCTGCCTTTCGAGACTAAGCTCCGTCTCCATCTTGCATTTTGCATAAGGCTATTCTCTGCCTTCCGAGGTTAAGCTCTACCTCCATCCTGCATAAGGCTATCTTCTGCCTTTCGAGACTAAGCTCTGTCTCCATCTTGCATTTTGCATAAGGCTATTCTCTGTCTTCTGAGGTTAAGCTCTACCTCCATCCTGCATAGGCTATTCTCTACCTTCCAAGGTTAAGCTCTACCTCCATCCTGCATAAGGCTATCTTCTGCCTTTCGATCTAAGCTCTGTCTCCATCTTGCATTTTGCATAAGGCTATTCTCTGCCTTCCGAGGTTAAGCTCTACCTAATTCCTGCATAGGGCTATTCTCTGCCTTTTGAGACTAAACTCTATCTCCATCCTGCATTGTATAAGGATACTCACTACCTTTCGAGCTTAAAGTCTACCTCCTTTATTTTGCATTTGGCTGAAAAATTGCCACCCTATTTCATTTGGCTAAAATATCACCGCCTTGCATTTGAAATTCTCGCTTTGGCTGAAACATCGCCACCCTTACATTCATCCGGCTGAAATATTTCCACCTTCTTATGGGCTGAAATACGCCAACTTATTCAAAGGCGTCATAGTTCGGAGGCACCATCTGTATAGCTCGAGAACACCATTTCATGGCCTGCGAATCTTTACTTTACGTCTTCATAGCCCAGGACGTCATAGTCTGAGGACGCCATCCTAATCGTCCGAAGACACCATCCATGGTCCAATGGGAACTTGCATCACGTTTAAATTATGCAGAATATACGCACATCGTTCATTTGCAGGTACACCGGCTGGCATGGCCACCTCATCAGGAGCGGTTCCGCTCCAGTTCTCCGCATCCCGCCCGATCTCCGAACCCTTGACAAGTCTCAAACCCCGTTGCGTTCGGCTTTTCCAAATTTTCATTGGCATATCCTGCCAATGGTTCCTGAACTACATACGACCTGATTCTTGTAAAATCAGGGATATGTAGGCAGCTCAGAAGCCAGATCGCGGTCGAAGTTCTCTTACAGTCGTCATTTCTAGTCAAAATTGGACATCTTGTCTTTACCCGACAATTCTTTCATCCTCCTCGGGTAAACAGGAGCAGCTGTTGATACCCAATTTTTTCCCATGTATTTCTATACTCAAAATACTCCCAAAATATAAAGTAGATGCATATATAAGCATCCACAAAGGTCTTGGTATTTTTCTACTTTTTTAGGTTTTTAAAATCAATTTACGACTTATTTAGCAATATAAAATCCAATATTTAGTCCCAAATCGTGTTATTTTGACAAGTAATTTACATATAAATGTAATTTATATAATTTTTTACAAAATTTTACAAAGCCATTAGGTATTTCTAAATTAAAATTGCACTATATTGCAATTTTAGCCCATTTCTCGAGTTAATAAGTATTTTTATTGCAAAATCATTCCTAATATTTTTTAACTAATACCTAGATATATTTTATTAACTCAATATTTTTATTGGATTTTTATAAGACTCTTTCTTTTTTTATATAAAACTAAAATGGGAGAAATGGCTATTTAAATGGTAGCCTTTTTTGTTTCAATTCTAACCCAAATTAACCCCCTAAATTGACCCCCATTTACCTGACCCAATCTCAAAATTACCCAAACCCACATAAAACTAACTCGCCCAGTTCCCTTTAATCGTGGTCGTTGATCACTCAGCACATTTCGCTTACCAAAATTAAATCCCAAATTACCCCCAAACCCTAATCAGTTTACCAGACCAGCCGCCTTTGAACCCTAAATGCTCTCTAGCCCCCCTCCCGCCGAACCCTAATCGTCTCCGGCTCTATATCACCGGCGTTCATGGTCGTTCAAGCCCTAAAACGTCTTGATCCATTCACTCCTCACCTCTCCTGGTTCCTGGGTTAGAAGATCGGAACCCTACCTCAAAGTTGAATGGACCAGAGTTTCTCCGATGTGATTCCTGCAGCCGTGTTCGGCCTTTCTCCGGCAAGCCTTAAGGCCTTGGGTCCTTTGCCGACTCCGACGAGTCCATTCTATGCTTTTCTCGATACTTTGAGACCTTTCTCTGAAAACCCCTAATTTCTCGAGGTTCTTCTCTGTATTCACTTTTACGATCCTCTCTGAGTCCTAGTTATCTTCTAAAGATTTTAAAGTATTTCTCGCATCTTCTTTGCCTATTCTTGTTTTCAAACTGTTCGTCTTTTTAAACTTAGGGTTTTCCATGACTTCTCTGATTTCTTTGATTTCGTTGTTTTATTTCTACTGTGTGTTATTCTCTACGATTTTTGAGCATTTTCTACTATGGCTCTGAGGCCTTTTGCTTCACTGATTTTTTTTCTAGGGTTTTCAGATAATGTGTTCTATGCTTTCCTTTATGCTGTTTTTATTTTGTTCACCTTCATCTATGATATTCCTTATGCTCTAATATGCATTGGAAACCCTAGCTTTAAGGGGGCTTTTCCATTGTCTCTCTGTGAAACCCTGGCCGCCTCAAATTGCTTTCGTATGTGTTTTGCTATATGTTTATTCTACTACCTCCAGTTTATGCATGCTCGAATCTATGCATATTTATTTCCCCTTTCTCTGAGCAACCCTAAATTAGAAAATTGATTTTGTACAGTTGTTTGATTCTCTAATTGAAGTTTGTTTTCTGACTAAGTTCGAATAAATCGTTTACTTGATTTTCTAGGTAATTAGCCTGCCATATATGTTTCCCCGTGTGATTTTCAAAATTCTTACACGTATTTGCTATATATTATATGATTAGTACTCAATTTTTTTTTCAATATTAGGCTAAAGTTTATTTACCTCCAGCCGGTTCCTTAATTAAAGGGAGCCTTCTCCTTAATTGTTTATGATTGGTACTGTTGAATATTTTCTTGCCTTAAGTGCTGCACCTCTTTCAAACTATAAAAGCCTTTACCTTTTCTCACTTAACAGACACGGATACACGACTACTCTCTAAATCTCTCACTGAAAACTCTCTTCTCTTCTATATTCTTCTATGTTACTTGCTCTCTTTTCTAAGAATTAGCCGCCTGAAAGCCAAGGCTAACTATATGGATCTATACTTGCTTTGTTATTCAAGTTGCAAGTGGTAGGCTCCTAATTTTACATCATCAACCTCCAACTAGTTGTTTACTTAACCCTGTTCCTTGTCTATTTATGCTTTCAGTTTAAGTTCAGCATGTTTAACCCCTCTCCCTTCCCCTAGTCTGTCTGTGTATTTAAGTTTAAGCTTTAGTATGTTTAATCCTCCTTCCTCTTTCCCTTGTCTGTTCTGTATAAGTTCAGCAGGTTTAATCCCCTTCCCCATTTCCCTTGTCTGTTTGTGTATTTCAATTGCAGCATGTTTAATACTCTCTTTTCCCTTGCCTGTTTATATTTCAGTTTTCAGTTCAGCATGATCAGCCCCTTCTCTTGTTTGTTTATTGTTCATTATTGTGGTTTAAGTTCTTGTACACCCCGTTCCCCTGAATCCCTTTAATTTAGTCTTGTTTTATCAAGTATACTTATGTGATTCCCCCTTCCCTGATCCCTGTTTGAATGTGTGTGTTGTGGATTAGGGTGATATCTCATTGCCACTCCTAGTTTAGAACTAAGGTTGTTAACAGCCTATACTCAAAGTAATCTCATTCCCTACCCCCATATTGTGTGTTTGAGCCTTGACAAAGGCTTATTGGTGTCCTAATCACCATACATGCCCTAGTATGACTTGTTTACAAGTCTCCTCTTGCTTGTTAACCTTTGTAAGTGGTTAGGGGTGTGCCATCCTCACTCCATAGGCTAGGTACGACCACCTCCTACATTGGTCTTCCTCTAATTCCTCACTTTTACACTTATTTTTAGTTCTTTAAGTTCTACCCTCCTCAGGTAAGCCATGCTTATGGATCTTGGAGTCTCCTCTGAACTTGTATGCCTTAGGGCTGGTAATTCCACACTTGCACTATTCTAATTGATTAGAGTGTAGGCATTGCCTGGGTTTCTTTGAAAGCCTTTGGAACTTTGATAAACTCTAAAGAGAAAGCCTCGAACTTGGGAGCCCGGATTTGGTAAATGGCATATGTTGGATATTAAAGTTGCTCCGAGACTCCTCGGGCCCATTGTAGTTATTGATATATTCATATTTTTTTATTCCTTTAATATTATTCTGTTCAGTTTTGTAATAATTTTAATAAAGGAACTCGGGGAAATAGTAAAAGGGATTTGGGAAGGATTTACATTCCTTCACACTACTACAAAAAAGACCTTTAGCGGCAATACAAAATAGTTTTAGCGGCAATAATTATAGCCGTTATAGCCTTTACCAGCCATTAGTCTTTTGCCGCTGATGCTGGGGTAGGCAAAGGCTTTAGCGGCATTTGTCGCAAAAGCTAGTAAAAGGTATAGTTTATTACCGCTAAAAATAATTATCTTTAGTGGAAATTGTTTGCAGTAATTATAATGGCTACTAAATTCAATCTAAAACGACCAACTATACTTCTTTAGTAGCTATTTTTATTGCCGCTGTATTCAAACTAATTGCCGCTAAAAGTTTCTATCTTTAACGGCAATTGTTTGTGGCAATTATAATGGCTATTTATTTCAAACCAAACGGCTAATTATACTTCTTTACCATCCATTTTTATAGCCGCTAAATTCAAACTAATTGCCGCTAAAAGTTCACATCTCTAACGGCAATTGTTTATAGCAATTATAATAGCTACTAAATCCAATCCAAACGAATAATTATACTTATTTACCATCTATTTTTATAGCCACTAAATTCAAAATGTTGTCGCTAAAAAATTCGCATCTTTACAGCAATTAGTTTGCCCTTTTAGCGTCCATTTTAATAGCTAATATAGTTAACTAAATTTCCACTAAAAATCAATATCATTAAAATTCACTAGCTATAATATCAATAAATTGAAAACGATTAATAATAGTTACTATATTTGTATAAAATATGACCCAAATAATAAAATATATTAATATTAATTCAAAAAATGAAGATATCTCATTAAATCTTAACAATCAAAAGGAAGTACTAACATAAATATCACAGTAACTTAAAACATAAAAATATATTTTTTGGATTAAATAGCTAATGTCATCATAATAATAATCCAGAATGATGGTCTTCAAATGATTTTCACAGCTTTTCATCAATTTGAAATCTTCCCGCCGCTAAATTATCGAACATTAGATTGTATGACCTGAAATTATAAAATAATTGTGTTAAAGGACCTGAAATATCCTCACACACTATGATCAAAAATGAAAGAAATAATTGTGGCATATAAGAAACGAATATAAGAAGAATCATTTATTCATGTCCAGAACTATTGGTTGCTACCTAGTTATTAGAGTACAGTAAGAAAAGAGTAGGAAACATTAGTATCAGACAACATATAGAGACTTAACTGTGTATTAAGACAGTGAACCTTGAACTGAATTCCAACATGCATTTCTAGGAAGTACATGATAATAACTTTACAAATACCATGAACAGGATATGGTTGTTGGTGGAACTGACACAAACTCGAACACGGTTGAGTTTTCCATGGCTGAAATTTTGAACAAACCTGAGGTACTGGGGAAATTATAATAGGAACTAGAGACAGTTGTGGGCCAAGAACTTAAATGACCTCAATTGCAGCCAAGAACCATCAAGAACTGCCACTCCAATTAGAGCTACACTCCAGCAGCAAGAAGTCCAATTTCCTCAGAATCTTCTATTCCTGTTAGGGGCCACAATGGGCTATTGCAGACTATAGAAAGTGGTCAAACTGTTGCCACCATAGGTGAGAACAGGGGAAATGTAGGGATTACACGAATCGTTCGCGATGCAGAAGAAACTATTGACAATGAATTAGCAGCAAAGAAGGAAACTGAACCTACAAACAAGCTTAATCTCACTAACAATTGCTTCTTTTTTGCAGGGCAAGTTACTGTACCTACGCCTTATTCTTTGGTGGATTTTCAGCTGGTGGTATTAGTGCTAAGCACTCATTCCACCAATAGGATATAATT
The DNA here is from genome assembly GCA_034376525.1 of Nicotiana benthamiana. Lineage (NCBI taxonomy): Eukaryota > Viridiplantae > Streptophyta > Magnoliopsida > Solanales > Solanaceae > Nicotiana > Nicotiana benthamiana. The sequence continues at coordinate 141,503,908 of CM067330.1, read as the reverse complement.
ATGATTTTTTTGGGCAGAGAATACGGAACAGATCATAGACAATATCAATAGTTCAATTGAGGCACAAATAATATTACCTGATAGAGGGAACAAGACAATGACTTATTATCTTCTTCATTCTTTCCTTTAGTTTTTAGATTAAAGTTTTTTCGAAGCATGACAGCACCAAGTAAGACCACATGTCTAAATTGTTTGGTTGCTACAGTTGGATATTCTCTTTTATTAATGAATTAAAGATAAATTCATACCTAGAGTTTAATAAGACCATGCCAAATGAAAATCATGTAAAACCCAAGTGCAAAATGCAAAACCAGAACTAACAATATTTTTAGAGTAGAGTCCAAATCAGAAATATATCTGGATAAAAGTTTACATAGTTGAATCAATGGAACATTAACACAAAGAGGTAGAAAGCTAACCCACTGAATAGTTCACATTTACCTAAATTCACAATTCAAATAGAACTACTTTACACTTAAAATAACAGAGATTTTCTTTCAGTATAGGCATCAATGAATAAATTATAACATTTGAAAGAAAACATATAATATTACAGCAAATAGAGGAATCAATTCAATGAGTTGCCCGAATTTAAAAGCAATTAAAGATCACAAATCATGATGTAGCAAACACATACAAAAAAGTTACCTTTACAAATCATAATCACGATAGTTGGACATCACAAATTAAAAATCAACTTTGCCTCGTGTGTTTGGGTACCTGGGAAGTAGAATAATTTGCCAATGAAGACAAGAAAGTGAAGGATAAGAGAGATGCCAGTAACAATTTTTATATCTACATAAAAATAAAAGATGAAAAAATAATATAAGTTGAACACCATGTATAATAGTTTCTTATTAAGTTATAATAAATAATAAAACTAAGAAAATACTACACTAGCATAACATTTTCTTGGTCAATTTAAATGAAGAAATAAACAATATAAATAACATAAAAAGTTTTATACCATTATATTGCAAACGTTTCATAAGTGTGATCTACCCCGAGCTTCAAGCAATTTTCTTAGTACTCTCAAGGACAAAATACTTAACTAATCAAATACTAACTAAATCATCTTCTCAAAATTGAAATTGCATTAAAATTGCCTTTAAATACTAACTAAATTATCTTCTTAATGCATAAATTCATAGCACAAAAAACTAAAACATATCATTCAAATATTACACTGAGCACTTCTCAAAAATTGGATTACATCAACTTTATTATTTGAATTGAAAAAGAAGGAATACCAAAGTAGATTGGCAAATATCACTAATTACAACAAAATTATTGATTTTAATAAATTTTCCAATCAATTGTCTTTCTACAAGCTTAGAATATGTTGATCAATTGCATGTCTATAAAATCTCAACAACTAGACTATTTTACTATAAGAATAATCCAAGTAAAAAATATGTTAGAAAAGTTAATAGTTTATTTAATTGAAAACGAATGCCATAGATTCTTTAACACCAAATTAGAAAAAATATAAAGATTCTACTCATTCAATTGTTAGAATATACGCTTAACGCTAGAGGGGGGGTGAATAGCGTTATAATACAAAACAATGTAAATTTGCGGAATTAAAATTGCAGGAATAACATAAGTGCAGTAATTAAAATGATAAGAAGAGAACACACCGGATTTTATCCTGGTTCACCACAACGTGTGGTTAGTCCAGTCCCCGAGAGACTCTCTCGAGTTTTACACTAACTTCGTTTAGCTTACGGGTGCCTCACAAACCGTTACACTTGCTCGTAGATATACACTCTACAAGACTTCAACTTGCTCGAGGATACCGCACCTCAAGACTTCAATCCAAGGAACTACTTTTCCTTCTTACAACAAGGGATTAGACTATCCGTTCAAGTGTGTACAAACACTTAGCACTCACTTAAACAGAACTCTCTTGAAGAGTAGATATGAGTAAATAAATACGCTCAAGAACACAACAACTTAGTCAAGAGTTTGGCTCTCAAAAACTTATGAAATGAATATAAAATGATTGCAAAGAGAGTATGTAAGCTTTAGCAAGAATGTAATCAGTTGTTGTACTTAGAAAAGTGAATTTGAGTTGTATTTATAGTGCTCAAAACACCCAAGACCGTTGCTTAATTGCCAGTCACAAATTGCTGATTTTGTGCTAGGATAATCGATTATCTGATTCTGCATAATCGATTATCTGCCAACATTCAAAAATCAATCCCAGATTTTAAGCAGAATAATCGATTATCCAAATCGTATAATCGATTACCTGACAACGTTCAAAAATCAATTCCCGATTTTATGCTTAACATAATCGATTGTCTGATTATACATAATCGATTATTTTTCAGCATTTGAAAATATTTTGGCAACGGTCTTTAATATAATCGATTACCAGAAAAGCCATAATCGATTATTTTGCTACTTTGAAAAATCTGATGCTCACTGTCTCAACATAATTGATTAGTCTAAGGCACATAATCGATTATCTTGTAGCTTTAAAAAATCTGGTGAACACTGCCTCAACATAATCGGTTATCATAAGGTACATAATCGATTATCTTGCAGCTTTGCAAAATCTGGTGTACACTGCCTTAACATAATCGATTATCATAAAGTACATAATCGATTATCTTTCAGCTTTGTAAAATCTGTGTACACTGCCTTAACATAATCGATTATCATAAGGTACATAATTGATTATCTTTCAGCTTTGTAAAATCTGGTGTACACTGTCTTAACATAATCGATTATCATAAAGTACATAATCGATTATCTTTGTCTAGATTTGAAAGGCATGCTTAAAATTCATTTTGGTTAAAATGAAATGTTTGAAAATCATTTTGCTTTAAAATAAAGATGCATGGTTTGATAAAAATGATTTTACGAGAGAAGCCAAGTCTTGAATCAATTGTCGGATCAAGATCACAATTATAGAACGACTCATGTATAACTTTGTTGCTTTACTAAATCTTGATCTTTGTTTCTCTTGTGCTTGGACTTCGGCATATGTTAATGTTCCGTTCACGTCGGTTTGTCATTTATCAAAACCTACAAATATGAACACACGTTTAGTTTAGCGACTTGAGAACGTGTTTCAAAAATTTTCCCCTTTTTGATAATGGCAAACCAATATCGGGATATGCATATTAATTAATTCATAATGACGATCCAAGACAAGTATATAGATATGCAACGAGTTCCCCCTCAATTTATGCCAATATGTATATATGTGCATAGCCCATATCTTCCCCCTTTTGACATTAGCAAAAAATAACTAACTCTTTATTGATAAGACAATATTGCAAATACATAAGAATAAAAAAACAGAATATTATGCAAACTAGAAAAACAAAGAGACAAGACATTATTCATTATCATCATTGACTTCCGTCTCGACATCCGGTACATCTTCCCGAAGGACAATTTGGGCATATGGATAATTAACGTGATCAAAATAGCCATGGAGTTCGTGAGTCAATCGATTGACATTCATATCAATACGATTTAAGGATGTGGACATTGAGGCAAGTTGCTCGGAAATAGATTGGAGGGATGCATCGGACGGGGCCGGATGACGACGTCTTTGAGGTGGAGGAGGAGGATGCTCACCGATATTGGAAATGAAGATTCTTGAATTTCCCAGTGTTTTGTCGCCTTTTTGTAAGGACCGGCGGAGGTGTTGATACCGGAAGCAACAAGAATGGTCATAACGACAAAAGCATAGGGGAGTGGCTTATCTTCCCCAATTGCATCATATAAGTGAGTCATGACGAACTTGCACCAATTGATGCGAGCCCGGGTGATAATGGCATGCATGAGTTTAGAATCCTCATGAGATATAGTTGTGTGATTGAATTTTTGCGGTTTTGGAACGCGAGTGATGAAATAAAAAATTAGGCGATATTCCGGGAGCATGTTTGTGATGGTTGGACGACGATGGTCCGGAGTTGCAATGAATTCACCGATGCCAATTTGGGTGAAGAGAAGTTGTTCATCAAATAACGCGCCTTCTTCCCTAGTATAGAGAGAAATGTCTTCCCCATTGCGCGGGAGTTTAGTGAGGGCTTGAATATTTGCCTCAGATAGAAGAATTGAAGTTCCATTGACGTTCGAGACAGTTTCACCATCTTCGTCCTTCTGGAGATTTGAATAGAAGGCCCGAATTAGAGGAGGGTGAATGTAAGAAGTGTGAAGATATAGGAATTCAAGGAGTTGGCTTTGTATAAGCATATTTGCTGTGGATGGAGGGGCTCTTTGATTAAGGAAACGATCCGTGGAAAATCGAGGAGGAAGTATTTCTCGATTTTTAAATTTTTCCATGAAGCGCATAAGTTCGGCTTCACTATTGAATCGTAAATAAGAACCATCTTTATAACAATGAACTAGTGGACGAGTGACGGAAGAGGAGGCAACATGTTTGCCGGAACGAGATCGTTTGGAAGTTTTGCCCGTCATTTTGAATAAATAGTAATAGCCTTTGAAGAGTTTTGAGAGATTTTGAGAATTTGGGAGCTAAGATTGATGTTTGAGTGAAGACATTGAAGATATAATGCACCTATTTATAATGTGAAGAATGAAATAGCATTAAAGTGAAGAAATCTGCAAAAATTTAAGGAGCAAACGGTCAGAAACGGTAACTATTTTGAAATACTGACTGAGAATAATCAATTATGGAATTATGGTAATCGATTATTCTAACACAGTGTGCCCAGTGATTTTCTGACTCGAGGAATAATCAATTGTGCTTTTGAGATAATCGATTATTTCGGGAAAAGTAGTAACGGACATCCGAGACGGTAAAAGAAAAATCGATTACACTTTTTAGATAATCGATTATTGGCACACAGTGACTTAACACCTGAAAATAAAAGTCAGCATAATTGATTAGGGATATGTGATAATCGATTTTTATACTTAACAGTTAAAATCCTGCAAAGCCAAAACTGTTAGATAATCGATTGTAGTGTTGTATAATCGATTATGTCAATTTTCCAGCATAATAAACATAAAACGCAAATGGGGAATAATCAATTATTGACTTTAGAGAAATCGATTATTCTGCACCAGTGTCTGATAATTCCCACTGTCTTTTGGGCGATACCTGCAAAAAAGAATTAGGCGCCTCCGACGCTCAAGTTAGTAATCGTTAAAACATAAAAATGCAATGCATGAATTAGACCAACGTGGAGTCAAGAATCCCGAGTTCACTACGAATTCGGAAGAAGGACTCTTTCTCTAAAGGCTTTGTAAAGATGTCGGCCAATTAATTTTGGGTTTCAACAAATTCAATTTCGACATCGCCCTTGAGAACGTGATCTCTTATAAAGTGATGTCTAATTTCTATGTGTTTCGTTCTTGAGTGAAGAATAGGATTCTTTAAGAAGGTTTCGTGTACTTACCCCTTTCTCGATGTTGCCAATTACCTGGTCAAGTGGATGGTCTTTAGACGTCCTCCAAGCCTTAGGCATCATCGATTCTTCTTCTTGTGGTGGTACTTCTTCCGAAGGTTGTTCCAAGACTTCATCTTGAACTTCCTTTGGATCCTCCTTTTGTACCTCGTCTTGAAGATTGATTTTCTTTAAAGCATCTGCAAGATCAACACAAGAATCCTTTCTCGCCAAGCGAGCATCATTTTCACAAAATACTACATGAGGAGATTCCTCAACAGTTTTGGTTCGACTATTAAACACTCTATATGCTTTGCTACGTGATGAGTAACCAAGAAAAATTCCTTCATCAGATTTTGCATCAAATTTTCCCAAGTTATCTTTTCCGTTGTTGTGAATAAAACATTTACAACCGAAGACTCTAAGATGGGAAAGATTTGGTTTCCTTCCCTTATAGAGTTCATATGGAGTTTTCATGAGTATCGGTCTAATGATAGCTCTGCTTAAAACATAGCTTGCGGTACTCACGGCATCCGCCCAAAAATATTTGGGAATATCGGCCTCATTGAGCATGGTTCTAGCCATCTCTTCGAGACATCGATTTTTACGTTTTACCACTCCATTTTGTTGTGGTGTACGGGGAGCCGAAAAGGTATGTTCAATACCGAGTTCGTCACAAAAGTCCGCGAAGAGATTGTGATCGAACTCCCCCCCCCCCCCATGATCACTTCTTATGGAAGTGACGATTGTGTCCTTTTCATTTTGAACACGTTTAAGAAAACTTTTAAAAGCTTGAAAGGCAATACTTTTATGAGCAAGAAATAACGTCCATGTAAATCTAGAATAGTCATCAACAATAACAAAAGCATAAAGATTACCACCAAGACTTTCAACACGAGATGGTCCAAAAAGATCCATGTGAAGAAGTTGTAAGGGTCTAGTGGTTGAAACAACATTTTTGGATTTAAAAGAGGCTTTTGTTTGCTTCCCTTTTTTGACATGAATCACAAGTAGAGTCTTTTTCAAATTTCATGTTTGGAAGACCAAGTACTAAATCTTGTGAAACTAGTTTGTTTAAAAAATTCATATTTACATGAGGTACTCTACGATGCCATAACCACATGTTGTCTTCTTTACTCAAAAGACAATTCACATAACTTGATGAAGAATTTTCAAGATCAACCATATAAATGTTATCCATTCTAAAACCACGAAGAATAATTTTAAAATCACTACGACGGATAACTAAGCGTTCTTCAGAGTCAAACAATACAAGATTTCCTTTGTCACATAATTGACTTATGCTCAAGAGATTATGTTTAAGACCTTTAACAAGCAAAATATGCTTAATGGAGGAGGATTCGTCCTTACCGACCGATCCAATGCCGATAATCTTTCCTTTGTTATTGTCTCCAAAAATAACATTTCCTCCTTCCTTGGCTTTAGTTGAAGGAATTTTGATGCATCCCCGGTCATATGTTTAGAGCATCCACTATCAAGGTACCAAAGTACACTTGATCCCTTCAAACACACCTACAAAACAAATTAATGAGATTTTGGTACCCAAGCCATTTTGGGTCCTTGTGCGTTAGGTGTAACATATTGGTGTGATTGCCCTGCAGTGAAATGTCTATGTCTAGTGAAGCATGCGGGAGCAATATGTCCAATTTTATTGCAATAATGACAAATGACATTCGGATTGTGCATTCTTCTAGGATGATAGTAATTTGGGAGTCTAAAATTATTCACTCTATGTTTAGGAACATAGTTTTGATGTAGTTTTCGAAAATCTTGTCTAGGTGGTCTATACATGCCAACGTTTCTTCTAGTGTTTACTACATTTTTAGAAATATAGTTTTGATGTGGTTTTCGAAAATCTTGTCTAGGTGGTCTATACATTCCAATATTTCTCCTAGCATTTGTTCTAGAATGAGATGCAATTCTAGGATTAAAATTTCTAGGTTGAGTGATTTTGTTTGGCCTAAGTTGAGTCTTAGGTGGTTTAGGAATGGACTCAACTTTTTCTTTTGGCTCGTGTTTGAAGCCTATACCGTGCTTAGTGGATTTCAAATTTACAAGCACTTCATTGAGATTTTTGTGTGAAGAATTGAATTTGTGCAAAGTGCTTCTAAGACTTTCTACTTCTTCCTTTAGAGATTTGCAAGAATTACAATCCTTATTTGAGCTTTCGGGTTTATCGGCGCTTCTTTTGCCATAAAACTTGTTTTCCTCTTTTAATTTCTCATTTTCAAGAGTAAGTTTTTAAAAATCCTTTTCTTTTGAAGAAAATTGTTTTCTTAAATCTTTTATAGATTTAGAAGCGCTAATAAACTCTTTATACAACTCATCAAACGCATCTTGTGTTAGAAACTACGCTTTACGCTAGAGGGGGGGTGAATAGCGTATTAATAGAATTTAGCGTTTTCTTGCGGAATTTAAACTTTGCAGGAAGTAAAATAAATGCAGAAAAATAAACTTACACAAAGATGTATACTGGTTGGCCACCAACGTGGTTAGTCCAGTCCCCGAGAGACTCTCTCGAGATTTTTCACTATCTTGTTAAGCTTACGGGTGCTCAACAAACCGTTACACACTTGAGGACACAAGCCTCAAACAGTTGCTCGGAGATCGCAATCTCAAAGACTTCACCCAAGGAAACGCAAGTTCCTTGAAACAAGAGAATCGCAATTCTCTTACAAGTATATCAAATACTTGGACACTCACTTAACTAAAGTACTCCTTATTGAGTAGATATGAGTAAAAGAATATGTTCAAGATCACAACAACTTTAAGCAATAATATGGCTCTCAAAAGCTTTATGAAATGAGTAGAAAATGAAGAACAATTGAATGAAAGCTTATAGCAATGTAATGATCAGTTTGTGTATGTTGTTGTTGTTAAAACACTGAAATGAAGCTGTATTTATAGTTGAAAAACTTGGCATTACCGTTGCCTAATTGCCAATTAAGAGTTGCTGATTTTACTCACTGACAATCGATTGTCAAACCCCAACAATCGATTGTCTGCCAGTCAGATCAAAAATCAATCCCAGATTTAACGCTTCACAATCGATTATATACAATCTATAATCGATTACTGGCAATATTCAAAATCAGATAATCGATTACCCCAAATCTATAATCGATTACTTTAGCAACGTTCTAAAAATCATTTCCGGATTTTAAGCAAAACATCGATTATATAAAATCTATAATCGATTACCTTATGGTATTTGAAAATCATTTGACAATGGTCAGCTTCAACAATCGATTGTCCTTTGCAACAATCGATTACTTGTTATTTTCTGAAAATCATAAAACTTACTGTCTCAGTGATAATCGATTATCTAAAGACATAATCGATTACTTGTTATTTTCTGAAAATCATAAAACTTACTGTCTCAGTGATAATCGATTATCTAAAGACATAATCGATTACTTAATTAAATTTAAAATCATTGGAAGACATCAACTCAACACAATCGATCACCATTAGTTCATAATCGATTATTTTGATTATTGAAAAACTTTACCTCAACAACAATCGATTGTCATTTGTTCACAATCGATTATCATGCAGATTTGGAAAAACCTGATGTTCACTGTCTTACTCACAATCGATTACCATTAATTCATAATCGATTGTCATGCAGTCTTGGCTCAGAAACAATCGATTATCATAAGTACATAATCGATTATTGTAGCCCAGATTTTTTAGGCATGTTTAGAAAACATTTTGTCTAATGTAAATATGCATGATTTAAAATTTTTTTGACACAGAATTAAATATGCATGATTTTGGAAAATAGTTTTATGAGAGAGGCCATACTATGAGTCAAGTTATAGGATCGAGATTACAGTTTAGAACAACTCAATAACAATTAAAAGCTATATCTTGAACTTCAATCTTATTCGCAACCATTGTGCGCTTGTACTTGAATTCCGTCATATATCAATTTTTGCTTCGTTTGTCATTCATCAAAACCTACAAAAGAGTACACGTTTAGTATATTGCATTGAGAACGTGTTTCTAACAATTTTCCCCTTTTTGATAATGGCAAACATTAAGCGGGATATGCAATTTAGGCAAAAGATATTTGACAATTCAAGACAAGTAACAATTATGCAATTTTGTTCTTGTTCCCCCTCAATTTAAGAGTTCCCCCTCAATTTTAGCTTATAAGCAATCAATGAATTAAGAGGTGGTGCATACCCGATATCCCGTTTTCTTCCCCCTTTTGCCATTAGCAAAAAAATAGTAAGGAAAGAGGCAAAAAGATGAAATAAACAAGGTTTATTTATTGAAAAGAAACTTAGAGGGTAGTCGATTATTGATACGGGATAATCGATTTTGATAGGGACATTGCTGCAGATTCGCGGTTTGCTTAAGAATTGCTCTTAGCTCTAGGGTGATACCTGCAAAAAGAAGTTAGACGCCTCCGACGCTCAAGTTAGAAATCATGTAGGAAAGAAAATGCAATGCATGACTTAGATCAAAGTGGAGTCAAGGATCCCGAGTTCACTGCGAATTCGGAAGAAGGACTCTTTCTCTAAAGGCTTGGTAAAGATGTCTGCCAATTGGCTTTTGGTTTCAACAAATTCAATTTCGACATCGCCTTTGAGTACATGATCTCTAATAAAATGATGTCTAATTTCGATGTGTTTTGTTCGCGAATGAAGAACGGGGTTCTTCATCAAGCATATGGCGCTAGTGTTATCACATCTAAGAGGAATGTGATCAAGACTTAGGCCATAGTCCAAGAGTTGTTGTTTCATCCATAGGATTTGAGCACAGCAACTCCCCGCGGCTACATATTCAGCCTCGGTGGTAGACAACGCAACACTTACTTGTTTCTTACTAAACTAAGAGACAAGAGAGCTACCGAGCAAATGGCAAGTGCCACTTGTGCTCTTGCGGTCCAATTTGCATCCAGCAAAATCGGAATCGGAATATCCAATAAGTTGGCATGAAGAGCATTTGGGGTACCATAGACCCACATTTGTAGTACCAATGAGATACCTTAATATCCGTTTCACCGCAGTAAGGTGAGACTCCTTCGGACATGACTGATAGCGAGCACATAAACACACGCTAAACATGATGTCCGGACGACTAGCCGTAAGATAAAGAAGAGAGCCAATCATACCTCGATACTTTTTAGTGTCGACTTCCTTACTTTTTTCATCTTTGTCTAGATGATCGGATGTGCTCATGGGAGTAGCCATTTCTTTTGCATTGTTCATCTCAAAGCGTTTTAGTAGTTCTTTGCAATATTTGGCTTGGCATATGAATGTACCATCTTACATTTGTTGCACTTGTAACCCCAAAAAGAATGTCAACTCGCCCATCATAGACATTTCAAATTCGCTAGTCATTAGATCGGAAAATTCCTTGCATAAAACATTGTTAGTAGCACCAAATATAATATCGTCTACATATATTTGAACTAATAAAATATCATTGTTTTTATGCTTGACAAAGAGGGTTGTGTCAACTTTTCCCCTAATGAAATCATTTTCCAAAAGAAATTTACTCAACCTTTCATACCAAGCTCGAGGAGCTTGTTTTAAACCATAAAGAGCCTTTTTGAGTTTGAAAACATGATCGGGATATTTAAAATCTTCAAAGCCGGGGGGTTGTTTGACATAAACTTCTTCTTCAATAAAACCATTTAGAAAAGCACTTTTCACATCCATTTGATATAGAATAAAATTCATTGAGGAGGCGAAAGCAAGTAATAGACGAATAGCTTCTAATCTAGCTACGGGAGCATAGGTTTCCTCATAATCAATACCTTCTTCTTGACTATAACCTTTTGCCACAAGCCTAGCTTTGTTTCTAGTGATTATACCATTTTCATCTAGTTTATTGCGAAAAACCCATTTCGTACCAATTATAGAATGACCTTCGGGTCTTGGCACCAAATCCCAAACGTTATTGCGTTCGAATTGGTTAAGCTCCTCTTGCATTGCCAAGGTCCAAAATTCATCCCCAATTGCTTCGGAGATGGTTTTAGGTTCAATTTGAGAAACAAAAGCAGTAAGTTCTAAAGTGTTTTTGAGGGAGTTTCGGGTACTTACCTTTTCTCCAACATCGCCGATTACCTGTTCGAGAGGATGATCCTTGATCGTTCTCCACTCGTTAGGCGTATTTATTCCTTTTTCTAATTGTGGCGCTTCTTCCGTTGGTTGTTCCCCGATTTCATTTTTGTTTTCCTTTGAAGGTCCTTCTTGGATTTTATCTTTCAAGCTATCCAAGATACCTGCAAGATCAAAACCGGATTCCTTTCTCGCCAAGCGAGTATTATCTTCGGAAAACACAACATGAGGGGATTCCTCCACAATTTGGGTTCTTTTGTTAAAGATCCTATATGCTTTGCTACGTGAGGAATAACCAATGAAAATACCTTCATCCGATTTAGCATCAAACTTACCCAATTGGTCCTTGCCATTATTATGAACAAAACATTTACAACCAAAAACACGTAAATGGGAAATGTTGGGTTTTCTACCCTTATAAAGTTCATATGGGGTTTTCATGAGTATCGGCCGAATTGCTACTCTATTTAAAACATAGCAAGCTGTACTCACGGCGTCCGCCCAAAAGTATTTGGGAATCTTAGCTTCGTCGAGCATGGTTCTCGCCATCTCTTCGAGACACCTATTTTTCCTTTCCACCACCCCATTTTGTTGTGGTGTCCGTGGAGCAGAAAAGATGTGTTCGATTCTGAGTTCGTCACAAAAATCCGCAAAGAGATTGTGATCAAACTCTCCCCCATGATCACTTCTAATCGAAGTGACGGTCGATTCCTTTTCGTTTTGAACACGCTTAAGGAAATACTTGAAATTTTGAAAAGCATCACTTTTATTTGCAAGAAATAGAGTCCAAGTAAATCTAGAAAAGTCATCAACAATTACAAAAACATATTTATTTTTACCAAGACTTTCAATACGAGAGGGACCAAATAAATCCATGTGAAGTAATTGCAAAGGTCTAGACGTTGAAACAATATTCTTGGATTTAAAAGATGCTTTGGTTTGCTTCCCTTTTTGACAAGAATCGCAAATAGAATCATTTTCAAACTTTAAACGGGGAAGACCAACTACTAAGTTTTGAGAAAGAAGCTTGTTCAAAAGATGCATGTTCATGTGTGCTATTCTACGATGCCATAGCCAAGAGTTATCCTCTTTGCTTATTAAACAATAAACATATTCGGGTGAGGAGTTTGCAAGATCAACCATATAGATATTATCAATTCTAAAACCACGAAGTATGATCTTGAAATCACTATGTCTAAATACAAGACATTCATCCGAATCAAATAGAGCAAGATTTCCCTTGTCACATAATTGGCTTATGCTCAAGAGATTATGCTTCAAACCTTTCACAAGTAGTATATGTTTAATAGAGGAGTTTTCGTCCTTACCGACCGAACCAATGCCGATGATTTTTCCTTTATTGTTATCACCAAATATGACACTTCCTCCTTCTTTGTGCTCTAGTTGAAGGAATTTGGATTCATCTCCCGTCATGTGTTTGGAGCATCCACTATCAAGGTACCATAATACACTTGATCCCTTCAAGCACACCTACAAAACAAATTAATGTTCTTTAGGTACCCATGCCATCTTGGGTCGTTGAGGGTTAGGCATATTATAATGATGCAATTGATTTATATGTCTATGACGAGTAAAGCAAGCGGGAGCAATATGACCAATACGTCTACAATAATGACAAGTCACGTTGGGATTATGCATTTTTCTAGGTACATAGTAACTAGATGAATGAAGGTTGCTTACTCTACTTTGAACACCATTGTTTCTCCTATTATGAGCTCTAGGAGGTTCACAAGTATGTCTAAAATATGCATCATTTCTAGAATATCTATTTCTAGGTGGAGGGTCATTTCTTGGTCTTCTAAATTGTTCAAGGTTTGGCCTAAAATATGCATCATTTCTAGGTCTTCTAGCATTTTCACTATTTGGTCTAACATGCAAGTTATTTCTAGGATTTCTACTTCTAGGATAAGCATTTTGGTTATTAGTCCTAGGTTGAGCTCTAAGTTGTTGTGGTTTAGCACCAACCTTTTCTTCATTCTTGAATCCTATCCCATGTTTAGTTGATTTTAGATTAACAAGCACATCATTCAAGTTTTTATGCGAAGAATTAAACTTATCTAATGTGCCTTTAAGTCTAGCTACTTCATTCTTAAGAAGCACACAAGAAGAACAGTTTCTAGTAGAACCTTCAGGTTTATCAGCACTTCTTTTTCCATAAAACTTGTTTTCCTCTTTTAGCTTCTCATTTTCGAAAACCAGTTTTTCTAATTCTTTTTCTTTTAATGAAAGTTGTGTTTGAAAATCTTTTTCTTTTAGAGAAGCGCTTTCTTTAACACTTTTGACAGTTTTTGAAGCTTTGATAAATTCAGCATATAGTTCATCAAAAGCATTTCTCATTTCATCAAGAGTAAAGAAATTTTGAGAAGAGATTTGACTTACCTCGTCTTTGCCGTCTTCTTGAGCCATGAGACATAAATTTGCTGCTTCATCGTCTTCTTCTTCGCTTGCTTCATCTCCGGAATCTCCTCCCCAAGAGATGTATGCACGTTGCTTTTTGAAAGGTTTCTTCTCCTTTTTGATGTTGGTGCAATTTGATTTTATGTGCCCGGTTTCTCCGCATTCATAGCATTTTAGTTGATCGCCTTGCTTTTTGTTCTTGCGTTCATACTCTTTGCGCATGATTTTTTGAAACCTTTTGATAACGAGTCCAAACTCGTGTCACCTTCCTCATCAATTTGTGGTTGGCTAGCCTTTAGAGCAATCCTTTGCCTTTTTTGATCATCAACAAACGGGTTAAGTATAGTTGATTCATAGGTTTTGAGATTACCTCTTAATGCGTCAATTGTGACATTTGTGATGCCAATGGATTCTTGGATTGCATCGGCCTTTGATCGCCATGCCGGAGTGAGACTTCTGAGGATCTTCCGGACAAGTTCTCTATCCGTAAACGTCTTTTTGAGGGCGTGTAGATCATTCACGATCATTGAGAATCGCTCAAACATTTCGTCTACTTTCTCTCCTTCCTTCATGTGGAATAGTTCATAAGAGTGAGTTAAAAAATCAATTTTAGCTTCTCGTACCTGGTCGGTTCCTTCGTATGTCACTTCAAGCTTATCCCACATTTCTTTTGCTGTTTTGCAACATGATATCTTCCTGTAGTCGTTAGCATTAACAGCACAATATAATAAATTTATAGCTTTGGCATTATTTTGAACCTTACGAATATCCTCCGCGGTATATTCCTCTTCGGTCTTTGGAACCCATTCGTCTTCCACCTTCTTGGTTGGAATTTGGTTTCCATTGGTGAATACTTTCCACAAATGAAAGCTATTTGATTGCACAAAGATTTGCATCCTCTCCTTCCAGTATGAGTAGTTTGTGCCGTTGAATAGAGGAGGTCGTGTAGAGCATTGTCCTTCTTCAATTCCTGCAAAAGAGTCAAGAGTAGAAGCCATGGATGGTTCTCTCAAACGGTTAAGTTTTCAGAGAGTTGGGCTCTGATACCAATTGTTAGAAACTACGCTTTACGCTAGAGGGGGGGTGAATAGCGTATTAATAGAATTTAGCGTTTTCTTGCGGAATTTAAACTTTGCAGGAAGTAAAATAAATGCAGAAAAATAAACATACACAAAGATGTATACTGATTGGCCACCAACGTGGTTAGTCCAGTCCCCGAGAGACTCTCTCGAGATTTTTCACTATCTTGTTAAGCTTACGGGTGCTCAACAAACCGTTACACACTTGAGGACACAAGCCTCAAACAGTTGCTCGGAGATCGCAATCTCAAAGACTTCACCCAAGGAAACACAAGTTCCTTGAAACAAGAGAATCGCAATTCTCTTACAAGTATATCAAATACTTGGACACTCACTTAACTAAAGTACTCCTTATTGAGTAGATATGAGTAAAAGAATATGTTCAAGATCACAACAACTTTAAGCAATAATATGGCTCTCAAAAGCTTTATGAAATGAGTAGAAAATGAAGAACAATTGAATGAAAGCTTATAGCAATGTAATGATCAGCTTGTGTATGTTGTTGTTGTTAAAACACTTAAATGAAGCTGTATTTATAGTTGAAAAACTTGGCATTACCGTTGCCTAATTTCCAATTAAGAGTTGCTGATTTTACTCACTGACAATCGATTGTCAAACCCCAACAATCGATTGTCTGCCAGTCAGATCAAAAATCAATCCCAGATTTAACGCTTCACAATCGATTATATACAATCTATAATCGATTACTGGCAATATTCAAAATCAGATAATCGATTACACCAAATCCATAATCGATTACTTTAGCAACGTTCTAAAAATCATTTCCGGATTTTAAGCAAAACATCGATTATATAAAATCTATAATCGATTACCTTATGGTATTTGAAAATCATTTGACAACGGTCAGCTTCAACAATCAATTGTCCTTTGCAACAATCGATTACTTGTTATTTTCTGAAAATCATAAAACTTACTGTCTCAGTGATAATCGATTATCTAAAGACATAATCGATTACTTGTTATTTTCTGAAAATCATAAAACTTACTGTCTCAGTGATAATCGATTATCTAAAGACATAATCGATTACTTAATTAAATTTAAAATCACTGGAAGACATCAACTCAACACAATCGATCACCATTAGTTCATAATCGATTATTTTGAGTATTGAAAAACTTTACCTCAACAACAATCGATTGTCATTTGTTCACAATCGATTATCATGCAGATTTGGAAAAACCTGATGTTCACTGTCTTACTCACAATCGATTACCATTAATTCATAATCGATTGTCATGCAGTCTTGGCTCAGAAACAATCGATTATCATAAGTACATAATCGATTATTTTAGCCCAGATTTTTGAGGCATGTTTAGAAAACATTTTGTCTAATGTAAATATGCATGATTTAAAATCTTTTTGACACAGAATTAAATATGCATGATTTTGGAAAATAGTTTTATGAAAGAGGCCATACTATGAGTCAAGTTATAGGATCGAGATTACAGTTTAGAACAACTCAATAACAATTAAAAGCTATATCTTGAACTTCAATCTTATTCGCAACCATTGTGCGCTTGTACTTGAATTCCGTCATATATCAATTTTGCTTCGTTTGTCATTCATCAAAACCTACAAAAGAGTACACGTTTAGTATATTGCATTGAGAACGTGTTTCTAACATCTTGCATTTCTTCTAAAGTGAAATAGTTCTTAGAAGAAGTACATACCTCATTTTGATTTTCTTCGTGTGCCATAAGACACAAGTTTGCGGTCTCGTTTCCTTCTCCATCACTTGACTCGTCTCCGGAGTCGCCTCCCCAAGAGATGTATGCTCTTTGTTTCTTGAATGGTTTCTTCTCCTTTTTGATGTTTGGACAATTTGATTTGATATGCCCGATTTCTCCGCATCCATAGCACTTCAATTGGTCGCCTTGTTGCTTACCTTTTCGTTCATACTTCTTTTGCATGAACTTGTGAAATTTCTTGATAACGACTCCAAGCTCGACATCTTCATCACTTGACTCCTCATCGTTTTGAGGTTGAGTAGTTGATGCTTTGACCGCAATCTTTCTTTTCCTTTGATCATCCAAAGGAGAGTTAAGAATAGTTGATTCATAAGTTTTAAGATTACCTCGTAGTCCGTCGATGGTGACGTTTGTGATGCCGATTGATTCTTGGATAGCATCGGCTTTGGAACGCCATTCCGGAGTGAGGCTTCGTAGAATTTTCCGGACAAGCTCCTTATCCGTGAATGTCTTTTTGAGGGCGTGTAGGTCATTAACTATTTTTGAGAATCGTTCGAACATGTCATCTATCTTCTCGTTTTCCTTCATGCGAAACAGTTCATATTCGTGTGTTAGGAAATCAATTTTAGCTTCCCTTACCTGGTCCGTACCTTCGCAGGTGATTTCTAATTTGTCCCACATTTGCTTGGCAGTGGTGCAACATGATATTTTTCGATAGTCATCGGGGTTCACTGCACAATACATCATGTTGATTGCCTTTGCGTTGTTCTCTATTTTTCTGATACCATCGGCATCGTATTCATCTTCCGTTTTTGGAACGAGTTCTTCTCTAACCTTTTTGGTAGGTTGTAATTCTCCATTTTTGATAATTTTCCACAGTTGGAAGTTGTTTGATTGTATAAAAATCCTCATTTTCTCCTTCCAGTAAGTGTAGTTGGTGCCATCGAAAAGTGGTGGCCTTGTGAACAATTGTCCTTCACCTAGTCCTGCATTAACACTACGAGTAGAAGCCATGGAAAGTTTCTCTCAAACTGTTAAGTCTTTCAGAGAGAGTATGGCGCTGATACCAATTGTTAGAATATACGTTTAACGCTAGAGGGGGGGTGAATAGCGTTATAATACAAAACAATGTAAATTTGCGGAATTAAAATTGCAGGAATAACGTAAGTGCAGTAATTAAAATGATAA
This sequence comes from Nicotiana benthamiana, assembly GCA_034376525.1. Taxonomy (NCBI): domain Eukaryota; kingdom Viridiplantae; phylum Streptophyta; class Magnoliopsida; order Solanales; family Solanaceae; genus Nicotiana; species Nicotiana benthamiana. The sequence continues at coordinate 141,486,040 of CM067330.1, read as the reverse complement.
GGAGAGAACACACCGGATTTTATCATGGTTCACCACAACGTGTGGTTAGTCCAGTCCCCGAGAGACTCTCTCGAGTTTTACACTAACTTCGTTAAGCTTACGGGTGCCTAACAAACCGTTACACTTGCTCGTAGATATACACTCTACAAGACTTCAACCTGCTCGAGGATACCGCACCTCAAGACTTCAATCCAAGGAACTGCTTTTCCTTCTTACAACAAGGGATTAGACTATCCCTTCAAGTGTGTACAAACACTTAGCACTCACTTAAACAGAACTCTCTTGAAGAGTAGATATGAGTAAATAAATACGCTCAAGAACACAACAACTTAGTCAAGAGTTTGGCTCTCAAAAACTTATGAAATGAATATAAAATGATTGCAAAGAGAGTATGTAAGCTTTAGCAAGAATGTAATCAGTTGTTGTACTTAGAAAAGTGAATTTGAGTTGTATTTATAGTGCTCAAAACACCCAAGACCTTTGCTTAATTGCCAATCACAAATTGTTGTTTTGTGCTAGGATAATCGATTATCTGATTCTGCATAATCGATTATCTGCCAACGTTCAAAAATCAATCCCAGATTTTAAGCAGAATAATCGATTATCCAAATCGTATAATCGATTACCTGACAATGTTCAAAAATCAATTCCCGATTTTATGCTTAACATAATCGATTGTCTGATTATACATAATCGATTATTTTTCAGCGTTTTGAAAATATTTTGGCAATGGTCTTTAATATAATCGATTACCAGAAAAGCCATAATCGATTATTTTGCTACTTTGAAAAATCTGATGCTCACTGTCTCAAAATAATCGATTAGTCTAAGGCACATAATCGATTATCTTGTAGATTTGAAAAAACTGGTGAACACTGCCTCAACATAATCGATTATCATAAGGTACATAATCGATTATCTTGCAGCTTTGTAAAATCTGGTGTACACTGCCTTAACATAATCGATTATCATAAAGTACATAATCGATTATCTTTCAGCTTTGTAAAATCTGGTGTACACTGCCTTAACATAATCGATTATCATAAGGTACATAATCGATTATCTTTCAGTTTTGTAAAATCTGGTGTACACTGTCTTAACATAATCGATTATCATAAAGTACATAATCGATTATCTTTGTCCAGATTTGAAAGACATGTTTAAAATTCATTTTGGTTAAAATGAAATGTTTGAAAATCATTTTGCTTTAAAATAAATATGCATGGTTTGATAAAAATGATTTTACGAGAGAAGCCAAGTCTTGAATCAATTGTCGGATCAAGATCACAATTATAGAACGACTCATGTATAACTTTGTGGCTTTACTAAATCTTGATCTTTGTTTCTCTTGTCCTTGGACTTCGGCATATGTCAATGTTCCGTTCACGTCGGTTTGTCATTTATCAAAACCTACAAATATAAACACACGTTTAGTTTAGCGACTTGAGAACGTGTTTCAACATCAGTGAATTAAACATTGACAATCGAATTTATAGAACCAACCAATAGAAATTTCATGCAACCCTACACCTACACAATCAAACACTAAACATAGAAAGATAGACTAACTTTTTTGGTTGTGATAGTGGCCGGCGATTCTGGTTGCGGACATCTTACAGATGAGATTTGTGTAGTATGAGGTTTTTCAATTAAGGTTATTCCTAAATCTTTTTTTAGTCTTGGGGTAATTTTTAGACCCAAAATAATTAGCAATTTCTATCAACCCAACACCCACACAATCAAATATTAAAGATAGAAAAAGAAACTTACTTTTTGGATTTAAGATGGTGGTCGGTGATTTTGCTTCTGAATTGCTTACGGGTGAGATTTGTAAAGTATGAGGATTTTTCTATTAATAAAGTAATAGCAATTTTCAGCAATCAAACACCAAGAAAATCAAACATTAAACATAGAGAAAGAAACTTACTCTTTGGATTTGAGATGGTAGCCTACGTTTTTGCTTTCAAATTGCTTACCGATGAAATTGTGTAATAGGAGGGTTTTTCTTTTAAAGTAATTCCTCACCTTTTTTTTTGTAGTCTTCAGGCTAAGTTAGTAGGGTATAGATTTAGGCGGGATATGATTTAGTGAAAATTTAAAATTGGAGGTAATATTAAACGTAAACAAAAAAATAGTTTTAGTGTCTATTCTCTTGAATGGCCATTAAAAGTATACTATTCACCGGTTAATACTTATTGGCCGCTAATATTTTCCTTCTGTGAATAAATTGGCGGCAATTAGTTTATTGCTGCTAAATAATTGCCGCTAATTCCCTTTTTTATTGTAGTGGCATCAATTAGATACCATGTATATAAGGGTTTAATTTCTTGCATCTCATATCGATATCATGTCTATAGGCTTTCGTTATTGCACAATCTCATGTAGATACCATGTCTGTAAGGCTTTTCGTTACTGCATCAATTTCAAAATAGAAATCATGTCTATAGGTTTGCATTCTTACAGCGTCATATAGAAACCATGCTTATAGGTTTTCATTCTCATAACCTCACCTAGAAAATATGCCTATAGGAACTATATAAACGCTAGGCAAAACAGTAGGTCGTCCAAACTTGTGAAAAACAGTAACGAAAAGGATCAGTGTGCATGTTATAAAGGTCCAGCTCGCCCAGTGCTTAAGAACATTTCAGTCCAACTTGTCTTGAATCTGATTACTTTCAAATTGGTCCCAGGTCTGCCCCTTTCATAATACTCTGAACTTGTAAACGTCTTTTAAATGCTGAATGTGTGGTTTCAAACGTTTTGCCTGCCTAAGTTTAATGTTTTAAGGTTTTTAAAACTTTTCTCTGGTTCAAACAGTTCGGCTGACTTGTAAGCCTTTTCTAAACTTGCCTGCAACTTTAAATCTCTTTTAGCAGACTCTTGTCTGAAACTAATGTTTTTCTCCTGATTTCTAAATCCTGTCAATTCCTGAAACGGGACCGAGGAGCTCGAAGCGGATTTTCTATCCAACTCTTATGTGTTAAACTAATCTGCCTACTCTATTAACCTCTTTTAAAGACCTAATCAGTATTTGAAGTCATGCTAAACTAGTCTCTGTTATGTTACGAGGTTTATTTGAGCCTTTAATTGTCCTATTTGCATACCACTTATATGCTACGTGTTTTAATTGTGGTTCTAGTATTTTTACCTTTGAAACTCCATATATATCCTATCTCTATCGCCCCCTTCTTAGGATTAGAAGTCCTAATGCCCCAGGACTAACAGGTTGGGACAGGTATTAGCATGCAATAAGTAAACGATACCAACGCATTTAAATACCTTAACGGGGTGGGGTAGAATATGGAGATGATGACCGGTACGCTAATACCATATGCGACCCCTCTTTGAGGAATGTGTGCGGGGTATACCGATGTTATCCATATTATAGTTAAACCTAGGACCCTTCTCTCTTTGTTTGCTTTATTTAAATGTTCTCCTATAGTAATGCTTTTCCAAATCAATCCTCCTTTTTTATTTTAAACTTATGTCCTTCCTTCTTCTTTAAAGCTTTCAAGTTGTGTGAATGCTATATATGTGAACCTTATTTGTTTAATTGCTTCATCTCATTATAAAGTCACGATTAACACGGCCGGAGACCACACTAGTGGATCTTGAGAGGTGCCTAACACCTTCCCCTCAAGATAATCTCAAGCCCTTACCCGTACTGTGATTTTCTTTCAAAATACTCCTCCCATCTCTAAAAGTGTCCTAATGCACTATAATCATTAGGTGGCGACTCTTCAAATTCCATAACCCAACTCGCAAACGGGAATGAGAGTTGTTTCGCCCATAATGTCGCGAAATCCAATTTCGCTTTTTGAAAAAGGGGGCGTCGACACTCCCTTGCCGGGATTTAAGTGTTATATGGGTTCTCCCTTGCTAGAATATTTAATAATGTCTATCTATCCCCTCGCGCCCGTTTGGTTGTGATTGTTGATTGGGTAAGGAAGAGTGAATATGCACGAAGGGTCATTTCGTGCCATGTTTGAATATTTACGCACGAAGGGTCATTCCGTACAATGATTTGAATATTTATGCACGAAGGAACATTCTGTGCCATATTTTAAATATTTATGCACGAAGGAACATTCTGCACCCTGATTTGATTACGATTGCACGAAGGATCATTCTGTGACATGATATGAGAGTTATGTGAGGCAAAGCACGATGGTCGTGCCGTGCAAATGTTATTTTCATGCTCTTGTTTATTTTTCTATTGTTGCACAGTTTCTTTCTTTAATTGCTGATTTTATATCCGGACTGTACTTCCCCAGAGCATGCTCCCCTCCCTCCTAACTGTTTAATTTATGTATTTTCTCTGTTATTGCATATATATATATATATATATATATATATATATATATATATATATATATATATATATATATATATATATATATATATATATATATATATATCGAACTGCACATGTTGATTTGCAAGTCCTCTCTAACCTCGTCACTACTTCGTCGGGGTTAGGCCAGGAACTTACCAGCACATGGGGTGGGTTGTGATGATGCTACACTCTGCACTTATGTGCAGATACCGGAGCAGCTTACGGAGCGCAGCAGTAATATGGGAGCTATCCTTCAGTCCAGGGATATTTCATTCAGACTTTTATTTTAGTACTCTATAGTAGTTTGTGAGTAGTGACACCAGACTCTGGGTAGAGTTGTAATCAGACTTCCACATTTTGTTTTCAGTTGTATAAGTTTAAAGACTTTCCCTTTATTTAATTATTTCGTTTTATCAATATTATCGCGAATGTTAATTAAAAATATTTAAATATTATCTTGCCTAGCTCCAAATAGTAGATAGCAACACGACTCTCGATGATAAAAAATTCGGGTCGTGACATTCTAACAGGGTCTTATTCATCCGCTAACGAAAACCACACTTTTCGTCTGACTTGCATGTGCTAAGCACGAAACCATCATTTATCCTTTGCCAGGATCGGACTCTCCATGAGAATTACTTATAGCTTCTATGTTCATAGAGAAAGCGGATTAAAATTGTCTTTCATTCTAATTAAGCACAACTTGTAGCATGTACTTCATATTCACCTGGAGCTAAAATTTATAAACATTCTTCTTTTTTAAAATTGTCATAAACTAAACTATTATTTTCCTAGATCCACATCTATATAAAGAAGTAATGATGCGTGAGAGATTTAGAAAACTATTGTTTAATATACATTATTTCAAGTTTTACTTTAATTAGTGTTGTGAGCATGTTTGTTTTGTTAATGAATTTGGTATTAGGTTTACGTGTTCTTGCTACTACTCGTGTCAATTTATTAAAACAACTTTTAAATGCATGATTAAATCCAAGCACTTAATTAATTAACCTAAGATTGACTCTTAAGAAACTATGAAGCCCCTTCTTTCTTTCTTTCTAGAATGCATGATTGTGTAACATAGCAAAATATTCCACGTGTTTTCCAAAAGACAAAGAAGGATAGAAAAATCAAAAAAAAGGAAAGAAACTATATAGCCATATTCATCATTTCATTGGTGGATGGTGGTGGCTTGTAGATATCAATTTGTCTCTTTATAATTACAATTATAAGTTGCTCAACAAGAAGAAAAGTTACATGATTATATTTGCAACTAACTGAATAAAGCATGGAATTTTTATTTTATTTTATTTAATATAATGGAATTTGAATTAATTAGTGGTTGTTGAAGTGGATGATATATAGGCCCCTTCCTTCTTATCATCATAACCTTGATTGCACGCTTGCAATTTATATAATTCTATGTGTTGCCCATTAATATTCTTGGCTCAGTCACTTGAATCCTTTTATAGACAAATTATTGCTTTCCAAAGATACCAAAGTAATTTATTTATTTAATATGTGAATAAAATTGATGCCATGTGACGTGTTTGAGCCGTCAAATAACTTTTGATAGAATGCAGGATAAAGTCGTGTATAATAAACCTTTATGGTCCGTCCTTTCCCAGATCTCGCGGTAATAGGCGACCCTTATTTTAATATGTGAGTAATAAAGTTGTTGCCATGTGACCTGGAGATCACGGATTCGAGCCATAGAAACAATCTCTTACAGATATGCATAACATGTTACGTACAATAGCCTCTTATGATCCAATCATTCGCCAAACGCCGCATATAACGGGAGCTTAATTCATCATACAACCTTTCTTTAATAGTACATGAGTAATAAAGAACAGTGATTACATTTAGGACTCAAGTTGCAAGTATTTTTCATTAGAGTTTTAATTCCTGTAATATTAGTAGATAATGACCAGTGATTGTCTCTGATTACGAAAGAGATGTCCTTAATTATTAGTGGTAGGAGAGGTCAGAGGAGTGGTCAAACAAAATTTAAACTAATCCTCGTGATTTGGAGAGAGGAAAACCATTAGCAAGCCATATATAACGTCACAAAAAAGATCGTCCCCCTTCCCCAAGAGAAGATAAAAAACAAGAAACAAAAAAGGAAGACTAAAGATATCCAGTAATTCTGTTTATTAATGCTTAGGTAAATAAAAAAATTCACCTAGTAGTATTTTTTTCCCTTGTTAAAATATATTACAAGGGTTAATTGTTATCTTTTAAGGATAAAACGAGGTCAATTAATTCATGTTCTTGTGAATAAAATTTAAACTTCAAATCCTTATTAAAAAATAAAACTAATTAACATTTCAAATTTCAGATAACCAAATTATCGGAATAGAGTTTAATAAAATATTTTATTGGATTTGCCATGAGTCTAAGTAGTAAGTAGGATTGATCGATATATTTTGATATTCTGGACCTTTCTTTAATTGAAAGAATGAGAAATGGATTGATACAAAATTTAAATACAAAGATAGTATCATTAGTTTAATCAAAAGCAATCAATAACAGGTAAATTAAGTAATCTTGCCCTTAGGAACCAAGTTCTTTCTCATCGATCGTTTAAATTCTTGATATCCCTAACATTTGTACGAAGACGAACTAACATGATTTGTTGTACGAACAGAGTGAAGTCGAGCTATGAGTATGAAATCGCCAATAGAATCATTTACCTCAAACGTGAAATTTTTCAATGTAAATTCAAATTTAATCGGGCCCAATACAAATATTGAAGGGGTATTATCACTTTTATCCCGTGTCAGAAACTATTTACATTTGATAGCCAAAAAAATGTATAAATTTATATAATTTTTGTATATAACATAGAATATATATATATATATATATATATATATATATATATATATATATATATATATATATATATATATATATATATATATATATATATTATTTTTACAGTGCTATGCAATGTCATTTTTTCAATATTGAAGACCAACTTGTAAACCCCCTAAAAAACATGATTTGTTCTACCTCTAATAATTCTACGCAAAAGAACAAAGAAATTTCACTATTTGTCATTGATGATGTAATTCTTTTTTAACGACTTTTAATAAATTCAATAGTTATTAGCACTTGGTATTATGGGTGTTCATTCGAATCGGTTTGTCGATAAATCAAATCGATTATTTGTTATCGAAATCGAAAAAATTGAAACCTTATTGAAATGATAACGATAAGCATATGTACAAATCGATAATCGAAAAGTAATTATCGATAAGGGTCAAAATCGAATCGATAAATTGAATGCACACCCCTAGACAGTAGACACTTGTAAAATGGGTAATTACCTATTTGTGTAGATTAATATAACATACAGAATGCATATACATTCCGCTACTATTTTGGAAGCGGCTATACAATAACATTTTCCCTAATCTATACTCTTTCCTTTACCCTATGTCCCTTAACATATTATTTCATTTACCACACTTAAGGAATGATCATATTTAATGATCAAGCGAATGAAGTTCAAATTGATGGAAAACAAAATTAGCCGTGATGATGTATTTTGTTTTGTTTTGTTTTTATACCGTTAAAGTGTTGGTGGCATACATTTAATCCCTTACTTTAGTTTTGTTGCATGTGCTTGTTGATACAATTTTTATGTTATAAATGGTGTCATATATTTTAGCTCCTTTTTGTCCATATTAATTAGGCGCGTTTATAGCGATATACTTTTCGTGAATCCCGCAAATTTTCTTATTGGTGTAATCGATAACCGAATCGATAAGCCCCCAAAATCGATAAATTGAAATCAAAAAAATCAAAATCTTATTGAAACAATAACGATAAGCATATGTACAAATCGATAATCGATAAGTAATTATCGATAAGGGTCAAAATCGAATTGATAAATCGAATGCACACCCCTGCTTGGTATCATTTGGATATTCTCAATCCTCTACGGTTCCTGGTGATATTGTTGAAGACTTAAATCTCAATGAATATCAGTAGTCCACTATTAGTTTATATTTCAGAAAAAAGTAAATATAGTAAGTATTCTTAAACTAATAAAAACTAAAAAGTAGCAATTCTACAAAATAATTAATAATGGCTGAAAACATTAATATTATCTGTGCTACTTGAAGAGTATATTAAATAGCTCTAATCATGAACTTTTTAATTCATCAAGGGACATACCTAGGATTTAATATGTTTGAATAAAATTTTACAAAATTTCCTTTAAATATAGTAGATTGACTTTCTTAGAAGTTAATAACAAAGAAATTCCAACTTGGATTTATTAAAGCGGGACGAAAACAACTAGAAAGCAAAAATGTATAAGTATAGCCACCTTAATAGAGTTCTTAACGACAATAAGACTAATTTCAAAAGAACTTTTAAAATAGGGATCTTTATATACATAGCCGGCAGGATTTACTGTTTGTTTTTTTCGTTGGTATGCATATATTATATACCAATTGATATATCATCGGTCGTTGAGCCAAGATTTTTATTAAAAGAAATCAAAATATAAAGAATAAACTCACCAAAAAGTCAAGTGATGTCATTATATAATAAATATACATACTTTTAAAAAAATTACTAAGCTAAATAATATAATTTTTTGATGAAGGGGAGTCGGTTGATACTTTTTGGGTGCATATTATTCCGCCATCGTATACCATACATATATTGTATAAGAATTACACATATATTATGTATTCATCGGTTTCTTCTAAAAAGAATATCGAGGAGATTAATTTGTTCAAGAAGGTGAAAAGGGCTATTTCTGGTGCAACCACCGGAAATCTTTTTAAAAAAAAGTTGAATTTGAAAGGGGAAAATGTGATAATTTTCTTAGACATTAGAAAGAAAAAAATTAAAAAGAATTTTTATTATTATAAAAATAAGTTGATTAATTATTGTTTCTATTACAACGGGCCAGGTACCTTGCCTTACCTACATGTCATGCAAGCCTACCATAATAGTAACTTTACATAATTATTTAATTTAATATTGCTTATTTATATATATCAAATCATTTGGTTGACCACTTAAAGTGAAACTCTTTAAAAGTACTCAAATCAATCTCTAGCTGTTTCTTTTGAAGTTGAAAGAAAATTAAACATCACATTTCATATGAACAAATTCAAGAAAATTTGTGTCTTTTGTGGAAGCAACTCAGGCAATAGGAAAATTTTCAGTGATGCTGCTCTTGATCTTGGAAGAGAACTGGTCTATTTTCTTTTTCTTCTCCCTTTCTCCTTATATGTGTATTTATAATTGTTTAAAAAAATATCTTTTTTTTGTTTTGTTAAAAATTATTATTGGATTTTAGAGGTTGTTATTATTAATAAAGAGAAGTTTTAGGTGGAGAGGAAGCTGGATCTAGTATATGGAGGAGGAAGTATTGGACTTATGGGGTTGGTTTCTCAAGCTGTTCATGATGGTGGATGTAATGTTCTTGGGTAAGTGAGAATCCTTCAATCCCCCCCCCCACACCACACACCCCACACCCCACACCCCACCCTCACTCTCACCCTCACCCTCAATCAAAACCCTGGTAAAAATGTGTCTTCATTAAGTGTTTACGCCAGCCAATTGATTGAATAAGTGTTAATTATAATTACTTATTGTATAGTTTTACTTTATTTTAAATCATGTTATCATGGTAAGTTAATATGATTTAGTGTAAATCATGTTATCATGGTAAGTTAATACGATTTAGTGTAAATATCCATTACAGTTAAGTTTTACAATCAAACCCCATTAAATTTTTTTCTATTTTTTCTTGTATGATTAAATTTTGGAAGGATGGAAGGGAGAAAAGAAGAGGAAAAATTTATTGAAACATATTGTTTATACCAAAATACGTTCACTTTTGTGTTTACCTCATAAAACTAAGATGAGAATGTGTGTTAATTTTTCACAATTAAGTAGTAACCGTACCTAAACGACACATATTATGTATTTATTGAGTTAGTGTAAATCCGAGGTATAAGTAATTTTTTTTCCAAGAAGGGATTTTATTGTGGTTCAACAAGTGAAACATAGAAAATTTTGATTGGGTAGGGGTTTTGTTTTGTATAATATGCTGATTTTTCTGAAAATATTAACCTTTTTTTTTTGTTTCTTCTTTTCAATTGAATAGAATTATTCCAAGAGCTCTTGTTCCAGTAGAGGTATGAAATAAAATCTCAAACACCCTCCTTCCATTCTTTTCATTTCACTTCCGCTTTAAATATCGCTGAGCCGAGGGTCGTTTGGAAACAATCTTTCTGCCCTTTCGAGTAGGAGTAAGGCCCGTCTACATATTACTCTCCCAAGATCCCACCTTGTGGGACTATACTGGATAGTTATTGTTGTTGTTCCGCTTTAAATACAGTGAAAGATATGCTTGTATATAGAAAAATGAACTCAGGATTTTAACTCCATGAATTTAATCTTTAATTAACCGTTAGCAGATATCGGGCCATGCAGTTGGAGAAGTACTAATAGTATCTGATATGCATGAAAGGAAAGCTGAGATGGCTCGTAGAGCAGATGCTTTTGTTGCACTTCCTGGTAATTAAAACTCTAATTATATATGGTTTTTAATAAAAATAATTACAAGAAAATACACATGACAGCACATCATAACAAAAAATAGCCCATATTTTAAGTTTTTATCTAACTTAGTCCATATTAAACATATTTTGAAAGCATTAGCAAATTCAAAACTTGTGTTTTTACAACCATCGCTTCTAGAAGCTATGTGTTCTGACAACCATTATTTTTACTCTCTCTTTTCTACTCACATCTTCTACATATGCTTTAAAGAGTTGTCCGTTATTGTTGTTTCTTACCCTGTATCACCTGGTTGCAATGTAAGAAAAATGAAGAGTAGAAGTACACCATTGAAGGCCATTCAAAACTTTGCTTTTGAAAATAAAATTTTTGAGTTTGTTAATTGTTTGGATTGGGTATTGTTCCAATTGATTGAAAATATCAAAAGGAGTTCAAAATTTAAATTTGAAGTTATTTGAAGTAGATTGAGCAAGATTTGAGTTGAATTTTAGAAAAGACGCAAGGAAGAAGACGAAGCCAATTTTTTATATAAACATGTATAAAAGTGTATAATAGTATATAAGATGGCGTCTGTAGACGAACGTCTTTTACGATATTCATTTACAATTCTTGTTCAAAACTAGTCCAAATCTCCATTAAATGACTTCAAATTTTATATATTACCTCCCTATACTATTTCTAACAAGTCTAAATAACACCCACTCCATATTTCTCACAAAATCAAATTCGAAATTTAAACCCATGATGTTTAAACTTGTTAAGATTTTAATTTTCACCATCCAAATGGATTTGGTTTGTTGAACTAATTCGAAAATTAACTTAAAAGCTTGAGCAATCTTTTTTAAAAATTAATTAGTAATTTCTAGAATCTATTGGAGTTGGATGTTAAATCTTAGCTTTTTTATTTTGGGCTAGTTGATTGTAAATTAATATATGAGCTATAAAATTAAAAAATAGGAACTCAATTGTTCTGATGTGAAATTTTCCCTTTTTAATATACATTGATTCATATATATTTGAAATTGGAATTCATAATATATATTATTATTAACTATGATTGAAGGAGGATATGGAACAATGGAAGAATTACTTGAGGTGATAACATGGTCACAGCTTGGAATTCATGAAAAACCAGTAAGAATATTAATTAGTTTTCTTCTCTTACTTTATATTAATGTTCTACATTTTAATCATACTATCATATGTGTGTGTCTCCAAATAAAAATATTGAGATATTCTTAATTTCTTATTGAATAAAAACTTGATTACTGATAATATAGCTATCTTTGATTGTTAGATATCTTTTTGTTGACGTAATATTCTATGGAATACATGTTGAAAATTTTCTGAAATTGAATGCTTCGATTTTTTTATTTACTTTTACTAATTAATTAGTAAACTTTATAGGTGAAGGACATAGCAGGTTACACAATTTAAAAAGTATAAGATACTCCGGTTTTAGTTTGATGTAGCTTCAAAAAGTCTAATTTTTGTTATTGTTAATAAAATAATCGAAAAATTAATATAATATAAATTTTATAAAATAATCGATTGAACCGAATAATTGACACCCCAAACCAATTGAGCTAACCTCGGGTTATATAAATAGTCAACTTCTGATACTTTAATTTATTAATTATTAATGATCAATGGGATTGCTGACTGATATTTAACTGTTTGATATTTGATTTCCAATTAATATCTTTATTTTTGGCGAGAAAGTAAGCATCAACTATCATAGGGAACCTCTTCGGGGTGAGATAGATGCCTCCCAGCCCGGGGGCGGATCGAATCGGAGTTTTTTTAGGTGGCCACCGACCTATAATTATCCTTAAACTTTTGCGGATGAGACATCTCTTATTTTATTTAGAGAACTGTGCCAACGTGTGTTTACATTCTTAGTATATTTTATTTACTAATTTCAGAAAGAGATACCGTATTTTTCAAACCTAGAGTGGCTAGAGGGGTAGATCGAGGGACTCGACCTCTTTCTTCTCCTACTATCTTTTGAATATTCTCTTTTTCCTTTTTTATAAGAAGAGAATCTCAATCAAGGCATGTGTCATGCTTCACATAATAAACTCAGCCAAAAGAAAATTAATTAATCCAAATCATATGTGAAATGAAGATTTGAGATCTCGTTCTGGATTATTTTTATTTTAATAATTTCATGATGTGATGTAGATATACCAAGTCTGTCTAATTGTATCATATTTTTCACCAAATAAACTCGACCAATACAATAATAAACTAATCCTAATTCCTAATCAAATGTGAATCCAAGAATTTGAGAACTCTTTTCTATTATTTTATTTTATGTCATAGTTGTAGCTAGTATGGCTATGAATAAATTAAACAATGCTCTTTAAATTAATAAAAAGAAAGGACAACAAAGGTGAACAAATAATCTAGCTAGTCACCATAAAATCTTTAGCAATTAGAGGCATTTAATTTTATATTTGGTAATCAAACATTCATGCATGAAACCACAAGTTAGACACTTCAATCAAATCAATGAAATTAGATAGCAACGACACGATTGTATTGGCATTCAACTCGAGCCTCTTCCTACCTTGAAAGTGATAGATAGACATTTGTAGAATATCACAAGCCACAGCATTTTTTGCTCTATTAAAGTTGTTATAATTGTGGTGTTCGAGCCAGCTTCCGCATATCTCGATTAATTTCACTCTCAATAGCACAGGTCATGTGTAACTTTATCGACCAAGACTTTGAGCATAATTATCTTATGCTATGTTTTGGTGATTGTCAAGAGTCATTTTAATATATATGATTAGAGATTTATATATCATATAGTTTTAGTCCATTTGAAATTGAGACATAATTGATTGATTGATACTCCCTCCAATCCACAATAAGCGATTTTTAGCCCTTTTTTGTAGTCCAAAAAAATTTAATATTTCCAGATTTCAAGAATGAATTAATATTTTTTTCCTACATGGCCCTTGGAGTAAATAGTGTCAGAGTATGTGTTATGAGTATTTATGTAAAGAGATAGTAAAGATTAATATGACCAATTTCATTGCTAATTAATGTTAAAAAATAAATTTCTTAATTTGTATAAAAACAGTCAAAAAATCACTTACCGTGGATCGGAGGGAATACTTCCTTTTGAGCATATGTACTGTTTCCAAATAGACATAATCCTTGGTAAAAGATTGCAATATGTTGAAACAGGTCGGATTATTGAACATAGATGGATATTATGATTGCTTGCTTGGATTATTTGACAAAGGTGTAGAAGAAGGATTTATTAAACCTTCAGCCAGAAATATTGTCATATCAGCTACAACAGCCAAAGAGCTTTTAGAAAAGATGGAGGTACTTTCTTTAAACCATGCTCCCAAAATCTTATTTCATACAACTATATTTCAACAAGAAAATAATAATAAATTATAGTCAAATTTCTCTATAACAGCCTCGTTTATTTCGAATATTTTTGAATGTTATAACGAATTGCTATTATAGAAAACACATATTATAATAGAACATGAAATTTGATTCCGGAAAAATATGTCTTTCATAGAGAATTGTTGTTCTATAAGGATGTTGTTATTGAGAGATCCGACAGTAGGTGAAATCATCGGAGACCAGGGCTTAAATTTCAACAAAGATAAAATGTTAGGTGATTTGTTTCCATTTTTCAAGTTTTGATGGCAGAGTTATTTGGTTATGTTGCTCGGACCTTTCAAAAATGTCATCGGATGTATGTCGGATCCTCGAAAATTAAGTATATTTTTAGATGATCTGACACATGTATGACAACATTTTTGAAAAGTCCGAGCAACATAATTACATGGTGCTTATATTGATGGGAGTGGATCAGCCGAGATGTGTGCAAGATGGTCCAGACACCACCCTTATAAATAAAATACATAGTCAATACTTAGATAGAGGTCTCAGTGTCTCACAAAGAAAAAGAGAAGAGAAAAAGGATATTGATATGTTAAGAAAGACAACCAAAACCAACAAAGTTAGGAAGACAAACAAAACCAACAAAGTTGCAACTATCAAGGGTTATGACCTATAATAGCAAGATTGGCTACAAAGTAACATTAATTACAACAATAGCCCGAAGGGTAGTGTGTACGCAGACCTTACCCCTACTCCGGAGGAGTAGAGAGGCTGTTTCCGATAGACCCTCAGCACAATAAGATGAAAACAAAGTAACAAGTTTATTAATTCAGTAAAAAGTTTATTAATCTTGCTGTTCCCTTTTGCAGGATTATGCACCAATACACAATCAAGTAGCACCAAGCAGGTGTTGGACCATTGGTGGTGGACCAGTGACAAGAAGTTCATAATTTCTGGCTGGAGTTTGTCATAGTACTCAAGTGTGAAGATTGTATTTTCCATTGTTTGACAGACAATTTGTAATTTACAACTCACATGAAAATTCCAAGTGAAAAGGAACACACAAAAGAGAGAATACTTTGGTTTTGAATAGCAAGAAATGTTGTAAATTTGGTAAAAGAGCATTGATTTGTTTTGTATGGGATGAGATTCAACAACCAATACATGCACATGAACATACAAGAAATAACTTAATGTTTAAACTAGCACTTCAGCTAATTTTCAGTATTTCAGTTCTTGAACATAATGGTAAAGAAGTCAAGCTTCAATATCCGTCCTTGGGAAAAGGAGAGAATAAAACTAAACAAAGATGAACGATAAGTTTCTGGAGACAATATAGAGGCAACAAATCTCAATCTAGTGAAGATTATAGTGCTGAATAGACAAGCGTTTAACCAATACATTAACGAACAACTATTATCACAGCTTGAAAGAACTCAAAAAACTCCAATACAGAACTAAGCAAATTTTGAAACAGGGGAAACAAGTGTAATGACATTTACGTAGCACTAAAAGATATCTCCTACCTGTCTAACACGTATTAATTCCATCCTTGCAATCTTTTGTCAAGTTGTAAAATGTCTCAACCCGTGATTTTGCTCGAACAAGGACCTCTGTGTCAACTTCAACTCTCATATACCCGTCAAATTCAACTGGGCGGCCATTGTTTAGTTGCGTTGTTTCATTATACCACTCACTTGTATTACTCCACAAGTAGTTATAATCATCAAGCAAGTGCACCTTGTAGTGAGATCTAAGCTTATCAAAATAATTATAAAAAGGCTCGTTTGTGGCAACATACAGATTCCTCCAAGGTGTAATAATCCCCTGAAGCTTTGCCACAAGGGCATCGGGGGATGTATCAGCATCCAGGTGGGGCCATAACTTCTTATTTTGTGCTTTCTCCCCACGAACAACATGAACAGCATCAAAATCCCAGTCCATGCTTCCACTAATCTCAGTTACTATATTCATCAATCTCTTTGATTTCCACAACGCCTGCCATGGTCTCTGTATGTATTTGGCAGAAGGCCCTTCACAGACCCGATACCAGTAGTTCTCTGGTTCAGGGGCGTCAAATTGCCTCCATATAATTGTGCTCTTATCCTTCGTCAGTTGCTCGGGGGACACTTTGTAGTCCTTAACCTTTCGTACGGAGATTTTCTTCTTATGCGTCTTATCCCATTTCTTCCAATCTTTAAGGAACTCACCTTCCTCGACAATGGATGCAGTCTCTTTCATATGTTCGAAATCAAAATAGAACCTAAAGTCTTTCCCCTCCTCATCCTTATGACTATGAGTGTGAGAAGCTGCCAAACAGATACTCAAATCCATCACGAACGTACGATTCAAGTATTGAGCCTCACCCAAAGCACATAGAAAACTCCATAGGTACTGGTTCATTCCTTTACAGTAATCACCACCGCGTGAATAGTACAAGTATCTCCCATTCTTGAAAGCTGAATCTGATCCCAAGATTGGAATGGTATCATTAATATCCTCATCTCGAACTGGTGGAGCAATTTTGGCATTCGGGCTAGTTCTAGTGGAATTAACGCGGATTCTTGGACGACGGGCATTTACACCTGAATGCCAGCGACCTGCGTGAACCACTTTGTAACTACAGTCATCAGTAAATCCAATCCTAAACCTCCGGAAATCCCTGTACTTTCTCCAAGATCTCTCCTTCTTATTCCTGAATCTCCACGCGACATCACACTCAGTCGGCTTCGATCCATTAACAGGTGTACGATAATCCAAAAATGCAATGGACTTAAAAGTCTTCAAATTGAACCTCTGAATCGTGATCAAGATCCGAGGATCGGAACAATTCACTACAGTTACATCCTCACAGCCTGATTTCAATGTCACATTGGGCAGTTTCTCTTCAGATTTCTCAATAGTAGCTTCAGTAATCGGAACTAAAGGAAATGCTCCAGCAGGAGCTGCCATGGGAGTAGTGGCAACATCTTCACCAGTTTTTAGGACAGAATTATCAATTTTGAATGTAGCATTTTCGACTTGTGTGAAAACCCTAGTTAAAGCTCTAGAAGATTCCCATGGATCAGGGGGTTGGTATGTAATAGCAACTATAGTAAATATAAGCACAGAGAATACAAAAACTGAGAAACACACATTGCTTATAACTTTTATCAAGTTTTGCCCAATTGGGTCAGATGTTGAATTCAATTCCTTCATTTCTACACAACTGAAGTCTGCAAATCAAATGCAAATCATCTAAACAAAGTATCAAGAGTAAGCTAAAAAAGAGATTTTTAGGAAAAAATCAAGATAATGGCTTACTCACCTCTAATCTGAAACTGACCCTTTACTCAAAATTACAAAATCAACAATAAAAATTGAATCTTGAGGTTGATAAGCACTGAAAACCTCAAATTTCAGATGCAGTAAAGATTGGATCTTGGAAGAAATTTAATCTTTTTTGAAGATAAATTGGGTACGAGAGAGCTCAAATCTTAGTTTTTACAACTGGGGTTTGAGTGAAAAATTGGATCTTGAATTGGGTTTGTATAGAAAGAGAGGTTTTTTAAGAAATTGGAAAAGGATTTTAATTGATCCGAGCTTAATAATGGGGATCAAAATGCTGAAAATTTGAACAGATCTGAGAAGGATTTGATATGATAAATCCTGTGTCTTTACTCTGAAGGCTTTAGGACTTCAGCTATAGAAATTGAGATTTTCTTCTTCTTTCCCTTTTAAATTAGTTTTTTTCTTTTTCTTTTTTGAGTTAGATTAATTACCATTGCTAGTTTGTCGTATTGCTGTATGAACAACAGTTAGGTGAGCTGTCACTAGCAGCTACTGTGGACTCTAGTTGTTTGAGTGTTAGGTCAGCAAGAAATGGGACCCACATAGGAGAATTGAAAGAGTGAAAGTTATTTTTAGCAAAAATAAAGGGAATAAGAAAAGAATAATGGAATTCAATTTCCATCAACTTTTTATCTTCTTTTATTGATTTTTTCAAAAACAAGTGAGACTATGATCCTGTAAAATTAATACGGAAAAAGAATTAAAAAGGAAAGGAGTACCTGGAATTGAATTAGGAGCAATAAAATACATTTTAAAAGATAAATGAGAGGAAAAGAGTTTCCTTTTTTATTATATTTTAAAAAGAAAAACAAGAATTTGAATGTCATCACATAATTATCATCAATTTGTCCCTTTGAGAATTAAGAAGTGTAATTACTTCATTTCTATTATACTTAACTCATTTTGACTAAATAATTACATATGCACACAAACATGTCAAATCATATAATTAGTTAAACTACATTCAAAGTCAGTTACGATAATACTTAAACGAGCCCTAAAGGTTTACGTATACGGGGAAAAAATAGTTAGATTTATAACTGGTAATTTAAAAATAGGAATAGTTTCAAAAGTAATCAAAATTTAGCCACTTATTTATATAAAGATAAATCTAAACAAAAAATATTCTTAAAAATCCATACAAGTTCCAACATAATACAATAAATCAAGAATTTTTTACACATGAGATTCTAATATAATATGGTGGAGTTTCATAATATATAAAAATTCCAACATAATATCCTAAAAGTTTAAACGGAGAAGCTCTAAAATCCAGTATATGATATTGGAACTTTCTGTTTTCAGGCTAAATAGTGATTATTTGTTAATAACTTTGCAAATGCTTACTATCTTTAATTAAGCGTTTAAATTATTGGGCACGTGCTAGCACGGGCTAACGTCCATCTAGTTTTTAAGATAAACAAAACCAATGGTTATTTTTCGTCCTAAACGGAATGAGTTGGTGGGATTTTAGGTATATGATATGCTTAAAATATGTGAATGGGAAATAGTAAATATTAACAGAAATATTATTAAATATTTATTTTAATAATAGAATATTACTATAAAATAAATATTAATATTAAATCCAATCCATTTTTCAGTTGTATAACTGAAAATTAAACTATCCTCTTCAATTTTTCCTCTTTATTGTTGAGTAAATAGTCATTTATGCTGTGGTCATTTTGTATAAACAGCCATTCTAAAGAGATGCACCTCTTCAGATTTCAGCCCAGCTTTGGCTATAAATACAAGACTATTCTGCTCAGAATTTTCATACGATTTTCTGAGTTTCTCCTCCTTCTGCATAGTTTAAACATCAAACAAAGCAACAATAAGTGTGATTTGCTATCAAACTTTGTGTTAGCTGATATACTGGGGTTTAAAGTACCACTACGCCAGTGTATATTCATTCTATCCTCGGAAGAAATAATCCACAACCTTGTGATTCATGACTTGAACATGTCGAAAGTTGAGAAAATGATAGGACTCAACAAATAATTTGTACACATTATCTCTAATTCCTTTCTTGTTATATCTAAATTGCAAATTATTCAAATATCCATTTTTATTGAGGATAACTCCTACTAGCCCCAAAATCCCAATGGTTTTGCCTATAGGTGCTGGTGCCGGCGCTTTGGTTAATTTCTGTTGTTATTATTGTTGTTGTTATCGTTATTATTATTATGTTGTTGATGTGGTTACTAATAGGAAATTATGTATGGAAGAGACAACAACTTTGGTTGAGAGGGTAAGAAAATGTCATTCTCACTTTTCTTCCTACAAATACATCCTAACGGTCTTTTTTACCAACTATTTGGTACATATTGGATCTAAATATATATCCCCATTTCACGCTTAACATATACCAAAATAACTAAGAAAATTGGGAAGTTCAACCTGACCTATTATACTTTGTCAAATTTAGAACTCAATCTATTAAATTCACCAAATAACAGTAGCTGCAGTCTCTTAATTTTGGTGGCAATTATCCACAATTTACCTAAGCCTTGTTTCATATCAACTAACTTGTTAACAAATCTTGATAACTTCTTTCTAACCAAGATATATGTGCTTAGACAGAATACATGTAGCTGATAGTGGCAGACGCGCATTGTGGAAAGCGGGTTCAACTGAACCCTCTTATCAAAAAGTAATAGTGTATATGTATAAATTACGATTAAAACTGTTTAAATTTGTATAAATATTTTATTTGAACCCACTTGACAACTACTATTTTAAGACTAAAGTTATATACTTCTAAGATTGAACTCGTTTGCACAAAATCCTGGGTCCACCACTGACAATGATATATGAGCAAACTGCATTATAGAGAATCCTGCATCAAATACCACAAATACCTCAATGGCGAAGAGGCTAAAGGGTCGGCTTTATGAATTCCCACTTATCTATGTCACTTTCAGGCTGATATTATGCAAAATAAAAATAAAAAGAACGAAAAGCTCTCAATATCTTCTAATGACACAAAAATGTGCATAAGTCAGCATATCCCATCTATGTACGATGTATTGTGAGGATTTATCATAAATTGTCTGGTTTTATGCTGCCTTCAGTCCAGCACAACTTTCCTATACCCAGACTTGAGACCTGCTGTGCGAGCGTGCTCACACAAGTGGACTCAAAATTTTAAAGCAGTTATTGCGAAATACTGCTACACTCAATAGTATGTCTCACGAGAATCCAGAGTCATCGCGACTTAATCTGTACGACCCCATTGAAGGGCATATAGTTCAGTTATAAACCCTGCACTGAAAGCTTAAAGAGGAGAAAGGATTCACTGATGAAATTGTTGATACCTTGGACAATAATTTACTGTGCTACAGAACTGCATTTAGTACGTTTATTATGTCCAACACCACCACACTTGGAACAGCGTATAGGTCTTTTTACAGTTTCAACTTGGGGTCCTTTGGGTTCTTTCCGGGGACGGCCAGGAGGTCTTTTGACATGTGGTGAAAGTGGACACAACACGACATCATTACCTGAAGAAGCCGAAGAAACGATATCATCTGGATGTGGTATATCAAATTTTGCTAGTTCATCCATAACTTCAGCATATATATGTTCCTGTGTCTCCCTCTTGTACCAATCAGCTACATACTGAAAAATGTTCATCTCTGCCACTGTAATTGCACTACATGCATGGCTGCATGGTATGCCTGTCATTTGCCACTCTAAACATGTACACGTCCAGAGTTTGAGATTTACAACTTCTTCTCTGCCCTGTAGCTCTCGTAATTTGAACTCGATATCAGATAAAACCGTCACTGCAAGGTTATCCCCGACCTTTTGATTTTCAAAAATCTTTTCAGCGACCCGAGGACCAATCGGAAGGTTCCATTGTTCGACTTTGAGCTTGTTATTCTGTAATAACATATAAAGCTTCTCGTGATAAGCCTCCATCAACTCTAGGACATGTACAAACTTCTCCTCCTCTATAAAAGAATTCAGAGCATCCATAAGATTACAATTCAGCTGATCCCACCGAGGTTTCCTGAACAAGGCATTAGACCAACGCTCCGGCTGGCTAGCTATTATCCAATCATACAATTCTCTGCGGAAAGAACAGATCTTGCCTAGAGATTCATTATAACTATCTAGTGTTCGTGCATAGGCGATGTCATTCAAGTACTTCAGTGCAATATCCTTACCTCTCCCTTGCACTTTAAAGGCAGTATTACCATCAACGAATTTATTGAAATTCTCTTTTACACAGTGAAAACAAAAGCTGTGGTTTTCATCACCAAACATTTTGTCCAAGCTGGAGAGAAAAGGAAGACTTGCGCCAGAAACTATGACGACCTCGCGGTTTTGCACAACAAGCTTTAGCTTTTCCAGAAACCATATAAGATCATCCTCATTCATGGACAGGAGAACGCCATAAGATAGAGGATACATCTCATTGTCTGCATCCAAAGCAGACACAACTATAAAGGAGCTGTTGGGTAGCCCGTTCAAGTTGTAAACATCAATAAAGATCAAAGGTCTACATCCAACATGGAAGCCACGTATTGAGCAGTCATATGACACGAAGAGCCGCTTGAATCTGTTCTCCTCGGTGCACGACCATGTAGCAATAGTTCCGGGCATTGCCTCAATTAAGCGATTGCATAGCCAGGGAATCAGTTTATAAGATTCACCTGACTTCTCATCAATTGCCTCCCTTATCCTCTGCTTCACACTCCAAGCCTGACGGTAGGTCAATTTGATAGCCAAATTCTTCTCAGCATCCTCACACACTTTTCGAGGCAAACAATCAGCACTGCCCAATATTTCTTCTTGCATGATACCGCCCAACCACTTCATCCTGATCCGAGGCTTCAGCTGTGATGAATCTAGAGGAGGATGTGAGTGAGAGTCAACAAATTTCCTAATGGAAACATTTTGAGATTTCTTCTCGATGCCAGCACTCACTTTCCATGGGCAGCCATCAGCAGCACAATGGATGCTAATGTATCTAGGTTTATTGTGCAAAATTCTGTAGTGAAATTTATTTGCGATCGAATACTTGAAAACTGCAAGCCTAAAAGCATCCGCATTCTCAAAAGCTTGCCCTTCCCCAACAAGTAATTCACTCCAGTTGGCAGCAGCATCTGGAGTTCCATCGGTGATCCACTGGTGTGAAGGTGGAGGGGTAGGAGTAGGAGTATCAGCACTCACTTGTTCTTCCTCGGCACTTCCGAGAGAGACTGCTTCAACCTCAGTGGTTGAAACCCTGTGGCGAATTATACAACATTATTTACAATCAAACTCTAGGTAGTCAAAAAGTTTACCATAACAAAAGATCATGTGGACCAGTACAAGACGGCTATTACCTAGTGGTATCCACATTAGGAGCAACTGCAGAATTAGACTCTTTCTCTGAACTTGACGCATAAACATGGGCAAAACCATCATTAAATTGTAACAGTGTATCAACACCTTCTTGGTCTCTCAGCCGTATCAATTGAGCCCTATCAAACTTCACTGTAAACTGCAAGACCTTCTCAGAAGGATCAATGCCTAATCTGTCAAAAACTGCATTCACAAAATCATTGTACTTTATGCCCGTCTTCACAATAATCTGATCAGTAATACCTCCCACATACGAAGGGGATCTATCTGGCAGCACCTTATTCTTTCCACCCCAATGACAGAAACAAAACAATGTTTTATCTTCAGTTCCCATCATGAAGAAGTGTATACGACCACAGAGCCACAAAAGGTAACAATCTTCAAAAACTTCTTTTTAGAAGGGTAGGTAACAATCTTGAAAACCAAAAACCTGATCAGGAAATAAAATAAATCTAATAGGAGTTACTTATTAAGGCCAAATGTACTACTTAAAAAGTTAAAATCATAATCCATAAGAAAGGAAACAAAAACATGAGGATTAAACTAGCATCTTCAAATACATCTCAAGCTATCATGATCTTGGAACAAAACCAAATTCCAAATATAGCATAAGAATCAACAAACAGTCCGTAGCGGAGCTAGGATTTTAACTAAGGGGAGTCGAAATCTAAAGAAGTAAATCCAGAAAGAAATCAAGGGGGTTCAATACATATTATGCATACATAAAACTAACTTTTACCCAACCAGTACCAAAAAACCAGTCAAATGACAAAATATTCATGCATAGAAAAAAATGCATTTCTAATTGTGAGTCGGCAAAAGAAGAGAAGACCAGCTATGCAGGTAATTTCAAGCAGAATAGTCTCCAATTCCCGTCATATCATTATGAAACAAAAAATTAAAACATATAACAATTGCGTAAGACATAGGATTTCATCAAATTTTCACAATAAGGTGTTATAACAGAGCCCCCAACAAATGAATAAAGATTCCAACTTCCATCAAGAATCACAAAATTCCAAAATGGGGTTCAAAAATAACTTTATACAGCATTTTCATGATAATATTAGCTAGTTTTGCTGTGAAACAGGAAATTAGCAAAGAAGACAAGCATATTAAGCCATAGAATTGCATCAAATGCAAGAAGGGCCAAAACAAAAACCTCAACAAAGCAAAAAGTTTCGAACTTGAAGCAATGATCTAATATGCTTTGAGTACAATAAATTTGCAAGAGATTAAAAAAAATAAAGAGCTAGTTTTGAGTACAAAGATTTACCCTTTTCACCTTTATAAGCTGCAAATCACTGAACTTTAATCAAATGGGGTTTCTCTAATAGGCTTTTGACGCTCAGAAAAAAAAATTCCCATTTTGGTCCACTGGTTTCAGTGATGAATTAGGGCTTCACTATTCAGTCGGGTTATGGGAAGTGGGGAATTAGGAAATCTCCCTCGCGATGTCGGTAATCTGTTTATGATGTAATTTAAATGTTGTATTGGCCCTCAACCTTTTCTTTATGTGAAGTTTGTCCCTTCATATCTATAAGTAATTTTGTTATGTTATGATAAATAGCAATTTATGGTGGATGTCTACTTTTCTTTTATGGTCTTCATTTTAAGTGGTTCATGACACATTTAATGACATATTTTGTATGTTGAATGACATATTCCATGACATATTTTCTTTACTTTTATGCCTATATAAAGGTCTTGTAGTAGATAAGAAAATACACAATTGAAGAAGAAAATCTCTTCCTTCTCTCTATCTACATTTCTTGTTCATGTTTCACTAAGTTGCTTATATTTTTGTTAATG
Organism: Nicotiana benthamiana; assembly: GCA_034376525.1. Classification (NCBI taxonomy): domain Eukaryota; kingdom Viridiplantae; phylum Streptophyta; class Magnoliopsida; order Solanales; family Solanaceae; genus Nicotiana; species Nicotiana benthamiana. The sequence goes on along the minus strand of CM067330.1, from coordinate 141,461,274 downwards.
TTTTACTAAATTACTTTTATTTTATAACACGTTATCAGCACGAATTAGTCTCTATTTTTCATCCTAAAATTGAATTTGATTTTCTCATCGAAGTTAAAAAGTTTGCGATGCTGCCAATTGCAATAACTAGGTAATATATTTCAATTTGGTTTGTTAACTCTTTGGTTATATACAGGATTTTTGTGTAAAAACTATTACTGATCATATCATGCTTAGCCAAGTTTTTGTAATTCACCCTAATGTTGAAATATTAACTTTACCCACATCACAATAATTATGCTTTTCAAAGTCGGAGATCAATTCGTATTTCTGGTTGTTAGTGGATTGATTAGTAATGGTCAAGACTATTTTGGTTAATTGACAAGTTGTCAATTGCCTGTTCAATTACTATGAGGTTGTTTGGTTACTAATTTGAGACAGAAAATTTTTGGAATGGTTCAAAAACATGGAAACTCTGCCTTATTTTCTATAAAATTACCGATAAGGCTTACTTGGAAGCACTTGCGCCTAAGCGCCGGTCGCGATCCTAAATTGGGTCGTGACAACAACAACAACTACCCAGTATACTCCCACCAGGTGGGGTCTGGGGAGGGTAATATGTAGACGAGCCTTACCCCTGCCCGAAAGGGCAGAGACGATCCTAAATTGGGTCGTGACACTAGGACAAAAAAATTTCAGCTTATTTAGTGCTGAAGCTTTTACAAATGAACTAAATAGCTTCAGCATCACAAAATTTCAGCTACTAGAATGCTTAAGTTCAGCCATTTTACAAACAAAATATTCAGAAAATAGAGAATAAAACTTCAGCTATTATACTTAAGTTGAGCAATTACAAACAAAAACTTCAGCAAATAGAGAACAAAACTTCAGCTATTATGCTTAAGTTCGGCAATTACAAATAAAAATTTTAGTACACTTGGTTAAGCAATTTTTGCTGCTTCAGGTCTATCTATTAGAATGCTGAAGTTTTGCGTGATTGCCTTTGCTACTTCATGCCCGTATGTTGAAGTTATGCGAAAAAGTGAGTACTCTTGTAATTCTTTTTATAAAATTAACACAAATTAAAACATAACCTAAAAAGTGAGTATAAATACAAATGCCCCGTTCAAAATAGCAATTATGACCCATTCAGAATAGCAATTTCATGGGATGACCCCGAAGGGACCTTTAGAATTGGGCAAATGCACAATATCCGATTTTGGGATTACTATGTAAGCCATAGTCACAATGTATAAAAATTTGTAAGTTTAGGCACTTCGTAATTAATTCAGACATACTCGACTAAGTAGTACAAATTTGTGTCTGAAATCTGGCAGCAAACGTCAGACATTTTTGTCTGAAGTTTGGTTTGACAAGATTAATTTTTTTTGATATTTTTGCAAAATTTTAGCTTGCCAAGGCCAAACTTGCAACAATTTTGCCCGAACGTCAAGATTTATACATGAGGTTCAAGTTAATAAATTTATGCTCATAATCAATAACCAACATTCGAATTTTAACAATCTAACATACGTCAACACCTAAATCTACTTCAAATGAGTTTAAATTTAAAACATAAGTTCCAAATATTATAAAGAGTAAACCTCAATCATCAATTTATTAAAACAACAATAAACTAAAAAACTCATTTGTCATCTTCAAACTTTCCTTCAATGGTGATTAATTTACTCCATTAGATCTTGTATATAAGAACTCTTGGAAGAAGAAAATAAGCTTTTCCAATAATACTCACAATACCCCACTTAACTTAAACTCATTTTTCATATTTGAAATACAAGACCCCACTTCTTCAAGTTTGAAATAATGGTGATTTTAATGCCGAAAATCTTCACTGGCTATAGAAGTAAATATTTTAAAAAGATGACTACGCCTTAAATGGATTCTACAAATAGGCTGTCTAACGAAATATTTTCCTTCAGAATAGCAATTGGGCCTTAGATAAACGGGCCGGGCTAACTCAATGGGCGCAAAATACAAACTTAGCGGGTCGGCCATAACTAATTACATTCGTTAGTCAACAAATATATAACATATGTGTTATAAATAGAACTCTAATTAGAGTGAATGTCTATCTTATAGAAGAGTTTTACTTTGAGGCTAAGTCTTTTCTATGCCTATAAATAGAGGGGTCTTACCCCATTATAAATTATCCTAAAGTATCAATAAGAATACTCCTCTCCCTACTCTCTCTATATTGTTCTTGTTCTTGTATTATTTCATAACACATTATTAGCACGAGTCTCTAACCAATTGAATTTGATTTCTTCCTTCTTCCAGAATTTCTAAGACAACAGTGACGGCGCAAGGTTTTATTGGTGAAAGACTATAAGTTGATTCTAATGGACTAACCTTTTCTGGAATCTTTCATGGAAAATTCAAGCATACAGGTAATATTATTTAGTATCCATATTAACGTATATTGCATAGATATATAAGGGTTATGGGGTTATGATTTATATCTATGACAATGATGGCTAACACAATGATTATTCAAATAATGGCAACGATGTAAGCTTGGATATCAAACAAGAATTCGTCTATAATTTATGGAACCTAGTTGGACATTAATATTGATTGTATATGTGGTTGTCAAATACTAGTAGTATGCTAATCTTTTCCATGAATGCATAAAATTGTTGCTGTTATAACGTTATTAGATCCACTTAAACTCCAGCAGAGTTTACAAGAAATATACAACCAACAAAAGTGGTTATATTTTATATATCTCATTGTAACTAAATTTTGTTAACCACCAGAAGTGGTATATGCCTATGACTATCAGAAGTGATGATTTAGGCTTCCTATTGTTACACTTAAAGATATGCCACATAGATATTCTCTATACGCCTCGATTTGCTCCTGAAGCAGTAAATATTTTAAAAGAGGTTGAAGTATCACAATTTGATGTGAATAATACACGTTCAGATAATTATGTTCGATTTCCTGAAGGAAAAGAACTTTGATAATATTAATCCATTCCCTGAAGTGAATGTGATAATTGTAATAAAGCCCGTAAATATGAACACGCTCTTGATGTAATTTTGTTTTATGTCTGACATTATGAAAAGAAAGTTCGTTTCCCTTGAAATTTCGGGCAAGAACTATATGACATGGGTGTTGGATGCTGAAATTCATTTGGATGCAATGGGTCCTGAAGACGCCATTAAAGACAGAAATAATGCATCCACCCAAGACTGTGCTAAGGCCTTGTTTTTCTCGCGCTATCACCTTGATGAAGGTTTGAAAATTGAATATATCACAGTCAAAGATCCACTTATCTTGTGGAATGGCTTAAAGGAGAGATATGACAACCTGAAGTTGGTCACTCTGCCACAAGCACGATATGATTGGGCTCATCTGAGGCTCCAAGACTTTAATTCTGTTTCTGAATATAATTCTACAATGTTCAGAATTACTTCTAAATTGAAACTCTGTGGAGATAATATCACTGATTATGATATGCTTGAAAAACGTTTACAACGTTTCATGCCTCCAATATGATTATGCAACAACTGTACAGAGAGAAAGGTTTCAAAAAGTACTCTGAACTGATTTCTCTTCTATGCTGTGTGAATTATTTGTGTATATGTGTAAATGTTGATGTTCATGCTTGTTTTATCTACGATTATTTGATATTCATACATTGTTGATTACATTTATCCTGTGTATTTTAGTTTTATTTACAACAAGTAATATGTAATGATTGCAGTGTATGTACTATTTTTGATAATCCATCTATAAACTGTTGGTGTGCAAATTCGTGTACAATTTAGTATGTATTGCAATGTAGTGTGTGATGCTAGCTTGATCAATCCTATTACTGTTATTAATGTTATGACCTGAAGCATACATTTGACGTTGTATTGCTTAAATTAGTGATATGCATTGTTGTTACACTATCTTGTCTGATATTCTTATTATTACATATTAAATTAACCAGTCTGATGTTCATTCATCATTATCAAAAATAACATTATACAAAAACCATAATGTATATATTTGTACTTTCTTTGTACTGTATTAATGCAAATAAAAGCTTTGTGCTATTATTTACACACTTCAAATGTTTGTGTAACGCACATCCAATATCATGTTACTCGTCTTGCTCGTATTGTAGATTACTCGTAATATCATTTATTAATGCAACACTGTGCAGAAGTCCGTGTTAACATGTGATACATGTACATTAATTATATAATACATATTATAATTATTATATGTTTTAGTAGCATAATGTAATTATGTGACAATGCATGAAAGAAGCATAATTGATTCATGTACCACACATACGATATTCAAAGAGAAGAAATATTTCTCTCATTTAAGTATGTGTAAGGCAGATGTTACTACAATTTCTGGTAGTAGTAAATTGATTGAAGGCTCTGGAAGAGCAAATATAACTCTGCCTAAAGGAACAATATTTATCATAGAGAATGAAATGTTCTCCTCCAAGTCTAAAAGGAACTTGTTGAGTTTTAAAGATATCATTCAAAATGGATATCATATTGATACAATAGATGAGAATAATCTTGAATACCTCATTTACTCATGAAAAAGAGGCTGCCCACTTCGGTTTGGGGTCACGCCATTTTGCATACAGCAATGCTAGTTCGTCTCAGACCGACGAATTATCACAAATATTCCCCGTTGCAATTAGTTTTGGGTCATGAACCTAATATATCCCATTTAAGAATTTTTGGATGTGCAGTATATGTGCCTGTAGCACCGCCATATTGCACCAAAATGGGTTTGCAAAGAAGGTTAGGAATGTATGTTGGGTTTGAATCGCCCTCCATTATTCGCTACCTCGAAACATTGATAGGGGATTTGTTCACTGCACGGTTTGCAGACTGTCAATTCGATGAGACACTTTTCCCAAAATTAGGGGGAGAAGTTGGTGAAACCAAATGGGAAATTTTGTGGAAAAATGCATCATTATCTCATCTTGATCCACATACCTCTATTTGTGAAAAAGAGGTGCAAAATATTATCCATTTGCAAAGAATAGCAAATCAAATGCCAGACGCATTTACAGATTTGAAAAGGATAACAAAATTACATATCCCCGCAGAGAATGTGATAGCAATATGTGGTAGTACAAAATTAATTGAGAGCTCTAGAAGAGCCAATTATTACTATGTTGGAGAAACACAATTGATTACCAATAAGGTATTGTGTTGTAGTAAGTCTCAAAGAAACTTATTCAGTTTCCAAAGTATATGTGAAAGTGGTTGATTATATTGAGACTATAAATAAAGGAAAGATTTGATATCTTCTATTACTACAACTTGTAGCGGGATAATTTGTATATGAAAAGCTACCCGCTTCATTCTCCAGTTTGTACTACACAAGAATACCACAATAAAGTGGACGTTTATTGATATAAAAACCCATATCATAATAAATTTGAAGTTTATTGATAATTGCACATGTCATGGTGTAAATTTGAAGTTTATCAATATTGATAATTTATTCAGTTGGCATTCGAGTTAGCCATATCATTTTAAGTATGATTTGCAGTAATAGAGAATTCACATGGGTAAATACTAAAGAACTAGAAAGTTCTTTACGAATTCTCTTGTATTACTTGTTCTCATTAATTAATTGACCAACTAAAGAGTTCGGGTTGAATCCCATAAATTCTGGAAATATCAAAGGTGAATATGGGCCAATTCGCCTGCCATGTATACCACATATGATGCATCTATGATATGGTTACATGTGCGATTGTTATTAACCCGCAGCCTGGCCGGTGCTTGCGAGGTAAATTGCTCAGTAACATAACTTCGAGCATAATTTTCAGATTTTCTATTCAAGATAGTTCATCTTGATAAGTTGGTTTATATCATTGTTGGGTTTGCAAGATAATTATTGAGTGCCTCCACTTAATAGCTAAACTGTTTCTTATGAGAACAAAGTTATATATATCAGTTTGACATACGTTGTATACGAGAGTATATTATATTCTCCCCTCACAAGTGGTTCAGGGTCAGAAACCAAATAATTTCATCTTATTATTATTGATGTGCGGTGTATATTTTCATTAACACCATAATGCACAAAGATGGACTCTCAAAGTTGAGGAAACAAGTTAGCTTTTCTAACATGAGGGGGAGACATGATAAACACTTGAGAAAAGGTTACCTGGGATGAATTATCATTTGTATATATAGATCCTTGAATATCATAATATGAACCTGAAGTTCATAAAAGGATAATTCAATTGCAACATATTGCAAAGCATGCTATACGCATTTGCTGACCCAAAGAAAGTAACTATATTCTCTCTGCAAATGCTCATATTAAGTCCCAGAAGGACAAAGTCTTTGATACGCTTAAAGCGTATAGACAAATCGGTTTCAAAATAACTTCTTAATAAAGAAGATGAGCAAATGATCAAAGTGATCATAATGGGGAGGCAAGTGATCTAGAAGATCACATGACATAACACTTCATAAAATCTCATGAGAGATTCAGGTACCTGAATATATGGATAAAGAGATCTCCATGTTATGTCTTTATGAAAATTTACTGGAACCGATATAAAATGTTCGTCGACGACATCTATGATAGCGCTAAATATCGATGAGGATCTTATGTTTGTTGAATACAAACAAAAATATTGGCTAAATGGAAGAGATACAATTCAAGCAGAATTGATTCCATATGAAAGACATGTAGTTTTGGACATGTAGTTTAAATACTTGAAAGTATAAAGTCAATGGTCAATCCATGAAAGATTGAAGTTGCTTAAAGCATATACAATTCTTGGTCCTGAAGTACCACATCCTAAGTGCAACTTGTGTACATATGTATCTTGCTATAACTATAAGCATGATGGCATCGAGAATACCTCTATGGAGATATTGAAGAGTCATTCCACGACATTATATGAAGATGTTCATATCTATCAAGAATGATAATTTCAAGGTGCGGAATATTTATTCAAATCAATATGGCTGATTTATTTATCAAATCTCTACAAAAGATCGTTTTGAAGATGGTGCACAAGATTGGAATGCAAATGCTCAAGGATGTGAATTGATGCTCTTTCAGGGGGAGTTAATGCGCGTTGCACTCTTTTTCCCTTACAAGGTTTTGTCCCACTAGGTTTTCCTTGCAAGGTTTTTAACGAGGCAACCAATAGGCGCATATTCAAACAGGTGTACTCTTTTTCCTTTTCTTTAATTTTTTCCCATTGGGTTTTGTTTTAGTTAAGGTTTTAACGAGACACATTATTGAATAGACATTCAAGGGGGAGTGTTATAAATAGAACTCTAATTAGAGTGAATGTCTATCTTATAGAAGAGTTTTACTTTGAGGCTAAGTCTTTTCTATGCCTATAAATAGAGGGGTCTTACCCCATTGTAAATCATCCCAAATTATCAATAAGAATACTCCTCTCCCTACTCTCTCTATATTGTTCTTGTTCTTGTATTATTTCCTAACAATATGTACGATATTATAAATATTATCGGCTATTATTTTTAGACGGGATAAAAATTTTACATTTCTCTATTTTCAGTACAAATATTTTTGTTTCTTCTATAAAATTGAAAAAGGAAAAATGTCAAAGCTCAATATTTATTAAATAATAATTTCACTTAGTTAATCTTTCAGTAATTCTGAAAATCCAAATTGGAAATTTTAATAAAATGAATGGAATAACATAAATACATCAATGATGGTATGCACAAAGCAATCAAAATTGATTGACCCAAAATAGAAATATAATACGTAACTATTTAAACACAAAAAGAAAAAAAAAAGGTTATTATATTTCACTAAGCAATTATCTCATCCGTATAACATTCCCTGAGTTTAATCTTTGCCTTGTTTGTGCCACTGTTGTGTGTCACATCACAACACTCGCATCTATCCATCTGAAAGTAAAAATAATAAAAAGTACAACATTAGATATATTTTTTTTTTAATTTTGTAGCTTTATAGTATCTAATTACTTAGATAGCGCCCTTTCGCTACAATGTCAGGATCGTGGGTTCGAGTCACAAATGAAACAATATAGCTCCAATAAAGGAGAATCAAAGGTAGGGAATAAAAAAAGTAAAAGTTTTACAAGTGTTTGTATGGTTTGAGATCGTTCAAAAAATGTTTTTTTTTTTTTTGCATTTAATGTTATTGTCTAATTAGGCAATCTATAAAATCTTTTGACAGAAAAGTAAATGCAAAAATTATATCTCAATATGATTTAGATTATATACGGTGAGTGTCATTTAAGCAGATTATTATATTGTCGAAAGATAAATTTAAAACTATCTTATTAGCTACAACAACAACAACTCATATAATCTCACTTAGTGGGGTCTGGGGAGGATAATGTGTACTCAAACCTAACCCCTACTTGGGGTAGAGAGGCTGTTTCCAAATAGATCCCCGGCATCCTTCCTCCAAGAACTTACCACCTTGCTCTTGGGGAGACTCGAACTCACAACCTCTCTGTTAGAAGTTCAAATAAAAGAGATGAGAAAGAACTTACATGAATTCGCTTTCTTGTTGAAGAGTAAATTTCAATGTTTGAGATATCGTCTGCAGAATGGCCAGCACTGTAAGAACAAGCTGGCAATCCTCGAGGCAATGACCGGGAAAACATAGTAAGAATTTCATTTTTGGTGGATTTCTGTGCAGATTCTAGGAAAAAAACATGAGGAGTTTGACATGAATCATTTGTAGGCAACCTTGTATTGAACAAGTAATATGGAGGGTCTTTAGGTGTAACTCCCCATGGTTGAAATGTTTCAATAGGGATCTGTAAATGGCTCCTAGGCAAAATGTTCTCATAAATATGTATTGAGTAACCCCATGATATAGAAAATGACCAGTTATTTGGCCTGTTGTAGCAGATAACTTGTTGTAACATGCGAGATTGATCCAATTTTGCCGCATTCATAAGGTGGTGTACAGATTGAAGTCTTTCCATTGAAGGAAAGATGGGGTTTGCAGCATCTAGATGATGAAGAGACATCAATGGAGCTTTTGGATGGGACGACAACAAACCCGATATATCACCGCGCAAATCTATCTACAAGTAGAAGTACATAACTTTAATCGTAAAATATTAGTTGTCAAGTGAGATCAAATAAAAGATTTATACAAAATTTAACCGTAATTTATACACCGTATTATTTTTTGATGAAGTAAGTTTAATTAAACCCGCTTGCCATCACGTGCGTATGCCACTGCCGGTATAGACTACAAGAGTGTAGTCTATACCGGCTAAGACTAGATTATATCCAACCATTTGGCCATAAATACTATTTTTAGTGTTTGCAAATACTAGCTTAAAAAGGACAGCCGGGTGCTCTAACCTCCCACTATGTACGGGATCCTGGAATAATCAGACCACAAGGGTCTATTATATACAGTTTTACCCTATATTTTTGCAAGAGACTGTTTTCACAGTTCCAACAAGTGACCTCCTGATCACATGGCAGCAATTTTACCGGTTATGCCAAGGCTCCCTCTCATCGGATACTAGTTTGACAAATCAATATTTTTGTGATACTAATAACTTTAGTATTTGAGAAAGAAAATTTACCTGGTGGCTACCTTTAAGAGGAGTAAGATTGACACCAACATCAGATATGCAAACCATAGTTATTTGATCAGCAGATCTCAAAAATGGATATCTTCTCAAGCAACTTTCAATATATTTAGACATTGCTTTTGCCAATGGATAACTCAAAATAAATCCAGCTCCACCAAAAGCTTGATTAAATGAGTACCAATAATTCGATAAAAGATACTCTGATTGACCCCCCAAATAGCAATATTTCGTGTGATCATACTGTGCGAGAACATCAACCATATTATCCACAAAAAATATTGAATCGTCGTCTCCCATTACCACCCATCTCACCCCTTCATGTTCCTCTCGAAACGCCTCCATTATTCCATGTACCATACGTGCCATAGTTGGCGCGACATGGTTAGTTTCTTCGATTAATTTTGTTATGTTATCTGATACTCTATAAGGCGGGGAAGACGTGGACCATGGCACAAGATCATCGCCCGTTGGAGCTACATCAAGAAAGAGATAACCGCGCGTTTTATTTGGTCTCCACCATGATTCAATATATTCTTTTCTATAATGCCATGCCTCCTCAGAACCAAGAAGTCCAAATAGTAGATGGCTAAGGTTTGTAGGGTTAGAATCATGACCAAATTTTGAGGTTTTAGATCTTGAGGAATATAAGAGATAAGAAGATGAACAATTGGAATCATTGAAAAGGAAAATTGAAGCAAAGTAAAGAACAACACCTGAAATTAGCACCACTCTGCAAAGAATAGCAACAAAGAACTTGTCAAATGAAACTCTAAGTTTTTCTTTGATTGTGTTTAAAAAATTTGAACCAAATGCAGATGACATTGTTTGGTTTGTTTGAGCAAAAGCAAGAAGGAACTTTTATATTTGTAGCTTGTCCAAAATGCAAAGAAATAGTAATAAATTGAAGAATTAACCTAAATAATCGCCCACCTAATCTCATATATATATATATATGTGTGTGTAATTGTGTATAATTATCATATAATCTAATCATGTCAGTTATAAAAAGTAAACAGTAAATTTGGCCGCATATTCGTCTAACAATAAATTTCTTCTGTGTTCAAAGTATTACTATTGACTGGTAGGTATGTTTGTCATGTTGCAAAAAACAATCAGTTTCTTTACTGTGTTTGAAGTATTTTATTGACTAATCATGTGACAATTAAGATTAAATAATTAATTAAGTTTTTTGTTAGTTTAAGTCCTTCAAGAGCACACATATGGAATAGGCTATTAATTGTGGCTGCTAAACTCACCCAGATTTACTATTTTTTTTTAATATTTTATAATGGTGGTATACGGGCAGTTTGCACACACCTTTATATTTTACCGGATATTTACTATCTCTAATCAGCACAAATTAAGGCTCGGGCAAATGAAAAGAAATCAAGTACCGAGTAGCCCTAATTTACTACTCCGAAAAGAAAGATTCCATTTGTTCAATATTGTATAATATGCTTTCTCTAATTTGTTTCTATAAAGAATGACACCTTTATATATTTAGAAACTCTTTAAATTTAAACTTCTACTTTTCCCTTAATGACATGCTTTACAGTTATAAAAATGGCATGGCATGTCGGAAAACCACAAGGTCTAAGAAATATTTGGTATGCGCAAAAAGTTTATCCTTTTTTCTTAAACTTCCTATTCAGTCAAACACCGAATTTATGTTGAATTCAGATTTTTGGCTCAAGTTTATCCCACTTCATCGAGGGAGCATTCCCATTTTTCACCTTGAATTGGTCAAAATACGCGGTTCTATAAAATTTAAAGGAACTACATAACAATATAAGAGACATCATTGTCATACATATTCAATATTCATCAAGTTAAGGCTAAATTTCAATTCTAGTTTTTGTTAGTATTGCCCTAAAAAAAGGGGAGGAGCAACTAGGTGCACTGAACTCCCGCTATGTGCAGGATTTGAAAAAAGATCGGATCACGAAGGTATATTATATGCAGACTTACCCTAAGAAAAAGATAAGAAAATCATAAAGCTTTAAAAAGAGAGGGAGTAACCGGACAGGGGAAGAAGCGATATAATGGAGCCAACGATCTTCAGAACAGATGATTTCAATGCATTGTTCGAAGCCATCATATCAATCCATCATTTTCTTCAACTTTTCAGAGGATTTTCTGAACTTTAGAGCAAGAAAAAATAAATTGAAGAAAGAAAACAAAAAAAAAATTAAATTTTGCACATAATGAAGAAGAATATGACACAAATCGTTAACTCAGTCAAGAGTTTGTGATGGAAATCCAAGGATGTACCTTAGTAATCGTGTGGTTAGCACTAGAGGCGGATCTAATCTCCTATAAATTAAAGAGATAATAGTAAATTTTGTCGATTAATAGTCGATAAAATTCTGATTTTTGTTCTTGTAATATATGATTAATAAGTACGTTTAAAATGTGTGCTCTTGGTCATGTTATTATAGTTAGACTATTTTGGTTGGAACTTTTATTGCTTTTAAATATAAAGTAACAATACAAACTTAATATTATGCAAAAAAAAAAAAAAAAACTACATTATCAACGCATATAAGTTAAAATGTAATCCATCCTTCTCAATTTATGTGAACCTGTTTGATTGGGCATAAAAAAGGACAACCAGGGCGCACTAAGCTCCCGCTATACACGGAGTCCGAGGAAGGGCCGGACCACAAGGGTCCATAGTACGCAACCTTACCCTACATTTTTGCAAGAGGCTATTCCACGACTCGAACCGGTGACCTCCTAGTCACATGGCAGCAACTTTACCAGTTACGCCAAGGCTCCCCTTGACTGGGCATGAAGTTTAAGAAAAAATGAATTTTTTTTGAATTTATGGTCCTAAACAAGTTCAAAACGAGGTTTAGAGTTTTTGTGTGACTATAAAGCTTTTCATTAATGGTAGAAGTGAAAGTATAAGCTAAATTATTTTCAAATTTAAAAAGACGGATTTAAAAGAAATATGTTCATAAAAATTGAAACGGGAGAGTAAAATTTATTATCCTAATGGCATCGTGGTTGTTCAAAACGTCAAGTTGATGAATGTTTCAAGTAGGGTCTCCCTAGGTAGTTAAGTGGGAGTTTAGTGTATTTAATCTGAGAAAATACGTTCAAGGATATGATATTCACTCTCCTAGCAGACTTAAGCTACGTAACTTATGAAAGATATTAAAGAATTTATTTAGTTTTTCCAATGTGCCAAAGATTATGAGGAAAAGCAATAAATAAACTGTATTCTATCGAATTGTTGCAAGTTGCAAAAAAGGAATAATTTGGGATAAATAAAAAAATGCAGAATAAATTAGTGTAAGTTGCACATCTAGGTTGGCGTATTAAAGGCACCTCTTACCTAACCACGGCACAATATAAGGATCTGAGAATCCCTTCCCAAATCCCATTGTAATTAATTTAATACATGATTAATAAAAATTAATTAGGTTTGTAGACTTGTGATGAACCAATTAGTCTCCGGTTCCCTTGTTATTATCTCAACTAACTCCCTTTCCAAAATTAGTAAAGAAAACAACCCACTAATGTTATGTCCATTATTATTCTTCAATGGAGCATAGATTTAATCCACCAGTACAAAAGCAAAACTAAAGGCTTTGATCATTTTACTTGGTACTCTTCAAATTTTCTTTTATTTTTGTTTCAACATTTCGTAATATTTTAAACCCCAAAATATTTATATATATTAGTACTCATTCAATTTTATCTATTACTTATATTTTACACCAAAAAATGTAAAAATAAGATGTTGAGATATCCAGATTTTAAAAATCAATTTCATTGTTCAAAAAAGAGCACAAGAATAAAATCCACTTTTTAAAGGAAAAAATGTTACGTAGTGTAGAAATAAATTAGTAATAGCAAAATGATCCAGCCCTTACCTAGATGCATCTTTGGCTTTAAAATAATTACTTTACCACTAAGTGTTGTTGAAATAATATATATACAAGAAAATTTGAAGAGTACCAAGTAAAATGATCCAAGCCTTTAATTTTGCTTTTGTACACGTGGATTAAATCTATGCTCCATAAGAATAATGGACATAACATTACTTGAGGGGATCCTTTCCCCACTAAGTAAGAGCGTACAAACCGAATCGGAAAAATCATACCAAATTGAAAAGTCAAATCAGATCGATTAAAAATTCAATTATATTTTGATTGATTTGATTTGGTATTGAGTAAAAAAAATTTTGAACCAAACCGGCATATAAATATATATAATTTTTATATATTTTTTTAAGACTTTTTATAGATTTTTCTTTAAAATATGTCAAGAAATATTTGTGTTTTCTTATGGGATGTCATATTTAGTTAAATAAAAAGTGCTCCATATTTATTTGATCTAAATAATGTGTGGTATGATTTTTGTATTGGTGGGGGAAAAAAAAGCATAGCACGTGCAATATTAGTAAGCCGACGAAGCATGACGCGTGAAACAACAGTATAACAACAAGTGGCGCTCTCAATTAATTAAATTAAGAATGCAAGGAAGGTGCACAGAGAAGAGGACCGGGCCTAACAGTTGTCACAAAGGGGGCATGAACGGAATGAATAAAGGTTAAAATAAGGAAAGTTACATGAACCAGAAATAAATAAGGAAGGGGAATATTACGACCTAAAATCCACTAGTCGTGATGGCACCTAACACAACCAGCTAGGTAAGCCAACTGTACTTCCAATTCCAATAATATTCAATAAGATAGTTTAAACAAGAAAATTATCTAAATCTTATACCTTTTTTCAAAGAACTAGTAGCACAAATTATGATCTTCTAAAAATGGAGTCTCGAGGGTCTTGGGGTGTATTTTTGGATCATTGGTTGAGAGACTAGTAAAGTTAAGAAATTTAGGAGTTTGATCATGGTCAATATCGAGTTAATACGAACTCTTTCAGTTTCGAGTGTGCGAGCAGGTTCGTAGCGTAGTTTATGATTGAAATACATATATGGTTTGTGTCCGGGAGGTTCCGGATGAGTTTCGGATCATTTCAGAGAAGTTTGGATTTTGCTGGTTTCTGGTGCGACACTGTTCATTCGCAATTGCGAACCTTTTATGGCAATTGCGAAAATAATGCGCATTAGCAATTGCGAACCTTTTATGGCAATTGCGAAAAACTTGTTCATCTGAAATTGCCAACCATTTATGGCAATTGCAAAAATAATGTTCATTCATAAATGCGACGTTTTGTTTGCAAATGCGACATCTACAGCCTGTTAAGTGCTGAGAAATCCGAGTTTTTACTTTATTTTTCATATTTTTGAACCCTAGTTTCGAGGGGAGGGTGAATTTGAGAGGGGATTTTCATAAACAAAATATTGGGCAAGTATCTTTAACCAATTTTAAACTATATTTCATGATTTTATACAAGATTTAACATCAAATTCATGAGAAATCTATGGAAAAATTAGGAAATTTTGACCAAGTTCTGAAAAATGAAAAATTGAGATTTGAGAGTTGAATATGACTTGAATTTGAAAACAAAATATATATTTGAACTCGTGAGGTTCTGGGTAGTCAAGACCTACTATTGGGCCCGCGTTTTGATCGGGCGGGCTCAGGGTTAGACTTTTGAGAAATCTAACAAAAATCACAACTTTATTAGTTGAAATTATTTTCTGCCACATTGTGTGATGTATTCAAGTGATGGCTAGATTGAGCCGGGCAGAGGCAAATTTGTTAAGGAAAAAGGCTAGAGTGAGTGTTGAGTTAGCCAAATGGAAGTAAGTATTTTTGCCTAACTTTGTTGAGGGAATTTTTCCTCCTATTTGTCATTTTTTGATAAATGTGGGGACAATACATATGTGAGATGACGAGCATATGTATGTTGCATGGTTAATCATGCTCGGGGGTGGATAGAATTTTGTGATCTCCTACTTTATACCTTACTTCACTCTTATAAGCTAAGAACATAATCTTAAATGATAGAAATCAAGACTTAGCTTATTATAACGTGATCAAACTTGACGAAAAATTGGAGAATGCAGTGATGTGTGTAATTCGATCATCTCTATGTGAAATCATCATGACATTACGACGACCATATTCATGAAATACTAGAATCCATGTTTGTCACTGTGAGAATTGTAAAAGTATTTGAATAATACAGTTCTTGGGGGTTGTTAAACCATTATTGATTTGAAAAAATGTGATTGGAGTTTGTTTAAAATATCTGTTAAAACACTCTCCTTGATGTTATTTGTGCTTTCTGCCTTATTTGTCATTAATGCTCATATACTTGGTAAGGGAGAGTTGTAAAACACGAAGGGTGATGGCGTGCCATTATTTATAAATTATCATGTGAGGGAGAGTGTAAAGCACGATGGGTGATGTCGGGCATTTTTTATTCATTATTATGTGAGGGAGCGTGTAAAGCGCGAAAGGTGATGCCGTACCATATTATTGAGAGTAAAAGCACGAAGGTTGATGTCGTGCCATATTATTGAGAATAAAATCACTAAGAGTGATGCCGTGTCACATTTATTGAGAGAAAAAGTACGAAGGGTGATGTCGTGCCATTCCATTTATATCTTTATGCTAGTATGTTATCGTGAGGTCATGACACTATTGATACCCAATTTTTTTCTATATATGTTTTACATAAAATAATTTTAAAATAATATTTATATGCATATATAAGCATATCTAAGTGTTTTGGTATTTTTTTCTAATTTTTAAAGATTTTTAAAATCAATTTATTGTCTATTTTAGTAGTACAAAAATTAATAATTATTTCCAAAATTACCCATTTTGGAGAAAAATTTATTTTATTCCCCATACTTATATAAAATATAGCTAAGATAATTTTTGCATATTTTTTTACAAATTTATTTGGTATTTAAAAGACTAAATTGCATATAATTACAATTTTAGTCTACTTTAAGATTTAATAGCATTTTATAATTATAAAATTAGTTTTAGTATTTTAAATTAATATTTATATATTATTTACTGATTCAGTACTTTTAATTTAATTTTAAAATTATTTTTACTTTTTTTATAAAATAAAAGGAAAAACTGGCTATTTAGAATTTAGCCCCATTTCGTTGAAATCACTGCCTATTTACGTTTCAATTTTAGCCCTAAAATGAACCCTCATTAAAACCTTATCTCATTTTAAAACGAACCAGACCCAAATCCTAAATTTACTAGCCCATGACCCAATTAAAACCCCGTCCGACTCCCTTTTTTGATCCAGGCCGTTGATCATTTTGATCAACGGCCATAATTTCCCCTTTCCTTTTTAATTGCCAAACACCCCTAACCCTAATCACTTTCACCTAATCAACCGCCTTTGAATCCCTTCGTCTCTCAAACTCTCTCGAAGGTTCTTTGGAAGCCTAGTCATCTTCTACCCTTTTCAACCACACTTTCACCTGAATCCATAGCTTCTCAGGCCATGGATGGCCTATATTCACCCTCCTCCACCATTAGACCATGGGTGTTCGAAGTTTCGAGGTCTGAACTTGATGGTTTTCTTTCAAAACTTCTCAGATCTATGGTTCTATGGCCTCTCCGGCCTTGCTCTGGCGTATCTAAAGCATTAGGAGCCTGATTCTAACTCATCCGACTCAAGATCAGACTTTCTTCCAAGCCTTTCTCATTTCTAGGGTTTCTCCAAAATCTTAAGCTATTCAAGATTTTTCTCTGTTTGTTTTCTTAGATCTATGCTATATCTGTGTTCAACTGGACTTTTAAAGTGTTTTCCCCAAACTTTTCTTTCAAAATTGCTTCTCTTTGATTTAGGGTTTCTGAAAGGGTTTCAAAACGTCTTTCTGATTCTTCCTTTTTCTTTTTTTATGTGTGTTTGTCTATACTATGTTTTACCATGCATGTGTTGTTCTTCTGCTTTTCTTTCTACTATACACGACTCATCCGTACTTTGTATTCTACCGTGTCTCTAGATTAGGCTCGCATGTTAATCTTTGTTATGTTTTCCTACATGTTCTTTGCTATACTTTTCAGTATTTTTCTACTGTGTGTGTTTCCTCCTGAGTTCTTAAATTTTGTTTACTTTACTAGACTTTGTTCTAGTTCTTGCTAAACTTGTTTCATTTCTTGTTTCTTAAGTTATATCGACCTTTTTCTCTTCTGAACTTGCTTAAGTTCTGAGCTTCTCTTAAAACATGTTCTTTATGCTTTTAAATCAACCTTTTCACTCTATTGCTTCAAACCTACAATTGTATTTGTGTGTTTCCTCATAAGGCTCTAAAACAGACCTCTGAGTCTGTTTCAATGGCTTGCCTTCTCATCTTTGTATCTGATTCGAGTTGAAACCCTAGGATTTGGGGTTTTTTGGCAAGTTTAATTTTGTGTTTGCACTAGGGTTCTACTTTGGAACCCTGGACTCTCAGACTTATTCTGAGTCTATAAACTGAACTTAAACCTCTTTTCTTATGACTCTTTCTATGGCTAATCTTTTCTAATTAACATAGCAACTCATTCTTGTTTGACCTGCATGTGTGCTTTATAAATGAGAATTTCTTCTTTCAAAAGGTTTTTCCAACTCATGATTGGAATTAGAATCTCTTTAGGTTTGATTGATTGTTATTAATTTCCTTGACTAAACCCCTTTCCTCACTATTCATGACTTGGTTCATTCGAACAAAGCCTGCAATGTTAAAACTTCTATTTATTTACCCTTCTTATGCTACTTTGGAAAAGATTTTGATCAAACTCTTTCCTTAATTGTCTTTTACCCGTTTGAAACCACAATCCCTTAACTAAAGGGAGACCTTATGTAATTGATTGCAAAACTATTTTGTTACCTTTTCTTACTTGCTTGTTATACAATAAAGGGGCATGACCGTTCTGCACTTTGACACACTTCCAATTCAGTACTCTTT
Organism: Nicotiana benthamiana; assembly: GCA_034376525.1. Lineage (NCBI taxonomy): Eukaryota > Viridiplantae > Streptophyta > Magnoliopsida > Solanales > Solanaceae > Nicotiana > Nicotiana benthamiana. Next base: position 141,442,865 of record CM067330.1, on the reverse strand, counting down.
TAGACACCTTCAGTTCAACACTTACACTCTCAATTTCAATACTCTCACATTCTCATGTGAGTTTCTTCTGGCTGTTTTCTTGCAATTTTGGTTTTACTACTGCTTTTTCTCTTCTTATTTCCTGAAACAGGTATGTTCTAATTTTGTTTTCAGCCTCATCCTTATATGTTTACTTTACACTTTCTACAATCTTGTCTACTCTGCTGTTTATGTTCAGTATTGAATATGTTATTCTCTTTGCACCTGATGTTGTTATGCCTTCCCCTATACCCTTACTCCTTGCTATGTGTTTGAGTTAAGGTTCAGGCATGGCAGTATCCAAATTTTTGCTCATGTCTGGACCTGATCCTTAATGGATCCTAACTCCCAAAATGTCATAAACCCAATTTCGCGAGAAAAATGGCAGCATGGCGATTCTACTGGGGAATTCTTTAGGCTTTTATCATTTCATGTTACTTGTGACTTTACTGCTTCGTTATTGCCTTTGTTTAATGTGTTAATCTCTTCTTCTACTACGAAACTGACTTGGCTCTTTGCTTCTTTTCTTTATTTCTCTTAATTCTTTCTTTTACCGTTTTCCTTTAATACAATTGTAATTATGAGCAGTTATTGTAATTATTACTTTATGAATGTGCAAATACATAACAACTTGTTTAATTCTTGTAACTGCATATTCAATATCATATTCCACTCGTGCCAAAAAAGTACCATAGAACGCTTATAATGAGTGGTTGCGCCCTTCCGATATCATTACCCTCTAAATTTGGCAAAGACGTATTTGCGGTAAAACCAATCGATCAATGGTATAGTCGATGGGTCCGTGCCTTTCCCTCTTGAGTTTTCCGCTCAAGGGTACCAATCTAATACCCCATAGAAACACTACTCTATTTAATTGTACATGCATCACTATCAAAACCTAGATGAGTAAGTTATGATGTCCGCATAATGACTTTTTAAGATAAGCCTTGTTCAAAGTCCACCAGGTTTCCCTGGAATCCAAACGGACAACGCCACGTCTGTGCATTTATTTGGAGAACTAAATGCTACTTATGCCAATTATTGATATTTAAATAGTCGAGTCTAGCGGGGATAAGGGTCTAACACTTTTGTTTTGAAGAAAATGGTCATGTTCACCAACATCCATTCAAAATTATTAAACTGATGGGAAGATCTTCATTACAGTGATCAAACCCTTGTCCAAAAATACTTGGGAAATTTACCTTCTATTCTAGAAATCCAGCCCAACAACAAAATTATTAAAGCTACTACCATGTTCTGGGATTGCGATAGATCTGTGTTTCGCTTCGGGGGGATTGAGATGACACCCCTACTAGAGGTAATGGGAGGACTAATTTATATACCATCGGAAACTCCGGGTCTGCTAATGCCAGGAAACTGCAAGGGTTGAGGTTTTCTCAAGATGATGGGTCTAAGGAAGAATATGGATTTAACTTGCCTGAAAGAGTCGTACATTCCCTTTAAATATTTGTACGAAAGATACGGTCACAGCAAATCTTATCGTACTTACCCTGAGGAGTTCGCCCTCATATCATTGGGGCATATCCACCGAAGGGTCTTTATCTTTATGTTCTGCTTCTTGGGGATGATAGTATTTCCTATGAAGAAGGCTAGGATCCATACCAAACTAGCCATGGTCACCAGGACTTTAATAGAGGGAATTGGTGGGCAGCCATTTAGCATAGTGCCCATCATTATTGCAGAGATATACCAAGCCCTAGAAAAGTGTCAACAGGGAGCCAAGCACTTTGAGGGTTGAAACTTGTTACTCCAACTCAGGCTTATGGAGCACCTCCAAAAGGGTGAATATCGAAAAGAGATCCAGTGTTGGGATTGTGATGATCATATCGCCTTCCATCAGCCAAGGCAAATGAACTATATGCCTAATATGTTTACTCAACTAGAAGATGCCAAGGGATGGGTAGAGTGGTACAATGGATGTTCGAATGGTTCCCTACTGAAGAGTTCATTGCTCGATCTAAGGATGCACCATTTCTTATACCCATCAGTTTGAGAGGAACTTATCTTTATGTCCCTCACTGAGTCATGAGACAAGCAGGTAGGAAGCAAATTATACCAAGGGTCGACAAGATGAGTCACTTCAGGGCTGAATTTCAAGGTGGTGAGAGCCCTTACAAGTGCCAAGCACAACACATGTGGCACTACAAAATAATCATGGGAAGAGATACTATTGAGCCGGACAACTACCATGCTGGTTATACGCCATACTATCCAAGCTGGCTGGAGGATAATCATAGTGGTTTGGGTCAGCCCGGGTTTATTCGAGGACATATAATCATCGATGAGAAGGTTGAAGAATAGGTTAAGTACAACCAATTGCGCAAAAGGATTCAGGAATGCGAACACCGAACATGGGAAGGTCTTTTTGGGACCAAATAATTAGGATTCCTTTTATTTTGCCTTAAATGTAATAAGGCCAATGGCTAATAGTGACATTTTATCTTCGGTTATTATTGTTTTCTTTTGGGATTCGTGTTATTTTTATCAATAAAATGAGGTATTTAGCATTATAAGTTCTCCAAATCAACTTTTCACTAGGTTTACCTCGGGCACAACGAGGCTCCCAAATTAGGACACGATTTATATTCTCGCACTATGTGTTTAAATAATGCAATTTATTTTCTTATCCTCACTAACTTGTTACCTTTTTGTTTTACTTTTTGTTTTATTACCCTCCGTAAATGTTAGTTCGTGCACTCTGGCATCGTCATCATACTCCACAAGATCCAAGGGCCCTCAACCTACCCCTCCTCCTAGTCCTGTCAGAAATAGGAACAAGGAGAAAATGGAGGATTTAAGCAACATCATAAAGGAAAACTCAGTCGAACGGGTAGAGGTTACTCAGAGTATTTAGGTTTCCAAGGAAAGTTCTTCCCAACTTGAGCAGAAGTTGTTGAAATTTCAAGAAGAACTGGACCAAGTTCGGAACTTGGCAAGCTTGTCATTTTCCCTCACCACCCCAGATGTCAAATTTCCCAACACTCAAAACCCCCCACCTCCACAAAACATAACAAAACCACAAAACCAACTCACTCCCCATCACCACTGTAACACTTGCCACACTTCCAACAACACCCTACAGCTTATCCCTGAACCACTAAACTCCACAAATAATCATCTCCACACTCACCATAACACCCCCATCTATGTGGAAACCACATAGCACTTTACTCATCCTATTTCAAGAACACTGAGTCTTATGACAAAGACATGATTATCAGGAATCTGGTCGCAGAACTCAAGAAGCTGACTAGCCGAGTTCAGTTGAAGGAAGCAAGGGGAGCGAGGATTGAACTATGAAGATGCTTTCATATAACTAGATGTCGAACTGACCGAGGGGTACAAACCTGCCAAGTACGAGATGTTTTGTGGCACATGGGATACCAGAGTCCATTTGAGGACATACTGTGACAAGCTGGTCGGAGTAGGAAATGACGAAAACATTCGCATGAAGCTCTTTATGAGAAGTCTGAAAGGAGATTCACTGTCTTGGTACATTATCCAAGACCCGAAGAAGTGGATGAATTGGTTAAGTGCGGCATCCGATTTCATGGACAGGTTCAGATTCAATACAGAGAATGCGCCAGATGTGTTCAACATCCAGAACCTAAAGAAGAAACCTATGAAGACATTCCGCGAGTATGCTACTCGTTGGAGATCAGAAGCTGCTAAGGTCAGACCAGCTTTAGAAGAAGAACAAATGAACATGTTTTTATCCATGTTCAAGACCCACAATACTATGAAAGGTTGATGTTGATTGAAACCCAGAAATTTTTCGACATCATCAAGCTAGGGGAGAGGATCGAGGAAGGTATTAAAAGTGGTATGGTCACAAACTTTGAAGCTCTGCAGGCTAACAACAAGGCTCTACAGTCTGGTGGCATGTCCAAGAAAAGAGATGTAAGCGTCATGATAGTTGCACAGAGAAGAGAACAAAATCCCCAATCAAATACCACACCTACCCAATATCTCCATTCACATATCAACCTACCTCAAATTACCAAGCACCCTCGCCCTCTTACCAAGCTCCACCACCTACATACCAATTCCCTCTAACATCCATATATCAGCCTACTTCACCCAAATACTCCTAACCCGCACACGTCTACCAAGCTTACAAATCCCAACAAGCCCAATGTCAATCACCCCCTCGCTAATACTTTCCTAGACTCTGACCAAAATTTGACCGCAGACCTCCTAAACAGTATATCGCAGTTGCCGAACCTATCGACCAGTTGTATGAAAGGCCCAAAGCTGCTGGTTATGTTACCCATATACCTTCCATAGCCCCCCAAAACCCCTCCTAATGGGTCAACCAAACAAAACCTATGCATACCATTCCGGCATAAAGAGGCATACCATTGATGAGTGTCACTCTCTAAACGATAAGATACAAGCTTTGATTGACAACAAGATCATCGTGGCAAAGGAGCCTGCTCTGAATATCCGCAACAACCCTCTACCAGACTACAAGGGTGGAGACGTTCACATAATTGTTATAGAAGATGATTGGGACCCCAAGGGATCGATCGGGTTGATAGCAAAAGATGACGAGCCAAGAAACCAACAGTTACCCTTAACCTGATTGTGGTCCAGATTTAGCCTTCTAAAGACGTCGAGGTGAACATGTCCATACCACTTGATCTTGAAACACCATCCTCCGCAAAGACGCCAACACCAATTGAGGTCGAGTTTGGGTCCCCAAAGGTACCTAGGCCATTTGAGGTTGTTGTGTTGCCTTCAAAAGAAAGGGGTACCCATTCTAGCAGCAATGTTGGCCATAGCATCGTTCCACACAAAATCCATACCATGGGATTACAAAGCCAAGGCAATGAGAAAAGGGAAAGCCAAATACAGAGAAGTAGTTGCGGCATAGGGTATGACAAGAACTGGTCGGGTTTATACTCTGGAACATTTGGCAGAATTGGGCAAGCAGGCCTCTGGACCGAGAACCATTAGTGAAACTGGGCCCGATGACCTCTGGAATAAGACACAAGCCAAAGAGTATTCAGTCATTGATCAGTTGAACAAAATACCCATTCAGATTTCTATCTTATCTCTCCTACAAAGATCTGATGTACATAAGAATGTCTTATTGAAGGTGCTGAGTGAGGTGTATGTACCAAGCAATATCACCGGAGGAGAAATGAAAACATGGTAGGGCAGGTGTTGGAGAGTCACAAAATCACTTTTCTTGAAGATGAACTACCACCGAAAGAGTTGAGCCACAACAAGGCATTGCACATCACCGTGCAATGCGAGGATTATTTCATCACTAGGGTCCTGATCGATGGAGAGTCCATCCTCAATATTTGTTCGTTGATAACACTCAGGACATTGGGGAAGGGTCTGCATGAGATCAAAGACAGGGCCATCAACGTCAAAGCCTTCGACAGTTCCCAAAGGTCCATTATTGGGGAGATTAGCCTGTGTTTACAAATAGGGCCTACTTGGTTTGATGTTGAATTTCAAGTGATAGACGTGTCGGCATCTTACAACTTGCTATTGGGATGACCTTGGATTCATGCCACTGGGGATGTAGCATCAACCCTACAGGTAGTGAAATTTTAGTGGAATAACTAAGAGGTGATTATTCACGGTGACGGTAGCAATCTCATATACAATCGCTAGACCATCCCAGCAATCGAAGGAAAAAGGGAGATAGGCGGAGAAACCTACCCCCACATCGAGCGGGTCAACACTGTTGACAAGGATAAATGGTGGAAGAACAAAATTGAAAGCACACTGAACTGGTGCGGGTATGAACAAGGCAAAGGACGCGGCAAAAATCTCCAAGGGATCGCTAAGCCTATCAAGCTAAATAAATATGGTACCTTTTTCGGTCTGGGATATGAGTATACCTGGAAAGAGTTCAATGAATGGTCTCTACCATGGCGCAGACCTTATTATCCACTGGAGTAGATGATACCCCGCTTGGAACAGACTCTTCAACCAGCCGATGTTATATATGGGTCGGAAGAAGAGGAAGCATTGGCGGCGATGAGGAGTTTGTTTTTGGAAGATGACACATGGATTGTTGTGTCATTTTCAAGGAGGAGGGGGAGGAAGGCCCTTCCAAACAAGCCGTGATCTAAGGATCGCAGCTCAATAATTGGTCCATCAAAACCACCAGAGCCCATAAAGCTTCGGGGTAGCAAGGCTGAACAAAGCACTATGTATTAGGTTTATTTTTTCGCTAGTTGACTCTCTTTTTGAATTATTGATTTTGAAATAAAAGCTCAAATGTTCAAAATTGTTACGAAATTTATCAAAGCACTCCAGTTTCTTATGTTTCTTACTCTTATTACTTTCTCTAATTTACTTTATTTACAGAATTACTATTAATTATCTTGATGAACCGACGATCGTGACATGCAAAGAGACAACACAACAAACGGATATAGACTCATAGGAAGATGATATACCAGAAGAGGTTGTTAAAGAGGTTGAGGATTTTGAGAATACACCCAAGTCCATCATGGACGATACTAAGGTTGTTAACCTAGGAGATGCGGAAAATTTCAAAGAAATGCGCGTCATCATTCATTTGTCACATTAGAAAAGAAGAGTACATGGAATTTCTAAGGGAATATGAGGACATATTCGCCTGGTCGTATGACGACATGACTGGTTTGAGTACGTCTATTGTGGCACACAAACTGCCAACTGATCCGACATGTCCACTGGTAAAGAAGAAGCTCAGAAAGTTCAAACCTGATATGAGTTTGGAAATCAAGGAAGAAGTAACCAAGCAAGTCAAGGCCAAGGTTCTCAAAGTAGTAGAGTATCCAACATGGTTAGCTAAAATCGTGTTAGTACCAAAGAAAGATGGGAAGGACAGAGTCTATGTTGACTACCGGGATCTAAACCGGGCCAGTCCAAAAGATGACTTACCCTTGCCGAACATACACATTTTGATGGGAAACTGCGCCAAGCATGAGCTGTAGTTATTTGTTGATTTTTTGCTGGGTACCATTAGATATTGATGGATCAAGAGGACGCTGAGAAAACGACTTTCATTATGTCATGGGGGATGTATTGTTATAAAATGCTGCCATTCGAATAAAAGAATTTTGGGGCCACCTACATGAGGGCCATTACCACCATTTTCCATGATATGATACACAAGAAGATCAAAGTATATGTAGACGATATTATCATGAAGTCCAACAAAGCCACCGATCACTTGGAAGATTTGAGGAAGTTATTCAATAGACTGAGGAGGTACAACTTGAAGCTGAATCCCACAAAATGTGCATTTGGAGTTCACGCCAGAAACTACTTGGGTTTATTGTAAGTCAACGAGGGATAGAGCTGGATCCATCAAAGGTCAAAGCCATTCAAGAATTGCCACCACCAAAGAACAAGAAGGACGTAATGAGTTTCTTGGGGAGACTTAACTACATCAACTGGTTCATAGCTCAATCTACTTTCAACTGTGAGCCAGTCTTTAAGATGTTAAAGAAGGACGCTGATACCAAATGGACTGATGACTGTGAGAAAGCTTTCGACAAAATCAAGGAGTACTTGTCAAAACCGCCATTCTTGGTCCCGCCCGAGCCGGGCATACCTCTATTGCTCTACCTTGTGGTATTGGATGGAGCATTTGGTTATGTTTTGGGGCAGCGTGATGAAACGGGGAGGAAGGAGCCGACCATCAATTATCTCAGCAAGAAGTTCACCCTGTACGAGGCCCGATATTCTCTATTGGAACGCACCTGTTGTGCTCTGAATTGGGTAGTCCAGAAGTTGAGGCACTATTTCTGTGCCTATACTACATATCTTATATCAAGAATGGATCAGCTGAAGTACATCTTTCAAAATCCCATAGCCATCGGCAAGCTGGCAAAGTGGCAGATCCTCTTAAGTGAGTATGAGATTGTCTATGTGACTCAGAAAGCAATCAATGGACAGGCATTAGCAGATCATCTTGCCGAGAATCTATAGATGGAGAATATGAACCCCTAAAAATGTACTTTCCTGACGAGGAGGTATCCTTCATAGGATAAGACATTGCAGAATCCTATGATGGCTGGAGAATATTTTTTGATAGAGCAGTGACTTTCAAAGGAGTTGGCATAGGAGCAGTCCTAGTATCAGAAACTGGCTAGCATTATCCGGTGTTTGTGAAACTCAGATTCCTATGCACTAACAACATGGCCGAGTACGAAGCCTGCATCTTGGGACTCAATATGGCCATTGGCATGAACATCATAGAGTTGCTGGTAATTGGGGATTCAGACTTTCTTATACATCAGGTCCGAGAAAAATGGGCAACTAAGAACTCCAAGATATTCCCGTATTTGCATCATGTATAGGAGTTGAGGAAGAAGTTTAGAAAGAAAGAGTTCTGGCATGTTCCCAGAGTCCAGAATGAGTTTGCCGATGCAGTGGCTACCCTGTCATCTATGATCCAGCATCCAGATAAAAGCATCATTGATCCTATCCCTGTAAAGATCTATGATAGCCATCTTACTGTGCTTATGTCGAAGAAGAAGCAGATGGAAAACCTTGGTTTCATGATAATATGCAATACTTGTCAAAAGCAGAATACCCAGAGCTTGTAAATCCCACTTAGAAGTGCACACCTCGGAGGTTATCCCACAATTTCTTTCATAGAGGAGGAGTCCTGTACATGAGGACTCCTGATTTGGGATTACTAAGGTGTGTCGACGCAAAGAAAGCATCTAAACTACGAGAAGAAATACATGCTGGGACTTGTTGTCCAGATATGAACGATTTTGTCTTAGCAAAGAAGATACTCCGGGCTGGTTATTTTTGGATGAATATGGAAACAGACTGCATCTAGTATGTCTGAAAGTTCCCTCGTTGTCAGATACATGCAGACATGGTAAAGGTGCCTCCAAACGAGCTTACTGCAACAACCTTGCCATGGCCGTTCGCCGCTTGTGGAATGGATGTCATCGGACCTATCGAGCCCACCGAATAAAACGGGCACAGGTTCATTCTAGTAGCAATTGATTATTTTACCAAATGGGTTGAAGCAGCATCATACAAAGCACTAACTAAGAAAGTTGTGGCAGACTTTGTCCGCGACCGTATTGTTTGTCGATTCGGGATTCCAGATTTGATCATCACTGATAATCGTTTCAAACTCAATAGTGATTTGATGAAGGCCATGCGTGAATCCTTCAAAATCCAACACAAGAATTCTATAGCTTACAAACCTCATATGAACGGAGCTGTAGAAGCCACCAATAAGAATATCAAGAAGATACTGAGGACAATGATAGAGAACCATAAGCAGTGGCACGAGAAACTATCATTTGCTTTATTGGGGTACCATACCACAGTTCGCACAACAACAGGTACAACTCCCTATATGTTGGTTTATGGTACATAGGCAGCCATTCTCGTCGAAGTAGAAATTCCTTCCTTGAGAATCACACAGGAAGAAGAACTAGATGATGCAGAGTAGGTGAAGAGTCACTACAAGCAACTAGCTTTTATAGACGGAAAGAGAATGAACGCACTTTTTCATGGTCATATTTATCATAGCAGAATGGCCAGAGCCTTCAATTAAAAAAGTCAAGCCGAGACAATTCACATCGGGGCAGCTGGTGTAAAGAAGATTTTTTCGCATCAAGATGAAGCCAAAGGGAAGTTCTCTCCCAACTAGCAAGGTTCGTAAATGGTTCACCAGGTTCTAGTAGGAGGAGTACTCATACTTGCAGAAATGGACGAAGAAGTTTGGCCACAATCGATCAATTCAGACGTAGTCAAACGACACTATGTGTAGCATTTATAATTTCCTTGTATGATATAATTTAAACTATGCCTGACCTGATTCCCATTTACGATAGGATACGTAGGCAGCTCTATGGGTTCGGTCACAATTAAAAAAAATTTACATTTTCCCCCATTATTGGAAACTGGGGTAGAATTTTGAGGAGAACCCCGAAAATTCCAAAGTTGATTTCAGCCATTTATCGCACGAAGCCATCATATGTAGCAACCTAGTAAAATTGGGCATAATTTTGAGGAGGACCCTCAAAATTCTAGAGCGAGAGAGGTTGCAATGTCTTGAACCGTGTCGCAGTCGTCGGTTCATCTAAAGAAAACTACTCTCAATTATGTGTTTATGTTATATTTTTACTAGATCGTGCATGTCTATTATCAAAATTGCTTTGTTTAGCAATTCTATGCCAATGATACAAAACTTCACCAAAAACAGAGCCAATCAGGACAAGCGAAGTCCATGGGGATACGAATTAACCTTTCCCCTTTACAAAACTCATGATTTTTTCTTTGGATATAGGCACCCAAGTCGCAAAATCAAATGAATATTTATACACTCACACTTCTCAGGAATACAACTCCCAGAACCATCACATATCTACAATTTCTATCCGTACACGATATCCCCAACAGCCATAATATATCAATCAGGTATCAGCTACCAAGCTATCACCTAAGAGATTTTACCACTATTCGTTTTTTACTTTTATGCATTACATAAGGCTACCTTTCTTCCTTTTGAGACTAAGTTCTGTCTCCATCTACATTCATTGCATTGCATAAGGCTACCTTTATGCCTTTTGAGACTAAGTTCTGTCACCATCTACATTCCTTGCATTGCATAAGGCTACCCTTCTACCTTCCGAGAATAAGCTATATCTCCATCTTCATTTTTTTGCACTGCATAAGCCTACCTTTATTCCTTCCGAGACTAAGCTCCGTCTCCATCTGCATTCCTTGAATTGCATAAGGCTACCTTTTTGCCTTCCGGGACTAAGCTCTATCTCCATCCGCATTCCTTGCATTGCATAAGACTACCATTCTGCTTTTCGAGACTAAGCTTTATCTCTATCTGCATTTCTTGCATTGCATAAGGCTGCATTTATGCCTTCTGAGACTAAGCTCTACCTCCATATGCATTTCGCTGCATTGTATAAGGCTATCTTTTGCCTTCCAAGATTAAGCTCTACCTCCATCCTACATTTCTCTGAATTGCATATGGCTACCTATCTGCTTTCCGAGGTTAAGCTCTACCTCCATCCTGCATTTCTCTGTATTGCATAAAGCTACCTTTCTGACTTCCGAGGTTAAGTTGTACCTCAATCTTATATTTCTCTACATTGCATAAGGCTACTTTTCTATCCTGTATGGCTGAAATATCGTCACCTTTTTTTTCATGCATGGCTGAAATATCGCCACTTTACTTCTCTGCGTGGCTGAAATACCTCCACCCTTTATTTACGTCTTGCATCGGCTGAAAGATCGCCACCTTTTTGCATCTCATGGGCTAAAAGATCGCCAAATTGTCTAAAGGTGTCATTATTCGAAGGCACCATTTTCATAACCCGAGAACGCCATGCCATTGCCTGAGTACCCCACTCTTATCTCATGCATATCATTATTCAAAGGCATCATAGTTCGGAGGCATCTCTCTCATAGACCGAGAACATTATTTCATAGCCTGTGAATATTTTATTATACGCCTCATGGCCCAGGACGTCATGGTCTGAGGATGCGATCTTAACCGTCCAAAGACAATATTCATGGTCCAATGGGAAGTTGCATCACGTTTAAATTTATGCACAATATATGTTTGTATTGCTTATTTGCGGGTAACCGGCTAGCAACAGCTGTCTCAGCAGGAGCGATCCCGCTCCATTTCCCGCAGCCCACTAGACTTTGATCATTCTTCCCAACCTGAATGTCGCGTCCATTTTTCGAAAATCTCCAGCAGGATATTCCGCCGATGGATCCTGAAATACATATGGCCTAATTCCTCTAAGACCAGGGATATGTAGGCAGCTCAGGAACCATATCTCGATTAAAATTCTTCAAATCATTTCTTTCAGTCAAATTGGCCATCATATCTTTATCTGACAACTCTTTCATCTTTCCCGGGTAAAAAGGGGCAGTTGTTGATACCCAATTTTTTCTATGTATTTTTATACCCAAAATGCTTTCAAACTAACATGTATATGCATATTATAAGCATGCCCAAGTGCTTTGGCATTTTTCGTAATTTTTTAAAAAATTTAAAATTAATTTATTGTCCATTCTAGCAATACAAAAATCAATAATTATTCCCAAAATTACCTATTTTCTAAAACATTTATTTTATTCCCCATATTTATACAAAAGATATAGTTAAGGTAATATTTGCATACTTGTTAAAAATTTATTTGGTATTTAAAAGACTAAATTGCATATAATTGTAATTTTAGCCTACTTTAAGATTTAATAGCATTTTATAATTATAAAACTGGTTCCAATATTTTAAATTAATATTTATATATTATTTACTGACTTAGTACTTTTAATTTAATTTCAAAATCATTTTTACTATTTTTTTATAAAATAAAAATGAAAACAGGCTATTTAACATTTAGCCCCATTTCGTTGCAATTACAGCCTATTTAAATTTCCATTTTAGCCCTAAAATTGACACCTCAATAAACCCCAATCTCAATTTCAAATGGAACGAACCCAAATCCTAAATTTACCCGCCCATGACCTAATCAAAAAACCCGCCTGGCTCCTCCTTTTGATCAAGGCCGTTGATCATTGATCAACGACCATAATTCCCCCTTTCCCTTTTCATTTCCCAAACACCCCTAGCCCTAATCACTTTCACCTAATCAGTCGCCTTGAATCCCTTTGTTTCTCAAACTCTCTCGAAGGTTCTTCGGAGCCCTAGTCATCTTCTACCCTTTTCAACCGCACTTTCACCTGAATCCATGGCTTCTCAGGCCATTGATGGCCTGTACTCACCCTCTCCACCATTAGACCATGGGTGTTTGACTTTCCAGGTCTGACCTTGACTGTTTTCTTTCAGATATTCTCAGATCTATGGTTCTATGGCCTCTCCGGCCTTGCTCCGGCTTATCCAAAGCATTAGGAGCCTAATTCTAACTCATCCGACTCAAGATCGGACTTTCTTCCAAGCCTTTCTTATTTCTAGGATTTATCTGAAACCTTAAGTTATTCGATATTTTTCTCTGTTTGTTTTCTTAGATCTATGATATATCTGTGTTCTACTCGACTTTAAAGTGTTTTTCCCAAACGTTTCTTTTATAATTGCTTCTCTTCGATTTAGGGTTTCTGAAAGGGTTTCAAAACATCTTTCTGATTATTCCTTTTGCTTTTCTTTATGTGTGTTTGCCTATATTATGTTTTACCATGCACGTGTTGTTCTTCTGCTTTTCTTTCTACTATACATGACTCTTCCGTACTTTGTATTCTACTGTGTCTCTAGATTAGGCTCACATGTTAATCTTTGTTATGTTTTCCTACATGTTTATTGCTATACTTTTCAGTATTCTTCTACTGTATGTGTTTCCTGCTTCTTCTACTGTATGTGTTTCCTGCTGTGCTCTTAAATTTTGTTTGCTTTATAGGACTTTGTTCGAGTTCTTGCTGAACATGTTTCATCTACTGTTTCTTAAGTTTATATCACCCTTTTCTCTTCTGAACTTGCTTAAGTTCCAAGCTTCTTTTAAAACATGTTCTTTATGATTTTAAATCAACCTTTTCACTGTGTTTTTTCAAACCTGCAATTGTATTTGTGTGTTTCCTCATGAGGCTCTGAAACAGACCTCTGAGTCTGTTTCAATGGCTTGCCTTCTCATCTCTATATCTGATTCGAGTTGAAACCCTTGGATTTCGCGGGGGGGGGGGGGGAGTTCGGCAAGTTTACTTTTGTGTTTTGAAGGTTCTACTTTGGAACCCTGGACTCTCATACCTATTCTGAGTCTATAAACTGAACTTGAACCTCTTTTCTTATGACTCTTTCTATGGCTAAAATTTTCTAATTAACATGGTAACGCTTTCTTGTTTGACATGCATGTGTGCTTTATATATGAGAAATTCTTCTTTCAAAAGGTTTCTCCAACTCATGATTGGATTCAGAATCTCTTTAGGTTTGATTGATTGTTTTTAATTTTCCTTAAGTAAAATACTTTCCTCACTTTTTTTGTCTTGGTTCATTCGAACAAAGCTTGCAATTTTGATTTTTACTGGCTGTTTGATTGATTTCCTTTCCTTACTCTCACAAACCATGTACCACTGGACTTTTACATTAAATAAACTTCTATATATTTACCCTTCTTGTGCTACTTTGAAAAAGATTTTGATCAAACTCTTTCTTTAATTGTCTTTTACCTGTTTGAAACCAGAATCCCTTAACTAAAGGGAGACCTTATGTGATTTATTGAAAAAATATTTTCTTTACTTTTCTTACTTGCTTTCTGAGCTATAAAGGGGCACGACCCTTCTGCACTTTGACACACTTTCAATTCAATACTCTTTAAGACACCTTGTGTTCAACACTAACACTCTCAATTACTTACACTCTCAATTTCAATACTCTCACATTCTAATCTAAGTTTCTTATGGCTGTTTGCTTGCAATTTAGGTTTTACTACTGCTTTTTCTCTTCTTATTTCCTAAAACGGGTATGTTATAATTATGTTTTCTGCCTCATCCCTATGTGTTTACTTTACGTTTTCTACATTCTTGTCTACTATGTTGTTTATCAGTATTGAATATGCTATTCTCTGTGCATCAACTGTTGTTGTGAATTCCCCCATACCCTTAGTCCCTGCTATATGTTTAAGTTAAGGTTCATGCATGGCAGTATCCAAATTGTTGCTCATGTCTGGATGATCCTTAATGGATCCTAAATCCCAAAATATCATAAATTCGATTTCGTGAGGAAAAGGGGGCGCGACAGGCGCGATGGGTGTTTCCATGCAAGCGAGGATGAGGGACATGCATTATGTTTGATATCATTCTTCCGTGTATATATACTTGTCTTTACCTTGAATTGCTATTGTTATAATTATAGATCTGAGGTGATTTATTTCCATTGTTTGGTCATGATCTCCATTTGACTTGTTGTTGTGTTGCTCATACGTTGTCGTTCCATATCATTGAAAGTAAAAGCACGAAGGATGATGCCGAATCATATTATTGAGAGTAAAAGAACGAAGGGTGATACCGTGCCATATTATTGAGAGTAAAAGCATGAAGAGTGATGTCGTGCCACATTATTGAGAGAAAAAGCATGATGGGTGATGTCATGCCATTCTATTTATATCGTTATGCTAATATAATATCGTAAGATCATGGAACGATGGGTGTTTCCGTGCAACCGAGGATGAGGGACATGCATTATGTTTGATATCAGTCTTCCGTGTATATGTCCTTGTCTTTACCTTGAACTGTTATTGTCATAATTATAGATCCGAGGTTATTTATTGCCATTGTTCGGTCATGATCTCCATCTGAATTATTGTTGTGTTGTTCATGGCTTCTGCTTGCTTAACTTGCAAATACCATGCCTATTTCCTGCTTTTATAATGATACTCATGTCGTATCTATTCTTTGCACCATAGTGTAAGCCTTCCACCATGCTAATCATTCATGCCCTTATTTGTTAACTTGTAAAGATCATGTGTTTCCTTCTTGTTTTCTATATTTGTACTTAGACCTCCACTATGCTAGTTAATTGAAGTTGATACTCTTTATTTTCCCGTTGGTTGTTATTACTCACGTGTTTTCTGCCCAGTCTTTTACTGTTGCCCACATGTAAATCCTCGTCCATAGTTGTTACTTTGATATTTCCTACTTTGTAATTGTTGTTATGATGTTTCTATCATCAGGTTGGTTATGTTATATGTACATTTAGAAAGGATGAGTTGAACGAACGAAGGGTGTTGCCGTGCTAATTGATTTGTCACATAAATTTATTTATATATGGTGACGATGAGATAGAAGTATGAAGGGTGTTACCGTGCCATTTGACTTGATATCTTGGATACACATCTCATACCAGGAAAGATTGTAAATCTTCTACTGTGATTCCTGCTAGTAATTGTTGACTGTCTCAAAGAGTTGTATACGATATTTTTATCTATTCTGTTTTGAACTGCCTTTACTGTTAGTCTAATTTATAGATCATAACAATAAGCATTTTGCAATTAAAAGCCTCGTCACTACCTCGACGAGGTTAGACAAAATACTTACAGTACACGGGGTCGGCTGTATTGATACTGCACCGTGCATATTTTGGAGCACAATTGCTGGTGACGCTGGGTGCCGATTTGGAAGATGTTTGTGCATTTGGATATAGCTTCCACTTGTCCTTGATAGTTTAGATTATTGCTAATCTGTTTATGTCACCTTCAAACAAAATGTGTATTTATTTGTTTCAGTTTTAAAATTTCAAATCCTAGATTCTCGTGATTAGTTCTATCAGGTCTTGGTAAACTTGTAAAGATTAAGTTAGTTATTCCCTATTTTCTTATTGTCTTAGTCGTATTGTGTTTTTCATATTAGTTGGCTTACCTAGCGGATTGAGTTAGGTGCCATCACGACTTGTGATTTTTGGGTTGTGACAGTTCGGGTCCAACAACAATAACCAACAACAGTTCATAGCAAAGTAGAGCATATAAATGAGGAAGTAACTCAGAAATAAAATGTTCAGCTCTATCACATTTTTTTTTTAAAATAGTTCTGTTTTCCAAGAATATCAATGAAACTCAAATTCTCTACAGACATTGTCGTAAAATATAAGATAGATTGAAAACTTTATATCTTTCTAAAAACAATTCACAATAAATAAGATGTTTGATTTTCTTTCTAGATAGCAAGTGTGGGATACCTCTCTATGACCATTTATCAATGTGGGTAAAAAGTCATGAATGACGTGATACCTTACAGCCTGAGGAAAATGCGTCTATGACGTGATACCATATATGACATACATATGCATGTATGTCATATATGCATGCCAATGCCATATATCTCATAGATGAATCATGTACCCACATCATGTACCCACACTCTCAGAGTACTCAATCTCATTGTCTCAAATTTTTCACTCATCATGCTCAACCACTCGGTACTGTATATGGCCCAGAAAAATCCATCCTTGAACATATACAAAACTGACTATAAGCCATCTAGTACCTAGGAAAAAGGGCAGTCTAACCCTGTGGAGAAATCCATCTCTAGATATCAAGTACTTCGGACTAATTCACGTCCAAGAAAATCCATCCCTCAATAATATCATCCATGATCACTGGGGTGTGTACAGACTTTGGAGGGACTCCTTCAGCCCAAGAGCTATCATAACTTAGTATAACAACTGCAGTGTGCAACCCGATCCCATAACTGTCACTCATAATAGGCTCTCGGCCTCACTCAGTCATCAGTCTCTCCAGTCTTACCCACGGGCTCACAATGTCATGAAAGATAACCCAGTACAATAATATGATGTATTAATAAATAATAACTAAGATATGATGTGAATGCATGAATATGACTGAGTACAAAATATCAATGGAATCAGTGAGATGAAAACAAGCAACGACCACTATGGGTCCTAACAATATCGACATAAAGCCTAAACATGATATCTAGCATGATTGATAGCTCAGTTACTTTATCACAGGCTAAAAACACATATATCAAGAAAGTAGGGCCATTATACGGTGCCTTGGAAACAACAGAGTCGCAATTCACAGGGTGCATGCCCACACAGTCGTTACCTAGCATGTGCATCACCTCAATACCAATCACACAACATGTAATTTGGGGTTTCATACCCTCAGCACTAAGTTTGGGAGAATTATTTATCTTGAACAAGTCCATTCTAATACCGAGGAAGCCAAGCGATGCTCCAAAAATGCCATCACACGTGTAGTGACCTCCGAACGGCTCAAAACTAGCCATCAAATCAAATAAATCAGATAAAGCCCAAGGAAATAATATCAAATGATAAATATCGAATCCTACATCAAATCCCAAATCTGGCCAAAAATCATATTCAGGCATGCATCTCGAAACCCGACAAAACTCACAAAATGTTATAACTCATTCAATTACGAGTCCAACCATACTAATTTCACTCAATTCTGACTCCAAATCAATGTTCAAAACTCAAAAATTCAAATTATGAAGCTTTAGGCCAAAACCTCCCAGTTTCCTCTTTAAAATTCATCAACCAAAAGCCAAAATCAAAGATAGATTCATGGAATATAACCGAAAGCGAGTAGAGAATACTTACCCCAATTCGTATGGTGAAAATTTCTTCGAGAATTGCCTCAATCCGAGCTCCATAACTCCAAAAATGTGAAAATGACTTAGACCCTCGAAATAGAGTACTTTATACTTCTACCCATGCATCCTCCATCCCATTCGCGATGAAAAAAATTATCGGCCACAAAAATTCTCCACGCGTTCGGGGAATAGGCCTCGAAAATGCGATACACACTGCAGACAGAACTATGTGAACACAGCACGAGCCTCGCAAATGCGATGAAGAAAGATCCTCAAGCTCCAGCTCCCAGCTCAAATCCATACGAACGTGATCTCTCAGACGCGAACTCGAAGAAGATTAGCCCTAACTCATCGCAAATACGGACCACTATTCGCGAACGTAATGAAGAAAATGCCACTTCCATCAAAATACACTACTCGTTCGCGACTATTGCCATGCAAACGCAATGAAGGACTGAGACACCACAAAACCAGCATAACACATCAGTGGAAACATGAAGGAAAATGACCCAAAACAAATCTGAAACATGCCCGAGGCCATCGGGACCCTGTCTAAACATACCAACGAGTACCATAACATAACACGGACTTACTCGAGGCCTCAAAACACACATAACAACATCGAAATGATGAATCAAACCTCACTCCAAAATTAATAAACTTGAAACTTTGGACTTCTACAACCGATGCCGAAACCTATCAAATCCCGTCCGATTGACCTCAAATTTCGTACACAAGTCCCATTTAATATTATGGACCTGCTCCAACTTCTAGGATCAAAATCCGACCACAATATCAAAATTCCACTACCGGTCAAGCTTTCCACAATTCCAATTTTTTGCCATTTCAAGCCAAATTCTACTACGGATCTCCAAATCACAATCCGGGCACGCTCCTGAGCCAAAATTACCCAACAGAGCTAACGGAATCATGAGAAATCTAATCTGAGGTCAAATACTAAAAAGTCAAAACTTTTTTATACCTTTCAAATTTAAAGCTTCTAGCTAACAATCATTCTTCTAAATCAATTCTGAATAACCTGAAAACCAAAACCGATGATTCACATAAGTGATAATACATCATACAGAGTTACGCATGCTCTCAAATAACCAAGCAAAATGCAAATGCTCAAAACGATCGGTCGCGTCGTTACAGACAATCGGAGCAGTTATAGGGAGTCTATAGCTATAAATGTGCCAGTTATGGTCATCTATAGTAATGGGAAATCAATACAATTAATGCCCATAATAAATCCAAATGAAGTGTGAAAATCGATATGATTGTACGCTCTTATATAAGGATAAAGAATTTTATTTGTAAGAACACGTTTTGATTACTACTGAAATACATTTTATAATTTTATGCTTTATCAAAGTTTTCAATCTTTGATTTTAGGGATTGATTGTAGATTCATTCCTTATTTATCTTTGTTAATCATCTCTATTACTTTTATTATTTCTAAAGGATTATTGCGGAAGAGAAGTAAATTTTGGTTATTAGTAACCCGTTTTCTTCTAAATATAAACTTTCAAAATCTATTTTTGGTTAAACAAATTGGTTTCGTTGCTGAAAATCTGATAAACTTTTCAATTTTCAAATTCTGCTTTCTAACAACCAATATGTCAACTGTTAACGACAATAACCAACTGAACCCACAAGAGTAAACTGCGCCACACCAATCTCTAACAGGATCTCCTCAGCAATCTCGTGGAAGTTCACTTGAAAGGTCTACATCATGCACCAATGATCAACAATGAGACAAACAAATTGTAGAGCAGGATGCTCTAAAGCAATTGAATGCAGAACATCTGAATAGTGAACTATAGGCTTTTGTTAGAGAATTGCCCAGTGCACCGCAAACACCTCCAACGGTAAAACAACCTTAGAAAACCCACACTAAGGGCTTGATAATTCTGGAAGTGGAGAAATTCCTTGCAAATCACGTGATGGAGGGTCAACTACACCAAATAACTCGGGTTTACAAAGTTTGATGCTAAATTTAGAGAAACAATTGAAGGAGAAAAATATCGCACAGAGCAAATACCTTGTGTGCCGCCCGTGATCAAAGGGGTAGATATTGACAATTATTCACAACAACCCTAGAATCCAAGTGCAGCACCCTTACCAATTCCTAATAAGTTCAAAACACCTGATATTCCAAAATATGATGGAACAACTAACCCTCTGGATCACATGACTGTGTTCACTAATGTAATGAAAGGCAAAGATTTAACCAAGCAATAAATCGAATCAATTTTGGTTAAGAAGTTTGGTGAAAGTCTCACAAAAGGAGCGTTAACATGGTATTCTCTTTTACCAAAAACTCTATTGATTCTTTTGCTGAGCATGCAGATTTATTTATAAAAGCATATTCGGGAGCTCAAAAAGTTGAAAAGGGATGAGTACATATTTAAGGTGAGCCAATGGAGCATAGAATTGCTCAGGGAATTCGTAGATAGATTATGGCAGGAGAGGATGATGTTACCTCGAGTACCTGATAACTGGAAAGCTATGGCATTCACAAGTAATTTGAAAAAGAAAAGTCCACAAACCACGAGAAGCTGAAGGAAAGTTTATGAGAGTTTCCATCAACAACATAGAAAAATGTATACAACAGGTACAATACAAAGTTGCTAATAGAAGAAGATATGGTTGTACAACCAAGGATGGATGAAAGAGCAGTATCGAGATGTTCGGAATTAGAAAAAAGGTCCGAAAAATAGGTACGAACCGTACATGGGACTTGCAGGGTGAGACTCTCGATCTAAGTAAGAGAACATAAGATTCGATTTAAGATCAAGACAAAAAAAATATGAGTTCTTAATCTATGTTAAAAAGGAATTGAATGCTCGAGGCATTGATTCCACTACGCACACAATGATTGGAGATTGCAGCTTTAATATCAGCACATTCGAATTAGTAGCTATTTTAAGAGGTATGGGGGATAGGTGCGGTGGCCTAAAGAAATAAGGTCAAATCCAAGCAAAAGAAATCCAAATTTCTGGTGCGAGTTTCATTATTATCATGACCATAGAATGTTAGATTTAGACTTCTTCAAGGATAAGTAGAACATTTGTTGAAGTAAGGTTATCTCACCGATTTGTTCCGTGAGTAAGGAAGACAATCATATATGAAAAACACAGACAGGAACCCTTAAAACCTCCATCACCAAAAAGAACAGTCAACATAATTACTAGGGGAGAAGAGGTCAATAGAGTAACATATATATCTGCAAAGAAAACGTCAAAAGTCATGTTTACTCATGGGAAGCAAGTTCTCTAGGTCTTATATGGTGATAGTATATTGTTTGATGATGAATATGTGGACGAGTTTATAATTCCTCACCAATGATGCACTGATAATATCTCTATTTATACACGATACTAGAGTAAAACGAGTTAAAATTGACCCAGGCAGTTCCGTGAATATCATTTTACTAGGGGTGGTGAATGAAATTCAAGCTAACAACAAGGTGATACCAAAAGAACAGTCTTTGTCTGGGTTTGATAACAAAAGCATTATCACAAAATGGGAAGTACTACTTACGACATTTGTAGAAGGGGTTACCTAAAATACAAAGTTCCAGGTGATAGATGCAAACATGGCTTATAATATAATTCTAGTAAAATCATGGATTTACGTTATGGATATCGTACCATCCATATTACATAGTTATTAAATTTCCATAACAGTGGGGAATTCGTCAAATTCATGAGATATGTAGGCTTTTAGAAGTATCAATTTAGTGATGGTTGCAAGCATGCTAACCGATGTTACAGGCGAGAAATAGCAACTATAGAATACAGTTGAGGACATCCTGATACAGACCTCAATTGAAGGAATTCTAGGACAGATTGATGTGAATTCAAGACCCGATGATCTTCAAGAGCCAGAAGAAAATAAGAACATTAAGACAACTGAAGAACTCAAAGCTGTAGTACTATTCATACACTTGCCAGACAGAAAATTTTACATCGGGGAAAATCTAAGCCTAGAAATGAAAATGTAAGTTAATTGAATTTTTAAGAGCTAACGCAAATTTCTTTGCTTGGTCGCACTCAGATATGACAGGTATACCACCAGAGATGATGACCCACAAATTGAATGAGGACCCATCATATCCACTCATCAAGTAGAATAAGAAGAAATAGGGATCCTTCAAAAATCAAGTAATCCAAGATGAGGTACAAAAGCTTTTAAAAATCGGGTGGATATGAGAGGTAAAGAAGCCTATATTGCATAAACAAAAGCTAAATATATTGAATTAAAAAGATTTATTTGCTAGATTAGCTAAATGGGCAATAGAACTCTGTGGATATGATATCATATATCAGCCCAGAACTTCAATAAACTTGCAAGTTTTAGCAGATTTTAGCATGAATTTAGTTCCTGAAGAGGAAAAGGAACTACATGTATTTTTCGGATCTAATTTGGGGACTTGTATTTTATTTATTGATGGTTCTTCAAATGTTAAAAGTTCAGGCTTAGGAATTATTCTAATCCCACCTTCTGGGGAGATCATAAGACAAACAATAAAATTTTATCCAATCACTAATAATGAGGCAGAGTACGGAGTTGCAACTGCAGGTTTGGAACTGGCGCGAGAACTTGGTATAGAGCAGATTGTGATCAAAGGTGACTCACATGTGGTGGTTAACCAGATGTGGGGGACTTACACAGCAAGAGATGCATGAATGCAACAATACCTGGAAAAGGTACGAAAATTACTTAGTCAATTCCAATGGTGGAATGTCGTACGAATACCAGGGAAGAGAATACAGAAGCAGATGCATTGACAAATCTCGCGTCTGTTGCATAAATAACAAATGCAGAAAATGCTATCGTGATACATTTTTTTCATTCGGCACTCGACCAAGACAAGAGCGGGGCAAATTTTAATAGTCTAACTTGGTATTGGAGGAAAAAATTTGTTAACTTTTTACATTAAAATCACAATTGCTTCGCCAAAAAACAGCCTCGTATTGCTTAATTCATGGAAATTTATACCGAAAGATGTTTGGCAGACCATTAGCACGGTGCCTTGGTCCATCAAAAGTCAAGTATATGATGAGGGAATTCGATGAGGGGAACAGTGGAAATCATGCTGGAGGAAGACCACTCGTAAAGACTTTAATAAGAGCAGGCTATTATTGGCCAAAAATGGAGGAAGAAGCAAAAAACTACATAGCTAGATGCGCTAAATGTCAACGATATGCTAATAACATGCATCGCCCAGCATAAGTGTTGCATTCAGTTATTTCACCATGGCCTTTCATGAAATGTGACATGGATATCATAGGTTTGTTACCTTAAGTTAAGGAAAAGGTACAGTTTCTATTAGTTTTAACAGATTATTTTTCAAAATGGGTAGAAGCAAGAGCTTTTAAACAGGTGCGAGAAAAAGAAGTCAGGGACTTTATTTGGCGAAACATTATCTGCCGATTTGAAGTTCCAAAGGAAATCGTGTGTGACAATGGCCCACAATTCATAGGCACGAAAATCACAAATTTCTTTCAAAGTTGGCAGAGTAAATAGATTACATCCGCACCTTACCACTATGCAGCCAACGGGGAAGTTGAGTCAACAAATAATGTTATTATTAGTAACTTGAAGAAGATATTAAAAGAATCAAAAGGAAAGTGGTCAAAAATATTACCAATGGTATTGTGGGCTTATTGAACGACATGCAAAACAAGTACGGGTGAGACTCCATTTTCACTTGTATAATGTGTTGAAGCCTTAATTCCGGTAGAGGCAGGTGAACCAAGTACGAGATACACAAATGCTACTAAGGAGGTGAATAAGGAAGAGATGCGAGTAAATTTGGATCTATTAGAAGAAAGGAGATAAGAAATGCTAATTCGAATGACGTCTCAAAAACAGATGAATGAGCGATACTGTAAAAGGAAAGCTAATTTGAGATACTTCAAAAATGGAGACTTCGTCCTCAAAAAGGTGTTCTGATCGATAAAAACGGCCAATGCAAGAAAGTTGAGTCCAAATTGGAAAGGCCATTATAGGATTCGAGGCATCGTTGAAAAATGAGCGTATGAGCTGGAAACCATGGATGGCAAGGTACTACCACCAAACTGGAATGCAGTTCATTTGAAAAGGTTTAGACGAAGAAAGTACCCATGGTCAGATATCACTCAGATTCAATTTTATTTGGTTCTTTTAAAATTTTTACTAACAATTTAGATGATTGGAAAAAAGCTAGCCCGCACCAAATGATGATATTAAACCCGAAAGACTCACGAAATATTGAATTATTCCCGGTCTAGGTTGCAACTTTTCTGATGAACAAAAGGGTGATGTAGTCATCATCTAAATAAATATCTCCGACTCCCATCCGTATTTTCTTTTTAGGGAATGAACCTAGGAGTAATCCAGTGTTTGAGATTTCATACTTCAAAGATCCACCATTAGGGGGACTATGCATATAGAAGGAAGAAAAAGAACCAAAAGGACATAGTTCAGCCTGAACTAAATGCATATAGAAGGAAGCAAAAGAACCAAAAGGGCATAGTTCAGTCTAAATCAAAAACCTTGAATTTTTCAAAGGAGTGTGTACTCGCGAAAACAACAACAACAAAAAATAGAGTTTGGCCCCATAAATGGGTTTTGGTAAAGAATGCAAGATATTCCATATTCCTACGAGTTTTAGGTTAAGGCCAAAATTTAGTCACGAGATAATAGACCCAATTTTGTATTTTATAATCTGCTACAACGAAAGCAGTTATGAAAGTGTTGTATGAATAATTATGAAAATAATGTACGAAATTTATTTGAAAATTCAAAGAATAAAACTTCCTCAAATAATTTCTCTTTTCATGTCTAGTTCATATTTCATATATTTACACCAATATGAAGATAAGACGTCATCTTCATTAGAGTCGTTCACATAAAAGGGCCTTCTTTTTATAAAAAACCCGTATTATCAAAGTTATGGATTGTTAAGACATTTTTAAATGCAAAGAAAAAGCTCAAATATCAAAAAAAAAAATCAAAGAGCTGAATATGCGGCAAAAGAAACCTAAATATTTGTATATATTAAGCCCTGGAAAAACAAAGAAGTAAATTTATCATTAAAACCCAAAAAAAGATAGGGGTATCCAAAAAAAAAACTTTCCAAAAAGTTGTTAAGCTAAGATAAAAATGACATAAGGAAGTTCCAAATAAAAGAAAACAACAAATAGGAGAAAACTAAGGAGCATCATCAATGGAAGCATCATCCAAGGGAGCATCAATAACGGAAGAAGAAGAATTAACTTGAGAAGAAGAGGCTTGAACATCAGCCCTGCTAGGAACAAGTCCATCTCCATCATCCATGGGACCTTCGTCTTCATGTGAGGAAAGCTTTAACGCTGTTGAGCGTTATCAATTGCTTTTTTAGCCTTAGCAATCTCAGAATTAAGGTCAATAGCCTCATAGTTGGCTTCAATTAGACTCTCGAGGTAAGTGTTTATGAAAGCCCAACTCACATCCAACGATAACTTATCCTCGAGATTCTCGTAACCCTTCTCCCACTAGTCATTCTCAGCTCTCAACTCTTCTTTTTTTGCTTCTGAGGCATCATAAACTATCTTCACAGGAGCGAAAGAACTTTCCAAGAATAGAATTTTATTTGTAGAGGTGCGGAGATCTACCTGAACTTGGGTAAGAGTCTAAACCCATTCTCCCGCATAAACCTCTTTTTGATTAAGGAGTTCTTTAAAACTCCTTATCTCTTCCGTTGACTTGAAAAGTTTTTCACTAAAAGAGGACTTCAACATATCCTTATCCTTTCCAACCTAGCTAGAAGAAGCTTTTTCAATCGCTAATTCAACAAAAATCACCCTCATTTGTTTTTACAAAAAATTCTTCTCTTTTGCAAGAACTTCTTTTTCCAATTGAAGAACCTCGAACTATTCCTTCCAGTTATTAGCCTTGGTGCGCAATTCTATAGCTAGTTGTTTCATATGAGAAACTCTTTTCATAAGCTCGGTGCCCATCAAATTAAGCTGCAAAGAAAAGATGCAAATGGGAAGAGTTACAAATAAGGAATAAAGTAGAAAAGAAATGTATTCAAGTGTGTACCTTCAAAGAAGAATGAACAATGTCATTCATTAAAGTCAGTGAGCTATGACCTTCAAATTTCTCCTTTCTAGTAGCGATTTCAACAACATGTCGGCTTGACCAGATTTTCTTAATAAATTGCCCTCTTCAGGGATCTCAATTACAATTCTTTTCATCTCTCTCATGTTGCTAGATGGTCCAGCCTCTGCATGGGAAGCAGCCACGGGAATAACAAATGAATAAAAGTAACCAGGGAAGTAACAACAGAAGTAGCATCAAGTATTGATACATGGGGAATTGAATCTTAAAGGGAAGCAAGGGGAAATTCTTCGAAAACAAGCTTGGAGGATACTTCACTCTCGAAGCCTTGAGCTAACAATCTATCAATAGAACTTGGGATAATATCAATAGCATCTTCGTCAGAAATCATTAAAGAAGTGTTCTCTGGCTCATCTGTGAGTCTGAAAAGAATTGAGCTTGATGGAAGGTCATCATCAAAAACCACACATCTCCTGACGTGTCTTCTTCTATTATTTCCTCATCATCAGAACCAGGGGTTCCATCCGTTTTCCTTTTGGAAGAAGAAGCATTTAAAATCCGCTCCTAGGCAAGAGTCAGGGAATGTCTAGTTGATGGAAAAGACGTGGGAGTAATTCCATGAATATCAAATTCTAAGAAAATAAAAGGGAAAGATGAGAAATTCTTGTATAAGTAAGAAAGAGAAAAAGCAGAACAATGAAGATAAAATGTACCGTGCGTCTTTACTTTCCAATCGATTTTTTTTAGAAAAGGTATTTTCAAGATCTTTTTTCCATAGGAGCATCGGTTAACATCTTTTCTATCCAAGTGCGAAAGTTGGGAATATTATCAAAAACTTCCATGGTTGCTGAAAATTGGGTATATGATTACATGAAGTTTTCTAAGATGTATAAAAAGAAAAGAAGATAACTTACATGCAAAGTTCTACTTATTTGGGAAAGGAATATTTTCTTCACTCAATAATCCACTAGTGGGGAAACAACAAAAGGGCGTACCATCCATGGTCCCAATCGTCCTAAGGGCTAACCAACATCTCTTACTTCTAGTCACGAGGTAAAAAACTCCTTCACGAAACGATTTAGGGGAGTAAAGATGAAGTAAGTGCCGAAAGTTAAAAGACATGAAAACCAGATTCGAATAATAACGAGCGCATGCAACAACCCTCCATACTATGGGGACAATTTAGCCAATATACACATTGAAGTATCGATAAAACTCAATGATTATTGGATCGATAGGTGGCTTGAACCCTAAAGTAAATAGTTAAGTAAACAAAATAGACATAAGCATGATAAGATGTGATTCTGGTTGGCACCAAGGACTAAAACTGGGAAATCCGATTTCCAGTAAAACTCCCGTCGAACCAAGATAATAAGCAATAGTGATTAAACTCTGGTAAAGATCATCAAGATTGAGGGAAGCTATGAAGGAAACTTTATTTCTCATGGTTTCGCGATCAGTTACAAAAGAAAATTCATGAGGAAAAATCTCTGCAAATGTGGGTTCACATATAGGTTCATTTAAATTTCTATTCCTAGAAAAGGATCTAGGGGTTAGAGGATCCCGAGTCTAGAAGAAAAGGGCCTAGCAGAATTACTATGGGAAAAAGAATCATGATTGGATAATGAACCAAGACTACGAAGTCTATCACCTATCCTACTTATAGTAGGGGTAGTAGAAGGCAAGTTCATCGACAATCACCACATTTTTTGGGGACTGGTGTTGTCAAAGACATGATTATCCAAAAAAAAATATAGAAGAACGGATCAAAAGTACAAAGAAGGAGTAAGGTAATGGGTACTGAAGAAAGAAGATTCCAAAGAATCAAAGAATAATAAAGTATTTATACTAAGACATGACAATTGTTAAAGTTGGTAATCGTGAAGCATCATAATGGAACCATCACTTCGGGATTGATGCAACTGCAGAAAAAACCCTGAAAAGCGCTAAAAACTACATATCTAATCGTCAAAAGTCACGTGGCGTGGGCATTAAATAAATATGACATACGATGCATCGATTCTGAATGAAACATGATGATACTCGAGAAACAGCGACAAATAATTCTTACCATAAAAACTTACCACTTCTCAAATATTCAGTTGATAATATTCAGAAAAGGGGGGGAACTATCTGTATTGGTGGAAAAAAAGACATGATACATGAATTATTAGTAAGCTAATGAAGCATGACGCGTGGAAAAATAGTATAGCAACAAGTGGCAATCTTAATTAATTGAATTAAGAATGCAAGGAAAGTGCAGAAGAAACACCCACGGGACATCACTGATAAGAGAACCGGGCCTATAAGTATTCAAAGAGGGGGCATGAACAAAATGAATAAAGGTTAAAAAGAAGGGAAGATACACGAACCAAAAGTAAATAAGGAATGGGAATCAGAGCAGCTATAGGGAATCTACAGTTATGAATGTGCCAATTATGACCATCTATAATAATAGGCAATCAATACAGTTAATGCCCATAGTGAATCCAAACTAAATGTGAAAATTATTATGATTGTACGCTCCTATATAAGAATGAAGAATTTTATTTGTAAGGATACATTTTAATTAGTACTGAAATACAATCTATAGTTTTTTGCTTTATCAAAGTTTTCAATCTTGATTTTAGGGATTAATTATCGATTCATTCCTTATTTCTCTTTGTTAATCATCTCTATTAGTTTTATTATTTTTCCAAAGGATCATTGTGGAAGTGAAGCAAATTTTGGCTATCATTTACCCATTTTCTCCAAAATACAGACTTTGACCAAGAAATTTATTTTTGGTTAAACAACTTTCTTATCAAGTGTTAGTGAAATGCGTCAAGCTCTTTGTTCTGACATATTCATATGTCAAGATCTATTAAATTCTAATATTTTTTTTGAATTCGAAATGGTATTTAGATAATTTAATATTAAATAGAACATATCATAATAGAGGTTCATCTACTGAAAACCTATATACGAAATTTCTTCAGTTGCTTGCTCGGCCTAAGTAAGCCTGACCGAACACATGAAAGAAGTTCTTTCTCTATCGAATGAGAATGGAAGAGGAACGAGGGAGTATTTTATTTTTATTTTTATTTATTAAACGTCCTTTGGACCAAATTTTCTGACATTCTTATTAGAAATGAGCCTCAAATAATGTTTTCCTTGGAAGCACAATATTGAAAAAAGGTAGTCAATAGTGAGATAGAATCCATATTAAATAATCATATTTGGAAATTGGTTGACCTTCCTCCAGAAAATAAACCTTTGGATTCTAAGTGAATTTTCAAAAGGAAAATAAAAGCCGATGGTACTATTGATAAATATAAGGCAAGATTAGTTGTTAAAGGGTTTAGACAATAAGAAAGTCTTGATTACTTTGATGCATACTCGCCCCGAGTGTTAATAGCATTAGTCGCAGTGTATGGACTTCAAAATCATCAGATGGAGGTGAAGACAACCTTCTTAAATGTGGATTTGGAGGAACAAATTTATATGAAACAACCTAAAGGGTTTGTAGTTCCTAAAAAAATAAAGAAAGGCGTGTCGAGTTGTTTAGTCATTTTACGAACTAAAAGAAGCACCAAAACAATGGCATGTTAAACTTGATCAAATAATATTGTCAAATGGTTTCAAGATCAATGAGTGTGATAAATGTATTTACATTAATAATACTCCAAATCAGATAGTCATTGTTTGTTTATATATGGATGATATGCTTATAATGAGTAACAACATTGCTAACATAATGATGCTAAGCGCATGTTTACTAGTAAATTTGATATGAAAGATTTAGGATTTGCCAAATTAATTTTGAAAATTAAAATCCTTAAGACTTCTAAAGGTCTAGATCTGTCTCAATCTCATTATATTAAAATAATATTTGAAAAGTTCAAATATTTGGACTTTAAAGTTCGCAAGAATGCCACTTGATTTAAACCATATGCTTGTGAAGAATAAAGGTCAAATCAAATATCAATATATGCTTGAGTGATAGGAAGTTTGATGTACATTACGAATTGTACACGACCAGATATAGCTTGTGCAATAAGTAATCTTAATCGACATACAAGTAATCCCGACCAAGCTTATTGGATATCAATAAAACAAGTATTGAGGTATTTAAAATATACCCAAGAATGTGAATTACATTAAAATAATTATCCTGTAGTTATTGAGGTATATAGTAATGAAAATTGGACCATCGGATCAACAGAATCAAAATCCACAAGTGGATACGTTTTACCATTGATGGAGGAGCAGTGTCTTGGAAGTCGTCCAAACCAACATGTATCGCCCATTGTACAATGGAGTTTAAGTTTATAGATATAGAAAAGTCCAGTGAAGAAGTTGAATGGCTCCAGAATTTCTTGGAAGATATTCTATTTTGGCCCAAACCTTTGGCACCTATATGCATACATTGCGATAGTCAAGTGGCAATAGGAAGGGCAGGGAGCATTATGTATAACGGAAAATCTCGTCATATAAGACGAAGATATAATACCGTTAGGCAACTACTCTCTAGTGGAATTATCATAAATTCTATGTAAATTCAAATGATAATGTATCGGCTCCGCTTACAAAAGGCCTAACTAGAGTGGCGGTTGAGCAGTCACCAAAGGGAATGGGACTATGGCCGAGGACAAGTTACCGTGGTGGTAACTCTACCTAGAAGACTGGAGATCCCAATATCTACGTTCATGGATATCACACGAAGTCATTAGTGGCGGTTCAATATTGTCAAATATATTTTTGCTTCATTCTCATAATGAATAATGTTCAGTACCAAGGATAAAGCGTTAAGGCTTTTTAATGGTTTCTAAGTTTGATACAGGGTATATCAAATAGTGTATCTATAGGATAACACGTTTAGGAATCATATATGTATGTGTGAAGTGTAAGTTGCTTCAAGGAGAATTTCGTACGGCCGGGTCTCTACGCACTTATGGAAGCAGGCGGTGTTCTTGGCTGAAACGAATACAACAATAAGAACCAACGACGGTTTTGGATTGATTGTATGACATATCGATGTCTAGGTGTACACCAAAGTTTGAAGGTTCAAATATATTAAATCTACCAATTGATCAAGTATATCCGACCTATGTTCACTACGGAAAGTTCAAAGAGTAACCTACTAATCATGCGATTAATCCCTACTAGTGAATCACATATTCTTTTCATGCATATATTTTCTGGATAGCCATTCTCCATTCATGTGGGGGATTGTTGGTTTTTGTTAATTAAAACAAAAGACGTGTAAATGAAAAATGATGGAAAATAAAATTTTAAATTAGTCCCTTTTACAAAGGAACTTTGTCCCTCATTGGATAAGAAGAGGAAAATTCTTTTGCTTATATATAAAAACACTTCTTCTAGCTCTTAAAGAGTTAAGAAGAGTCAAGCCTCGCACCGTCGCTCGCTTGACCGGGCTTTAGGTTTGGGGTTGGATTTGTATTCAGATCCGAATTCAGATTCGGATTTGGTCAATTGATAAGATTGATTGATAAATTTTTGGAATATTTTTTTTCCATTTTCGTAATTCAATATTTTCTTTCCTAATATTTTTTCGTAATAAAAATATTAAATTCGCGGCATTATTTCCAACGGTCAAATCACAACCATCCATTCCGTTTAACGGAAATTATGTCGAATGGATACCTTTTTAAACGAATAATCACCTTTGCATCTGTTGGAACTCAACTCTGTTGGCTATAAATAAAAATGCTCAGCCTACTTTTTACTATCGAAATCTTAAAATCTCTTTCCTCTATCTTCTATATTTTGCATTGTCTTTCAAAGCAATGTAAGCATTTTATGTGATTTGCTTCGCCATTTGAGTTCGCCAAAGTTCTGTGATCTGAAGTGCCGCTTTCATAGGATAGTTATTTAGTTCTATCCTAGGAGGAATTAATTCGAAACCTTGAGCAACTGTGTGGAGATTAAATTCCTTAAGAACACACAAAAAACTTATATATATATATATATATATAAATGAATCAATATACAAATTTTGAAGAATATTTGAGGTGATTTAGACTGATTTGTATTAACATTTATAGTTAAAATCACGTTAAAAATTTTTTTTTGTGACATACGTATCACGCATGTATCTCACATATAGGTATATATGTGATACACATTTGATACAAATATGATATATATGCGATACACAAATGATACACATATCATTTTTCTCATGTTCATCTTCTACTTCGAATCATACACTCATACCACCTCAAACTCCACCAAACCATCCTAAAAATTGAGATTCAAGCCCCTTAAGACGTACCCAATCTATTTTAATAATATCCACTCAGAAGAAAGAAATTGATTAATATTAGTAATTTTTGATTAATATTAGTAACATCTTATGAATTGATCAGTTTTCCTAATAAGCTACTTATCAATGGACGTAACTAGTCGTTTCTCTTAATTTTCTGTTTGGGTTATTTTTACACCATATAGAAAACCTTAATACCCTATTTATTTTAAATAAATACCATTTTAAAATATTATATCCTATAAATATCTTTTATCCTTTATAGCAAAAATCTAAATATCGTTACATCCTACAATTAAGGCACCATATATGCTAAATATTATTTTTCTCTCTCCCTTTTTGTATTTTCTCTCACATAATTATCGCGTATCTGTAAACCCCAATACATTCTCTCTCTGTTTGCATACAAACAGGCTCTTTTCTCCGACAAACCCTAGTTTCTTAACTCTTCTCCCACCCTAATTCTCAATTTTCTACTCTGCGTCACCAACATGCAGATGGCTTGTCAAGTGAAGATGATGAAAACTCAAGCAAATACTCCAGGAGCGAGTTAAGGGGATTTCCGCTATGTCACCTGAAGATCTTGGTGTTGCTAAAGAAGAGCGGTAGCTTGTGGATTCCCTCTGGAATACCTGCTATAATGAGCCTTCTTCTCTTAGAGAATAAGGCCTAGCTAGGGGCTGACCAGCCGGAATTAATGGCTGGCCTCCGGCCGGCGAAGCCATATGGCTCTTTCTCTCTCTAGATCGCCCAAATCGCCTATTTGTATTCAGTTGTATTCGAATGTATTCTTCAGCTGTATTCACTTGTATTCAGGTTTAATAATGTATTTAACTATTTTATTCAGCAGTAGTATTCAAGTGTTTTATCCAACTGTATTCAGTTATATTCGGTTGTAGTTAATTATATTCAACTATTTTATTCAGCAAAAGTTAGTTGTATTTTGTTGCATTCAAGAGTTTATTCAGCTATATTTAGTTGTATTTTTATTGTATTCAAGTGTTTTATTCAGATGAATTAAGGTGTATTTTGTTGTATTCAACTTTATTATTCATATATATTTCTCTTTATTCAGCTATAATCTTTATTATGTATCTTTCAAGTACAGATTAATGAGGGATCATTTTAGTTCGTTGAGTTAAATTAGGAGAATATCATGTGATTTTATTTCCTTCCGTTTTAGCGCAGGTACGTTGCTGTATTTAATGTTAATGTCGCTTGAATACAACTAAATATATGTCAAACTTAGCTAGAATTCCATATTTTAGGCCTATATTTTTTGTTGTATTAATGAATACAACAACTTAAATACATGAAATACATTGTATACAAATATAAAAGTTATCTATAACACGTAATATAGCAAAGGGTATCTATAAATGACTAATTAGACCGAAAAAATGGTGCTTTATGGAAAAGGAATTTTTACCTATATATGCCATATATGAAATCTTATTACCAAAAATGTTCATAATTTGTTATTTACCCATGTAGTCCACACTTTTTCTACAACATATATACCAGTCCAATAATAGGTAGATTTTGCCATAAAAAGCGCGCTAAAAATAAGGCACCAGATCTGCGTGTGATCCTATCACCATTAAATTCGAATTTTAAAACGGAAGGAAATCCCATTACTGCATAATTCTCTTCTTCTCCATATATTTTCCACCATTGATAGCCATTAAAAGCTTGGAAGCTTTGAATTCAAATTTGGGTTTTCAAAAATTATTATTGTTTGGATTGGGTGTTGTTGTAAATAATGAGGTATATATTTAGGAGTTTATATCTCAATTTTGAGGGGTTTTGGTGAAGATTAGACTTCGTTTTGACTAAATTTCAGATTGAAACTCGTCGAAGAAGAAGAAGAAGACATATTTCCAGAAATTATAGATAAATTGTAGTTAAATTGTAGAATTGTAGATACATTGTAGATTAGAAGACTAAAACTACTACAAGTCTTCTACAATTATGTCAAAAATGCCAATTATACTACAATTGTATTGGGAATTGGGATATTAAAATTCAATATATTCAGTTTGTAGATATCTTGTAGATAAAATTTCTACAAATAAACTACAAATCAATTTAAGTATTGTATAAATTTGTATTGTTTTTAAGAGTATCTACAAAATTACTATATTTATACTACAATTATGGTATATAAATAGTAATTGGATATGCTTAAACTTAATAAATACAAACCTTAAACATTAATGATAATAATGTTTGGTTTATGATATAGGTATGTAAAAATCACTTATGAAAAATACAGTTCTTAATTCTTCCAGTTAAATGACTCGTCGCGTTTGGGCTATATAGTAAGGCCCATAAAAAATTGGGCCTACAAAATTATCCAATCTATTTAAACACCATCCAGATTCTGCTTTCTCCATCTCAAATCCTAACAATGGAGAATCTCATGGCCACTTACCAAGACGATGACGAAGAAGAAAACACCCCTGCCGTCGAAGCTGCATCATCCGCCGCTGAACCTCCACTAATTCCGGCCGAAGCTTCACCATCTTCCGCCGAAGTTCCACAAACAGTTGCCGAAAATGGCAGTGCGAATACTCCAGAAGCCGAACCCGAATTGCTCACCACCGACCCGAAAATTCCCTTGAAAGAAGAAGAAGACGACGACGATGATGACGTGGATGAAGAAGAAGAAGAAGAAGAGCCACCACCGAAGAAGCAAAAGCCACTTTCCACTTTAACCCTAACACCACCAAAAGTAGAAGAAGAGGAACAACAAAATGGTGAACTGACCAAATTGCCCTTGTCAGCACCCATAATTACAGCAGCAGCAAAGGAAAGTCCGACCTCCACAAGCAGCAAGAAAGCAAAATACAAGAAGAAAAACAACAACAACAACCTCTGGACAAAACCCAGTTCACGTAAAGGCAAAAAAAAGAAGCAAAACAACAATAACAATACCAGCAGCAACACAAAAACCAACAAAAACGGCGCCGTTTCAGCACAAGAAGCCGAAGACAAAGTTTACATTACACCAATCCCAAGATTCCCTGACAAAAATGACGACAGCCCAGATATGAAAATCTGCCTTTCAAAAGTATACAAAGCAGAAAAAGTGGACATAAGTGAAGATAGATTAACAGCAGGGAGTATTAAAGGTTACAGAATGGTGAGAGCAACAAGAGGAGTATTAGAAGGAGCATGGTATTTTGAGATTAAAGTAATGAAATTAGGTGAAAGTGGGCATACAAGACTTGGGTGGTCCACTGATAAAGGGGATTTACAAGCACCTGTTGGATATGATGGGAATAGTTTTGGATATAGAGATATTGATGGTAGCAAGATTCATAAAGCATTAAGGGAGAAATATGGGGAACAAGGGTATGGTGAAGGTGATATCATTGGTTTTTACATTAATTTGCCTGAAGGTAGTCAGTATGCCCCGAAACCGCCGAGACTTGTTTGGTATAAGGGACAGAGGTATATGTGTGCTTCTGATCCTAAGGAAGATCCTCCCAAAATAATTCCAGGTATGTGACTGACACCCAGCTCAAGTGCTAGATTTTATTTGAGCATTCTTGCTGTTGTTTTTGTTAAAGGTTCAATTTTTATGTTGAATGTTTTTACTGAGGATTCATATAGCTGACCCCAACTTGTTTGGGGCTGAGGTGTAGTAGTTGTTGTTGTTGTTCTGAACTTTTGATAAATGTTCAATTCTTATGCTTAATGCTGCGGACTTCAACTTGTTTGGAACTGAGGTGTAGTTGTTTTTCCTGTTGTTTTTTATAAAGGTTCAATTTTTATGTTGAGTGGCTGCTTGAATGCTGCTTGTGAGGATTCATATAGCCAACCCGAACTTGTTTGGGAGTGAGAAGTAGTAGTAGTTGTTGTTTCTTGTTGCTATTATTTTAATATAAGTTCAATTTTTATGCTGAATCTGCTTGAATGCTGTCAGTGAGGATTATATGGAGGATCCAACTTATTTGGGATTGAGGCGTTCGAGTAAAAAGTCGGTTGTTTTGTTGTAGTTTTTTGCTGCTGTTTTGATATAGGTTCAATTTTTATGCTGTCTGCTGCTTGAATTGTTGATTCAAGCTTAGGATGGTCAATTAAAGTTAATTTGGACAACTTATGTGCATAAATGAGGAGCTGATGCTTTGATACTTTTAGATTGTGTTGTTTCAAAAGTTGATCACAAACGAATAAGAAAAAATTGATGGGTTTTTTTAAAGTTTTGATTTTTATGCAGTTAGATGCTAGAACTTATGCCTTAAACTCGAAAGAACTAACATAGAATTACATTAGGTAAGATATGTGTATAAGAGGCGCTGATGCTTTAAGGTTAATAAACTCGGGAAGAATGTGTGGGAACTATTCAATTATAGAATCATAGTAAACATCTTTTGATAAATTAGGATATCAAAAAGTCTTAGTACCTTGTGTCTCGGTCAAATACACCCACGGGTCTTCTTTTAATTGAATGTCTTCTACCTTATCCCAAAAAAAAAAAAAAGAATTGATTGTCTTCTCATGTATCTACTAGTTTTATAGGTTAATGGGGTTTCTGAAGGAGTCTGGTCAAGGGATTAACTTTTTGAGAGTGAAGATGCATCACCATGTTCTTTATTCAAAATTGCTAGTGTTAGAATTTTGCAAATAATCTAGTAAAGCTATTAACTTATTCAGAATTCAAGAAGAAGCGCGCTACTATCTCACAGAAGTGATGGAGGGGGTTTCATTACCCTCATCTCCTTCGTGTCAGCATCAAAGAGCAAACCTTTGTTGTATTTGGTAGTGATGGTGGTATGGGATACGCAATGACAAAAGTGAATGTTCTAGTTCAATTTCTTTGATAGTATGGGTTGCTTACTTGCTGTATTAGTGAACTATTATGAGCAAGAATGATGTTCTTTTCTCACACTTGTCAATCAAAGATCTGAAGTTCTAGTCCTTATGGCTCGTTTGTTTTAGCAATTTACATTACATGCTCGTCTTTGTATATATGCGTCTGCTGACCATCTCAATGAGTAAGATCTCCTTTGGTGTAATATTCAAACTCTATTTTACTATGTAGTCTCGATACCAAAATGCTGAAAAACACTATCTACTTACAAAAGATATGTTTGTAAAGGTATCTCTGGGAAATCAAGAAATTCCAGTGACCCCTGTTTCCTCCTTATGTGTTTTGGCAAATTTTTTTTTCTCGTGTTGTCAAATTGTCGTGTTCATTAAGCTGTGTACAAAATATTGTATTTTGTCTTAGCAGGGAGTGAGATATCTTTCTTTAAAAATGGAGTATGTCAAGGTGTTGCTTTCAAGGATCTTTATGGTGGTCGTTACTATCCTGCTGCTTCAATGTATACACTTCCCGACCAGCCTAATTGCGTTGTGAAGTTCACTTTTGGCCCTGACTTTGAATGCTTTCCTGAAGATTTTGGTGGGCGCGCTGTTCCGAGACCGATGGTTGAAGTTCCTTATCATGGCTTTGATGGAAGAGTCGAGAATGGTGTGTCCAATGAACAAAAGAATTAGCTATTTGTCTTTTACCATGTTGACCAATACATAGAATACTGGTTGTTTGACTCCAATTTTCACTGTAATTTTTCTGATCTTACTGATTTAGACTGCTACGCGACAGTCAAACCTTGTAAAAGATTCTTTCTAAAAATTGGAATCATTGAATTTATTTATTCAATTTTGACACATTATGATTAGTTTTACAGCTATCAACTTCAGCTATTCCTCATTGCAGCTGAATCTGTCACTTTTATTCTCAAGCAAGATGATGTTGTGCTAGATAGTACTAAAATCAGACTCATACT
The DNA here is from genome assembly GCA_034376525.1 of Nicotiana benthamiana. Lineage (NCBI taxonomy): Eukaryota > Viridiplantae > Streptophyta > Magnoliopsida > Solanales > Solanaceae > Nicotiana > Nicotiana benthamiana. Next base: position 141,404,627 of record CM067330.1, on the reverse strand, counting down.
TCTTTTTTCCTTTTCGGCTCGCAAGTTTTAGTCCATATCCTACTATTTTATACCAAAAGTAGTTTGGGAAGAGAAAACAACTACCTTAAGTAGCAGTTGCATCTGCCTAACTCCATTTCATCTAAGCTATCTTGGCAGATTGAACATGATTTAAACTTTCTGATTACAGGTGATTCATGGCATTCAACTAGGATGTGCCCTATGCTCAAAGTGGTAAAAGAGCACGTAAATAAAATTGGTGAAGCTGCTGAGCTTGAGCAGTGCACTCAGGTTGGTTATGTTTCAGCTTTTGTAAATAGAATGTAGAATGCTATTTGGCGTGGTCTCCTAGGTGTTCCAACTTATGTAAGTGGTAGACTGTTGAGTGCTGGAGAACGGGTGATCAATTTCATTTGGGTAGCCTGCTGTACAGTTTCTATTGTGTTGTTGTCTTCTTGTAGTTGGTTGAGACCCTGATTCTAGTCTTTATTAGCTCTTTCTGTTAGAGAAATGTGCTGTCTGATGGAAGAAATTTCTGGTTGATGAATTTAGCGGTTAGTCCGTGAGATTGTTGCTTGACCCTCATGTCCGTTTTCTTGTATTTGATTCTGCTCTTTATGTTTTGAGTTAGGAAGCACGGACATAGTTGGATATGGTCACGGGTATATTTGTTGTTGTTATTGTATGGACACGGAAGCACGAACATAGTTGGATATGATCACGAGTATATTTATTGTTGTTCTGATAGTAAGCAACCCTCACTTCCAATCGAGAGGTTGTGAGTTCGAGTCTCCCCAAGAGCTAGGTGGGAAGTTCTTGGAGGGAAGAATGCCGGGGGTCTATTTGGAAACAGTCTCTCTACCCCAGGATAGAGGTAAGGTCTGCGTACATACTACCCTCCCCAGACCCCACTATGTGTGATTATACTGGGTTGTTGTTGTTGTTTATATTTATTGTTGTTATTGTATGGACACAGATGCAACTCTTTGGATAGTTGTTGCATTTAAAGGAACACAATATGGATACTTTTGAGGCCACGTAAAGAAATTAAAAAGATAAAGTACCAAAGAAAGGTATGGTGACTTGAGAGTTTACTTGTAGCAAAATAAGTCTTAGAAATTAATGATCCAAGGGGTGTTCCATATAGTTATAATGTTGGTTGACTTCAATATTCCAACTTATGCAATTTTTAAATGTAGTTGTCATTCAAATTTATGCTGCATTAAATTTGGTGGTGTTCATTGTTTGTGATGTTTATTCATAAATTGAAATTGAATGTGATTTTGCATGTATTTTTAATTTGTGATTTATGGAGCTTGAATTTAAGGTTTTGACTTCTTGAGAAAATAAAGCAAGGTTTTGGAATGGTTGAAGGTCAGGGCGGGAGAGGTTCGAGAGGAAGGAGTTGTAGAAGGGGCATGGTGGAAAGGGCAAGTTATAGCAACGGCACATCAGGGCAAGTGACACATGATAGGGTTATCGGAGGATGGGATGAGAAAAGAAGTTGGTTTTAGGTGGAAAGATGAGGCAATGCAGCAAAGTGGTTGTGATTGCATGATTAAGAAGATCATGAAGGAGGATTTTCAAGGGTGTGACTTCAGTGGTTAATAACGTGGGATGAAAATAATGAGAAATCAGGGTTCAAATCTCACCGAAGACAAAAATACTAAGTGATTTTTCCAATCTACCTAAATATTGCTGGCAGATTTATTTGATACTTGTGTTTGTGTTGGTGGAGATTATAAGTGTAACAGCCCAATCAACTAGTGATATTGTAGCCTAGACCTGCACGATTGTAAAACGCGTCAATAGAGTCTTAAGGCTTGTAAAACGCGTCAATAGAGTCTTAAGGCTTGTCTACTCGTATACTCAACATCTTTCCCGTATTTTGTTGGCGTGGAACTTGCCTAGGATGTCACATGCATCGTTCAAGGCTGCACGTAGAGTGCTCTGATACCATATGTGCAGCTTAACTCACTAGTGATACTGTTCATTTTGAGCCTAGGCAGAGACGGATCTAGAATTTAAAGTTTATGGGTTCCTATTGTAATATCAAATTAACATACAATAATAACTGAGTTCACAATTATATATTTATTAATATTTAATGAATTTTTTAATAAAAATACAGAGTATACGCAAAAGTTACTGGGTTTTCGGGAACCCAATAGGTATACTCTACCTTCGCCACTGTGCCTAGGCCAGCATGATTTTAAAATACGTCATTAGAGTCTAAGGCATGTCTACTTGTTTTCTCAGCATCTTTTCGGTGCTTTGTCGATATGAGATTCGCTTAGGGTGTTACATACCCACCACCATTCAAGGTTGCACGAAGAGTGACTCTGATACCATATGTAACAACCCAACTCATTAATGATGTTGTTCGTTTTGGGCCTAGGTCAGCACGATTTTAAAACGTGTCATTAGAGTCTAAGCCCTGTCTACTTGTATCCCAATATTTCTCCCATGCTTTGTCGATGTGGGGTTCGCCTAGGGTGTAACATACACCCCCTCATAGGGACTCATCGTCCTCAGTAAGGTTTGCCCCACCATCGTTCAAGCTTACACACGGAGGGACTCAGATATCATATATAACAACTCAGTCTAAGTGTTACGCCTGCACAGTTTAAAAACGTGTCACTATAATCTAAAATATGTCTACTTATATACCCAGTATCTCTCCCGTGTTTTGTCGATGTGGGATTCGTTTAGAGTGTCATAGTAAGTACTTGGTAGATTAGTTGAGGTGTGTATAAGTCGGCCTAGCACCACCACTATATATAAGAGCGTTGGTGGAGATAGTAGGTACTTGGTAGATTTATTGAGGTGTGTACAAGTTGGTGTAGCACCACCATTATATATAAGAAGAAAAAAGATGATGAGGGGTAAGGGCTAAGTGGGAGTGACAAATGGGCTGCTCGGGTCAGATACAGATGGGTCGAAGACATGTAATGTAAAAACAGATAAGTTATCCCCCCCCCCCCCCCTCCCCTTCCATATTTAATATGGATAGAAAAGAGAAAAACTGGCGGTCTATATTATCCCTAGCTTGTTGAATATGATCACTTTTTAGGAGAATTCCTAATCTCTCAAACTTGAGGTACCCCCAATTTGAATCTTTACAAATATAAAAATTAAACTCATTAGTTATTCATTGGTTATTCTTTTTCTAAGTGGATAATATAGTTCTTACCATATTTGATCCGTTTTTAAAAAGTTCATTATCCAACTCATTTTTAGTAGACAATATATATGAATAACTGTTTTTTAAATCCATTTTGCCACCATTAGGGCTAAGCATTGACATTAAAAGCCATCGCTTCGTCGGTTAAAGCAAATGAAGTGATGCAAAGCGAGAGGTTATGGATGAAGTCGTGTGCTTTTCCAAGTATACGCTTCAAACAATGGTGCCGAAGTGATCCAGCAACGAGGGTCGATTCTTTGAATCTCAACTTAAGGAGTACTATTAATATCGGCATTATGGTATATCAGAAGACTAAATCAATTATTTTAATTGAAATTTTATTATTATAGTACTAAAATCATGCATGCATTGTACTTTTAAATTGTGTAAAATTATGTGCTTTACTTCAAAGAAGTGTGCACCTCGCTTTCGCTTCAAGCTTTATCAATCTGGTCGCTTCTTTGCTTTTCACTTCTAGAAATACAAGGGTTAAGGGATGATTGGCATTTAGAGTTTGATAGTGCTTGGATGACCCCAATGATTGGAGATGATGGAAAACGTTGGGCAAGGGATAATTTTAGTCTAATCTTTCTTCTATTTTTGTTACATTTATTGTCTCTTTATATGGTCTTGACTCGTAACCTAAATTTTTAGTTCGCTTCTTGTCATGGTATCAGAGTCAGACCCAATTGTTATTCTTGGTTTATCCAATATTAGGTCACAATGTTATGTTGTCCATACTGCAAATATCTAGTCTTGGACATCTGGGGAGTGGAATGTCAAGTATGTCGATTAGAGAGTATATAGTTTTTATTTAATCACTTATATCTTCAACATCCTTCAATACAATTGTATGTCATATGTATGTTGGATGTGATCATTTTTAATCTAGTCTACATATATGAATTGTCTGCTTGAGACATTGCAGTATTATTTGATCTTGTTACAACTGTATTTTTTCTTAAAGGGTAAAACTTGTCCCGTTACTTGCAGTGTATATACTTTTACTCTTTCATTAATCCGAAAGAGAGTATCAAATATAGAAGAGTTATGAATTTTCGTTCTGGTCCTTCATGTTAAAGAGTCCCCGCTCACCATGTTCTTGAGAAAGTTTTTCAGCTTGTTGTGGCTCCATGCGGGTAGACGTAGGCCCTGAAACTAAACAAAGACAAGACAATTACAGGGAGGACGTACATGTTCTCGAGCGAGTGCGGACTCGGTTAATATACAAGATCATCAATATAGTAATAGGATTGATAGTTGAGGCTGTTTGTGTGATTTTTGGAATAGTTGACATCTGGATCTTTTCATATTATAGACGTCTTTGACTTTGACTAGTTAGTCATCCTTCATATATGAATTATTTTGATTTCATCCTCGTCTTCTCTTATGTTCAGATGCTATCTTCCTTTCTATCAAACTTAAATCCTTGCAATTTCATGTCAAGCACTTGTGCTATCTCAACTATTGAAACAATAATAATGGTGGTGGACATTCTTAAAAAGATAAGAGGGGTTGCTCTGATGGTAACTTCCAATCGAGAGGTTGTGAGTTCGAGTCTTCCCAAGAGCAAGGTGGGAAGTTCTTGGAGGGAAGGATGCCGGGGGTCTATTTGGAAACAGCCTCTCTACCCAAGGGTAGGGGTAAGGTCTGCGTACACACTACCCTCCCCAGACCCACTAAGTGAGATTATACTGGGTTGTTATTTTGTTGTTGACATTCTTAAAAAGTTCTCTTATGCACAATTTTTAACACATTTAGTCTAGCTCAGACTATATATATGTATATGCCAGTGTGCCTGGAAAAAAGTTAAGCAAATATTTAAAAGCAAAATCCACTGAATCTACATCGTGGATTCGGTTCTGTAGGTGGAGAATACTAAGTTCTGTTGCAATTTTAAGTTCTAGCCCTCATAAGGGTGCCTTATTAGATGGTTCTCTTGGTGGGGAAGAAGGAAAATCATGGCTTACTTGATTTAGAACAAATTATATTATATTCACTTTCTTAAAATTTTTGTTTATATCGACAGTGCATAGAACATTAGAACTTATAAAATTGAATGTAAGATCTGGCATAAGGAGCATGCAATTTCTAGTTTGAAAACGGGGCAACTATTAAAAATAGGCCATATTTATCCTCCGTTTGAATTTTTTATCAAATATGTCCCCACAGTTATACATTAGGGTCATATATATCCCTCAGCCGTTAAAACTTGTTTCCAGATTTTTTTTTAACACGTGACATGTTCTGATTGAACCAGATGACCCACCCATTCGATTAATTAAACCCGCCCGACCCAGTGTATTAAACCTGCCCGACCCCAGCTTATTATATACTTTGCACCAGTGTTATATCATTTCCAATTGTCTTCTCCCTCACAAAGAAAAGAACTAGGGTTTCTCAGTGCAGCTCTATTGAAAGGCATTCTCTCCCAGTTGCTTTCTTCTTCGCTTAACATAAACTGGGTTGTGAAGATTTTCTAACATAGCAAGTTTTGTCATGTCTGAAAGTAGTTATTCATCAAAGAGGAGGTGCCATTGTGGGGAAATTGCCAATCACTTCACTTCAACGACTCCATTTAATCCCGGAAGGAGATTCTTTAAGTGCGCTAAACCTGATGTATGTATTACTTTGTTTATTTTGATTCCATCTAATTTTTTCGATAATTTTAATTTTTCCCTTGTATTATTTGTTCATAATTAGAAGTCGTATGCTTTTTGTTTGGTACATAAGCTCATGCGATTATTGGGAATGACAAGATGATGTGTTACCGGATCGAGCGGTCATTACAATTAACAATATGAATTACAAATTGGATGCCGCTAATGTTAAACTCAAAAATATGAAGTCGATGTTGGATGCGATTATTCTTGAAAGGGAAAAATTAAAGGAAAGAGTGGATAGCTTAAAGGCTTTACAGAATTCGGAAGCGAACAAAGCCCGTAAATTGGAAGAGAAATTCCTAAATATGAAGATCGTCATTATGATTTCATGGGCAATATTTATGAGATTTGTTGCCACAATGCTAATGAAGTGAAGTATATGTATTAGTGGAAATTTTTCCTACCATCTGTTGCCGCAATGCTAATGAAGTGAAGTATATGTATTACTGGATTTATGGGATTTGTTGCCGCAATTATGTTTCCTACCATCTGGGCAGAGGAAAGAAGTATATGTATTAATCATCTAATGTATTACTGGAAAGTTTGGGTTCCTACCATCTTTGAAGCTTTCAATTTTTATTGTATTCAGAGCTGCATAATTTGATACCACAAACCTGATTTAAGCGAAACAAGCCATTAATCATCTAATGTAGAAACATGTATTAATCATCTAGAAACAGCAGCAGCATTACACAAACCTGTATTAATCATCTAATGTAGAAACTTTCAATTAAGCCATTATTACTTTACACACGAATCAGTGACAAACAAACATCACTATTACACAAGCAGCAGCAGCATAACACAAACAGTAACATTATTGCACAAACAGCAGCAGCATTACACAAACAACAGCAGCATTACACAAACAACAACAGTAAATAAATCTGCCCGGCAGCATTACACAAACAGCAGCAGCATTACACAAACAGCATCAGTAAATAAATCTGCCCAGCAGCATTACACAAACAACAAATTTCAGTAAGCATGTATGCTTCTTTACAAAATTATGACCCTAAAAAGCTTACAGACAATGGGTCATAATAAGACCTCCAATTTACCATCAAATTGAACAAAAATATACAGTTCATTATACTGTCAAAATGCAGTAATTACAAGCCCACAAGACATCCTAGACCACACATCATTTGTTTCTCTTCCTTGGTACCAACTTCTCTATTCTTTGCCTACTTTGTGTTTGTAATTGTATTCCAGTAATAGCAGCTTTCCCATTCCATGTAAGGCTGCCTGGTGAGTAAGAAAGATCAGATGGAACACTTAAACCATTGTGATCACCTTTGAATGCAATTACCCTTGATTCTGAAGGTTGTGATGGTTATTGTCTCTGTTGAAGCCTTGTTTTTTCTTCTGACACAACCATAGGCCTTATAGCTGGTTCATCTTCTAGTTCTGGATGCTCAAAAGCAGTAGCACAACTTGAAGTCTCCCTATAGACCCTTGGTGTAGGCATGAAAACAAACTCTGTCTATGATTGGCTTCTGTCTAGCTTGTAAAATCCATGCATTTACAGAATCCACGAAATTATTGTCATCTCTTTGGTTCTTACACACTGTGTCAAAATAGGCTCTACACCATGCTTGAGGAGGATATTAGAGTAAAGCTTCAGCAGCTTCCTTATCCAGTTTGCCTATGCTCTTCAACTGGTCCTTGAAGTCTTCCTCATATGAGCACCATGAACACCACCATAACAACTTCTTGAACTCATCTATTCTCCATTTTTTGCACCAGTTTGCTTCAATGTGTTTAACACAATATCTATGATTTGACTTTGGAAGCACAGTATGGACTGCCTGAATCAATCCGTGAAAGATACAAATAAGAATAGTTAAAAGATACAAATAAGATAGACTTAACAGTAAGGAAATAGAAAAGTAGAATGTAAAGACTACCTTCTGTATGTCTGACATGAAAGTAATTCCTTCACCCTTTTTGAGATCCAATGAGCTTTGATGCAATTCCAAGAACCAATTCCATGTTCTCTTAGTCTCCTTGTCTACAATTGCCCAAGCTAGAGGATATGTTTGGTTATTGCAATCCAAACCAACAGCAATTAACAATTGACCTTTGGCTTTCCCTTTAAGAAATGTCTCATCCAAGCCAATGAAAGGTCTCAAACCTTCCTTAAAACCCATCTTAAGAGCATGGAAGCAAATATACATTCTCAAGAATCTTCTTACACCTTGAGCAAGTGCATCCTTTGACAAGTTAATGATCACATCACTCCCTGGATTACTTTCTCTAAGTTCAGTAGCATATGCCTCAAGTTTATTCTAGCCATCTGTAAAACTTCCTTGTAGTTTCTCTAAAATCTCTCTTTTAGCCCTCTTACACTTTCCATAACTGACATTTGTATTAAACACATTTTTGATATCTGCTCTCATCTCTTTAATCTTATACATAGGGTTATCTTGCAACTTTTTCTTGAAATAAAGTGCAATTGTATGATGATCAACCCTACTATTATCAAATGCGTCATCACGCTCATGGTTAGGGTTTAGTGTCTTTATCCTAACACCTGGAAGGTCTCCATCCCCAGAAATGAGAACAACAAAAGCGCAACCAGGAACACATGTGTACCTTAATCTTTCTTTATCACTTTTTTCTTGATTTAAATCCTTTTTATTTGTCAGGGAATATAAGTTAATACATTTTATTGCTTCAGCTATGTCCTTGATGCTCATACCCTTATACAATTCCTTGTAGTTTGACAGTCCAACATCAATTTCTCTATTTTTCTGAAATTCTATTGTTTGTAATTCCTCAGAATCATACACTAGCTCATCACCATTATTGTCATTGTCACTCTCACACTCAACCTCACTACAATCTGTAACAACTTCAGTTAGAGATGGATGTGAATCAAAATAATGGACAATATTAGGAACATTCACAGATAATTCACATTCATCTACTGCATACAAGTTAAGACACTTAAACTCATCAGATATTAAAGAATTGTCGTATCCCAGAATCATCAACTACTTCAAAATAGTTACCAGAAGGTCCATTTACAATTAGTTGTTGAACACCTATATACATCAATTCCCCAGTGTACTCATTTACTAGATTAATAAAGAAAATAAGATAAGAGTCATAACCTTTCCAAGCTTCTTTGAATATAACACATGGGGTTTTCTGATCCAATCCCCACCATGATGGAAAATTATGTCCACCAAAGTCATATTTAATGTCCTGACAAGTATATAAAATAGGCCACTCATATGATTGAACAATAGTACGATGAAAATTGATAACAAATGAGATAAACTGAAACAGAAAACTGTTCTAAAACTGAAACACAAAACAGTTAACAGATGGATTGAAATAAGATAAACTGAAAGCTCTAAAAAAATGACTATTAAAAAATATAGAAAATGTTATCAGACAATAAATTACCGGACATCCTAGACCACAAACTATACAAAAATCCAAAAATAAATCTATCTCGAATCAACACAAACGGAAAACCCACCTAGGCAACCCATGCAAACAAAATTCACTCATAAAAAACACACCCAGCGGTCAACAATAAATATTTAAGTTCATACTCAAAACCATAACATGATTAAAGAACGAAATCCCTATAGGTGACTAATTCGCGGCAAATTTAAGCAAGAAAATACATCAAACAGCTTCAACAAACATTTACTTGAAGAAAGTACTTACCTTTGGTTCTTGTTGTTGGAGAAAGCATGTGGAGCAATCTTGTTCTTGAATGGGGTGTGATGAACCCTAGGTTTTTTCAGAGGAAGATGAAAGGGACAAATTGGAAATGAAATGATATAACGCTGGTGCAAAGTGTATAATAAGCTGGGGTCAGGGCGGGTTTAATACACTGGGTCGTGCGGGTTTAATTAATCGAATGGGTGGGTCATCTGGTCCAATCAGAACATGCCACGTGTTAAAAAAAATCTGGAAACAAGTTTTAACGACTGAGGGATATATATGGCCCTAATGTATAATGGTGGGGACATATTTGATAAAAAATTCAAACGGAGGATAAATATGGCCTATTTTTAATAGTACAAGGATATATTTGACCCTTAACCGTAATATATATTACATCAATGTATATATATAAGGAGAGCACAAGCCTTTTAAATTCATCCGATAGTTGAAACAAAGGAAAATTTTAAAACTTCACGATAAAACATGTACAATATTGGAATATTTTTCTACATAGATCACCCAAAAAGTACAAAGGGACACAAAAAAAATGTATTACACTATCACTAAAGTCTCTTTTAAGAATGCATGTGGGAGAAGGGGAAGGGTTTTACGTAGCAAATCTCCCATTTTTCCTTCTCAAAACACTAATAGTACAAAGATATTCCGAGCCTGATTTTATCCCTTGCACTTCAGACAATCATATCGAATATTCAAATCTGAACCGATCCATTCAATTTTGGATTTTGAATTGGATCGGATTTGCATTGGTATATTTTAATCCGATCCGATCCGAAATTATTAGGCAATGTATAAATACTACACTTTAATTTCGAATAGGCAGTACTTCTTTTACATCTTCTTTCAAGTTATTACCTTTACAATTGCTAGATTTAGCTATATTGACATTATAATACTCTCATTTTTTTTGGAAATAGGCATATGTTTATACATAGAAGTTTAAGGGGGCATTACATCATTGTTAGTAGTAGTAGGGATATTACTAAGATTTCCAAGTACTCTTAATATATTACAAAGGTTACTTGAAACCATTCTAGTAGTCAAAATACCATTCTTATCATCTTGGACAATCTTTTTTGCTGCTTCTGATGGAAATTGCAAAATAGTAGTTGTTGAACTTTGATGTTGCTTGGTTCCCCATGTACACAAAAAGTGTGCTGCCTTGTTCCCTTCACGAAAACTATGCTGGATCACTGGATTCTCCAGTTTCTTCAATAAATACCTGCATTTTAAGAGTGTGTTAGTATATGCAGGTGATGTATTGTGATGGAGCAGGTTTATTATGTCCGTTGAGTTTGTGTCAATCTCCAGTGGTGCAATTCCATTTTGGTATGCCAGCTTCAGTCCAGCGAGGAGTGCTTGCAATTCAGCATGCGTGGAGTTGTTGACTTTGATTCTATCAATGAACCCTATAATCCAGTCTCCATAGCTATTTCTAATTAGTCCTCCAATTCCTCCTTGGTTGTGAGTATTCGAGGTGGTATCTATATTAAGTTTGTATTTGTGGGGTGGTGGTGGGTACCATTTAATATGTACCAGAGTTTTATGAGTTGTGTTTTTGTAGTTGACTGCTATGAATTTAAACTCTATGGTGCGTGTTTTCACTAAGTGGAAGTTTATGTTGTTTGTGAAGTTGTGAAAACAATTGTTGTTCCTATTTAGCCAAATGTGCCAGATTACAAAAGGGAAGATGTTTCCCAGGTTACGGGATTGTGGTCGACTGATGTCCTGCTATTTTTAATAGCCCAAAGCCAATGTTCTCCATTGTTACCCCTATTTGGTGGAGGTAGGATTTATTGGGTAATCTCTCTTTAAACATTGCCAGAAGAAGTATCTTATTTTGTTGTAGGTTTGCAGTTTCCAGATCTAGTCATATTTAGTTTTTTGGGGATATGTTAGTGTAGGACTGTGTATAGTGAGTGTGTGGTGAAAGTGCCATTTGTGTATGGCATCCACAGGGGGTTGTCTGAAGTATTGGTGTCTACTATGACATTATTTGGGGTGATGTCTAAGACAATGTTGGGGATATCTCGAATGAGATTTTCTGACCAGTCCCATTGGTTATTTCTCAGACCTGATTAAGGGTTAGGTTGCTCTCCTTTTTCTTGAGTAGGCCTTGAATAAATGATCGAATATTTGTTTTGTTTGGGGCCAAACAACTGTAGAAGAAGTTAATGAATTTACCATTTCCAATATCCCAAGCAAGGCCCTTGCTTATAATTTCTCATCCGTTCATGATATTTTGCCATATGAAGTAGGTATATTTGGTATTCATCCTATTATGATTATTTTGAATCAGAGTATCCGCCCACAGTGGGGATGGGTTGGTGAACAATATCCAAGTTAGTCCTGCTGGTGTGACTTGATTCTTTTGCCCTGCCCTTGTTAACCCAAGTCCACCTTGATCTTTTGGGAGGGTTACAATATCCCATGAGACGTAGTGAATTTTCTTTTTGGTAGAGGTGGTGCCCCAAATAAAATCCCGTTGAATTTTATCAATTTAGTGCAGGGTTCTTTCGGGAGTGATATATATTGCATGTTGTAGTTAGGAATTGCATTGAGGGTTGCTTTTGCAAGTGTAGCACGACCTGCAAGTGTCAGGAAATTTTGCTTTCCAACTTGAGAGCTTATTTTCATGTTGTCAATTATAAAGTGGAAATCACGATGCTTGGGTTTACTATTGGTAATTGGGAATCCCAAGTATTTTCCAAACTGATTAGTCTCGTTGATGCTAAAGAGATTTGTTGTGTACTCTTTTATGGTTATAGAGCAGTTTGTGGAGAAAAAGGATGATTTGTTGTTATTGATTTTACGTCCCGATAAAGAGCAAAAGGTATTTAGGGATTTTTGAATGGAGTTGATTGTTTTCCTATTTGCTTGCGCCATGAAGGTTAAGTCATCCGCGTAAAAGATGTATGATATTGGGAGTCCTTTTGATCCCATTTTAATTGGGTTCCAAAGTGAGATATCTACTTGGTGGTGTATATAAATAGATAGTAGTTCCATTGTGAGAATGAATAAACATGGGGATAGTTCCTTGTTTGATCCCTCTCGAGGGTTCAAAGTATTTTGTTTGACCTCCGTTTACTAGTACAACTATTTGGCTGGTGGTTATGCAGTTCATAATAAGAGATGTGATTTTTGGTAGGAATTTGAAGAAGGTGAGTGTCTGACAAAAGATCATTCTAACCTATCAAAAGCTTTTTCAAGGTCTATTTTAATAATTAATTGGCCAATTCTTCCCTTCCTTTTTTTGAATTGATTAATTACTTTTTGTATGATGATGGCGCTGTCACAGGACCTCCTTCCTTTAAGGAAGCTTGCCTGACAGGGGCTAATTAGGTCAGGTAGGAAGGGTTTGATTCTGTTAATAATTATTTTAGTAATTATTTTGTATGTGGTGTTGCAAAGTCCTATAGGTCTGAAATTCCTAAGGTTTTTTGCATCTTTAAATTTGGGAATGAGACAAAACAGTGTTTTGTTTGTTTCCCTGGGGATTTTGGATAGAGAGAAGGCTTCTTTGTATAGTTGTATGATTGATGGGCCCACAATCAGTGACGTTGGTAAAATATTGGGTGCAGGCCATATGGCCCTGGTGCCTTGTCGGGTTTGAAGGAGTACACCACAGAAATGATTTCATGAGGGTTTAAGGGCCTATCCAATGGTGAGAGGTCTATTTTAAGAAAACATGTATGTGCCTTTTTTATGCTACCCCAATCTAACACTCTGTGGATAGAGAAGAAGATATCCTTGAAATATAGGTATGTTTGGTCAATTATTTTTTGGCGGTCCATTATCCAGTTATCAGCGTTATCTTTAAAAAAGGAGATACTATTACGTCTCTGTCTGTTCTCGACAGATATGTGCAAAAACTTTGTATTGTGTCCCCTTCACTGAGCCAGTTTATGCGGGACCTGATTTTCCATAGGTCCTCTTAGAGTCGGAGGATATTATTGTATTCCTGGGTGAAAGTCTGTTCTAGATTTCTAAGAAAGTTGTTATGGGTGTAACTTGGAGAATTTTGGATACCATTAATTCTAGCAAGGAGTCTCCTTTTGTTAGAAAAAATATTGCCGAAATTTCGGGCGCTTCATTCAGTAATATTTTCTTTGAAGGTTGCAAGGGCATCATTAAGGTTATTATTGGCCCAACTTTTCTAAACTCTAATACTAAACTTCGGGTGACTAAGCCAGTATTTTTCAAGCCTGAAGGGTTTTTTTTTGTAATTGTTCTAGTGTTTGTGAGTCTAACTAGTAGAGGATTTTGGTCAGATTAAGTTTTTGGTAGGTGTGTAATGAGCACCGAGGGGTATTGTTCTAACCAGGCTTCATTTGCAAGGCATCTATCTAACCTTTCAATTATTAGTCCATGCCTCTTATGATTCGATCATGTGTATTTAGAGCCCTTAAAACCTAGATCAGTTATTCTGCAATAGTTGATGCAAGCTCTAAAATTAGTAGTTCTATTTTTATTGACATTCCTGCCACCCATTTTTCATTGTGTTTAAGTACATCATTGAAATCGCCACCCAATAGCCAAGGTCCTTTGTACCTATCAAAAGTATTTTTAATATTATTCCATAACTTAAGTCTCTTAACAAGGGAGTTACAAGCATAAATGGAACTAAAAAGCAAAGGTTTATGATTTGGAAATACTTGGACTAGTGCATGGAGCTCCTGGTCAGTCTGCCCAATTCTTTCCACTGCCACCAAATCATCTACCTACATGATGACCATCCCTCCAGCTTGACCTACTGCCGGAATTTCTATGCAATCTGAAAATTTAAACTCCTCTATAAGGTTTGCATGGCTATCCATCTTAGTCTCCAACAGTGCCACCATGCAAGGATTGTGATTGTTCACCAGTTCCCTAAAATTGCGTCTGAACTTAGCATTATTCCCCCCCCCCCCTTACGTTCTACACAATAATGGTAGTTGGTGTATTTATTGACGATGAGTGATTTTGGGATGCCGAGGGTGCTGGCCCTCAGTGTTGGATTCAACATGACTGCATACTTTTCCGTGGTGGAGTTGAACGGCGGAGTGATCTCCACTGAGCATTTTTGAAGTGCCACTGGGCATCGAAGTATGTACTTCCTGTCCTCCCTCTCCTGAAAGAACATAAGGGCTATATCTCTTATAGTTGATATTTCTGTGAATGAGCTTTTTGTTGGAGGAGGATGTACCACTATTTCGTCGACCTCTGGTGTAGGTTGTTCCTCGACTGGACCTTATTCCATTGGAGGGTCTATGTGGGCTGGGACTTGGGTCTATTGGGGTGCCCAGGGAGAGAAGAGTGGGTTCAATTCTGTCATCTCCGTTGGTGGGAAGAAGGGAAACTCGAACATTTGATTCATGTTCAGTAGTGAGTTGAAGTGTTGAGGTAGGTTCCAGTGGTTGTGCATGGTGTGATAGAGGGCTGGAGCTATTGCTAGGGCTAGAGGGTCGAGAATATTGGCCATCCACATGTGGTTCATATAGTTGTCCATGGACATTCTCATTCCCTCCGTCACCTCCTATGCTAGGACTCTCATCTTTTGTATGATCATCATCACCTCCTGCCCTTCTATTATCATGGAGAAGAAGAGAGCCTGACCCTGGAGGCCCTGCTCGACCCATGAAGTGGGTTGGTGATCCGGGTGCTGGGGTTGAGTTGCATACACTAGGTTTGGATTGTGCATGGGGTTGTTATGATTGTTGTTCATTGTTGGGAAGTTGTAAGATTGTATGGGCAGTATGTGGGTTAGTAGTGCTAGACGGGCTCTTTTGTTTAGTAGGAAAAGAAGATTTGGCCTTGGCATTTAACTGTTGGGATTGGGTTAATAAAGGAGATTTGAATGTATGTTGTACAGTTGTAGAAAATGATTGGATATCTTTTGCCTTTGATTTAAGAAGGCTTTGATTGGGGGACAATCGTGTGTGTGTACATATAGTGTCCGTTTGGTTCTTAGTGTCCATAAGATTTGCCATTTGAACCGGGTTTGTTGCCAAGTGTGTGCATGGTTAAGTCATCTTGTCTGACTTGTCATGCGTATATTGAGAGTTAGAAGCATGCAAGGAATGATTTGGTTCTAGTGGGCAGTTGTCAATAGCTTCTAGATTGATTGACAAGTTGTCATGCAAATACTTTGCATGGTTATTGGCTGACTATTCCTATTGGCCACGTGGCTTTTCTAAAGTGGCCTGGACCCTAGATTGTATCGAAGACAGTTCTTATAGGGGAGATGAAACATTTTGGTGTTGCAGAGTAAATTCCATTGGGGTAGATTCCATCTCATCATCTTCTTCCAATTCTTGAAGGGTCTGAAATTTATTATTAGAAATTGTTTGCTTTTTAGTAGTTTTAGGAAAAATATCATTGGTGATTACTGCCATTTGGTTCTTTACCGGATTGATCCTAGTATTGCTTAGGGGATGGGGGTGTGAATCATCTATCCCTTTGGACCTGTAGGATAGTTTTTGGGTATGGAGGTACTTACTTGTAGCAGCTTCAAAAATCCTAACTTTGATACATGTCTACTCGTTTTGAGTTTCAGCTTTGAGCTCCCTTGGATTCTGTATTTCTCCGTGTTGCTGTTGGTTGTGGTGGCTTTGCATGTGGTCTGTTCTTGTGTTTAAATTCCAATGTATGCCACTTGTTTGGTGGACTGTTTGAGTTTGTTGTTGCCCGTTGTAGATCTGAGGACCTGGGCTATTTTGATGTAAATGCAATAGCGAGCGGTGTGACCAATTCTACCATAGGTCTTACAGAGAGTGTGTTCTCCTTCGTATATGATTTGTAGTTTGTAGTTTCCTATGACGATACTTGATTGGACTGGCTCTCCAAGTTGCATTTCTATGCACAATCGTGCATATCTACCATGAAGTGCAACACTTGTACAAGCGTCTATTTTGAGGAGTTTACCTATGGTGTTGCCTATCTTCTTTAGGATGATTGCATCATAAAACTCAGTCGGCAACTGAGTCAATCGAATCCAAATAGCTGACCTTTCTTGAGTTGCTTGGCTTGTTACAAAGTTTGGTTCCCATCTCTTGAGGGATAAGAAAAATCCATTGATGAACTAGGGGCCCTTTTGTAGTGCATTAGCCATGTTTTCTTGTTTGTTGAACTTGACTATAAAGTAATCGGAGCCCAGGTCTATTAGTGGAAAATTCTCCGATGGTTTCTACATCTCTTGTAGTTTTTTCTTCAAGTATTCGTGATGTATTCGTTTGCCTAGTAGCTTGATGATGAGTGAGTGTCTCCAGAGGAGATACATCCTATTTTTATCTTCTTCTATTAATTGGATTGCTCTTATACCCTCTTGTAGATCCTTTGTCGTTTGTGTGCCTTGAACATCCATTAGCTCCTACTTATCCAGTTCTTGAGCATCCTAAGGCAAATCAATATGCATATTAAATTCCGATGCCATTAGTTTTTCTTTGAAGCTTGGTTGAAGCTCTGTCCTTTCGTTTAAGGGGTTGTAAATATCTGGTGATTTTGGTGGAATGTGTTGCAATTGTATTTTTCTTCCTTGTCCATCTCAGAGAAAAGATGTTTTTCCTTATAATACTCTCATAATTGCATAAACATGAATTTTCCTTAATACATTGCCTCTTTTACAAAGAAAATATACATATTAGTTTGCAACTTTGAGGTAGAATAATCCGATCCGAAATCAAATCCGATCCAAACCTTAAAATCCGACCCGATTCGATATAATTCGAATCTGATTCGGATTGCATTTTCTAGAGTCCGAAATCCGAAATCTGAATCCGAAATGTGCTAAATCCGATCTGATCAATGCACAACCCTAACAATAATTGCCTTTCGAGGTACAAAAAGAAATAAACGGGTGCATCTGGCACAACGATACTTTTGTTATAGCTTGTTTGGATTGTTGTTACATGTCGTTTCATAATGTATCGTATTGTATTATATTGTATTGTAATGTTTGATGAATACAACATTTGGATAGATTGTATCATTTGTTGTCGTTTCATGGTGTCATGCACCGGCAATATGAAGAATGGACTTGCAATATTATTAAGAAAAAATAGGATACAGAGTAGAATTATTTATATAAAAAGTAGGATAAAGGTTAAAATATGATTATTTAATAATAAGAAAGGGCAAGATGAGAGGAAAAAATGAGGTAACGATGTCATCACACCATATCCATCGTTCCATAAAGTTGTACTTTTCGTCATTACATAACGATAAATCTAACAATACAATACAAAAAAATTGAAGTAACAATCAAAACAAACATTATATTTGAAATAACAATACGATACAATACAATCCTCCAAACAAGCTGTTAAACTCTTAACAATATTCTTAGTGGAGAGGAGAATTAAGGCCTTCTTGAGAAGACAATGAGTAAACATTATAATATCTTTTTGATGGAAAAGATGGTGGTGTTTTCCTAAATGAAGGCCTTTTACTAAGATGTTGAAGAGTTTTCTTTGAGTAAAATGTGTGCAAAACTGGTAAAGCTCTCTCCTTTAGTTTGAGAACTGTGTAGAAAAGCAATCTGAATGATATTAGAATAGCAATTACAACACCCAAATCCCACCATTTTGAATGCTTAACTGAAAATCCAAGCACTGAACTTATGATTACTTCACCCTTCAGCTTCATTGTTTGATCACCTGGGATTATACCCTCAAATTCTAGTCCTGTTAAATTATTCTTGTATGCTCCCTAGCATTAAAAAACAAGAGAAAAATTGTTAAAAGGAATATATAGAAAGAATTTATAACTTTTATCTACGGTCAAAAAGGGCAATCCGGTGTACAAAGTATATCACATTCATGCAGGGCCTAGTGTCCGGAGAAGGGCTACGCACCGCAGAGGTGTGACGTAAATAGCGTAACTTATTGCATGCATTAATGAGCTTCCATGGCTCGAACCCGTGGCCTATAGGTCGCATGGAGACAATTTTACCGTTGCTCCAAGACTCCCCTTCAACTCTCCTTCAGCTTATATCCACAGTTAACAAAGCCGGATTCAGGATTTAAGCTTTATGAGTTCAATCATCAAGATTTTTGTCATTGAACCTATTATATTTTTAAAATTATGGCTTCATATCTATTATTTGTTATAATTTTAGTGATTTTTACTCATAAATTTATGCTCTACATAAAAAATAGGGGGGTTCAATTGAACCCGGTAAAACTTTAAGCTCCATCCGCCCCTAACAGTCAAAGTTATGAATTTACAATTTAACCTGTCATAAAAGATTACTTGATTTATTTTTCAGATTACGAATTTCACTTATGATTAGTAGTTACCTGCAATTGCTTTTTAAATCATGACTTGGATATTTAGATGTATAATGGACAACAAACTATGTGTAATCTTAACAAGTTATTGTACAATTTTAGGACTTAGAAATTTTACTTGTAAGGCCCATGACATGTAATTAATATATGAAACAGGATATTTCCAAAAGACTGTTGGAAGATCAGGGATTAGCCTGAAAAAGCCAGCTGATGCCATCATAGTTCCCTGCATATAACAAATAATTATACCAAAAGGAAATAATTCAAATCATAACCTTTGATATGTACACATAGGATTTAAGTTATACACATCGACAGTTTAAAGAATTTTTTTACCATCAGTGCAATTTAAATGGTCGTAACAGGTTTTTATTCTGGTTTCTAGGTTATCATATCTGACTTGATATGATTAGCTACATTATTGTAAGTCAATTTTACCAAATTGGTAAAAAAGATATACACTGTCACTAATTGAACTTAAATCTTTCAAGAAAGGAATGGAACAAGGAATTTGAATAGGTCAAGTTTATGTGATGTTGTGAAGAACCACTAAACTGTCAGTGAATAGAACTCAAATGCGACTGGAACCAAGAATTCATAATATAGTATACTACCACCAAAGATTGTGATAAAATAGTAAGTACTTCTTCATTCTTAACCAGAAGTCTCGGTTTCGAGTCTTGGGTATGGATTAATCGGCTTTTGTAGGGAGCCAGGGCCGAAACCACATTGTGCTAAGGGTGGTCACCCTTCGTCGAAAATTACACAGTGTATATAAGTAATATATTAGGTTTTAGAGGTATATAACATATGTTGAATACCCTTTGTGGGGGAATTTTTTTCACTTCTTTCAAGTTTGAACACCCTTAAAGAAACTCCTGACTTCGCCACTATAGGGAGCGCTATACCCCCAAAGTAGAACTTCCTATCGCACATATCTGGATTAATCAAGTCCCAAAGCGGATACTGAACATGGTTGGTAAACCAGAAAAAAAAAAAAGTAAGATAGAATACTTGAAACTTACAAGAAGTCCAGCACCAATAACAAGTCCCATGGTGAAATTGGGAACAAAGCAAGCCACAAGCATCATGCAACTTTCAACAACAGCAATGGAGCTCAAGAGATCAATGGCAGCATACAAAAAAATGGAAAAAGCCAGGGTGAAACTTCACCAAGTTGTATGTGATGCCTGCCGAGCACAAAGACATAATAACTAGGAACGGGAATGAAGAAATGAAGTTTGAAAGAATGAAAACTCCAACACCATAGTGTCCACTCTTCCTTTCTTTGCTAAATATCTGCAAAAAATTAATGAATTGTTAATATTCAAATGATACATAATTAACATTCAAGCATGCAAACAAAAAAGAAAATGAAAATCTTCTTTTTCCATATTTAAGTATAGAAAATCCCTCATAGATATAATCCAACATGGTGTTCTTAAGCACTAACACTAAGAATTTTTATACTATGTGCATCTTTATTTGTTATTACTAGTAATCTGCCTTATTTTTTTAGGTTTTTATTTTATTTTTATTGACAGTTACTTGAAATTATCTTTTAGGACATGATAGTCCGTTTACAATGTCACTTTATAAAAGTTAAAATCCTACTATTAGTATGGTTAGTAGTATTTGTCCTTTTTGACAGTGTCTCTGATACAAAAACTTTAGTTTCATGCATAAAAAGGAATAATCGAGTAAAATCACAACATAGTTGTACTTAAGTACAGGAAAAAAAGGGCAAATATTATAAGCCAAATGTCTAGCTAATTAATATTGTTCTGCATTAGACTGTGATATGTGTAGTTCAAACTTTTCAAAAATACCGTTGAGAACATATTGAATCCTTCAAAAGTAGTGCATTTTAGAGGATTTGACATGGGTGCAACAATATTTTTTGAAAGTCCGAACTGTTGGGTCCGTTGTTATTATCCTGTATTTGTAAATAACAATTCTGGAAATTTAAAAAAATATTAGTGTATAAAATGTAAATATAAAGCAATAATTAATTCGAGCCCACTGAATTCACAGCGTTTTGCTTAAGGAATTTAATCCCCTCCTAGTACCCAAGGTTATAGATTATTTCCTCCAAGGATAGAACGAATTACACACAAGTGTAGCGGTACTTCAAACCCCAGTGTTTCAGCGAACACAAAGTTCAGCAGCAAATCACACTTATGGATGCTTTGTTTGTAATTAAAAATAATGCAGAATAAGGAGGACAACTCAGAAGTCGAATGGAAATTCTGAGAGGAATGAATGAAAAGTATAGCCGATGTTGAATTCTTACTAAAGAGAATATCAGATTGCAATTCGTTTTTTCAGTGTATACGCTATGTATATCTAGTGTATATCAAGCGTATACATAGTATTTAGAGTGTTTTTTCCGGTCTGTTCTTCGTTTCTCTCCAAATGTGATCTATTTATAGCATTCATTTGAGAGAAATCCGCCCTCTCCACGGTGGAACAAGCACTAGGATATCATGGAGAAAACACTTACATAGTGGAATGAATACTTATTTGGTGGGAGGAGCACTTGGCTATGGTGAGAGATGCACTAGGCATCGTTGTTGCTTTCTTAGTGCAACACAATACACGTATTGAAAAATATCCGTTACAAACACGGATTATATCACGTTAGTATTCACTATTAACAAATAAATTTGGTTCAAAAAATTAATCAATCGATCAATCATTTGACCAAATCCGAATCCGAATCCAAATCCAACTCCCATTTCCCATTCACTCTCATTTTAAGATTATCTCATGTTAAACAAAAACTCAACACGAACAATACTATCAACAACAACGACAACAACATACCCAGTGTAGTCCTACAAATAATATTTGGGGAACATAGAGGGTTGCAAATCTTACTCCTACATTACAAATATAGAGGTTCTTTTCGATGACCCATCCTTCTTCTTCTGGAAAATACTGGTGCGCCAAAAGGTGCCTTTGAGGGCCGATGTGACCAGTATCTAGCAGCTCCTTCAATTGTTTCCTGAGCTCTTCTAGATCGGGAGGTGCCATACGATATGGGAAAATGCGGGTGGCTTAGCCCCTGGCTCCAACTCAATCTTGTGATCCACCTCTCTCCTAGGTGGCAAGTGCTTAGGCAAATCCTCGGGCATGACATCTTTGTTTTCCTAAAGCAGCTTCTCTATGCAAGGCGGCACTGTCTCTTGAAAATTCTTGTCTTCCTCTAGACTTACAATGGTTGCCACGAACGTTGGCTCCCCCTTCTTGATCCCCTTGACAACCTGCATAGCTGAGAATTGTGCTTTGATTTGTCCGGGTGGCATAGTCACCGTAGGTACCATGCAAGCTCCTTTTTACTCCATAACCAAGAGACGTTGGAGATAGGGGTCGATCAAAGTATGACAATGTCTAAAGAACTCTTGCCCCAGTATGATGTCAAAGATATCCATAGCAGTTACGGTAAAGTTTCACATACCTTTCCAAGTTCCCAATTTGACACCAATTCCATTAGCTACCCCATGAGCATTTTTCTACCTCGGCATTCACGGTCTTGACGCGAGAGTTGGTTGGAGCAATCTTCAATTCTAGTCTCTTCGCGGCATCCTCAATCACGAAATTATGAGTTGCTCCAGTATCCACCATTGCACGAGCGGGCTTGTTGTTGATGGTGAGATCTACGTACCGGTTTCCATTCTCGGTAGGTTGGATAGCTTGCTTTGTGACAGCACCATATAATTCGATCATACCCAATTGTGCGGTTCTCGAACTCTCTCCTTGCGGCTGCTCTTTTCGTTCACGGACCATGGCACTGAGGCTCTTGAGGTCGGGACAATTCCTAAAGTCGTGCGGCCCTCTGCATATGTAGCATCCCTTCTTCTTGGCATGTGCCTTCTTCTCGGCGTAGCCCTGACGACCACTCGACTTTTTGGAATCTTGAGTCTTGAAGTATTGTTGTTGTATCTCCTTGACTTTGCCACAGTCTCACCCGCCTTTAACATTGTTAGCCTTTGACTCCTTGCCATTGACTTTGCCGTGCTTGTCATGCCTGAAATCCATCAATGATTACGGTAGCGCAGAAGTGATGGGAAAAAGAATTATAACAGTAACAAGATAATAAGAAAATCTCCGAGCAAGAGTATGGTTATAAGGAAATGTATTTACCTTCATTTCTTCAATGAAAGATGGGAATCCTCCAATGGACATGAAAGTCATGAAACCAGAAATAAAACCAGCACAAGCTCCCCTAGCCAATATTGCATTATGGCCAGTTCCAACATCATAAAACACAGTACCAACGCAAAAAGATAGTATTATATATACTATAATTCTCAACCAATAATACCCAAAATCTCTACTCATATTTTTCAGTGATCTCCTTATCAATGTCCATAGTTGCTTTAACCGTGTTGCTTGGCTTCCTCCACTTTCTTTATTCACAACATCCTTCTGCCCAAAATAGAAATTCACTAGATAAGGATTAATGCTATATTCTACAGCTTGAGGCTTAAAGATTAATATAATTTGTTGAGAAAATAATAAAAAGGGTCCCTTAATTTGGGGGAAGGTTCAAGATGGTCTTTTAACTTTATTCCTGAGCAGTTTTGGTTCTCTAAGTTTGTCAAAAGTGAGCACTTTTGATCTCTGTAAAATATTTGACAAACTATGACTGTTAGATTTAATGGGAACCGCGAAAAGTAAAAGAATTAACCAGAAGCAGCAGGAAAGCCCGATCAAATCCTTGAAATTGGAACACCAAAAATTGTATCAGACATCAGAAATAGTTTTAAAAAATAGCAAAAATTACGTCTCGAATAGGTTCACCAGAACCTAGAAATAGACTAAAAGTAGAGTAGTAGAGTCTTATAAAATTGCACCTCAAAATATTCGTGTTAAATCCTACTCTTTTTACACAGTTTCGGTTAAATCTAATATATATATATATATATATATATATATATATATATATATATATATATATATATATATATATATATATATATATATATATATATATATATAAAAAGGTGCACTAAGCTTTCACTATACACATGATCCGGGAAGAGTCGGACTACAAAGGTTTATCTTATGTAGTCTTATCCTACAAGAGGCTATTTACAAAGCCCAAATTTGTGAACTCTCGGTCACATGGCAGTAACTTTACAAAGATTTATCGTATGTAATCTTACCCTGCAAGAGGTTATTTCCACAACTCGAACCTGTGAGCTTCCGATCACATGACAGCAACTTTACGGGTTACGCCAAAGCTGCTCTTCGGTTAAATCTAATAAAGTTTGTTAAATATTTAATGAAGACCAAAAGGGCTCACTTTGATATATTTAAGGGATCAAAACAGCCCAAGAATATAATAAAAGGAGAGGCAAAAGCATATTATTAAGATAAGTGGCACAACCACAAAAAGTCAAGTGGCATTATTAAGACAAAATAAACTACTTTTTTAACTAAATTTTTTTTTAAAAATTTTGAATTAATTAGTTATTTTTTTGAATTAATAAATATAAATATATTATAATTAAATATATTAAAAACGAAAATATAAAAACATAAATACCCATTCAAATTGGGGAGTAGTTTATAGTTGGTGTTTTAAAGTTATTTTAAAATTAAAAAATAATAAAAAATTAAATTAGCTAAAATAAAAAAACAAAATATTAATTAAAAAAACCTACTTATTCAAGTTGGGGAATAGCTTCAATTTGAAATTTTAAAATTAAATACGAATATAAGGAAATAATAAATAATAAATAAATATGAATAATAAATCTATATATAATAAAAGGAGAGGCAAAAACATATTATTAAGACAAGTGACATAATCACAAAAGGCCAAGTGGCATTGTTAAGACAAAATAAACTACCTTTTTAGCTAAAAAAAATTTTAAAAATTTTGAATTAATTAGTTACTTATTCATGAATTCATAAATATAAATATATTATAATTAAATATATGAAGAACGAAAATATAAAAAAAATAACTACCCATTCGAATTGGGGAGTAGTTTATAGTTGGTGTTTTAAAGTTATTTTAAAATAAAAAAATAAAAAATAATAATAAATTAAATTAGCTAAAATAAAAGGCAAAAATATTAATTAAAAAACCTACCTATTCAAGTTGGGGAATACTTTCGATTTGGAATTTTAAAATTATTTTAAAATAAAAAACGAATATAAGAAAATAATAAATAAATATAAATAATAAATCTACATATAATAAAAGGAGAGGCAAAAGCATATTAATAAGACAAGTAGCATAATCACAAAAAGTCAAGTGGCATTATTAAGACAAAATAAAATACCTTTTTAACTAAAAAAGAAAATTTAAAATTTTGAATTAATTAGTTACTTTTTAAAATTAATAAATATAAATATATTATAATTAAATATATTAAAAACGATAATATAAAAAAAAAACTACCCATTCAAATTTGGGAGTAGTTTATAGTTGGTGTTTTAAAGTTATTTTCTAAAAATATAAAAAAAATTAAATGACCTAAAATAAAAAAACAAAATATTAAAT
This sequence comes from Nicotiana benthamiana, assembly GCA_034376525.1. NCBI lineage: Eukaryota > Viridiplantae > Streptophyta > Magnoliopsida > Solanales > Solanaceae > Nicotiana > Nicotiana benthamiana. Next base: position 141,379,307 of record CM067330.1, on the reverse strand, counting down.
TAAAAAAACATACCTATTCAAGTTGGGGAATAGTTTCAATTTGAAATTTTAAAATTATTTTAAAATAAAAAATGAATATAAGGAAATAATAAATAAATATGAATAATAAATATCTATATATAATAAAAGGAGATGCAAAAATATATTATTAAGAAAAGTGCCATAATCACAAAAGGCCAAGTGGCATTGTTAAGACAAAATAAACTACCTTTTTAACTAACAAAATTTTTAAAAATTTTGAATTAATTAGTTATTTTTTTTGAATTCATAAATATAAATATATTATAATTAATTATATTAAAAACGAAAATATAAAAAAAATAACTACCCATTCGAATTTGGGAGTAGTTTATAATTCGTGTTTTAAAGTTATTTTAAAAGCTAGAGAGAGAAGCTCTGCCTTCTCTCTAACTTTTTCATCTCTTTCGCCGATTCATCTTCTTCTTCTCTGCTGCTTCTGCGTAGGTAGGTTAACCTGGGCAGAGGGTGTTATGGCAAGAAGGAGAGGTCGCCCAAAGAAAGAACTGGTACCAATTTATGCAAGCGATGTTATTTTCCCAAAAGCTGTTAGTACTGTTCCACAGGTAGTTAGCACTGTTCCATTGAAATCTGTTGAAGAAACTGTTTCATTGCCTCATGCAACAGTAGATCCACAACCATCTGGAGTTTCCCTGATACCAACAGCAACTGTGAGGGTTGATAACAACTCAGACCCCCCAGTTAGTCCAGTAAATGTCCCGATGGAGCCTGAGAATAAGGGTCAGGACCACATGCAACAACCACCACCACCTGTTGATCCAAAGGTTGTTAGTGACGAAGGAGCAAAAATTGATCCAACCAAACAGTGGGCTAGCCTATTCCAGAGGAATCAACTTGCTGCAAGTGGTATGTCTCTAGAGTATATTCCCCCTACACTCGTTAATGGAAAACCAGTTGGTCAGCTGGTGAAGGAAGAGGTGGAGGAGGAAGAAGTAAAATGGAAATGTGCTCTTGTTGTATTTGTGCTAGGTAATAGCCCTGGGTATAATGGTATGAAAAGGTTTATTAACCTTCACTGGTCTCATGTTCCTGAACCCGGGCTATTTTATCATGATGAGGGCTACTATATTGTTAAATTCAGTTCCCTAGATGATGCCAAAGAAATTCTGTGTGGGGGGCCTTATACTATTGCCAACAGACCTATGATTTTGAAGCAGTGGTCTGTTGATTTTGATTTCAAAGCAGCCTTTCCTTCAGAAATCCCCTTGTGGATCAAGTTCCCCAACTTGCCTATGTCCTGTTGGGGTAGCAAATCTTTAAGTAGGATTGCTAGTGTCCTTGGTAAACCTATATTTGCTGACGAATGTACAACTAAGCAATCTAGAATCTCATACGCTCATATGCTCATTGAGGTAAATGTGTCGAGAAAGCTACCTAGTGAGATAGAGATTCTGGACCCAAATGGAAAGAGCTTCATGCAGGATGTGATTTATGATTGGAAACCTGCGTACTGTGAGAAATGCTTGGTGGTTGGACACAACTGTTTGCTAAATCTGCTCAACCTACACAGAAAAACAAGGTGACACAGGAATGGAGAGTGAAAGCACCAGTCACAGTGGACCAAAATAACCAGATGGCTCAAATCCAGCAACCAGAGTTACCAAAGGAGGCAAGTACTCTAGCTACAGCTGAAGGTGTGAACAAACAGAAGCAGGTTGTTATACAAGATTCCCCAGTCTTTAACATCACTAATTTCCCTCCCTTATCTCCTATTGTGATGTCTAACAGATTTGAAGTTGGGACAGTTAGGTGGGCTGATCATCCCCTGGATGAAGGGGGAACTAGCCATACTCAATGAAGTGGATCTTTTGGAATATTAGGGGTGTAAATAAAAGTTTCAAACAAAAAGAAGCCGAAAATTTCTTTAGAACTAATAAGTTTGACCTTGTAGGACTTGTAGAGACTAAGGTTAAACAACACAATGCTGGTAGAATATCTAGTTTTTTGTTGCCTAACTGCAACATGATTACTAACTACAGTGGAGCAGTCAATGGTAGAATATGGATCCTATGGGACCCTACAAAGGTGTTGGTCACTGGATTTCTTGAGGAAGCTCAGCTCATTCATTGTAAGGTTCAAACTATCACTGGTGATACTATCTGCTGTCTTACAGTAGTATATGATTTTAATGACTTTGATCAGAGGAGGATGCTGTGGAAGTCTATTCTAAACTTATCTGCTGGTATTACTGATCCCTGGATCATTGCAGGAGATTTTAATGCCATACTGTCTAGCAAGGATAGACAATCCTGCCAACAAGTTAAGCAAAGGGACCTTGTTGATTTTAATAACTGCATTCAGCAATCAGGCCTGGTTGAACTTCCATGGAAGGGAAATTTCTTTACATGGTCTAATCAACAAAGTGGTAATGATAGAGTATGTAGTAGACTGGATAGGGTGTTTGGCAACTTTGAATGGCAGATGAAGTGGAATCATGTGCACACTGTATATGGACCTTCCCTTATCTCTGATCACATCCCATGTTACTAACCCTGATAACAGATACCTCTGCAAGGAATACACCATTCAGATTCTTCAATGCTTGGATCCAGCATAAGGAATTCCCTGCTATGGTGAAAACTAACTGGAAAAACAAGGAGCAGAGTACTCTACAAGGAGTGTGGAACAATCTTAAATCCCTCAAACCAGTCTTAAAATCTCTTAATATAAGAGAATTTAAGAATGTTTCTCAAAAGATTGAAAGCAGTAGAAGGGAACTGGAAGTTGTACAACATCAAATGGCAATCTCCTATTCAGATACACTACAGCAAAGAGAAAAAGTCCTGGTTCAACAGCTAGAAAAGTGGTCTTTAATTGAAGAATCAGCTTTGCAACAAAAGTCAAGAGCTAAATGGATCAAACTTGGTGACTCCAATAACAATCGTTTCTCAGCAGTCATGAATGAGAGAAATCAGTACAAGAGGATTATTGAACTTTCCACAGAAGGAGGACTGAAGATAACTGATCCAGCAGATTTGAAGAAGGAGATCAGGGACTTCTATAAATCACTAATGGGAACTACAGCCAATTCCCTACCAGCTGTGAATAAATTGTATATGAGGAATGGCCCAAAACTTTCTCATCATCAAAGGAAGGAACTAGTTGCTGACATTAGTGACACTGAGATCCTAGACAGTTTGAAGGCTATTGGAAATGATAAAGCCCCAGGGATTGATGGATTTAATGTCATGTTCTTCAAACATTCTTGGCATGTCATTGGCAATCAGGTTATGCAAGCAATCAAGAATTTCTTTCAGACCTCCAAGATGTACAGACCTACTAATTGTGCCACACTCACTTTGCTTCCCAAGGTATCCAATCCTCAAACAGTTAAAGGGTTCAGACCTATAGCTTGTTGTTCAGTCTTATATAAAATTATTTCCAAGTTACTGGCCAACAGACTTTAGAAGGTTATGAGTAGTATCATTTGTAATGCACAGGCAGGCTTTATACCAGGAAGAAGAGAAGCAGATAATGTCATATTAGCTCATGACTTAATAAAACAGTACTCTAGATCACATATATCTCCCAGATGTATGATCAAAATTGACCTTCAGAAAGCCTATGACTCAGTTGAATGGTGCAGTTTGCAACAGATTATGGAAGAACTGGATTTTCCTAGCAGATTTATCAGGTGGATCATGGAGTGTGTCCAAACTGTTAGCTATACAGTTGTGGTTAATGGGGTTGTAAAAAATTGGGAATTACTCATTTAAGCTTTGCTGATGACTTACTGCTATTTGTCAAAGGAGAACTTCAGTCAGTAAGTACCATGTTCATATTTTTCTCTCAGTTCCTTACAGCTACTGGTCTGAAAGCAAACTTACACAAAAGTGCTGTGTATTTTGGAGGGGTTAATTCTGGGATTCAGCAACAAATTCTTGACCATCTTGGTTATGTTCGAGGGGACCTCCCATTCAAATATTTGGGAGTGCCTTTTACTACCAAAAAGTTGTCAGTTGCTCAATGGCAACCTCTGGTTGATAGGATTTCTGCCAGAATTACTTCCTGGACTGCTAGGTATCTATCCTATGCAGGCAGAAGCCAGTTGGTGCAATCAGTTATATTTGGTGTTCAAGCCTACCGGGCTCAATTATTTATCATGCCTTCAAAAGTTATTAAAATGCTGGGGTCAATATGTAGATCCTATATTTGGTCTGGTTCAGTTAATATCTCAAAGAAAGCTTATGTGGCCTGGGAAAAGGTATGCATGCCACAATCTGCTGGAGGGCTGAATATAACCAATATCTTGCTGTGGAATAAGGTTGCTATTGCCAAACTTAGTTGGGATTTAGCACATTAAAAAGATCTTTTGTGGGTGAAATGGATTCATACAGTCTATATCAAACAACAACATTTGGAGAACCTTACTGTCCCAACACATGCTAGCTGGATGGTCAGGAAGATGGTGGAGGGTATTAAGCTGTTACAACAACATCAACTGATGTATAAATCTGACTGCACCATAAGGAAACTATACTTACAACAGATTGGAGAGACACCTAGAGTCCCTTGGAAGAATTTGGTAATACAGAATGCTGCTCGACCTAAAGCAATCTTCAGTTTGTGGCTGTTACTGCAAGATAGACTTCCTACCAAGAATAGGCTGCTGCAATGGAATCTGAATGTATCAGGCAACTGTGTTATGTGCCAGCAAGCTATGGAAACTAGAGATCACTTATTCTTGCAATGCACCTTTGCATCCCAGCTGAGATACCAAACACTACAATGGATTGGAGTTGAAGATTTCACTGGGCAGGATTGGTCACAATTTTGCCAACGGTTCATTGTGCAATCTAAAGGGAAATCTCCTCGAGCTCACATAATCAAGATGACAGTAATTGAAATGCTCTATGGTTTATGGTTAGAAAGAAATGCGAGAATCTTTGAAAACACTTATTGTAACTGTGATAAGCTCCTCAGTAGTATAGCCTACATATGTAATGATCGAGCTCCTCCTAAGCTTAGTTCATATATTCAGCAGTTCATGTTATAACTGCTGACTTGGCTCGAGTAGTATAGGTAATCCTTGTTGTCCAGTATGATAGGCAGCTGAGCTAAAGCTGTCCTATGATTTTGTAAGGCAACCACTTTGGTGATTAATACAAATTTAATTACCAAAAAAAAAAGAAGCTATTTTAAAATAAAAAAATAAAAAAATTAATTAAAAAACATACCTATTCAAGTTGGGGAATAGTTTCAATTTGAAAATTTAAAATTATTTTAAAATAAAAAATGAATATAAGAAAATAATAAATAATAAATAAATATAAATAATAAATAAATATAAATAATAAATATATATATATATATATATATATATATATATATATATATATATATTTATATATATATATATATATATATATATATATATATAATAAAAGGAGAGGCAAAAGCATATTAAAGTCAAGTGGCATTATTAAGACAAAATAAACTACCTTTTTAACTAAAAGGTAGTATATATATATAAAGGCAGCTGGTACACTAAGCTTTCACTATGCACAGGATCCGGGAAGAGTCGGACTGCATAGGTTTATCTTATGTAGTCTTATCCTACAAAAGGCTATTTACAAAGCACGAATCTGTGAACTCTCGGTCACATAGCAGTAACTTTACAAATGTTTATCGTATGTAATCTTACCCTACAAGAGGCTATTTCAACAACTCGAACCTGTGAGCTTCCGGTCACATGGCAGCAACTTACCGGTTACGCCAAAGCTGCCCTTCAGTTAAATCTAATAAAGTTTGTTAAATATTTAATGAAGACCAAAAAGGCTCACTTTGATATATTTAAGGGATCAAAACAGCCCAAGAATATATTTAAGGAGCCATCATAAACTTACCCCAAATGTAAGGAACTATTTTTGTAATTTCTCATAATTTGGTAGTCAAACTTAGCAGCTTCTTAAATGTATTAGTAAAGTGATTTTGGGTCTGAATACTAATATTAAAGAAAAGAAAGAAAAGCCCATGTAAACAGCAACAACAACAACAACCCAGTGTAATCCCACTTAGTGGGGTTTGGGGAGGGTAGTTTGCACGCAGACCTTACCTCTACCCTTGGGAAGGGTAGAGAGGCTGTTTCAAATAGACCCCCGACATTCTTCCCTCCAAGAACTTTCCACCTTGCTCTTGAGGAGACTCGAATTCATAACCTCTCGGTTGGAAGTGTGGTTGCTTACCATCAGAATAACCCTTCTTTGTCTAAAGAAAAGCCTGTGAAAACTTACAATATTTGTGAGTTGGAGAACTCTAGCTTTTGCCCTCAATCTATGCTTACAACTTTTGTATTTTTGAATAAGCCTTATTCTACACTCCGCTGTTGGAAGATAAACCAGTGAACCTGAGGACTCTTTGATATCCTGAATACACAGAATATCACATTTAATTTCCACAGTTATCATTTTTATTTGAAGGTTTTGACCTATATTTTAAGAATACATGTTCTTTGAAAAATAATTTACAACGTCGAAAAATTAAATCGTGCTAAAAAATTTATTTAAATGTAGGAAATTATTAATCATAAATTATAACAAGAATTAATTGGAAGGCAAAAGCCAAAAAGTACTCAAGTTTCTACTGGATGTAATATACAGAAATTTATTGAAAGTGAAAAAAAAAATTAGATGAAGGATTCAAAGAAAAGTGTTACATATTCCTCCTTACCAAAATAAATGTCCTATAAGTTTTTTCATTGTATTTAATAAATTGAAGGTTTAATGTACATTTTGAAAACAAAAGAAATTAAACTGATTGGACTCACTTTTATTCTTTTCGAGACAACAATTTCATAAAATACATAAAGTATTCTCTCCGGTCCAAAATAAGTGATTTTTTGGATATTTTCACACAAATTAAAAAATTCATATTTTAGCATTAATTAGCAATAGAATTGACCATATTAACCTTTACTATCTCACATAAACACTCCTAACACATATTCCAACACTATTTACTCAAAGGACGATGTAGGAAAAAAATAATTAATTCATTCTTAAAATCTGAAAAAATCACTTATTTTGGACCACAAGTAAAAGGCAAAAAAATCACTTATTTTGGACCGGAGGAGAAGTCTATAACACAAATAATTAAATATGACCCCACTCCCCACATAATATATATTCCCTTCCGTCTAAAATAAGTGTTTCTTTTACTTTTAGCACGCCCACTAAGAAAATAATAAATCCTATACAAAATTACCTAGTATGACTAAACTACCTTTATTAAATATTGGGCACATGATTATAGTGGCATTTATTGCTCTTCTGCACATACGGGTAAAAGGGTAAAAACAAATTGAATTTTTTCTTGATTACCTAACTAGACACTTATTTTGGACCCAAATCAAAAAGTAAAAGAGACACTTATTTTGGACCGGAGGGAGTACTGTATTTAATAACTTGTATCACGTTTGGCCAACTCTTTTTTTTCTCCCAAAAAGTAATTTTTTCCCCTTTCTAAAAGTGTTTTTTCCAAAGTTGTGTTTAGCAAGCTTTTAGAAAAAAAGTAAAGTGTTTTTGAGTAGAAATAGAAGCAGTTTTTAATAAGAAAAAAAAATAACGTTTTTGAAAAATACTTTTGAGAAAATCCCTTAGAAACACTTTTTAGAAGCTTGATCAAATATTAATCACACTCAAATATATTTGTTCAAATTAGTTAGTCAAATACAAACTATTTCTCACAAAAAATATTTAAAAAATATTTGTTTAAAGTAAGCTGATTATAGAAGCTTGGCAAGACATACTATCATGTAACCTTTTTCCTTGAAAAATTTATAAATTAAAAGTAAAACGAGGGAACACCATAAGAATGAATGAAAAACTGCTACAATTCAAAGCAACACCTCTTCTCTTATGTACATATATAATTTAAACTAGTGAAAATGGTCCACTAGTTTGTGGTACGAGGCACAAAATAAAGTTTTTCAATTTAATACGTACATTTATTCTCTGCGAGCCTATTAATGTGGCGGTAACATCGTCAAAGTCCGAATTAATGCATCGAAGAAAATGGTCAGCTGGATTTCTTCTTGTTGGACATGGAAATCCTGAATCAGCATAGAACTGCAAATATAAATCAAACAAATATTACAACTTTGGTCTATATTCAGTTTAATCTTGATCTTACTCTTCTTCTATGTTGCTCGCTACATTTACTTTTTGGATTTCAGTTATATACATTAAAGATTCTTTCAATCGCAGTGCAATTTTAGCAAAATTTATTTGCATTTACCTTATAAAAAATTTACACGATCAAAGCATAGATTTATACGTATCAGTTGCTTCTGTCTTCTCCCTCACAGCGCATTCTATAAGAACTTCCTAACGCTAAGCCACATTTGAAGGAGGAAGATTTTTCTCATTTTCTTTTTAGGCCTTAGCACGAGGCTGTAAAAAGAGAGAAAGAGGCGGCTATCTAGCGAGAGTCATTTCGGTTGTATGCCACGAGGTCCCTATGGACAAGGGTACTAGCAGGGAAGATCCAGAAAAAGAGATGAATTAGCGGATCATAGGGCTAAGTCGAAGCATGCCTGAACCTTCTCCGTCGGAGACTGAGTTGCAGGCGGGGGGCTCTCTATCTAGGGGGGTACAAAGAAAATCGATAAACCGCACCAACCCGAAAATCCGAGTCAAATCGGAAAAAAAACCCGACTATGGTTTGGTTTGACTTGGTTTGGTGTTGGAAAAAAAAACCCGACCATAATTGGTTTGCTTTGGTTTTAACTAAAGAAAGTCAAACCGAAACCAAACCAAACCCGACATTACATATATAGCAATTTTAGATATATTTAACGTATAAATATACTTATTGTAATGTAATTTATAAATATTTCTTAAAAAATTTCATAATTTTATCTTTTAAGGTATTATTTCAAGGTTTGATTTAGAACTTTTGAATGCTCCAATAAGTTTTATAGCCATTAATATTAGTAAATTAAATAATGTTAGCAATCAACACTAATGCTAACAAAAGACATTCAATTCAATATTATTTAACGGGATGGTATTAAATGTCTATTTTTTTTATTTTGCAATAATTTAGATAAAAATACATAACCTATTTTTATTTTTCTTTAGCTTTTAGGCATATAATTTATACTCTATCTAGTTTAGCATGAATTAGTGCTTTTAGATTATGTTTATTTTTATTACGATTTTTTAATTAGCAATATTTATAGTACATAATTTTATTATTTTTTATTGTTGAATATTTTAGGATAATGTCATGAGTCATGACATATCTCATATTTTGTATTATTTTCTTAAAAAATACTTTATATAGTTGTATCTTACTAGGATTAAAGAAATATTTTGAGCATACGTTATATATTTTGTTCTACGAAGATTTTACCGGAAAAAAATTCGAAAAAACCCGAATAACCCGAAAACCCGAAAAAACCCGAGAAAAATCGATATTGAAAAACCCGAATTTATTGGTTTGGTTTGGTCTTTAGATTTAATAACCCGACACAATTGGTTTGGTAATTGCAAAATCCGAACTAACCCGATCTATGTACACCCCTATCTCTATCCTTAAGATAAGATTTTTTTCATTCTTAAAAGCTCCTGTGCGGCACGAAGCAGCTGATGAAGAGTCGGCTCCTACCCCCAAGAAGCCTTTTGTGACTTTTTGGATGAGAAACGAAGTGAACTTGACCAACAAGGCGGGAATGTATTAATAAAGGACAAGAGAGAACTCTAATTTTTTAATCTATTGTCCCGCGATATACGAACACATGGCCAAAACTCAGCCTATATAAATAGCCAATCGTATACTCAAGCTTGAGTGCCTCCTTTTTTTGATGATCTTGTCACTTCTCTTAAACTATAGCTTCAAGCTACTATTGATGCAGGAACAAATCACTATAGACACAATCATGTCACTTAAAGGACAACAATATATAAACCCTAGCTATAAAAATAATTGATTGTGTAGAAAAGCAGTAAGCAACCTGCTACAATTAGTTAAAGTACAATGACGGTGTATAAACAACAATAACAAACTCAATGTAATCATACAAGTGGGTTCTGGGGTGGGTACACTGTTAAAAAACAAGAATTAGCAACGGGCAAATTCTATTGCTAAAAACAAATCGCCGCTAAATCAATTTAGCAACGAATTAGTGATAGAATATCAAGAAATTGTGTTAGCTACAAGCAATTTAATGACAGATTAGCGACGAAATTCCTAGTTAATTTTGGTTTTTCTTTTTGTAGTGCTAGTATGTATGCAGACCTTACCTCAACTTTGTGAAAGTAGAAAGGTTATTTCCGATAAATTCTCGACTCAAAAAATTACATAGTCACAACATTATTAAAAAGAAATACAACAGTAATGAGAAATGACATATAGAAGTAAAGCCAGCTTGTCGTACCTCAACTGCCGTTTTAGCTTCTCCAAAATAAATCATTTCACCAGAAGATAGCAAGAAAAGGTCATCAAATAGTGCAAAAACTTCACTACTTGGCTGATGAATTGAGCATATTATTGTCCTTCCACCACATAATGCAATATTTTTAAGAACTTGAACAACAAAATAAGCTGAAGCACTGTCAAGTCCACTTGTTGGCTCATCAAGAAAAAATAATTGAGGTTTTGTGATAATTTCAATTGCAATACTTAATCTCTTTTTTTCACCACCACTTATTCCTCTCAAATGCCAATTTCCAATTAAATTTTCTGCACAATCTTCTAACCCCATCTCTGATATAACATTGTCCACAATCTTGTTTAGTTCTTGTTTGGTCATGTTGCTTGGGAGTCTCAATTGAGCTGAGTATTGGATTGTTTCTTTCACTGTTAGAGTTCCCATTAGTATATCTTCTTGTGTCACATAAGCCTGGTAACAATTTATGTTGCTCGGACTTTCCGAAAATGTCATCGAATGTGTGTCGGCTCCTCCAAAAGTAGGGTTTTGTTAGAGAATCCGACGCAAATGCGACGGCATTTTGGAGAGTCCGCGTAACATAGTCCGCAATAACATGAAGTAATCAGTGACTGAGTCAAAACTTAGACAACGTTTTCATTTATTTTTCACAAACACACGATTATAGATAATTTTAATGTACTTAAGTGGCTTAGATCAAATATTGTATTGTGATTTATTAACATGAAAATATTACAATCTGATATAAGCCACTTAAGAAAGTACCAAAATTTGCTTTAAAATGTATTTATGGATAGACATATTTTATGGTGCAAATATATAATTGCTTAATTAAATAATTCAAAGTAATAGTGGAATAAAATTTTACCGAATTTTCATAATATTAAGTTGATTTGGATATAGCACTTACGACAACACCATGGTCAAGCCTTTTCTTCTTTCCATTGAGAAGAATATTTCCATTCATTACGAGATTTGTTGAGAGTCTACCTGCTAAGTAAAACCAAGCTCAGTAAATATTTCTCCATCTTATTTTCAAAAATTCAATTCAATATTAAAAAATTAATTACTCGTCCTATTATTTAGTCATCCTAGAAAATCCTTAGCAAAGTGGCTATTGGAATTTTGCATAACTCTATCTATAATATGAATAACATACAAAAAAAAAAATTAGCTTTCATAACATAATTCCAAATAGAAAAATTGTGTAATTTACTCTACGTACTATATGTGTAGATTAACTAGACAAGTGGAAATACTATCAATTTACTATTGTACTATTTTACCAATGAGGGTTGTGGTGCAGTGGTAAATTTATTACTTCATCCTTAATTAGAGGCCTCATATTCGAGCAGTAGTGAAGCCAAGAATTTCTTCAAGGGTGTTCAAACTTGAAAGAAGTGAAAAAAAATTCGTGTTCAATATATTATGTACCTTTAAAAACGTGGTATTTTACCAATATATGGAATGTAATTTTCGGACAAAAGGTGTTCAATTGACCACCATAACCAAAGTGTAGTTTTGCCCCTGAATTCGAGTCATGGGTATAAAATCGTCTTTGTTAGGAAGCTCTTTACCTCCAAAATAAAATTTTCTAGCGCGAATCTAAATTTAATCGTGCCTTAATGAGAGTGCCGAATATCTAACGGAGAAACCAAAAAATTACTATTACACCTAGCGGGATTATAAATACGCAGAGGATTGAATATTAGCTAGACTGTTAGGCATTTATAATATTAATTAAGCGACCAACTGCACCCACGCCTTATTTCTCTTTCTATCTACCTCTTGTCCTATAATATTATTACTAGTCAGAGGAAACAATAAAACTCACTGCTACACATATAAATGCACTGCTTACACTTACTTTTCAATCTCCCATTTTTGACTTTCCAAGTGTACAATGAATTGTACTAAAAGAAAGTGACATATACAACAACAACTACTATCCAGTATAGTCCCACAAAGTGAGGTCTGGAGAGGGTAATATGTAGACGAGCCTTATTCCTACCCGAAAGAGCAGAGAGGCTGTTTCCAGTCGACCCTCGGCAAAGTGACATATACAACATTGTGCTAATTCATTCAGTTTCCAACGACAACAGTTACTATAAGGATTTTGATTTCTACGCTGACAGTATGCAATTTTTTACACCATTAAGTTACATTAACGTACACTCTTCAGACAAGAGATGAGAATAATTAACCTAAAAAGTATAGTTGCCCATTTAATCCGGTATTTTCTTCTTTCCCAAACAAGGAGTTCCTGGTTACCTAAACCGTTGTTAGCATGTTAGCACGAGAGTGGATAGAAGGATTGAAAGACCTTAAGAAAGGAAGGGAATGCGAAGGACAGAGACAATTTCACACCAATAGCTTAGCAGCGTTTACTATTTGGAGATGTATAGCATCAGGCCGGGTAAAAAGAAGGATTTTTTTTTTGTTTGCATTAGTCGAGAAAAAAGGTTCAATAAAGGGCTATGCGAAATCGGGATTGCTTTCTGTTTCTTCCGTTAAGGAAATTCAAGAAAAGATGGAATAGGAAGACGTGTTTCCAGAAGTCGGACTTGCTCCATTAGTAGGTCTAGTCTATATGGAACTGGTCTACTGCTTTTTAGTAAAGAATATTGTTCAGTTAAATCACACAAATAATATTAAAATTTTTACATTTATATTGTTATTACTTAAATCCGTCAGCTTAGAAAATACTTGATCCACCTCTGTCCCAGCTACATTTATATATAAATTGCATACTGTCAACGTAGAAATCAAAATCCTTACAGTAATAACGATAATTCTATCTACATTTATATCATTATTACTTAAAACCGTCGATGTGTATCAGCTCGAAATATGTCGATGTATATCGGCTCGAAGAAGTCCTTCAATTAGTAACTATTATTGAAAAATGAGGCCACCAATTGAAAGGACTTGCCCTAGTGGATTGTGCATTAGAGTCGACACTGACTAGGGGGCCATTCATGCCGTTTCTAAGGGCACGTAAATACATAGTTTTATTCAAATTAGGTATTTTATGGATGTATATTTCGTAAAATGACCAATATAATATGATGGCGCACATGCTCCAAAAAGGTTGAATGCTAAATTATTTATTCAAGGTACTTTTTTCTTGCTTTTTCAATAATGCACTCGTGTTTTAGAAATCCTTGATCCACCTCTGTCCCAGACAGGTCCTCTCTAACAAAAGTAAGTGTTTGTGAAGAAGAAGAAAATAGTACACACAGATTCATAATCATTGACATTATCCATGCTCAAACAATTGAGGCAAACTTATGTTATGCTTCAAACACCATAACCTTTGCTTTATTTCCTAGGTAATGATGATGTTATGCTTGAAACACCATACCCTGCTTTATTTCCTTATAAATCAGTACTTAGTAACTTTAGATATTGCTGTTAGTATACCTTATTTTCCAGCATACTAATCTTACTTTTCATAGATAATTACATATAATTATATTTTAGGAGATTTAATAGTGTAGAATTTTTTAGTTGTGTTGCTCAGATTTTCCGAAAATATTGCTCGGTGCATATAGAATCCTCCAAAAGTAGTGCATATTTAGAGGACCTGACACAAATACGACATCATTTAATTTGGAAAGTTCACGCAACATAGCAATCAACTAGTAATGGAGAGAGATAAGAGAGATGACCTGCTAAAGAATCAAGAAGAGTGGATTTGCCAGAACCAGAAGGACCCATAATAGCCATGATTCTACTTGGTTCAGCATAACCAGTAATCCCATTTAGTAATCTTTGTTATCGATTGTCCGTGTTCAAAGCAACGAGAAACTGGAAACCAGTAAGAAGAAGAGACACAAAAAAAAAAATCACAGAAATGAAGAAATCCGAGACCACAGAATTCACTGTGTGTCCTTAAGGAATTTAACCCCCTCACTGTACCCGAGGTTGTGGATTATTTCCTCCCAGGATATAACGGATATACCTGTCGTAGGAGTGGCGGTACCTCAAACGCCTACGACTTCGACGAACTCAAATTCGGGAACGAAATCACACTATGACTCGATATGTTTCAGTTTGAAGAAAAGAATGCAGAATTTTTAATGCACGAATAATTTTTTTTTTTTTCCAGTACTCGAAAATGAGGCATTGCCTCAGTTTATATAGCCTCGAATTGTGACTGTTCGGAAAGGCTTGGTGCCTGTTCGGGAAAGGCCATGCCTTTTTCTGAAAAATAAGAACGTTGGGAAGTTTACAGTTAACAAATTAATATTTTTCCCGCGGGAATTAAAAATAATTTCAGAAAATGAAGATTGAATTTTAAATAAATTTGGTCCAAAAAGATTATCAATCAATCAGATCATTTGACCAAATCCAAATCCAAATCCAAATCCAAAGCCGAAGCCGAGCCGAGCGACGACGACGGCGCGAGGGGAGTCCCTCTTCTTAACCCTTTAAGAGCTAGAAGAAGTGCTTTCTAATATAAGCACATAACTTTCCCTTTCTACCACCAATGTGGTACAAAGCTCCTTTTCAAAGGAACTTTGCTTTGAAACTTCATTTTCCTTCTATTGTCTTCTTCCCTCCATTTCTCATTCACACCAACTTAGCTAGCTTTAATCATTAACTAGCTTTAACAATCCCCCACATGAATGGGGAATGGCTATATGATGAAAAACATGCATGACAAAAAAAAAACTGTGTGATTCGTAAGCAAGGATTAATTGCATCTGGATAAGTAGATTTCTCTTTGAACTTTCCGTAGTAAGCATATGTCGGATATACTCGGTCAATCGGTAGATTTGATATCTTTGAACCGTCGAGCTTTGGTGTATACCTAGACAACCACATGTCACACAATTAACCCTTTAACCGTTTTTGGTTCTCATTGTTTTGTTCGTTTTAGCCATGAACACTTCCTGGTTCATAAGTGCGTAGAGAGCTGGCCTTACAGAGTTCTCCTTGAAGCGGCTTACACTTCACACTTACATAGGTGATTCCTAAATGTGTCATCCCGTAGATACACTATTTGATATACCCCGTATCAAACTTAGAAACCATTAAAAAGCCTTAATGCTTTATCCTGGTACTGAACATTGTCTCATCACGAGAATGGACCAAAAAGTTATTGTGACAATGTTGAACCGTCATCAATGACTTTGTTTGATCTCTTTGAACCTAGATCTTGGGATCTCATGTCTTCTAGGTAGAGTTACCGCCACGATGACTTGTCCTCGGCCATAGTCCCATTCCCCTCGATGATCTTTCAACCACTTCTCTAGTTAGGCCTTTAGTTAGTGGATCCGACACATTATCTCTTGACTTAACATAGTCAATTGTGATAATTCCACTAGAGAGTAGTTGTCTAACGGTATTATGTCTTCGTCGTATGTGACGAGACTTTCCGTTGTACATAACGTTCCCGGCTCTTCCTATTGCCGCTTGGCTATCGCAATGTATGCATATAGGAGCCAACGGTTTGGGCCAAAATGGAATATCTTCTAAGAAATTCCGGAGCCATTCAGCTTCTTCACCGGCTTTGTCTAGAGCTATGAACTCAGATTCCATTGTAGAGCGGGCGATACATGTCTGTTTGGATGACTTCCAAGACACTGCTCCTCCACCTATAGTAAAAACGTATCCACTTGTGGATTTAGTTTCAGTTGAACCGGTGATCCAATTTGCATCACTGTATCCTTCAATAACTGCAGGATACCTGTTATAATGCAAAACAAAGTTTTGAGTATGTTTCAAATACCCCAAAACTCGTTTCATTGCCAGCCAATGATTTTGGTCGGGATTACTCGTGTAGCGACTTAGTTTACTTATAGCACACGCAATATCAGGTCGCGTACAGTTCATAATATACATCAAACTTCCCAACACTCTGGCATAATCCAATTGAGAATGACTTTCACCTTTATTCTTTGCAAGAGCAAGGTTCATATCAATTGGCGTCTTTGCAACTTTAAAGTCCAAATACTTGAACTTTTCAAGTACTTTTTCAATATAATGAGATTGAGACAATGCTAGACCTTGAGGAGTCTTATGGATTTTAATTCCCAGAATTAAATCGGCAACTCCTAAGTCTTTCATATCAAACTTACTAGCAAGCATGCGCTTAGTAGCATTTATGTTAGCAATGTTGTTACTCATTATTAACATATCATCCACGTATAAACAAACAATGACGACGTGGTTCGGAGTGTTCTTAATGTAGACACATTTATCACAATCATTTATCTTGAATCCATTTGACAGCATCGTATGGTCAAATTTTGCATGCCACTGTTTTGGTGCTTGTTTTAGTCCATAAAGAGACTTAACAAGTCTACATACCTTCTTCTCTTTCCCTGGAACTACAAACCCTTCGGGTTGTTCCATGTAAATTTCTTCCTCCAACTCTCCATTTAAGAAGGCTGTTTTCACATCCATTTGATGGATTTCAAGACCGTACACGGCGGCTAATGCTACTAACACCCGAATAGATGTAATCCTCGTTACCGGCGAGTATGTATCAAAGTAATCAAGACCTTCTCGTTGTCTAAACCCTTTAACAACTAGTCTTGCCTTATATTTTTCAATAGTGCCATCAGCTTTCATTTTCCGCTTGAAAATCCATTTGGAACCTAAAGGTTTATTCCCTGGAGGAAGATCAACCAATTCCCAAGTATGGTTGTTCAATATGGATTCTATCTCACTATTGATTGCCTCTTTCCAAAATTGAGCTTCCGATGAAGACGTAGCTTCGTTGAACGTTCGAGGCTTATTTTCCAACAAAAATGTTAAAAATTCTGGTCCAAAGGAAGTAGTCGTCCTTTGACGTTTGCTACGTCTTGGATTTTCCTCATCAGGAATGTTTTCCTTTATTTCTTCCCGAGGTCGTTTAGATTCTTTGCTAGACGACGCACATTCCTTTTTAT
The DNA here is from genome assembly GCA_034376525.1 of Nicotiana benthamiana. Taxonomy (NCBI): domain Eukaryota; kingdom Viridiplantae; phylum Streptophyta; class Magnoliopsida; order Solanales; family Solanaceae; genus Nicotiana; species Nicotiana benthamiana. Next base: position 141,361,976 of record CM067330.1, on the reverse strand, counting down.
ACGGATATATAGTTTCAAAGAAGTCAGCATTATCTGATTCAATTACCGTATTCACCTGAATGTCGGGATTTCCTGATTTGTGAACCAGAAATCTATATGCCTTACTATTTGTGGCATATCCTATAAAAACACAATCAACGGTTTTAGGTCCTATTTTTACCCTTTTGGGTTTAGGAACTTGCACCTTGGCCAAACACCCCCACACTTTGAAGTATTCCAAATTGGGCTTCCTTCCTTTCCACTTTTCGTATGGAATAGATTTTGTTTTGCTATGGGGCACTCGATTGAGTATTCGGCTAGCTGTTAGAATGGCTTCCCCCCACAAGTTCTGGGGTAAACCAGAACTTATTAACAGGGCATTCATCATTTCTTTCAGTGTTCTATTTTTTCTTTCCGCAATTCCGTTTGATTGTGGCGAGTAAGGAGCAGTTGTTTGATGAATAATGCCATATTCCAAACATATTTGTTCAAAAGGAGATTCATATTCACCGCCCCTATCACTCCTTATCATTTTAATCTTTTTGTTAAGTTGAGTCTCAACTTCAGTTTTGTATTGCCTGAACGCTTCAATTGCTTCATCTTTACTATTAAGTAAATAAACGTAGCAATACCGCGTACTATCGTCAATAAAAATTATGAAATACTTCTTTCCACCGCGAGATGGAATTGACTTCATGTCACAAATATCTGTATGGATTAAGTCTAAAGGACTTGAATTCCTTTCAACTGACTTATAAGGATGTTTAGCATACTTAGATTCAACACAGATTTGACATTTTGATTGATTGCATTCAAACTTAGGCAATACTTCCAAACTAATCATTTTTCGCAAGGTTCTATAATTGACATGTCCTAAACGTGAATGCCATAAATCATTTGACTCAAGCAAGTAAGACGAAGCAGAAACTTTATTATTATTAGCAACAACCATTACATTCAGTTTGAAAAGGCCCCTGTGAGGTAGCCTTTTCCTATGTACATTTCGTTCTTACTTATTACAACCTTGTCAGAAACATAAACACATTTAAAACCGTTCTTCACTAGAAGTCCGGTAGATACAAGATTTTTCCTAATTTCAGGAACATGACAGACGTTGTTGAGAGTCACCACCTTGCTAGAGGTCATCTTCAGCAGTATCTTTCCATAACCTTCAATCTTGGCCGTTGCAGAATTTCCCATATATATTGTTTCGTCGGGCCCGGCGGGAGCATATGAAGCAAAGGCTTCTCTAACAGCACAAATGTGGCGAGTGGCGCCAGAGTCAATCCACCACTCTTTCGGACTTCCCACTAGGTTGCACTCGGACTTCCCACTTGGTCCCGATGCCTTTTTCCTCTTTTTCATATTAGTTGGGGCAGTTTCAACTATATGTGCTCCCCCTATGGTTGATCTCCCATTTGCCTTTTTCTCCGCTGCCTTGTTATCTTCCTCGATTCTCAACTGGACGATGAGATCTTCCAATGTCATCTTCTTTCGCTTATGTTTCAAGTAATTTTTGAAGTCCTTCCATGAAGGAGGCAACTTCTCTATCACTGCCGCAACTTGAAACGCCCCACTAATCACCAAACCTACAACAAACAACATGTAAGTGACGGGGCACTGAATACTTTTGACAAAGGCATTAATTAAATTTATACCTTCAGCGAGGAGATCATGGATGATAACCTGCAACTCTTGAACTTGAGTGACAACAGACTTGCCATCTACCATTTTGTAGTCCAAAAACTTGGCAGCGATAAACTTCTTTAAGCCAGCATCTTCTGTTTTATATTTCTTTTCCAACGCATCCCATAGTTCTTTTGATGTTCCCACATTACTATAGACGTTGTAAAGATCATCCTCCAGTCCGCTAAGAATGTAATTCTTGCACAAAAAATCTGAGTGCTTCCACGCCTCAATTACAACAAATCGTTCATTTTCAGGTGTTGATTCCGGCGGAACCGGAATATCCTCCTTAATAAACTTTTGAAGGCTTAAAGTAGTTAGATAGAAGAACATCTTTTGTTGCCATCGTTTGAAATCAATCCCGGTGAATTTTCCGGGCTTCTCTGCCGGAGCCGGTGCTGGTGCAGTACGACTGGAGGACGCAGCATTGCTCGTAGAACCAACCACGGGGGCTGGTGTGGCAGTAACAGTAGCAGTAGCATTCAAATTTGGAGTTTGGTCTCCCATTTCTGTCGTAGGAAATAACAGAACACTTTAATAATCGGTGAAGATTTTATTTCTTCAAACCGAATCAAATTTACACAAACAGAATTAAAACAAATTTCAAATAGAATGTAATAAACTGTATGTAGTATACTTGATGAAGTTTTTATATCTTCAAATCAAGTACCCAAATGAGTAGAAAGTTCTGAAAACTTTAATCTCAACCGGAGTAGAAAATCCGAAGATTTAGTCTCCAAACAACATACAAGTTCGTTACATGCAAACAACAAAATTACAAGTTTCTTTTATTTTCTGGACAGTCACAATTTTATGTTAGGAAAAACTGTATGTAGTCACTGTTTTATGTAAGAATTTTTTTTTTCTGTACTGTTGTATCGTTCTGTAACGTTTTAATCAACAGCAGATGAACACGGAAATAATAATATAAATTCCTTAAGCTTGTTATCGATTGTCCGTGTTCAAAGCAACGAGAAACTGGAAACCAGTAAGAAGAAGAGACACAAAAAAAAAAAATCACAGAAATGAAGAAATCCGAGACCACAGAATTCACTGTGTGTCCTTAAGGAATTTAACCCCCTCACTGTACCCGAGGTTGTGGATTATTTCCTCCCAGGATATAACGGATATACCTGTCGTAGGAGTGGCGGTACCTCAAACGCCTACGACTTGCGACGACGACGCGAGGGGAGTCCCTCTTCTTAACCCTTTAAGAGCTAGAAGAAGTGCTTTCTAATATAAGCACATAACTTTCCCTTTCTACCACCAATGTGGTACAAAGCTCCTTTTCAAAGGAACTTTGCTTTGAAACTTCATTTTCCTTCTATTGTCTTCTTCCCTCCATTTCTCATTCACACCAACTTAGCTAGCTTTAATCATTAACTAGCTTTAACAATCTTTTTGTTGGTCCATTCCCAAAATTTGGCAACATTACTGTTACATCTTCCCAAACTAAATATGCTGCATTTTGAATTCCAGATAATACTACACTACTCTCTGATAATGCCAACCCTTTTTCAAGATCAAGACAATTTCCACCCCTTGCTGCCTCTATCTCCATATTCTTTGTTAAAACTCTTTATAAGGAAAACAGATATTGTCCTAATAGAGATTTGTGTAGCAGAAGTCAAGACAGTATTGATGTCTGAAATATCTTATTCAAGTAGATGGTAATTCATTCTTTCTTATATATATAGCAGAAGATATGTACAGTTGATACAGTGGATCAGTGGCGGAACCTAAATTTTCATTAAAGGAAGTTAAAATATGAAGAATTAAACTCACGAAGAGGCCTAGAAGTGTTAATACGTAGTATATATACATAAAAAAAAAAATTACCTAGTTATATAATGTAATTTTCCAACAGAGGGGTGTCAAATATATGTGGCTCCACCACTGCCGTGGATGGTAAAAACCCAGCTAGATGAATAGGCTCGATCGACATCAGCATGTAAATTAAATTACCATCTAAGTTCTATGCACTAACAGTGTAAAGTTTACACAGTCAGGTTACTTATAATGTAGTTACAGGTAAATCTCTACAAAATAGTAATTTAGCCTGCTATCACATTATAAAATTGATAATTATATGAATGCTTACATATAATTGTCCTCTTTAATTATAAATAAAATGTTATGTTTGTAAATAATATACACTACCCTTAAAAAGAAAAACTTGAGCAAACTATAATTGAAGATATATTATGAGTTTAAGGTGGTCTAAAAAGTTACCACCAAACAAGCTTTTAATGCAGCTGCCATTATGAGGGAGTTGAGAAGTACAGAGATTTGGATAACCTGATTGTTTCAACAATTTTGCATTTTTTTGGGGGTGCTCTTTTATTTTCTGTTTAGCTATGTTTGGATGAAAGGATCATCTGAGAATAAAGGGGAAAAGGAGACGAAAATACTGCGTTTTATTCCAACAACAAAAACAACAACAACCCAGTATAATCACACTTAGTGGGGTCTGGGGATGGTAGTATGTACACAGACCTTACCCCTACCCTGGATAGAGAGGCTGTTTCCAAATAGACCCCCGGCATCCTTCCCTCCGAGAACTTCCCACCTTGCTCTTGGGAAGACTCGAACTCATTATTTCCTTTCAATTATTTCCATTCTAAGCAATACATAAGATAATATGTATGATCATTGAAACTTCTAAAAAAAAAGGGGAGGTAGCAGTATTAGAGCAATTGTTTTATTTTGTATATCTCTATAAATCTCCCGAAAATTAACCTCACTCCCAGTTTGAGCTAGGGAGGGACAAGCGGTCTCATATCCCCGGGCTAGGCGAAACCCAGCCCTTTGACCACTAACCAGGAATCAAGGCCGGTCCCTTTTAATGGGCAGGTTCGGGATGATTCTTGGGTTAGACCAACCCGTTTGCTATCCAAAGTCTAGTGATCCGACTAATCTAAAATGCATGTATGATAAGCTCACTAAGAAGGTAGAGGTTTTCTATCTATATGAAATATGTTAAGATTAAAAGGATCATCCTATCATACTCCTTATTGGCATCAAATAGAAGGCAACAAAAACAACAACGACCAGTAATACCCCACAAGTGGGGTTTGGAAACGGTAGTAAAAATTCAGTATCTTCCCCCTAATTAGTGAATTAGACAGGATTCCTTTGTCCAGAATAAAAAATGGTGGGTCAATTTTCAGAAATTTCATCGTAAATGAGAAATACTTATATAAATAAAAATGCGGGAGAGATAAAAAAGATGCAGGGTCGTTTGTCTGCTTGGCTAGTCAAGCATGGGCTAATTCATAGATCTTTGGGCTTTGATTACCAAGGAATAGAGACTTTACAAATAAAGCCCGAGGATTGGCATTCCATTGCTGTCATTTTTTATGTATATGGGTACAACTATCTCCGCTCTCAATGTGCCTATGATGTAGCGCCTGGCGGGTTGTTAGCTAGTGTGTATCACCTCGATGGCCGATGGACCGGGGTAGATATGTTGTTTCCGATAGACCCTCGGCTTAGGGAGACGGAAACATCAAATAGACGGCAGAGCACATTAATTAACTGTATGTGCTGCAAAATTTGATCTACTTAAGAGTAACTTCAGAAGATTGAACACATTTACATGCACAAAAATTGTCAAATGTTTCAGTACCACAAGCTAAAGTAGGACAGAAGGTTAAGAAACTATATCACAAATACGCAGTATCAAGAAACTTGTTTGGTACCAAAATACACTATTGATGAAGAGAGTCATCTTTCTAATTCAGACAACTACTGCAAATCTCTGGATAAAGTTACAATTTTTGGGTAGCACCCTTTCGAAAGGAGAGCCTCGGCATAACTGGTTAAGTTGCTATTATGTGATCAGGAGTTCACAAGTTCAAGCAGTCGAAACAAACTTTTGCACAAATGTAGGATAAGACTGCATACAATAAACCGTTGTGGTCCGGCCCTTCCCAAGCCCTCGCATAGTGGAAGCTTAATGCACCAGGCTGCCTTATACCCTTTTGAAGAGTTGCCTGCTACAATTTTTTTTTTGCAATATATCAACGCAGTTCTACATGTGTATCTTAGTGGCATTAAATAGAATCCAACCATAGACAACAAAACATGCTTAGTTAAGCAGTAGTCACTTCAATTTAGGTAACAGCAAAAGAATAATACATCAATTTGTCTGGCTCTTTAATGGAAGCAAATTTATTGCATTGTTCAACAAATGAAACCTCAAGGATAATGTTGTTGAGAGGAATTGTGTAATCATATGATATTAAAAATAGTATATGTTGAGTATCAGGTAACAGCCAGATCGAGGTGGATCCAAAGCAGGTTCAATTGAACCCACAGCTTTCAGCTTGATTCACTAATTCTTATGTAAAAGATATTACATTGATTCTGAACCCCTTGACTCTAAATCCTGAACTCGCCTTTGGTGCCAGCATTTGAGATTTATCGTTTCTACGGGATTGGAGAGCTAAGCCCTACTTGAGAAGACAATGACCTGAGAGTTTGTTGCCTTCTTGAATAAGATAAAGATGGTTTCCTCTTGAATGACGGCTGCTTTTTGAGTTGATGCATAGTCCTCTTGGCGTACATTGTTCGGAAAAATGGCGTTGCTTGCTCCTTTGGCTTGAGAATAATAAAGAATAGAAGCCGATACATCAGAATGAGGGCGTATAATGCAAGTAAATCCCACCACTTGGAATGATCCAATGACAATTTGAACATATTTGCAATGACATCTTCCCCTTTTAGTTTCTCTCCTCCAGGAATTAGTGGATCAAATACAAGTCCAATCATGTCATTCTTATATGCTCCCTGCAATTGTATCAATATATCATCTTCAATGTAACAACAACAACAACAACAACAACCCAGTATAATCCCACTTTAGTGGGGCCTGGGGAGGGTAGTATGTACGCAGACCTTACCCCTACCCAGGGGTAGAGAGGGTGTTTCCAAATAGACCCCCGGCATCCTTACCTCCAAGAACTTCCCACCTTGCTCTTAGGGAGACTCGAACTCACAACCTCTCGATTGGAAGTGGGGGTTGCATACCATCAGAGCAACCCCTCTTGTCAATCATCTTCAATGTACTTGTCAAAAATATTCTTTAATACGCATAGAATATGCTACTAGTCTCCAATATGGACATAGCGACATAATGGATCAAAACCTCTATAGTACTACTACAACAACAACAAATCCAGTATAATCTCACAAGTGGAGTCTGGGGAGGGTAGATACTACGCAGACCTTACCCCTACAGTGAATGTAGAGAGGTTGTTTCCGGCAGAACCTCGGCACGGGGAAAAATGAGAAAAGAGCAGTAGCAAATGCAGCTTTCTTTGTTACCTGTAAACCCCATGCCCTGTAACCAAGAAATGAAATCGGATATCGCCAAATTGGCTTGGGAAGATCTGGAAGCAAACGGAAAAATCCAGCAGTCATCATCATGATTCCCTGTATATGGAAATATGGTGATGAGTGTAATTACTCGACAGCTATAGTATGATAAAATAAGATGAGAAGTAGTGTTAAGCAGTTTGTACGTACAAGCACGCCGGCTCCTGTTATGATTCCCATTAAGAAGTTTGGAACAAGTGAAGCTACAATCATCATGCAGCGCTCAACAACAGCGATACAACCAAAAAGATTTAGGACGAAGAACACATAACGAAAGAATCTAGCACGAAATACCATATAATAGGTGATGGTTCCAGTGATGAGTGAAACCGCAACTAAGAATGGAAATGAAGAGAGGAAGTTTGCTATTATGAAAGCTGCAACACCATAGTGCCCATTAAGCCTTTCTTTGGTAAAAACCTGTAAAATTAGATATAATGGTCAGTCCTAAATTGTTTCAAAATTCTTAACACAAAAGAAACAACTAATTGCCCCCCGCAGGCGCGAAATAGTTGTCCTATCTTATACTTAGTAATCAAATAAAATCATACTTTTGCTAGCTGTAATTTAAATTTTTGTTTTCGAAAGACAAATTTAATCGAAGTTAGTTTGTAGTTAAAAATCATTAAATCATTAATTAAACTTGGATAAGAAATTTAGGACTATCTACTTTCAATAGGATTCGGGTGTTACTAGTGGCAGTCTTGTATTCTAATATTGTAGATTTCTATCACTTTATGTTGTTCCTTTCGCCTCGTCTCCTTTTCATCTTATTCTCGTTACAGCTTGTTGCTACTGCTCTATTTTCATTGTTCCTTGTGCCGAGGATCTAGTGAAAACAATCTCTCGAAGTCTGCATACTCACTACCCTCCTCAAACTCCACTTGTGAGATTATACTGAGTTTTTTGTTGTTGTTGCTACTTTCAAAAGGATGTTTAGTAGTTAAGATAATAGTAAATGGTTGTTTACCTTCAATTCTTCTATGATGATGGAAAGCCTCCAATGGACATGAAAGTCATGTAGCCGGTGACGAATCCACCACAAGCTCCCCGAGCCAAGATTGCTGTGTAACTTGTGCCAAGGTCATAGAAGAGGGTACCAACAGAAATAGATACAATGATGTAAATTACTATGCGAGACCAATAATATCCCTTGTCTCTTGACATGTTTACAAATGATCTCCGCGTCAATGTTGAAAGTTGCTTTCCCCAACCAGCTTGGCTTCCTTTTACTGTTTCAATCTCAACTCCTTGCTGCGAACAAAGGATGCATTAGAGCGGCTTTAAAATAGAACAGTTTTAAAGCATGGAGCTACTAGTATAAAGAATTTGTACTTCTTACTGGAACTCTTCTATTTGATACTCATCAACATTAGTAAAATGTTCATAGTTTAGACAGCACAAAATGCTAATGTTTCAAGAATAACAACCTATGCATTATGGAAACTGGTCCATCACATATTTCTATTAGATCTTGCAGCTTGTCAACAAATAGATTTTCTTCGCCATTTATGGGCAAGTCTAAGTCGAAATGCAACACTCACTGTCACCTTGCAAGTTGAGCAGCCAAGATTTCAGTTTAGAAGAGAAAAGTAGTCAACATGAAAAGCAAACTACATTTAGAGCAGAGAGGTTTCTGCACACAAAAAACATTGATCAGACAAGTCTAACGCAGTTCGACCCCCACCCCCAACCCTGAACGCACCCCAACTTGACCCCAGACCCCAGACCCTGACGCGGCCAGACCACCCCATTGACCCCAAACCACCCCACCCCACCCCCTACCCCGACCGTAATGCTACCTGACCCTCAACCCCTTATCACAAACCCACCAATCCCGACAACGAACCTGACCCAGCCACCCCACCCCGTAGACCCTGACTCCCCCCCCCCCCAAATCCCTGACCATGACCCACCTCCAACAACCAGTATGTTATGCACGATGATTTGCATCCTACTGGTTTACCTATACTTGCATCTCTGAACAGCATTAGGAGCTCTTTCAGTTGATGTTTATCATCATTAACAGAATGGTCATTGTCTAGAAATATGTCAATGCTGTTAGAACGACAGAACAGGCATCCCTTGTAAAAGCATTCTACACGTCGAGACTTACTTAACGATGTGGGGGATCGTAACATAGAGCTAGGGGAGTTGGGGTATTCAGAGCAACATAGAGACCTTGGATACTGCAGGCGAATTAGGGCGGAGGAGGTCATGGGGGCTTTGCGTAGGATGAGTAGGGGTCGAGCGACCGGGCCTGACGAGATCCCGGTAGAGTTCTGGAAATGCATGGGTAGGTCAGGAGTAGAGTGGCTCTCCAGGTTGGTCAATGCGATCTTCAGGACCAAAAAAATGCCGGAGGAGTGGAGGTGGAGTACAGTGGTGCCCTTGTATAAGAACAAAGGTGACATCCAGTGCTGCAACAACTATAGGGGTATCAAATTAATAAGTCATACCATGAAGGTCTGGGAGCGGGTGATCGAGGCAAGGGTGAGGGAGATGACATCCATATCTGTGAACCAGTTCGGTTTCATGCCGGGTCTCTCCACTACAGAAGCTATCCACCTTGTCAGGAGGCTGGTGGAGCAGTTCACGGATAAGAAGAAGGACCTGCACATGGTGCTTATCGACTTGGAGAAGACGTATGACAAGGTCCCAAGGGAGGTGCTATGGAGGTGCTTGGAGGCGAAGAGCGTGCCAGAAGCCTACATCGGAGTAATTAAGGACATGTACGATGGAGCTAAGACTAGGGTTAGGACGGTGGGTGGCGACTCAGACCATTTTCCAGTGGTTATGGGGCTCCGTCAAGGATCGGCGCTTAGCCCTCTCTTGTTTGCCTTGGTGATGGATGCTCTTACCCGACATATTCAAGGGAATGTGCCTTGGTGTATGCTATTTGCTGATGACATAGTCTTGATAGACGAGACGAGGGTTGGTATTAATGAGAGGTTAGAGGTATGGAGACAGGCTCTCGAGTCTAAGGGTTTCAAAATAAGCAGATCTAAGACAGAATACCTGGAGTGCAAGTTTAGCGCCAAGCCGAGCGAAGTAGGCAGGAACGTGATGATTGGATCTCAGGTCATCGTCAAGAGGGACAGTGTCAGATATCTTGGGTCGGAGATTCAGGGGGACGGAGAGATTGATGGGGACGTCACTCATCGTATAGGAGCGGGGTGGTCAAAGTGGAGGCTTGCATCAAGAATCATGTGTGACAAGAAAGTTCCAAAGAAACTCAAGGGGAAATTTTATAGAGCTGTGGTTAGACCGGCCATGTTGTATGGGGCGGAGTGCTGGCCAGTGAAGAACTCTCATGTTCAAAGGATGAAGGTTGTGGAGATGAGGATGCTCAGGTGGATGTGCGGGCTCACCAGGTTAGATAAGATTAAGAATGAAGTTATTCGAGAGAGGGTGGGGGTGGCCCCGATAGATGAGAAGATGCGAGAAGAGAGGCTGAGGTGGTTCGGGCATGTACGGAGGAGAAGTCCTGATGCTCCGGTGAGAAGTTATGAGCGGCTGGCGATGGTCGGCGCACGGCGAGGCAGAGGGAGGCCTAAGAGGTATTGGGAAGAGGTGATTAAGCATGACATGGCTAGAATGCGGGTTTCTGAGGACATGGTCCTTATTAGGAAAGTCTGGAGGTCTAGTATCAGGGTTGTAGGATAGGGGCCCCTAGAGTTTTTCGTACTCCTCACCCGGGGTTGGGCGAGGCTTGGCAGGGCTATCCATAGATGATTTGTTTATTGGATTGTGCCTCCCTTATTGTAGTTATTTATGGTAGTTACTGTCTGATATTATTGCATGCTATTTTATTTATGGTTCTTATGTTTAGATAATTATTTATGCTATTTCTGTTGAAGCTACTAACGTTCTTTTGTTGTTTTTTTTTGTTTTTGTTGTTCCTTTCCTTCACTGAGCCGAGGGTCGATTGGAAACAGCCTCTCTGCCCTTTCGGGTAGGGGTAAGGCCCGTCTACATATTACCCTCCCCAGAGCCCACCTTGTGGGACTATACTGGGTAGTTGTTGTTGTTGTTGTTGTTGTTTGTAGTCTGTCGGCAAAATAGGACTGATGTGGAAATTCTAGGCAAATATAAATCCAAATTCAGCTTTTGATGTTGCTTTGCAAGTTTAGTAGCCTATATTAGAATGGCAATCATTTAGAAGCATGTAAATATTTTTACAATCAAAAACTATACATACTTGTTGATAGAATCCTACAGCACATTATTCAATGAGGTGAACAAATAAAATTGGTTTATAAGGAAATCAAATCAAAATACAGCACTTTATCTCACTTTCCTGGTAGCTAGTGTAGCCTAAATTTCAGTTAAAAACAGTAGTTAAACTAAGGGAAAAAAATACAGATGAAGAGTGCGGCGAGGAACTAACCGTGGCCAAGAGTTCTCGCATCCGTGACCTGGCCCTTGTAGCATATGCTGAGTGCTTATATTTGCTTGCAAGCAGTTCTTTAATTTCTGCTGTTGCCATATTCATTAAATAGTCACTCTTATGTGTTTCCTGCATCAGAAACAAAGATGATCTTTCTGGAGTATAAGCTGTTGAAAAAAGTATGCACAATCTATATCATCCAAAACATGGACACTACTGTCAAAGTTCTGAAATTACAATACCAGAAGTCTTAAAAAATTTCAGTTCTATGACAATGAATTAGTTTGAGGATGTGGAAAACATAAGGTGAAGGCTTTATGTGCCAGTGCTTCAGTTCATCAAAAAACTTGTGACATCCTAGGCGAATCTCACATCAACAAAATACGGGAGAGATGTAGGGTATATAATTAAACGGGCCTTAAGCCCTAGTGACGCGTTCTAAAACCGTGCGAGCCTTGGACCAAAGGGAACAACATCACTAGTGGCCTAGGTTGTTACCTATGGTATTAGAGCCACTCCGCATGTAACTTGAACGATGGTGGCGCAAATCTCAGCGAGGACGCTGAGTCCCTAAGAGGGGCAGAGGCGGATCTAGGATTTCGATAACATGGGTGCACCACTAAAAAGGAGGGAAACTAATTAAGTATTTAACCAAGTGCACCATTCAACTTTTATGGAGCATGGGTGCAAATACATAATACTGGACACATTTTAAAAAATACGTACATAAAATATCTAATTTGACGGACGGACCATGGGTGCACGTGCCCCATATTGCAGGCTATAGATACACCCCTGAGGGGGGTGTATGTGACACCCTAGGCGAATCTCACATCGACGAAACACGGGAGAGATGTTGGGTATATAAGTAAACATGTCTTAGACTCTAGAGACACATTTTAAAGTCGTGCGGGGCTAGGCTAAAAGCTGACAGTATCACTAGTGGATTGAGCTACTACAAAACTACGGTTGCAAAATCTAAATCCTGATACCTAACAGAAACAGCCATTTTCTTATTTGAAGTAAAAATTGACATATAAATAACATCCATCAGACACAGGAAAAGGATTAAGAAGAGTAATTTCAAAAGGAGAAAGCATCGCTATAATAGTATCATACCCGGAGTCATTGTGAGCCTTTCAGTGTGGCATTCACGACGTCAAAGTCCGAATTAACACACGTAAGAAATGATCGGACGGATTTCTCCTACTTGGACACGGAAACCCCGATTCAGCAAAGAACTGAAATATCAATATGTATAGTTGAAATTCAATCTCATTAGATAGAAACAAAAGACTTTGTAAAACATCTTGTAGTTATACAAATTTTATCACTCCATACCTGTACCGCAGATTTTGATTCGCCAAAATATACAGCCTCTCCACCAGACAACAGAAAAAGGTCATCAAACAATGCGAAAACTTCACTACTAGGCTGATGAATAGACGAGATAACCGTTCTTCCATCACGGGAAATATTTTTAAGAGCTAGAACAACAAAGAACGCTGAGGCGCTGTCGAGACCAGTAGTAGGCTCATCAAGAAAAAGTATACGAGGTCGTACAAGGATTTCAAGTGCAATGCTTAGTCTCTTTTTCTCTCCGCCACTTATTCCTCTTAACTGCCAATTTCATACCAGCCGATCAGCACAATCCCCTAACCCCATTTCCATTATTGTTCCCTCTACAATGTCGTTCACCTCTTCTTTCGTCATGCTAGTTGGAAGGCGCAGATGGGCTGAATACGTAATTGTTTCTCTAGGCGATAGAGTTCCCAACAGAGTATCCTCTTGAGTAACATAAGCCTGTAAAAAATTCAGGCAGCTCATGAAAAAATTAAAGAAGTACAAAAATGTAGACATTATTTTCACTCAGACGATGGTGTTCTTATCACATTCAAATCCGTGATAACGAAAATGTGGCATTAGAAAGAAACAATTCGAGTATTTACGTATAATTCTTATGTTTGTTGAGCGTTTTGGAGATTTCTGTAACATCGACATGTTTATTAAGACTAACTCGTGACAAACTGATAGCAAGCGAGATGTTCTTTTCTAGAAAATGCATTGTACAACAGATCTTCGAGAATCTTGAGAAAACGACATGCTAGCTTTGACATCTTTTTTGGCAGGTAAAAGTTTCCATCTATTTTGGATCAAAAGGAAGTAAGTACATATATAGGAAATAGCACAAACTTCTGTATGTCCTTTAAGTGAAAAAGGACACTTCTGGCGAAGTTCAAACGCGCAAATGTTAGTGCCTAAATGTGGTGCGGACAAATTAAAGGCTCAATCAGAGTAACCTACAACAACACCATAGTCCAGCCTCCTCTTCTTCCCATTGTGAAGGATATTTTCGGTCATTACCACATTTGTTGATAGTCTACCTGCAGTCCAAACCAAACATCTGATTTAGCAAAGTGCAGATGTTATAATAATAAGAAGTGTATTTTCATTCTCTATTTTCCCCCTCTTTATACTGTCACCAATAAACTAAGGATACGAGTTGGCGCTGATATCAAATTAAGATTTGGATGACAATTTATGCAGCACATGATTACCTGACTAGCAGCAAAACATACTACGATGAACATCTTTAATTTGTACCTATCTTGAATCACATTGGTATTACAATGAAAAGTATAAGTCGAAGAAGGAATTAGAGAAGATGGAGATGAAGGGAAACAAGGTATATGAAGAGAATTCTCAAGGCTAAGTATAGAGATCAAGAAATGACCAAAAGCAAATATACCTATTATGCAGAACCAAGGAGATTAACTTGGCTGCAGCACCTTTTGACATAGAACAAGCAATGCGCGAAACACCTCAATATAAACATCGTCCGTTATTTTGAGATTATTTTAAGCCGTAATAGGAACAACAACAACAATAACAACATATCCTGTATAATCCCAAATAGTGGGGTCTGGGGAGGTTAGTGCGTACGCAGAAATTACCCCTATCTTGTGGAGATAGAGAGTCCATTCCAATAGACCCTCGGCTCAGGAAAGTATTTAAGTGGGATTCCATCACTTGACCTTAAAGGCTTGAATAAGCAACCAAAACCAATGCTCGAATTCGCCTGTTATAAGAACAGGACTACAGAAAGCATTCTCAAGACAAGAACTTTTGCAAACATTAGTTCCCTTGACCATGAACACCAATATTTATTAGTTCACGCTAAGTTTATGTTCATACTCTGGTTTTACCTTTCTATCATCAAAATTCACACCAGTACTAATTGTATCCTCCGTATTTCAGCAAAGGTCATAGATTACTTGTTGAGATTGTCAAATTCAAACCAACTTCAGGTTTTGTTTGATAAACATAATCAATACTTCATTTTCACTGGACCACCTAGCCAATTGGAAACCTCGCAATTCAAAGTTCTATTTTGTTAAATGTAAGTCACAATGATGAATGGAATGAGTCTCACATCGGACCAGGATGGGATCCTGGTCTCCTTATAATGCTTGGGCAATCCTACTCCCTTAGAGCTAGCTTTTTAGGAGTGAGTTAGGCCCAAGGCTTATTTTGACATGAGTCAGGCTCGTATGATCAATGTGCACCCCAAAAAGAGGGGTGAAATGCCCCGGACCAATTGGGGGGGGGGGGGGGTGAAAATACCCCTGGTTCATGATGGTGCATGCTCCAGACCGGACAGGGGAATACCGAATAAAGAATGTTCGGATATGTGTGTGATGGGGGTTGCTCTGATGGTAAGCAACCCCCACTTCCAACCGAGAGGTTGTGAGTTCGAGTCTTCCCAAGAGGAAGGTGGGAAGTTCTTGGAGGGAAGGATGCCGGGGGCCTATTTGGGAACAGCCTCTCTACTCAAGGGTAGGGGTAAGGTCTGCGTACATACTACCCTCCCCAGACCCCACTAAGTGGGATTATACTGGGTTGTTGTTGTTGTTGTTGTTGTTGGGGGTGATGAATGGAATGAATAATTGGACTGGGATAAAATCCCTGGTCTCCCAATCCTCCTACTTTTGAGCTAGCTTTTGGGTATGAGTTAGGGTTATTTTGACAATGCACAGACTAATAGTTTCTTGCAATGGAAATGTCCATTTTTATTTAACATGACTAAACCTAAAACAGACTAATAGTGATTTGAGTTTTGCTCTGCCTTCTCTCTACTTTCTCACTCTAGCTGAGATGTGCAGTAGCAACGCAACAGTTCTCCGGCCATAACCCCATATTCCGGCAGTGAAAATTCACAAGATTAATGTCAAAAGAAGCACCTATTCTTTGAGCACAATCGCCAGTTGTTTTTGTTCTCAAACACATCCACAACTTCTCCAAATCTAAAATTTGGTGCGTCATTTACTGTAGCTAAACAGAAACTGGGCAGATTTCATCTTTTTCTGTTTTCTTTCATCTGGATGGATTTTTGTAGAACCATGGATGCATCGTCCTCTCCCCAGCCTTTGGCTGTGGGAGAGATGAATTCAAATGACAAACCAACACTAATGTATACTGCTCAAGTGGCCCAAAAAAAGGCAGCTGCTACTTCGAATCAAAAGTTGCTAAAGCCTTTTGAAGTTATTCATGGAGTTCCAACACTCAAGTTTTCAATGGAGGAACGGATGGAATATGCAAAAGAGGAAGGTCTACATCAAGCTATTGTAGTGAAGCTTTCTTCAAATGCACCGGATTTAATCACATTAAGAAATGTACTGCCAAAATTTTTCGGAATCAAAGGACCAGTTTTGATCGGCCAACTCCCACATCGACAATTGCTTGTCAGGGTGGATCAATATGATGATTTTGTTAATTCACTTGAGAGGTCAGTTAACTACTTCAAATATAATGGTAAGGAGCATCAAATCCGAATACTTCCATGGTCCCTTGATTTTAATGTAAATGAGGAAACGACGAAAGCAGTGGTATGGATTTCACTGCCTAATTTGCCAACGGAGCTGTTTGCAATGAAGGCGTTGTTGTCAATAGCTTCAGTTGTGGGAAAACCTATAGCCATAGCCAAAGCTACCCAAACAAAGTCGCGTCCTAGTACAGCAAGAGTGAAGGTCATCCTCGACTTAATGGATAAGTTGCCAGACAAATTGAGGCTGCAATTTCTGGACAAACAAACGAGCAGAGTGGTTGAAGTCTTTCAAGATTTCGTCTATGATAACCTACCATTGTATTGTAATCATTGTAAACACCAAGAGCATGATGAACACTCATGTCGACGATTGAATGCAAATAGTGTTTCGACCAGGCCAGATGAACCACAGGTTGTTGTACAAAGAGAAGAGGAACTACTGTATAATGATGGTAAAATAGCTGAGAAGTTATAATAAAAAAAGGGGTTTTCCATTTTCGATTGAGACGGCAGGGGTACAAAGTATAATTGTTGCTAAAGGGACTGATACTCTCCTAGTTGAAGCAGTCAGCAAGGTTTTCGAAGAGGTTCAAAATGAGCAGACTCTTGGTTTGAGTCCTACAGGTGTAGCTGGGCAGAGTATCTCACTTCAATGTACTTTGGAGGCTACTATTGATCGAGTTAACAAAAAAAATACATCAGCTTCCCATTTGAAAAGGGAAACTGATACTTTTTTAAAAGGAAATTGTTTGAATAATCATTTGTGTTCAAGGTGCATCTGGAATAGGCGTGGATATAGCAGAAAATAATGGTGGAAATTGTCATGTTGATGGTTCACGATCAGATGCAGTTAATGCCCAAACTACAGCAGGTGATAGACATATGGGTGTGGCTCTTAATGCTACAACACACAAGGTTGAGAATATGGCAAACACAGCTGGATTTGTGCAATCCAATTCAAAGAAAAATCGTGCAATTGTTACAAATAATGTTGTGGATGTTAGTGTTTCAGATGCACCACATGATGCAGTTCCAGTTGAGCCTTTAGAGGAGGTGTTGAAGTTGGATAAAGGGCCTACTAAGCCTTCTAGAGATGTACCTGCCTCTACCATTTTTGCAAGAATGTATTTGGCTACTGTTGGAGCATTGCAAACTGCTGCAATTAGAAACAATTCTAGTGCACAGGCTGGGAATGAATTTGAGGTTGATTTACTTGGAGAAAAAAAAAAAGCAGTCTCCTAATAATGCTTTTGACGCATCTGCAGCAAACTTAAAGGAGAATGTTGATCGAACCGGAGAAGCTAGTGAACCTAAGCCTAAGTCTGTTGATAAAGGACGGGATCAAAACAAAAAAGAGGGGATTGGAACCTGGTCACAACTAGAAAATCCTCTGCACAGAAGCAGTCATCATCAAAACAACAGAACAAAAATGGTTGACGAATTGAATTGAATGTTGGTTCCAACTCTAATGCCTTCGATGCTCTTGCTAATGCTGGGGAACATGAAGTTGATGCAACAGTTTCAGAGGATAAGGAGAAGTTTAATCAGCTGGTAACAATGCACAACAAAGATCGGGATGGGCTAGGCAATCCAGAATTGGCTGAAAATTTGCGTGTTCGACAAAGCAACTCAATGAACAATTTGGGGACTGAACTAACGAACAACCAAGATCATATTTCCAATCTACCAACACTGTACTATTCAAACCCTCAAGTTGAACAAATCAACAAAAACACTCAAAAAGAAATGATGCAGCCCACTTTGACTAAACAACCATTGGTCACCTTAAATACTTCTGTATTTGATGTGCTATCAAATTCAGTTAAGTCCTATGGTGAGTTTGAAGGAGAATCTGGACAACAAATTGTCTCAACTGGGAATAACAACGAGTTGATCCAAGCAAAGGTTACGGAGATGGTCATTAATTCGAAATTGTGGAAAGACCAACGAGAGTATGATGATGAAGAGGACTGGGGCAATGGATTTGCTGGTTATTCTTCTGAAGAATGTGTCCAAGATGATGATCAGGATAGTGCAGGAGAGGACCTTGATGCTTCAGTTAAGCCATCTCGTGGTGGGTACTCACACGAGCAATTTGAATTGTCATGCACATGCTTTCATTCCTAGGAATTCACCAGCTTTTGCTAAGTCAAATGCAACAACTGGAAGATTACCTCAACGCGTAGCAGCTTCTTCTCCAGGTGTTCTTAACAATTATCCAACAAGAAGGTTAAATCAAGCTGCTGCAACAGGACATACACAGATTGATAATGCAGATCAAGGGAATTCTGGGCAGCAGCAAATGGTAACCTCGTCTACAGTTGCAACAACAGCTACAACTTCAGTAGCTAGTCCTAAAGGTGATCGAAAAGTCACGGCAGCAGATGGAACGCTGGTGCAATCAGAAGATGTCAAACATGCCACTCCAGTTCAAGCAAAGGGACAACAGCAGCTCGTGACAACCATTCCACTAATATCAGTAGAGGAGAGGAAATTATTGGATGCAATGGTAAGTTCCAATCCAGTTATTCCTATAAATCATACTGTTGGCAGCACAGGACACATGAGCAGAAACAGAAATAAAATGCAACTCACAAAACAAAAACAAAGCGATGCAATGGTGGATAAGTCACAGGAAGGAAATGCATTGGTGTTACAAGATTTTCCTCAAGAAATTCCAAATCCTATAAATTTAGGCAGAGATGTTTATGAAGAAGATGACGAAAATATTACTCTAAATCAACTCCGGGCAGCGGCAGCGAGGAAAGACGATTTATCACCAATGCATAGCGGAAAAAATAGAAAATCTACAACAAGAGATACAAGTTGGGATGGTAGGAAACAAAGTGGCGAAAAAAAAAAAGCAACACAAGAGATTGCCCTTAGATTACCACCAATGAGAAACGCAAAGCAAAAGGGAAGTGTTCCTACAACCTCCACAAGGTCAAATAAATCAAAAAAGAAATGATAAAGTTTGAAGAATATTTGAAGAAAGCGGAAGAAGAAGAACAAGAGCTACGAATTGAAGAATGCACAAGTTTCAACAAATACGGCAAAGACTCAATTTGTTACATTGTATTATTTTAACATTTTTTATGTATTATCATATGTAATATCATTACAGAGTATGCTATAAACTCTGTGATGATCACTGAACATTTAGTCTTAGCAAGTTTTTTCTTTTTGCATGCTTGCTAGTGAGGTTATTTTATGCCTCAATAGGATTAGTACAATAAGGGTAGCCCGGTTGCGTTATATAGGTAACAGTACCGGTGCTATTGTACCCTTATTTGTACTTTTTCTATTTGTTGTATTTTCTTTTTCTTTTCTTTTATTAATATATAAACCAACACTAGGCACTTGCCTAGCGGATTCAAAAAAAAAAAAAATAACATCATTAAATGTGGAAAAAACAGGTTTCCACTATTTTTATTTTCCAGATAATCTAAATATAAGACCCCATTTATTTAGAATTTTGTCAATTTTAAGTATAAAACAGAGTTATAAGTATGTGCCTAGCTAGAAACAAAGCTTAATGAACTGTCCCTTTCTACCTAACTACCCTTGCCGACATTTAATTAAAGCTCTCATTTACTTTAGTCAATACATTATTTACATACAGATCTGCCATAATAACCCAATAATAGATATGTTTATTCCAAAATTTTCACGTTCTCGAACAAGGATAAAATTGCCTTCGTGAGTCCGGTAGGACATGGGTTCAAGCTACGGAAGCATCACTAATGATTATATTAGGTAGGCTATTTACGTCGTATTCCTTAGAGTGCGGATCTCCCGCGGACCTTACATAAATGCAGAATGTCTTGTCCACCGGACTACCTTGCCCTTTTCTTGAACAAGACATGGACACGCAAGTAAGCAAGAAAATAGAAAAGAAAATAGGAAAAAAAAATACAAACAAACACAAGCGGGGACTACCATCCGAAAAATCATGTAATCGAACTGCTAAAATCTCGAGATCATAAGACCCTAAAAAGGCAACCCTTATTTTTATAGGCCACGATCACCTCCTCAGGGACTGAAGTGTAATCCGGAAACAAGCCCAAGAGGCAAAACCCAAGTTAAAGAGTACGGTCAAACTAACACGGTTTCGAGACGTCTGAATTTCGTAATAAAGGGTACCCTCTGGCAAAATTATAAAGGGTTTCAATAACATCAACCCTTGAAAACTCTAAGGGGTACCGGATTGTTCAAGAAAAGTGGAGGAACTCAAGTCTGTGGCCTAAAAACAGATTTCGTCCTACCTCCTCAAGTCTTGGCAGGCAGAGTTGCCTAAAATATATACTAGTGAAAAACAACAAGTATCAAGTAAAATAATCGATTGGATCGGACACCATCAAAACACAGTCTGAATACTAAGGTCCTACTATGTGCGGGTCGGGAGAAGGATCGGACCACGAGTATGTATCATACGCAGTTTTACAAAACTTTTTGACATAACCTAACGGTTACGTGGAGCAACTTTACGGTTATGCAAGGCTCCTTCAAACTATAATTTCTTTTTAAAAAAAATCAAGAAGTAAAGGTAAAAACCTGCTAAAGTATCAAGAAGTGTAGGTGTAATACAATACATTTTGTTGATATTTCTTTAATGCTTAATATGTGTGCCCTTATTAACCTTCATTATTATAAGTAGAATCAGAAAAGAAAAAAGAAAAGGAAGAGAAAATGATGCTTCCTCTTATTTATATTACTTACTTCTTAAGTTTTTTGCGTGTTTTTTTTAAAAGAAATTTAACAATCTTAATCATAAAAGTATTTATCTAACCTATTTGTGCATGTTTTTTAAGAAAGAAATTTAACAATCTTCATCATAAAAGTATTTATCTGGGCTTTATTAAATAATCATAAAAGTATTTATCTGGGTTTTATTAAAAATATTCAAATTTATAATTGGTGATTGAAAAAATAGGGAGAGTTTTAAAAGTAATTGAAATTAGCCATTTTTCATGTAAAGATAAAATCTGAACAAAAACACCCTTAAATCCAGAAATATTCCAACATAATATGCTAGAATTCAATTTTTTTGCACATGAGATTCCAATATAATGTAATTGCGTCTCAACATAATATGCTGGAAGTTTAAACGCATGAGCTGTATAATATACTGAAATTTTTCGTGTGCTGGAGTTCCAACATACTATGCTAGAAGTTTATACGTGTGAGCTCCATAATCCGATATTTTATACTTGAACTTTCCGTGTTTCAGCAAAATAATGACTATTTTTCAATGACATTGCAGACGCTGGATATTTTTCGATTACCAATCCGAAAAATGACTAGCCCGTGCCTTTTAAAGGGCGGCCCTTTCATAAAACAAGTAAAGCAACCGCTTTAGGCCCTATTTTTGTGGAGGCCCTATTTTTTTGTTACACCTAATAGACTATGTATAAGTTTAAAAAAGAGTTTTGTAAAGTGAACTTTGATTTCTTTCTTTAACAAATATAGAGAAGAAGGATTTGCAACTACTATGATTTCTACCAAGGAAATTGCACTTGAAATGAATATCAAATCTGAATGTCGTAAGAAAAGCGTGATATATTGGAAGTAAAAATTTGATGCGCATGTTGATAATGAAATCTCAAAATTTGTCGAACAATCCTTTAGAGTTGATTACTTTTATACATAATAGACAAGACTATTTTTTTAATTTCAAAATAGATTTGAATAATTCGAAACATATAAAAATATTTTTGATTTTCTATTTATCAGTAAAAACTAACATCATTAGATGTTTGAAATTTGACAAATATATTGCCTTAATCTTGAATATTCCTTAAAGCATAATAATCAATTCTTATTGATGGTCTATATATTTTCTAAATTAAAAATATTAAGAAAAATAATATAATTAAAAAATAACAGTTTAATTGATACACTTAATCAAATATTTTTTTTAATTCTTTTTCAAATGCCTAAATTGCTTAAAGAATAGCATTCATAACTCGTGTTGTTGCTTCAGCAGAAAGAAGTTTTTAAAATTAAAATCGATAAAATCTTGCCTAAGAACAAAAATGTCAGAAGATAGGATAAATGGATTAACGGTATTGTCAATTGAGAAACACTTATTCGGAGTTATTAATTATAAAAAATTATTTTTAACTTTGGAGTAGCTAAGAAAAGCTAAAAAAATAATCTTCAAATAAATAATTAAAAAATTTTAAAAATTAAGACCCCTCATAAAGTGTGGCTTTAAGCCACAAAATTCGTCGGGCGCCCCTGACCTTTTATCTAACCAATTTGTGTTTCTCCTTGCATGTTTCACTTAATTAAATTGCGCTAGTTAGGACAACAAATCATAGATATTCAAAAATAATAATAAATGACTTTTTATTTTTGTAACACGTCAAATGTTTCGATACTAATTTAATTCGACAAAACAACTACGTTGAATGGATGACGATGGAGTAAAAACTGTAATTCTAGCTTGAACAGTGTGAACAGAATTTAATTTTGGTCCAACACATATTTCTGACTTGAGCAAAATCAGACCGAAACTTCAACTTAAAAAGGCTGTCGCTAGCTGCAAGAACTTTATAAGGCTTCAACTTCAAGTCAATTTTTTTTAGAGAAATTACCATCTATAGCCCCTCAAAATTTTAATAGCCCATTTTTTCTATCATTTTCAAAAAATGATCCTTCGGCCCAAAGGTATTGCATATAGCAGTCGAAAGGAATAAGAATGGCAACATAAGCGCCTGTAGCTTAGTAAACTGAGCGCTTGTTTCCTAAGCTGAAGGTCGTAGGTTCGACCCCTACCTGGCATGATAGAGCTAACCCTTTTTTTGCAATGTATAAATATTGTATCCTAAGTTCGACAGTGTATCCTTTGTGTATATTGAGCCTATCTCGAGTGTGCTTGTGTATCTAAAATGTATATATTTGTATACCCCAATTTTTTTTTTTATCGTGAATGTATAATCTGTCTGAACAATGTATCAAAATTGTATATAATGTGTATTTTCTAATATGTAAACATAGTGTATATAAATTATATACAATTTTGTATGTGTAATATGTTCACACTGTGTATTTGGAGTGTATCATATATATTTGTATAGTTATATCTATTTGTATATTTACATCTATGTTGTATATTTTTGTGTAGTGACAGTCTATTTTGTATATTTTTTGTATAGTGACAAACTATTTTGTATAGTGACAATCTATTGTATATAAATTATATAGTTATAGTCTATGTTGTATATTTTTTGTATAATGACAGTCTATTTTGTATATATTTTGTATAATTATAATCTATTTTTTATATTTTTTGTATAGTGGTAGTCTGTTTAGTATGCATTTTGTTTCTAATTATCACTTTCAGAAACATACTTCAATACGTAAAATATGTTTGATTCATCTTCCACAGAATGGAAAATAAAAAAATTATTATAGCCTCATTGTACATAAAATCAAATAGAGAGAGTAACAAGAAATTGAGGCTCAGATTTGTGTTTAACCACATGCGAAAAAGAGAATCCAACGACGCCATGGCTGCAAAAATTCACTGGAAGCATGCCCCTACCAACAGCCTTATACTACAGCACATTTCCACTCAAAAATCAAGGATCCTTTGTGTAGTAAGCTAAGAAATGACAACAAAAATGCCTTTAATCAGAACTCTACTTCTTGCTCTTTTTCTCCTCTATCTTTCCCATCTCATAACTGGAAAAAAAACCCAAACACATCATCTTCTTTGTTTTTGGTTAGCCAAGGAAGAAGTCGTGTTATTGGACCCAGCCGAGCTCGTGAAGCATCTTTCACTGCAATGCCTACAAGTGCAGAACAAGCTGAGAGATGGAGTTTGGTAAATTATGTTGTAGACGGATGTGAACTTTTGAAGAAAGCTAGGCAAATAGCAGAAGCCATCATCAAGAACAACCACAACCTGGACTTGTCATTATTTTTAGGCTATAGGACAATTTGTGGGCTACCGGGTGAAATATGTTTGGATTGATGGGCTATAAATGAAGTTTGCTTTTTTTTTTTATGAGTAAAACAACTTCCTTATAAACTTAATATAGCCCAACCTCTCTCTATAACAGGTTTATTTGTTTTGATATTTTTTGACAATTATAGTGAGGTGTTGTTATAAAAAACTATATATTATAATATAACATAAAAATTGGCTTTTATAGTAAATGGTTGTTATAAAGAGGTCTGACCGTAAATAGAAAAATATACTTCCTCTATGCTGGGAAATCTAGATATCTATACGAGTGAGATGATAATGAAACAAATTGAAAAGAAATGAATTTCTTAATTCATGGTTTTATAATTGAACTATTAATGAATTTCTACTGTTTTGTAATGGCACATTCTCTATTTTTTCTGATGCTCATTCTTTCATTTTCCCTTTTGCAGTCTAAATCTAATGATAGTCAGGAGCGCTTAGAGGCATGAAGTTAAGTAAATCTACAAACAATTTGAAGAAGTTTAGCTTTTTAAATGATTCTTAATATTTTAAACAAAAACATTTGTTAAGAAAAACAAGCCTTTCAAGTAGGACTTGAAACACTCTTTTATTTAAATTTCACTCTATAAATAGGTATTGGCGGTACTTGCCTAATATAGTTATATAGTTGAACTTTGTATTTTAGAATATCTATTGAAGTACCAAAGGCAAATGGGGCTCATGTAAATAGAAAATGTCTATTTGCGCACCCTCAAAATGCTTTTTAATTTGATAAAACATTTGGTGAGGCGATGTCCTAATTTCCTTTTTATAGCTTAGGTTTAGTGATATTATAGAAGTTAAAGATATCATAGCTGTAAAAGAAGCCAATTATTTCTAGCCATTAATTCATAAAGTCCCTCAAAAAATGAATTGTTACCCAATTAACGTTTTTAACTTACAGTTTATTTTTATTTTTTATTTTTGATCCCTCATCCCCCCCCCCCCCCCCCACCAAACTCCGGTTTGAGGAAGAGCGATTGCTACTTTGATGACTCGAACCTACGATCCTAGAGTTATAGGGGGAGGGAGATGTTGACCATCTGAGCAACATCGTCTTGTCATCTTATAATTTATGCGTGACTAATAATTGTTGCGCAATTACCTATCTTTTAGGCAAAAGTATATATCAACCATACTTGCTATTTTGAAGCTTCAATTGGACTTTGACATCTTTTTAGGCAAGAGGAAGAAGAGCAATACCCACATACATCAGATGAGCCTTTCTATTAGAGAACAAGGCATATGTGCTTTAGAAATATTTTTCCAATTATTTAAAGGTAAATAATTGGATGATCCGACACACAATCAGCGACATTAGCTCTGGAACTGGCGTAGGAGGGTGAGAATCAATGTCTCGACTCATATATTTTGCCATGTCTAAGTATAAAACAATACCTTCCAAGAGCTGAAATGAGTTAATGAAATACAGTTGCTGCATAAATAGTTTAGTTAGCTGGGGACACTAAGTGAGCCTCAAATCCAGAAGAATGATTGTCTTTGCTCTACAACATTAAATAAAAATCTTCTACATGGTCAAAGAACACATAGAAAGCTAAATAGAAGCTAGAGAAAACTCTAAAGAACAAAGCATTCTACGTCTTCCTTCGCGGCCTAGTTCAAATCAAGATTCAAAGCGGGGACGCCATAAGTTCTGGACACGATCAAGTAATTGGAACTCAGGCTAGGTAACTTTACAAAATCCAGCATTCTTTCATCCTCCATTCACATAGAACATCGATAAGAATGCCTTCAACTCAAGATCTTCAACTTGAGGACAGAGATTTAGGTGCCACTATCAAGGACTTCATGTGCTGCACCAACTTTGCAATTAGACACAGAATTTACTAATGCCAGGCGGACAATTCAATCTGAGAGAAGACAGCGAGTGTAGTTAGATGTGTCTTATTTCGTAAAACGGATATAACAGAATGGTGATACAGCAATGTGTATTGACATCCAAGTTGTTTACAATATAAACATCCCCAGCTTAATGCAAGAAAATGACCAAAAAGATCTTTTATGTTCAGAAGTAGGTTTAAGATAGTCCTTTAAATTTTTACTCTTAAGCAGTTTTAGTCCTTGTAAAAAATATTGGTTAATCTCCGTCAAATATTTAACAAAGGCAGAATACATAGACAAACACTTAAATTATCAATGAAAGTTCACTTGAACACCTCAACTAAGACATTTTCCATCGAAACACTTTTACTATACTTTTACTGCACCAGTTTAACACGTCCGACCAGTTTAATACGTCCGACCTTTAGGGAAAATGTTGTTAAAGATTACATCCACCTTTATGTTGTTGATAAAAATAACCAAATTGATAAAATAACTCTATTGTCTTAGTTGTCTTTGTACAACATAAAAGTCGGACGTATTAAACTGGAACAGTAAAAGTATAGTAAAAGTGTTTCGGTGGAAAATGTCTTAGTTGAGGTGTTCAAGTGAACTTTCGTTGATTGTTTAAGTGTCTGTCTATGTATTCTGCCTTTAACAAACTTTGAAGGTTAGATTTAACGGGAACTGTGACAGACATTTAACCAGAACCACCATGAAAGTCCTGTCAAACTCAGAAACTGCAACACCAAAAACACCATACACCAACCACGTACCTCAAAAAGACAGATGACACATGCATTCTCTAAACTGCAGAATTAGACGATTTCTTCTTTCGCCGTCTGTTTTTAGGCTTAACAGCATCTTGTAAAGTCTTCTCTCTGCTTGTTGCCATTTCTTTTCCAGCTGACTCAGTCAATGATGATACTGGACTAACATCTGAAAGTGGTTCATCTGATTTTCTTTCGTCTGTAATATCATCACCTAAATTGTCTAGCTTCATAGGCACTGCTGCTGAACCTATAAAGTATAATCATCAATATATCAAGCCAGCTTATTCCCAATCTTTCATACTTGTTTCAAGAGAGAATGATCAAACTTTGACACAATTTTCATGTTCTCACAAGCTCCTTGCTTTCTTAGTGGTACCCATTTTCATGTAGAATGACAAATCTAAAATTTGGCTCAACCATGCAGAGACAAAGAATTGAAAAGATGTATCCTTCAAAATAATAACATTCAAGCAATAATTAGATGCTAAAAAGAGAAATAGTCAACACCAGACACAACCTCCTATGTTTATTTGAAACATATCACAAGATTGATTAGAAGATCAATTTCAAGACAATACACGCCACTGTGCTTTCAAATTCCAGGCATCAAAATCGTAAATGGCCACCCTCCCCGCCAGAATCCCCCCAACGAACCTTGACTGAAGTCTCTACTCAACTAGTCCAGGTATCACTGACACACTTCTAAATCTCTGTCAAACATCTATTTAAGTATTTAGTCTAGATTTAAGAGGGTTCTCAATTGTGATGTAGTTTCCTTCTACCTCTTATGGATTCACCAGCTTCACATCTCCTAACGGTCATCCTTTAATAGAAATAACTCGTGTGAAGGACAAATCACCTTCTCTTACCCTAAATTCCAAAGAACATTTTGTGAGCAATTTCCCATCCAATGTCGTGTACAATCTCCTGGGATGATCTTCTTCAATCCCCTGTACCATCTTTATTCTTATGAAGTAGTTGTTGAATTTTTCAAACATGTAACTGAAGTTCTCCTTATCAAAAAAACCTTATAAAAAAAACATGTAACTGAAGTTCTTCTCCACCTTTTGCATATTTAGACAGCAGCTTCTGAGGCCAGCTTCAAAATGAGACATCACCACCCAGTGATGTTACTGAAATGAATGTTGCTAGCTAAGTTCTTCTCCTCTCTATCAAATTAAACCATCCCAGATTAGGCAAATATGGCAGTGGTACTTTCATAAACTTCTGAATGAAGAGGGGGATGGAAACATTGTGTTAGGGCAATTGGAGCACTCCGAGAGTCACCGAAACTTTAGGTATTGTAGGCGCATTAAGGTTGAGGAGGTCGTGGGTGCAATGGGCAAGATGAGTTGGGGCAAAGCGACCGGACCATACGAGATTCCAGTAGAGTTTTAGAGATATGCAGGTAGAGCAGGCTTGGAATGGCTGACTGGGTTGTTTAACGTTATCTTCAGGACAAAGAGGATGCCTGATGAGTGGCAGTGGAGTACAATGGTTCCGGTGTATAAGAACAAAGGAGATATCCAGAATTGTAACAACTATAGGGGTATCAAGTTACTAAGTCATACCATGAAAATTTGGGAGAGGGTGGTGGAAGGGAGGATAAGAAGGGCGATGTCTATATCGAAAAACCAGTTCAGTTCAGGTTCATGTCGGGCCGTTCTACTACGGAAGCTATCCACCTTATCATGAGGTTGGTGGAACTATATAGGGATAGGAAGAGGGATTTGCATATGGTGTTTATTGACCTAGAGAAGGCATATGACAAGGTCCCTAGGGACGTCCTTTGGAGGTGTCTGGAGGTAAAAGGTGTGTCGGTGGCTTACATTAGGACGATAAAGGATATGTATGATGGAGCTATGACTTGGGTTAGGATTGCGGGAGGTGACTCAGAGCCTTTTCTGGTTGTTATGGGGTTACACCAAAGATCAGCCTAGGGGTGTGCATTCGATTTATCGATTCGATTTTGACCCTTATCAATAATTACTTATCGATTATCGATTTGTACATATACTTATCGTTATTATTTCAATAAGGTTTTGATTTTTTCGATTTCGTTTATCGATTTTGGGGGCTTATCGATTCAGTTATCGATTACACCAATAAGAAAAAATTCCACAGAAAGTATATCGCTATAAACGCACCTAACTAATATGGACAAAAAGAAGCTAAAATAAGACGAACATCATTTATAATATAAAAATTGTGTCAACAAGCACTTGCAACAAAACTAAAGTAAGGAATCAAATGTATGCCACCAACACTCCAACGGTATAAGGTATAAAAAAACAAAACACATCATTACGACTAATTCTGTTTTCCATTAATTTGACATTCATTCCCTTGATCTTTAAATATGATCTTTCCTTAAATGTGGTAGAGGAAATAATAGGGTAAAGGAAATGGCATAGATTAGGGAAAATAATATTGTATAGCCGCTTTCAAAATAATATCGGAATATATATACATTATGTATGTTATATTAATCTACACAAATAGGTAATTACTCATTTAACAAGTATCTACAGTCTAGGGGTGTGCATTCGATTTATCGATTCAATTTTGACCCTTATTGATAATTACTTATCGATTATCGATATGTACATATGCTTATCGGTATCATTTCAATAAGGTTTCGATTTTTTTTATTTCGATTTCGATAACAAATAATCGATTCGATTTATCGATAAATCGATTCGAATGCACACCCCTAGATCAGCCCGTTCTTATTTGCTCTGGCGATGGACGCACTGACACACCATATCCAAGGAGAGGTGCCATGGTGTATGTTGTTCGTTGATGATATAGTTCTGATTGATGAGACGCCAGGCGGTGTTAATGGGAGATTGAAGGAATGGAGGCAGGCCCTGGAGTCTAAAGGTTTTAAGTTGAGTAAGATGAAATATGTGGAATGTAAGTTCAGCGACGTGACGGGGGAAGAGTATGTGGAAGTCAGGCTTGACTCACAAGTCATCCTCATTAGAGAAAGTTGTAAGTACTTAGGGTCAATTACCCAAGGAGATGGGGAGATCGACGTAGATGTTACGCGCTGTATCGGCGTGGGGTGGATGAAATGGAGGTTAGCGTCTGGAGTCCTGTGTGACAAGAATGTGCCACCGAAACTCAAAGGTAAGTACTAAGTTTTATAGAGCAGTGGTTAGACCGGCCATGTTGTATGGAGCCGCGTATTGGCCAGTCAAGAATTCACATATACAAAAAATGAAAGTAGCAGAAATGAGGATGTTGAGATGGATGTGTGGGCACACTGGGCTGGATAAGATCAGGAATGAAGATATTAGGGAAAGGGTGTGTATGGCTCCCGTAGACGACAAGATGCGGGAAGCGTGACTCAGATTGTTCGGACACGTGCGGAGAATCCTAGATGCATCGGTTAGGAGGTATAAGTGGTTGTCTTGGCAGGTATGAGAAGAGGCAGAGGGTGGCCTAAGAAATATTGGGGCGAGGTGATCAGGCAAAATATGGTGCGGCTTCAGATTTCTGAGGACATGGCTCTTGAGAGGAACATGTGGAGGTCGAGCACTAGGGTGGTAGGCTAGAGGTAGTCAAGAGTTTTTCCCTCTTTGTATCAGGTAGTCTGATAGAGTTTTGTTTAGGTTTGTTAGCAGTCTATTTTGTGATCACATTGTTGTTTTGTATAGTTTGGTGTTATTGTCTTTTCACTTACTCGTTGTGTTATTTTCTTTCTGGCATATTTTGTTGTTACATGCCGTTTCTTTTGTTTCTTTTCTGATATTGTCTCTCTTGATTGAGCCAAGAGTCTCCTGGAAATAGCCTCTCTACCCTTTTCGGGGTAGGAGTAAGGTCTGTGTACAATCTACTCCCCCAGACCCCACTAGTGGGATTTTACTAGATATATTGTTGTTGTTGTTGTTGCATAAACAGTTCTTCGTTGATCAGCGATAAAATTCGAGCTTTGAATTACATTTCACGTTACTGTATCACAAGACTTTAGTATTCTGTAAACCAATGCCGAAGCTCTGTAATGGAAAGACGGGCTTATCCAGTAGAGCTCTTAGTTAAAATCATGTGAAATATTGGAGGAACTGACTTTGAGTAGGTCAATATTGATTAAAAGGATAAGGAAATCAAGAAAAGTTGGGGTCTTAAGAAAAGAGGAGCTGATTGGGGAAGATGTGATGATCTACGAGGGAAGGTTTTTTTAAATTATAGATAGAACAAAGAGCTTCTCTTTAGCTCCTGAGTAACACAATGTTGAAACAGCCTCTCTACCCAAGGGTAGGGGTAAGGTCTGCGTACACACTACCCTCCCCAGACCCCACAAAGTGAGATTACACTGGGTTGTTATTGTTGTTATTGATTATAATGTCAATTTTTTTTTAATATACTTTGATTAATAATGTCGAATTTTAATGTTACGTCATGTTAAATTATTTGAAAATTCTTATGGTTTATAATGTATGCTTTTTCTTCTAAGCTTAATATAAGCAATTTTTGTTACTTGGGGTCATTTCTTTAGCAAGTACTAACACACACGTGAAATTGAATGGAATGTGATTTGAGTAGCCGACAACATACATAAATTTCATATCTTCCTATCTAACATTGTTTTCATGCCACATAGAGTTTTTTGGATAATCGAGAAATTCCTAAGACTGCGGCGCACCGCTCGAAACTCGGTGGATAACGCTCTACCCTTCTCTACTTAAATACCAAGATTTTGCTTGTGTGAGGGTTCGAACCTGTGACGTGCGTCTAATAAACACATAATGTGTTGCTCTCTTACCACTAGAACAAAAATAGTTTTCCTTATCCGCAAATTAAGAGGCGTATCAGACTGACATTCTATTTGTAA
Source organism: Nicotiana benthamiana (assembly GCA_034376525.1). NCBI lineage: Eukaryota > Viridiplantae > Streptophyta > Magnoliopsida > Solanales > Solanaceae > Nicotiana > Nicotiana benthamiana. The sequence continues at coordinate 141,330,287 of CM067330.1, read as the reverse complement.
GCACTTAGATTAAATTAAAAAGTGTTTGATAGTCCTCGTATAAATTCTACATTTCCTTTGACAAGTGAAGCTGGACAATCCCACAGAAATAATGTCTCTCCATGTTATGAGATTAGCAGAGTCTTCGTATCTTTAACAAATGTATAATAAACCATGCATACAAAGAATATATGAATTATCCAAAAACTATACACAGTTCAGATTATCAATATCCATAAAGCTCATCTAGTAATTCACCTTCAGCCCCATTTGCAGCATGTTAAATCAGAGAACAATCATAGCACACAAGGAACTCCAAGCTTACACTTAATATTAAATCATAAAACTCACCACGAGAAGCAAGAGTAGCTTTCAATTCATCTGTGTTAACACCCTCTGAATATGGATCCCTAAGCAAGAGAAAGGAAAATTTTTGCAGTGAGTTAGCAAAATCAACTAGTAATGTGTCCAAACAAGTTTATAAGTGCATTTTAAGATGGAGATATGCATTAGTTCTTTCAAAGCAAGAATATACGAACTGGTTCTCTGAATGATAGCTTTGGGTTTCCATGCTAGATTACACTCATACATGTAAAAAGTAAACCACTTAGCCCAAAGACAGCAGCCCAGGGCATTTTGGCAACTGATATATGTTTTAATTGCACCGTATATGAATAATTTTCTGGTAAACAAGCTCAAAATAAGACAGGACTAAGATTTACCAACTGGAGGGCCCGCCTGTGAAACTCTGGTTCTTATCACTCCTCTTCTTGATTCTACCTTGCTCGACATCCATGTCATCGCTCTGACTAACACTGCACTCTTCTGATTTTAATTTTTTTCCCTCCAAGATTTGCTTAGCCTTATCAGTAAGGACAGGGAAATAAGAAAACAGAACATTGAAGTCTTAAGACTGAAATTCAGTTCACTGAAAAATCTTAGTCAAAATTCTAACTGCTGAAAATTAAGTTTTCTTCAGCTAAAGACTGAACATTGTAATGAAACACATACTTTCTAACAATTTGCTGACAATACACTTACTTAAGATTTGATAGAATTGTGATTTCTTTTCCTAGCAACATACACAACAACAACAATGGCCCAGTATAATCCCACAAGTGGGGTCCGAGGAGGGTAATATGTACGCAGACCTTACCCGTATCCCGAGGTACAGAGAGGTTGTTTCTAGGAGACCCTTGGCTCAAGAAAGCAATAAGAGACGATATATTAGTACTATCAATAGAATAGACTCATAATAAAATAACATAAAATAACATAACATAAACTAAAATAACATAAAATAACAAAATAACAGCAATATAAGAAATATAGGCAATACGAAAGATAGAAGATATAATAATATCCGGCAGATAAAGCCCTGCATCCGTAGCTGACCGGTAGCATCGTAAGACTAAAATCCTAATACTAACTCCTAACTGGCTAGTCTCACTCTAGTGCTCTGAATAAATATTCATAACTTCCCCCTAATTTACAACCTTAATGCTCGACCTCCACAATTCCCTGTCAAGGGTCATGTCCTCAGTAATCCTAAGTCACGCCATGTCTTGCCTGATCACCTCTCCCCAATACTTCTTAGATCTCCCTCTACCTCTCCTCGTGCCCACCACGGCCAGTCGTTCATACCTCCTCACCGGTGCATCAGTGCTCCTCCTCTGAATGTGTCCGAACCATCTGAGTCTTGCTTCCTGCCTCTTGTCCTCCATGGGAGCCACGCTCACCTTCTCTCGAATATCCCCATTCCTAATTTTATCCATCCTTGTATGCCCGCACATCCACCTCAACATCCTCATTTCTGCTACTTTTATCTTCTGGGTGTGTGCGTTCTTAACTGGCCAACACTCGGTCCCGTACAACATGGCAGACCTAATCACTGCTCTATAAAACTTACCTTTTAGTAATGGTGGCACTTTCTTGTCACACAGGACTCCCGACGCTAACTCCACTTCATCCATCTCACCCCAATCATTTTTCAGATTTTGGTGAGAATGAAACTTGATTTCAAAAGATAAACCATTTTAACTAATCTTCACTGCCCTTAATGAATATGTCCAAGGGTAATGACTCTAATCAGTAAATACAATGGGTTCTGCGCATATATTTGGCTAATGAAAAAGGCTCCATGTACCTTTTGACTTGGTTCATTGACATCAACTGCATTAATATTTGCATGTCGCTTAACCATTTTGAGAGCTCTCTCTGTGATGTAAGATTCAACCTACAAAAAGAATACATTCCAACCTATTAGGCATCAATCTACCAACCACTTGTATAGGTTGGTCAACACAAACTTATCCCCGCTCATAAATGCATCCAACATGTAACAAACTAAATCATACTTTCTTCATTCATCATAATACTATGAGTATTTTTATTTTTTGATTCAATTTCAAAAAAGACGGCCTCTTGCAGAAATGCAGGGTAAGGCTGCGTACATTAGACCATTGTGGTCCGGCCCTTTTCCAACCCGCGCATAGCGGGAGCTTAATGCACCGGGCTGACTCAATTTCAGAAAAAATAAAAGAATAAACAAAAAGAGAAACAAGATTGAATTGCCTTCTTCGTAGAGCTTTCATCCAAATCCAAAGCCAAATTTATGCAATTCCAAATAAACCAAAATATAGTAAATTATAACAAAGATATTTTCACCAATTTAAGTGTAAGTTCTTGATAGTCTCAGAGAAAATGAAGTGGCACATGGTAGTGGCAAGGGCAAAGTAGAAAGATAGACCAATAGTAGCTCTAATTGGGAAAAGAAAGGGGCTATGGATTTAAAAAATCAGTCATCATTTAGCAGAAAATGCATGAAGATTACAGAACCAGACTCCAGTAGCACTTGAAAGTTAGTCTGCACTACCATATACTTACAGCGGTTTTAATTTTGCTAGTTATATCTCCGGCCTTCACTGAGGCTATGCGTAGACACTGCATAACAACACTTTGCATGGTACCCTGTCCTCCAGGCTTTTGAAATGCACAGACTTCGCCATTTGTGTTCAGTGTGACGGACATTCTTCCTCCCATAACAGCTTCTTCATGATGTGTTGGATCTATAACCTACTAATACTAGTTAGATTAGAAGAATTTTGCATTTGATTTTTTAATACCATGCAACTAAACAGCATAAAATGATTAAAAGAGGAAATTTTAACAGTTGCATACCAAATTCTCGTCTCCAATAAATGCAAAAGTAACTGCTATAGGTAAATGGTGTATAATCAAAGGAAGTGGCTCCCTCACCTGCCAAAATACAAGAAGCACTCAAATAACTCAACATGTAACATTTTCTAACAAACATTTCAAACACATCAAGTAATAGAAACAAAATAGAACATTTCCCAGTACAAACAGATACAGAATAATGTATAAATCAGTGAAATACTCTGAAGGAGCAACATAAAAAGAAGCGGCGGTCGGCGCGCGCGGGGGGGGGGGGGGGGGGGGCTAAAGCAAAAACTAGAAAAACAATTAAAATAAAAAAAATTGCAGAAATTACTTCAGAACAAATTGCGACAAGCTAATAAAGAAAGGCAATGACAATGACAAAGGCAAGCGCTCAGATAGGAAATCTCAATAAAGGAAGAACATAGAGGGAAATATATGACTCTAAGGTAATTGTTTGACAAAGCATTTTATTTTGAAGAAGTGGTTTAACGGATGATTATGTCCAAAGAAATATTACTTAATGCAACCTCAAAAAATTGAGAGAAATAAGGAAGAAAGGGGACCTCGGGCGGATGCAGTATCACTTCCTGCCTGTCATCTCCTCCTAGTGTACATTCAGGCCTCCGAAATGTCAAAAGAGCAGCTAAAGCAGCAACATTGGCAGCATCAACAAGATTACTGCACTTGTAGAAATCACATAATTAGTTTCATAACTTCAGATGGAGACGTAGAATGGGCACTTAACTGGGCCCAATTATGAACCACTGTAACTCACCCTCCATTGTCCAAAATATGGAGATCAATACGAATTGACCAAACCCACTTCCCAGCCACAACACAGAGTGATTCAGTGTCCACAGCTCTGCTTTCCCTGCATTTAGGCATCAGCATAAAAGAAGACTTAACCAAAGACAACAATGTCAACAACAACAAGAACAACAACCCGGTATAATCCCACTTAGTGGGGTCTGGGGAGGGTAGTGTGTACGCAGACCTTACCCCTACCCTTGGGTAGAGAGACTGAGCTTTACTGTCCGCTTTCTACAGAAAAATAACAATACAAGATACCTTCAAGAAGATATAATGCAAAAGCTCAAAAAGCAAACAAGTACGACTACAATGGAAAAGAAGCAGCAGTGCTCAAAAGTTATAAGCCCTTCTCAACCGCAAGACACAGAAATACTATGTTTCTCCATAAGATAGTAAAACCTTTTTCTTGTAAAACATACTCATTATATATTTCTAGATGCGCAATATTCTCTTGTCGAAGGGAGACATATGCCTCTTGGAGAGAATAGTAAAGGAAATGTTACCTTAACCCTCTGTCAATTATGCGACCCAGCTCCACAGCATACTCTGAAGGACGGCCTGCCTCAAATGAAGGATCAGCCATTGGGGAAAACTCAGTAAATACTGAAAGGGTTCCTTCATTTGGTCGATCTCGATAAGGTTGCACTAGTTGCGACGTAACAAAGCCCATAACATGAGTTTGCCCCAGTTGAACTTCCGACGAGCCATCTTCTCTGCAAATCAATAACTCTTAGCACTTACAACACAAGTTCATATATGAATCGCACAAGCATACATAGCTAAATTTTCTCCTTATACCATAATATGCCAAACATGTGGATATAAAATACTGGAAGCGTGACACTGAGAGGTACAACAAATAAAAATTAAGAATAAGGAAAGAACTTTAATCCATGGGATTACTCAAATCATTTGAAATGAATGTAACTTATGATAAGAAGAGGTTGAAAGTTTCAAAAGCAGTCCACAACATAAAACCTACAACTGTAATAGATATATCATATGCAGTCTTCTTCTCTAACATTAAAGTTTTATCATTCCAAATGCGTTACAAAGCGACAACCAAACAAACAAATAGAAGAATACACTCGCTGATAGTTTCTGTTTCAATACCTCCACATACTATGTCCAGTATCCATCTCAAATTCCACGTGTCCGGGCATACCTCAACTAACTCTACGGAATACCGGCTACCTCACACCAGCAGAGGTACCTCAAAAAGCAATTCCCTAGTAGAATAAAGGACGGTTACTATAGCTTAATGGCTAGAGTAAAAATTGACGAACTACAACTTAATATAGAGGATTCATAACCCGAATTCAACTGATATTGGATTAAGGCAATTTTTTTTAACAGCAGTATCCGGGGCAGCTAGAAGCACCAAACTAATTCTATGTGATACCTGCTACTCCCACCAGGTACCTCGACAGAGCAATTTATATGTGTATATTTAGCTTAATGGCTACAGTAAAAATTGATGAACTACAGCAAATCCTCTTAATATAGAGGATTCCCTATATGGTCATTATGAGTTCTTGGTGATGTCATATGGGCTAACCAATGCCCCAATAGCATTCATGCATTTGATGAACATCATGTTCCGACCTTATCTCGACTCGCCTTCAACTAATTTTGGATTAAAGCAACTAAAAACAATGTGGTGTTCGGGCCAGCTTGCCGCACCTAACTAATTCTACAAAAAAAATCCTTTGGATTAAAGCAAAAAGAAAAAAAATTAACTGTGGTGTAGGTTCCGCTGGCGCACACCTGACTAATTCTGCAAAAGAATACCTCCCACCGGCAAAGGTACATATTTACAGCAGCTTAATGGCTAGATAAAATTTGATGAACTACAGCAAATTCTCTTAAGGCAGAAGATTTATATAGCGAACCTCAACTGATTTTGGATTAAAGCATAGTTTTTTTTTTTTAATTCTAAAAATCAAGGTAAAAAACGATATTGAATTCCAGCTTCTTACCTACCGAACTTGATTGTAAGCCTCCGATAATCAAAGGGACGGCGACCGTCTATTCTCAGTTCAGATTCTAATGCAGATTCTATGAACTTTTTCTCATTCACTGTCATTCGCCATGTATTTGCTAATCTTTGCTCCATTCTCTTTTAGCCTAACTGTATTTTCAGAAACTCAAATCAGAAAAGAGCGGGGATTATATTGCTTGTTTTCCCTCAAGTGTAGAGTTGGAGCACGGTTTAGGGTTTTAGCCGATGTATGGCCGTTGAGTCGGGTTGGAATAGCCATAACGGGTCGGATTTACCTTATGACGGGGCAAGTGCAGGTATAAGGGTATGTGCAAGGACTGCAAGGTTATTCCGGGAGAGCCTCTTTCAACTCTTCATAGACTCCTAGTGATGGATGTCGGTCTCTGGGTGAAGAGGAAGAGGAGGGGCGCTCGGGGACAACCGCGGATTAGATGGGATGTTTTGACTAAGGAGAAAGCACATGAGTTGGAAAGGAGGTTAGTTGAGGGCGGAGCTTGGAGAAGTTCTGGGGAAGCGGACGCTATGTGGACAGTGACGGCAAACTTGGTTAGGAGGGTAGCACAGGACGTGCTCGGGGTAGCCAAGGGTTATTCAGGCAGACATCAGGCTGATTGGTGGTGGAACGATGTAGTCAAAGGAAAAGTGGAGGTGAAGAAGGCGGCGTTCGCTAGGTTGGCAGGGAGCACAAGCGAGGAAGAACGGAGAGTGAACAGGGTGATCTACAAGGTGGCGAGGAAAGAAGCAAAGATGGCAGTCACGGAAGCTAAAAACGCGGCGTTCGGTCGCATGTACGAGGAACTAGGGGAGAGAGGCGGGGATAAGAAGTTATTCCGGTTAGCTAAAGCAAGGGAAAGGAAGGCACATGATCTAGACCAAGTTAGGTGTATCAAGGGCGAGGATGGTAGAGTTCTGATGGGGGAATCTCAAATCAAACAGAGGTGGCAGGCGTACTTTCGGGACTTACTTAACGAGGAGGGGGATCGTAACATAGAGCTAGGGGAGCTGGGGCATTCAGAGCAACATAAAGACCTTGGATACTGCAGGCACATTAGGGTGGAGGAGGTCATGGGGGCTTTGCGTAGGATGAGTAGGGGTCGAGCGACCGGGCCTGACGAGATCATGGTGGAGTTCTGGAAGTGCATGGGTAAGTCAGGAGGGGAGTGGCTCTCCAGGTTGTTCAATGCGATTTTCAGGACCAAAAAGATGCCGGATGAGTGGAGGTGGAGTACAGTGGTGCCCTTGTACAAGAACAAAGGGGACATCCAGTGCTGCAACAACTATCAGGGTATCAAATTAATAAGTCACACGATGAAGGTTTGGGAGAGGGTGATTGAGGCGCGGGTGAGGGAGGTGACAACTATATCTGGGAACCAGTTCGGTTTCATGCCGGGCCACTCCAGTACAGAGGCTATCCACCTTGTCAGGCGGCTGGCGGAGCAATTCAGGGATAAGAAGAATGACCTACACATGGTGCTTATCGACTTGGAGAAGGCGTATGACAAGGTCCCAAGGGAGGTGCTATGGAGGTGCTTGGAGGCGAAGAGCGTGCTGGAAGCCTACATCAGAGAAATCAAGGACATGTACAATGGAGCTAAGACTAGGGTTAGGACGGTGGGTGGCGAATCAGACCATTTTCCAGTGGTTATGGCGCTCCATCAAGGATCGGCGTTGAGCCCTCTCTTGTTTTCCTTAGTGATAGATGCTCTAACCCGACATATTCAAGGGGATATGCCTTGGTGTATGCTATTTGCTGATGACATAGTATTGATAGATGAGACGAGGGCCGGTGTTATTGAAAGGTTAGAGGTATGGAGACAGACTCTCGAGTCTGAAGGTTTCAAAATAAGTAGATCTAAGACAGAGTACCTGGAGTGCAAGTTTAGCGCCGAGCCGAGCGAAGTAGGCAGGGACGTGATGATTGGTTCCCATGCCATCGCCAAGAGGGACAGTGTTCGATACCTTGGGTCTGTGATTCAGGGGGACGGAGAGATTGACGGGGACGTCACTCATCGTATAGGAGTGGGTTGGTCAAAGTGGAGGCTTACATCAGGAGTCCTGTGTGACAAGAAAGTTCCACACAAACTCAAGGGGAAATTCTATAGAGCCGAGGTTAGACCTGCGATGTTATATGGGGCGGAGTGCTGGCCCGTGAAGAACTTTCATGTTCAGAGAATGAAGGTCCGGAGATGAGGATGCTTAGGTGGATGTGCGGTCACACCAGGCTAGATAAGATTAAGAATGAAGTTATTCGAGAGAAGGTGGGGGTGGCCCCGGTGGATGAGAAGATGCGAGAAGCGAGGCTGAGGTGGTTCGGGCATGTGCGGAGGAGAAGTCCCGATGCCCCGGTGAGGAGCTGCGAGCGGTTGGAGGTTGTTGGCGGTCGACGAGGCAGAGGGAGGCCTAAGAAGTATTGGGGAGAGGTGATTAGGCAGGACATGACTAGAATGCAGGTTTCCGAGGACATGACCCTTGATAGGAAAGTCTGGAGGTCTAGAATCAGGGTTGAAGGATAGGGGCTCCTAGAGTTTTTCGTACGCCTCATCCGGGGTTGGGTGTGGGTCAGTAGGGTTACTCATAGATGATTTGTGTTTTAGCTTATGTCCCCCCCTATGGCTGTTAGTTATGGTAGGTACTGTATGATATTATTGCATGCGATTGTATTTATGTTTCGTATGTTTAGATAATTATTTACGCTATTTCTGCTAGAGTTACTAATGCTCTATTGTTTGTGTTTTTGTCTTTGTTTTTGTTTTACTGCTGTTTTTCCTTTTATCCTATGAGCCGGGGGTTGATTGGAAACAGCCTCTCTGCCCTTTCGGGTAGGGGTAAGGCTTGTCTACATATTACCCTCCCCAGACCCCACCTGGTGGGAGTATACTGGGTAGTTGTTGTTGTTGTTGTTGTTGCAAGTACACGTATAGCCATTGTGGGGATTTGCATCTATACCCGCTTTTTCAGTCATGTTTTAACTTATACTCTCTTTGCAAAAAAATTACAAGCGTACCCATTTTTGGCGTAAACTTCCGGCATACGGGCCTGAAATAGCAAAGGCAATTACGCAAACTTCAGCATTCTAGTAGACGGTCCTGAAGTTATTTACAAAAATTGTTGAACTTAAGTATTCTACTAGCTCAAGTTTTTTTCTCTATTTGCTGAACTTCAGCATATTTTAGCTCAAGTTTTGTCCTGGATTCAATAATTTTATCGTAAAGCTTTTTCAAAAAATTCAGCAGAAGATGCCGAAAGTTATTTAGTTCATTTATAAAAACTTGAGCACTAGAAAAGTTGAAGTTTTGTCATGTATTCATTAGTTCTATCATAAAGCTTTTTTCAAAAACTTCAGCAGAAGATACTGAAGTTATTTAGTTCATTTATAAAGACTTCAGCACTAAATAAGCTGAAAGTTTTGTCCTACAGTCGTACTAGCTGAAGTTTTATTATCTATTTGTTGATCTTCAGCATAATAGTTCTACTTTCAAAAATTTAGTGTAAGAATTGCATCAATAAAGCCGCAATCAGCTTATTGTTTGATATTCCATTCCTGGAACAATCTGAATTCATTGCAAATATAATAATTACAGGCAATGAATTATAAATAGATAAAGAAAAGTTCTAAATGTTGTTTCAATAAAAATGGCAATCACTATGACCAAATCAGCAGTAAAATATACTGCAAATTACAAAAAATGAAGAGTAGAATAAAGAGTAGAAAAGAAAGGAGGAAGAAAGGAGGGCACAGTTAGCAGGAAGAAGGGGGCGTCTACAGTTGTAAAAATTAGGGTATATGTTAAATAATTTTAAAAATATGGGTATAGGTTAAATAGGGATGACCAAATAGGGCGTCCCGTGCAATTTTTACCACTATGGATGCTTTTGTGATATTTAGACATTAATCATACTTTTTTTGTCCTGAAAGAGATCTTTACACAAAGAGCCGCTCAATTTTACTATTTACTTTCTAGCTGGCCAGTATATGTAGATTATACATGGTTATATATACAGTCGATTTACTCAAATCCCACAGTTTCCCTAATAGCTAAACCCATCAAATTAGATCTCTCTCATGTTAGTAACACATTTACCTATTTTCTGTTCTCATTCGATTCCTAATCAGCTCGCAGAGATGAATTCCTAGAAATCTAAGCTTCATCTTCAACTAATCTAAATCGTCAAGGACTTTCTGCATTCCCCCAATTTTTCTTGCTCTTCTCAATTAAATATCAACTTTTTATAGATTTCCCTGCAAGTTAATCCATGTTCCGGATTTTAGGTATTATACAAGTAAAATTGATGGGAAACGAAGATAGTGGATCGACCGTGGTGGTGGTACCATAACGTTCTGGTGTTGGATCGTCGCAAACACCGCTTAAATTTGCACTTGACTCACAAAGATCTAATATTAATGATAAGTTCATAGTGAATTTTTCAATCGTAGTAAAGTTTTAATCTTGGGTCAAAAATAGATCTTTTTAATTATAGTTTCTTCTTGCATCTATTTTCTTACATGGTTGTGGAATCCCATATAAAAAGTTCTTGTTTCTTCATCTGCTAAGAGGCATTGCATTGTGGTTTATCGGTACACCAAGTGTTGGGAATACATCGTTGGTGTCACGACCCAAAAACTACTGGTCGTGATGGCACCTAACTTGATCCACCATGTAAGCCAACTAACAGAAAATACAGTCCAAAAGAGATTATAGGAAAATAGTAAAGATTTATCTAAATATTTACAAATTTACCCAAAAACTGGTAGTACGACTCATGAGCTTCTAAGACTTGGAATTTACAAAACTGATACAAATAACTACACATTCTGTTTGAAAATTACATAAACAGATTAGCAAAACCTAATCTACCTAGAACAAGTGGCAGGTATATCCGGAATGTACAAACATCTTCAGAGTCAGCACCGACAAAGCCAACATCTCTGCTCCAAAAGTCTATACACAACATACAGAAGTGTAGTATCAATATAGCTGACTTTATGTACTGGTAACTATTTTGTCTAACCTCGTTGAAGTAGTGACAAGACTTTTTCTGTAGTTAAAAGATACTTTTCTGATAAAAGTTGCCCTGTGAATCAGCAATAGAATAATACCACAATATTAATATGATATGGATACGCAAAACGATAATCAAGTATTAATATGATGACCTGACCCGTCGTCACGTGAGTTACCCCCTCGTTTCCCTCACATTATATTTATATATTCTTTATTATCGGTATTTGAGGTGATCGAGTAGGGTTGAATTTGTTTAAGATGGAAATGAGACACTTAGTCTCTTAAAGAAAAGCTTGTTTGGAAAAATTAACCGGATGTTGACTATTGAGTTAGAGAGTTCGCATGTGAATTCCGGTGATTCGGTTAGCATTGGGGGACGATTTGTGACTCAGGAGTGCGATCAGAATTGATTTTGGAGGCCGGGGTGTAGAATTAGGCTTGAATTGGCAAAGTTAGTATTTTGGCAAAATCCGGTGGATAGGTGAGATTTTGATCTGGGGGTCGAAATAGAATTCCAAGAGTTGCAGTAGCTCCGTTATGTGATTTTGGATATGTATACAAAGTTTCAGGTCATTCAGAGGTGTTTAGGTCGGGTTTTTTATCGAATGTGTAATTCGAAAGTTTTTAGGAAACTTAGGCTTTGATTTGATAAAATTTGGGGATTTTTATGTTAACGATAGTGTTTTTGATGGTTCGATAAAGTTTGAATAAGGTAACAGATCATGTCTATGTTTTTGCTTGAGGTCCCGGGGGCCTCGGGGTGAAATCAGGTGTTTAAACAAGAGTTTTTGGAGTTTTGCTAGAGGTTCATGGTGTTGTCATCTGGTATTTCTGCTTCTATGAAAAATGGACCGCAGAAGCGGTTCCGCAGAAGTGGGTAAAGGAGCATAGAAGCGATGTGGTGAAAAGATGAGGAGTTTCGCAGAATCGGAACTTGGTCCGCATTAGCGGGTCCGCAGGAGTGGACTTTTAGCCGCAGAAGCAGATTTGGGGGATCCACAGAAGCAGGACCCTCTTCGCAGAAGCGGATGTGGAGGAGTTAAGTGAAAACCGCCGAAGCAGATATTAGGTCGCGGAAGCGATACCCAAGAAGCGGTTTTGGGAACCGCAGAAGCGGAATCTGAGCTGTGTTTATGAACAGTGATTTCGCGAATTTGAAAGAGAATAAACTTTTTGGACTTCGGACTAACAGGGTTTTTGGGCGATTTTGAAGAGAGTTTCGAGGGCTTTCATCAGGTATGGATTTTTGGACTTATATTATGATACTTTGGTGTAAAATCGTGGACTAACACTAAAAATTCAAGGAATTAAAGGGTAAAAATGGAGGTTAGGGCTTGAAACTTAAGAGAGTTTAAATTTGGGATTTGAAAGGCCATTTGAACTCTGATTTTGGTAAATTTGGTATGTACGGACTCATGGCGAGATGAGGAATCTGGTGATGTAAATTTTGTAATTTTTTAAGAAGTGAGTCCGGGGCTCTGGTTTTGTCAACTTCGTGATTTTTGGTGTTTTTCGAGTATTTTCTATTGGGTGATGTTTCTTTGGCACATTGTAATGTATTCATTGTGTTTTTGGCTAGATTCAACATGTGAGGAGGTCGATTCGAGAGGAAAGGGCATTGCGAGCTAGTCTTCCGGAGGCAAGAGGTGATTAATAGATGTAGACGATGACCTGAGGGTTTGAAACCCCGGTATATCATATTGTGACGCTATATTGAGGCGAGACGCACTCGATGTCGTTTTTGATTGGGGATTTTGGCTTAGTCCGGCCCGAGTGGTGACGTAGATGTGCTTTGGACTATAAACTAATTAGCAAGCATCCTACATGGATTGTTATGATATATTTGGGTTGTGTGCCGACTATTTGAATCCCTTGGGGATTATTATCACTGCTTCCATGATGATTAGCACGCTATATGATTTCAGTCCTGAGTTTTAAACATTGTTTCGAAATGCTTAGTCACATTCCTAAGGGTTTAAAGACTTAAACTATATTTTCTTAATAATTGGAACTGAGAACTATAATTTGACTTTGCTGTGTGACTCACATGCATAATCTGGACTGAGTGTGGATCGGGTTGCACGCCACATCGATAATATGATGATATTGCGCTTGGGTTGTGGGAGACCCTCCGGAGTCTAAACCCCCACAGTGAGTGCGGGTACCCAAATGGATCGGGCTGCATGCCACAGCGGTCATATGCATTGCATTGCATTCATGCATTGATATTTATCCGATCTAACTGACTATGGTTTGTTACAATTTCACCGTTAGTTATGCTAAATTGATAGTTATAGCTTTACATTTGTGGTATTTTGTGGATTCTCATCTCCAGTCATTATATATGCTTATTACTCACTGAGTTAGAAGTATTCACTTTACTCCTTGCACCATGTGTGCAGATATAGGTGTTCCGGAGGCTTAGTAGTGTTGTTGCTGCTTTTCAGATTATCGAGTAGCTGTCCGGCGTCCGCAGGACCCGACTCCTCCCTTTATCTCTTTTGATTTCGCATCTTAAACTCTATTATGATTCGACTTTGCTACTCAGTTATGTTAGAGGCTCTAGACTCGTGATCCCAGATCTGTTGGGAGTTGTTTTGATAGTATTCTAGTTTTTCGTGTTCTTTCTATTTACTATCAGATTATGAATCTTCTTAACTGCTAAGTTCACTAAATCAATATGTAATGGGATGCATAATTGGGTTGTGAGTGATAATTGGTCTGGCTTACCTAGCATTTGTGTTGGGCACCTTCACGACCGGGATCGGGGTCGTGACAAGTTGGTATCAGATCCTAGGTTTCTAGGCTTCACGAGTCATGAGCCGATTTAGTAGAGTCTCGCGGATTGGTACAAATACGTATGTATTTATCCTCAAGAGGCTACAGAACCTTTAGGGAACACTTCACATTCTTGAAATTCTTGTCGTGCGACTTTGTTGATCCGAGAAATAAACTTTTGTATTCTATTCTCTCGCAGATGGCGAGAACCCGTGCAACCGGACGTGACAGACGACCACCTTTACCACCCGCTAGAGACAGTGGGCGTAGTCGTGGTCGAGGCAGACCAGCGAGGGCAGCACCTGCAGATCTACCAAGTGCCCCAGTTCAGGACCAACCTCCAGCTGTAGATGCTATAGCAGCACCTGTTCTGGCACCGACAATGCCCATAGTGATTCCTGGTCTCCAGGAGGCTTTAGCTCATATCTTATCCGTCTGAATTGGCTTGGCTCAGGCTGTCTTAGCCACTACTACAGTAGCAACTTCTCATATCGGGGGTGGTCATCAGACCCCCGTTGCTCGCACACCCAAGGTGTTCAGCGATTGTAGATACCGGGAGCAGCCCCAGCTCAGCTAGTTGCACCAGTTGCCCCAGTTGCGCCAGTCGCTCCAGCTCCAGATTTTATGGTCCCAGCTATGCTAGACGATGAGCAGCGTTGACTTGAGAGGTTCAGTAGGCTCTAGCCTCCGACGTTCAGTGGTACTAAGGGTGAGGATGCCCAGGGATTTCTAGACAAGTATCAGCATACGCTTCGCACTGCTGGGATTTTGGAGTAGAGTAGATTGGCTTTTACTACCTTCCAGTTCTCAGGGCCTGCATTTACATGGTGGCAGGAGTTTGAGAGGCGTAGGCTTGTTGGAGCAGCGCCCCTTACTTGGAAGCAGTTCTCCACTCTCTTTCTGGAGAAGTATGTACCGCAGTCTCGTAGGGAGGAGCTGTGTCGTCAGTTTGAGTGGTTGATGCAGGGTGACATGAGTGTGACCCAGTATGAGTTGAGGTTTACGCAGCTAGCTCGACATGCTACTTGGATGATCCTGACAGATCAGGAGAGGATTAGGAGGTTCTTGGATGGCCTCAACTATTTAATCTACATTTTGATGATTAAAGAGAGGGTTGTAGATGGCTTGTTTGAGGAGGTAGTTGATATGGCTCGACAGATTCAGACAGATCACCGTCGAGCGCGTGATGAAAGGGAGGCCAAAAGGCCTCGAGGTTCAGGTAGTTTCAGTGGTGCCCCGTCTAGGGGCCAATTCCAGTGTGGCAGAGGTCGTTCCTTCAAACCTGCTCAGTCAGGTCGTCCAGAGCACAATGGGGCTTCTTCAGGTCGTGGTCATCAGGGATTTCAGCAGGCCCCCTCTTCACTTAGCGCCCTTCCAGCTCAGAGCTCTACTCCTGTCTCTTCAGTGAGGGGTTCCCTTCAGTCCCCTTATCTAGCTCCGTGTAGTTTCAACGAGTGCGGTAAGTTTGTTCACATGAGGAGACAATGTCATCGACTTTGTGGTGGTCAGTCTCAGTAGAGGGATCAACCCTCATCTTCTGCTCCTGTTTGATCAACACCTACTCAGTCAGCTAGGGGTGGAGGCTAGGTAGCCACTGGCCGCCTCAGGGGTGGAGGCCAGACTGGCGGTGGTCAGGCTCGATTCTATGCTCTTCCCGGCATGAGGGACGCCATTGCATTAGATACTATTATCACAAGTATTATCTTAGTCTACCACAGGGATGTTTCTGTCTTATTTGATCCCGGATCTACATCCTCTTATGTGTCTTCATATTTTGCCCATCTTCTAGGTACGACCCGTGGTTGTCTTGCTCTGCCTATGCACGTATCTACCCCAGTGGGTGATACTATTATTGTGGATCATGTATATCGATCATGTTTGGTGACTATTGGGGGTCTGGAGACCCGAGTTGACTTGTTATTATTGGATATGGTAGATTTTAATGTGATTCTTGGTACGGATTGGCTATCCCCGTACCATGTTATTCTAGACTGTCATTCCAAAACAATTACCTTGGCTATTCCGGGTGTTTCGAGGATCGAGTGGCGAGGTATGACTGATTATGTGCCCAGCAGAGTGATTTCATTCCTAAAGGCCCATCAGATGGTTGGGAAGGGTTGTTTATCATATTTGGCTTTCGTGAGAGATGTCGGAGCTGTGAATCCTAGTCTTGATTCGGTTCCCATTGTGAGGGATTTCCCTGATGTGTTTCCAGCAGACCTATCGGGCATGCCACCGGACATGGATATTGATTTCGGTATTGATCTGGTGTCGGGCACTAAGCCCATCTCTATTCCTCCCTATCGTATGGCGCCAACTGAGTTAAACGATATGAAGGAGCAGCTTCAGGAACTCCTAGATAAGGGGTTCATTCGCCCGAGTGTGTCACCATGGGGTGCACCGGTCTTATTTGTGAAGAAGAAGGATGGCACGATGAGAATGTGCATTGACTACAGATATGTCTGAACAAGGTGACAGTGAAAAACAAGTATCCACTACCCCGTATTGAGGATTTGTTTGACCAGCTTCAGGGGGCAAAGGTATTCTCTAAGATTGATCTCCGTTTAGGCTATCACCAGTTGAAGATTATGGATTTAGACATTATGAAGACGACTTTCAGGATGAGATATGGGCATTATGAGTTTCTGGTTATGTCATTCGGCCTGACTAATGCCCTAGCCGCGTTCATGCACTTGATGAACAATATATTTTGGCTGTATCTGGATTTATTTGTGATTGTGTTTATTGATGACATCTTGGTGTACTCGCAGAGCTAGGAGGAGCACGCGCAACATTTGAGGGTGGTATTGCAGAGACTGAGAGAGGTGAAGCTCTATGCAAAGTTCTACGAAGGGGTGAGTTATGGCTTGGTTCTATGGACTTTCTAGGACACGTGGTGTCCAGCGATGGTATTCAGGTGAATCCAAACAAGATAGAGGCGGTGCAGAGTTGGCCTAGATCGTCCTCAACCATTGAGATTTGGAGTTTCCTCGGTTTGGCGGGTTATTATTGTGAGCATGTGATTTTTGCCCTATATATGAATTTTTCCCATAAAAATCAAAACAAATGATTTTTCTTTACTTTTACAATTGCTATGCATTTTTGTGTCATTTTTCTGATAATTGTTGCAATTTATTTATGCATGATAATTTATAAAAAATACAAAAATTATATACATTTGCATTTTAGAATTTAATTCTATATTTTAGGATTAATTATTAAATTAGTTGTTTTATAAAAATGTGAAAATCACAAAAATTGGTTCTTTTTTGCATTTTAATTGTCTTTATTGTGAATTTGTCATAAAATAGTTTTACACAATTTTAGGAATTAGTTAGCCTTTGATTTTGAAGTGCATTAGGATTTTTATTGTAGATCTATGCATTTTTATAAAAAATTAGAAAAATTACAAAATAGAAAAAAGAAGAAATTAAAAGAAGATGTTCTTTCTAATAAGAGATCCAAATTTGGGCCTTCTTAGTCTTAATCCCCAACCCAAAACCAGTTAAAATCCACCAGCCCAGACCCAAGTACCCATCCGGTCCAATAACCCTCAAAACGACCCCGTTTTAAGCGTGATGAATCTCATCCGTTCATTTCGCTAATCTAACGACCCATAATATTTCCCCAAGTCCTTTAAAAATGTCCGAAAATCCCTTCATAGTCCAAGACCAAATCCTTCAGTCCCTCGTCTTCTCCATTTAGCCCCAGCGCCCTCCTGTTCATCACCATCTCCGCGACGGTGGAAGCTCAGATCGACACCAAATTCATGCCAGGCGGCCACCTGACTGGGTTCAACTGTATCCCTGCTTCGTTTTTCAAAATACTCAACGGAAATCTCTCCAGTTTCAAATCTAAAAGCCAGAATGGTCACGCTTTCAGTTCATTAGTTCTTATCGCTGTTTTGGGTACGCTTTGAGTCGAAGTATCATTAGTTAATGGCTTTTGTCAAAGAGCCATTGATTAATGTGAGTTTCGACTCATCGCGAATTGGTCGAATCCCGGTCGAGAGGCTGATGTGCGATTGAACGGAGCGAGGCAAGTTCGAGTCACCTTTGTTCCTAAGGACGAGGAGTTTCAGTTGGTCTCCATTGGTATTCCATTTTCCCTCTCCTGTTTTTTTCTTTTCTTTGTTGTTGCTTCGTTCTTTTATACGAAAGTGTCGATTAAGATCGAGTCGATTAATATAACAATTAGTTTCGGTTTAGGGATCATCTAGGGTTGTGAATTAATTCAGTCGTGTGTGATTCTATCTCGTGACTGCTTCTAAGTCTTTTTTTTAGTTTAATTTTGCTTCGATTTCGATTAAGTATGTTGTTTTGTGATTTTGGTGTTAGTTTAATTAGGATTTTTATTCGTTGTTTGGTCGTTTAAGATTTTGATTCGTTTTATTAAAGATTGATTGACATGTTAGGATTTGTTAAATGTTGATTACATGCCCGTTTTAGTTAAAGATAGAATTTAGTTTAATTGTTTTGAATCTTTATCTTTGTTAGTTAGCCTTAAGCTAAGTTTTATTCATTGTAGTTAGGTTGTGGATTGGTTATAGCTGATAAGGATAAGCAGTTAGTTTTTAACTTTAGTAAAGGGGACTGGTGGGTTAGTTAACTGTGGTTTGGTAAATACAGTGGAGTGAAGGGGTAAGTCAGGTAATTCAAGAGTAGAGAATCTTTAAATAACTGAATTAGAAGCTCTAGAACATTCTGGATGAGTTTCAAATCAGAATTTTAGTAACTTAGAGGTGTAACTCGGGGAACAAGTCAGAAAATTAGGGGTTAAAGTGAAAAATGAGTAGGGACTAATAGTGCAAACTGAAATTTGGGGGGCTGCCCTACTTTAGACGCGTTTTAATTAAATTACCTTCTTAAATCTGGGTGTGCATTGATGCAACCCTAATCCAAATCTCGACGAAGTCAAAATGTGTTGATAACCACGGGTTCCTTGATGGCGTCGAGGTTAGAAACACGTTTTCATGACGTCGTAATTCTTATAAAACAAATAGTGATTGAAAAACGGTTCAAAAAATGGAGATGAGCCTCACCGAACAAGAATAAATGTGGGGCCGTCAAAAATTGGTTGTTTAAAAATGATTAGAATTTGGAAGGGCCGTTTAGAAAATTTCAACGGCCTTTCCAAAATGATATTACGCTAGAACCTTTAAGCGCGATTTAATTAAATTACTTTCTTAAACTCGGGTGTGCATTAATGCGACCCAAATACAAATCTCGGCGAACTCTAAACGTGTCGACGATCACGTGTACACTGGTGGTGACGTGATTAGAAATACGTTTTCACGACGTTGCAAGTCTTTTAAAATAATTAATTGTAAAAGCGGTACATAAATAAAAGGGCACATAAGTTATCATGTATTAAAATCAGATAAAATCAAATACAACAGTTAAGCGACCGTGCTAGAACCATGGAACCCCAGAATGCCTAACACTTTCTCCCAGGTTAACAGAATTCCTTACTCGGATTTCTGGTTCACAGACTATAATAGAGTCATAATCTTCCTTGGTTCGGGATTCAAATCGGTGGCTTGGGACACCATAAATCTCCCAAGTGGAAACTCTGAATAAATAATAACCATATCCCATTCCGATTGTCCTTTAAGTGGAAAAACTCCTTCACGATCCTTTGCGAGGGTGTATAGCGATAAAAAGAGGTGTGACAATTATCGCAGGTTTGTTCAGGGTTTTTCATCCATTGCTTCGCCCTTGACGAGGTCGACCCAGAAGAATGCTCCATTTGTGTGGTCGGATGAGTGCGAGGAAAGCTTTCAGAAGCTCAAAACAGCTTTGACCACAACTTTGGTTTTAGTATTGGCATCAGCTTCAGGTTCTTACACAGTGTATTGTGATGCTTCGAGAGTTGGGATCGGATGTGTATTGATGTAGGAGGGTAAAGTTATTGCTTATGCTTCTCGTCAGTTGAAGCCCCATGAGAAAAACTACCTTGTTCATGAATTAGAGTTGAATACTATAGTTCATGCTTTGAAGGTGTCTTGAGTTACTCAAGGACTATGATATTACCATTTTGTATCAGCCGGGGAATGCCAATGTAGTGGCCGATTCTTTGAGCCGGAAGTATATTAGTATGGGTAGCATACATTCCAGTTGGGGAGAGGCCCTTTGCAGTTGAGGTTTAGGCTTTGGCCAATCAGATGGTGAGGTTAGATATTTCAGAGCCTAGTCGGGTGTTGGCTCTTATGGTTTCTCGATATTCCTTGTATGACTGCATTAGAGAGTGCCAGAACAATGATCCGCATTTGCTTGTCCTTAAGGAAAGGGTCAACATGATGCCAGAGATGTGACTATTGGTAATCATGGTGTGTTGAGAATGCAGGGCCGGATTTACGTGCCCAATGTGGATGTGCTTCGGGAGTTGATATTAGAGGAGGCCCACAGCTCGTGGTTTTCCATTCATCCGAGTGTCGTGAAGATGTATCAGGATTTGAGACAGTAGTACTGGTGAAGGAGAATGAAGAAATATATTGTAAGTTATATAGCTCGGTGCCTCAACTGTCAATAGGTCAAATATGAACATCAGAGGTCCGGTGGTATATTTCAGCGGATGGATTTTCCAGAGTGGAAGTGGGAGAAGATTACTATGGATTTGTGTGTTGTCTCCCTCGGATAGCGAGGAAGTTTGATTCAATTTGGCTGATGTGGATCGGCTGACCAAGTTCGCAGACTTTATTCTGGTGTGTACTACCTATTCTTCGGAGCGGTTAGCGGAGATTTTCGTCTGGGAGATTGTACGGTTGCATGGGGTCCCAGTTTCCATTGTATCAGATAGGGGTACTCAGTTTACTTCCCAGTTGTGGAGGACATTTCATCGAGAGTTGGGTACACAAGTAGAATTGAGCACAACATTTCATCCTCAGACTAACATGCAGTCCGAGCTTTCCATTCAGATATCGGAGGACATGTTGCGTGCCTGTGTCATTGATTTTTTAGGTTCTTGGGCTGATTTCTTGCTACTTTCAATGTTTGCTTACAACAACAGCTACCAATCCAATATTCAGATGGCGCCGTATGAGGCCTTATATGGGAGACGGTGTAGATCTCCGGTTGGTTAGTTTGAGACCGGCGAGGCTACACTATTGGGGACAGAGTTAGTTCAGGATGCCTTAGAGAAGGTAAAAGTGATCCAAGAGAGACTTCGTATAGCTCAGTCACGTCAGAAGATTTATGCGGACCGGCAGGTTCGATATGTATCTTATATGGTAGGCGAGAAGGTCTTGTTGAAGGTTTTGCCTATAAAGAGCAGTATGAGGGTTGGAAAGAAGGGGAAGCTGAGTCTACGGTTCATTAGACCTTTTGATATACTTAGGAGGATTGGGAAGGTAGCCTATTTGCTTGCTTTGCCACCAAGCTTGTCGGGGATTCATATGGTGTTCCATGTTTCCATGCTCCGAAAGTATGGGGACCCGTCTCATGTGTTAGACTTCAGTACGGTTTATTTGGATGGGGACTTGACCTATGATATGGAGCCAGTGGCTATTTTTGGTCGTGAGGTTTGGAATTTGAGATCTAAGAATATAGCTTCGGTGAATATGCAGTGGAGAGGTCGGCCCATGGAGGAGGCTACTTGGGAGACCGAGCAGGAGACGCGGAGCAGATATCCTCACCTATTTGAGGCGTCGGGTATGTTTCTTGACCCGCTGGAGAACGAGCGTTTGTTTTAGTTGGGGAAGATGTGACGACCCGGCCCATCACCTCGTGAGTTATCGCCCCATTTCCCTCATATTATGTTTCTCTATGCTTCATTATCGGTATTTGAGGTGATCAAGTAGGATTTGATTGGTTTTAGATGGAAATGAGACACTTAGTCTCTTAAAGGAAAACTAGTTTGGAAAAGTCAACCAGATATTGATTATTGAGTTAGAGAACTCGGAGGTGAATTCCGGTGATTCGGTTAGCATCGGGAGATGATTTATGACTCAGGAGTGCGATCAGAATTGATTTTGGAGGCCCGATGTAGAAATAGGCTTGAATTGGCGAAGTTAGTATCTTGGCAAAATCTGGTGGATTGGTGAGATTTTGATCCGGGTGTCGGAATGGAATTCCAAGAGTTGCAGTAGCTACGTTAGGTTATTTTGTATATGTGTGCAAAATTTTAGGTCATTCAGAGGTGTTTAGGTCGGGGTTTTGATCGAATGTGAAATTCGAAAGTTTTTAGGAAACGTAGGCTTTTATTTGATAAATTTTGGGGAGTTTTATGTTAAAGATAGTGTTTTGACGGTTCGAGCAAGCTTGAATAAGGTAATAGATCATATCTTTGCTTTTGGTTGAGGTCCCCGGGGCCTCGGGGTGAAATCGGGTGTTTAAACGAGTGTTTTTGGAGTTTCGCTACAGGTTCATGTTGCTGTCATCTGATATTTTCGCTTCTGCGGAAAATGGACCACAGAAGCAGGTAAAGGAGCACATAAGCGATATGGTGAAGAGATGAGGAGTTTTGTAGAAGCGAAACTTGGTCCGCATTAGCGGGTCCGCAGAAGCGGATTTGGGGGATCCGTAGATGCGAGACCCTCTTCACAGACGTGGTCATGGATGAGTTAAGTGAAAACTGCAGAAGTGGATATTGGGACGTGGAAACAATACCGCAGAGGCAGTTTTGGGAACCACAGAAGCGGAATCTGGGCTGAATTTAATGAATAGTGATTTCATGAATTTAAAAGAGAACAAACATTTTGGACTTCAGACTAAGAGGGTTTTGGGCAATTTTGAAGAGAGTTTCGAGGGCTTTCAATAGGTATAGATTTTTTTGGCTTAGATTATGATATTATGGTATAAAATCGTGGATTAACACTGAAAATTCAAGGAATTAACGGGTAAAAATGGAGGTTAGGGCTTGAAACGAGGAATCCGGTGATGTAAATTTTGTACTTTTTCAAGAAGTGGGCCCGAGGCTCGGGTTTTTCTAACTTCGTGATTTTTAGTGTTTTTCGAGTATTTTTAATTCGGTTATGTTTCTTTGGCACATTGTAACGTATTCATTTTTTTTTTGCAAGATTCGATGCCGAGGAGGTCGATTCGAGAGGAAAGGGCATTGCAAGCTAGTCTTCGGTCGGCTAGAGGTGAGTAATAGATGTAGATGATGACCTGAGGGTATGAAACCCCGGTATATCACACTGTGATGCTATATTGAGACGAGAAACACACTCCATGACGAGTGCGGGGTCGTTTGTGATTGGAGGTTTTGGCTTTGTCCGCCCCGAGTGGTATCCAAGCTGTGTTTTGGACTATAGACTTATTAGCAAACATTCTACTTGGATTGTTATGATATATTTGGGCTGTGTGCCGAATAAGTGAATCCTTTGGGGATTATTATCATTGTTTCCATGATGATTAGCTTGCTATATGATTTCGGTCCTGAGTTTTAAACACTGTTTCGAAATGCTTAGTCACATTTCTATAGTTTTAAAGACTTAAACTATATTTTCCTAATAGTTGGAATTGAGAACTATAATTTGACTGTTGTATGACTTACATGCATAATCTGGACTGAGTGTGGATCGGGTTGCATCCCGGAGCGATGATACGATGATATTGCACTTGGGCTGTAGGAGCCCCTCCAGAGTCTGAACCCCCACAGTGAGCGCGGGTACCCAAATGGATCGGGCTGCACGTTGAAGTGGTCATGTGCATTGCATTTATGCATTGATATTTATGATCTACCTTACTTTGGTGTTTTTCCATTTCACTGTTAATTATGCTAAATTGTTAGTTATAACTTTACATTATGGTATTTCGTGGATTCTCATCTTCAGTCATTATATATGTTTATTACTCACTTAGTTGGAAGTACTCACTTTACTCCCTGCACCATGTGTGCAGATACAGGTGTTCCGGAGGCTTAGTAGTGTTGTTGTTGCTTTTCAGATTATCTCAGGAGTTGTCGAGGTAGCTGTCTAGCATCAGCAGGACCTGACTCCTCCCCTTATCTCTTTTGATTTCACATCTTAAACTCTGTTATGATGCGACTTTGCTACTCAATTGTGTTAGAAGCTCTAGACCTGTGGCCCCAGATCTGTTGGGAGTTGTTTTGACAGTTATTTTAGTTTTCCGTGTTCTTTCTATTTACTATCAGATTATGAATCTTCTTAATTGCTAAGTTCACTAAATCAATTGGTAATGAGATACGTAATTGGGTTGTGAGTGATAATTAGTCTAGCTTGCCTAGCATTTGTGTTGGGCGCCATCACGACCTGGATTGGGGTTGTGACAATTAACAGATATCACAATTTGGCATTTTCAAATACCTCGACCAATCCTTTCCTTAGAATGTAACCTATAAACCACAACAGCCTATTCTTAACTTTCATAGCATGAGGAATTTGCTCAGATATCAAGTCAAATGCACAACAACATCCTTCGTGCTTTTATCTTATCCTCACCCAATATACATATAACAGAACCAATCAGATGATAGAATTACCGATAATAGGAATCACAAGGTAGGAAATACGCAAGTAGCAATAATGAACAAGGATAACTATATGGACAATAGTAAAAGACTAGGCGTAATGCATGTGAGTGATGAAATCAATTGAAAATAAGGAATATCAACTTCAACTACCCTGCATGATGGAGGCCTAAGTACAGATATAATAGACAAGAAGGAAGCACATGATCTTTACAAGTCAAAAGTAGAGTCATAAATGACTAACATGGTGGAAGGCTTGTACTAAAGTACAATAGAATAGATACGACAAGAGTGTTATTATAAAAGCAGGAAATAGGCATGATAATGGTAAGTTAAACAAGCAGAAGATATGAGCGACACAACGACAATTGATATAGAGATAAATGATAGGACAATAGCAACAAGTCACGTCAAATATGAGATTTGCGATAACAGCTCAAGGTAAAGACATGAACAAATCGAAAAAATAGATATCACAACATAATGCATGTCCCTCATCCTCACCTGTAAAGAAACACCCATTATTCCATGACCTCACGATGATATAAAAGCATAACAGTATAAATAAAATGGCACAACATCACCATTCATGTTTTACACTCTCATAACACGGCACGACATCACCCGTCGTACTTTTACTTTCAATAATATGGCACGGTATTACCCTTCGTGCTTTACACTCTCCCTCATATGATAATATATAAACAACGACACGACCTCACCCTTCGTGCTTTACGCTCTTCCTTAACAAGCGTATGTATATCAATGACAAACAAGGCAAGAAGCATAAATAACATCAACGAGAGTGTTTTAACGAGTAACCCAAATAAATCCCAATTACAACTTTCCAAGTCAACAATGATTCAACAACCCTCACAAATCGTATTATTCAAATACTTCCACAAATCTCACAAATGATCCACAATACAAGTATAGAGTGTAGTATATCAAGAATATCAGACGAAGTAATGTAGTAATGATTTCACATATAGATGATCGAATTAGACACATTAGTGTATTCTAAGAATTTCCATCTAGTTGGTTCAAGTTATAATAAGTTAGGTCTTGATTTCTATCATTTTATATTATATTCTTTGTACCTAAGAGTCAAGTAAGGCATGAAGCACGAGGTCACAAAATTTTAAAAAAACATATGTCACATAATCTACCCCCCCCCCCCGAGCATGATCAACCCCGACACATACATATACGCTCGTCACCTCATATATTTCGCTCCCGCATGTAGAAAACAATGAAAAATAGGAGGAAAAATTTCCTCAACAAAGTTAGGCAAAATACTTACCTCAATTAGGCCAATTCAACACTCAATTAAGCCTTTCCTTTAAAAATCAGCCTCCGCCCGGTTCAATCTAGCTAACGACGACTTGAATACATCACAAAATGCAGGAGAAAATAATTCCAATTAATAAAGTTGTGATTTTTATTAAATTTCTAAAAAGTCAACAAGAGTCAAATCGCTAGCCTGCTTGGTCAAAACCCGAGTCCAAGGGTAGGTCTTGACTACTCATAGCCTCACGAGTCCAAATATTGTTTGTTTTCAAATCTGAGTCATATTCAACTCTCAAATCCTAATTTTTTATTTTTCAAAACTCTAACAAAATCCCCAAATATTTTCCCTAGATTTCCCATATATTTGATGTTAAATCTTATATAAAATCATGAAATATAGTTGAGAGGCACTTATCCAATCATTTGATATGAAAATACCTTCACAAAATCGCATCTCCTCGAAGCTAGGGTTCAAAATATGTGAAAATGAAGCTAAGTCTCGGAATTCTTAGCACTCAACAGGCTGCAGATGTCGCATTTGTGACATGGGGTTCGCAAATGCGAACAACTTATCGCAAATGCGAAGATTTGGAATCTCTAATGCCTTCTCAAATATGATCAAATAGGTCGCAAATGCGAATACTGGTCCTTCGCAAAAGCGAAGAATTCTTCACAAATGCAAATCCTTCTCCTATAGCCTAGCTTTGCAATTGCGGCTAACTTTGCAAATAAAATGGCCGCGACCAAAACATCGCAAATGTGACAAGAGGAATGTGCTCAGATATCAAGTCAACTGCAAGATAACACCCTTTGTGCTTTTATCTCATTGTCACCCAATGTACATATAACAGAACCAACCAGATTACAGAAATACCGATAATAGGATTCACAAGGTAGGAAATACGCAAGTAGCAACAATGAACAAGGATAACTATATGGACAATAGTAAAAGACTAGGCAGAATGCATGTGAGTGATGACATCAATTGGAAACAAGGAATATCAACTTCAACTAACTAGCATGATGGAGGCCTAAGTACAGATATAACAGACAAGAATGAAGCACATGATCTTTACAAGTCAAAAAGTAGAGTCATAGATGACTAACATGGTGGAAGGCTTGTACTAAAGTACTATTGAATTTGATACGACAAGAGTGTTATTGTAAAAGCAGGAAATAGGCATGATAATGGCAAGTTAAACAAGTAGAAGATATGAGCGACACAACGACAATTGATATAAAGATAAATGATAAAACAATAGCACCAAGTCACGTCATATTTGAGATTTGCGATAATAACAACTCAAGGTAAAGACATGACCAAATACACAGAAAACAAATATCACAACATAATACATGTCCCTCATCCTCACCTGCACGGAAAAACCAATTGTGCCATGACCTCACGATGATATAAAAGCATAATAGTATGAATAAAGTGGCACAACATCACCTTCGTGCTTTACACTCTCATAACGTGGCACGACATTACCCTTCGTGCTTTCACTCTCAATAATATGGCATGACATCACCTTCGTGCTTTTACTCTCAATAATATGGCACGACATTACCCTTTGTGATTTACACTCTCCCTAATATGATAATGTATAAACAATGGCATGGCATCACTCTTCGCACTTTACACCCTTTCTTACCAAGGGTATGTATATCAATGACAAATAATGCAAGAAGCATAAATAACATCAAAGAGAGTGTTGTAACGGATAACCCAAACAAATCCCAATCACATCTTTCCAAGTCAACAATGATTCAACAGCTCTTAAGAACCGTATTATTCTAATACTTTCACAAATCTCACAAATGATCTACAATACAAGTACAGAGTCTAGTATAATGGCAATGATTTCACATAGAGATGATTGAATTAGACACATTAGTGTATTCTCAGAATTTTCGTCAAGTTGGATCAAGTTATAATAATCTAGGTCTTGATTTAAATCATTTAATATTATGCTCTTAGTGCCTAAGAGTTAGGTAAGGCATGAAGCAGGAGGTCACGAAATTCTACAAACACATATGTAAAATAATCTACCCCTGTCCTCCCCCGAGCATGATCAACCCTGACACATACATACACGCTCGTTGCCTCATATATTTATCACCCCTACATGTAGCAAACAATGACAAACAGGAGGAAAAATTCCCTCAACAAAGTTAGGCAAAATACTTACCTCAATTCGCTAACTCAACACTCAATTTAGCATTCTTTTTACAAATCTACCTCCGTCCGGCTCAATCTAACCAACGGCGACTTGAATACATCACAAAATGCAGGAGAAAATAATTTTAATTAATAAAGCTGTGATTTTTATTAAATTTCTAAAAAGTCAATAAGAGTCAAACCCTGAGCCCGCCTGGTCAAAACCCGGGTACAAGGCTAGGTCTTGACTACCCATAACTTCACGAGTCCAAATATGTGTTTTGTTTTCAAATTTGAGTCCTATTCAACTCTCAAATCCTAAATTTTTATTTTCAAAACTCTGACAAAATCCCCAATTTTTCCCTTAGATTTCCCATGAATTTAATGTTAAATCTTATATAAAATTATGAAATATAGTTGAAAATTGTTTAGAGGCACATACCCAATGATTTGGTATGAGAATCCCTTTACAAAATCGCATCTCCTCGAAGCTAGGGTTCAAAATATGTGAAAATGAAGCTAAGTCTTGGAATTCTTAGCACTCAACAGGCTGCAGATGTCGCATTTGCAACATGGGGTTTGCAAATGCGAACAACTTATCGGAAATGCGATGATTTGGAATCTCTGATTCCTTCTCAAATATGACCAAATAGGTCGCAAATGTGAGTACTGGTCCTTCGCAAATGCAAATCCTTCTCCTGCAGCCTGTGTTCACAATTGCGGGGCTGCCTTTGCAAATAAAATGGTCGCGACCAAAACATCGCAAATGCGACAAAGCCCGAACCAGCACTCATGAATTATGAAAAATTATACCAAAACTCATCCTAGCCCTCGAAGATCTAAACCAAATATGCACACAAGTCTAAAAATACAACACGAACTCGCTCGCGCGTTCAAATTGCCAAAATAACTTCTACAACGACGAATCGGACGCCCAAACACATGAAGATCAAACTAAACTTCAAGAAATTCAAGAGTTGCAATCGATCCTCTAAACCACATCAAATCAACTATGAATGGTGCCAAATTTTGCAGACAAGTCATACTAGACATTACCGACCTATTCTAACTTTCGAATTCAGAATTCGACCCCGTTATTAAAAAGTTCACGCCTAGTCAAACTTTCCAAAAATCTAACTTTCACCAATTCAAGACTAATTCGACTACATACCTCCGAATTATAATCCAGACGTACTCCTAAGTCCAAAATTACCCAACAGAGCTAATGGAACCAACGAAACTCCATTCCTAGGTCAAAATTCTAAAAAGTCAAACTTTGTCAACTCTTTCAACCTAGAGCTTAAATCTTGAAGTTAATTTGGATAACTTGAAAACCAGAACCAACAATTTACACAAGTCATAATACATCATGCAAATATACTTGAGCCCTCAAAATATCAAGCGAAGTACTAATTCTCAAAACGACCAATCAGATCGTTACATCCTCCACCACTTAAATACTTGTTCGTCCTCGAACGTGCCAAGAGTTCTTCCAAAGCTATCAAATCACGGTATAACCTTACTAAGCAAAAACCCGAGGGTGATACCACATTACTCTATTCCACATAAGTCCACAGACATAATATAATTAGAGATCCTTACTTCATCCTTGGTCCTTTAATCTTAGAATCCTATCTCTATCATCCAGATTTCATTACCAGACCGAATCCCACATCTACACACTGTATAAATCTGAACAAGCTGTATCAAGTCATAAACATAGCCCAAGATGTAATCACATCCTATACTCCATCACTTTGGCACTTACAGTAGGAACTGATGACCAGTGTTACTGCCAAAAAATAAATCCGGTGGCAGTAGAAAATGTCGTATTAATTAGAACCTCATTCAAAACCTTCATACCCTACCGATGATAAATAAACAATAACCGCTTAACCACTCATATGATCAATAAGCCAAGAAACTCACTCGTCCAACCAGGGCCATTGTCCAAATTCTTGACAAAATATATTGTTATTATTCCAAACCTTCCTAATCCTAGTATAATAGCGCAAAATCTCAAGTCTATAAACCTCATCTCGGCCAATACAAGTAGCCCCACCTACAAGTACCAACAATGATCATATAGCTCCCTACAACACCGGTTTCATACTCTAACAAGTGATAATTCAGACATGACAGATAATAGTAAGGAAAATAAATAAGAAGACTACTAAATAAGCTAAACATGCACGGAAATTTTAGCACTTTACTATGAACTATTTACAGCAAGGTGAAAGCAAAATACACAAAATAGGAATAATGAGTCACATTTAATCATTGCCTTGTGGTGTGCAACCAGATCCCATCATATCAATCCATATAGTGTACCCATCAATCCATAATACTGGGGCTCACTGATCACATGTGCGTACATCAAGCGCAACAGAAAGTGCAATAAACTATAACTGTGGAAAAAATCATTAGAAACAAACAATATTGAGAAGGACACGCAAAACTATGGTGCAATGAGCAAATCGACATCATGAAGGCCACCTCGCCAATAGTGCCATAAGGCCTAAACTGAATCACAATACGCATATGAAAAATCATGTAACCCTCACAACCTGTCATAGTATAAGAGAGAAACACATGACATAAAATAAGGTGCGAACAACATCCATTCCGCATGATAATATACATATGTGACGACCCGACCCGTCGTCTTAGGAGTTACTGCCATTTTCCCCCCATTTATGCTTCTTTATGTTTCATTTTTAGCATTTGATGTGTTAGAGTTGATTTGAATTGGTTTTGGTAAAAATGAGACACTTAGTCTCTCTAAGGAAGGTTGGTTTGGAAAAGTCAACCGGAGGTTGACTTATAAGTTATAAAGCTTGGATTCGATTTTCGGTGATTCGGTTAGCTTTGAGAGTTGGTTTGCTACTTAGGAGTGTGATTGGAAGTGATTTTGGAGGTCCGATGTAGAATTAGGCTTCAAATTGGCTAAATTAGCATTTTGGCAATTTCCGGTTGATAGGTGAGATTTTGATCCGAGGGTCGGAATGGAATTCTGAGAGTTGCTTTGCTAGGTGATTTGGGATGTATGTGAAAAATTACAGATGATTCGGAGGTGGTTTTTTGGGTTTTTGATCAAATGCAAGATTCGGAAAATTTGAAGAACTTAGGCTTGAATTTGATGTAATTTGATGGTTTTAGTGTTAATCGTGGTGTTTTGGTGATTTGAGCAAGTTTGAATAAGGTATTGGATCATGTTTGTGTTTTGTTGTTGAGGTCCCAGGGGCCTCGGGTTGAGTTCGGATGATTAAACGGAGAGTTTTAGAATTTTTGCATAGTAAAGGGCTGCTGATATCTGGTAACTTCGCACCTGCGGTTATGGGACTGCATGTGCGGTCATGGAAGCGAGTTTGGACTTAAGGAAATTTTCCGCAGAAGTGGAGCTGGGCCCGCAGAAGCGGAGTCGCAAATGCGACTTATGGACCATAGAAGCGGTATATGGGGCCTTGGTGAATTTTCATAGAAGCGGCATGTTGACCGCAAAAGCGGGAGTCGCAGCTGCAAAATTTTGACCGCAGATGCGGTAATGACTGGGCAGAATGGGTTTTAATCATATTTCATCCGCGGGCCTAAGTTATGTTCCTCCATTGTTGAGCATCCTGAGAGCCTTTTTGGGAGCAATTGAAGAATATTTTGACTGGGAATGACTGTAGGTAAGTTTTATGAGTTGAAAACATGATTATTATGCGAAATTAACCTAGAAATTCATGAAAAACTAAGCCTAAAATTGATGAACTAGGGCTTGAGTTTTTGATATTTTAAATTGGAATTTGATGGGTCATTTGAGCTCGGATTTGAGAGTTCTTGGTATGTATGAATTCGTGAGAAGAGGAAGAATCCATTGATGTTAAATTTCTGATTTCCGAGAAGTGGGCCCGTGGCTCTGGTTTTGCTAATTCGAGATTTTTGCTATTTTTCGATTGTTTTCGATTGGGTATTGTCCCATTAGCATATTGTGATGTATTCGCTCTGATGTTAGATGATTCGACGCGCGTGGAGACCGATTTGAGGAGAAAAGGCATCGCGAGCTAGAGACTTCACCGATTCGAGGTGAGTAATGATTGTAAATGATTTCCTAAGGGTTTGAAACCCCGAATTGCACATAGTAGTGCTATTTCGAGGTGACTTGCACGCCGGATTGTGGGCGTGAAGTAGAGCACCACTGGGGATTGTGATTTGGTCCGTCCCGATTGATGAAATTACCGCGTATTTGATTTATTTGTTATCACTATTGTTTGGACTGATTGCGATATTTGGGTTTCGTGCCAACTATTTGAATCCTTTGGTGATTATTTTCACTATTTCCTCACTGTTGACTTATTACTTGAACTCAGTCATATTGTTTCTCCACTATTTTACAACTCAGCCACTTTTACTTAGATTTGAGTCTTAAATGATATTTTTAAATGATCATTTGGGCTGAGAGCTACTATTTTACTAATGTCCGAGAGGCTTGTGATGATATTCTGACTGATGATATATATATTGGATCGGACTGCACACCGCACTGATATAGCTCTTTGGCTGTAAGAACCCCCGGAGTCTGCACCCCCACAGTGAGCGTGGGGACCCATATGGATCGAGTTGCACGCCGTAGCAGGATATGTGGATCGGGCTGCATGCCGCAACAGTTATTATATGATACCGTTCTGAGAGTAATCTGAGAGAGGGAGCCTGAGGGGCTGGTACAGTTTGAGATATTGCTCGAGGGGAGAACTTTTATGTGCTCATCTTGCATACTTATTTGCCTTTTTACCTGTTATACTGTGGTACTTATGCCCGAGGGGCAGATTTTCTATGCTTATCAGCACTAACTATTTTGAAATCATTTTTGTAATTATTGAAAAGATAATTTTCAAATGAGATTTGAACTGAGCCAAGGTATTTCTAAAGATTTCACAGATTTAACTGTTTTCTCAGAAAATTATACCCGGCTTCTATACAGCATGTCAGTTTCTTTACGTGATTTCTTGTTGCTTAGTTATTATTTACTTTTATTAATCACTGAGTTGGAGTACTCACTTTACACCCTACACCTCGCGTGCAGATGTAGGTATTTGTTCACCTAGTCGCGCGTTTTGAGCTGATTGAAGATTTTGCTATCGTAGCTGAGCAAGGTGACCGCCAGCGTTCGCGTCACCGAATTTCTTCCTTGATTTCTAAATTCTATTTTCTATATTACTGGCCTTGTAGTTGTATACATA
Organism: Nicotiana benthamiana; assembly: GCA_034376525.1. Classification (NCBI taxonomy): domain Eukaryota; kingdom Viridiplantae; phylum Streptophyta; class Magnoliopsida; order Solanales; family Solanaceae; genus Nicotiana; species Nicotiana benthamiana. The sequence continues at coordinate 141,297,428 of CM067330.1, read as the reverse complement.
TTCCTCTAGATGCTCATGACTTGTGACACCCCGGTTTGGGCTGTGTTTGGTTGTACCTCCGCCAAGTTATATTATTGAATTATCTTTGAAACTGTTTATATATGTTATCTATGTTTTTTTAAATGGCAAATAGGTTTGGTTGGATGGCTTGTCTTCACGAGAGGTGCCATCACGACTGGAGCGGGGTTTGAGGTCATGACATGTTCGTATTAGAGCCTAGGTTACATAGGTCTCACGAGTCATGAGCAGGTTTAGTAGAGTCTTGCGGATCGGTACATAGACATTTGTATTTATCCTCGAGAGGCTGCAAAACCTTTAGGAAAAACTTCGCATTCTTAAATTCTTATCGTGCATCCTTGATTCAGATTGAAAAGAAACTCTTGAAATTCCTTCTACACTATCGTAGACGCGTATGAATGCTCAATATCAGATGTGCCTTGATGGCTTGTGATTCCCCAATCAATGGGCAAGATGTGATCTCCGTGAGTTTATGTTGGGCTAGTCTAGAGGACTTGAGGCCGGATCCTTGCCTATGGCTTGAGCACCGAGGTGCTAATTGTATAAGCAAGTGTGTTGAATTTATATGTTCGGTATTATCCCTATTAGCTGAAATGGAGGTTGAATATCTATGTGATGAGTATGTTAGTACTGCGAGATGTGTCTGTATTACTTGGTAGTGACGAAGAAGTCTGCTGGATAATAGTTGAACTATTGAGTTATGGGCGCGTGAAGAATATTTTTGTGTGTACTAGTTGGGGAGGGGAGTGCATTACATGTGTCGGTATGAGTTTAGGCCAAGGAAGACTAAATGATTGTGTAATGTGTATGATGGTGGAAGGTATGCAGAAATACTAAATTGAGGCGAAGCATGTGGCTTATATCTTGCAGAGTTTTCTTAAGTGGTGTGATGTTAGAAGATCTCATGTGTAATTGAAGGGTACGTGTTGAAATTTGAAAAATGCGGGTCGTTTAAGAGAGTGGACTCAACTGATGTGGGGGTGAATGCAAGATTTGCAGAAGATTACAATAGTAGATGATCTGCGTTTTCACAAACTTGTAAATGATTTGAGTTTAATCTCACACAGGTATGGTGGCATCATTTGAGTAAAAGTGTTATTAGTTGTTGAGTGTGTTTTTATATATGGCTTCGACCCAAGTTGGGGAGTTTGCTATTGATTATCTGATTGCACGGTTATGTGCTATGTTGGTTCCGATTTGAGGCATGTTGGGGAATTAGTTCTGGTTGCGAAAATTGAGCCGAGGATGGCAGGAGTGAAGCAATATTGTGACAGAGCTCATATTATGCTTTATAGAGTATGGAATCACGGAATGTCTAGAGTGTTATTGGCAAAGGATGCTCGGCGTATAGAGTAGAAAGTTGCTTGGTTGTATTGGGATGAAGATATCATTTTGCAGTATTGGAGTGCCAATGAGGCACGTGTGGTTCTGTCCGTCAGGTCAGGTGATTTGCAGTTTGAATAAGATAGAATGACTTTCGAAAGTAGTTCTAATGTGTTCAAGGGTCTACTGGGAACAATCGGGTATCTTAAAGTTGCATGTGTGGTTATAAACTGTGTTTTCATTGGAAGAGGTTCATATTTGCAGTATTTCTATGTTAATTATGGGATTCATGCATCTGTATCAGGAAAGTAAAGGCAACGGATTTAGATTCGCATGAAATTCTTTAGAATAAAGTGCTGCGGAATATGGTGTTTTTGGGAATAATCGAGGGAGAGTATTCAGCTGCTTATGGTATTCAGACAGGGTGGTTCATGCTTGAGTCTCGTGTGGTAAGCCTGGGTGAGGCATTGTGGTGCTACAACGAGAGGAAATATCAAGTTGAGGATGGAACAGAAGGAAATCTAGATGGGTGGAGTATTTTGACAGAAGACAAAATTGGTTTTGTAAGGATGTGATTAATTCTTTACATGTGTTGGAGGCAATGAGCTCGTACAGGTATTTTACAGCAAAGCTCTTGAGTCCTGACATCATTTTTAGCCTTGTGTAGTTAGAAGGATTCAGTCCAAACAACTTAGCTTGTGCAAATGGAATTGGGAGAGAATAGTGGTTTCGAGATGTATATTTTCTATGGTCATGCGGAGCATGGGGTGCATAATGATTTTCTTCTAGGTGGGACCAATGGAGAGTTCTTGACTTGTTCAGGACGTAGGAGATAAATGTTTTTCTGTTATCCTTGGATGGTATGGTATATGCGGTATGTTATAGAGCATCTTGAGAGCTTTTTTGGGAGCAATTGAAGAGGGTTTCGACTGGGATTGACTGGAGGTAAGTTTTATGAGTTGAAAACATGATTATTATGCAAATTAACCTAGAAATTCATGGAAAATTAAGCCTAAAATTAATGAACTAAGGCTTGAGTTTTTGATATTTCAAATTGGGATTTGATGGGTCATTTGAGCTCGGATTTGAGAGTTCTCTGTATGTATGAACTCGTGAGAAGAGGAGGAATCCATTAATGTTAATTTTTTTGATTTTCAAGAAGTTGGTGACTGCACCTATCATAATTGCTCCAGACTGGGAGCAACCCTTTGAGTTGATGGGCGATGCTAGCGATTTAGCTGTTGGGGCTGTTTTGGGGAAGCGGAGAGATAAGATCTTCCACTCTATCTACTATGCGAGAAAAACTTTGAATCCAGCTCAGATCAACTACATCGTCATAGAAAAGGAGTTGCTTGCAGTAGTGTGTGCGTTTGACAAGTTCAGGTTATATCTTGTGGGGATGAAAGTCATCGTCTACACAGATCATTCAGCCATCAAGTACTTGTTCGAGAAAAAGGACGCAAAGCCGAGACTGATTCGGTGGGTCCTACTGTTGCAAGAATTTGATCTATAAATCCGAGACCATAAAGGAACAGAAAATCAAGTGGATGATTACTTGTCTAGATTAGAAAATCGGAACCATGTGGCTGAAGGGGGTGCAATCAAAGAAACATTCCCTGACAAGCAGCTGTTGGCAATCACCTCAAACACAACTCCGTGGTATGCTGACTACATGAACTTCATTGCAAGTGGGGTGATCCCACCAGAATTACCACCAGACAATAGAAGAAGGTTCTTGCATGATGTGAGGCTCTACATGTGAGATGAGCCATTCTTATACAGGCTCTGTGCATATCAGTTAGTAAGGAGATGTGTTCTCGAGGAGGAGTTGAACGCCATACTTGATAGTTGTCATGCCTCTCCATATGGAGGCCATCACGGTGGAGACCGGACGTCTCAGAAAGTGCTACAATTAGGTTTTTACTGGACCAAATTGTTTAAGGATGCACGCGCCTATGTTAAAATGTGTGACAGGTGCTAACGAACCGGAACAATCATTAAGAAGCATGAGATGCCACTACAGAACATTTTGGTCATGGAGCTTTTCGATTTCTGGGGAATTGAATTCATGGGACCCTTCCCACATTCAAACGGTCATAGATATATCTTGGTGGAGGTCGATTATGTGTCTAACTGGGTGGAGGCCATTGCTCTTCCCTCTAATAATGCAAAGGTGGTGGTGAGCTTTGTCAAGAAACATATATTCACACGCTTTGGAACTCCCAGAATATTGATCAGCGATGGAGGTACACACTTTTGCAACAAATTATTGAACAATATCCTTTCAAAGTACGGGGTCAAGCATAAGGTCTCTACTTCCTATCACCCTCAGATGAGTGTCCAAGTGGAGGTGTCAAACATAGAGGTCAAGCAAATTCTTTAGAAAACAGTGAGTGCTAATAGAAAATATTTGGTCGAGAAGCTAGATGATGCCTTGTGGGCGTATCGAACAGCATACAAATCTCCCATAGGTGCTTTTCCGTACAAATTGGTGTATGGGAAGGCATGTCACTTGCCCGTCGAACTTGAGCACAAGGCCTATTGGGCTAAAGAAGCTGAACATGGATTATGAATTAGTTGGACAGAAGAGGTTGCTGCAACTTGATGAGCTTTAGGAGCTTTGATCACATGCGTATGAGAATGCCAAATTGTATAAAGAAAAAACTAAGAAGTGGCATGATAAGCACATTCAACACCGAGAGTTCGAGCCAGGGCAAGAAGTTCTATTGTTCAATTCATGGTTGAAGCTCTTTCCCGAAAAGCTTAAATCTCACTGGTCTTTCCCTTTTGTTGTGGTAGGCGTGAAACCTCATGGAGCCGTAGAATTGAGAGATATGAGCTACACGGGAACCTTCTTGGTGAGCGGTCAATGAATTAAACATTATTGGGGTGGTGAATTTGCACATCACAAGACCTCGATGGACTTGAAGGATGCTTGATATCATATGGAGTCAAGCCGTGATGTTAAATCAGGAATTGGATGGGAGGCAAGACATTACAATGTTGTAACAATCGAGCCACGACGTTAAATAAGGCGTTGGTTGGGAGGAAACCCAATATTAGTGGTAATGTTTGATTTTGTATTTTGACTTACTAACAAATGTAGGCAATGAAGGGAGGTGAAAGTACCATTAACTTCGAGTGAAACAGGTGCAAAATGGAAAAATAAACGCCCCAGCCTCGCTAGCTTGCACAGACTTCGCGCAAAACTCGCGCGTTCTGGAGAGCTATTCTGCGTGACAACAAAAATGAACCTTGTAAACTATGCGCGAGCTCGCACAAAAGTCGCGCGTTTAAGCGAGACATTCTGCTTGGGAAAAAATTAGACCTCTCGAGCACTGTGCGAGTGCGCACAAAAGTCGCGCGTTCTGGCGACTGTTTTCCGGCGTTTTGGGTCCGTGTTTTTTTATTTTAGTTATTGTTTTTTTATCATTTGTTTTTATTTTAGTAGGAGTCTTTATACTTAAATAGCAATCCCCTCTTCTTTAAAACCCAAATCATCCGCCCCTTATTCCCCCCATTCCTCCCAAAATTTAAACAAAACCTTCTCCTATTCTCCATCCCCCTCTCACGTCTCACCCCTCCAAACCCTTAGCATCTCACCCCAAGCTCTTCAACAAGGTATGAGCCCTAGTTGTAATTATTGATTTTTCTTCTTTTTCCTTCTTTCTCTTTATTTCTTTTCTATTTTTAGATTTTATGATGCATGTTGTAATTCTTGCCATTATTATAGTTGTGCTTTGTTATTTGGTGAAATAAGTATGGGGTTAATTGTGTTGTAAGTGCGGGGTGGGTAGTACTTGATTTGGGATGTAGATAAAATTTTGTGGGAAGCCATTTTTCAAGACATCTAGAAACAAGTTATCAGAGCCTAATGCCCACAAGGTGTTTGTGGAAAGGTCTCACTAAGCATGATTAAGTAGTTGTGACAAATTTTGCGCGTGAAGTCTGAGTAACTGAACTATGTCACACTATTTTGGTTGGGTTGAGCTGATGGATTTACTTGTTGCAGATATTACGGCACCAAGAAAACGTCGAGCCACAAGTCCATCCACCAGTGGCCAAAGGGCAGCCCCTGCACGTCCATATGACAACAACATATTTGTTTCACCTGCAGCTCAAGCATGTTTCACGTCAAAACCAACAAAGAAGGAAGTGCCGGAGAGGGGCATTAACATCACAAAGGTCATGGCCCGATGCCCCCACATGTATAGGGAGCTAATGGACCGGGGTTTGCAGATGTTCAATGACCAGCCCGGGGAGGCTAATGTCGTGGTTGTACGCGAATTCTATGTTGAATTTCCAGAGCATGTCAACCATGTGGTCACAGTGCGCCGCAAAGAGGTGGATGCATCCGTAGAGGCAATACACACAACATATCAATTATCTGCCCTTCTGCCTGAAGGTACAAATTTCTATAAGTATGGGAAAGAGGCTAATGTTGCCAAGTGGAACAGGTTCTTTGATGACATTTGCGAACTAGGAAAAGTGGTAGGGTGGGTGGACCATGGAGATAAGTTCCACTCCTCTGTGTTGACTCGAGAGGCAAAGTTCTAGCTATTTGTGATCTGTAGTCGCCTTATACCATCCACGAATACTACAGAGGTGAATGGGCCCAAAGCTGCATTAATTTGGTGTTTCGTCAAGGGTCTCCCCTTCGACATGGCCAAAGTGATGCACGAGGAGATGTTTATTCGGTGCCCTTAACAATTGTATGGGTTCTTTTTGCCATCTTTGATAACTATGTTGTGCCAGAAAGTGCAAGTACCTGAAAATACTCGTGTAGATGGCCTATTGAAGAAACCTCATAAGATCCCAACCTGCCATAGACACTACAGGGGCAGCCTCAGCAGCAGCTGCAGGTGGAGGGGATGTGAGTGCTCTGATGCACTAGAAGATGACGGGGAGGATGATCCCATAGATATGGAAGACGCAGTGCATGATCAGGCACCCAATGCTTCGGCTACAGTCCTTCCTCGAGAAGTGTCCTTATCTAGACCTGCCAGAGTGCCCCGGAAAACCACATTGGAGCTTTAGGTGGCTGATCTACTCACCTCCATGACTGATTTAGGCACTCACGTGGACGATAGTTGACCGAAAAGTTAAGTCACAAAAGAAGTTCATGGGTTGGCTGTGAGCTTTGGGCTGTGCGTGCAACGTGAACCCCGACACTGTCTCCAATTAGGAATGAAGATTCAGGGAAGTCTCCTTTACCTCACTGCTCTGTTTAAATTTAAGCCATGAGGACATATCTTTATCTTTAAGTGTGGGGTGGGGGATTCCCTAGATGTATGTTGTATGTAGTGTATAAATGGTTGTTTTGTTTTTTCTTTCTTTTTTTCCTCTTTGTGTGGAGTAGTTGTTGATTAGTTTAGATAAACGGCTCAGCCCAATGACAGATCCCTTTCGAGGGGTTCTTGAGGGAAATGAGTCGAGAATATATGAAAAAAATAAAGAAAAGTGAAAAAATTTAGCTCTTCCCAATGACGGATCTTGTAAACAAGGTTCTTGATGGAAGTGAGTCTAAAGAAAACAACAAAAAGATTTTTTTATTTTATTTTTTTCTTTAGGTAGTGTAGCAACTCCCCCTTGGTTTTTCTTTAGGCTGTGGTTCTTTTCCAAGGGTTTATCTTGAACCGGGCATAGTTAGTTTTAATTTTTGATTTTTAGATTAGGGTAGTGCGCTACGAGTTATGAATTGAAAGAGAACCCATAGCATAGACACACCTGAACACCATAGACCGTAGACTGTAACGCTTAGACCTCATTGTTGAATCTCATTAAAAGTGCCTTAATTTGTGTGTTTGTCACTGATTTGAATGCTTGAAATGGAGCGTCTTGATTAGCTGATCTGAATGAGTCATATGCGATGTGTGGTGAGTAATTGTGTAGTCCTTGCATTGTACTTGCATCTAGAACTTGACCGGCATGTGAATTGAAGCAAAATCTTAGGTGATGCTTGGTTTGAAAAGTGATTTTAGGCTCTCTTTGATATTTTGAGCTTAATTGCTAATCACAAATAAAATTTGTCCCTAGCTAACCCTTTTGAGCCTTTAGACTTTTTGTTTGGCAACCGCAATGCAGGCCATTACCCCTTTATTCTTAATTGACATAATTTTAATCCCTTGCATCTTAACGCACTTTAATTGTAAGAGAAGCGCTAAAAGAAGTAAAAAGGAGATAAATGTGGGGTGGCTTTTGAGTGGAACCAATAAGAGGTTGAAAGGTTCACTTATTTTGAAAAAAATGGACCACTAGCAGAAGTTGAATGACAAGAAGAATAAACTGGAAAAAAAGAGAGAAAGAAATTGGATTATGGTACGTTGTTCCAGCTAGTGGGGGTAGCTTAACGTAGTGCTTAAAGAAGAAGGGAGTAGTCTTGGGATGATGATGGTTGTGAAGGTAAAGGAGGTTGAAGAATTTGCGCTAAAAGTTGATTATGTGATGTGTTAAAGTGCTTAGGAGGGTTAGTCACTATTTCTATATATATCCTACCCGTCCTTTAGCCCACATTACAACCATGAAAAGTCCTAACTGATTTGAGCCGATCTTGCCTACATTATGTATAGTTACATTAAGGGCAAGATTATGGTACCAATTGCATGCATGTGATTTTGATTGCAAGAGTGAGTGCTTTCATTGATATATGTGAGTGTATGGCTCGAATGTAAGGATTGAATTGAGTTTTATTGACATGATAGGGAGGGCATATGATTCGTGACAGAAAAGCAAGTCTTGACTTCTATATAGAGTACTTTGAGGATGTGCAAATATTGCATGGCACTTTAGAATGGTTTTGAGGCTAAGATTGTGCACTGCTAGGTGTAATGCAAGCAAATTGTTCTAGGTGTAATGCGTTTGGGAAAAGGGTTGAGTGAAGTGTCTCTAGAAAATATGGTTTTATTGCTCGAGGACTAGCTATGGACTAAGTGAGGGGTGTTGATAAGAGGAAAAATCTATGTGATTTAGCTATTTTTTATGCTTCTACTTAATTATATTCCAATGACATATTGTAGATAATTGATGAGAAATGTGATCTAATAGTGATTTGTATGTATTGTAGGAATAGAAGCCGATATGAGACTTGAAGAAGGCAATTGGAATGATGTATGAGCACAAACCACCCCGCGGAGTTAAGTACGAGCACGAACGAAGCAAAAAAATGACAAGGAAAGGAGCCCATATTGCGCGAGTTTTATGCGAGCTCGCGCGTTTAAGGAACCCAGACAATGTACCTCACAAACTTTGTGTGAAGTTTATACGAGCTCGCGACCTCCCAGTCCGGAAAAATGATGCTTAGGTGTAAAATAGGAAATCTGGAGAGAAACACACTTAACCTATATAAAGTCAAGCTCGCCCAAGGTCAATTGATCAAGGTTTTCATAGATTAGTGGGAGAAATAGAGAGGCAAGGAGGATTTTGGATCATCAAGTTTGTCTTTTCTTCTCTTTGTTTTTGCTATTTGTGATGATATTGAGCCTAATTATGTTGAACACTAGTATGAGTGGCTAGAACTCATTGTTCTAGGTTCATGGGTAAAACATGAATGTTGTCATTTGAAGTTTAATTCGACAAAGTCGGTTTATCATATTGGGTTGTTTATTTAATTCTGTTCTTGATTATTTTGTTGAGTAGCTAACAGTGAAATACTATCTACGAATCTCTAGTTGAACTCGAAAGTGGGAACTTTAGATTGCATATAGAATTAAATAGAGCAAGTTCTTGAACCTGGGCCTTGGGGAATGGATTCGCAATTGGGATAGACATATACCCAATTGCCTTGCTTGGTTGAAATACAGGAGTTGTGAATGCATTCTTGTTAATCTCGATTCCATTGACATATAGGCGTTGACTTAACTTGAATAGGTGAGTAAGAACTCGATAGATTCTTATGAGTAATATTATCCTTGTCAATCAATAACCCAAATAAATTGATTAGTCGCTTAAAGCTAAGGATACAACACGATTGTTAATCATTCCCGTGACCCTGGAATATCATCCTCTACTGTTTGTTAACCAAAATTGCTACTTGTTTAGTTACTTGCTTTAGCTAGATTAAATCTTTATAAGTTAGTTAGTAAAACAATTAAATCTCTCTTTTGTGAACAATCTCTTGGGTAGATAAAGAAACTGGGTTTGAATCAATCATAAGCTAATCACAAGTCTTCGTGGGAATGATACTCTATTCACTACTTTATTACTTGACGATCACGTGCACTTGCGTGAGTGTTTCTAGTCGCAACAAGTATTTGGCGCCGTTGCCGGGGACTTAGAAATTAGTTACTTGACTAAAATGAGCTTTTATTATATATTTATTCAAGTTTTAACTGTCACTTCACTTTGTTTTGCTAATACAAGATTTTCTATTGAATGCGAAGAAGTAGAAGCGAAAACAACCTCCTCCCTTACGATCCCGAAATTGAACAAACACATTACATATTGAGGAGGGAGGTGGACGCTAGAACTAGAATTGAAAGAGAGTTGGACATAGTAGTTCAACCACAACTAGGGGTGTGCATTCGATTTATCGATTCGATTTTGACCCTTATCGATAATTACTTATCGATTATAGATTTATAAATATTCTTATCGTTATCGTTTCAATAAGGTTTCGATTTTTTTGATTTCGATTTATCGGTTTTTGGGGCTTATCGATTTGGTTATCGATAACACCAATAAAAAAATTTCGGGACTCCACGGAAAGTATATTTCCATAAACACGCATAACTAATATGGACAAAAGAAGCTAAAATAAGACAAACACCGTTTATAACATAAAAATTGTGTCAACGGGCACATGCAATGAAACTAAAGTAAGGGATGAAATGTATGACACCAACACTCCAACGATATTAGAAAAACAAAAATACATCATCACTGCTAATTCTATTTTCCATTAATTTGAACTTTATTCACTCGAGCTTTAAATATGATCATTCCTTAAATGTGGTAGATGAAATAATTAGGGGTGTGCACTCGATTTATCGATTCGATTTTGATCCTTATCTATAATTACCGTATCGATTATTGATTTGTACATATGCTTATCGTTATCGTTTCAATAAGGTTTTAATTTTTTCGATTCGATTTATTGATGAACCGATAACAAATAATCGATTCAATTTATCGATAAACCGATTCGAATGCATGCCCCTAACCACAGCCAATTGAGATGGCAGGCAATGAGGAACGGGCGATGATCAAAGCCGCAAGGCCCAATCTGGCTAATATGACTCAGGCTATTGTGAAGCCTGACATAACTGGGCACTTTGAGTTGAAAGAATACATGGTGCAGCTGATCTAAAATGCAGAGTTGTTTACGGGTTTTCCCCATGAATACCCACAACGGCATATTCAGAATTTCTTGGAAATTATGGATACTTACAACTATCCGAGCATTTCCAAGGACTATGTCAGCCTGACACTATTCTCCTTTTCACCAATTGGGGACGCAAAGGAGTGGTTGAATAAAAATCCAGCAAATTCAACCCGCACTTGGGATGATCTGGCAAGAAATTCTTAATCAAATTTTTCCCCACCAGAAAGACAAAGGTGTTGAGGAGTCAAATTCTTAGGTTCGAACAATGAGCTAGCGAGACACTTCGTCAAGCATGGGAAAGATACAAGAAGATGTTCAGGGACTGTCCTCATCACTGTTAGACAGACGAGTTATTGGGTCATACGTTTGTAGACAGGTTAGATGATGCTTCAAAGACGAACCTAGACTCATCTTGTGGGGGTAGTTGCATGGTCAGACCGTATAGTGAAATCCAAACCTTGCTGAATACTTTCACTATTAATGATAACAACTGGCAGGGTGAGAGTGATTCACGGAGGGCAGTTAAGCAGAAATCAGCTGGAGTAATTGAACTCGATGAGGTTTCAACCATGAGAGCTGAATTAGCAAAGATTTCCAATCAAATGTTTTGAATGGAAATGTAGCCTCCACAACCAATGCAATATGTGCACCAAATGTCTATCTGCTATGAGTTATGTGGTGAATATCATATGAGCGACATGTGCCCCACTAATCCAGAATCAATCTACTATATGGGGCAACAAAACAGAGGGCCACCAAATCAGCATGCCTAGTATGGAAACTCTTACAATCCGAATTGGAGAAATCATCCCAACTTCTCATGGGGTGGAAATCAGCGGAGTCAGAATTAGCACAGACCCCAAGAGGGTTTCAACCAGCCTCAGAAGCCACCTCAACAAATGAAAGAAAGCACCAACGATTTGTTGAAGAAGTTGTTGAGTGACACTCAGCAGATAAAGGCTGAAAATCAACAGATGAGGACTGACAATCAGCAGCTCAGAACGGACTTCAGAAATCTTAAGAGGCAGCTGGGGCAATTTGCCACTAATCAAAACACTAGACCTGCAGGCGCCCTCCCCAGTGACATATAGAAGAATCAACAAGTGAATGCTGTTACACTTCGAAAAGGGAGAGAGCTTGAGGAAGTGCCCAAAAAAAGGAGAAATAAGCATGTGCCTAAGGGAGAGTTGATCCCTAAAGTGACAAATGAGCCAAAGACAAATTCTGAAATTCCAGAGCCAGTAGAGGCCCCAAGGTCACCACCACCTTTCCCCCAGAGATTGCAAAAGAAAAATGATGATTGCATGTTCAGCAAGTTCCTTTCCATGTTGAGCCAAGTTCAATTGAGTATTCCATTGGTTGATGTGCTTTGCGAAATTCGAAAATATGCTAAGTACATAAAAGACATAGTGGCTCATATGTGGAGATTGACTGAATTTGATATGGTTGCACTTACTGAGGAGTGCACGTCCAAGGTCCAAAATAAGCTTCCTCAAAAGCTTAAGGATCCTGGTAGCCTTATGATCCATGTGCGCATTGGTAATATTGATGTGGGTCATGCTCTTTGTGATTTAGGGGCAAGCATAAATCTAATGCCCTTATCTCTGTTCAAACAATTGGGTCTGAGAGCTCCCAGACCAACTACGGTGATGTTGCAGCTAGCTGACAAGTCAATAGCACACCCTGAGGGGGTAACTGAAGATGTGTTGCTGCAGATTAGGAAATTTATCTTCCCTACTGATTTCATTATCCTAGATTATGAGGTTGATGAGCTAGTCCCAATTATATTGGGGCAACCTCTCTTGGCTACTGGTGATGCCATTATCAAGGTGAGAGAGGGAAAGATGATCTTAAGTGTAGAAGATGCGGAAGCAGTTTTCAATGTCTACAAAGCAATCCAGCTTCCACGTCACTATGAAGATCTCTCCATGATATCGGTTCTAGAAGCTAATGAGCAAAGTTATGACCCGAGTGTTTATCTAAAAGATTCTCTAGATAAAGCACTCATGTTATTTGATAGTTTGGGGGTTGATGAGGATATTGAGGAAATGATACACATTCTTGATACATCATGTGTATACATGCAGGGGAAACACGCCTTTGAACACTTGGACAGGCTAGCGGGATGTCCTCTAAAGCCATCAATTGAGGAAGCACCAAAGATGGAACTTAAACCACTCCCATCTCACCTGCAATATGCTTATTTGGGTGAATATGACACCCTACCTGTTATTGTTTCTTCTGACTTGTCTAAATTGCATGAGGAAAAGCTGCTGAGAGAGCAGCGTGAGCACAAACGTGCACTTGGATTGACCATGTCTGACATCAAAGGAATTAGTCCAGCCTTTTGCATGCACAAAGTCCTCATGGAGGATGGACATAAGACCAATGTTGAGCAACAACGCCGACTCAACCCAATCATGAAAGTGGTGGTAAGAAAAGAAGTGATTAAGTGGCTTGATACAGGTATTGTATTTCCTATCTCTGACAGCAAATGGGTAAGTCATGTTCAATGTGTCCCCAAGAAAGAGGGAATGACTGTGGTAGTGAATGAGAATAACAATTTAACCCCAACAAGAACTGTCACCGGGTGGAGAATTTGCATTGACTATAGAAAATTGAACAATGTCACCTGGAAGGACCACTTTCCCCTCCATTTTATTGACCAAATGCTTGATAGATTGGCTGGCCAGGAGTACTACTGCTTCATGGATGGTTACTCGGGGTATAACCAGATTTTTATAGTCCCAGAGGACCAAGAAAAGACCACTTTTACACGTTCTTATGGCACGTATGCGTTCAAGAGAATGCCCTTTGGTCTTTGTAATGCACCGGCAACTTCTCAAAGGTGTATGATGGCCATCTTTACTGATATAAGAGGTTTGTATAAGTATTCATGGATGATTTTTCTGTTTTTGAATATTTGTTTGATAATTGCTTAATGAACCTCGATAAAGTACTTGCTAGGTGTGAAGAAACTAACCTGGTGCTAAACTGGGAAAAGTGCCATTTCATGGTGCGCGAAGGTATAGTTTTGGGACACAAGGTGTCCAAGACGATTTGCAGGTGGACAAAGCAAAGGTGGAAGTGATTGAAAAATTGCCTCCACCAATATCTGTCAAAGTCATCCATAGTTTCTTGGGCCATGTAGGTTTTTATCGCCGCTTTATTAAATATTTCTCAAACATTTCTTCTCCCCTGTGTAGGTTGCTTGAGAAGTATGTGGTTTTCAAATTTGATGATGCCTATTTGAAGGCATTCGAGGAACTGAAAAGAAGGCTGGTGACTGCACCTATCATAATTGCTCCAGACATGGAGCAGCCCTTTGAGTTGATGTGCTATGCCAACGATTTAGCTATTGGGGCTGTTTTGGGGAAGAGGAAAGACAAGATCTTCCACTCCATCTACTATGCGAGCAAAACTCTGAATCCAAGGGATGAGCCATTCTAATACATATGGGATGAGCCATTCTAATACAAGCTCTGTGCAGGTCAGTTAGTCAGGAGATGTGTTCCCTAGGAGGAGATGAACGCCATACTTGATAGTTGTCACACCTCTCCATATGGAAGCCATCACGGTGGAGACCGGACAACTCAAAAAGTGCTACAATTAGGTTTTTACTGGCCCAAATTTTTTAAGGATGCACACGCCTATGTTAAAATATGTGATAGGTGCTAACGAACTGGAACAATCATTAAGAAGCATGAGATGCCACTGCAGAACATTCTGGTTGTTGAGCTTTTCAATGTCTTGGGAATTGACTTCATGGGACCCTTACCATAATCAAACGGTCATAGATATATCTTGGTGGCGGTGGATTATGTGTCTAAGTAGTGGTGAGCTTTGACAAGAAACATATCTTCACACGCTTTGGAATTCCCAGAATATTGATCAGTGATAGAGGTACATACTTTTGCAACAAACTGTTGAACAATGTCATTTCAAAGTATGGGGTCAAGCATAAGGTCTCTACTTTCTATCACCCTCAGATGAGTGGCCAAGTGGAGGTGTCAAAAACAGAGGTCAAGCAAATTCTTGAGAAAACAGTGAGTGCTAATAGAAAAGATTGGGCCGGGAAGCTAGACGACGCCTTGTGGGCGTATCGAACAGCATGCAAAACTCCCATGGGTGCTTCTCCGTATAAAATTGTGTATGGGAAGGCATGTCACTTGCCCGTAGAACTTGAGCACAAGGCCTATTGGGCAATAAAGAAGCTGAACATGGATTAGGAATTAGCTGGAGAGAAGAGGTCGGTACAACTTGATGAGCTCGAGGAGTTTCATTTATATGCGTATGAGAATGCCAAATTGTATAAAGAAAATACTAAGAAGTGGCATGATAAGCACATTCAACACCGAGAGTTCGAGCTAGGGCAAGAATTTCTGTTGTTCAATTTGAGGTTGAAGCTCTTTCCCGGAAAGCTTAAATCTAGCTGGACTGGCCCTTTGGTTGCGGTAAGCGTGAAACCTCATGGAGCCGTAGAATTGAGAGATATGAGCTCAACGGGCACCTTCTTGGTGAACTGTCAACGAATTAAACATTATTAGGGTGGTGACTTTGCATGTCACAAGACCTCGATGGACTTGAAGGATGCTTGATATCATATGGAGTCGTGCCGCGACGTTAAATCAGGCGCAGGATGGGAGGCAACCCATTACAATGTTATAACACTCTAGCCACGACGTTAAATAAGGCGATGGTTGGGAGACAACCCAATATTAGTGGTAATGTTTGATTTTGTGTTTTGACTCACTAACGAATGCTGGAGATGAAGGGCGGTGAAAAGACCACTAACTTTGAGCGAAGCAGGAGCAAAATGCAAAACTAAATGCCCCAGCCTCGCCTGTTCGCACAGACTTCGCACAAAACTCGCGCGTTCTAGAGAGCTATTCTGCCTGACAACAAAGATGAACCTCGTGCACTATGCGCGAGCTCACACAAAAGTCGCGCATTTATGCGAGACATTCTTCCTGGGAAAAAATTAGACCTCGCGAGCACTATGCGAGTCCGCACAAAAGTTACGCGTTCTGGCGACTATTTTCGGCATTCTAGGGTCCGCATTTTTTATTTTACTTATTGTTTTTTTTTCTCATTTGTTTTTATTTTAGTAGGAGTCTTTAAATAACAATCCCCTCTTCTTTAAAACCCAAATCATCCGCCCCTTATTCCCCCCCCCCCCCCCCCATTCCTCCCAAAATTAAAACAAAACCCTCTCCTCTTCTATATCCCCCTCTCACGCCTCACCACTCCAAACCCTTAGCATCTCACCCCAACCTCTTCAACAAGTTATGAGCCCTAGTTGTAATTTTTCCTTTTTCTTTCTTTTTCGTTCTTTCTCTTTCTTTCTTTTTTATTTTCATATTTATGATGCATGTTGTAATTCTTGCCATTATTGTAGTTGAGCTTTGTGATTTGGTACTCAATATTGGTGAAATAAGTATGGGTTTTAGTGTGTTGTAAGTGTGGGGCGGGTAGTACTTGGTTTGGGTTGTAGATAAAATTTTGTGGGAAGCCATTGTGCAAGACATTTAGAAAGAAGTTATGAGAGCCTAATGCCACAAGGTGTTTGTGGAAAGGTCTCACTGAGCATGATTAAGTAGTTGTAACCAATTTTGCACGTGAAGTCTGAGTAACCGCACTATGTCACACTATTTTTGTTGGGTTGAGCTGATAGATTTACTTTTTACAGGTATTATGGCACCGAGAAAACGCCGAGCCCCTGCATGTCCATATGACAACAACAAATTTGTTTCACCTGCAGCTCAGACCCGTTTCACTGCAAAAGCAACAAAGAAGGCAATGCCAGAGAGGGGAATTGACATCACAAAGGTCATGGCCCGATGCCCCCCACATGTATATAGAGCTAATGGACCGGGGTATACAGATGTTCATTGACCAGCCCAGGGAGGCTAATGTCATGGTTGTGCGCGAATTCTACGCTAATCTGCCAGAGCATGTCAACCATGTGGTCACAGTGCGCCGCAAAGAGGTGGATGCATCCGTAGAGGCAATACGCACAACATATCAAGTACCTACCCCTCTGCTTGAAGGTACAGATTATATGAGTATGGGAAAGAGCCTAACGATTCCAAGTGGAAGCGGTTCTTTGATGACATTTGCAAACCAGGAAAAGTGGTAGGGTGGCTGGACCATGGAGATAAGTTCCACTCCTCTGTGTTGACTCGAGAGGAAAAGTGCTGACTATTTGTGGTCTGCAGTCGCCTTATACCATCCAAGAATACTACGGAGGTGAATGGGCCTAAAGCTGCATTAATTTGGTGTTTCGCTAAGGGTCTCCCCTTCTACATGGCCAAAGTGATCCACGAGGAGATGTTTATTCGGTGCCCCCAACAATTGTGTGGGTTCTTTTTCCCGTCTCTGGTAACTATGTTGTACCGGAAAGTGCAAGTACCTGAAAATACTCGTGTGGATGGGCTGTTGACGAAACCTCATAAGATCCGACCTGCCAAAGACGCTACAGAGGCAGCCTCAGCAGTTGCTGCAGGTGGAGGGGATGTGAGTAGCTTTGAAGCATCGGAAGATGACGAGGAGGATGAGCCCATAGATGTGGAAGACGCAGTGCAGGCTCAGGCACCCAACGCTTCAGCTACAGTCCTGCCTCGAGCAGCGTCCTTATCTAGACCTGCAAGAGTAACTCGGCAAGCCACATTGGAGTGGGAGGTAGCTAATCTACGCACCTCCATGACTGATTTGGGCACTCGCGTGGACGCGATAGCTGACAGGCAAGTTAAGTCGGAAAAGAAGTTCATGGGTTGGCTGCAAGCTTTGGGGCGTGCGTGCAACTTGAACCCCGTCTCTGACAGGAACGAATATTCAGGAAAGTGTCCTTTACCTCACTGCGCAGTTTAAATTTAAGCCATGAGGACATGTCTTTATCTTTAAGTGTGTGGTGGGGGATTCCCTACATGTATGTTGTATATAGTGTATAAATGGTTGTTTTGTTTTTCTTTCTTTTTTTCCTCTTTGTGTGGAGTAGTTGTTGATTAGTTTGTTAATTAGTTTAGATAAACGGCTCGTCCCAATGAAGGATCCCTTTCGACGGGGTTCTTGAGGGAAATGAGTCGAGAATATATGAAAAAGAAAGAAAAGTGAAAAAATTTGGCTCTTCCATATGACGGATCTTGTAAAATAGGTTCTTGAGCGAAGTGAGTCTAAAGAATACAACAAAAAAAAAATTATTGTTTTCTTTAGGTAGTGTAGCAACTCCCCCTTGGTTTTTCTTTAGGATGTGATTCTTTTCCAAGGGTTTATCTTGAACCAGGCATATGTAATTTTAATTTTTTATTTTTAGATTAGGGTAGTGGGATAAGAGCTACGATTTGAAAGAGAACCCATAGCGTTGACACAACTGAACACAATAGAACCTAAAGTGTAACGCTTAGACCTCATTGCTGAATCTCATTAAAAGTGCCTTAATTTGTATGTTTGTCACTGATTTGAGTGCTTGAAATGGGCGTCTTGATGAGCTGATATGAATTAGTCATATGCCATGTGTGGTGAGTAATTGTGTAGTCCATGCATTGTACTTGCGTCTAGAACTTTCCCGGTATGTGAATTGAAGTGAAATCTTATGTGATGCTTGTTTGAAAAGTGATTTAGGCTCTCTTTGATTTTTTGAGCTTAATTGCTAATCACAAATAAAATTTGTCCCGAGCTAACCCTTTTGAGCCTTTAGACTTTTTGTGTGGCACGCTCAATACAAGATTTTACCCCTTTATTCTTAATTGACATAATTTTGATCCCTTACCTCTTAAAGCACTTTAATTGTACGAGAAGCGCTAAAAGTGGTAAAAAACATATAAGGATGGGGTGAATTTTTAGTGGAACCAATAAGAGGTTTAAAGGTGCACTTGTTTTGAAAAAAAATGCACCACTAGCGGAAGTTGAATGACAAGAAGAATAAACTGAAAAAAGCTCCGTAGCAGTAAGGATATAAATTTTGGACTGCTTAACCTGAGTAGTTTCCTCATGGGCAGTTTGAAGAGCTTCCCAATTCTCTTTAGTAGACTGACAAGCTGAGATGCGGTTGTACTCACATGGTCCAATGCCACAAACAATAATCTTCTTTGCCCTAAAATTCTTCTCAATAGCCTTTGTATCAGCGTTGTTTTACTCTTTTGTTGTTTTTGGGACTGTAACTGTTCCCTCACCCTTAGTTTTCATGGAACAAAAGGTGCATCACAGATTACATCCCACATCTATGAGTCCTCAGCCATAAATGTTTGTGGTCTATACGTTGATTGTCCTTCCTCAAAATTTGGTGGAGCAACCAGGTAGATCCTTTCTAGGTATTAACCTTTTAGAAAGAACCCGCTCAGATACCAATTATTAGAAACTAAGCGTCCACCAGACTGTATAGAGAATTAGATTCACTATTAGTCCCACTATAAGCAACGTACTGTAAACTCAATCAGTATAGGGAATCAGGCTCTCTAATTGTACTCATAGTAGCTCGGCAGTAAGTAAAGAACATAAAGGATTTTTACGGGGAAAATTCCCAACTCAAGGGGACAAAAACCACGACCTATACTTGTAGGCTTTCAACATCACTAACTTGTAAACACATATTACAAGCCACTTTGTAATAACTCTATTACAAATGATTCAACTCAACTAACTTGTGGTACTCACAGCACAAGCCACTTTGTCACTATCTAGTTACAAAGACTTTAACTAGCTTGTGATACTCTCACCACAAACCACTTTGTCACTCTCTAGTTATAAATACTTTAATCACTCTTAACTTGTAATAACACTATTACAAGCCACTTTGTAATAACTTTATTACAAAGGCTTCACAACTCGACTAACTCTAGCCAAGACACAAACTTAGAGGGTTTGTGATTTTGGGTTTCCTAGAACACAACTTCTAAGAAAACAAGATAAGAGTTACAAATAAAGAAAAAATAACAAAGACAACAAACCTAAGGACTTACGATATCTTCAATCTTGGATCCGGTCCTTGAGGTTGCAGCAGCTTTGTTCTTGAGAGAGGCTGTAGCAAGTACTTGAGAGAATATCTTCTTTTTAATTTTGCAAGTGTTGATCAAATGTCTTGTGCCTTGCACCAGTTTTATACTACAAAAGACATCACCATGGTGATTTCAGTTCACAATAGTGATGTCAATTCTTGGTTAGAACATGTCTCTTCCCAATGGGAAGTGACTGATGCACTATCTGTTGAACTGTAGCGTGTATTGTTGCAAGCAGTCACTTTGTGCAATTGCTTTCTAGCTGTATAGTTGACTTATACTTCTGTCAGGGGAACACCAAGGGATGAGGTTCCTAATCTGGTTCTTGTGAATCTAAAGGCACACTGCCTAGATTATCTTGAGTTGATTAGCTTGAATGATTATATCAGGCATGCTTCAGGTCCTTTATCTGGTTCTCTCATGAAGTAAGTTATTTTACCTTCCTTGATTGTGTGTGTATATATATACACACACACTCATTGGCTATTTTTAGTTTAAGTAATTAAGTGGACTGCTATTTAGGTTAATTATTCAAATTTTAAACTGAAAATCTTAATTTCAGGACAATTCAGAATATTTTTGAAAAACTGAAATCTAAGACGCACTTGTAAATTTTTAAATAGCAGCCCATTAAAGTTTCCAAGATGTCATTTATACATGATTTAACACACTATTTTTGTTAGGACCTATATAATCAGTTGTCATGCAGAAGCTAGCAAAGCAAACAATCTTGAACGACGATAAATCATACAATAAAGAGAAATATACCAAAAGAGACACAAACATTTAATGTGATTTGGTCAACTGACCTACGTCCACGACGAATATGAACAATCCACTGTATAAAAGAGAGTACAAAATATTAAGAGAACAATCTCATGA
Organism: Nicotiana benthamiana; assembly: GCA_034376525.1. Classification (NCBI taxonomy): domain Eukaryota; kingdom Viridiplantae; phylum Streptophyta; class Magnoliopsida; order Solanales; family Solanaceae; genus Nicotiana; species Nicotiana benthamiana. Next base: position 141,276,893 of record CM067330.1, on the reverse strand, counting down.
AGAGGCACACACAAGTGACACACTAACACTTGTCCCGTAAAGTTTCCCCCCTAAACACATCTCTCAAACCCCATATGGCTACATTATAGATGCTAAGAGCCTCGGAATCTGATCTCCACCATTCAAATCTAAGGCCAAGGAGTTACGAACACTCAGTAAAAATTTCAGCCCGCTCCAACGGTTAGTAAATTGGAAAATGCGATTTGAATATTGGCTGGTCGAAATAAAAATCTACAACAAAACAAATATTTTTCTTCTCTCTTCTCTCTTGATGAAAGCTCACTTAAAAACTATTCATATGTGCTTAAGCCATTCAAAGACTTGTATCAATGAGCATAGAATAATTCTTCAAGGTTGTCCTATTTATAGATCATGAGTGGTGCTTTCTCTTAAAGCAAAAACCCACTCAAAATAGGAATAAACCGAATCCAATTTTGAATAGGATTGGAAACCAAAAGAGAATAGGATTAGGCCATTGGGTCTTTGGCTGGACATGGGCATGATTCCAACAAACCCCCCTCCAGCCAATGGGCCAAATATGTCTTTAAGTAGAGAAACTATTGACAGGCTTCATGCCTGCCATTTTTGTACAAAACACATGCTTATCTGCAAGCTTAACTACAAAGTCATCAGGCTGTTCCATATAAATCTCCTCATCTAAATCACCATGAAGAAAATCAGTCTTGACATCCATCTGCTAAACCTCTAAAACTATACTTGCAACTAAGCATAGAACCACACGAATAGAAGACATATTCACAACAGGGGAGAAAATTTCATCAAAGTCAACTCAAAAATTTCATCAAAGTCAACTCCCTTCTTCTCGACAAAAACATTAACAACTAATCTCGCCTTGTATCTTGGCGCAGAGGTATGGTTACCTTGCTTTATTTTAAATATCCATTTGTTAGATAAAGCTCTGTTACCTTTCAGCAATTTCACTAACTCATATGTGACATTCTCATGGAGTGACTTCATCTCATCTTCCACCGCTTCGATCCACTGATCTTTGTGAGTATCTTGCATGGATTCATCATGATTCTCGGGTTCTCCCATGTCAATCAAAAGTACATACCCATCAGGAGGATAATGCATGGATTTTTGCTTCTCCCTTGTAGATTTTCTAAAAGAGGTTTCAGGAGCATTCGAAGTAGTTACCTGTGCAGGAATTAGTTGTTGATCAACCATAACTTAATCAACTGGAGCATCCATAACTTCTACACCATGATGATCATTTTTATCTTGATCACTATCTCCATCATTGTCTTAGGTTCCTTTATGTGCAATAGGTGACTTAGCAATTGAAACTGGATCAATATCAACTAAGCTCTCATTACTCTGAGAATCTATATTCTCAGTTTTGTCAATATCTTCCATAGTTTGGTCTTCAAAGAATATTACATCATGACTTCTAATAAGTTTATAGTCAACTGGATCATGAAAACGATACCCAAACTCATCTTGACCATAACCGATAAAGATGCACTACTTAGTTTTGACATCCAGTTTTGATATCTCATCTTTAGGAACATGAACACAAGCTTTACACCCAAAAACTCTCAGGTGATCATAAGAAACATCTTTGTCAAACCAAACTCTGTCTGGGAAATCACTAGCCAAAGCAACTGTAGGAGACAAATTAATAACATAGACAACAGTGTTAAGTGCTTTTGCCCAAAATGTATTGGGAAGTTTAGCCTCTAAAAGTAAGCATTTAATTCTCTCAACTAGAGTTCTATTCATCCTCTCTGCCAAACCATTCAATTAAGGCGTCTTGGGCGGAGTTTTCTGATGACGAATTCCTTATTCTTTGCAATAGTTAGCAAAGGGACCACGATATTCACCACCATTGTTTGTGCGAATACATTTTAATTTCTTCCCCGTCTGTCTCTCAGCTAAGGCTTGAAATTCTTTAAACATACTAAGTGCTTGATCTTTAGATTTCAAAGGATACACCCAGAGCTTACGAGAATGATCATCAATGAAGGTCACAAGGTAAAGTGCACCACCTTTTGACTTTACTTTAAAAGGACCATACAAATCAGAGTGTACTATCTCTAATAAATCGGGCTTTCTTGAGGGAGGATGACTATGAAAGAAAACCCTTTTCTATTTGCCAGCTAAACAACGGATACACCTTTTTAGCTTTGCGTGTTTCACTCCAGAAATCAAACTTTTCTTAGCCAAACACGTAATCCCCCTCTCGCTCATATGACTTAGTCTTCGGTGCCACAATTATGATAAAGTATCACTTTCCACCAGATTTATGGAGTCATTAAGAATAGAGCCCTGTGTCACATACAATTGACCAGACTTGACTCCTTGAGCTACTACTAATGAGCCCTTGGTGAGCTTCCATTGTCCATTAAGGAGGGCATTATGGTAACCTTCATCATCTAATCTTCCTGCGGAGATCAAATTGAAAAGAAAGTATGGAGCATGCTTGACATCTTGAAGAACTAACGTTGAACCATTATTAGTTTTCAAACAAACTGTTCCAACAACAAACACCTTAATTTCACTGACATTGCCCATAATACTTCAGAATCAACATGAGTATAAGATGAGAAACAAATCTTTTCTTGGTCGGACATCTAAGGTAGCTCAAGAATCTACTATCCAGCTCGTTTCATGGGATACCAAATTGATGACGTTTTAATGATAAGCAAAAATAAGGTCATCTCCAACAATAGTAGCAACATTGTTCTCGTTTTTTTCAGCTTTTTTTCCTTCTCCAATGTCTTGCATTAACTTGCGGTAAAACTTTTTGATATGTCCTTTCTTGCCACAATGGTTGCATGTAATATTATGATATCTGGAACTTGACTTACTTCTACTTTTACCTCTATTCCGCGAGCCTCTTGTTCTATCTCTCCCCCGGTCTTCTGTAACCAAGATATCTGCTTGTGAGGACGAACTATGAGATTTTCTCCTTACATTCTCATTCAACACACAACTTTTGGCATATTCCATGGTCACATTACCTCCAGAAGCTGATTTGTCAAAGAAACACGAAGAGTTTCCCAAGAGTCTGACAGAGTATTAATAGGCCAAAGACCTTGTATCTCATCATCAAAATTAACTCCCATTCCAGATAGCTGATCAAAGACGCCCTGAAAATTATTTATGCGATCAAGGATAGGGCTGCCTTCCTTGTACTTAAAGTTTATCAATTCCTTAAGCAGAAACAATTTGCTGTTCCCGATTTTTGAAGCATAAAGAGTCTCTAGCTTTCCACAATGGTCTTACATGTATCTCGTTCACAATATGGTTGCGAACATTATCTTCAACCCATTATCGTATATATCCACATACTTGTTGGTGCTCGAAATCCCAATATTCATCAAATGCACTCTCGGGTTTATGAGCTGAAAAGATGGATAGATGCATACTGAAAAAATGGGTAGATGCATCTTGTTCACGAACAACAAGTCTTTCATCTTGCTTCTCCAAACATTATAATCTCTCTCATTTAAACATACTATCTTGCTCATATTCGCCTCCATTTTGTAATAACCCGAATAAATAACCAAGGCTCTGATACCACTTCTTAGGATAAAAAAAAGCAGGTGTTATGCGGAAGCTAGCAAAGCAAACAACCTTGAACACCAATAAATCATACAACAAAGAGAAATATACCAAAAGAGACACAAATATTTAATTGGTTCAGTACTGACCTACGCATACGACAGAGATGAATAACCCAATATATAAAAAAGAGTACAAAATATTGATAGAATAATCTCACGAAGAGGCAAACACAAGTGACACATTATCACTTGTCCTGTAAAGTTCTCCCCTAGACACGTCTCTCTAACCCGATATGACTACATTGTGGATGCTAAGAGCCTCCAAATACGATCTCTACCGTTTAAATATAAGATCAACATGTTACAAACATCAGTCAAACAATCCAGCGGTTAACGAATCAGAAAACATAAGTTGAATGTTGGCTGGTCGGAATAAAAATGTGCAGCAAAACAAATATTTTTCTTCTCTCTTCTATCTTGATGAAAACTCTCTCAATAACCACTCTTATGTGCTTAAGTCTTTCAAAGACTTGTATCAATGAGCATAGAATAATTTTCCAACGTTTTCCTATTTAAAGATCATGAGTGGTGCTTTCTCTTAAAGCCAAAACCCACTCAAAATAGGAATAAATCGAATCCAATTCCGAATAGGATTGGAAACCAAAAGAGAATAGGATTAGGTCATTGGGCCTTTGGCTGGACAACATGGGCATGAGCTTCACAAATTCGAGCCTCGGACAGCAGTTTCAGCTTTTGTGGATTATATTCTTTCTTCAATTGGTTAATTGTTACTCTTGTTGCTATTGTTGCTCCGTATTTGGCACTTGGCACTTGTTGTGCATCCAATTTGGAGAATTTTTGTAACTCTCTTATTGATATAGTGGAGCTTTTTTGGATCTTTGCGATACCGAGGTTTTTACCTTCGATTTTAAGGGTTTTCCACGTTAGAATGTGGTGTTCTTTATCTTCTTTATTTTCGGGTTTGCCTCTTCCTCGACATAACAATTTTTACACTTTGACAAAAATTATATACAATTTATAATGGTGTGAAATCCATATGGAAAGGAATGAAAATTTACGGAAAATGGAAAGGTATGGATGAGAAAGAAGTTACCAATTTATAATGTAATAGACCTATGAAAAGGCAAAATTAAATATAATTATCTAGGGATTATGATGTGTAAAAGTTAAATTTGTAGCAAGCATATCCTTTAAAATACTTTTTTAATTTTATTTTTTATTTTGTGTTTGGTATCTACATTGAAGCCTCAACTAATTTTAATTTGTACTGTGTAAGGCTCATTAAAAGATAAAAGGTGCTCTTTAACATAATTTTTTCTATACCCAAAGCGCAAACCGAGGCCTTAGGTTAAGTGTGTGCCTATCTATCTCACTATAATATTTGTTGGTGAACCTTTAAAATGCATTAAAATACTTAAGAGACCTTACCTTACAATGTTTTTGAGATGTGTAAAGGGAAATGTAAGAAGCTTATCTTCCTAATTAAATTAATGTATACTCCACCGTCTCATGAATTCATGGTGCTATTTTAGCATTGGGTTATGTCCAAATTATATATGGGTAAAATTGGAGCTAATGAGCATTCCGATTTTTTTGGTAGGGGAAATGGAACAAGAACGTAACTACAAGAAATTGAAATTAAAGTTGGGAGCCTCCTGTATCAAGGCTCGAAGAAAACACCTGCCCCTAGAGCCATCGAGACCACGCCCCGACCTGGTTCGAGCTTGAGACCTCAGAAAGAATTGTCAAATATCCGCACACGATCAACAAAGAACTGTAATTTCCGCGCCTGACCGGATATCACGACGTGAATCTCGGCCCATATCGGCAACAGATCGGTTTATTAGCGAAAAGGATCTGTACCTTTCTTAGTGTACATTTGGGCATAAGAATTGTAAATTTTTAAAAAATAAAAAGTAAAAATTATATTTCAAAATTAGAGTTGTTTTTTAATTTTTGTGAGTGGTCTGAGTAAAAATTTTGAAAAATAGTTTTTTTTAAGTTTTTCAAATTTTCAAAAAATTTCAAAATTCATCTTTAAGTGAAAATTAGAAATTTTATGGATAAACACTGATTTCGAAAAATATAGTTTTGTTTTGAAAAAAAGTGAAAATTCTTTTGTCCAAACGGGCTCTTAGAATTGTTTTTAGGATAAAATTCTCCTACTATATAAAGGGAAATTTTATTATTCAATAAACACTATGTAACACACATACTAAGGCAATATACATCTGTTTTCTCTATTTCTAAAAGTTATTCAAAGTTCTTACTTTTGCTCATAAGTTCATCATAAGTATTGGCTCGAAATCGAAGGCATGCTTCTTGTTAAGCTTTAATTGAGCCCCAACTCACTATTACCGCTGGTTCGATTTTGTACTCTATCTTTTTTATTTGCATACCTAACATCATAAATTAATTATATTGAATTAATTCACATATTCTTAAAACTGCGTATAAATTTATTTGTTATCTGTGCTTAAGGGTAAACACAAAATATCTTTGTTTATCTTCAAATATCTCTCTTCTGATTTGATAGCTAAATATCTGCTGCAAGTTGATATATTTTGTAATTAAAAATATATCACTTTGTGTTTGTGTGCATGCGTAACGACCGACTGGTCGTTTTGTATTTTAGAACCATGTTCCCTGAAATAAAATTTTCCGTGCCTTCTCTAGCTAATTTATAACTTGCGGGGACGGGTGGATTGGGAGTTGGAAGAATGTTGAGTTAAATATGTCCATTTGTTTCTTTAAGATTTCCTTAAATGGGCAAATTTGACTTCGGTCAGCTATTTTGAAAAATGAATTTGGATTAGTAATTTGATAGTTCCGGAGGGTATGTGGGGAAATACGGGACTTGGGCGTATGCTCGGAATTGAATTTTGAGGTCCCTTGCCCGAGTAATAAATTTTTATGTGAAATTGTTAAATAGAAGTTCTAAAGAATTAAAGAAACTAAGTATTCATTGATTTCCTAGGTACCGGGCTCGAATTTTGGTTTTGAAACTTTGTACAGGTTTGAAATATCAGTTAAGACTTATCCGTAAAATTTGGTGTCAATCCGAGCAGTTTAAGGGCATTTTGACCTGTTAGAAAAGAATTAAGAACTCGAAGTCAATAGTTTGATTCATTTGGTTTTAGGATGTGATTCCTAGATTTAGCGTTGTTTTGAGTGATCCGAGGGTTCAAGTAGGTCCGCCTCATGATTTCACTCTTGTTGGTATCTTCGGGCAAAGCTCGGGAGCACCGAGCGTCAAACGATCGAGGCTCGAGTGAAGTTAAAAATTGAAGAAAAGGCTGAAGGCCTGCTGCTTCTGTCATAACCGCATCTGTAGTTCTAGGACCACAGAAGAGGGACCGCAAATACGGCCAACTAATCGCAGAAGCGACCAAGGGCAGGCCTAGGAAAAAACTACAGAAACGGCCCAGAAACTGCAGAAGCGGTTTCGTAAAAGCGGTCCAGCTGCTTTAAGCCCCGAACCGCTGATACGGCCACCTTTCCGCAGGAGCGGGACCGCAGGATCAGTCCCCAAACCGCAGAAGCGGAAACCGCTGGGCAGTGAGCTCTTTTAATTTGAGCTCAAGGTCATTTATTTCACTCACTACTTCACACTTGCGCGATTTAGAGGCTTCAAAAGAGAGTGTTTCGACATAACATTGTAAAGTAAGTAATTCTCATTCATCCTTCGTTTAAATACATGTATATTAGGTAAATGAAACACTAAAAACTTAGTAAAATCAAGGGTTAGAGATAGACCTATGGTTTTAATGAAACTAAGATTTAATCTTGTAATTTTCTGTGTAATGCACTAGAAACGATATATTATTGATCCTTAGGTTGTAGAGAACAACTTCCTTCGAAATATCTCGGAATCCGGGTACGTGGACCTGGGGTCGGAATTTAGAAAACTTGTGGAAAGGGTTTGGAAATGGCTTAAATAGCTAGAATTCGATCTTGTAAACTTATATTGACTAGTTCTTACTTCTTTTAACTAGTTTGTGATCATTTGGCTCCTACTTGAGGGCTTGGACTAGTTTTGATATTGGAAGTGCGCTTTGGAGCGAGGTGAGTCTCCTTTCTAACCTTGTAAAAGGAAATTGTCCCCATAGGATTAATGAATGAGAATTTACTGCTAAATGCGGGGGCTACGTACGTACTAGGTGACAAGAGTTCGTGCGTAGCTACTGTGATGCTAATTGCTTGGGTAGTTTAGGACCCACATCATGCCTAATTTGGAGATATCTTTTATTTAAATTGCCAATATGATCATTTATGATATGCTAGAGACTTGAGAGAAATGAAAAGTGAACATATGAACTTGTAGAACCTTTGTAAGAGTTTCCTTGTATATAAATGAGCCTTTATGTGCATTCTTGATATTTTCTTGATAATTATGGATCGGACCGATTGCCTTAGTAAAAATAGATGCATCTATGGTATGGGCCGTTCGACCATCGGCAATGCACAATCTATTTTCTGTTGGAGCGGGTCGTCGACCTTGGCATGATTGCGCATGATATACATAAATATGCTAAGGCTTAGACATGACATACTTACTTGATAAGTATTCGAATTGAAAATAACAACTGAAATATGGTCAAGAACATGATTATTGCTTTCATTATTACCTGTTAATTATTGGAGGATTTTCATGCTTAGATTAGCACATTATTATGATATTATCTTGACCCTAGTAAGTATCAAGTCGACCGTTCGTCTCTACTTCTTCGAGATTAGACGGGATACTACTGGGTACATATTGTTTATGTACTCGTACTATACTTCTGTACTTAATTGTACAAGATCTCAGTTAGATACATCTGGTTACCGATCTGGTGCGCCTCCTTGATTTTGCGGTAGAGACTTCCATAGTGAGTTGCTTCCTTCCCAATGCCGCTCAGCAGCTGGATGGAGTCTTCCTTTACTTTTGTTGTCTTTCTTTATCTCAGACAGTAGGATAGAGACATTCCTTTATATATTCTACTAGATGCCCATACTTGTGACACCAGGTCTTGGCACACACACATCGGTAGACTTATTTTTGGATTGTAACATTATGTCACTCCATTATCTATCATTTTGGTTTTAAATCCCCAAATGCGATTATTTGTTTCACTTAAATTCTAGTACAATTAAAATAAGAAGTATAAAGAACTTTACCCCAATTTTTATTCAAAAATATGAAATTAAGGTTGAATTCACGATTAGATTAGTGGGTTTTAGTCAATGGAGAGTAAGAAATCATTACCCAATCGTTGCCTCTGAAAAGCCCTCGAAAAATCTCCCAAAATCGAGATTTCTAGCTTGAGTTTTGTAAAAATAAAAGAAGGGTTTGTTTTGAAATGTTAAGTACTGGTCAAGGATTTAACGAATCGCGAACGCGAGAGGTCCACGCGTTCGCATAGAGGAAAAATGTAAGTGACCAGATTTGGCCTTCACGATTGCGAAAGGATAATGAGAACGCGAAGGCTTGGGGGTCTGATAGGTACGCGAACGTGACCTGGATACGCGAACGCGGAGAAGGAACTGGAGGGGGTCCAGGACTTGAACATCGTGAACGTGTGAAATAGGAAGCGAACGTGGAAGAGGGGCTGGCTGAACTTCGAGAACGTGGGAGAACAACACTAACGTGATGAAGGGGGTAAGGGCACAGCTACGCGAACACGATGAACCTTCGCGATCGCATATAAGGAACCACTGACTGCAATTTTTAGCTGCACTTTCAAGACTCCAAATGCTCTTTTGAGCATCCGAAACACTCCCGAAGCCCCCGTGATCTCAACCAAACCTACGGACATATCCCATAACATCATGCAAACTTGTACCAACCCTTAAACCACCTAAAACAACGCCAAAAACTATAATAAATCAATGATTTGAACTTAGAAACTTCAAATTCCAATGAAACTCGCTTTTGATAAAAAACCTAACCAAAACACGCCCGATTGACCTAAAATTTTGCACGCACGTTCCAAATGACATGACGGTGCTACAAAAACTTCCGGAATATCGTTCCGACCCTCGAATCAAAAATTCACCATCAGACCGGAAACTTCAAAATTGTAACTTCGACATTTCTAGCATAAATGAGCTACATACATCCAAAATATATTCCAAACATGCTCCCAACCTCGAAATCATCTAACAGAGCTATCGAAACCATCGATTTTCATTCCAAAATCGTCTTCACACTGTTCTGATTACGGACCATTTTCTAACACTTAAGCTCTCATTTAGGGACTAAGTGTCCCAAAACACTCAGAATTCTATTACCGAATGTTCAGGCAAACCAAAATAGCAGAAATGAACTTAGGGAAAGCAGTTAATGGGGGAACGGAGTATAAATTCCAAATACGACCGACCGGGTCGTCAGAGGTTCATCGCCACCCCATTGCTTTAGGACGCTATGGTTCATTTGGTAGGCCTTATGGAGAGTGTGGCCCAGGCTGCTAACACTAACCGTATCTCAGGCTGGGGAGGAGAACAAACTCCTGCTACTCACACTTCGGAATAGATGGCTTCCCAGTACCAGACTCTAGTAGTCCCACCAGTTGGGGTAGTCCATCCAGTTGTTGCGGCACATGCTGGTGATGGACACACCATGTCTTATGAGGTCTTATTGAGATTGGACAAGTTTACCAAGCTCTTCCTAGATCACTTCAGTGGTGCAGCTTTTGAGGACCCATAGGATCATCTTGACAGGTGCTGCGGAACATGGGTATAGTAGAGATCAATAGGGTCAATTTTGTTGTGTTTCATGTGACGGATTTTTCCAAGATATAGTTGAAGGATTATGTATCTGCTAGACCAGATGGGTCGCCTGCTCTTACTTGGGACCAGTTCTCTCAACTATTTTTTGAGAAATTCCTTCCTATCACATTGAGAGAGAGAGTTACCGCAAACAGTTTGAGCGTCTCCAACAGGGCAGGTTATCAATCACTCAGTAAGAACCGTTTTTGTCTGTCGAATATGATTTTGATGAAACCAGATTAACTGCAAGTAAATCTTATAATTATAAATTATAACCTTCCCTTAACATAGACTTTTAGAAATTCTTTTTTAGCGGGAGCTTAGACTTTTAATAAACTTCGATTCGACATTTTTTTATGTTCATGTGACGTCATATATATATATATATATATATATATATATCGTCCATCTGAGCTCGTTGCATTTACTCTAGATCCACCGCTAGTATTTGTGTGTATGTCTACCTAGCATATATTGTATTATTAGACTATGACATGCATCTAATCCATTTAGAAATTCTTTTTTTCTTTATATTTGGTATTCGGTATCTACTTTGGATTCTGATTTTTGAATTTATATCGTGTAAGACCCACTAAAAATAAAAGTGCTCCTATCAAGATTTTTTTAATTTTCAGTGCTCAAAACTTGAAACCTCGTATTAAGAATGGAGATATTATATTCATCAACCACCGCAGTCCTTAGAGTATCCATTTGAAAATTCAGTAATACAGGTGATTGATTGCTTTAACCTTTAAATTTAGACGTGTCCCGATACTATTAATATTAGCATTGGTGAAGGTAAAGTATTTCCACTTGCTTTAATTTACAATAACTTTGGCAGAAAATTTAGTTTGCACCATTCATAGTGATTGCTTTGACGGCTGAACTTGTCAATGATGCAAGAGTTCTGTTAAGTCGTGCCGACATGTTGCTTTCATATACGTAATATAGTGTTTTTTAAGATAAATCCAGTTTTTTTTAAAAAAAATATAGGGTAATATTACGCACAATAAATTCTTATGGTCTAATTTTTTCTTGGACTTCGTATATAGCGGAAGCTTAGTACATACGATTACTGTTTTAGTGTTGTTTTAAAGAGAACACTACTAATTAATTTCAAGAAAAAAAATTTGCTTTAATTTTTTTTTCAATTTATTGCATTAAAAAAATTAAGTTTCCATCTCTGTAATCCATTTTATATCCAGAAAATGATGAGTTTGGTCTGAGGTATTGTAAATCGCAACAAGAAACTAGAGCAAGTCTTTCCTAATTGACATATTTTTCTCAAGATATTAATGTTTATAGTATGGTAGTAATTAAATACGATTTCTATCGTGTAAATATTTTTTATTTATCTCTCGTAAAACTTAATTGTTTGACCAAAAAGTTGTGAACCTTTTTAGTTAAACCAATTTAATAAAGATATGGGGTGAATCCAAGTTAAAAGTAATAAATTCTAGATCCAAAATTAATTAACCTAGGCGGTACGAGTCTGTGTTCAAGTTGACAAATGCTGAGTTAATGCTCTATGACTAACAATCAATGCGAGGATGGAATCATGCAATAAATGAGATAAATGGCATTAAATGTAATAAAAAGAAATTTGTCACCCAAAGGTTGGATGAGATGGATGATTCCTTCCTCTGACTACAACACGTGACAACAGACAAATGATGTGGATTATGTGTTCTCGAATCTTGTGAGTTGAAGAGGAATATTATACGATGGAATCCAACAAGAGAGATAAAATAATTTTTTTTGTATATTTCTGATAGTCAACTGTCAACTCTTTACAAGATGTTTTTCCATAAAGGTTCTGAATCCCCCTCTTTCTCTTCTTATTTATAAAGAATATTCATGAAAATCCTAGAAAAGTACAATATGCGAGAATATTCAACAGAATATTCATATTCACAGTCACATGAACATTCTAACCATTGTGGTTGTTGCTCTATTCTTTATCTCGGCACTGGTCCCCCCCATTGAGCGACTCATCACCGCTAGACTATACTTGGTTTTGACCTCGGCTTCAGCTCGTCCATTTGCATTCCTACGCTAGATATAATTTTGACTCATACAGTTAGTCTCTCCGCTTATTGAGTTCTTCCTCTTGGGAGTCCTTGATGAGCGAATTTCATATGTATCTAATCACAAAATGTTCCGCCACAGGGGGATGGGCTGAATTGGTCGAGGTCGTGTTAGTGACCGGTCGGCTCAAAGGTTATAGTTGGCGTGGCTAACATAGGATGTCGTCATGACCACACGCGTCATCATTACCCATCTTCCCGATTCAATGCATCATTTCCAACACCTCTGTTACTTCGATCTTAATGTCAGTGACAGTTTCTTGCATCAATTTTGGCGTTGTAATACCTTATAAATAGGGGAAGGGAGATTCAAAAATGAGACTTTTGAATTTCATGGTTATTTGGTATTTTGCTTGTTCTTCTGCTTCTTCTCTGACCCTTGCTTTCGATTCCCTTCTGCTTCTCAGCTCCAGCTTTCCCGTTGACCATACATTTCCTGTTGATACTCTTCTTCCGGTTCTACTATACGCACGTTTATTGCAGAAATGACAAACCCCCTCACATTTTGATATAGTTTTCGATGTCACCCCTTTATTGGTAGTTATGCCTTCCGGTAATAGATAACCCATGTTGCGGAAGATGAAAGTTTTCCTACAGTGGAAGAGATAATCCCTCAGAACCCGTCTGTCATAAATAACTTTCAGAATGAAATTGCCCCTAATCCTGAGCATGTGCTATCAGTCATGGGGTCGAGGCAAATATCTGACCTTGGTCTAAATTTTTCATTCCTACCCACGTTGATATTATACTAGCAGGGAACGATTTAATACAAGTCAACCGACCTAGGTATTGTGCTTTTTACCAATACCCGTTCTTGGTGGGTTGATCTTTTTCCTTTTCCCCTGCTTGCTGAGGAATTTTATCGCTTTTATGGTGTCTACCTGGCACGGCTTTCCCCTTACCAATATAAAGCCTTTTTTATGTTGGCGAAGTTCGCAGAGTTGGCCGGTTGCGAAGTCTCCATTCATCATCTGCTACACCTTTTCACACCTAGTTTCTATAGAGGCATGTTGATTCATCTTCGCCATCGTGGGACCGAAGATTTGGTGACGGGGATGGATGATAAGGCGAACCGCCAGTTCTTGCAACTACTTCTTCGTCGGGACTGAGCATATAGTGGCGGACCCAGTCGGGTTCCCTGAGCGGTGGAACTTTAATCGTAAAGGCGTCTTGCCGTTCATCGTGTGTTTTGTTTATCCCTTCTCTTTTGTATCTGACTTGCTCATGCATTTCTATTTGTAGCTGGTAAACGTCCACCGCCCTTGGTTCCTAACATCAAAGACTGGGTGGCTCGCGTCTTACCTCATACTTTAGGGATCCACGATTGGTTGTCATTTAACATGCGGTTCGGCCCCAAGTCTTCGACTAGTGAGTCCACTTTCATTTTATACGACCCTTTTGTTTTCATTATAGCTTATTACTATCTTATTGGCATTTAAGTTAAACATAATTTTTCTTTTTGTGTCAAGTTGGCGGGCTTCCAAGAAGACGAAGGCTCTGATGACCATGTTTCGCTAGGAGATCGCATCGGCTAGAATGAAATTTGTACTAGCTGAGACTATATGAGAGAATTAATTCTAGCTACGCTCTTGGGTGATTTCGCCCCACAGGTTACCGTCACGTCGGCTGATACCTTTGATCACCACGTCCTGCACCTAATTGACAAGTCCTTTCATGACGAGGGGAGGCGACACCGAGGAAAAGACTGAGGGTGGAGATTGGAAGGGTTGATGTTGCTGATACTGAGTCAGAAAGGCCCATCGATTTAGGCGTGGAGGCAGCAGCTTTACTGAGCATCGAGACTGCTCCCACGCCGGCTATCGTCATAGCATGAGGGTCATGAGAGGTTGAAAAGACCAATGTCAACGGGGAACATGTAAAAAATAGTCGGGGTTGGCTCATCATCTGCGGATGGAAGGGATAAAGCCGTCCTCGTGGAGGATAATGGGTCGTGCTCTGATACTAACCCTGAGGAGGCGCGGGATTTTGAGGAGAGGTACACCCGACTGGAGATAAGGACGGGGGGCCTGATTAGAATATAGTCATTCCCGTGGATTAGGATCTCTTGTACAACTTGGAATAAGTGGTACCGGCCTTCGCTCCTCTATATGCAGATTCTGAGAATAGGACGCTACAGATGTTGAGGAATGAGGATCTGTCATTGGGTATATCTGGCGTAGCCTTGCGAGTGAGTTTGTTGTTCCCATTTTAGGTTAATTCATTTCACATGTGTAATTTGCTTCCGCTGGCCTACCTTCTTTCACATGTCAGACCCTCATCATGGAGATTGAGCGTGACCGGTGGGAAGAGTGAAGGACGGCCCTCCTCAAGAAGATGGTGTCCAAGTACATAGAGTATCATTCTAAGCATCGAACGATGGTTGACTTTCTTAACTAGGACAGCCAGTTCCATATGCTCCCTGATGGGCTCAATCAGAAAGATGAGGAGTTGAGGGAGAAAGACAAAGAGCTTATGAGGATCATTGATGGATGTAGTGTGCTTGAGGAGGCGTTGAAGGCTATGGAGGATGAGCTTGAGGTGAGCAAGGGAAGACAACCAAAAATACTAACCTTCAAGCGCAGGTGGCATCTTTAAACGTCAAGCTCGAGCAAAGCGAAACAAGGGTCGTTAACTAGAAGGATGTTGAGCACCAGGATTGAAGAGTTGGGTCGAGCTGAGAAAGCAAGAATAATCGATGTGGCAGAGGCGGCAGCCCTACGAGACACCCTTCATGTTTGCAGGTCTGAGCGAGCTACTGAGGCAGAAACTTTGGCGCGTAAGGAAGTGAGTTCTCAGGAGAGGATTGGGGATTTGGAGGCAGAGTTTTCTCAGCTGAATGAGCAGGTTGTCACCCTTAATGCCGAGATATGTGCAGGCTCAGCCATCCACTTCTTACACTTTTGTTGCTCCCGGTATGTCACGAGAGTTGTATGAAATGTGGATTCATACTGAGGCTCAACTTGACATACATAGGTCTCTAAAGACGGTTGGGAAGATTTTCGAGGCTGAATTGGAGGATGTTCGTGTTATGGCGCGTGCAAATCGTATCACCTGTGCTTATGATCCTGGAACACCCGAAGGAGACGATGATGAAGACGTCTTAGATAGGCTTAAATCCGACCCTTGGTACGATGATGAGTACGTTGGTGGTGTTGGTGATGGGGGGATGATGCAGCATGAAGTCTTCGTACTTGGTTTCTACTTTTTTATGTTTTACTATTTTTGTGGGGGGCGTCTTTCCAACCCTTTGTAAAAAATGAATTGGAGTGGAATGATTGAAATGAAACAGTTGTCTTTTGTTGTGTGTTTCTGGCTCTTCTTTCTCTTTTTTTTTTTTGTGAGTTCTTTTTTCGAGAAAGTCCCTAACTTTTGGTTCACATTGGACGAGGTCATCGACTGGAATGAGGTCAAAGGTAAGTTAACTAGATCAAAGTTGAACGTATATTAATTCGAATAAGGTGGGATGTAAGTTAATTCAAGCGAGGTTGAATGTATATTGATTCGAACCAAGTCGAATGTAGAATGATTTGAACGAGGTCGAATGTATATTGATTCAAACGAGGTCGAATGTAGAATTATTCGAACGAGGTCGAATGTAAGTTAATTCGAGTGAGGCCAAATGTATATTGATTCGAACAAGGTCGAATGTACAATGATCCGAATGAGGTCGAATGTAGGTTAATACGAGTGAGGTCAAATGTAGAATGATTCGAATGAGGTTGAATATAAGTTAATTCGAGAGAGGCCGAATGTATACTGATCCAAACGAGGTCGAATGTAGAATGATTTCAACGAGGTCGAATGTAAGTTAATTCAAGTGAGGCTGAATATATACTTATTCAAATGAGGTCGAATGTAGAATGATTTAAACGAGGTTGAATGTAAGTTAATTCGAGCGAGATTGAATGTATACTAATTTGAATGACGTCGAATGCAGAATGATTCGAACGACGTTGAATGTAAGTTAATTCGAGCGAGACCGAAAGTATATTGCCATGGCATTGGCGTGAGGTCTATATTTGGTGAAGGTGTAAGAAATAGTGCTTTGTTTATTCATTGGAGAATACTACATTCCTTTTCGGTCCGTACATACATTCGAGGAGTCCTAGTCTATCTAGTCCCTACATTGCTCGCCCTAGATTAGTAGGCGGGGCGATGAACAAAATACCTAAACTCCAAGATTCCCCCTTCATCGCCTCATTAAAAACCTCCCCAAGAAAACCCAATAGGGACAAATCTCGGGTGAGGGAAGAAGAGTACGACTTGGAGGACGTCCATCTTCAAAAGTTCAAGTATTTGAGGTGGGCGATGTTCCAATTGTTTGGCAGTACTTTTCCTTCCATTGTTTCTAGTTGGGATGACCCTTTGTTTGCAATTACGATGATTTTATATGGTCCGTCCCAATTGGTTCCTAGTTTGTTGTCTCGTAGGTCTTTGCTCGCATGTGTTTTGGTTTTGAGCACATTATCCCCTACCTTGAGTGGTCTGGCTTTTATTTTTTTGTTGTAGTACCTTTTTGCTCGTTGTGTTTGAGCTATCATTCTTACGTTGGACATGTCTCTTCGCTCATCTATTTCGTCGAGGTCTTACTTTCTGCTTTCATCGTTACTTGGTCCGCTCTTGTTGGAGTATTTTAAACTTGGCTCCCCGACTTCGACTGGTATCACTGCGTCAATCCCGTAGACTATTGGATATGGCGTTTCTCCTGTGCTTGCTTTTGGCGTCATGCGGTATGCCTATAGCACTTTCGGTAGCATTTCCGGTCATAGTCCCTTGGCATCTGCAAGCTTCTTCTTCATGATGTTCAGTATTTTTTTGTTGGAGCATTCCGCCTGAACATTGCCAATAGGGTGATATAGTATGGAGAGTATTCTCTTGATGTGCCATTTTTCGAAGAATTCGACGGTCTTTTTTTTTTGAACTGGGGTCCATTGTCACAACTGATTTTTTTGGGATGCCTGTGAGCACGTGATTTTTGCCCTATATATGAATTACTCCCATAAAATTCAAAATAAAATAATTTTTAGTTTGCCGGCAATTTTGTGAATCTTGTGTTATTTTTCCTGCATTATTTGATTTGTATGTGCAAGTTTATTTGTTAAATTAATAAAAAATATGTCGCATTTGCAATAGGATTTGATTCTACAATTAGGAGTAATCAAGTTTGTTTTACAAAATGAAAATCACAAAAATAGGCATCTTTTGCATTTTAGCCTTTAATGTCCAAATTGCGTGATTGTGTTTTAATTGTTATTTAATTTTAAATAATAATTATTAGTAGGAGTTAATTAGTATTTTAAAATAATTTTTATTTTTATAATTTAATATTAGCATTTTAGTTTTATTAATTAGTAAAAGAAAAGAGAACAAAAAATAGAAGAAAAATAGGAATTGGCCTCTTCTTCAATTCTAAATCTAAGCCCAAAACACCTCTACCCAACCCAAAACACCCCTTGACCCGGCCCATTTTCACCCCACCCCTTTTGATTTTTGAGATTTTTCATTCTTCTCACTTAACCAAACAACCCAAACCCTAAACACACCCTAAACTCTCTAGCTGTCACACCTTACACCCCACCCCCTTCTCTTCATCTTCTCCAAACACACACCCTCATAAACCCTAAACCAACCCAAAAACCACCCCCAACAACCATCCTCCATCCCTTCTCCGTCTTCCCCACGTAACCAGCAGCCCGTCCCCCATAACCTTTGACGAACAGATCCATCACCATCGACATCTACGTTTCCGTCGACCACCACGAACAGCCCAAATGACCTCCTTCACTTCACTGTCCAACCCGTCGTTCCATCCATGAACGAAAAGCAAATCCATCAGCTGCCATAACCGCCATCAGCTGAGCAACAAACAACCACTTCTATCTCCGTGAACCAGCTCCAAACGACCCCTCCGCCAGCCCACTGAAAAAAAGAACAGTCACCACAAATTGCTCGTGAACCACCGAAAAAAGAACAGTCACCACCCACGCAAAATGACCCCTTCACGCCAGTCAAGTTCAAGGTCGTTCGTCATCGACTTCGGGTTTGTTCATTGATTGTTAGTTCCGTTCGAGTTCAAAGAGTAAGCAGTCCGAGGTCGTTGCTGAGATTCTGGGCGGATTCGAGTTATTTTTTGTTTCAAAATTTGCGGGCAAATTTGTTTCCATTCGAGTTCGTCGTTGTTTCGATTCGGTACACCACTTTGAATCATGTACGCCTTGAAGGTGAAATGAAATGGCATAAATTTATGTACTTAGTTATAGTATATTTGTATTTTAGTTAAACATTAATTATATATTTTCCTGCTATACAAACGATAGAGCTAGGCATAATTAAGACTGTTTCCTATTAGATTATGAAACTAAGATCCTTGAAATGGCGTGAATATTAGTCAATACAGTGTTCTTGCTTAATTTGAGCAAGTTGTTAGATTATTGAATTATATGACGTATGGTTGCAAGAATCGCATAACTAATAGCTTAGACTTCACTAGTTCTCATGTTTAAAATAAAGTAATTCGTGATCTCTTTCTTTTCAAATTAATTTAATTGATAGATAAAAATCCGGATTTGAACTTGCAAAAATTGGAATAGAGACAACTTGAGGTGGGTGATCTTTAATCTTGTTAGTAACGAAGATACGCGAATTTCAGAGAAACATATTTGGTTAATAATAGAATCAATAGATTTGACGTATTTGAAGTATGATTCTACGTAGAAAGGCTAGGAACATTTATCCATAGGCGCGAATTTGAGCAATATGAGTTAACATTTAAGTTTAATAATTTTTTATAAGTTTTAGTAATTATGGTTAAATCTAGTTGCAAATATCTATGAATAATTAATTTCAATAATTTTTTATATAACAATGTGAGTTTTAATCTAGCTATAATTATTTGTTTTTGAATATTAGTTTCGTAGTTTATTTATAATTGTGATTTTTTTATTTATAATTTCGAATTTCTTTTTTTTTTCCTTTCCACTAATATTTGCCTTCATCTAGCCCTTAGTGTGTTATGCTTTTATTTTATTTTTAAGCTTATAATTAATTAAGATTCTTTCTTTCTTTATTTTAGAAATAAATTAAAATAGAAGAATGTAGCCACTTTAGGATTAACCTTTAAATAAAAGTGAGGGGTGCCTAGCCAAACAACAAAAGTACAAATTGCGGGGCCCTCAGTAAACATTTAAAAATATTTTAAAATCGAGAATGGTCGTTTAGCGAATTTCACAATCCTCCCAAAAGATTACAACGCACTAGACTCTATTAGGCGCGACTTTAATAAATTACATTCCTAAATACGTGTGGGCATTTTATGCGGCCCAAATTCAAATCCTAAAATGTTTGATAGAGTTTTCCTAGGATTGCGGGCTCCGGCGGCGCAATCCGAAAGCACACTTTAAACGACGTTCACTTTCTTAAATAAATATATATTAAATAAAAGCAGTAAAAAGTAAAATTGGCACATAGGTTCTTCACGTAATAAAATCAGTTAATGTTAAATACAACAGTTGAGCGACCGTGCTAGAACCACGGAACCCGGGAATGCCTAACACCTTCTCCCGGGTTAACAGAATTCCTTATCCGAATTTTTGATTCGCTGACAGTCAACAGAGTCATATTTTTCCTCGGTTCGGGATTCAATCAGTGACTTGAGACACCATTAATCTCCCAAGTGGCGACTCTGAACAATTAATAATAAATCCCGTTCCGATTGTCCTTTAATTGGAAAAACTCATTTACGCCCCTTTTGCTGGGGTCTATAGTGTGAAAAGGAGGTGTGACAACTCTGGCGACTCTTCTGGGGAAATAACCCAGAACCACTGGTTCAGGGTTAGAACTCGAGCTTGGAATAAATTGTTGTGTTTAGCTTTATCTGATTTTGTTACATGATATATGCTTAATGTGCTAATTGACTGCTTTTACCGCTTTGATATTTCGTGAACTGTATATAAAATGTGCCGAAACCCATCTCCCTCTGAGTCTTTTGAGAATTAAAATTGGGCATTTGCTTGACATAGCCCGCTTTCTTTGAGATAGTTGAGGTGCTTGGCACCCGGTGAAGGATTTTAGTCACACATGTTTTAGGCGGGGAGCGCTGCCAATTAAACTGGAAAGCAATGTTACCGGCTACACTGGCCCTCTTCGGCTCGAGTTGTCCGCTAGGGTAGGCAAGGTCTAGACCAATAAACCCGAGTTTTTAACCTAGTACAACAAAGCTTCATGCCAGATCCCTAGTAGGAACGTTTGTTTGCATCATCTACATTTGACTTAGGGGGCCCAACGCAAGGGTTGGGTTCGTCTAGGACAAGCAACCTGAAGTGAAATGACCTTCCTGTTGCATCCTGTGGTTTTATGCATTTATTTTCTTCAGATTAGCATGCTGACTGGCTTCTAAAAATTGGAAGTACTAAAAAGCGAAAAAGGGAGAGAAAGAAAATAGCGGTTCAGGAAGATAGCTGCTCATTTTTAGAAAAAAAAAGTGTCCAAGTAGTGTCAAAACTCTTCCAAAATTTTGAAAAGTTTGACAAAAAAAGTCTTGGCTTCATATTTATATTTTTTTTCAGAACTACGTAAGTTTGATTCTTACCGGATGTGGGATACGTAAGCGACCCATATCGGGTTCAACTATTGTGTAAATGGCAATGATTTGTCATAAGTAAAGGTAATGTCATTCTTAAGTAAAACAGCCAAACTCCTAGGAAAAGGGCGCCGGAGGACTGTTTCGCAAGAACGTCTACCTATGGTCATTCCTTAAAATTTTCTTCGTTGAACAAAATACAGCCTTAAAATCTTCTTCAAGTTCTAAAAGCCCATATTGACAACACCGAATTTTTCTTTTATTTTTTTAGAAAACAGTGGTGATTTTCTTTTCAGAGTCTTTATACGGTTTAGGAGAGCCTTAATTTTAATATTCTTTATTTTAGGATCATCATGGGTACTCCACAAAGAAATGGCCATAAAAGAGCAAGGGACGAAAAGCCTCCTATGTTCATGATCCGAGATAAGACCCCGAACAGTCTCTATTATTGGTGGGCTAGTTTTTCCCTCTGGGAATGAAATCAAACTTTTAAGCACCTCAATTTCCTCATGGACATCATGGGAATTAAGCCTGACAAGGATCTGATTGAGGCTCTGGTGGGTCTTTGGGACCCGACAAAAAATGTCTTTAGGTTCAAAGATTGTGAAATGACGCTCACACTAGAGGAATTAGGTGGGTTTACATGATTTAGGAACGCATTCATAGGAAAAAGCTGGCCGCTCCAAGGAAAGTGGGTGTAAACAACTTTTTGAAAAAATTATGCCTTCGTCGAATCCCAATGGTTGCTTAGACGAAGGTTGGGTTTCATTGGGCTACCTCTATGATAGATTTGGGGACGAGAAGGGATTCGAGAAATTCTCAACCACAAAATTTGTCAACCAACTAAGTTATGATGCCTAGAAGGAGTTGAGGATCTTCGCCTTCATGATTTCGTTTCTAGGGACCATGGTCTTTCCAGAGTGAGATGGGCACATCAAACTTCAACTATCGTCAGTTGTCTCATATTTACAAAGCAACGAAGAACATATCATTCTTCCTATGATTTTAGGGGATATTTTTCGAGCTTTGACCCGATGCCGAGAAGGTGGAGAATATTTTGAAGGATGCAACATTTTGCTGCAGATGTGCTTCATAGAGCATCTTTATCATCACCCAACAGTGATAAGTTTCAAAGAAGACTGGTTGAATTACATTTGTTCTCATCCAAGTAGGGCCACACGATGTAGTCTTCCAAATGGAGTGAGGGCTTGGCAGGAATTACTTGGTTTGCTGTATGCGGGTAAACTCAATTGGAACTATTATTGGTTCCCTTCCCCTAGGGTCATGCACATGTCAATATATCGTCCCTTCTACATATTCATGGGTTTCAGAGGTTTCCAACCCTACGTACCTTTACACGTCAGCTAGGGAGAGAGCAAAAGAAGCCTCTGATTGAGGACATGTGTCCGTTCATATGAGAATTCACAGGAGAAGAAACCCCAAGGGAATCTTATGCACAAAAGGTCTGGTTTGGTAGTCGATATTTTGATACAGACGAGATGATAGCTGACCGTGAACATGTAGAGGTGAGCCTTGCATACCTTGAATGGTTTCACAACCAGGATGTCCCTGAGCAGAGACCTGAAAGATCTGTAAGATATGCAGTCGATTGGGAGAAAGAGATAGAATCCAGAGTTAGAAGTTCTAAAAAAGAAGTGGCACAAGAGTTCCAATCTAGTATCAACACATTACAAGAAGATAAGGGAATACTGGAGGCAGCCATGGATATACAACAGGTTGATTTTGAGCAAGAAAGGGTTAACTGGGCACGAGAAAGGCAAGTGATCAAATCCCAAATTCCAACCGCTCAGCAACAAGGAGAGAGAGAAGCTCAATTCAGGGTGGTCCGTGATCATGAGCGCATGAGTTACACTCTACTAATCAAAGGTTTGAGGGACCGGTTAGAGGAAGTTGAATCAAGCAAAAAGAGCCTGATTGCGGAGTTTGAAGCAGAGAGAAACCGCTACCAAAGTATGATCTATCGGCTGGAGGGGGAATCGATAGAATTTCGGCGCCATAAGGATATGGCCTTGGACTACGAGCATGATGCACTGGATTTAGTAGAGACCCGTGGTTAGCAAAATCAAGAATTACATGTGGATCAGGAATACGGTAAGGGAAAGATCCTCGAGGTAGCAACCAACACCTCAAGAGCGTGCAAGAATTGTCAGGGAATGACACCCGAAAAATTTGCAGAAGTATCATTGAGCATTGCTCGTCATATATCTACAGATTTGGAGAGGATGTACCACAATATTGGGGGTCAGCCACGAGAACAAGAGCCTTGATTACGATAGCGCTGATGGATTCTACGGCAGAGATCAAAGCCATCTTCCAGTTATCAGTCCTTTTTTATTATTTTTTTCTTTCTTTTGTCATCTGTAAAAGTCATTTTGGTGATTTGAGTCTTCTGGTTTTTCTTTCATCCTGAAAAGCTTGTTTAATTCATATTTGGTTTACCTTTATGCATTCTTGTTTTTGAATCGTGCACCAAAAAGAAGTTTGAAAATCAATGAAAAATATTTTGGAACTAGAAAATTTCATGTGTCATGAACTACGCTTGGTCTGATTCATGCGGGGACATGATACATAGGCAATCCACATAAGATTCGACCACCACTCAAAAATAAAATGAGAAAGTGAAATAGAGAAAAGAAGTGAGAGAAAAGAAAGAGAGAGAAGAATGAAAATAATGGAGGATGTGAAAATGGAACAAATAAAATATTCCGGGATGATGCATGCGGTCTGAGCAAAAGAATATTTGAAATGGTTTACTGCCTAAGAACGTTGCATCCCCCAATGTGTAATTGCAATATCTGTTGAAGCTCTAACGCTAACAAGTGTATTGTTTATCCAATCTAAACCAGTTAGTTTGTTAGAGCATACTGGCACCATAGCATTATCAAACACGATCAAAAGGGCACATACCAGAAAGCATGACTGGATCAGACAACAGTGTAGTGTTGTGTCGGAAAAGACGACAAGTAAGATGCTGAAGGAGGCCATGGAAAAAATGGAAAAGATGGGGTTGGAAATGAATGAAATGCAGTTAGCCTTGGCTAAAGCACAAAAGAGGCCTGAACTACCTGTTTCTCCTACTCTCCAACCATGACACACGTCGGAATACCCTTCCCCCGGTCCCTCAACAAGCTTCCCGAGCCACCACTACTATCAGGGAAGAGATGCCTATGATCCCCAAGTTCCACCACCCAATCAGAACCCTCATCCACCAAATGTTCCTGTATTTATGGAGCCTCCCCCAGCCCCATTGCACAGATCGTCTAGTGAGCCGTTGTTTCAAACTCACGATGCACAATATTACCCCCCCCCCCTAAACACATATTCAAAGCACCCGATCCCCATACCTATAATCCCCACTTTGAGGTCCTGATAGAGGTTGAAAAGCCGGCTAAGATCCCAGAGCAGGACGAGGTGATGCGGAAGTTCAAAAGCCTGGAGCAGTCCTTCAGGAACATGCATGGGTTAGGCAACCAGGTCAGCATGGCTTACAAGGATCTATGCCATTTCCCTGACGTACAATACCGGCAGGGTTCAAGATACCCATGTTTGATTTATACGAAGGTCATGGCGATCCTATGGCACATATACAGGGTTTTTGTAGTAAGATGAGGGGAGCGGGGGCAAAGATGAGCTACTGATAGCTTACTTTGGCTAGAGTTTGAGTGGGTTGGCACTGAAGTGGTATACAAGACAAGATCCGAGCAGGTGGTACATTTGGGATGATCTGGCAAAGGCTTTCGCCGGACACTTCCAATACAACCTTGAGATAGTCCCAGATCGTCCAACTTTGCAACAGCTTGAGAAGAAACCTAGGGAGAGCTTCCGGGAATTTGGGTTCCGATGGAGATAATAGGCATCCAGAGTTGATCCTCCAATGAGAGAGGGGGAAATGGTAGATTAAGTTCTACAAACTCTAGAGCCAACTTACTTCGATCACTAGGTGAGGTCAGTTGGCAAATCCTTTAACAAAGTGGTGAAAATGTGTGGCATGATAGAAGAGGGACTTAAGTCGAACAAGATCCCGAGTTACTCAGCAATTAAGGTAACAACTCAGGCCATTCAAAGCGGCACGGGAGGTGCGCTCAAAAAGAAAATGAGAGAAGAGGTCACGACAATAGAGGCAGGCAATTGGTCCAGATCAAGAGGTCCGTACCCTCATTACCAATCCATACCCCCTCACCCAAATCACCCACACATTCCAAATTACCCTCCACAGCCCTACTACCCACCACAAGAACAACATTTCTCCATCCATCAAGCCCAGTTATATACCCAACCTCAGGCTCGCCCGCAATGGCGCGTGCCAGCTCCACAAAATACCTACCCACCTCCACAAAAAACCTATCCACCACCAAGGGCCTATAGGAATCCCGCAAAGCCAGGTTTCCAGGGGAATCAGGCTTTCTAAAATGAAAGGGTTCAAAGACAAAGAACATTCACTGAGTTAGGAGAAACCTATACTGCTTTATTCCACAAATTAAGGCAGATAGGTTTTTTGAGTCCTATTGAGCCCAGATTTCCAAATCCCCTACCTCAAAATATGGACCACTTGGTAAGTGTGAATATTGTTCGGGGGCTCCCGTACATGATACCGAGAAGTATTGGAAGTTGAAATGTGCAATACAAGACCTTACTGATACCAATAATATCAAGGTTCAGGCACCAAAGGCACCCAACATTAACCACAACCCATTGTCAGCGCACCACGAAGCCCACATTATCGAGCTTGTGCACGAAGGGGGAGATCCAAAGAAGCCATCACAGATAGTGATGATGATTCGATTGGTGGTGAGGCAGGGGTACAAATAAAGAGGGAAGATGTCAAGCCGGTGGTGATATTAGGGAAGAGTCCATCCGCCACTATAAAGAAACCAGAGCCAGCCAAATTAGTAGTATCGGGAGCGTCGTCCGCACCTGTGGTTGTTGTGAAGAGGGTCTCCAGGGAACCAGCCATCATAAAGCCGGTAGTTCAGTTGCCAGTGATTAATAGCAAGGATGTACCTTGGAAGTATGAAAAGGCAATGGTAATGTACAAGGGAAAGCAAGTGGAGGAGGATAGTTGTGAAGTGCAGGGACTAACTCGATCGGGACAGTGTTTTGCTCCCGTAGAGTTGAGGAGGTCCAACCCAGCAGTGACAAAGAAACCCGTGTCAGAAGAAGAGGCGGAGGAATTCCTGAGGAAGATGAAAGTACAGGATTACTCCGTTGTCGATCAATTGAAGAAACACCGGCCCAGATCTCGTTGTTATCACTATTGATCCATTCGGACGAGCATCGTCGGGCCCTGATGAAAATACTAAATGAAGCTCACATGCCCACTGATATTTCAGTGAACCACCTTGAAATAATTTCCAGTAAATTTTTTGAGGTAAACAGGGTAACGTTCTCTGACGATGATTTACCAGTGGAGGGCACAGAGCATAACAAAGCTCTCTACTTGACTGCCAAATGTGAAGATTCGGCAGTTACTCGAGCGTTGGTGGATAAATATTTGAGTGCCAATATTTGTCCATTATCCACATTGAACCAACTGAAAATTGACCATGATAGAATCCACAAAAGTAGTGTTTGTGTTCGAGGATTGACCATCGGCCCGGTCGAGTTTACTATGGAGTTCCAGGCATTGGATGCCGCGGTATTTTATAACCTTTTGTTGGGTCGACCGTGGATCTACGTGGCCAAAGCAGCGCCATCCATATTGCATCAGATGGTCAAGTTTGAATGGGACAGGCAAGATGTCGTTCAACATGGGGAAGATGTTGCGTGCACTATGGGAGGCGCCATTGTGCCATTCATAGAAACCGACAATGACAAAGGTCCCTGGGTTTACCAAATTTTTCACGCAATCTCAACAAACAATATTCCCGAGGGTGAAAGCATTCTACACCTCAAGATAGCTTCCGCAACCGTATGATAATTTCAAAGGTGCTGAGTAATGGGTTTGTACCAGGAAAAGGTCTGGGGGCTGAGCTTCAGGGTATTGTTCAACCTGTCTCTTTACCTAAGAATTTAGAGATCTTCGGGTTGGGATTCAAGCCGACGGCAGCTGATGTAAAGCGAGCTTAGAAAATGAAGAAGAAAGTTTGGTTATTCCCAAACCAGTTCCGCGTCTCTCCAGATCTTTTGTTAGAGTGGGTATCAAAAGGTTGTCAGCCCCAAAGATTCTCGGACCATTGATTGGGTCGGATGGAGATCTGGATCAGGGTTTGAAAGGCTATTTGCCAATGCCAACATGGTAGAAGCTGGAGAGGGTTCCAGTAGAGAAGATATACAGTTTGTGGGGCCCGGGGCCAATATCAACAATTGGACGGCTACTTTTCTTCCTACCCGGAGGGAGTCTTGGTAATAGGCTCTGGATTTTCTTTCTTGTTTCCTGGATTATTCCATAGTTGCAATCCAGCTTTGATTTTATACAGTAAAAGTGTGAAACTGTGTTATTCCGCATTTTAATAAAAGTGATATTTTCTCTTCTTATTTTTTTTAAATTTTGTTTCTTCTTTTTTCTTTCTGAACAATTCTGAGATAAATAGAGAATTAAGTCAGTTTGAAGAAAAACCTAAGCCTAATTTGAATGACAATGAAGCCGTTAATTTAGGGGATGCAGAAGATTTCAGGGAAACCAAAATCAGCATCCACATTGAGCCGAACATCAAGGAGGAACTAATCAAAGTATTCATTGAATTCAAAGATGTTTTTGCATGGTCGTATGATGACATGCCAGGTTTAAGCACAGATCTAGTGGTTCACAAATTTCCCACTGACCCGGCATGCCCTCCTGTCTAGCATAAATCGAGAAAGTTCAAGACGAGTGTGAAGATTAAAGAGGAAGTGACCAAACAGCTACAGGAAAACATTATTCGGGTCTCTCGATATCCTGATTCGTTGGCCAATGTGGTACCAGTACCGAAGAAAGATGGGAAGATCAGGGTATGCGTCGATTATCGCAATCAGAATAGATTAAGCCCAAAAGATAACTTTCTCTTACCCAACATCCATATATTGATTGACAATTGTGCCGTGCGAGAGGTAGACTCTTTCGTAGATTGTTATGTTGGGTATCACCAGATCCTGATGGATGAAGAAGACGCAGAAAAGAAGGTTTCATCACGTCGTGGGGAACTTATATTTATCGGGTAATGTCGTTTGGCTTGAAAAACATTGGGGCAACGTACATGAGATCAATGACTATTGTGTTTCATGACATGATGCACAAAGAGATTGAGGTGTATGTAGATGATTTGATCATCAAATCCAAGCGTTAGGAAGATCACGTAGTAGAACTAAGAAAGTTTTTTCAAAGACTATGAAGGTATGATATTAAGCTCAACCCGACCAAATTTGCATTTGGGGTTCCATCAGGAAAGCTGCTAGGATTCATCGTTAGTCGACGAGGCATTGAGTTGGATCCATCAAAGATCAAATCCATCCAGGAATTGCCACCGCCAAAAAACAAAATGGAGGTGATGAATCTGTTGGGGAGGTTGAACTATATCAGCAGGTTCATCGCTCGGCTCACGGTGACTTGCGAACCCATCTTCCGGCTACTGAAGAAAGATGTTGTGATAGAATGGAAAACATAATGTCAGGAAGTCTTCAACCAAATCAAAGGGTATCTATCAAATCTGCCTGTGTTGGTCCCGCCTGAACCAGGAAGACTGTTGATTCTCTATCTAATTGTACTGGAGAACTCATTTGGTTGCATATTGGGGCAACATGATGCCACATGAAGGAAAGAGCAGGTCATCTACTATCTTAGCAAGAAGTTTATAGTCTATGAGGTTCAGTACACTCAACTTGAGAAGACGTGTTGCGCCCAAACCTGGGTGGCACACAATTTTAAGCATTATCTGTCATCCTATACTACCTACCTCATTTCCTGGCTGGATCCATTGAAGTATATTTTCCAGAAGCCTATGCCTACAGGGAGGTTGGCGAAATGGTAGATATTACTCACGGAGTTCGACATCATTTATGTGATAAGGACTGCCATGAAAGCCCAAGCATTGGCCGATCACTTGGCTGAGAATCCCGTTGATGAAGAATACGATCCTTTAAGGACGTATTTTCCAGATAAAGAAGTGATGCATATAGAGGAATTAGAACTGACTGAGGAACCAGGATGGAAGCTTTTCTTCGATGAGGCTGCGAATACGAAGGGAGTTGGAATATAAGCGGTACTTATTTCTGAAACAGGACATCACTATCCTGTTACAGCTCAGCTACGTTTCTATTGTACCAACAATATGGCTGAGTATGAGTCATGCATTTTAGGCTTACGGTTAGCTGCGAACATGGATGTCCAGAACGTCTTGGTCTTGGGAGACTCGGACCTCCTAGTACATCAGATTCAAGGTGAATGGGAACTAGGGATTTGAAACTTATACCATATCAGCAATGTTTGCATGATCTGAGCAAGCGATTTTGATCAGTGGAGTTCAGACACATCCCAAGGGTTCACAATGAGGTTTCCGATGCTTTGGCCACTTTAGCATCGATGTTGCACCATCCAGACAAGATTCATGTTGACCCATTACATATTCAGGTTTCGGGATCAACATGCCTATTGCAATATGATAGAGGAAGAAATGGATGGCGAGCCATTTATGAGATCAAAAAATAATTCATAATGGGGACATACCCAGAGCAGGCAACTGGAGATCAAAAAAGAGCCATTCGACGATTGGCAAATGGATTTTTCCTCAGTGGGGGAGTGTTGTACAAAAGAACCCCAAAGTTGGGATTGCAGAGATGTGTAGATGCTAGTCAAGCCATGACACTAATGATAGAGGTACATGCTAGAGTTTGTGGGCCTCACATGAGAGAATATGTATTGGCAAAGAATATTATGCGAGCAGGATATTATTGGCTCACCATGTAGCGTGATTGTATAAGTTTCGTACGGAAGTGACATTAGTGTCAGGTACATGGGGATTAGATTCATTCTCCACCAATAGAATTGCATACAATGTCAGCACCATGGCCATTTGTTGCATGGGGCATGGATGTCATTGGACCTATTGAGTCGACAGCTTCCAATAGTCATAGGTTCATTTTGGTAACCATCGACTATTTCACTAAATGGGTTGAGGCCAAGACTTTCAAGTCGGTAACCAAGAAGGCTGTGGTAGATTTCGTGCATTCCCATATCACCTATACATTTGGGATCCCTAAAGTGATCATCACGGATAATGGTGCTAATATTAACAATGATTTGATGAAAGAAGTATGTCACCAGTTCAAGATTACACATCGTAATTCCACCCCGTATCGTCCCAAGGCGAACGGTGCAGTTGAAGCAGCTAACAAGAACATAAAGAATATACTGAGGAAGATGATAGAAGGGTCCAGGCAATGGCATGAGAAGATGTCATTTTCATTGTTGGGTTATCGCTCTACTGTTCGCACTTCAGTAGGTGCAACTCCTTACTTGTTGGTATACGAAACTGAAGCAGTAATACCATCAGAAGTTGAAATTCCATCCCTTCGGATTGTCGCTGAGGCCGGGATTGATGATGATGAATGGGTCAAAGCCCGAATAGATCAGCTCATCTTAATCGATGAAAAGAGATTGACAGCAGTATGCCATGGCCAGTTGTATCAGAAGAAAATGGCAAGGGCATACAATAAGAAGGTGCGCCCCAGGAAGTATTGAAACGGATCCTACCACATCAGATCGAGGCAAAGGGAAAGTTCGCCCCGAATTGTCAAGGGCCATATATTATGACCAGAGTATTATCCAACGGCGCTTTTATGTCTGACAGATGTCGAAGGAAGATGCATCGACATGGCTATCAATTCTGATGCAGTCAAGAGATATTATGTGTAATTTATTTGATTATAATTTTGGTTCATTTGTTTGTTTGTACTTGGTGTTCATCGGATAATGAAATGACGGAGGGAATTGTTTCTTCTATCCAAATACTTTTAACCTTTCTTTACCGCTTTAAGCCTTACTTATTCCTTCATACCCCTATCTTGGAAGACGAAAAATGAAAAGAGAAAAGAAGGAAAATAATAAAAAAAAACAAAAAGGAAAGTCACAGGAAAGACAAAGGAGTGAACTACGTTGGACCTGATTCCTCAAAGAGGATACGTAGGCGCCTCATGGCTCAGTCATAATGTAACAAAAATAAAAAATCCCCCAAGCAAGAAAACTGCGGCAGAAGTTATGTTTTTAAATTTTGAAAAGAGTTTTGATTCCAAGAGTTGTAATGTTTTACCCGTCAAGTTATTTTGAATTTTATCTCCTTTTCTTTTAAACCCCATATAAAACCCACATTGATGTCCAAAAAATACCTCCGGATCAGCATCAGATAGGTGCAAAGGCAGGCAAGTGAAAGCCGGGAATAACACACTGGTCCCCGACTGAATGTGGATCATGAGTTGAAAGAATTGATAGCCATAGGAATTCCAAACAGAGAGAATCTTACCGGCAACACTACAATCCCAACTGAGAAAGTAAAATGAGAGAGTCTTATCGGTGAAAACCTTCACAGGCACCATAAGGCGACGTAAGCTAAGAGAAGCAAAATGAGAGAGTATTATTGGTGAAAACCTTCACATGCACCATAAGGCGGCGGGAGTTGAGAGAAATGAGAGAGTCTTATTAGTGAAAACCCCTCGAAGGGCACCATGAGGCGACAAGATGAGATTGACTGAAAGGATCCGCATTTTGCAAAGAGTTGGGAACTTGTTTATCCCCCAGCAAGTGAAGACATTAGAAAGATTGATTGATACAAATAGACAGGGTTGATTAATCTAGAATGCACGACATGATCGTTGGGATCGGATATACCACCCAGATAAGTTCCTTTATTTTCTTTTTCCAGCATTTGTTTAGAAAATTTTCCCTTTTCTATCTTTTCATTTCTTTGTTTAAAAGTCTTTTTCTAGAAATTTGTTTTGAGAAAGATCTTTCAGAGCTTATTACCAGTTGCCAAAATGGTACAAAGAAAAATGTGAAGAGGACGGGCCAAAGAAAAGGCAATAAGGCAAAAAGACGTTTGTTGCAAGGCTGCATAACATATTGGGTTAAAAGATCAAGGAAGAACCGGAAAAATGGTATGTTGAGGAAATTATGGGCCAAGTTCCAAGAGTATCCCCAACTGAACTCCGGCTGATTATCGAACAAATTTCGAGGTGGTCAGACCACACAGAATAGGGAAGGAAGAAAGGAAAATTCATCTTCAGCAAAATAATCCCCAGCAAGTTTTGAAATGCAGAACGGGGAAGGGACAATAGAAAAACCATCTACCGCAGGAATATCATCCCCAGCAAGTAAAGTCACCATGTTTTAAAACAAACAAAATTTTCTTTGATTTGAACAGGAAAATAAAATGATGATGATGGTAGAAAGATACACCTTAAGAAAGAGCGCAAGAACTGGGGCAGAGAATTTTCTGCCAGAGTCAAAACTTTCCTCGAAAGAACAATGAAATCAATGCGAGTTACAAAGGAAAGCAATTTTGAAGGAAGATTGAAGAAAGAAACGTGTGAGGAGGCAGGGAAAGAACAATGCTGATAAACACAGTTTCAAAAGAAGAAGTCAGGAGCCCACCTGTTAGAACAGAGGTTGTCGTTATATTTTAAAGTTGTTGCCGTCAGGAGCCCGCCTGTAGAACGGAGGTTGTTATATTTTAAAGTTGAAGAAGTCAGGAGCCCGACTGTAGAACGGAGGTTGTTATATTTTAAAGTCGAAGAAGTCAAGAGCCCGCCTGTAGAATGAAGGTTGTTATTATTTTAAGTTGTTGCAGTCAGGAGCCCGCCTGTAAAATAGAGGTTGTCCTATTTTAAGTTGAAGAAGTTTGGAGCCCGCCTGTAGAATGGAGGTTGTTATTATTTTAAGTTGAAGAAGTCAGGAGCCCGCCTGTAGAATGGAGGTTGTTATCTTTTATGTATATAGTTGAAGTCAGGAGCCCGCCTATAAAATAGAGGTTATATTTTAAGTTGTTGAAGTCAAGAGCCCGCCTGTAGAATGGAGGTTGTTATATTTTAAGTTATTGCAGGAGCCCACCTGTAGAATGGAGGTTGTTATTATCTTAAGTTGAAGAAGTCATGAGCCCGCCTGTAGAATGGAGGTTGTTATCTTTTACGTTATAGAGGAGTCAAGAGCCCGTCTGTAGAACAAAGGTATTTATTTTAAGTTAAAGGAGCTAGGAGCCCGCCTGTAGAACATAGGTATTTATTTTAAGTTAGAGGAGCTAGGAGCCTGCTTGTAGAACGTAGGTATTTATTTTAAGTTAGAGGAGCCAGGAGCCCGCCTGTAGAACGGAGGTATTTATTTTAAGTTAAAGGAGTCAGGAGCCCGCCTGTAGAACGAAGGTATTTATTTTAAGTTAAAGGAGACAGGATCCCCCCTGTAGAACTGGGGTATTTATGTTAAGTTAAAGGATTCAGGAGCCCGCCTCTAGAACGGAGGTATTTATTTTAAGTTAAAGGAGTCAAGAGCCCGCCTATAGAACGGGGGTATTTATTTTAAGTTAGAGGAGTCAGGACCCAACCTATAGAACAGATGTATTTATTTTAAGTTAGAGGAGTCAGGATCCCGCCTGTAGAACAGAGGTATTTATTTTAAGTTAAAGGAGTCAGGAGCCCGCCTGGAAAACGGAGACTGAATGACCTTTAAATTGATGATGGAGTCAGGAGCCCGCCTTGAGAATGGAGGCTGATTTATCTTTATGTTGCTGATGAAGTAAGAAGCCCGCTTGCAGAACAGAGGGATACATTTCAAGATCAAATCAGAAGTCAGTAATGCGGAGGGTTACAACAAAATCCTCAGCATAACAAGCATAATGAAGGAAGCCACATCCTCAGCGGACAGAACAAAATGATGAAGCTTGTGTTTAGAAAAAGCAAAAGGGCAAGTGTCATCCCCAGTAGTTTGCGGAGGAAAGAAGCACCGGAGGAAACACAAGCCGACAGAAAAGCAAGGCAACATGGACAAGTTGAAGATAGATAGGATCTTATAATCTGTAGTCTAGCCTAGCTTCTTGATATTTCTTTTAGCACGGTGTAATAAGGAAATTAGTAAACAGTAGCAACATCATGCAGCAGCAGTAATAGCAAAATTGCAGTCCTATGATAGTCCCAGCTATAGAAACTTTTCGAACTACATTAACCCGATTCCCTTTTGGCCAGGGATATGAAGGAAACCTTTGAAGCAAAGGTTCGGTTACATCTTTCAAAAATGCTTCACACGGAGTATTCCAACGGACAAAAATCACTCGTATCCACTCACTTTATCTTTGCACGAAAACACGTCGTACTTTCAGACAAAGAGGGGCAGTTGTGAACACATGATTTTTTCCCTATATATGAATTACTCCAATAAAATTCAAAATAAAATAATTTTTAGTTTGCTGGCAATTTTGTGAATTTTGTGTAATTTTTCTTGTATTATTTGATTTATCTGTGCATGTTTATTCGTTAAATTAATAAAAATACAAAAAATATGTCGCATTTGCATTTAGGATTTGATTCTACAATTAGGAGTAATTAAGTTTGTTTTACAAAATAAAAATCACAAAATAGACATCTTTTGCATTTTAGCCTTTAATGTCCAAACTGCGTGATTGTGTTTTAATTATTATTTAATTTTAAATGATAATTACTAGTAGGAGTTAATTAGTATTTTAAAATATTTTTGTTTTTATAATTTAATCTTAGCATTTTAGTTTTAATAATTAGTAAAAGAAAAGAGAACAAAAAATAGAAGAAAAATCGGAATTGGGCTTCTTCTTCAATTCTAAATCTAGGCCCAAAACACCTCTACCTAACCCAGAAAACCCCTTCAGCCGGCCCATTTCAACCCCACCCCTTTTGATTTTACGAATTTTTCATTCTTCTCACTTAACCAAACAATCCAAACCCTAAATACACCCTAAACTCTCTAGCCATCACACCTTACACCCCACCCCCCTTCTCTTCATCTTCTCCAAACACACATACCCCCCCCCCCCAAACCTTAAACCACCCCAAAAACCACCCCCAACAACCATTCTCCAGCCCTTCTCTGTCTTCCTCACGTAACTAGCAGCCCGTCCCCCATAACATTCGACGAACTGCTCCATCACCATCGACGTCTATGTTTCCGTCGACCACCACGAAAAGCCCAAATGACCTCCTTCACTTCACTGTCCAACTTGCTGTTCCAGCCATGAACGACGAGGAAATCCATCAGCTGCCATAACCGCCACCAGCTGAGCAGCAAACAACCACTGCCATCTCCGTGAACTAGCTCCAAACGACCCCTCCGCCAGCCCACAGAAAAAATAAACCAGTCACCACGAAATGCTCGTGAACCACCGAAAAAAAAAACCAATCACCACCCACCTAAAATGACCCCTTCACGCCAGTCCAGTTCAAGGTCATTCGTCATCAACTCCGGGTTTGTTCGTTGATTATTAGTTCCGTTCGAGTTCAAAGAGTAAGCAGTTCGAGGTCATTGTTGAGATTCCGGGCAGATTTGAGTTATTTTTTTGTTTCAAAATTTCCGGGAAAATTTGTTTCCAATCAAGTTCGACGTTGCATCGTTCCGGTATACCACTTTGAATCACTTTGATGTACGCCTTGAAGGTGAAATGAAATGGCAGGAATTTATGTACTTAGTTATAGTTTATTTGTATTTTAGTTGAACAATAATTATATATTTTTCTGTTATACGAACGATAGAGGTAGGCATAATAAAGATAGTTTCCTATTAGATTATGAAACTAAGATCCTTGAAATGGCGTGAATATTAGTCAGTACGGTATTCTTGCTTAATTTGAGCAAGTTGTTAGATTATTGAATTATAGGACGTATGGTTGCAAGAATCGCATAACTAATAGCTTCAACTTTACTAGTTCTCATGTTTAAAATAAAGTAAATCGTGATCTCTTTCTTTTCAAATTAATTTAATTGATAGGTAAAAATCCGGATTTAAAGTTGCAAAAATTGGAATAGAAACAACTTGAGGTGGGTGATCTTTGAATCTTGTTAGTATGAAGATCCGCGATTTCAGAGAAATATATTTGGTCAATAATAGAATCAGTAGATTTAACGTATTTAAAGTATGATTCTACGTAGCAAGGCCAGGAACATTAATCCATAGGCGCGAATTTGAGCAATATGAGTTAACATATAAGTTTAATAACTTTTTATAAGCTTTAGTAATTATTTATAAATCTAGTTGAAAATAGTTATGAATAATTAGTTTCAATAGTTTTTTATATAACAATGTGAGTTTTAATATAGTTATAATTGATTGATTTTGAATATTAGTTGTCGAATTTCGTAGTTTATTTATAATTGCGAATTTTTTTATTTTTATTTATAATTTCGAATTTCTCTTTTTTTTCCCTTTCCACTAATATTTGCCATAATCTAGCCCTTAGTGGGTTATGCTTTTATTTTATTATTAAGCTTATAATTAGTTAGGATTCTTTCTTTCTTTATTTTAGAAACAAATTAAAATAGAAGAATGTAGCCACTTTAGGATTACCCTTTAAATAAAAGTGAGGTGTGCCTCGTCAAACAAGAAAAGTACTAATTGCGGGGCCCTCAGTAAAGGTTCAAAAATATTAAAAAATCTGGAAGGAATGTTTTGCGAATTTTACGACCCTCCCAAAAGATTACAACGCGCTAGACTCTATTAGTCGAGGCTTTATTAAAATACATTCCTAAATACGGGTGGGCATTTTATGTGGCCCAAATCCAAATTCTAAAACGTTGGATAGAGTTTGCCTAGGATTGCGGGCTCCGGCGGCGCAATCCGAAAGTACACATTAAACGACATTCACTTTCTTAAATAAATATAAATTAAATAAAAGCGGTAAAAATTAAAATTAGCACATAGGTTCTTTATGTAATAAAACCAGTGAAAGTTAAATACAACAGTTGAGCGACCGTGCTAGAACCACGGTTCCCGTAAATGCCTAACACCTTCTCCCGGATTAACAGAATTCCTTATCCGGATTTCTGGTTCTCGGATTGTGAACAGAGTCATCTTTTTCCTCGGTTTGGGATTCAATCGGTGACTTGGGACACCATTAATCTCCCAAGTGACGACTCTGAACAATTAATAATAAATCTTGTTTTGATTGTCCTTTAATTGGAAAAACTCTTTTATGCTCCTTTTGCTGGGGTGTATAGTGTGAAAAGGAGGTGTGACAATTCCAAAGCGGCATATGATGTTTATCCATATGAATGTGATAACTTCCTGTTCGCGTATTTGGACAAATTCACCTACTTCTACCCACTTGGAAAAATAGTCAGTTAAAATCAAAAGAAATCGTATATTACCTCGTCCCGCTGGAAGGGGTCCGACAATGTCCATCCCCACTTGATAAATGGCCAAGATGATGTGACGGAGTGGAGGTGCTTGCCCGCTTGGTGGATCATTGGAGCGTATTTTTGGCATTGTTCACATTTTTGAATGTAGTTAACGACTTCCTTTTTCATGGTGGGCTAGTAATAGCCGACCCGTATGAGGCATCCAACAAGGGCTCGATTACCAGTATGTGCTTCGCAATGGCCTTCGTGTACTTCTTCGAGGACACACCTTGTTTGGCCCTAGGCATTTTGCCAAGGGACTGCCGAACGTTCTTTTGTATAGCTCAGGGTGACGATGTTGTATCGGTCCGCCTACGTTCGGAGATTCTTGGCTTCTTTTTTGTCGGGTTAGAGCAACTCATCCTGCATATATGAAATAATGCGGTTGGGCAGTCCCAGGCAAGTTTATAGTTCGTACCACAATTTGGTCTATCAACAAACGGATGAGGGTGACCATGTGTTATTTTCCGCTTACATTCTTGGTGGCCGTTGCTAATTTGGCAAGGGCACCTGCTTTGATGTTCTATGCTTGAGGTATCTGGTCGACTTGGCACTCGTCGAACTCGGGTAGTAGCATATGAATATTTGCCTTATTATTTTGTAGCCTCTATTCTTTTAATTGAAAAGTCCCTATGACTTGGTTGACGGCGAGTTGTGAGTCATATCGGAAGATGACTCTCCATGATCCATACTTGAGAGATACTTTTATTCCTACAATTACAGCCTCATACTCGGCCTAATTGTTAGTCATGTGGGGACACTGTATGGACTGGCGAATGGCTTCGCCTGCTGGGACCTCGAACAGGAGTCTTTGTCCCGACCCTGCCGCATTGGAGGCACCATCGGTGTACAGGACCCATAGGTCAGGTAACTTAGGAGCAGTATGGGTGGCTTCCTGCTCAACCTCAGGTGATATTTCGGCACTGAAGTCAGTGACGAAATCTGCAAGTACTTGCGACTTTATCACCTTTCGCAACTGATATGTTATATAGTGATCGCTTAATTTGATGGCCCACTTGGCCAGTCTTCCCGAAAGCTCGAGTTTATGTATGATGCTTCTTAGGGGGGAGGTCTTGACCACCGAGAAGGGGTGACATTAGAAATAGGGTCTCAACTTTCGTAAAGCAACGACTAATACCAGGGCTAGTTTTTTGAGGTGGGGGTACCTCGTTTCGGCATCGACCAGGGTTTTGCTAATGTAATAGATTGGAGATCGCATACCTTTGTTTTCTCGGACCAAGACTGCACTTACTGCGACGTCGAATACGGCCAGGTAGACTAAGAGACGTTCGCCTGGTTCTTCTTTGGCGAGTAATGGGGTGAGGAAAAGTATGCCGTTAGTTCTCAAAGGGCATTGATGCATTCGGAATTCCACTAGAGTCCATTATCCTTTTTAAGAACGTTGAAGAATTTGTGGCATTTGTCAGAGGATCGTGAGATGAACCTTAACAGGGCAACTATACGACCGGTCAGCTTCTGCACTTGTTTCTTGTTGGTCAATATTTCATATATTCCCTCTATAGCCTTGATCTGGTCTGGATTGACCTCGATGCCTCTCTACAATACGAAAAAAACTGAGGAACTTTCTCGAGGTAATGCAGAAAGCACACTTCTCAGGGTTCAGCTTCATGTCGTACCGTCTGAGTATGTGGAAGGCTTCCCTCAGGTAGTCGATATGGTCTTCTTTTCTTTTGGATTTGACTAATATATCGTCTATATATAGACTTTCATCATTTTTCCGAGTTTCTCTTTGAACATTTTGGTCACCATCCTTTGGTAGGTCTCCCCTGCATTTTTGCAATCCAAATGTCATGACTCTATTGCAGTACGTCCCTTGGTGGGTAACGAAGGTGATTTTTTCTTGGTTTTCCTCCTCCATGAGGATTTGTTTGTAGCCTGATAGGCATCCAAGAAGCTAAATATCTCGTGTTCTATTATTGTATCGATGAGTTGATTGATATGAGGCAACGGGAAGAGCCTTTCAGGCATGCCTTATTTAGGTTTGTGAAGTATACACACATGCGCCATTTCCTATTTTTTACCATGACCACGTTAACAACCCATTGGGGGTATTTTGACTCTCGAATGGAACCGTTGGCGAGCAACTTTTACACCTCTTTTTGGATGGCCTCGTTGATTGCAACATTGAAATTTCTTTTGATTTATCATACCGCTGGGTAGAGTGGATTGACATTCAGCTTGTGTGTTGCAATGTCTTTCGGGATACCTGGCATAGTTGCATGGAGAAAGC
The DNA here is from genome assembly GCA_034376525.1 of Nicotiana benthamiana. NCBI lineage: Eukaryota > Viridiplantae > Streptophyta > Magnoliopsida > Solanales > Solanaceae > Nicotiana > Nicotiana benthamiana. Next base: position 141,237,344 of record CM067330.1, on the reverse strand, counting down.
AAACAAATTGGCATTGTCACAGAAAATTTATGGATTTTACCTGGTTTTGTGGGTATTTTGCCATTGTAGGATTTTTTATTGTGGCCGCTTTCGTTAAGCTAGACGGGATTGAGATCTTCTACTGTTGACCCTGTGGATTCCATGACATTGCGGTCTATGAAGATGTCTATTTATTGGTCAAACTCGGCTCCCGAAATCGATAATTGCAATGCTCATGAGGCTTCCTCTCCTAACTGTTGAGTGTATGTGCAATATTGGGCGATGCGATAACATTCTTGAGCTGTGAGCTGCTCACCATGGATGCTGAATATTTCCCATGGGGTAGGGAATTTGATGACCTGATATAAACTGGAAGGGGTGTCCATCATGGCGTGTATCTAGGGTCATCCTATAATGGCGTTGTAGGTTGTGTCTTAGTTCATGACATGGAATGTTGTTTCCAGGGTGACGCCCCAGTCCAAAAAGCGCAATATTATCTCTCCGGATGTTCATTCAAATGCATTGGTAAACCTATTAGTGTTATCCCGCATTGCACTATCTTATCCTCGAGTCTTATTTTTGTGAGAACTCGGGGGTGGATAATACACGCATGCTCCCATCGTAACCATGATTCTTTTTATATCGATATCTGAAATTCATAAAGTAATAACAAGAGCGTCGAAATGAGGAAAGGTCAAACCGTGGGTATCTGACTTACTGAATATGATATTGTTTTTTAGGTTATTATATCATTCATGGATGATCGACCACTTCAATTTTGTGTGTGGTGGTGAACATCACACGGTTTATTATTGTTTCATCGCCTCAGCATATGATCATTTGAATGGTGTGGGCGGGGGAAGGTGTTTTTGGGGGGGCTTGATGCGATTCTCGTCCACGGGCAAAATCGGCTCTCCCTTGATCGCTCATCCACTTCTTTAAATGTCATTGGTAGAGCACGTTCACTACTTCTTGCCGTAGGTCTATGCAATCCTCGATTTTGTGACCCAGTTCTTGATGGAACTCGCACAGGGCATTTGATTTTCTAGAATTTGAGTCTGACTTCATCTTTTGCGGCCATTCCACCTTGGGACCGAGCTTCTCCAGGGTGTAAACTATTTTTGAAGGAGACACAGAAAAATTGTGAGCAAATATAGTGGAGTCATACCTCTTTCATTTTAGTGGATTCCCATTTGTTGCCGGGAAGCCCTTTTGGCTTGGAAGGGAGATAGCGGCATGATCACTCTGTTGTACGGTTGGTGCCTTTCCAGATTGAGGTGTGGGCTTGCACGATCTCTTCGATTGTCATTCCGATGATATTTCGTTGGTTCCATTTGGACTTTCGGTAGCCGTTGGTCAGACCATTGAGGTTGTCTTCATCTGCCCTGGCCTCGGCACAGTAAGCATTGTGAATTTCTTCCCAAGTGGTGGGAGGGTATTTCATATGACTTCTCAATAATTTTCTGGTCGCCCTTGACCCGTTGTTGTTTAACACATTTTGAAAAGCTGCTACCGCCATCCCTTCCAATACATTCGGCAGGCTCATTCTGACTCTGTTGAATCAGGCGAGAAAATCCCAAAGCCATTTGCTGGGTGATTGTTTGACGGCGAATATGTCATTCACCCTCGCTTCTGCTTTCTCGGCCTCGGCATGGGCGGTGAAAAACTTGCCGCTCATTTCTTTGAATGTCATTATGGAACGTGTTGGTAATTATAGGTACCATGTTAAGGCTCCCTCTATTAAGGTTTCACCAAACGTTTTGGCAGCACCGATGGTACCTGCTCTTTCGAAAGGTCGTTGCCTTCTACCGCTGTGACGTAATTGATAATACGGTCTTCAGGGTCCGTTGTGTCGTCATATATATTCAGATATGGTGGCATTAGAAAGTTTTGGGTACGGTTGCGGGGTTGCGTCCTCGCTGTATGGCTGTTTCATTAACCGGTCGACGTCCCGTTTTGGTAGGAGTTTCAGGGCGCCTGGTATCTTATCAACTCTTTCTTGGTGCTCCCTCATTTGATCGTGGAGCAAGTTATTCTCATTCTCCATTTTTTTGCATTTTCTTTAGAACAACTACAAGGGCATCGTTACCTGCATCAACAACGGTGTGAGGGTTACTTGTTGGGAAAGGAGCATGTTGCTCATTCATGGTTATTGGGGTGTCAACTCCCACGGTGTTCCTACTCGCCCCTTGAGCGGGATTGTCGAGTATACTGCTTAGGATACTTTTCAGCCACGCTTCCAATAACTTTCTCACTATAGGAAACGCTTCTTAAATTATGGACGTGGAGGCCCCCTTCTCATGTAAAGCGGTTACACTGCCATGAGGAGGGGGTGAATCACTTTTCCTAGGTGAGACGCTTGGCGTCGCATTCTCCTCGCCTTTCCTATCCATCTCGTTAATGATTCCTAGGATATTGGTAGTGACATCCATCATTGCTTTCAGTCTTTCCTCTCCCTTTCTTGCCATTGTTAGCTTTTGCAAACAAGAAAAATAAGAGCTTTATTTTAGATTTAGAAGAAACTAAACTTTTCAATTAGGACTTCCCCACAGACGGCGCCAAATTGTTTGACCAAAAAGTTCTGAACCCATTTAGTTAAACCAATTTAATAAAGAGATGAGTGGTGAATCCAAAAATAATAATAAATTCTAGATCCAAACTTAATCAACCTTGGCAGTATGAGTCTGTGCTCAAGTTGACAAATGTTAAGTTAATCCTCTATGACTAGCAGTCAATGGGAAGATGAAAACATGCAATAAATGTGATAAATGACATTAAATATAATAAAAAGAAATTTGTCACCCAAAGGTTAGATAAGATGGATGATTCCTTTCTTTGACTACAACACGTGACAACAGACAAATGAAGTGGATTATGTGTTCTCGAATCTTCTGAGCTGAAGAGGAATGTTATATGATGGAATCCAATAAGAGAGACAAAACAAATTTTTTGTATATTTCTGATAGTCAACTCTTTACAAGATATTTTTCCACAAAGGTTCTGAATCCCCCCACTTTGTTTCCTCTCTCTTCTTATTTAAGGGATATTTCTAGAAAATCCTAGAAAAGTACAATTTGGGGGAATATTCAACAGAATATTCCTATTCAGAGTCACAGAAATATTCTAACAATTGTAGCCGTTTCTTTGTACTCAATCACGGCACTGGTCTCCTTCTTTGAGCGACTCCTCGCCACTAGACCATACTTGATTTCGAACTCGGCCTCAACTTGTCCATTTGCATTCACTACGCTAGACCTAATTTTGACCCATACATTAATCTCCTCTTAAAATGGGGAGAGGACAGATTCCATGCACAAGGATTCTAGGAATTTATATTGTGTCTAGCACAAAGACATGATTAATTCTCTTTCTGTAGTGAAGAAGTTCCAGTAACGACATTCTGTGGTGACTTCTAAACGTGGCCACTAAAGTAATTGAATATGTTGCAGTTTCGACAGGCGATGTAGCCTCCATAGATTTGTTACTTTTTGCGACGAGTTCAGTCGCCAGGAAGGCCAATTTCTCCTTATATTAGCTTTAGTGGCGAATTTGTGAAAGCAAGTCGCCTTTGGAAGGGCGACAATTTACTTACTTTTGGTTGAAATATCGTCACTGAAAATAATATTTTTCCTACTGAATATTTTCATTTGTTATTTTCTTCCAAACTTTCATCATGATTGTCATAATTATTAGTAGGTACTTTATTTTGTTATTTATTATTTATATATTAAGATTATTAACGAAAATAAATTAAAGTGAAAAAGTTAAATGTACAAGTTTGGAACACTTATTTGCAATTTTCGTCACCAAGGGACAATTTCCTTTGGATCATAATGTCACGAGTTTTTCAATTATTTCATGGTCATTTCTTTTATTTGAGCTTTTCCATTTTATTTCGAACCCCTAGGAAAAACTAAACAATAAGTCCCAAATATTTGGTGGTGCGTATTATTGGCGAATTTTGGAAAATAAATTGGAAACAATTTATTTTCTTTATGAAAATACTATGATGGCTATAAAAGATGTTATGGCCTTATGGTCAAGTATACTATATAAATAATGGTATCCATTTTTGCAATGAAAAGATGAGTAAATGTCTAAGACTACAAAGAGTGGTCCCACGGTTCAGTATACACTACTCAAAGAATTTTTTATAGGCAAAATACATAATTTACCTATCAATTTTGTAATAAAATTCGCGATCACACCTTTCGTTCATGGATAAGATACAACACTTTTGTGCTTGACTAATTTTTTAAGACAACGCAAAAGTCACGCCCTAATAGGGTCGTAACACGTCTCATCAAGTTCAGGAAGGAAAAAAGATATTAGAAATTATAATTAAAACTCATCTTCTTTATCTTCCCATATAGCTTAAGCACCATTTTTATTTCTACCATGGTTGTTTGTGAGAAAATTTTCAACAATACCAAAATTCAACCATACTATCTAAACAACTAGCCGAAAATAATCGACCAACAAATTGAGTTTAACAACTCAATAATCAACAAGATCCAATTGAATTTTCAAGATTTTTTCGATATCCAATAATTGTGGATTCTAGATTTGTTCACTAAACCTTAATACTATTGTTAAAGCTTTTAAATCTATCACAAATAAATAGTTTTCATAATATTTTGACAATAAACTAATAAATTTCGCTCAATTTTAGATCTAATATTTTCTGTTCTTTCAAAAAGTATTTGGGGAAGATCAAAGATGAGGGAAAGGTAGTCTGAGGAAGAAGATCAGAGGGAGGGGGAGGGGAGACAAAAAATAGAAATTTTTACGGGTTTCACGTGCTTTTTAAACCTGATCCTTACCCAATTAAATCCTACCCAAACCTGGATCCCCACCTACCTCTTTTAATATAGGTCGTTGATCATTCAAATCAACGGCCACCGCTTCACCTACCTAAAATAAACCCAAACAACCCCCTTACCCTAAATCATTTCCACAACCTGACGTCCTTGAATCCATTTCCTCTCCAGTTCTCTTTGTAACCTCACTTAAACCCTAGCTGCTCCCACCCTAATCTCTTTCAATCCCTACCTAATCCATGACCTCCCATGGATGTTTGAGATGTGTACTCGTCTCCTATGTCTCTTTGTGGTATGTTTTCGTGGTTCCATGGGATGATCTCGAAGAGATGTAACCCAGATCCTGCTCTACTTCTGTCTATGGTCTTTTTATGGCTATCCATGGTCTATCAAGTCAGATACATGGCTTTTCCGGCTAGATCGGTAACTTTTCGAAGTTTTCTTACTTTTCAGGGTTCTCTGAAACCCTAGCCTTTAAAGGCTTTCTAATTTTATTTCAAATATATATTAGACCTATGTATGACCTCTTATGTGATTTCCTTGAAGGTTTTCCAATTTTTCAAAGCGACTCTAACGATTAGGGTTTTCTTAAACTCTTTTTAAAGACCTCTTCTCCAATTTTCAGTGTTGTTTTACTATTTTTAAACGATTTGCTTATGTTTTTTTTTCTATCTGGTTCATTGCATTAAAACCCTAGGTATTTTTTGGTTTAATCCGAGTTCTAAAACTCTTTGTTTATTTTATATGCCTGCTTGGTTCGATTAAGTTCTTTGTGTTTGAATCCTTTTTTCTTGTTTGACTTATCTGGTTCTGAGTTCTTACTATTTTTAACTCGACTATTGTATAAACCCAAATTTCTTAAAAGGTTTTACTCACTTATTACTGTGAGTTCTTTACTTGTTTCTAATTTTCTTTACCTATTATACCGATTTCTTCACTTTGGTTCTACATTTGAGCCTTGACGTCTTGACCTTACTGATTACCATGCTTTGAATAGTCATTAGCCTATTCATGTCACTCATATATGTTTATGTTCATCTAGTTTACTCCTTTTTGTCAATATGATTGACCCTGCATGTCTAATACGCATGTTCGTTCCTTTCTATTTATATGATGAAGTGCAAAATCATGACCACTTCTTGATTGATCTTGATTTCCTTAAGTGACATTTTAATTGCAAGGTTTTCTTATAAAACCTAATTTTACTCGCTTCTTTAAGTGATTGATTCCTTTTTTTTATTTGCTGTGATATTTTACCATGTTGAATCCTTTCCCAAAATTAAGTATATTTTGTACTTAGATTCAATTATTTACTCTATACTTTTAATATCATCTATATGGTCAGAAATCAATCTTTCTCAAATTGGTTTTCTTTCCTCAATTATTTCTGTCAGTATCTGTTTGAGAAGTAATTCCTTAATTAAAGGAAAGTACTTGTATTAGTTGATTCGAATTGTGATTATTTCCATGTTTGTGTTAAAACTTTACTTGTTACCTTATTTTCTACTCGTTTTCATAGTTATAAATACCGTACCCTCTCTTCTTTAAAACACATGAACAATTAAGTTCAAAAACACATACTCAAAACTCTCTCTTTCTTTACTATTATTTATGCTACAGCTTTGTCTAGCCGGCTGAAAGTCAAGGCTAAACTGTGGAATCCTGCTTACTTTTCTTTTTTGCACTTTGCTTCTTTGACTGGTATGTCCTAATTTAATTTTTAAGCCCCAATAACAACATGCTTCTTTAATTGTTTCAGTTTCCCTCATTCTTGTCTACTTCTTCTTGTGGTTCTACAATCAAGTTACATTACCAGCATGCTATAATATCTCTCATTCCCCTTTAGGTTAATGCACTCCCCTATGTGTGTTTTAAGGCATACTCTGTCAGTCACTTATTGTGTACTTGCCATCCCAAGTCCCTATCCCCTTCAATGTACTTATGTTCTTTCTGACTAGCCTTTGATCATGCCAGTATCAACTATTGATGTGCATGTCCAACTAGTTCTAAGACCCTTGATAGGGTTATGTGTTTACAGTCGAATGTCTGTGTGCCCCAAACCCCCTCGACCTTTGTATTACTACTGATTCTGTATGTGATCCCATCTTGGGTGTTTGAGTTTTGTTTACTACAACTTCTTTCAAATCGCCTCTATTGTTGATTACTTTCAAACCATTTTTAAACAAACTCTTTTTCAAACTATGTCAAGCACTCTCTCCTATACTCTTAGAATTTAGGTTCAGCCCTTTTTGTGTGAGCCTTACCTTGGGACCCTTGAGCTCCCTCTGAACTTGGACACATAAAAGTTGGCCCTTCCACACTGCACTCATTCTGTTTGGTCATGCAAATCTGGGTATGAGCACTGCCTGGGATCCTTTGAGCTCCTTAGGAAACTATGGCACACCCAGATATGAGCAAGTCTTTGGAACAATATTGGCTTTTGAAGTGGTTCATTACATACCTCAGAGAGGAAGTCAGAATCAGGCTTCATATGGTTGTAATGTCCTATTCTTGCATTTTTCTTGTATAATTCATCATTTGGTCTGTAATAATTTGTAAACAAGTATGGGGTTGGCTAGTGAAAAGGAATGGGAAATATGCTTTCTCTAGCTATCAAAAGGATCGGAAACATGTTACTAGGTTTACATTCCTACTTGTGTAATAGAATCCATGCTCAGGACTAATTTCATGCATTAGAGATCATTTTCCTTAGGGTTTACATTATTGTTTTCAGCATGTCCATTTCACTATCATATCACTTAGCAAATCCTGCATTATTATGTTAATAACCAATGTTTTTGCAATTATATTCCCACATCCATGCACACTTAGAGATCGTGTTTAGGCTAAAAAACATTAACATATCATCTCTGCATATTCTGGGAATCATGTTTAAATATTGGTGCATATAGGAATCCTGCTTAGGATACTTCGTATATATCATTCTGCATCCCTATACATTAGATACCATGTCTTTATGATTTCATTCATTTATATTCACTTAGGCTAACTATAAAAAAAAAAAGTACGACCCAGTACAATACCACTCAGTGGTGCTAACTATGAACGCACAAAAGGAAAAAGAAAATTTCACTCAGTCTTTACAACCAAATGGCCATAATTCTATGTATTAAACACCTAGAACAGCATGTTTAGGTAATAAGAATCTCCAAATGCCTTAATGGTACTGAATAACTACTGAATACTACTTACGCCTAGGCAAGCCTTAGGTAATTACTTAAATAAAAACTGAAATTGCCTTTGTTAATTATCAACTGTTACAACCAGTAGGCAAGCCTGATTCGGACTTCTTTTCTGCGTTACATAATGAATCTGGTTCTACCTCAAATACCCTGCTTTAGGATTTTAAATTTTAGACCTTAATTGTGTTTAAGTCATGTTATTTATATGCATTATTTGTGTAGGTATACATGAGCCTTCTGATTGTTTATATGTTTCCCCTCTAAATGCAGTCCTACTTGTTTTTATATGTCGCCTTAGGATTTTACCTTTAAACCTAAGAGTCAGCATAGAACCTCCTTCTTATAGTAATAGGAGTCCTAAATACCTCTAGGACTGATAGGAATGGGACGGGTAACGGCATGCAATAGAGGTCGAGACCAATCCTCACTTTAATACCCTCACGTGGCGGGAAGGGTAGATATGGATATGATAACCGGTGCGCTAATACCACATGTATCCCTTCTTCTGAGGAGTATCATATTGGGTATTGCATTGATGTGATCCATATTATAAACAAACCTAGGACCCTTTTTGCATTCACAAGCATGTTTAGCTTATAACCCTTTTCAATACCATGCCTTTCAATAATTGTTTACAGACGCTTGTGTATTCAAACTTTAATCCCCTCTTATTTGATCCGTAATTATCTACTTGCTACTTGCACAAATTCATAAAAACTATCTTGTCGGGAACCACACTAGTGAATCCTGAAGGGTGCCTAACACCTTTCCCTTAGGATAATTTCTAGCCCTTACCCTATCTCTTGTTATCAAACATAGGTGTACCTTATAGATGCCCTAACACACATAAAAATTGTTAGGTGGAGACTCTTCAAATACTCAATTCCCAAAAAAGGAAATGAGTCATTACACCCCATGAATGTCGAAACCCGGACTCCTCTTCGTGGAGGGAAAATAGGGGGTGCGACAGTATGGCAACTCTGCTGAAGATTTTTAGGCTTTTAACATTTCAGATTATTCTTGTGAATTTTTACCCCTTCCTTATATGCAATTACTTGTTTATATTTATTTAAGCGTTTAATTTCTTTTTCAAAAGAGAAACTGACATATCTTCCTTGTTTTTTCCTTTATTGCCGCTTTAAATTATAAAACTGTCGTATTTATCACTTTCTTAACGTGAAAATACATGTCAACGTGATTTTAATTATTGCATAATCATGATCAACATCATACTCAACTCGTGCCAAACAAATAGTATAGCAACGCTTTTAATGAGTGGTTGCGGTCTTCCTATATCGTTACCCCCTAAGTTCCGAAAGGCATATTTGCGGTAAAACTAGTTGATCAGCGGTGCAGTATTGACAAGTCCATGACTTCCCCCTTGAGTTGTCCGCTCAAGGGTACCAATCTAAAACCCCATAGAAACCTTACTCTATTCAAATTGTGCATGCATCCTGGTCAAACCTAGTTAGGTAAATTATGTTGTCCATATAATGACCCTTTAAGATGGCCTTGTCCAAAGTCCACTAGGTTTCCTAAACCCAAACGGACATCATCACATTCTATGAATTTATTTGGAGAACTAAATGCTTCATGCTAATTGTTAATATTAAATAGTCGAGTCTGGTGGGAAGGTCCCTCTAGGACCAAGTAGAGAGGAGTTTATCTTTTTGCTTTATAAATGTAATAAGGCCAATGGCTATTAGTGAATTTTATTTCCTGTTTATTTTTAGTGTCATTTTGGGATTCGCCTATCTTTATCAATAAAATGAGGGATTTAGCATTCTAAGTTCTCCAAATAAAATTGTCGCTAGGCCTACCTCGGGCACAAAGAGGTTCCCAAATTCGGACACGATTTACATTCCCGCATTATGTGTTTAAATATTGCAATACTTTTTATAATACTCACTCCTTTTGTTTTTATTATTCCCCTCCCCAAAGGTTAGTTCATGCACGCTGGCATCATCATCTTATTCCATGAGATCTAGGGGCCCTCCACCCACTTCTCCTCTTAGTCCCGTCAAAAATAAAAACAAGATCAAGATGGAAGATTTGAACAACACCAGGAAGGAGAACCCAAATTAACGGATTGAGGCCACTAATGGCCATGGTACTCAGGTTCCAAATGAGAATGTGTCACAACTTGAACAGAAGCAGCTGAAATTCCAAGAAGATCTCGATTAGGTTCGAAATCTGGCAAGCCTATCATTTTCCCTTAGCACCCCAGATATTAATTTCCCAATATTAAAAACCCCACACCTCCTCAAAATATCCCAAAGCAACAGAATCATCATGTTCCTCACCATCATACTGTTCCACTAAAGACCCAATGCAACATATGCCATACCCCAAACAACACTCCACTACTCATCTCAGAACCTTAAAACTCCACAATGACAACTTTCACATCCACACACCAGGACACCGTAACACCCCTATCTACGTGGAGACCATTCCACACTCCACCCAACCTATCCTAAGCACATCTGATTCTGATGAAAAGGATCTGCTTATCAGGAACCTGGATAAGGAACTTAAGAAATTGTCTAGCCGGATTCAGGGCATTGAGAGAAGCAAAGGAATTGAAAGGCTGAACTATATGGATCTTTGCATACAGCCTGATGTCGAACTACCTGAGGGTACAAACTTCCTAAGTTCGAAATGTTTAATGGTACGGGTGATCCAAGGGTCCATATGAGGACATATTTTGACAAGTTTGTTGGAGTAGGGAAAGACGAGAGAAACCACATGAAGCTGTTCATGAGGAGTTTGAAAGGAGATGCATTATCTTGGTACATCAGCCAAGATCCCAAGAAGTAGTAAAGCTGGGTAGGCATGACATATGATTTTATGGATAGATTCAGGTTAAATACAGAGAATACGCCAGACGTCTTCTCTATTTAGAATCTAAAGAAGAAGCCCACAAAAACGTTTCGCGAGTATGTCACTCACTGGAGGTCCGAAGCTTCTAAGGTCAGACCTGCTTTGGAAGAGGATCAAATGAACAAGTTCTTTTTCTGAGCTCAGGACCCACAATACTATGAACGGTTGATGATGATTGAGAACCACAAATTCTCCGACATTATCAAACTGAGTGAAAAAATTGAAGAAGGTATCAAAACCGATATGGTTACGAACTTCAAGGCCTTGAAATGTATAAATAAGGCCTTACAGTCCGGTAGTGTTCCAAGAAGAGGGACATAGACCAAATCTTCCCTCAAATATCAAACTTACCCAACACCTCCACTCATATATCATCCAACCCCAAATTACCAAGCACATTTACCCCCATACCAAGCTCCACCACCAACTTATCAGTCACCTCTACCTCCTACATATCAACCTACTTCACCCAGATACTCACAACCCACTCATGTCTACTAAACCTATAATGCTCAATTATCCCACTATGAAGCACCCTCTGCACGCCAAAACTTCCCTAGAACTCGATCTAATTTTGATCGCAGACCTCTAAAATAATATACAGCCATCACTGAACCTATCGCCCAGTTGTATGAGAGACTCAAAGCCACTAATTATGTCACCCACATCCTTGTTGCCATCCCTAAGAGCCCTTCTCAGTGGGTTAACCCAAACAAATCTTGTACATCCCACTCCAGCATGAAAGGGAACACCATCGATGAGTGTCGCTTCTTGAAGGACAAGATACAGTCCTTGATTGATAACAAGCTTATTGTGGTAAAAGAGCTCGCTCCAAATATCCACAACAACCCTCTGCCAAGGGTGGAGGTATCCACATGATTAAAATAGAAGATGACTGGGATCCCGAGGGATCAATCGGGTTGATCGCAAAAGATGATGACCCAAAGAAACCAATAATTACTCTCAATCCAATCATAGTCTAGATTCAACTGTCTGAGGACACTGAGGTGAATATGTTCGTACCACTTGAGTTGGAAGCAGCATCATCCGCAAAGACTCCAACACTAATTGAGGTTGAATTCGTGCCTCCGGGAAATATACCGCACCATTTGAGGTTGCAGTTTTGCCACCCAAGGCACATGCTCCATTCGGAGTGAGGATAGCCATGCCAATCCTAGTGCCAATGCCATGACACCATTCCATACAAAGGTTGTACCCTGGGACTATACAGCTGAGGCGAGGACGAAAGGCAAGGTTAGAATTGAGGAAACTGTCGCACCACAAGGTATTACAAGAACTGGTAGAGTCTATACCCCTGAACATCTAGCTGAATCAAGCAAGCAGGCCTCCAATCGGCCACCAATCATTGAGATAATTCTGGACGACCTTTGGAGGAAAATACAGGCCAAAGAATAACGACCAGCTAAACAAGACACCAGTACAAATCTCCATTCTCTCTTTGCTGCAAAATTCTGAGGCACACAAGAATGCTCTACTAAAGGTGATAAGTGAGGCATATGTACCAAGTAACATCATGGGCGGGTAAATGGCTAACATGGTAGGACAAGTGCTGGAGAGCCATAAGATCACCTTTCATGAGGTCGAGTTTCCACCTGAAGGGGTGCAACAAGGCATTGCACATCACTGTGCAATGCGAAGACTATTTCATCACCAAAATCCTTATCGAATGGAGGGTCCAGTCTCAACATTTGTCTGCTGGTAACACTCATGAAGTTGGGTAAAAGACTGGATTAGATAAAGGATGGAGCGATCAATGTGAAAGCCTTCGACGGTTCTCATAGGTTCACTATTAGTGAGATTATTCTATGTTTACAGATGGAACCAACATAGTTTGATGTCGATTTCCAAGTAATAGATGTGCCAGCATCTTACAACTTGCTATCGGGACATATATGGATTCATGCTGCTAGGGCCGTAGCATCGAGGGAAGAAGGAAGCTGGGGGAGAGACTTATCACCACATTGAAAGGGTCAATGCTATCGACAAAGACAAGTGATTGGATAACAAAATCGAGAGTGTACTGAATTGGAGTGGGTACAAACCTGGCAAAGGACTCGGCAAGAACCTACAAGGACTCTCTAAGCCCATAAAACTCAAGAAATATGGCACTACTGTCGGTCTGGGATATGATTACACCTAAGAAGAATTCAATAACTTGTCAACACCATAGCGCGGTCCTTACTATCCGCTGGAGCAGCCAATAACGCATCTAGAGTAGACTTTCCAACCGGCTGACATTACTTATGAGTCAGATGAAGAAGAAGCACTTGCAGCAGTAAAGAACTTGTTTCTAGAGGACAATGTTATGGACTGTTGTGTTATTCTCGAGGAGGAGATGGAGGAAGGCCCTTACATACAGGCTATAAGCAGAGGCGCACACCTCAATAATTGGACCATCAGAACAACCAGAGCCCGGCGAGCCTCGGAGTAGCAAGGCTAAAACAAGCATCATTCACTGTTTTATTTCCTTAAATGATTTCCATTTCACATTTTCAATTCCCACAATTAGATCTTCGATGTTCAAAACATTTATTCAATTTATCAAAAGCATGTTTGATTTTTGCTTATGATTTAATATTTATTGCTATCTATCCTTACTTTACCAATACAGCATTACTATTACTTATCTTGATGAACCAACGATTGTGACATGCAATGAGACAACGCAACAAACGGACATTGATTCAGAGAAAGATGAAATACCTGATGAGATTGTCAAAGAAGTTGAGAACTTTGAGAATAGACCTAAGTCCAACCTGGATGGGACCAAAATTATCAATCTGGGAGATGCAGAAAATGTCAAGGAAATGTGAATCAACATTCACCTATCAGCATCAGAAAAGAAATAATACAGAGAATTTCTAAAGGAATATGAGGATATATTCGCATGGTCGTACGATGACATAACTGATCTGAGTACGTCTACTGTGGTTCACAAACTACCAATCGATCCAACCTATCCAGCGGTAAAACAAAAGCTCAGAAAGTTCAAACCCAATATGAGTCTGAAAATCAAGGATGAAGTCACCAAGCAGGTCAAAGCTAAGGTTCTCAGGGTAGCAGAATACCCGACATGGTTAGCCAACATTGTGCCACTGCTAAAGAAGGATGGGAAGGTTAGAGTCTGTGTTGACTACCGGGATCTCAACCAGGCTAGTCCGAAGACGACTTCTCTTTGCCGAAAGTACATATCCTGATTGACGATTGTGCCAAGCATGAGATGCGGTCATTCGTAGATTGCTTCGATGGATATCATTAGATCTGAATAGATGGGGAAGACGCTAAGAAAACGACTTTCACTACGCCGTGGGGAATGTAGTCTTACAAGATGATATCATTCGGCATGAAGAATGCAGGGTTTCTTCAGGGGACACCTACATGAGGGCCATGACTACCATTTTCCATGATATGATACACAAGGAAATATAGGTATATATAGATGATATTATTATCAAATCTAAGAAGGCCACTAACCACATGGAAGATCTGAGGACGTTCTTCAATAGACTGCGGAGGTACAGCCTGAAACTAAACCTCGCAAAGTGAGCATTTGGGGTTCCAACTGGGAAATTGCTTGTGTTTATTATGATTCGTCAAGGACTAAAACTGGACCCATCAAAAGTCAAAGCGATTCAAGAATTACCACTAGAAACAGTCATAAACATCAACCCATTAAACTGGGGCAGAATTTTGAGGGGGACCCTCAAAATTTGTAACAAGAGGGGTTGCAATGTCCCGAGCCATGTCACAGTTGTCGGTTCATCTAAAAGCTATTTCTAATTATACAATTATGTCATATCTTTACAAAATAATGCATGTTTATTATCAAAACTGCTTTGTTTACCAACGCTAACCCAATGATACATACAGTATCACCAGATCAAAGCCGAGCTGGTCAATCAAAGCCAACGGTGATACGAACTAACCATCCCCCTTTACAGAACTCACGATTTTTCTTTGGATGCAGTCACTAGATTTGTGAAGTCATTAAACATGTTGTACGCCTATGGAAAGAACATTGTTCAAGAATATGACCCTCTAAATTGTTGCAGTTACCAACATTTGCTATCAGCACGCACAAGTAGTGCTCCGCAGTCACAATGCTCCTAATGATCATAATGCCAAAATCTGCTATCAGCTAAGAAAACTCTTCTATCATTTTTCGTATTATTTTTTGCATAAGGCTACTATTTTGCCTTCTGAGACTAAACGTTGTCTCCATTTACTTCCGTATTGCATAAGGCTACTCTTCTGCCTTCCTATTGTCATAAGGCTACTATTCTGCCTTCCGAGACTAAACGCAGTCTCCATCTGCATTTGCATTGCATAAGGCTACTGTTCTGCCTCCCAATTTGCATAAGGCTACTATTATGCCTTCCGAGACTAAACTTTATCTCCATCTGCATTTGCATTGCATAAGGCTACTATTCTGCCTTTCGAGACTAAACATTGTATCCATCCGCATTTGCATTACATAAGGCTACTATTCTGCCTTCCAACCTGCATAACCATTCTACCTTCCTAGACTAAACAATGTTTTCATCCGCATTTGCATTACATAAGGCTACTATTATGCCTTTCAAGGCTAAGCTCTGCCTCCCATTTTTTCTTCGAAACTAAGCACTATCTCAAGCACTATTTATTTCGCTTTTCTTACGGGCAAAGCTCTGCCCTTCAATTTGCAAGACTAAACTTTATCTCCATCTGCATTTGCATTGCATAAGGCTACTATTCTGCCTTTCGAGACTAAACATTGTCTCCATCTGCATTTGCATTACATAAGGCTACTATTCTGCCTTCCAACCTGCATAACCATTCTACCTTCCTAGAATAAATGTTGTCTTCATCCGCATTTGCATTGCATAGGGATACTATTCTGCCTTTCAAGGCTAAGATCTGCCTCCCTTTTTTTCTTCGAAACTAAGCACTATCTCAAGCACTGTTTATTTCGCTTTTCTTACGGGCAACGCTCTGCCCTTTAATTCGCAAGACTAAGCTCTGTCTTGTCCACATCATACTACTACATCATGGTATGAAATATCTCACACTCATCCAAAGGCGTCATCGTTCGTAGGCATCATCTTCATAGCCCGAGAACACCATGTCATGGCCTGAGGATCTCTTTCAATATTTTGCATATCAATGTTCAAAGGTATCATAGTTCAGAGGCACCATCCTCATAGCCCGAGAGCATCATTTCATGGTCTACAAATCCTTTTTCATACGCTTCATGGCCCAAGACATCATGGTCTAAAAACGTCATCATAACCGTCTAAAGACAACATTCATGGTCCAATGGGAATTTGCATCATGTTTGAATTTATGCACAGTATACGCTTGTATTGTTTCTACTTGCAGGTAAACCGGCAAGCAATGACCATCCTGGCTGGAGCGACCACGCTCCAGTTCCCGCAGCCATATCAAACCTTAATCGTTCCCAGATACTTATCACTCACCCCGCCCTAGATATTGCGTCCGTTTTCGAAATATCTTCATCGGCACACTCTGCAGGTGAATCATGAACTACATACGGCCTATTCATGTAAAACCAGGGATATGTAGGTAGCTCAGAAGCCAGGGTGCAGCCTAAACCTCTTCAAAATATTTCGCTCGTTCAAAATTGGCCATCATATCTTTACCCGACAACTCTTTCATTCTTCCCGGGTAAAGAGGGGCAGCTTTTGATACCCAATTTTTTCCTATACATTTTCAATATGCAAAATACTTTCAAAATAGCATATACATGTATATATAAGCATGTACAAGCATTTATTATTTTTCCCATGAATTATTAATATTTTAAATTGATTTATCTTCCTTTTTCATCCATAAAATTCCCGATAATTATTTCTAAAATAATTAATTTGGTAATGCATTTATTAGATTTTCATATTTGTGTCAAATTTGGCTAAGACATTTTTGCATATTTGTACAATTTTATTTAATATTTTGAAAGCTAAATCGCATATAATTATAATATTAGCCCTTTCAAGGTTTAATTAGGTTTTATATTTATAAAAAGGGGTCTTGTATTTTTAAATTATTAATTATATGTTATAAATCATTTTAGATTTTTAAATTAAAGTTCAGAAGCCATTTACTATTTTTAATAATTTAAAAATGAAAACTTGGCTATTTAAATAACAGCCCATTTGTATTTCAATTTTAGCCTAAATTGAACCCCAATTCCCCAGACAAATTTTAATTTAAACCCGAACCTTACCATATTAAATCCTACCCAAACATGGATCCCCACCTACCTCTTTTAATCTAGGTCGTTGATCATTTAAATCAACGGCAACTGTTTCACCTACCTAAAGTAAACCAAAACGACCCCCTTACCCTAAATCATTTCCACCAACCTGCCACCCTTGAATCCCCTTCCTCTCTAATTCTCTCTGTAACCTCACCTAAGCTCTATCTGCCGCCATCCAAATCCACCATAATCCCTTTCAATACCTACCCAATCCATGGCCTCTCATGCCTGTTTGAAATTTGTACTCATCTCCTATGTCTCCTTGTGGCCATTTTTCATGGTTCTATGGGAAGATCTTGAAGATATATTACCCAAATCCTTCTCGACTTCTGTCTATGGTTTTGTTCCAGCTATCTATGGTCGATCAAGTCATATTCATAGCTTTTCCGGCTAGATCGGTAACTTTTCGAAGTTTTCTTACTTTTCTGGGTTCTCTAAAACCATATCCTTTAAAGTCATTCTGATTTTCTTTCAGATCTATCTTAGATATATGTATGTTATGAACCTCTTAAGTGTTTTCCTCAAAGGTTTTCCGATTTTTTCAAAGCGGCTCTTCATCTTTAACAATTAGGGTTTTTGTAAACTCTTTTTAAAGACCTCTTCTTCAATTTTCAATGTTTGTTTTACTATGTTTAAGTGATTTGCTTATTTTTTTTGTCCTATCTGATTCATCGTGTTAAAACCCTAGGTGTTTCTGGTTTTATCCGAGTGTTGAAAATCTTTGTTTATTTTATAAGCATGCTTGGTTCGATTGAGTTCTTTGTGTTTGAATCCTTTTTTCTTGTTTGACTTATCTGATTTTGAGTTCTTACCAATTTTAACTAGACTATTGTATAAACCCTAAATTTCTTACAATGTTTTCCTCACTTATTACTGTGAGTTCTTTGCTTGTTTCTGACTTTCTTTACCTATTAGACTGATTTCTTCACTTTGGTTCTACATGTGAGTTATGACTGCTTGACCTTGTTGATTACCATGCTTTGAATAGTCATTAGCATATTCATGTCACTCATGTGTGTTTATGTTCATCTAGTTCACTCTTTTTTGTCAATATGATTAACCCTGCATGTCTAATACATATGTTCATTCCTTTCTATTTATATGATGGAGTGTAGAATCATGACCACTTCTTGATTGATCTTGATTTCCTTTAGTGACATTTTAATTACAAGGTTTTCTTATAAATCCTAATTTTAATCGCTTGTTTAAATGATTGATTATGTCCTTTATTTTCTTTGATATTTCACTATGAATCCTTCCCTAAATTAAGTATATTTTGTACTTAGATTCAATAATTTACTCTATGCTTTTAATATCTTCTATACGGTCAGAAATCAATCTTTATCAAATTGGTTTTATTGCCTTAATTATTCCTGTCAGTATCTGTTTGAACAGTAATTCCTTGATTAAAGGGAATTACTTGTGTTAATTGATTCTGATTGTGATTATTTCCATGTTTATGTTAAGACTTTACTTGTTACCATATTTTCTACTCATTTTCAAAGTTATAAATACCCTACCCTCTCTTCTTTAAAAAACACTAACAATTTAATTTCAAAAACACACACTCAAGACTCTCTTTTCTTTACTATTATTTGTGTTATAGCTTTGTCTAGCCGGCTGAAAGCCAAGGCTAGACTGTGAAATCCTGATTACTTTTCTTTTCTGCACTTTTCTTCTTTGACTGGTATGTCCTAGTTTAATTTTTAAGCGCTAACAACAACATACTTCTTTAATTATTTCAGTTTCCCTCATTCTTGTCCACTTCTACTTGCGGTTCTACAGTCTAGTTACATTAACAACATGCTATAATGTCTCCCCTTCCCCTTTAGATTAATGCACTTTCCTATGTATGTTACAAAACATAATCTGTCAGTCACTTATTGTGTACTTTCCATCCCAAGTACCTATCCAATTCAATGTGCTTATTTTCTTTCTGACTAGCCTGTGATCATGCCAGTATCTACTATTATTGTGCATGTCCAACTAGTCCTAAGACCCTTGATGGGGTTATGTGTTTACAGTCAAATTTCAGTGTGCCCTAAACCTCCTCGACCTTTGTATGACTATTGATTCTGTGTACGATCCCATCTTGGGAGTTTGAGTTTTGTTTACTACTACAACTGCTTTCAAATCAACTTTGTTGTTGATTACTTTCAAACCAATTTTAAACAAACTCTTTTTCAAACTATGTCAAGCACTCTCACCTACACTCTTAGAATTTATGTTCTCCCCTTTTGTGTGAGCCTTGCCTTGGGACGTTTGAGCTCCCTCTGAACTTGGACACATAAAAGCTGGCTCTTCCACACTGCACTCATTCTGTTTGGTTAAGCAAATCTTGGTGTGAGTATTACCCGGGATCCCTTGAGGCCCTTAGGAAACTCTGACACACCCAGATATGAGCAAGGTTTTGGAAAAATATTGGCTTTTGAAGTGTTTCATTACATACCTCAGAGAGGAAGTCAGAATCGGGCTTCATATGGTTGTAATTTCCTAGTATTGCATTTTCCTTATATAATTCATCATTTGGTCTGTAATAATTTGTAAGCAAGTATGGGGTTGGTAGTGAAAAGGGATGAGAAATATGCATGCTCTAGCTATCATAAGGATAGAAAACATATTATCGGG
Organism: Nicotiana benthamiana; assembly: GCA_034376525.1. Lineage (NCBI taxonomy): Eukaryota > Viridiplantae > Streptophyta > Magnoliopsida > Solanales > Solanaceae > Nicotiana > Nicotiana benthamiana. The sequence continues at coordinate 141,217,554 of CM067330.1, read as the reverse complement.
TTTACATTCCTACTTGCGTAATAAAATCCATGCTCAGGACTCATTTCATGCATTAAAGATCATGTTCCTTAAGGTTTACACTTACTGTTTTCAGCATGTCCCATTCACTATCGTATCACTTAGCAAATCTTGCGTTAATGTGTTAATAACCAGTGTTTCTGCAATCATATTCCCACTGCCATGCACACTTAGAGATCCTGTTTAGGCTAAAAAATATTAACATATCATCTCTGCATATTCTGGGAATCATGTTTAAATATTGTTGCATATAGAAATCATGCTTAGGATTCTACATATATGTCATTCTGCATCCATGTATATTAGGTACTATGTCTTTAGGATTTCATTCATTTATATTCACTTAGGCTAACTATGAACGCAAAAAAGGAATAAGACAATTTCACTCAGTCTTTACAACCAACTGTCCATAATTCTATGCATTGAACACCTAGAACAACATGTTTAGGTAACAAGAATAATCTCCAAATGCCTTAATAATTCTGAATAACTACCAAATACTACTTACGCCTAGGCAAGCCTTAGGCAATTACTTAAATAAAAACTGGAATTGCCTTTATCAACTGCTACAACCAACAGGCAGTCTTGATTCGGACTTCTTTTATGACTTATATAATGAATCTGGTTCTGACTCAAATATCCTACTTTAGCATTTTAAAATTCAGACTTTAACTGTGTTTAAGTCATGCTATTTATATGCATTATTTGCAGAGATATACATGAGCCTTCTGATTGTTTATATGTTTCCCCCTCTACATGCAATCTTACTTGTTTTTTATATGTTGCCTTAGCATTTTACCTTTAAACCTTAGAGTCATTCTAGAACCTCCTTCTAATAGGAATAAAAGTCCTAAATTCCTCCGGGACTAATAGGAATGGGACAGGTAATACCATGCAATAGAGGTCGAGACCAATCCTCGCTTTAATACCTTCACAGGGCGGGAAGGTTAGATATGGATATGATGACTTGTGTGCTAAGGCCACGTGTATCCCCTCTTCTAAGTAGTGTCATATCGGGTTGATGTGATCCATATTACAAACAAACCTAAGCACCCCTTTACATTCACAGGCATGTTTAATAACCCTTTTTCAAAACCTTGTCTTTCAATAATTATTTTCAAACGCTTGTGTATTCAAACTTAAATCCCCTCTTATTTGATCCCTACTTGTTTACTTGCTACTTGCACAAATTCACAAAAGTTATCTGGCCGGGAACCACACTAGTGGATCCTGGGGAATACCTAACACCTTCCCCTTAGGATAATTTCAAGCTCTTACCCTATCTCTGGTTATCAAACATAGTTGTACCTTATAGGTGCCCTAACGTACCTTAAGATTGTTAGGTGACGACTCTTCAAATACCCAATTCCCAAAAAGGAAAATGAGTCATTACACCCAATGAATGTCATAACACGGATTTCTCTCTGAGGAGGGAAAAAAGGGGGTGCGACAGGCGCCTCTCGTGAAGACAAGGCCAGCCGACACAATCCCCAATTCCATTTTAATAATTTTAATACATCAATCTAAGCCTTTTTAATTAATCAAATATTGATAATGTAAATTTAAACGAACAGTGCAGAAATAGAAACAGCCCGACATCGGGGTGCCACAAGTCACGAGCATCTACTAAGGTCTAAGATATAATTACATTCTAATGACATCAAAAGGGAGTAAAGCAGTGTTGTGGATGTTGGGTAGCTACCTCACTAAACTCCAATGACTCTGCCTCTGCTAAACCAATACCCGATACTTGGTGCAAAAATACCTGAATTGCACACAAGGTACATGGAGTAAGGTGAGTACTCCAACTCAATGAGTAATAATCATAAATAAAGACTGAGCGATAATAAGTCACAAAAAGTGCATCAACTTGCTGTATAGAAGCAGTACAAAACCATAAAGAATGCAATAAAGCTGTGAAATCTCTTTAAGCATCTTAGCTCAGTTTAAAATTTCTTAATAAATATCTGTTTAACATTTAAGTAATTAAATTTAAAGTAACTAGAACAGATAAGCACTGAAAATCCGCCCCTCAAGCATAAACACCAACAGAAACAGCCACTCAGGCAACAACATGGAACAATACCATCCCCTCGTGCTATATCTCACATCACAATGGGTACCCGCGTTCACTAGGGGTGTGCAGACTCCTGGAGGGGCCCCTCATGGTCCAAGCGCAATATCAAGCCATCATGGCATCATCTCTAGGCTCTCGGCCTCATATCAATCACCTTTGTGGCGTACATATCCCCGGCCCTCGGTCTCATAAATAAAATCAGTGTATTACTATTGCGGCATGCAGCTCGACCCAAAAGTATCCTCACAGCACAGGCCCTCGGCCTTACTCAGTCAAAAATCACATAAGCCACTCGGGCAACAGTAAAACATGATGCTCAGCCCAAAACATTATTTAGAATATCATTTCAAGTGTTAAGGCAGAGTAAACATGGCTCAGTTTTAAAAATAGTAGAATATAGCATGACTGGGTACAAGTTTAAAGTCAAAACAGTGAGGAAATATCAATAAAAATCCCCGAAGGATTTATATAGTTGGCACGAGGCCCAAATATGATATTTATCCCAAAACATGATGATAGCAAATAGTTTTCAATCAAATACGCGGTAAAATAGTCATTCAGAATGGACTAAGTCACAATCCCCAATAGTGCACGACCCCACGCTCGTCATCTAGTGTGTGCGTCACCTTAATATAGCACAACGATGTGCAATCCGGGGTTTCATACCCTCATGGCAATATTTACAATCATTACTCACCTCGATCTGGTCCAAACTCTAGTCCGTGATGCCTTTTCCCTCACGAATTGACCTTTGGATGTTTCAAATCTATCCATAATCAGTACATAACCATTAAAATATGCTAAGGGAACAAAATCCACTCGAAAATATCCAATTTACATAAAAAATTCTGAAATTGCTCAAACCCGGCCAAACTCTAGCCTACGATGCCTTTGCCCTCACGAATTTACCTTTGGATGTTTCAAATCGAGCCATAATCAGTGCATAACCATTAAAATATGCTAAGGGAACAAAACCCACTCAAAAATATCCAATTACATCAAAATTCCAAAATTGCTCAAACCCGGCCCTCAGGCCCACTTCTCGGATTCCGATAAATTTTATATCAATAGGTTCCTTATCCTCTCACGAGTTTATACATACCAAGAACCTCAAAATCGGACCCCAATTTCCCCTTCAAGTCCCCAATTTACACTCTCCATATTCAGGCCCTAATTCCTCAATTTTAGGCTTAATTTCTATGATTAATTAGGTAGAATTTACACAAGAATCGAGTATTGAGTTCAAAAATCTTACCTCCAGATGTTATCTATTGAATCCCTCTTCAAATCCTCTCAAAAAGCTCCTAAATCACCCAAAACCAAATGAAAGAAATGGTCCAAAACTCGTGTTTAAAACAATCTGTCCAGGCTTCATCGAGTTGTACCTTGCGTTGTGCAGGTTGTACATCCTATTATAATTTTCCCCTAATGTACACCTTCCGTTAAAACACCCATAACCCCTTGTGAAAATATCCAAAATGACAAACGGTTTGAAGATTTAAAAACTATATTCGATGATCCTTCAATTGATAAGTTGCGCACCATAGAAATCTTTATATATTCCGAGATATGAGCTTCTAAAATCGGCTCCATGCATCAAACAATTCTTTTGAAACTGCTTCACCAGCTATCTTCAATCGATCATAACTTTTTGATAAAATATCCAAATCACTAATGGTTTATCTTTATGGAAACTAGAATGCAAGGGCAACAACTTTTATATTTTAAAAATTTTGAGATTCCTTATAAATTCCGAGATATAAGCTTCCAAATCTAGCTTCGCGATTATACTAGTTGCTATCAAAATAGCTTTCTGCAGAAAATTTCAGCAACTCTTTGGTCCGAAATTCATTCTGTTAACCTTCCGAAATTCATCCGAGACCCTCAGGACCTTAACCAATTATACCAACATGTCCTAAAATATGATACGAACTCACTCGAGGACTCAAATCTCACCAAACAACGTCAAAATCATGAATCATACTCCAATCCAAACTTTATGAAATTTGAAATTTCAAACTTCTGCATTCGATGCCGAAACCCGTCAAATCACGTCCGATTGACCTCAAATTTTGCATATAAATCAAATACGACATTACGGACCTGCTCCAACTTTCAGAATTGGAATCCGACCCCGATATCAAAAAGTCAAACTTTCAGTCAAACTTCTCAAAAACCTTTAAATTTCTATCTTTAGCCAAATGACTTCAAAAGGACCTACGGACCTCCGAACTCACTTCCGATTGTGCTCTTAACTCTAGAACACCATATGGATCTACTCTCAGATTCGAAATCCCAAACGGACATCGATAAATTTAAAATTCACTTCAACCCAAACTTATGAAATTTCTTCCAAAATGCTAACTTCCACAATAGGTGCCAAAATGCCCCCGGGTCATTCAAAACCTTATCCGGGTATACGCCAAGTCCAAAATTATCATACAAACCTACAGGAACCTTCAGATCCCGATTTCGAGGTTGTTTACTCTGAAATCCAATATTAGTCAATTCTTTCAACTTAAAACTTCCAAAATGAGAATTTCATTTCCAAATCAACTCCGAATATCTCAAAATCCAATTCCGACCATGCGTACAAGTCATAATACTTGAAGTGAAGCTGCACATGGCCCCAAACTTTTGAACAACGTGCTAGAGCTCAAACAACTGATCGGGTCGTTACAAAAAAGGTGGGTAACAGGAATTTCACTCCAAAGTTGATGGATAAATTATGTATTTTGCCTTCTTTATAATATGCTTACAGAAAGTTAAATTCATGAGTAAACCATTACCAAAAATACTGAGTAGTATTCAAATTAACTTGCACATCGCAATTTATTTTTGTTGTATATTGCTATTATCTACCAGTATAGGTGTTAAATAACTTTGTCCTTCAAAAGCTTAACAACAACAACAACAACAACAACAACAACAACAACAACAACAACAACAACAACTACAACAACAACAACAACAATTCAGTAAAATTTCATAAAGTGGGTTTGGAGAGGGTAGTGTGTACACAAATCTTACACCTACCCCAATGGGCAGAGCGGCTATTTCTGATAGACCCTCGACTCAGGAACATGAAAATAAAACAAGAAGAGATAATATATCAATAGCGCCAACAGAAATAATAGAAATAGTACAGGATCATAAAAACCATAAAATAGATGGCATGCAATAACAATAACCAGTAATCAAGTCCCTGAGCTATGAAAAATAAAAAAGATAGTATGGACACAATAATAACCACTAGTTGTCTAAGAACAACCATATCAAACCAGCCCTGCCACCAGTATGAAGTAGAAAAAGCTCGACTACTCCTATCCTACAACCGTAATACTCGACCTCCAGACCTTCCTATCAAGGGTCATGTCCTCAAAAATCTACAGTCGTGCCATGTCCTCAAAAATCTGCAGTCGTGCCATGTCCTGTCTGGTCACCTCTCCTTAATACTTTTTAGGTTATCATCTACCTCTTCTCGTACCCACCAAAGCCAACTACTTACACCTCCTTCAAAAGCTTAAACATATAAAAAGAAATCGTGAAACATTATCCATCCATGGCTTTCAAATTCCAAAAGTTAATAGATTCACATCAGGCAATGGCGGAGGCAAATTCCAAAACTTAATAGATTCACATCAGGCAGTGGCGGAGGCAAGGCTTTTGCTAAGAGGGTTCAAAAAAATAAGTTAAAAAAAATTAATGAGATTGTAGCTAGTGGAGATTGAACTAATGACCTCATAATGGTTTTGAACCCCCCTTGACCACTAAACCATGCTTTTCAAATGTGTGAAAGAAATTCAAAATATAATATATAGAGGTAAAACCCAGATTTTTTTATATACACGGTGCAATTTTTCGACGAAGGGGGTTCTAATGAGCACCCTTGCGCCCCCTAAATCTGCCACTGACATCTGGTATTGAATTTTATGGTATCTTATCTCAGCTGAAAATTACCCTACTTTTGAAAAAATGTGCATCATTCCAAATTATAATTTGGGTTATTTGAATTATGCTCAGATAACCTTAAAATATAAATGTTTCAAAGAAAAATAATATAAAATCATCTATACTAATTAAGAAGCGGGAACTAATCTCTCTCTACATATATATATATAACAATCCAATCTCTTAATTTGAGGATTTGCATTTCATTTCGCTATTAATATTAAAGAATATTATATATGTTATGTTGTGATCTATCTTGTTTATGCATATTAAATCATATTATTTTAATAAAATTCTTACTAACATTTTAAGATCACATATTTCTCCATTAGGAAAAGTCAATAATCACAATCTCCAGGTATATTGCCTAGCCTTTGCTTTTACAACTATCAATTTTGATGGCTTTAATTAAAGAATAGAACCTAACAACTTGGACTAAAAAAAGTTAATGAATCTTATTCTGTCTATTGTTGCCAAGTGCCAACCCTATGAACAACTTAGAGATGAAGTATTGGATGGGGGATGGGGTTGAATTGGGGTGGGGGTGTGGTGGGTGGGGATGGTGGGGGGCAGAAAGTGATCCTCTATTCTTAATCTTGAAAGATCCACACAAAAAATCAGGTCCACAAGAATCAAAATTGTATCTTTACAATTCACAATTTGTGATATAGTGAAAAATATGGAATAAAATATTAGACATGGACAATCTTTTTTATTAGCTATTCCAGTTAATTTTTAAGAAAAAAAATTAAAAATGGCGTTCAAATTCACCCGTGCGCACTTTAATTATATTTTCGACTACTTATCACCTTCTACAAGCGTAGTGTAGATATCAAATATCTTTACTCACTATAGTTAAACATATGAGAAAAAAACCATCACAATCTTAAGACTGTGGAAAGTCATCAAAAATTGGTTTAAAACATTAAAATATCTGATAAAATTATTAAACAATTAGAAGGAAGTCAATAGAAAAAATTAATAAAAGAAATAGAAGTTAAACAACCGCCCATGACCCCATTAAACAGTTTATTACCTTAGTCTTAATTACTATCTCTGTTGACTAAAAAACCATTAGTTGAACCAGCTAGACAGGTAGTTACAATTTAAGAAACTATATATTACCAGTTCCAAACTACTCCCATCATAATTGGACAAGGGTTCGATATTTATTATATATATAAAAAAAATTGGCCAATATACATTCAGTATAATTTTTCTGAACTCACGAAAAAGTCAAGGGAATTCAACATCCATAGTATATACATAAAAAAGTTGACCTTATATACAACAACAACAAACCAGTATAATCTCACTTAGTGGGGTCTGGGGAGGGTAGTATGTACACAGACCTTACCTCTACCCTTGGGTAGAGGGGATGTTTCCAAATAGACCCCCGGCATTCTTCCCTCCAAGAACTTCCCACCTTGCTCTTGGGGAGACTCGAACTCACAACTTCTCGGTTGGAAGTGAGGTTTAAGTAAAATCTCATAAATGGGGTTTAAGAAAGATAGAGTGTTTGCATATATTATCCCTATCCCGAAGGAATAGATAAGTTGCTTTCAGAAAATTCTCGGCTCAAAAAAATAAAATAAAAAGACAATAGATCCGTACCAACAACGGCAAAAAAAATTGACCTTACATATGCAGTATAATTTTTCGCCCCTAGCCGCCTCCCCTCCCCCAAAACCCAACTCCCCTAACCTACCCCTATGAAGAATATTAGCTAGAAGTATGTACTACTTCCAGAAAAGGTACCTGTTGTCCTTAGAATGGTGCCAGAGTTGAGTCTACTTTACTATGGCCCATAACTAGATAACTGTTGTTAGCAGTATATGCATATCTTATTCATGATCCAAGAACCATGTTATTCAAGTTCTATTGTTTCTATCTCATGTTCTTGACCATTTTCATTGTCTTGTTATCATTGAGCTGTGTTAGTATTTCAGATTCTGAGTCAGAATCTTGGTTTATGCACCAATATGTAAGACAAACTCAGAGAAAGTTTGAGCAGAAAACCAACAATTTTTGGGAATATGATGAGCAATCCAACAGTTGGGTACAAGTGAATTTGCCTTATGACTTAGTTTCTTGTTTCAATGATAACTGTACAAAAGTCAATAGAATTATTGATTATATAACTGATACTACTACTACTACTTATCAAGAACCTGAAAAAGCGGAGATATTTACAGAAGTTAAGGATGAGGAGAGTTGTTCCTATTCAAATCTTCCTTTGAGAAAAAGAGTTTCTTTGACAAAAATGTCTGAGATATCTATTTGGATCACTGGTATAAGTGGATCAATATATGAAAGATTTTGGAATGGATTGCAGTGGGTAATAGCACCTCATGATTTGCCATTATCAGCAGGATATGCAGTTTCTGTTTTTATTGTCAATCAGATAATTCTTGCTTTATCAGAATCAGGAAACCTTTATCAGGTAACGTTTTAATCATTCAAATAGTCCACAAATAAACATGTAAAACAATCATTTCAACTGTTTGATAATATCATAATATGAGTCTCTTTTCTACTGTTGCGGAAATATATGGAGCGACATGGACAGTGATGATCATATAGCAGGCCTCGACTTGCTTGGAGTTGAAGCGCAATCATTTTTGTTGTATTAGATTACGATTCTCACTCATACTTGTTGTTTATCTTCCTCTGATCGAAATTTTAGTGAATATCAGATTATAGTTCTCTTTTATAATGATGGACTGATATGGGCTTAAATGGAGCGACGTGGACGGTGAGGATTCATATAGCCAACCCCGACTTAGGATTGAGGTGTAACTGTTGTAGTTGTTGTTGACCTGTTGTTTTTGTTTTATCAAATTATAATCCTCAATCAAATTTGCTGTTTATCTTTGGTGTGAATTTTAGAGAATATCTTATTATAATCCTCCTATATAATATTGGACTAAGACGGACTTAAATGAAGCGATATGTACCGTGAGTATTCATATAGCTGACTCCCAAGATGTTTGGAATTGAAGCGCGGTTGTTTTTGTTGTTGTATCTGTTAAAATTTTCAATAAAATTATGCTCTTTATCTTCCTTTAGTGCAAAAAGGGTAATCTATATTTTCCCCTCAGTTGCAGTTAAGTAATGATCAGCCAGTTTGGATTGATATTACGCCACCAAGCGATCACCAACCAAGTACAGGAGCAGAACAAAGTGCTGTAATTCAAATTGTATCAGGAGTTGTCTCCAATGATAGGAAGTGAGTATAAAATATTCAATCCAACTATTTGATTTCCATATTGAGGATTATCTTGAGGAAAAAACAAAGTTAAACTATGTTAGTGCAGATAGTTGTGACTTGTGAGCTCCAGGGCTAAAGCTAATAAGACCTTGAATTTGTGCATCAACATCAGGAGAATATATTTCTGCACAAAGATTGGAACTTTATTAGAACTCTCTGAGGTTGATCCTCTAAGGTAAGAACAACTTATGCGTATCACACACTAAGTTGCTTTTTATTTTCTATAATGACCGACAGAATGGAGCCTTAACGTAACTTGTAAAGTTGTCGTCATGTGACGAGGAGGTTATGGATTCGAGCCTTGGAAACATCCTCTTGCAGAAATGCAGGGTAGGGTAAGGCTGCGTACAACAGATCCTTGTGGTCCGGTCCTTCCTCGCTTAGTGCACTGGGCTGCCCTTTTTTACCGATAGAATGGGCACAAATTTTTGTTTTTAGTACTGTACAACGTCAGAACGTTACATGCACAAGCCAAGAAGCTAGGAGAGAAAATGCGCGAACTGGACAGCAAGAATGTTTTTTTGCTATAGAATATATAATGGAGTTTGCTAAACTGTCTGTTTACATATGTAATTAGGTGGACAGATCATGGAAAACCTCCAGGAGGAAATGTTGCAGCAATCGCGGATGCATCTACATTTAGATCAGGACTAATCTTTACAATAAGGTGAAACAGCAAAAAGATCCTAGTTCTTTTGTTCCAATAACCTCTGTAACTTTGTCTAATGGATGTAATGTTTTGTTTCAGTACTGCAGGCGATCTTTATGAATATGATGAGAGATCAAGACCGTCGTGGAAGAAGCATATAAGAAAAGAATCTTCTGCTCAAAATACTTCTTTAAAACCATGTCTAGGTTGCAGTTTACATGGAGTGAATGGAGCTATATCAAAATCCCTATTTCTCTTGACTAAGGTGCAAGATCTTGTTTTGTCCATCGCCTGCACTTACAAATTTAGTTTAAGAAAACAGAATACTGTACTAAGATAACTATACTGCAACAGTCACTTTGATCAAGCAAAGTGATTTTCTTGTTTCGCTTTCATGTGTATAAAATCCTATCATAGCATCACTATCTAATTCAGTGCTAACATATCGTGTTTTGGCTTTCTTTTATTATAAATATTCAAATATATGAAGGGAGGATATTTAATAGAGCGACGGTTACAGCAAAGGAAATGGAAATGGATCGATCATGGAAATCCGAAAGATCATATCCTCTCTTCCATTACATGCCTTTCTGAAGAAAATTTGGTTGAAAATGCAAACTCATTGTTTCTCACAACTGCAGCTGGTTACATTTTTGAATATCGAATTCCAGATCATTCAGGTACGTCTTTAACATACTTGTATACTCCTTATAAATGTACGAATCCATTTACGAGCAGCAGATATAGTATTCAACAATTTGAACCTTAAAGGTCAACCTGATGCATTAAGCTCCCGCTATGCTCTAGGTCCGGAAAAGGGCCAGACCACAAGGGTCTATTCTACGCAACCTTATCCTACATGTCTGCAAGAGGCTATTTCCACGGCTCGAACCCGTGACCTTCTGGTCACATGGCAGCAACTTTACCAGTTAGACCAAGGCTCTCCTTCACACTTCTTAATAGATGCTACCGTTAAAAGTAAACCAAATGAAATTCATGTAGTAACTCTAGAAATCTGCCTTGAAAGTTGAATTCTCGACGTGAATACAGGCATTGAACAAGATGATGATATTACAGAAAGTTGGATTAATCATGTTTATCCTCCTCATGCCAAGGCTGCAAGAGGAATTCCAGGAGTACAATTACAAACTGGCAGAATTATTTTTCTACTTGATGATGGTAGGCTCGGAGAACTTCACCTATCCGGCCTCGGTGGTGAAAATTCAGGACCACATTATCAGGTTAATGCGAGAAGAAAATCATCACAGAAATATGTCTGGTCCATAATAGATGCACCAGAAACTGAAGGATGGAATGCAGAATATTGCACTGAAGAACATGGACCGTCAAATTGCATTGCAGGCATCAAAGATGAAACCACCGAACAAGATCTCACAACATCAAACGCAAGAAGGCGAAGAAGTAACAAAGAACAACAAAGTTACATATCAACTGATATGTCTGCTAAAAGGGCTGCTGAAACTGAGGAAGACTACAATATCCCGGACAAATGGATCAACACAAATTTCCGTCTGAGGGTGAGGCACGAGGGGGAATCGTTCTTCCTAATAACAAACGATGGTATGATTTTCGAGAATCTAAATTCTGAAAATGTCTGGTTCTGGCTTAGACATGATCATTCAACAGCAATTAGAGGTGCACTTGGAAACTATAATGGAAGTTTGTTTTTGGTTGATGAGCAAAGGAATTTGCTCGTCAGAGAAAGAAACGGCGATGAACTAACATGGATAAATTGCACTGCTATGAGGAAAGGAAGACAAGTAATTGGAGGTCCTCCATGGGGTGATCTACCAGGGAAATATCGAAAAGTTACAAAAGAAGATGCAGTTTTCTTTGTAAGCAAAAGTGGGAGATTGCTACAATTCACAGTAAGTAGCATTATACTATGTCTACTTGTATAGTTTCGTGGTCGAAAAAAGGGTGAGTATCGTAAAGAAAATGAGTGGAATTAAGCATAAAAAAGGGCAGACTGGTTCACTAAGCTCCCGCTATGCACAGGGTCCAGGAAATGGCCGGACCACAAGGGTCTATTGTACGCAGCCTTACCTTGCATTTCTGCAAAAGGCTATTTCCACGGCCTCTTGCAGTCTAAATAATGATAAAATGAAGGCTAAAATGACTGGCATTAAGCATATATTGGATTCAAAAACTTGAGATCTCAAAGCTTCCATTCAAAATAATGATAATATGAAGGCCAAAATGAGTGGCACTAAGCATCTATTAGATTCAAAATCTTGAAATTCCAAAATCTTGATAAAATGAAAGCTAAAGAGTCATGAACTGTTTCTTTAGGTTGCACTGAGAAAGTTCAAATGGAAAGATTGTCGATATCCAGGCAACTCGAAGATTGCAAGCATTGCTGATCAAGAGCTGCTCCGAGAGAATGTGGTGTTTGTCATTGGAAGGAACGGACGCTTATACCAATATAACAAAGTCACCGGACTATGGCACGAGCACTACCAGTCCCAACATTTGGTTCTATCAAGATCTCCTGGAACTGCAATGAGATTATCTTCATTGTCACTACAGGGTTCTCTTTTCATGCTTTCGGAAGATGGTGGACTAGTCGAGTATCAATGGAATCCGCTGTCCAACGGATGGAATTGGATAGAACATGGAACGCCTAATCCAAGTGTCGTCCTTGTTGGTTCACCCGGGCCATGTTTCAAAGGTGCTCATTTGTTCTTAATAGGTTCAGATGGGAAAGTTTATCTTAGGTTCTTGGACAATGGGACATGGAAATGGAGAGGCTGTGGCTTTCCATATATGAAAAATAAAGTCGAAGAAATTGAAGAACATGTTTCTGACCCTCATGATTGTAAAGAAACTTGTACTTACGACGATCTTGCAGCTCGCTTAGAGAAAATTGAAGAAAAATTGCAAGCTTTAAACAAAAACTGCGACTCTAAGGTTAGTGTTTATTGGCAATATTTCCTCTAGCGGCTTCATGATTCTTTGGACTATGTTACATGGACTCTCTGTCTTCCCTAGACGTAAATTGTCGTTGTATATTGCCGTACTGGTGTTAGATCCCCCAAATACAATGCATTTTGGAGGATCTGACACTGGTGCAGCAACATTTTTGGAGGATCCGAGGAACATAACATACACGTGAGTTCATGCAACAAAGTCTATACATGTTGCCATGAGTTGACATTGGTCTATAAACAGGTGGCATCGACAAGACCAATTGCTCTTACTGAAGATTCAGTCATATTTGAGCTCAGAGACGGCAGAGTAAGTAAACTTGATCTCTACTCAGTATTAAAACCAATTACTTATATATAAAAGCATAAGATTGTTAAATGGAGTTAGCAAATTTAAACAAACACTATAACTACGGGGCCTAAGCCAGCTTGCACGCACCTCAGTTATTCCACCGGTATCTTCTATCTCCCACTAACACATTATACTGGATAACCCTATCCACCATTATTTAGGTAGACGGGAAAAAACCACTTAGCATTTTTTTGTCTCTACTGAGATTTGGACCATGTCTCTACCGAGGGCGTCACGCATCCGACACGGGTGCAACAACATTTTAAAGAATCCGCGCAACTAGCCCATAATTCTACACTTTGCATTAAAAATTATTGACAAGAATATATCATTTTTAGTTGGCAGAAATGCGACGGAATGGAGATACAGATTGGAAATGGGCACGTACCATTGGCACTCCTACTAGCCTCTGTATATCAACTTTATGGGCAACTTTAGCATCATAAAATGAAAATACACTGTCAACAATAGCTGCAGGACAGGGAAATGATCAAGAAAAGCAACAACTATACATGTAAATATATACGAGAAAAACCAACCAAAATTAGAAAATAAACAAACTTGTACAGTTTATAAACATATCTCTTTGTACAGAAACTGTAGTACTAAAATGCTTCTAACTCTACAGCTTATGTATTTTTAGAACCTATGTTATATAGCTCGTTTACAAGTATGTTTCTGATACGGATGCATGGTTACTTTTAGCCCGCGCCAGAAACTATTTACATTTGATAGTCTAAAAGGTGTGTGTTATAATTTTTGTATATAATATATATAGATATATACAAAAAACTGAAATATTTACGCTCATTTCATACCTGTTCAACAGAGGTACAAAAGAACAGGGTTTGTGATATTACTGTTATGGTAGTTAAAGTTACTTTAAGGTGACAAAAATAAAGTTGGGTAATTTTTTTTTGATAATGAATAAATTTCAATGACCACATATGAAATTTATCAAAGATACTTTCATTTAATAATTAATAAATTAAAATAAAATAGTTGAAATTTAAAGATCTTGGATTCGAATCCTTTACAAATCCTATAAAAACTACAGATGTATCATGTATACCACTTCATAATTATTTATATGCTAATGTGTCAGAAAATGTATCTTAAGTACTGCAAATATCATTCCATTACGAAAAATGAAAAGCAAAGGTGAAATGTAAAAATAGTTTGATTAATATCTATCTTTAGCTACCACGCCCATAGGGTGTTAAGTTTTCTTTTTAATTTTCGGTTAAGGGTCAAAAATATCCTTCTACTATTCAAAATACGCCATATTTATCCTCCGTTTGAATTCTTTAACAAATATATCCCCACTGTTACACATTCGGGCCACATATACCCTTCCACTGTTAAAACTTGTTTCCTCATTATTTTTAAACACGTGGCAGTCTTAGATTGGACCAGATTAGCCCACCCAGTCAGTTGTTTAAACCCGCCCGACCCAAATTTAAAACCCGCCTCGACCCCAGTTATTTATATACACTGCAGCGTTAATTTCCAATCTAAGTTGGAACTCTTCCCCTTCATCTTCCTCTGATTTTAACCTAGGGTTCATCACACCCCATTGAAGAACAAGGAATTAGGGTTTCTAACATAGCAAGTTTTATCATGTCTGAGAGTAGTTATTCATCAAAGAGGAGGTGTCATTGTGGGGAAATTGCTAATCACTTCACTTCAACGACTCCATTTAATCCCGGAAGGAGATTCTTTAAGTGCGCAAAACCTGATGTATGTATCACTTTGTTTATTCTGATTCCATCTAATTTTTCCGATAATTTTAATTTTTCCCTTGTATTATTGGTTCATAATTAGAAGTTGTATGCTTTTTGTTTGGTAGATAAGCTCGTGCGATTATTGGGAATGGCAAGATGATGTGTTACCGGATCGAGCGGTCATTACAATTAACAATATGAAGTACAAATTGGATGAAATTTTTCCTACCATCTGTTGCCGCAATGCTAATGAAGTGAAGTATATGTATTACTGGATTAAAAGCTTTCAATGTGATTTAATGAAGTGAAGTATTTTGTGTTCCTACCATCTTTGAAGCTTTCAAATTTTTTTCGTATTTAGAGCTGCATAATTTGATACCACAAACGTAAAATATGTATGCTTCTTTACAATGCTGCCCAACAGCATGACATAAACAGCAAATTTCAGCATTTATATATGCTTCTTTACAATGCTGCCCAGCAGCATTACATAAACAGCAAATTTCATATGCTGCTGGTAATGTTTACAGACACAAACATATAGTAGCAAGAAGTATAATGTCCATGGTAATGTTTCAAATTGTGGTAGATGCTGCTGCATGACTTCTGCTCCTACTGGGAGTCTCTTACATTTTGTAGCAGCATTTTGTAATTGTTTTCCAGTAATAACAGCTTTCCCATTCCATGTAAGGCTGTCTGGTGAGTAAGGAAGATCAGATGGAACACTTAAACCATTGTGATCACCTTTGAATGCAACTACCCTTGATTGTTGTCTCTGTTGAAGCCTTGTTTTTTCTTATGACACCACCATAGGCCTTATAACTAGTTCATCTTCTAGTTCTGGATGCTCAAAAGCAGTAGCACAACTTGAAGTCTCCCTATAGACCCTTGGTGTAGGCATGAAAATAAACTCTAGGCCTTGACTTGCTTGACTACATTGGGGTGCAGTAAGGTTAATTTCCTCTTGTGGATGTTGCCCCACTTCCTCATCTTCATCAAGAATTCTTTGCCTTTTCTCCTGTTGACGTGGCTATTAAACAAGTTAGATATTAGATAGATCGAATAATGAGTAAATGAATTTGAAAAATTAATTATTATCTTGTCAAAAGCGTCATCACACTCATGGTTTGGGTTTAGTGTCTTTATCCTAACACCTGGAAGGTCTCCATCCCCAGAAATGAGAACAACAAAAGGGCAACCAGTAACACATGTGTACCTTAATCTTTCTTTATCACTTTTTTCTTGATTTAAATCCTTTTTGTTTGCCAGGGAATATAAGTTAATATATTTTCTTGCTTCAGGTATGTCTTTGAAGCTCATACCCTTATACAATTCCTTGTAGTTTGACAGTCCAACATCAATTTCTCTATTTTTCTGAAATTTTATTGTTTGTAATTCCTCAGAATCATACCCTACCTCATCACCATCATTATCATTGTCACTCCAACACTCAACCTCACTACAATCTGTACCAATTTCAGTTGGAGATGAATGTGAATCAAAAAAATGGACAATATTAGGAACATTCACATATAATTCACATTCATCTACTGCATACAAGTTAAGACACTTAAACTCATCAGATATTAAAGACAATAATTGTCTTATCCCAGAGTCATCAACTACTTCAAAATAGTTACCAGAAGGTCCATTTACAATTAGTTTTTGAACACCTATATACATCAATTTCCCAGTGTACTCATTTACTAGATCAATAAAGGAAATAAGATCAGAGTCATAACCTTTCCAAGAGTGAAGAAGCTTCTTTGAATATAACACATGGGGTTTTCTTATCCAATCCCCACCATGATGGAAAATTATGTCCACCAAAGTCATATTTAATATCCTGAAAAGTATATAAAATACTGCACTCTTATGATTGAGCAATAGTATGATGAAAATTGACAACAGATGAGATAAACTAAAACAGAAGACTATCCTAAAACTAAAACAGAAAATTGGTGTATAACTGAAACAGAAAACTGTTCTAAAAATATCAGAAAATAAATTATCAGACATCCAAGACCACAAACAATACACAAATCCAAAAATAAATCTATCTCGAATCAACACAAATGGAAAACACACCTACGCAACCCATGCAAACAAATTCCGCTCATAAAAAACACACCCATCGGTCAACAATAGATATTTAAGCTCATACTCAAAACCATAACTTGATTAAAGAACGAAATCCCTATAGGTGACTAATTCGCGGCAAAGTTAAGCAATAAAATACATCAAACAGCTTCAACAAACATTTGATTGAAGAAAGTACTTACCTTTGCTTCTTGTTGTTGGAGAAAGCATGTGGAAATTCCTTGTTCTTCAATGGGGTGTGATGAACCCTAGGTTAAAATCAGAGGAAGATGAAGGGGAAGAGTTCCAACTTAGATTGGAAATTAACGCTGGAGTGTATATAAATAACTGGGGTCAGGGCTGGTTATAAATTTGGGTCGGGCGGGTTTAAACAATTGACTGGGTGGGCTAATCTGATCCAATCTAAGACTGCCACGTGTTTAAAATAATGAGGAAACAAGTTTTAACGGTAGAAGGGTATATGTGGCCCGAATGTGTAACGGTAGGGATATATTTGTTAAAGAATTCAAACAGAGGGTAAATATGGCCTATTTTGAATAGTAGAAGGATATTTTTGACCCTTAACCGTTTAATTTTTTTAGAGAAATTTTCATAAAGCACTATCTTTTAGTGGTAATTACCTATCTATAGATATTATTTGCTATATTACAGATTGTAGATATGTTTTTTGTTGTTTTAAAATGATTATATGTATTTAAGCTATTGTATTCATGAATATAGTAGCAAAAATAAGCGTGAATCAAAGAAGTCCAGCTAATCAATTGTTGTATTCGAATGTATTCGACTGTATTTATGGCGTGAAATATGAGATTACAGCTGGACAGATTATTGTATTCGAATGTATTCACGGCGTGAAACAGGGGATTACACTGTTTTTAAACGGAAAGTGAATCTAACATAATAAACTCCTAATATAACTCAACAAACTCAATTATAACACATAAATTTTGTATTTTCAGTTATAAAAAAAATTCTCAACTGAAAAATATCCCCAAAAACATAGCAATTTTCAGAGAAATTATATAATACATCTGAATATATAAATTATATTAATTAAAAAATATATGAATACATTCATGGCATATAGCGAGACAGTTGATACAATAAAATACATAGAACACAGTGGAATATATTGAAATACAACAAAAAAAAGACAGTGAATACAATGAAATACATGTAATACATCAAGATACATTGAATTACAATGAAAAAAATAAGACAATAAATATAATAAAATATATGAAAATACAGCGTAATATGTTGACAGAGTACACGATAAAAATATGTTGTTTTTATTTAGTTAAGAAGAAGAGATGATTGATCGAGCAATATCCAAAAATAAACGACAAAATGCCATCGTTTTAACCTACTCTGGTTACTGTTACAGTGGTGAACGGGTTACATGCAATTAGAGTGTGCATAAACCGGGTTGGTTCGAATTTTACAATTACCAAACCAAACCAATTATACCGGGTTATTAAATCTCAAGACCAAACCAAACCAATAAAACTCGAGTTTTTCAATATCGGTTTATGTCGGTTTTTCTCGGGTTTTCGGGTTATTCGAATTTTTTTCCGGTAAAATCTTCGTAGAATAAAACATATAACGTATACTCAAAATATTTCTTTAATCCTAGTAAGATACAACTATATAAAATATTTTTCAAGAAAATAATACAAAATATGAGATGTGTCATGAGATTATCCTAAAATATTCAACAATAAAGACAATAAAATTATGTAATATAAATATTGCTAATTAAAAAGTCATAATAAAAATAAATATAATCTTAATGCACTAAGTCATGCTAAAATAATTAGACTAATAAGGGAGTATTAATTACATGACTAAAACTAATGCAAAATAAAAATAGGCTATACTTTTTTATCAAAATTATTGCAAAACAAAAAATAGATATTCAATACATCCTCGTTCATAATACTGAATTGAATGTCTTTTGTTAGCATTAGTATTGATTGTTAGCATTATTTAATTTACTAATATTAATGGCTATAAAACTTATTGGAGCATTCAAAAGTTCTAAGTCTGACCTTGAAATAATAACTTAAAAGATAAATTATGAATTTTTTAAGAAATATTTAAATATTACATTACAATAAGTATATTTATATATTAAATATATCTAAAACTTCTATATATCTAATGTCGGGTTGGTTTGGTTTTGGTTTGACTTTCTTTAGTTAAAACCAAACCAGACCAATTATGGTCGGATTTTTTTTCCAATACCAAACCAAGTCAAACCAAACAATAGTCGGGTTTTTTTTCTCGATTTGACTCGAATTATCAGGTTGGTACGGTTTATCGATTTCGTTTGTACACCTCTACATGCAATCGTCAACTGGGTTGTTGAATAAACTCATTAAACAAAGTCACTATTTGAAAAGCTGAATTTTTCAACTGTTTGGTGGAAGCAAAAATCTTGAATAGCTGATCCTAACTAATTTTGAATTGAGGTTTAGTTTGTTTGTAAGAGCAGAAAAGGTTGAAGCTTTGTAGGGTTTAAGCAATTGGGGCTGGCAGAAAAAAAAGGATGAATCCAAATTGGGAACTTAGGGATTGTTGTAATCGTGATCAAAAGATCTTTCTTGCTATCATTGGTGTCTTCACTGTCGTCATTCTTGTCGTTCGTCTCTCTTTCTATACGTTTTTTTGGTTTTTTACGAGGGAGAGAATGATATGTAGAGAGAAAAAATTGAATAGGGTATTTAGTGGCTTAGGGATAAGAGGTAATTTAAATTAAATATTTTGCTATAAATATTAAAAAATATTTATAGAATATAATTTTTTTAAAATAATAGTTATTTAAAATAAATAAAATATTAATGTTTGCTGTAGAAACAACAAATTCTTTTGTTTTTACGAGGATACTATTGTGTATTTGTGAGAGGGCTAGATTTAAGAAGAAAATAGAGTACTAATCTTCGCTTCACCAAATTTGGCAAAAGAACTCATGTCACTCTCTTGAAAAATTGCAGGACTTGTTAGATATGACAAAAGTTGAGTGTGCTTGACTGCCTAACTACGTGGGTCCTATATCATTGAATAACTTATATTTATGGCGAAATATATAAATAGTCCCTTCAAGTTGTCCTTAACGGTCAGATGAACATTTTGATATATTAATGACCAGAGAGACACCTTTTCTCGGCTAAAGTGTGTCTCTTGAACTTAGGGGTGTGCATTCGATTTATCGATTCGATTTTGACCCTTATCAATAATTACTTATCGATTATCGATTTGTGCATATGTTTATCATTATCGTTTCAATAAGGTTTCGATTTTTTCGATTTCGATTTATCGATTTTGGGGGCTTATCAATTCGGTTATCGGTTACACCAATGAGAAAATTTGCGGGATTCAACGGAAAGTATACCATTATAAGCGCGCCTAACTTATATGGACAAAAAAAAAGCTAAAATAAGGTGAACATAATTTATAACATAAAAATTGTATCAACAAGCACATGCAACAAAATTAAAGTAAGGGATCAAATGTATGTCACCGACATCCCAACGGTATAAAAAAATAAAACAAGATAAAATACATTATCACTACTAATTTTGTTTTCCATTAATTTGAACTTCATTTCTTTGATCTTTAAATATGATCATTCCTTAAATGTGGTAGAAGAAATAATGGGGTAAGGGACTTAGGGTAAAGAAAAGGGTATAGATTAGGGAAAATGATATTGTATAACCGCTTTCAAAATAGTAGCAGAATATATATACATTTTGTATGTTATATTAATCTACACAAATAAGTAATTATTCATTTTACAAGTGTCTACAGTCTAGTTCATTCGATTTTGACCTTTATCCATAATTACTTATCGATTATCGATTTGTACATATGCTTATTGTTATCGTCTCAATAAGGTTTCGATTTTAATTTTTTCGATTTCGATAACAAATAATCGATTCGACTTATCGATAAACCGATTCGAATGCACACCCCATTCTCTCAAGATATCATAGCAAAGAGCCTGAAACCCTTAAAATTATGTTTTCTTTTTAAATTAACCTTATTTTAATTATGGTGAAATTTTTGTTGCTCTTCTGCTCAATAAGGTCTCTTTTTTCTTCATATACTCAGGAGTGAAAATTTTGGGGAGGAGGACGCGAAGCAGTAGTTGGAGCAAAACTGGGAGAGAGTACGCGCTCCTACACGGCAAAAATTAAGACCAAAATCCGACAATTTTTTTAGTTCTTGGTCGTTCAAAAGCAGAGCTCGTCGGTTGTGTATTTGGTTAAGGGGTTTTAAGATGTTGAAGGGGTGGTTTGTTGGTGGAAGTGGCTGAAGATGTTGAAGGGTTGCTGGTTGTTGGGTGTTCGCCGGCAGATTTCCGGTAGATTTGAGAGGGGCGGGCGGCTGCTGCTTATTTGACTGATTAGGGTTCTTTGGGGCGTAAGGAAGAAGAATAGGTTGGGCGGTTTGGACGCGGGGGTAGGGGGTAAGTTGGAAAAAAAATATTATTTTCTTATTAATTACATCTGTTAAATATTTTAATTATAAATTACACTTATCATTTTTTAGTTGGTTTATTGACACATTACTCGGTAAGTGTAACTCACGCATATTGTTTGCTCCATTCGAATATTTATTTGATACACTTAATAGTTATTTGAAGTGTCTAAATAGTAAATGAGTCAATTGAGGTGTCTATCTTATCGTTGAGGACAACTTGAAGGGGTTGTTTATGTATTTCGCCTATATTTATTCGAGTCAAAATGTTTATGTCAAATCAATAATTTAACTTTAGTGATTATAAAATGAAGCGAGAAATATACTTATACTATATTAAAAGCATGAAGACCTTTAGCGAAATATCGTTTGCTTTTTTTACCCTTTAAAATAACATTTTATATTGAACAAAATAGTAATTTAACAATATTAATACTTTCAAAACAACTAAAATTTTATTATTAAATCTTTCCATATTGACTTAATTTTTCCTAATACAATTTATTTTTCCTTACTTTAAATTAGGGTTAGCAAACGGCATCTATAAAAGCACCATGAACAACAACAACAACAACAATCCAGTATAATCTCACTTAGTGGGGTTTGGGGAGGGTAGTATGTACGCAGACCTTACCCCTACCCTTGGATAGAGAGGCTGTTTCCAAATAGATCCCCCGCATTCTTCCCTCCAAAAACTTCCCACCTTACTCTTAGGGAGACTCGAACTCACAACCTCTCGATTGAAAGTGGGGCTTGCTTACCATCAGAGCAATCTCTCTTGTCTTATAAAAGCACCATGAAAACTAGAATAATTAACATCTTTAAGAACTGCCTATTGCAATCAGTTCTCAATCGCTGCTAGCCTCTAATTAGGTATGATTTTTTATTTAAATTGAGTTTCTCCTTTAGCTTTTGACTTTCCTACAATTTGAGCTTTATGTATATGCTTATTTCATGAAATTTTCTAATTGTCTTGATATGAACTGTCCATCAGTACTTGTTTCATAAATATTTTTACTTTGTTTGTCTCATTGGCTTCTCAAAACTACAAAGAATTCACAATTCCAATAGAGTATCAAACTCTTGATCAGGAAGCTTCAAGACGTTTTTTTGTTACCGTGCCTAAGATTTCAGTTAACTTTTATCGAAATTACAAATTATTTTCTTGGTCTAAATTATTATTTTTATAATAATGACTAATGACTATGTAGTTCTTGTTATGAAATAATATAAGAACAAGAACAATAATACAAGAACAATATAGAGAGAAGTAGAGAGAGGAGTATTCTTATTGATACTTTTGGGATGATTTACAATGGGGTAAGACCCCTCTATTTATAGGAAGAGAAAAGACTTAGCCTCAAAATAAAACTCTTCTATAAGATAGACATTCACTCTAATTAGAGTTCTATTTATAACACTCCCACTTGAATGTCTATTCAATAATGTGCCTCGTTAAAACCTTAACTAAAACAAAACCCAATGGGAAAAAATAATAGAAAAGGAAAAAGAGTACACATGTTTGAATATGCGCCTATTGGTTGCCTCGTTAAAAACCTTGCAAGGAAAACCCAGTGGGACAAAACCTTGTAAGGAAAAAAGAGTGCAACGCGCATTAACTCCCCCTGAAAAGAGCATCAATTCATATCCTTGAGTTTTCGCATTCTGATCTTGTGAACCAGCTTCTTGAAGGTTGACGTTGGTAGAGATTTTGTGAACAAATCAGCAATATTATCGCTTGAACGAATCTGTTGCACATTGATATTACCATTCTTTTGAAGATCATGTGTGAAAAATAACTTTGGTGAAATATGCTTTGTTCTATCTCCTTTTATGAATCCTCCCTTCAATTGAGCTATACATGCTACATTGTCTTCATACAAAGTCGTGGGTAGTTTGTTACACTTCAAACCACATTTGTCTTGAATATGATGTATTATAGACCTCAACCACACACACTCCCGACTTGCTTCATGAGTAGCAATTATCTCGGCATGATTAGATGAAGTAGCCACAATTGATTGCTTAGTCGATCGCCAAGATATGGCGGTGCCTCCACAGGTAAACACATAACCCGTTTGAGATCGAGCCTTCTGTGGGTCGGATAAATATTCAGCATCAGCATAACCAACAAGATCAGGACTGCAATTATTGCCATAAAATAAGCCCATATCGGTAGTCCCTTTTAGGTACCGCAATATATGTTTGATCCCATTCCAATGTCTCCTTGTGGGAGCCGAGCTATACCTTGCTAAGACATTAACTGAAAAGGTTATGTCATGCCTTGTAGTATTTGCAAGGTACATTAGTGCGCCAATTGCACTAAGATATGGTACTTCAGGACCAAGTAGCTCTTCATTCCTTTCTTGCGGTCGGAATGGATCTTTATTCACATCAAGTGATCGAACAACCATCGGAGTACTTAAAGGATGTGCTCCATCCATGTAAAACCGTTTCAGTACCTTTTCTATATAGGTAGATTGATGAACAAAAATTCCGTTTGCCAAATATTCAATTTGCAAACCAAGACATAATTTTGTCTTTCCGAGATTTTTCATCTCGAATTCATTCTTTAGATAATCAATTGCCTTTTGGAGTTCTATGGGGGTTCCAATAAGGTTTATGTCATCGACATATACGGCAAGTACAACAAATTCCGATGTTGTTTTCTTTATAAAAACACACGTGCAAATGGCATCATTTATATAGCCTTCTTTTAATAAATACTCACTAAGACGATTATACCACATTCGTCCTGATTGCTTTAGACCATACAAGGATCTTTGCAATTTGATTGAAAACATTTCCCGGGACTTTGAATTATGAGCGTTTGGCATTTTGAGTCCATCGGGAATTTTCATGTATATCTCATTATCAAGTGAACCATAAAGATAGGCAGTAACCACATCCATTAAATGCATGTCAAGCTTTTCAAGGACAGCAAAACTAATGAGATAACGAAAAGTTATGGCATCTATTACAGGCGAATATGTCTCTTCATAATCGACACCAGGCCTTTGAGAAAATCCTTGTGCAACAAGGCGTGCCTTATATCTTTGTACCTCGTTGTTCTCATTTCTCTTGCGTAAAAAGACCCATTTATAGCCAACAGGCTTAACACCATTAGGTGTTTCAACTATAGGGCCAAAAACTTCACGTTTTGCCAGCGAATTCAATTCTGATTGAATTGCTTCTTGCCATTTTGGCCAATCATGTCTTTTTCGACATTCTCCAACAGATTGAGGTTCAAGATCCTCATTTTCTTGCATAATGCTAGATGTGACATTAAACGCAAAGACATAATCCACCACTATATCCACTCGATTAAAATTTGCCTCAATATCGATTGGATTTATGGATAGTTCCTTATTTTCCTGACTCTCGGGCTCAAAGGATTCTTCATGAATCTCAGAATTTATTAAATCATGAATTTCCTCATGAGATTCTTTCATAGTGTCATTTTGATCGTTTGCTTTCCTCTTTCTAGGATTTCGATCTTTGGAACCTAATGGCCTGCCACGCTTCAGGCGTGCATTCGACTCATTGGATATGACACTAGATGATTGTCCAACAGGGACATCAATACGGATTGGAATATTCTCCGCGGGGATGTGGGATTTTGTTATCCTTTTCAAGTCCGTAAATGCGTCAGGCATTTGATTTGCTATTCTTTGCAAATGGATAATCTTTTGCACCTCTTTTTCATAAATAGAGGTACGTGGATCAAGATGAGATAATTATGCATTTTTTCACAAAATTTCCCATTGGTTTCACCAACTTCTCCCCCTAATTTTGGGAAAAGTGTCTCATCAAATTGACAGTCTGCAAATCGTGCAGTGAACAAATCCCCTGTCAATGTTTCGAGGTAGCGAATAATGGAGGGCGATTCAAACCCAACATATATTCCTAACCTTCTTTGCGGACCCATTTTGGTACGGTATGGCGGTGCTATAGGCACATATACTGCGCATCCAAAGATTCTTAAATGGGATATATTGGGTTCATGACCCAAAACCAATTGCAACGGGGAATATTTGTGATAATTCGTCGGTCTGAGACGAATTAGCATTGCTGCATGCAAAATGGCGTGACCCCATACCGAAGTGGGCAGCCTCGTTTTCATGAGTAATGGTCTTGCAATCAACTGCAGGCGTTTAATTAAAGATTCTGCAAGACCGTTTTGAATGTGAACATGAGCTACAGAATGTTCCACTTTTATCCCAATTGATAAGCAATAATCATTAAATGCTTGGGATGAAAACTCAGCAGCATTATCCAGTCTAATAGACTTGATTGGATTATCAGGAAAATGTGCTCGTAGTCGAATTATTTGTGCCATTAGTTTTGCAAACGCAAGGTTGCGTGATGACAACAGGCACACATGAGACCATCTACAGGATGCGTCTATTAGGACCATAAAATATCTAAATGACCCACTAGGTGGGTGAATATGTCCACAAATGTCCCCTTGTATACGTTCCAAAAACGTAGATGACTCAGTCCCAACCTTTGTTGGTGATGGTCTTGTAGTTAACTTGCCTTGATAACAAGAAGTGCAAGAAAATTCATTATTTAAAAGAATCTTGAAATTCTTTAACGGATGCCCATATGAGCTTTCTAAATCCGTCTCATCATGATCGATCCAGGGTGTCCCAATCGATCATGCCAAAGTACAAAAGTATTGGAATCAGTAACCTTTTGGTTTACTGTTGAATGTGCCTCAATTGCACTAATTTTTGTCCAATACAGGCCACAAGATAAAGACGGGAACTTCTCAATAACCCTCTTTTGGCCAGAGACATTCTTTGTAATGATGAGATATTCAAGATTATTCTCATCTATTGTCTCAATATGATAGCCATTCCGGCGTATATCTTTAAAACTCAACAAGTTTCTCTTAGACTTGGAGGAGAACATTGCATTCTCTATGATAAACATTGTTCCTCTAGGCAGAGTTATAGTTGCTGTTCCGGAGCCTTTAATCAATTTACTACTACCAGAGATTGTAGTAACATCTGCCTTACACATACTTAGTTGAGAGAAATATTTCTTTTCTTTGAGTATCGTATGTGTAGTACATGAATCAAAATATTTGATCCAAGATTGCTTTGTGAGATATCCATATTTGCTTTCCCATGGTTTGACATACAAAAGAAAGTACACGAACATGAGAATAAACAAATTCAATCCGTTTGTCTCACATTTAAACAATATTTTCAAAATCTGCTGAGGTTATTCGACTATCTAAATCAGATAGTCGATTATATGTTTTCCATAATCGATTACTTTGCAGTTTGAAAATTTCAGTTTAAGCACTATCTCAATATAATCGTTTGTTAAACATACAAAATCGATTATTTGCTATTTTGAAAAACTTCAGATTACACTGTCTTAATATAATCAATTGTTAAACATACATAATCGATTATTTGCTATTTTGAAAAACTTCAGATCACACTGTCTTAATATAATCGATTGTTATACATACATAATCGATTATTTGCTATTTTGAAAAACTTCAGATCACACTGTCTTAACATAATCGATTGTTAACAAGTATATAATCGATTGTTTTGCAGTTTTGAAAAACTTCATATCACACTGTCTTAACATAATCGATTGTTAAACATACATAATCGATTATTTGCTATTTTGAAAAACTTCAGATCACACTGTCTTAATATAATCGATTGTTAAACATACATAATCGATTATTTCCTATTTTGAAAAACTTCAGATCACACTGTCTTAATATAATCGATTGTTAAAAAGTATATAATCGATTGTTTTGCAGTTTTAATGCGAAATATTAGATAATCGACTAACTGTTAGGTTAGTCGATTAACTCTACTGGAAAATAAAAATATCTTTGAAATTTAAGCATATTGAAACATTCTAAAGAACTAATACTAACATTATATCATAAACTAACTAATACAAATAAGTAAAATAAAATCAGACAATTCCATCTTCCTTCATCACAGATCCATCACCGATTAAGTGGTCTATTTTCACCTCAGGGTGCTCAAAGAAGTCTGCCACATCCAGGTGGGTGATGTCAAAATTGTCGTCAGAGACAAAATTTGTTTCAGGGTCTTTATTCTTTAGAGATGCTTGATAAAGGTCAACCAAATGTCTTGGTACATGGCAAGCTTTAGACCAGTGCCCTTTTCCACCGCAACGATAGCATATAGTTTCTGAACTATTTGCCTTTGGATTCTCATAATCCCGTTTCTGCTTTGGTGGTTATTTCTCTTTGGGGGGTGACAGACATTAGGGAAATTTCTTCCTTGTCTACGTCCACGGCTATGACCCCGATTACGACCACGACCATGACTAGATCCATGGCCTTTTCCATGCTTGGCATAATGAGAATACACCTTATCTGCTTCAGGCAATGGTGTAGACCCAGTGGGTCGATTTTCGTGATTTCTCATGAGCAGGTCATTGTTTCGCTCAGCCACAAGGAGAAGAGAAATCAGTTCAGAGTACTTTTTGAAACCTTTCTCTCTGTACTGTTGTTGCTGTACCATATTGGAGGCATGAAACGTTGTAAATGTTTTCTCAAGCATATTATAATCAGAGATATTATCTCCACAGAGTTTCAATTTAGAAGTAATTCTGAACATTGCAGAATTATATTCAGAAACAGACTTAAAGTCTTGGAGCCTCAGATGAGCCCAATCATATCGTGCTTGTGGCAGAGTGACCAACTTCAGGTTGTCATATCTCCCCTTTAAGCCGTTCCACAAGATGAGTGGATCTTTGACTGTGAGATATTCAATTTTCAAACCTTCATCAAGGTGATGGCGCAAGAAAATCAAAGCCTTAGCACAGTCTTGGGTGGATGCTTTATCTCTGTCTTTAATGGCGTCTCCAAGACCCATAGCATCTAAGTGGATTTCAGCATCCAACACCCATGTCATATAGTTCTTGCCCGAAATTTCAAGGGCAACAAACTTTCTTTTCATAATATCAGACATAATTAAAACCAAATTTGGAAAGAGGGAAATACCTTAATTTTCTCAAGAGGATTCTTGAGACGGTAGAGTCTCGTGCTGATAACGTGTTATGAAATAATATAAGAACAAGAACAATAATACAAGAACAATATAGAGAGAAGTAGAGAGAGGAGTATTCTTATTGATACTTTTGGGATGATTTACAATGGGGTAAGACCCTCTATTTATAGGAAAAGAAAAGACTTAGCCTCAAAATAAAACTCTTCTATAAGATAAACACTCACTCTAATTAGAGTTCTATTTATAACAGTTCTCGTGATTTCTTGGTGTGGTATTCCTGCTTTCAGATCGATGCATTACCAAAATGGCGAAGTAATAGAAGACATTACTTTTTAACATGTGGTTGCCAAGGTTATCGGAGTTACGTCTCTTCAACTTCTTATAAATTTAATTATTTTAAAAACATATGACAATCCATAATATAATATTTTATAAATATTGTGAAATAACTTTCCACTTATATTTGTATGTATTTCTGTATTACTCATAAGGTAATATTATAAACATAAGAACAGGAGATAGACTTTTCACGCCGTCGTTACTAGAGAGGTAATATTTAAATAGATGTGGAAATCAAAATATTATCTAATAATATGCATTTTATTCAAAAGAAAAAATTATCCAAAATCTTAGTAAAATTAAACAAAAAGTACTTTGTTAGAATTAGATATCCGATAATATTTTAATATAGTATAAATTAGGGATTAGAATCAACAATATGATAGACGTTTCCTGTAAATTGTTAGGTTTATAATATTTATCTTTGTAAATATTTAGTTGTAAAGTATTAATTTAGAGAAAAATAAAGGAAGATATCAATACAATTATTTTATTATGAGTAGATCTAGAACAGTTTATATTTTATTGTTTGTTTCCAAATCGAAAGAAACAGAAGGCAAAGCGAAACCAAAAACAAGACATTTTGTTTGACTTTTAGGATTGGTTACAACGTAAAATGACAATTTTTATTTGTTCATAATATGCATAAAAATAAACTTATAACAAATTAATTTTTCAAAATTCTATTATTTAAGTAACAAGAAAAAGATTAAATTGAAAGAGAATAAACGGAAAACTACAAATAAAGTCTCGTACACTTAGAACTCCTTTCAAGTTTAGAAATTCTTATTTTAATACAACAACAACAACTACCCAGTATACTCCCACCAGGTGGGGTCTGGGGAGGGTAATATGTAGACAAGCCTTACCCCTACCCGAAAGGGCAGAGATACTGTTTCCAATCGACCCCCGGCTCACAGGATAAAAGGAAAAACATCAGTAAAACAAAAACAAAGACAAAAACAAAAACAAAAATAATAGAGCATTAGTAACTCCAGCAAAAATAGCGTAAATAATTATTTAAAAATTGTTATTTTAATGTGATAGAATATTAAAATATGTGTTGCACTTTTGTGTGACTATTTCAAAGGGTTTTTACCATCCACCTTAAAACAAATAACTGTATAAAATAATTAAAGACTAAAAACTATCTCCTTTAGAACTTAAAGTGTACACGTAATTTGAATTTTATTAATAACATTCAAAATTTAATTTTATGTCTAAAAAAATTGAAGTTTATTATATCGTAAACCTGATTTATAAATAATTATTAATAAAAATAATATCTTAAGTAAGTTCACAAATGACAGAACTACGCTTTGCTTATTTGAATTATGTAAAGGTTCTTAAATTTAGACTTCAACCGACATGTAATACGTTAATTAAATCAAAACTACTAATGTTACCATCTAAACAAAGTTAAACCTCCATTATCCTAAAAATTTTAAAAAGAAAGAAAATTGAATTGGATATTGCTAAATGCTAATATCTAAAAAATTTAAATGAACTAATATTTAGGATTCTAAATTCATGATTAGCACTTTAAATTTTTTGAAATGTCTTATCCTTTTAGTTAATTAAAAAATAATTTTATTTTCAGCTAAAAAGTATGAATAGTTCATAAAAACAAGAAATAACATTGAATTTGCATTGGAACAGAAGATCTTATACTTTGAGTCATAGCCAAATTCGAATGTGTAAAGCCTTCATTGGAAAATAAAATTGATCTATATAATTATGATATATTCTATTTTTATTAATTCCAAGGGTCTAAGAAAAAACTTTATCAATTTAAAATTATTGCATATTTATAATAACGCATTAATTTTCTATCTTAATTTTTTATGACTATCATTTTATTTCCTTTTAGAAATAAATTTAGATGGATTCAGATATTACCATGGCATCCGATAAATATCTAATCATGGCAAAGCAGTCAAAGCGACATAATGGAACATACACCAAAAATATTATTTATAAAAAGGTGTTAGATGAGATACGGTACTATATAGTTGTATCTCATATAATAAATTTTTTATATTTATAATACTATACTAACTAACATATTTGACACGATATACATGTACAACGCATGTGCACTAAAGCTTGCATACATACAAAAGATTCATATATTTTGTTTATTGATTTGATGATTTGACGTAAATGTATTTCTTTATATGTTTCGTTTTATTTGTCGTAATTTGATTTCACATAAAATTTGATAAACAATATTTATAAAACTTATGCTTTTAAATATTCTATAATATTTTTATGACGTTAAAACTTTTGAAAATTATAATCTTAAATATGATATAACATCACTTTTTTGTTTTGCCGATCCTAGACGGGTGCTTCTAAGGAAAAATATTCATTCACTCACCATGTTCGTTCCTTATTTTTTGATCTTTTAAAACGGTAAAACTAAAATTCTAAAGTCCAATAGAGGTCATCAACCTTGTCCATAGGCCTTCTTGATCATCCATTAACCCGTCAAAGTATGCCAGAGCATTCTATAAAAATTTCTAATAAAAAATAGTTTTAATAATATATCATACTTTTTTGAACGAACTAATAAAGATGTAATATTATACAAAAAGGAAAGGGGGAGTAAGATTTTTTCCCCAAAAATCAAATGGTACAATCGAAGCATGTTTTAAAACCTTTGAATAGACGCATGTCCCAATCCCACTTGGTTTGGTGTTAGGGACAATTAATCTAACAACATTAATGTTGGAGGGTTAGGTGTTCTCTCGGACAAGACAATAAACATGAGTATACTATTTACAAATTCCAATAATGTATTATCTTCACCCAAGGAATTCTTCATATTTGCACTTTTACCCCGCTCCATGCATTAATTATGCCTCTGATATGAAAGCATAATGACATGGAAGGTGAAGTAGTTGGAAAAGCCTTTGACCATATTAATTTGTACTGAAGCTTGGCTAGGTAGTTGTAAGCCAAAAATATTGTTATTAGTATTCAGATTCGATTAAATCTGAAATTTTTTTAGTGGGCGAAAATTGTAAAATTTCATAAAAAATAAGAACAAATAAAAATTTTAAGTGAAAATGGTGTTTGACTCAAAAGTTATTGATGTACTTTGTAAGCTTAAAAACAATTTAAATAAATGAGGGTAAATCGTAATCAAATATAATATCACCTAGAGATGAAAAGAACGATGCTATAACATATCTGAAAGATAAAAAGATGATATGAATTTGAGAGAAAAGTAACCGCTAGAGATAGAGATAGAGATAGAGATAGAGAGGGAGAAAAGAAGAATTGTATTATTCGAGAATAATAATCATGCATTTTTATAGTACGAAGGTCTCTTTTATATAATAGGAGACCTTCCTCGAAATAATTAAAAAAGTACAAAAGTAGGTAGCATCTTCTTAGTGAAGACGTTGTGTATTAAACGACGTCGCCTTTGTCCCCACGTCCAAGTCATAACCTTTCTTTAGTCGACGTACGCTCAAAGGCATACCCATCATCCTAGAGACATCTAGGATCAAATTTGACCATATACAGTTAGTCCCTTCGTTCGTTGGAGGCGCATTTGATAGGCGTCTCCAATGGACGGAACTGCAAACCTCGTCTTTGGAGAATTTGACATTATAGTTGGGTGGCAGCAGGAACGAGGTGAAATGCGTAACGTTGTTGAGCCGTTGACGCGTGGTTTCCTTTTCGGATGACGGCACTGCCCGCATGCGTCATTATTACACTTATTCTCGAGGCAGTTCAGGAGGTGATGTGATATTTTGGTTTTTCGGGCCCGTTTTGAATCATGCCTTTTCGATTTTCGCGCAACTTAACCTTATAAATAGGAGAAAGGTTTAATCTGATTCATCTTTTGAACCCATGAAAAATATTTTTTTAGTTTCCTTCTTTGTATTTCTCTCTTATAACCGTTGTTTCGTGTGAGACTCTTCCACTTCTTTGAAGTCGTATTTCTCGTCGTTAGCACCTTATCTCTTATACAGAACAACATGTCAAAGCGCCATCAAGGTAGGCCAAAGACACCGCCCGATCTAAGCTCCACCTTCCCCTGGCGGCAAAGAGGAAGAGGTAGAAGAGACCCGCATTCCCCTCACGGTGGATAACGTGTTTCCCATGAAAATGCACATTCGAAGGGATTTTCAAACGAAAAAGCCCAGCTCTCTCCTATGAGCATAGTGAATTATTACAGCCCCATTTAGACAATCTCCGATAAACACATAATGTTCCGGGCCATGTGGAAATGGCTCCAGCTGGAACGGATTATGCCAATGTGCGTAGGCTTGGATACTGCGCTTTGTACGAGTATCTGTTTTTGATCGGTTATAGTCTCCCGATTTACCCTCTAGCGGAGGAGCTCTACCGCTTTTCCAAAATATGTCCAGCTCAACTCACTCCTTACACTTTGAAGGTGTGTAGGATTCTTACCACGTGCGCGGCCAGGGCTGAGTGCGAAGTCTCAGTTCATCATCTTTTACCCTTATTCAGCACTAGTTACCTGAGGGGTACCACGCTGCAACTGAAGAGCCATGGTACGAAGGGCTTGGTAGTTAAGGCTGACGACAAGACCAATCGTGGCTTATGGCGCCGGTACTTTTATATCAGAACGGAGCACCTGATGTCGAACCTTAATGGGTTCCCCGAGAAGTGGAACTCAGAACGTAAGTATCTTCGTGTGTGAAATTCCTGATCGTATATTATATTGATCGTGCGGCCATTGTGACCTTCTATTTTTTGTAGTGAGGGCTTCTCCACCCCAACCCATCGACGACATTAAATCATGGGTGGAGAAGTTGATCCCTTATGCGGAGGAGTGTTGTACCTGGGCCGCGTTTCATCAACAGTATGGCCCGTTAGGTAATTCTTCCACTTTGGTTTGAAAACTCCCTCAGGTTTTGCTACCTGACTGGCTCGTGTTGGCAGGTCTGAGCGTCCCCAAGAAGAGAAAAGTATTTGTTACCTCGCCAAGGTGGAGACAGATTCTGATAGTGAAGACATACCATGCGGCTCGTTTAATGACGATGTTCTCGTGGTTCCTCAGCAGGAGGTTACGCATGTGGCGGCGTCCGTAAGTGAATCACTTCTTTCGATACCGCCCCCGCAGCCGGTGGAGGAGACTTCGAAAGGTGAGGAGCCACCAGAGAGAAAGAGACGGCGGCTGATAATGGGTAAGAAAATAGTGATTGAAGACGAGAGGATTAGTGAGCCTCGTCAAGAGTCGAGGCCAGTTTTCATGGCCGATGCCATCCGTCCAGGGAGGTCGGCTCCTCAAAGAAGAGCTGCCACCGATACCAACTCAGCCCGTGTTCCGGAGGGCGGTTCGTCGGCCACTATTGGAGAAATGGGCGTTGATGCTGAGAGGGCGGGCCCTAAGGCCGCTCCTAGAGGTGAAAATATGTTAATGAGGGATCGAGCCCGCGTGGGGATGATGGCGGGTAGGTATAATCGCCGAATCATGATCCCGGGAGGGTATAATTTTCTAGAGTGCAGTGAGCAGGCCGCATCGGCTATGACTCTGTTATGTGTGGATGCTGAGCGTGAAATATTGAAGGGTGTTAATGGCAGGGATCTATCTCGAAGGGTCGCTGGCACAACATTGCAGGTAACTTTTAATTTTTCTTTGAGGGCGGCTTTGATACGTACTGACTTTTCATTCCTCTTTTTCCTTTCCTTTTTAGACTCTCATTTTGGAGGTGGAGAGGAGGCGGCGTGCGAAAAAGAAGGCGATCATCTTTAACAAAATGGCAAAAAAGTACAAACGGTATCGTGGCAAGCATCAGGCATTGGCGGATTTCTCAAACAAGACCCAGAGTTCCGGGTGTTCCGTGAGGGCCTTAAACAATCAGAGGATAAGCTGAAGCGGAGGGTGGCCGAGATGGAGGAGGTCGATGAGCAGCTGATGGCCGATTTGGCTCGGAACTTGAGCTAGAGACTCTTCTTTAGTCAAAGGAAGAGGAGTTGGAGATTAGCCGCGGGGTAGCCACGGAGGTTGCTCAATTGCAGACCGGAGTCGCTGCCTTGACCGCTAAACTCGATGCAAGGGCGGCTTATATTAAGGTCCTCAAGTGAACTGCTCCGCCAAAGTCTGAAGATAACGCACATTGTGAAACACATGAGATGTGGGTATATGCCGAAGCCAGATTGGTCATACTCGAGAAGTACTTATATGCAGGTCGAGCCACTGAGGTAGAGGTTTAGGAACAATGGCACTAGCCAGTGTTGCCCGTAAAACTTATAGGTATAGCTCTGACTCTCCAGATCGGGCGGGCTATAACTCTGAAGACGCCAACCGTCTAGAATTTGGCTCTTGGATTTCTGCAACTTACCAACCCGGGGGCGGTGATTGACAAGATGGCGGCCAGGAAGGGTACAATGAGTAGATTGGCGGTCACGCGGGAGTTGACGGGCGAAGCGGCGAAGCCCCTTAGGACTCGTATATATTTTTGTTTTGCTATATTTTGGAATGTAATGGGGACCTTTTGTAAGGTAGGGTTTACATGCATTTTTTGGATGATAATGAAATTCATACTCTTATTGTCATTCTTTTACTTTTGTATCTTTTATTTCAGTACCTAGTCTCCGTAGAGTGGGTGCTCGCTTTATTTGTCATCTTCGAACTGGTTCGACGATCGGCGACGGGGGCCTTGGCCAAAATAGTGTTGACGTCCTTAGCAATGTCATATTGATGGTCGTAGCCACGTAGCGTTGATGACCTTAGACATGTGTGCGACTTCGACTGTCATCGAATCACTTGCTTGTCGTAGTCGAACTGGATCGACAATTGACGGTGATGGCCATATCCATATCGTGTTGATGGCCGTAGCCGCATAGTGTTGATGGCATTGGCCATATGTGTGACTTCGACTATCATCGAATCACTTGCTTTTCGTAGTCAAACTAGGTCGACGATTGGCGGTGATGACGTTATCCATATCGTGTTGATGGTCGTAGCCGCATAGTGTCAATGACCTTGGCCATATGTGTGACTTCGATTGTCGTCGAATCACTTGCTTGCCATAGTCGAACTGGGTCGACAATTGACGGTGATGGCTTTAGCCATATCGTGTTGATGGTCGTAGTCGCATATGGTCGATGGCCTTGGCCAAATGTGTGACTTTAGTTGTCGTCGAATAACTTGCTTGCCGTAGTCAAAATGGGTTGACGATTGACGGTGATGGCCTTAGCCATATGTTGATGGTAGTAGCCTCATTGTGTTGATGGCCTTAGCCATATGTGTGACTTCGATTGTCGTCGAATCACTTACTTGTCATAGTCGAACTGGCTCGACGGTTGACGGCGATGGCCTTAGCCATTTATATATTGGAGATCGTGGCCTTAACCATTTATGCACTGGAGATGGGCATTTTCATATTAGAGATGTCCTTTGCCGTTTACACGTTGGAGATGGCCTTAGCCGTTTACACATTGGAGATGGCCTTAGCCATTTACACGTTGGATATGGCCTTAGACGTTTACACGTTGGAGATGGCCTTAGCCGTTTTCATATTGGATATGGCCTTAGCCGTTTACACGTTGGAGATAGACTTAGCCATTTTTACATTGGAGATGGCCTTAGCCATTTTCACATTGGAGATGGCCTTAGCCGTTTACACGTTGGAGATGGGCTTAGCCGTTTTCACATTGGAGATGGCCTTATCCATTTTCGCATTGGAGATGGCCTTGGCCGTTTACACGTATGAGATGGACTTAGCCGTTTTCACAGTGGAGATGGCCTTAGCTGTTTTCACATCGGAGATGGCCTTATCCATTTTCACATTTGAGATGGCCATAGCCGTTTACACGTTGGAGATGGCCTTAGTCGTTTTCACATTGGAGATCATGCTAGTCCAGTTCCTTTACCATGCTAGTCTGGAGAGTGGATGGAGTTGCTGGTATGATAAACTTGTTCCACAAATATCTCCGGATGTCTCTTTGCTGCATCGTTAAAAACCTCCCCGAGAAAATCCAATTGGGACAAAACTCGGGTAACGGAAAAATAGTACGACTCGGGAATGCCTTTTTAGAAATAGAACTACTTGAGGTGGGCGACGTTCCAATTGTTTTAGAGAGTTTTTCCTTCCATTGTTTCTAGTTGGAATGCTCCTTTACTTATCGCTGCTGTGATTTTGTAGGCTCCGTCCCACTTGGTTCCCAATTTTCCTTCGCTTAGGTCTTTCGATGCCAATGTTTTGGCTCTGAGTACATAGTCTCCCATTTTGAGTGGTCTTATTTTGGGCATTTTGTTGTAGTATCTTTCAACTTATTGTTTTTGAGCCACCATTCTTATGCGAGCCATTTCTCTTCTTTCCTCGGCCTCATCGAGGTCTTGAAGTTTGTTAATGTCATTCTATGCTCTGTTGCCTCAAGCTTGGATCGCGGACTTTGACCGGTATGACCGCGTCGGTTCTATAGACTAGTGAATACGGTGTTTCTTCTGTGCTGGATTTGGGTGTGGTCTGGTGTGCCCACAATACTTCTGGTAGTAGCTCGGGCCATAGCCCTTTGGCTTCCTCGAGCTTCTTTTTCAGTATGTTCGGTATCGTTTTGTTAGAAGACTCTGCTTGACCGTTGGTGGCGGGGTGATATGGCATGGAGAGTATTCGCTTAATATGCCATTTGTCGAAGAACTCTATCGTCTTATGGCCTATGAAATGTCGTTCGTTGTCGCAACGGATTTCTTTGGGAATGCTGAATCAGCAGTTGATATTCTTCCATATGAAGGCGATGACTTCCTGTTCACGTATTTGGGCATACGCACAAGCTTCCACCCACTTGGAGAAATAGTCAGTTAAAACTAGTAGAAATCGTACCTTTCCTCGTCCCTTTGGTAGGGGACCGACTATATCCATTCCCCATTTAATGAAAGGCCATGGGAAAATGACTATGTGGAGGGGTTCTCCTGGTTGGTGTATCATGGGGCATACTTTTGGAATTGTTCGCATCGGCAAATGTATTCTGCTGCTTCTTTCTTCATAGTGGGCCAGTAATAGCCGAGCATATTGTACAGCGTATGACGACTCGGTTACCTGTGTGGGAACCGCAGTGGCCCTTGTGTACCTCTTCGAGTACTGGTCTTTTTTGGTGTGGACCTTGTCCTGGGGTCTGCCAAACTTTCTTTTGTAGAGCTCGTGATTTATCATGCAATATCGGGCTGCCTGTATGCAGAGTTTCTTTGCTTCTTTGTTGTCGAGTGGGAGTGTCTTATCCTGCAATTAGGATACAAATTGGTTGTGCTAGTCCCAAGTCAAATTTAAATAGAGTACCTCAGTATGATCAATGGTTGAATGGAGGAGGGTGACCACACTTTCTTTGTTGAAATTTTTAGTGGTTGCAGCCATTTTTGCTAATACGTCCAGTTCTACGTTCCATTCCCTCGAAATTTGTTCGAAGCGACACTCATCGAACCCAGCCATTAATCTGTAGATTTCTGACTAGTATTTATGTAATATCTGCTCCTTGATTTGGTAAGTCCCGGTGACCTGGTTCACTACGAGTTGGGAGTCGCAGTGAAGAACGAGTCGTCGATACCCATATCTGATGGCTAGCTTTATACCTGCAATAACAGCCTCGTACTCGGCCTTGTTGTTAGTTATTGTGGGGAATCGTATGGACTGGCAAATTATTTTGCCCGTAGGGACCTTGAGAACGAGTCCTAGTCCCGATCCCGAAGCATTAGCGGCGCCGTCAGTTTAGAGAGTCCATAGGTCAGTGTTGGAGGGGGCACGATGTGCCTATAGTCCGGCCTTTGGTAGTATCTACAAAGTCGGCAAGTAATTGCGACTTTATGGTGTTTCTTGGGTGATATGAAATGTCGTGCTCGCTGAGCTATATGGCCCATCTGGCGAGCCTGCCTAATAATTCAGGTTTATGTAGGACGCTTGTCAGGGGGAAGGTCGTTACTACTTTTATGGGATGGTATTGAAAGTAGGGTCAGAGATTCCACGAAGCTACGACCAATGCCAGAGCCAAATTTTCAAGGTGTGGATATCGTGTTTTGGCGTCCACTAAGGTTTTGCTAATATAGTAAACAAGAGATTGCGTACCTTTATTTTCGCGAACCAAGACTGCTGACGACGACCTCGGATACGGCCAGATACACCAGCAAGGGCTCACCTGGATTTTCTTTAGCTAGCAGTGGTGGCGAAGATAGGTATGGTTTCAATTTTCTCAACGCTTCGACGCATTCTTCGTTCCATTGCAACCCATTGTCCTTTTTCAACACATTGAAAAATTTATGGCACCTATCGAAGGACCATGAGATGAACCTGGATAGGGCGACTATTCCCCCCATCAGCTTTTGTATATGTTTTTTGCTGTTCAAAATCTCAGATATTGCGTCTATCGCCTTGATCTGATCTGGGTTGACCTCGATGCCTCTTTGTGATACTAGAAATCCTAAGAATTTTCCTGAGGCTACACTGAAGGCGCATTTTTTAGGGTTCAGCTTCATCATGTACCTTCTCAGTATCCAGAAGACTTCTTTCGGATGGTCGATGTGATCCTCTTTCCTTGTCGACTTCATTAGCATATCGTTGATATAGACTTCCATGGTCTTACTGAGCGGCTCTTTGAACATTTTAGTGACCGGTCTTTGGTACGTAGCCCCTGCATTTTTTAGCACGAAGGGCATTACCTTGTAGCAATATGTTTCTTGGTATGTGTTGAAAGTCGTTTTCTCTTGGTCCTCCTCGTCCATCATGATTTTATTGTAGCCGGAGTAGGCATCTAGGAAGGTCAACAGTTCATGTCATGCGGTGGCGTCGATCAGTTGGTCGATGTGGGGCAGCGGGAACGAATCCTTAGGGCATGCATGTTTAGATCGGTTAAATCCACACATATTCTCCACTTCCCGTTTTTCTTTTTTACCATGACGACATTGGCAACCCACTGGGGGTATTCGATTCTTTGATGGAACCGTTGGCCAGTAACTTGTCTACTTCCTCACTGACCGCTTTATTGATAGCGCCGTTGAACTTCCTTCTAATCTGTCGCATGGGCGGGTGTAACAGATCGATATTCAGTTTGAGGGTGGAGATGTCTCGCGGGATTCCCGGCATATCTGATTGGGAAAAAGAAAATAAATCGGCATGGTTAGTTAGGAATTCACGATACTTACTTGGGTTGGCGAGGTCGTTCCCAATATAGGATTTCTTTGTGAGGTCAGTGTCGTCCAATTGGACAGGGTCGAGATCTTTGACCGTTTCTCTACAGGCCTCCGCTATGTCGGGGTCTCTAATAGTGTCCGTTGTCGGATTGACCTTAGTCCCAGACACGGCTGATTGTTATGCCTCTGCACTCGCCCCCTTTAGCTGTTTAGTGTGGCCACAGTCTTGGGCTATTTTGTAGCATTCATGTGGGGTGCATGGCTCGCCTTGAATGCTGAATACTGCCCACGGGGTAGGGAATTTGATCACTTGGTAAAAGCTTGAAGGGATCGCTCGCATGGCATGTATCCATGGGCATCCTATGATGGCGTTGTACGCTGTTTCCTGATTCATCACGTGGAAAGTTGTCTCCACCGTGATTCCTCCTACTAAAACGGGCAGTGGTATTTCTTCGGATGTCCATTCCACTGCATTGTTAAAATACGTTAGTGTTATGCAATGCGATATTATCTTATCCTAGAGTCCCATTTGTACGAGGGCCCTTAGATGGATAATACAGGCGCCACTTTCGTCATCAACAATCACTCTTTTAACATCCGTATTGGCGATACGTAAAGTGATAACTAAAGCGTCGTAATGAGGGAAAGGCAAGCTGTCGGCATCGGACTTATCAAAGATAATACTATCTTCGAAGTCGTCAAACCGTTCATGGGCGATGGTCCATTATAGCTTGTGCGTGGTGGTGAAATTGACGTTTGATTGCCAAGTCGTCGCCACCTCCGACGATCATATTTATCGTGCGTGCTGGGGAACGCGCCTTCGGCGGCCTGTGGGGTTGCTCCCGTCCGCGTGCAAAGTTGTTTTTCCCTTTGTCACTGAGCAATTTCTTCAGGTATCCTTGGTTCAGCATTCTGACTACCTCTTGCCGTAGGCTTATGCAAACTTTGGTTTTGTGTCCCCATTCCTGATGGAACTCACATAGGATGTTTGATTTCCTTGTAGTGGGGTCTGATTTCATCTTCTGTGGCAACTGCACTTTGGTGCCTGGCTTCTCCAGTGCGTACACTATTTCTGGAGACACACAAAAGTTATGGACGAATAATAAAGGAGTCATACCTCTTTTGTTTCGGAGTGGGGCGACATGTCGTTGTAGTGCGTGCGTATGCCTTGGTGGTGGAGGATGGAGGATCTGGTAAGGCTGTTGTCGATCTTTGTTGAAGCATGGGAGTTGTTCTCGCCATCCCTCATTGCGTCGATCCCTCCTTGGTTCCGAGTGTATCATTGTTAGCCATTGGGTCGGTCCATTAAGATCGTCCTCGTCCGCTCGTACCTCAGCATAATAGGCGTTATGGATTTCCTACCATGTGGTAGGGGATATTTCATAAGGCAGCTTAGCAGTTTCTTAGTTGCCCTCGAACCGTCTTGTTTAGCCTATTCTGAAAAGCGGCGACTTCCATGCCTTCCGATATGTTCGGCGGACTCATCCTTACCCTGTTAAATCTGGCCAGGAAGTCCCTGAGTCCCTCTCATGTGGTTTGCCTGACGGCAAAGATGTCGTTGACCCTTGCTTCCGCTTTCTTTGGACATGCTTGGGCGATGACGAACTTATCTGCCATTTCCTCGAACGTTGATATTGCCCTAGTTGGTAGCTGAGAGTACCACGTTAGGGTCCCTCATGTCAACGTCTCACCAAACTTCTTCAGCAGCACCGATGGTACCTATTCTTTTGATAGGTCGTTTCCCTTCACGACAGTGACATAATTGACCAAATGGTCCTCGGGATCTGTGGTTCCGTCGTATACCCTCAAGTATGGTGGCATTTTGAAGGTTTTCGGGATAGAGTGGGGGAAGCTTCTTCGGTATAAGGTTGTTCAACGAACCTCCCCACATCGCATTTTGGTAGTAACTTGGGAGCACCAGGGATCTTGTCTACCCTCTCCTGATGTTCCTTCATTTGGTCGCGGAGTGCCTTGTTTTTATTTTTCATTTCTTTCATTTTCTTAAGGATAGCTGTGAGTGTGCCATCGTTGGTTTGTACATCGACGGGCCCGTTATTTTCTTGTACAACCTCGGGTTCACCCATGGCAGCAGTGATGTCTACCGTTGGTATACACCTGACGTTACTTTGCGGTGAATTCTCAACCGAGCCACTTAGGGTACTTGTTAGCCATTCTTTCAGCAGCTTCTTGACCACTGATGGTGCTTCCTTAGCAGCAGATGTTATAGCTCTTTTTTCATGCAAAATCGTTAGATCTTCGGATGGGGAAGGCGAGATCTCTGCACCTGATGTAGTGCTAGGGGTTACATTCAAAATTCCTTCGTCATCGGCCTCGTTGAGAGGACCCAAGAGATTGGCTGCAACACTCACTATTGTTTTCATTCTTGTGTTATTTTCGGCCATCTTTTATTTTTGTGTGGTGTAGAGAATGGTTGTTAGTTGTTCTCTAGGTGCAAACTATGATTTTGATTCTCGAAATCCCCACAGACGGTGCCAAATTATTTGGCTCAAAAGTTATTGATGTACTTTGTAAGCTTAAAAACAATCAAAAAATAAACGAGGGTAAATCGTAGTCAAATATAATATGACATAGAGATGAAAAGAACGATGTTGTTATAGCAGATCTGAAAGATAAAAAGATGATATGAACTTGAGAGAAAAGTAATCGTTAAAGATAGAGATAGAGAGGGAGATCGAGAGAAGAAGAGTTGTATTATTCGAGAATAATAATCATGCGTTTTTACAGTGTGAAGATCTCCTTTATATTAGACATTCCTCGTAATAATTTAAAAAGTACAAAAGTAGGTAGCGTCTTCTTAGTGAAGACGCTGTGTATTAAACGACGTCGCCTTTATCCCCAAGTCCAAGTCATACCCTTGCTTTAGTCCACGTACACTCAAAGGCGTACCCATCAGCATAGAGACGTCTAGGATCAAATTTGACCCTATACAAATGGTATTTGAAAATTAGAGTTACGTTCGGACACAAATATAATTGGTGTCGTTTTTCAATTTCTATGAGCGATTTGAACTGAACATTTTAGAAAATAATTTTTTGGAGTTTTTACATTTCCAAATATCCAAAATT
This sequence comes from Nicotiana benthamiana, assembly GCA_034376525.1. Lineage (NCBI taxonomy): Eukaryota > Viridiplantae > Streptophyta > Magnoliopsida > Solanales > Solanaceae > Nicotiana > Nicotiana benthamiana. The sequence continues at coordinate 141,174,431 of CM067330.1, read as the reverse complement.
TAGCTTTATGTAAAATTCAAAATTTTCATGGTCAAACACCGATTCGCAAAAAGTAGAAAATATTCCGAATAAAATAGAATTTTTTATGGCTAAATGCGCCTTTGTATTTGAGAATAAAATGCTCTCTAATAAAGATATATTTCTATCCAAAATTCAAACCGAGAAGTGACCTATTGTTAAGGAAGCAACGTATTTGTCATTCTACTACAATTTTTATCGATAAGCGAAACGTATTGTTTAATTATAACTAAGTACTAATAAAGTAGTAAATATAAACACACGTTTATATTTATTGATTTAGTCTAAATATTGAGTGTATTAAAATTTTCTTTTAACCTGCACATCTATAAACACATCACGTGAAATACGAAGTGAATTTTTTTCCTTTACCAAAAAGAATATACATCTTGATGTCAAAATACTCAATTAAAAGGGACAGTGTTGTTTTTAATTGTCTATTATATTTCATTTTATCTAATGAATAACTATTTTATTAAAAATTAAGAAATTAATGACCGCATTTCAAAAATAGATGCCTTGACCCACATATTTGGAACTCATTATTATAGGAATCTTAAATGAGACCTTAATCAAATACTCATTATTAGCCTATTCATATAGTAAATTGTTTTATAGGATACCAAAAAAGATCTATTTTTAACTTAAGAATTTTTTATAAATAATCATATGCTATCTAAATTACTGCATAAAGTTTTTGTCAAAGATTTCTTTATTTTGAGGACTCGAAATAAAATCTATAATTAAGAAGTGCGGAATAATTTTATTTATCTCACCACATTTTACGGTAATATTTTAAAATTTTATGATATTATGCGGAGAAAAGATTAAAAAATAAAAATAAAGAGAGAGAATCCAATTTAAAATTTAAGTGAATTGGGAAAAGGTACGGAGAAGGAAGAAGTTTGTCAGTATAATTTTGCTTTTTACAGTGAACGTGCACTATTCCAACGCACATCACCAGTAATCAAACACACTCTCAGTCATAGCGCGTGATCAGACGTAGCACAAAATTTTGACTAAATTTTTGGGGATATGAAATTGATAACGACAGTACTATGTATGGGTTTCGGGTTGCCCATTTGACCCGGAGCTTCATTGATAAAATAATTAGTATTTCTTCTCTCTTTTTTGTTTTAATTGTTAAAAATATTCTTTTTGCGCAATGGCCAATGGTTTAAGACTTTAAGTAAAGAAGAAGTGAAAAGAAGGGGTAATTAGTGCTAATTGAGATTGAGATTAACCAAGAAAATGGTACTTACATTTTTCTTTTCTTTTTGGATGTTTAAGTTTTAACACTAATTTTAATATCTATTTGTTTTTTTAATTTGATAAATGGTACCATAATCCTAATATGATTATTCTCTAAATTGAACTTCCTTTAAGCTTTCAACAATTATTGTTAACTTATGTATTTGATTATTTAATTTTAATTAACGACCTGACTGCCAATTGAGATCAGATATAGCTAATTTTACGCAAAACTTATTTCAATAGGGTGTATGATGTAGATTGCGAGAAGCGAGGTTGAGGTGGTTCGGGCATGTGCGGAGGAGAAGTCCTGATGTCCCGGTGAGGAGTTGTGAGCGGCTGGCGATTGTCGGCGTTCGACGAGGCAGAGGGAGGCCTAAGAGGTTTGGGGAGAGGTGATTAGGCACGACATGGCTAGAATGCGGGTTTCTGAGGACATAACCCTTGATAGGAAAGTCTGGAGGTCTAGTATCAGGGTTGTAGGATATGTGCTCCTAAAGTTTTTTCGTACTCCTCGCCCGGGGTGGGGTGAGGCTTGGCAGGGCTATCCATAGATGATTTGTGTTTTGGATTGTTTATCCCTTATGGTAGTTATTTATGGTAGTTACTGTGTGATATTATTGCATGCTATTTTATTTATAGTTCTTATGTTTAGATAATTATTTACGCTATTTCTGCTGGAGTTACTAATGCTCTTTTGTTTTTGTTTTTGTTTTTATGTATCCTTTCCTTCACTGAGCCAAGGGTCGATTGGAAATATCCTCTCTGCCCTTTCGGGTAGGGGTAAGGCTCGTCTACATATTACCCTCTCCAAACCCCACTTTGTGAGACTATACTGGGTAGTTGTTGTTGTTGTATGATGTAGATGAAGCAAAAGTAGAGCACTCAATGATATAGATTGGCCTTGTTTCTCCGGGTGTACAAAACATCTCGTATTCATGTAGAGTCCAGGGAAAGATCGTAATTACAAGGGGTATGATGTAAATAGATTACCCTGACGCAAGTTTTAGTGACAGCTTGTACAGCTCAAACGTGTAATCTATAGGTCACACGGAGGCAATTTTTCCCTTTGAAAATATACTATGATCCGAAAAGTTATGACCCGACCCATTTTGGAATGGCCTAAATGGTCTCCACCTGTGGAGTGTAATTAACAATTTATTACTAGTTGAATGTGAAGAGTGAGGGAGAGTGGCTGACAGGGAACATTTCCCTGTGGAGCAGATCTGAAATACTCAGCATAGTTTTGTCAATTTCTATAAAAGAAAGGAGAGAGGAGACCCCACAAGATAAAGACTAGACTTTGAGAGAGAAAGCTAATTTATTTACTCTCCCCAATGCTGTGCTGCCCTCAAACTAAAAGAAAAAATAAAGTTGGGGTCTTATTACCTGTGCTGCATCATCATCAAGGCAAATGGTCTTGTTTTTTGCTATTCTATCCCTACTCCTCATTCAAAGTTTCAAACACAATAATTTAACCTTTTAAGGGAACCCAAATTGTTATTTTCAAAAGAATACTATATGTTTTTGAAGAATTTTTTTTTTTTGAAAAAGTTAAATTTATTTTTCTTATATTGGATATATATCTAAATAAGTTTTAGACTTACTTATATAGACTTTAGACCGGAAAGCCTTGGAGTCGTTCGACTCGTGAAAGCAACCATTAATACTTGTATTAGAGTTTAGAGGTAGATCTAAAATTTCTAGTACATGAGTGCACTACTAGAAAAAAGGAGACAAAAATGTATCTAGTGGGAATTGATCCTATACCTCTTGGTAAATAACTCAGCATTGAACCAAGTGCATCATTCAACCTTCTTGTAGCATAGGTGCCAATAGGGGTGGCAAAATGGTTCAAAGAAAATAGTTAACCACCCATATTATCCACTAAAAATGGATTGGATAATGAACATTTTAAAATCGGGTCAAATATGGATAAGAACCATATTATCCATATAGAAAATAGGTAATTTATGAGTAATCAATGGATAACCAATGAGTCTAACTTTTACATTGTAAAATATCAAATTGGGGGTTTCTCAAGTTAGGGAGACTAAGAATTCTTCCAAAAGTGATAATATACAAGAAGTCATGGATAATATGGTTAACCCACATTATCCACCGGTTAACCTATTTTTATTCGTATTAAATATGGGTCGGGTCGGATAATTGGTCCATTTATTCATTACTCGTTTTCGACCCGAACCATATCCGACCCGACCCGTGCGTTTGCCACTCCTAGGTGCCAATAGTTAATATTGTACCAATTTTGAAAAATATATACATAAAAAATCTAATTTTACAGAGAGATTATAGTTCACGTACCCCGTATTCAATCCTATTCATTCGCCCCTGATTAGGGCAGGCTATCTGCATCGCAATTTTTTATGTACAACCCTTCTTTTAATCATGCGTGAATGCGAAATACGTTATTCGTTGAATTGCCTTAAAAGAATTTTATATATTTAAAAAAAATTATGGTGTAAAAGTTAAATTTATTTTTCTTGTGTTGGATGTATAAAGTAAGTTTTACACCTGAGTGACAGACTTTATGCAAGACTTAAGTTTAAAGTGATTAACCTTGATTGTTACACATGATATTTGAAGTCATTTAGTGTACAACCTTAAACTATGACAGGACAAATTTTAGCGTTCAACTAAGTTTTAGATAAATCTCAAACATTTGAGGGGATAGTGAAGCAAACAAACTTCGATAAAGACGTTGAATCGTTACAAAGGGAGAGTTTATATAAAAGTTTGAAATTTTTTTATATTAACAAAATAAGAAAGAGATGTTGGTTGAAAAAATAAGCCTCGAAGTATTTTAAAACTTCACCTACTTAGATTCAGAACAAACAATATTAATAGTGAGCAGGACTATTACTCTTCTTATAATGATTAATGAGAGCGTCAGTCCGTATTCTCACCTTTTAAGACAAAACTATTAACTGTTTTCACATTTATTATTGCATTTTTAGTTTAGACAAATATCACTAATTTTACTAATAAGACCGATAATATATTCAAAAGTAATTATTCGTTGGAATCGCTATTGAAAATTAAGTAGTACAAGATATATCGTAAAAAAGGGAAGCTATTCTTTTTGACACGAACTAAAACGAAAATAAGTCCACATAAATTAAAACGGAATACGTAACATTCAAATTTTCCAAAAGATTAGAAACGATGTGCTATAATAGAACCATCACACTCTACTACCAGATAAACCAATATTGGCATATGGTGATTGGTGAGTGTAAAAGAGAATGAAAAGGAAAAAGAAAACCAGTTGATGCCACTAAAAAACGATTTTTATATACTATAATTGACCCAAATTTCAAAACTTTATCAAAATTCTTAATTGAAGATCTCCTGCTGCGCTTCTTTTTACCTTTTGAAAGTTGAATTAAACTCAAAAGCCATGTATGAGAAATTCATATTTTATAACATTTTTAATCTATTAGAAAGATGACCTTTATCTCTTTTAGCCTACTACTTTTGATATTTTAAACTACTGTCGATTTTGGACTCGTGCATTATTATATTTGAAAATAACATTTAGAAATAGTGTTAAGTTTTTTGTTTCAAAATAAATTTTAAAAAGTTTTCAATGCAAAATATGAAAGTAATTTAAAATTGAGTTAATTACAAGAAATAGCATCAAACAAAATTATCAGACAGTTCACGTGTATTAAACACGATAAATGATTGACTCGTTATCTAATCAGTTTGAAAAACAAGCATAACGTTTTCTATTTTTCCAAGCTGGATGTGCCGATTTCATGTTTAACTTGGGTCAAAACTCGACTCATGATAATTAATGAGATTAATTTATCCTTAAACATATTCGAATTGGTTCATGGCACGATCAATCGTTAATAATGAGTGCTCAAAGATCGTTCGGCCCAATCAACGAGGTTACAGCCCACTAGCTACTGACGGACGTCCCCTCAACACGGCCGCGCCTGCTTAACGCCAGCTGGCAAGATTCACGGCTATAAATACTAAAATAAAGAACCCTAGAAAGGGGGCTGCTCTTTCTTTTTCACTTCTACTTCTAAAAGAAGAGAATATCATTGTAAGGCTCTGAACCTCTCCATGGAGAGATAGATCAAACCAATATCATAAATAAAAGATCTTTTACCCTTCTCCCTTTAACAAGCTACAGATGTCTCTTGCATTTTTTTAAAATGGTCTTTTGATTATTACGGTCTACTATGATTGGCCTTCGATTTATTTCGGTTGTTATTATGCTTGCAAAGTATATGAGAACTTTGAGCTAAACAATTTGGCGCCGTCTGTAGGACTTTCATAGCAGAGTGGCGTAGTTCATTCTTGGACCAATAATGGAAAGAGAACACCCAAAAGGGAGAGCAACACAGCTCGAATGAGCCAAGGTAGCACATCGGGTGAATAGAACTCGAAAACTCCGGCAAGAGTCCGTAGCCCCGACCCCCCCCCCCCCCATTCTCGAGAAGAACGAAAGAAGAAGTAGAAGAAGGAGAAGCATATACCCCCTCCCTAAGGGGAGAACACGGGCGAGAAACCCTCGTCCCTTTAACACGAGACCCCGCCGGAAAGTGACACGAAACCAAGATCCATAACAAAATGGCTTCTGCAAACTAGCCAAGAAGGCTACGTGCAGATCAGACAAAAGTTCAACTATGAGTTGAACTGGGACTCACGCTATGTGCCTTCAACTACCAAATTACAAGAGTTCAACTACAGTTGAACAACAACTCAGGCTACGTGCCATCACCGAAAAGTTCAACTATGAGTTGAACTGGGACTCAGGCTATGTGCTTTCGACAACAAAATTACAAGAGTTCAACTACGATTAAACAATAACTCAGGCTACGTGCCCTCGCCCAAAAGTTCAACTATGAGTTGAACTGGGACTCAGGCTATGTGCCTTCGACAACAAAATTACAAGAGTTCAACTAAGGTTGAACAGCAACTCAGGCTACGTGTCATCGTCCAAAAGTTTAACTATGAGTTTAACTGGGACTCAAGTTATGTGCCTTCGACAACAAAATTACAAGAGTTCAACTACGGTTGAACAACAACTCAGACTACGTGCCATCTCCCAAAAGTTTAACTATGAGTTAAACTGGGACTCAGGCTATGTGCCCTCGACAACAAAATTACAAGAGTTCAACTACGGTTGAACAACAACTCAGGCTACATGCCATCGCCCAAAAGTTCAACTATGAGTTGAACAAGGACTCAGACTATGTGCCTTCGACAATAAAGTTACAAGAGTTCAACTACGGTTGAACAATAACTCAAGCTACTTGCCATCGCCCAAAAGTTCAACTATGAGATGAACTGGGACTCAGGCTATGTGCCTTCGACAACAAAATTACAAGAGTTCAACTACGATTGAACAAAAACTCAGGCTACGTGCCCTCGCCCAAAAGTTCAACTATGAGTGGAACTGGGACTCAGGCTATGTGCCTTCGACATCAAAAAATTGCAACAGTTCAACTACGGTTGAGCAACAGCTCAGGCTACGTGCCCTCGCCCAAAAGTTCAACCACAAGTTGAACTGCACCAGGTCGCGCGCCTTCAATAACAAAATTGCAAAGGTTCAATGCGACCTTGCACAAAAATTCAACTAAGAATAAACCAAGCCTCAGCCAAGCTCCCTTATCGGTAGACGCTGCAAAACCTATTCCTCTACGAACAAAAGGACAAGTTAAGCACCCTCACCAATCAAGTAGGTACGCCTAACTCAAACTAAAATTCAGGTCGAGATGAGTTCGGCCCTAATCGAATTACAAGGCCACGGCTAAAAATTCGACCACGCCCGAACTAGGATTAAGGCTATACGTCGTCCTCACCGAACAACAGTTGCAGCTTACTCACGCCAAATAAAGAAAAACGGATAATAAAAAAGCAGCCAATCACGGCTGAAGCCGTCGACGCTAACAACCCGCCTAGTTTCTGACTAAGGCAAACAGACAACCCGACAATAGTCGGATTCGTCCAACTGACCAAGACCATCAATGTTATCATGGCCAAGGCCGCTACATTATCACGACTAATGTCGTAAGGAGATCAACACGTTCCCCCTTGAATAGGTGGAAAATCAGAAACAAGAAAGAGAAAAACGTAAAATTGTATATATATATTCACAGTATTATTTACAACAGGTCGCCTCCATTTGTACATACGACCAAGGTCGATTAAAGAAAAAGAAGAAATCCAAATGGCAACAACAAAAAAGCTACAAAAGCTAACTCTAGAAAACCCTTTCTACTCGGCGCCACCCGCGACACCCATGCGGCCGCCCGCACCATCATCTGCACCCTCAACGCCATCATCGGTCACTTGAGTGGCTGGGTCGAAACCACAACCATGACGAGCTTCACAAGCCTTTTGGTGGGGCCCCTCGTAAACAGCTTCGGGCACGACGCCGTCCTGCCACAACTTGCTATACACGTCAAACTGGGCCTCAGCAAACGACCAAAGGTAACGGGCGTGACCATAAGAAGCCGTCTGATCCCTCAGGCGCAGGTTATCAGCCTCATAAAAGCCGTCCGGTCCTCTGCAGCTTGAGCGTCCCGCTCATAAACGCCGATGCGTTCCTCCAACCTCGCCACACTAAAAGCCGCAACAAACCTTTCCAACTCCAGCTCTCTCTCTCTCGAACGCGAACCGCCGCCTCCAATGCCCCAGCCTTCGTCAAACCGTCCCTGTCTTGCTGCCTCGAAGCAGTGAGCTCCTCATCCAGGCCGAGGACCTGCCTAATAAGGGACTCGGATGCCTCCGCCACAGCCTCCTGACTACGGCGCTCCTTCTCGGCTACAACATTTCTCTCGACCTCCAACTCCTCGTCCCTATGACGAAGTTGATCTTCGAGAGCACTAACCCTGCTCTGAGCTTGTTGCACCAAAATCTCCTGCCTCGCCAACTCCTCAACTAACTCCCGGCTGCGAGGGTAAATCGTCAAGCGCTCGCGCAACATGCGACACCTACCCCAATAGCGGCGATATTTCTGCAGCACCCGCAATAAAAGTACCGAACTGACGTTGGCCAAACGCATGCAATCCACCTCCAAAGGAAAAGACTGCAAGACAAAGAGCAACGTTTAAAATAAGAAACAAACTAAGGGAATAAAGGAAACGAAAGGAAAACACCACACGTACCCAAAAGCCCATCATGGACACCTCGATCATCAATCCGACGTCCAAGACGTCCCTCAGCGACCTACTCTCCTCCTCCAAGCACAAGGGCACAAACATTGGTATCAAATTGTCCTCCTCGAGCAGCAAGTTCTGGCCAGCAGAAATCTCAGCATAACAGTACGGCCCCTCTGCATGCGCTGTCGAATTGGTAAAGCCTCCCAAGAGCCGACGAGGGTCATCAGACTCCAGGTTGGACTCGTAATCTGACCCCCCTCCTACGGTGTCCCGTCCTTCTTCGACTGGCCGGGAGGTCGAAGCTTCTCCCCTCACCAAAGGGCTGACTCTTGCTTCCCCGATAAAAGCAGCCGCTGAGGAACCAATCTCCCTCAGCAGCTAGATTTGACGATGTAGCCGGCGAAACGACTGTGCCACTATGGTATAAGCCGACCGGGGAAACCCCCATTGTGTTCTCGCCCTCGAGGGCACGCGAAGCTGCCTCCCCCACAGCATACGACGACGGAGAATTCAAGTGTACCACCTCCGCGGTGGGTGTGAAGGCAACCCTCCGCCTCACCAATGGTCTCTCCTATTCTTCATCCTCCTCATCCAAAGATGGTTACACCCTGAGGAGAATAACCCCCGAAGGCGCCTCGACCCTCGTTGAAGACCTCACTGGAGAATGGGCCGCCAACGATTTAACTGAAGTCGCCCTCGGAACGGGGCGTGGAGTTGGCGCCATTGCCAACTGAGCAGTCGCACCCCGCCTGCATAAAGCAAGATGAGGAGCCTTTACAAGGCGCCCCACCCCTGAACGACAAGAGAAAATGAATTATGAGAAAAGAAACTCAGCACGACTAAACGGTAGCGATGCAATAGCTCGGGCACTCACCCGCGGCTGGCCTACGGACATGCATCTCCCAGAAGGCCAGCCATGTCCGAATCCCCGCTGCCTGAGGAAGTATGGCCTCGACCCATTCGCCAATCCCAGAAAGAGTGGTCGGAGGGGCCCGCTAAGCTACATACACAAGACAAAGATTAACACACATTATAGCAGGAATAAGAAAAAAATATAGGACAAGACCCGACAAATAAAAAACTCACGTATATGATTCCAAGTCTCTGGGAAGTGTATGACATTCCCCATCAAATGTTCGGTCCTGATATAGAAGAAGTTATCATAAGAATGAGGGTCGACTATATCGTCTAACTCAGCAGTCAAACCGGGCTCCGTGATGGACCATCCGAATCATGGTCCTGCGAACCATTTGAAGGGCATACAGAGTTAGCACGTGCCTCATAGTTATATCTCTTTGCGCCAGTACCGCATGCCTGGAGAGCATAGCAAAAAGCTTAAAAACAGAGGGAACGAGTTGCCCAGGGCACACTTCGTAGTAAAAACAAAAATCCTCTACCAACGCCGGAAGGGGGAACCTGAACTCTAATCTGAAAGGGTAAGCGTAGAAAACATATTACCCAGGATGGTCGATATGAACCCTCTCCTCGCTCCTAGCGAGGGAGATGTCGGCAGAATGAGAAATACCCAATTTCTCCCTCAATTAGGCAAGGCCCACCTCACCCATTAGTGGGGCCTCATTAACATGACCCTCCCCCTCATCGGTAAAGTCGGTCTCCGGACCCCTAGGCAGAGAAAGGATATCGGCCGCTGACGGAATCCTGTCAATTTCGACTAGTTCAATGGGCCTCGCCACCGCAGAAGACCCATCGACCCCCAGAAGAGTCAACGGAGAAAGATCTGTGTTAGAACTGCTTGCCATTGATAACTACTGAGCAATGAGTGAGCAAAACTTGATGAAGAAGAAGTGAAAACAGAGATTGAGTGGAGGAAGAGAAAAAACAACACAAGATGATGAAGAAAAGAGTGAGAGAAGTTTCTTCTTCAGAGATGTTAGGCAGATTCTGAAAAGTGAGAAACATATAACATTACTCAATATTATACTGCAAAGTGGCTTTCCCAAATTTCAAAAGCCACCATTAACTACTCAACCAACCACAAAACGATTCAAATCCACAAGTAACTGGTGTCATTATGACATATATCACGAAATGGTTTTCGCAACCGTCAATAGACGCTTCGTCCTCGAGGCAAGGTCAACGACCTGGGTATAATGAAAAGGCGTCTAGTGTACCTCCATACACCGAGCGTCATTGTAATGCACATCAGGCAAGCCCACACCCCCAGTGGCCGCTTACAGGAACACACAGCCCCGTATGAAAACATCAAACGACCGCTCTTTCAAATGTAAGATGGTTGTGGCCATCCCCTAAGTAGCAGATGGCTATGACCGTCCCCTAAATGTAAATGGCTACGGCCATCCTCCTAGTGCATATGGCTAAGGCCGCTCCTTCAAATGTAAAATGGCTATGGACATCCTCTAAGTAAGCAGATGGCTACGACCGTCCCCTAAATGTAATTGGCTACGGCCATCCTCTAAGTGCATATGGCTACTACCGCTCCTTCAAATGTAAAATCGCTATGCCATCCCCTAAGTAAGCAGATGGCTACGGCCGCCCCTTAAATGTAAAGGGCTACGGCCATCCTCCAAGTGCATATGGATACGACTGCTCCTTCAAATGTAAAATGGCTACGACCATCCCCTAAGTAAGCAGAGGGCTACAACCGTCCCCTAAATGTAAATGGCTACGGCCATCCTCCAACTGCATATGGCTACAATCGCTCTTTCAAATGTAAAATGGCTACGGCCATCCTCTAAGTAAGCAGATGGCTACGGCCGTCTCCTAAATGTAAATGGCTACGGCCATCCTCCAAGTGCATATGGCTACGAGCGCTCCTTCAAATGTAAAATGGCTACGGCCATCCTCCAAGTGTATATGGCTACGACCGCTCCTTCAAATGTAAAATGGCTACGGCCATCCCCTAAGTAAGCTGGTGTCTACGACCATCTCCTGAATGTAAATGGCTACGGCCATCCTCCAAGTGCATATGTCTACGGCAGCTCCTTCAAATGTAAAATGGCTACGGCCATCCTCTAAGTAAGCAAATGGCCACGGTCGTCCCCCAAATATAAGTGGCTACGGCCAGCCTCCAAGTATAAACAGCTGCGTTCACTCCTAATATGCAAGCGACAGCGGCCATCTCCAACGAATAAAATGGTTGAAGCTACTCACGAGATCTGACTATGGCATCTACCCCGATTCAGCTCAGAACTACCGCACGAAATAGTTAAAACCGGCAGTTCCAACGGTGCAGTCTGTAACATATAAACGACTACGACCATCCTGGGTCATGGCCGAAATGACACTATACCTCCCTCTCCGGTCTCCTTTTCTTCGAGTCTATTCGAATCGCGCACGGTAAAGTCCGCTCATCAAGTTCGACCGGATCTCGACCTCAATAAGCGGAGTGACTAACTGTATGGGTCAAAACTCGACTCATGATAATTAATGAGATTAATTGATCCTTAGGCATATTCGGATTGGTTCATGGCACAATCAATCGTTAATAATGAGTGCTCAAATATCGCTCGGTCCAATCAATGAGGCTACGACCCACTAGCTACTGAGGGACGTCCCCTCAACATGGCCGCGCCTGCTTAGCGCCAACTGGCAAGATTCACAGCTATAAATACTAAGAGAAAGAACCCTAGAAAGGGGGCTGCTCTTTCTTCTTCACTTCCACTTCTAAAAGAAGAGAATATCATTGTGAGGCTCTATACCTCTCTATGGAGAGGCAGAACAAACCAATATCATGAATAAAAGATCTTCTATCCTCCTCCCTTTAACAAGCTACTACTGTCTCTTGCATTTCTTTAACCTGGTCTTTTAATTATTACGGTCTGCTATGATTGACCCTTGATTTATTTTGATTGTTTTTATGTTTGCAAAGTATATGAGAACTTTGACCTAAACAACATGCATTTTGCTCATTTTATTAGTTTGTTTAACAATATTATCTATTTTGATGACAGGAAAACAACAACAATCCTATTCGTAATCCAAAGGTGTGCTCTAAGCCTGTAACGATTATTAAAATGAGTAAAAAATATAAAAAATAATTCTTGATTTTACAAATATAATATAACGTTAGGTAATAATTATTTTCTATTTATTTCAATATTAGTATTTTTTAGTTTAGCGATGATATGACCTTTTATAGCAGGGTCAAAATTTAGGATACATAGTTAGTAGGTAGTCAAACGTACTTTTTCATCATACTTGTAATATTAGTATTATTCGATACATGATCTATTATTAGTATTCTCGTACTTCATTATTCTTAGAACTCTATTACTACCTGATATTTTTTTGTGCTTCAATTATCTTAGTATATTGCTGAGCCGATAGTATATCGAATTAGCTTCTCTACCTTCACAAGATAAAGATTACATTGAATATCTTATTATCGTTAGTGCGATCTATATTTTATTAGCCAAAATTATTCGATACATGTACTAATAAAAAAAACTAACAATAGATGCATACTAACTGAGTCAGAATACCACTATCATATAGTCAGAGGCGGATGCAAGGTATCAGTCTCAGGTTTAACAGAACTCAATATTTTTGACGCGAAACATAAATTTATGTGTTAAAATTTATTAATATTGCAATATATAACAATATGAGCCTATAACTTTGAAAATATAATATATTCAATGCAATATTTTTTACAAGTTGAATCCGTAACATTTAAATCTCGCCTATGATTATAGATAAAATTAACAATTAAAACAAGATTATGTCTAGCCAAATTAAAACAATTAAGAGAAGGTCAATTATATCCTTCTCAAGTGTGACGTTGAATAAGGCATATAATGATTGCACAAATATAACATCAAACCCCGTATCATTACCTTTTATAACGTGGTTTATATCTTTGCCACCTCTTCCTAATAATTCCCAAAAATAAAACCTTCCCCTAAATCCTCCTCCCCTCTCCCGCTCACCCCTCCCCCCTCAAAAAAAAAAAAACACACACACACACACTATTCTAATAAATCCTCAAATGCTAGTACACTACGATCTCCTTTTTTCTCTCTCTTTATCAAAGGTTTTTAAAATCTTTACACTCACTATTTAAAAGTCCACTATCCTCTATCATTGTCCTTTCTTTCTCTCTCTTGTTTCTCTTTCTAGAAAGGTTCCAACTTTAGGGAAAAACCAAAGGGGTTTGTAGTAGTAGAAGTAGTGATAGTCACACTAGTGAAGTAGTTTAATAGTAGTGAATGTTTTTTCTATGGATGCGTATGAAGCAACAAAGATAGTCTTATCAAGGATTCAAAGTTTGGATCCAGAAAATGCTTCAAAAATCATGGGTTATATTCTGATACAAGACCAAGGAGAAAAGGAGATGATAAGATTAGCTTTTGGTCCAGAAACCCATTTGGTTTCACTAATTAACCAAGCTAAAGCTTGTTTAGGACTTTCATCAAACACTTCATCTGTAACTTCAACTCCTAACTCTCCTTCACCTTTTAACCCCATGTCAAATGCTACAAAGTTGAACCTTTTCCCTCAATCTTCACCAAGAATCATGATTCCTAATAATGGGTTTGTTCATTCTTCACCTAATTCACCTTGGTCTAGTGGGTCACCTGTGTTTTCAAGAAGCCCTAGACCAATAATGGCTAGCTCTAGTTCACTATCTTATGCTGCTGTTGTGAATGGTTCAACTAATTCTGTTTCTGGGTCTTCAACTACTTCACTATCACTACCTTTTTACAATAATAACAATGAGCTTCATGATGAGTTTGGTAGTAATACTAGTGTTCAAGTTCAAGATCATCAAGTCTTGTCATTTCTTGATGAGTCATCATTGGATCCAATTATGAGTCCTAGTGGTAGAAGTGATTCACTTGTTTTCCCTTATGGGAATTGTGAGGAATCCCCTCATGCTCATCTTCATAGGAGGAGTTGTTCAGTGAATGATGTTTTTCTAGGTGGGGGTGGGGGGTTAGATGATAGTGGGGGTGGGGGTAGTGGGGGGTTCGGTTGGAGGCCTTGCATGTATTATGCAAGAGGGTTTTGCAAGAATGGGAATAGTTGTAAGTTTTTGCATAGTGTTGGTGGATTTCAAGATTCTGATGGGTCTAGTGCTATTGTTGGTTCTCCTAGTAATAATAAAGTTGACTCTTTTGATGATTTTCTGAGGATGAAAGCCTTACAACAGCAGCAACAACAGAGGTTTGCTGCTGCCTCTCTTATGGCTTCTGGTGCTCATCATCATCCACTTGCTTACGACAAGTGTATGAACATCTTGAGTGATAACCAAAGGTATTTTTGATTTACCCTTTAGCTGATATTTGCTCCTGGTTGCTGTTCTTTTAAGGAAAGTTTTTAACTTTATAACTTTCTTGAATCTGGGGTAGTAGTATTTTTTCACTCTTACCTTATTATGAACTTGTAAATGTTTGTCTTGCTAGTAATTTGGTGATTTATGCTGCTGTCTAGTCTAATCTTAAGCTTGAATCGGTATATACTTGTATTAAAAAACTTATCTGTAGCAATTAGCAAGTCATTGTTTAAAGTTACGTAGTTACAGTCTAGTACATGCTGCTTAGTTTTTTCTGATTGGTACGTCATTTGGAGGTTGAGAATTGGAATATTGGTTGGACATTTGAGGTATATTCATGTATGATCTGAACTGCAGATCGGCTGCAGCAGCGTTTATGATGGGAGAAGAATTCCACAAATTTGGTCGATGCCGTCCTGATAGAAGTGATTTTTCAGCAATGGCAATGGGCGGTATCTCAAATTCAAGTTCGCGACAGATTTACTTAACATTTCCTGCTGATAGCACATTTAAGGAGGAGGATGTGTCTAATTACTTTAGGTACGTGTTTATTGTGGTCTGGATTCTTGGAAGCCTTGAAATTGGAATGAAATTGATGGTGAAGTGCCTTTGTAATTTGTTTTTGAAGCATGTATGGGCCAGTCCAAGATGTTAGAATTCCTTATCAGCAGAAGCGTATGTTTGGATTCGTTACGTTTGTCTACCCAGAAACTGTGAAGCTCATCTTGGCTAAAGGGAACCCTCATTTTGTGTGTGATTCTCGTGTACTTGTTAAGCCTTACAAGGAAAAGGGAAAAGTCGCAGACAAGTATGTACTGGCGTTGATCATGTTAATGTTATTCTTGAGTTATTACGGCCCTTTTTTCATGTCTAATGTTTCATTGTTGATTAAACTAAAGGAAGCAACTGCAACAACAGCATTCACTGGATAGAGGAGAGCTGTCGGCATGTTTAAGCCCATCAGCGCTCGAGTCTAGGGAGCCATATGACCTTCCCTTTGGTAAGAAGATGAATTAAACTTCTGATTTTCTTCTCAAGTGTGGGATGGATTGTTTTGATAGTTTTAAGTGTCTTTTCATATATAGGAGCAAGAATGTTCTATAATTCGCATGAGATGATGTTGAGAAGAAAATTAGAGCAGGAGGCTGAATTGCAGCAAGCCATTGAACTTCAAGGCAGAAGGTTAATGAATTTGCAACTGATGGACCTGAAGAATCAACACTGCAACGATCACTTCCCATCGAGCCTCTCTGCTAGTCTTCCAACTGCTTCCGAGATGCAGTTTCACTCTCAAAACAGTCATAATCTTGTTCCTCTGTCTAATGACATTGATGCAGGTTTACCTTTGATAGATTCTTTGCTGTTCTCTTCTTTAGTTTGGTGGATAGAGTATTTACTGATTTTATTTCTTTCTGCAGAAAACAATGATATCCATGAAGCTACCAAGTCCCCATCTAATGCATCTGATGAGAAGGTGCCTCAGGAAATGCTGCCTAGCGATATTGGGAACGAGAACGGCAGCAAAGAGCAGACCGCTAACACTGGAGACTCTAATCTTCAAGAAAGGTACTGAACATCAATTTCTTCAATGGAATTTCAAGATTATTAACAGCATGTTCTTAGTTCAAGATTGTAGTTGGGAGGCTTTCCTTTCGTTTGGTTTCCCCATTGAGGATGTCAAATTTTGCTGGAATTGGTTCTAAATTAGCGCAAATTAGTGTTTTTGGATTCTTTCTAATGTTATTGATTTTTGTTTGATGTTGAAGCAGCTTGGAGCACATCCTTCCTGATAACCTTTTTGCTTCTCCTACAAAGTCAGCTGCAGAACACCAGGCTGCATTCTCCACTGATTCAGCTGAAACCGGCGTTAGTTCCCCAATAACTGCTACTACTACTAACAACATGTCTATGCTTCCCACAACTTCTACCCTCAACATGGCTTCTCTTAAATCTTGTTACTTCCGCATGCCAAGGTACTTAATCTCTCAACATCATTTCTTAATCCACTCTCGTTGTTTTTTAAAAAAGAGTGAAAAGAACTTATTTGAGGTGGTCATTGACCAGGTTTACTTCTGGGCAAGAAGCCATTGAAATGTAGGTGTTAGAGTTTGTGCAAGGCTAGCTAGGAGGGATTAACTTAGCTTGGTAAAAGAATCTTTTTTTATTTACTTTTGGTTTCAATTTTCTTTGTCATTCTTATTTTGAATTAGATTCTCTTTGTATTTGTTTATGCAGAAAAGTTTGAGTAGTACCATATACAAGAAGTAAAAGTCCTCTAGCTGTATAGCCAAACTATACCAACAACAGAAGTAAAGATTGGTAAGGAAGATCTACTCAAGATTGTTGTCATCATCAATACCATACTACTTACAACAAATACATAATGTATACGTAAAGGACAGATGAACTGATTAATGAGAGTGGGGTCTCTCTCTGTGGTTATTTTGTACCCTCTTTTGTAGTTGTGTGCTGGACCACACTTTGAACAATAGCAAAAAATCAAAGGCAGGCTAGTAGTAACCCTTAGTTATGATAGTAGTTTCCTCTTTCCTCTGTTTTTTACTGTTGTTAACTTGCTATCATGTAAAAATTAAAGTTGAAATATGAAAAATGCCTTTTAGAACGTCACTTTCTGCTACATGGGGTTCTAGATTTAGCTTCCAATATTTTCAAGAATGAGGTGATAGTGCTACCATTTACTTTGATGGAACTAGGCTACGTTCTGCAGACTTTCCAAATATGCTGTCGCTCCCGTGTCGGATCCTTCATAAATGCAATACTTTTGGAGGATCCGATACCAAATTTTGAAGAGTCCGTGCAACATAGGAACTAGTATTCAAAAGGGAAATAAAAGTGAATACTTTGTATGTAGAGTGAAAAGATCTTTGTTTTCCCTTTTTATGTCCTTTATCATTTATTAGGAGTAGAGGGATTATACTTGGAAAAGGAAAAGGAAACCAGGGAAGAAAGGGGCATACAAGGTTGTACCTAACGGTCAATTAAGTGAGTGAAACTATAGGAGACAGAAAATGGTCAATTTCTTTCCATCTGCCGAACTCTTTGTGTGCAGAGTTAGAACTTATACTGGTAGAAGACAAGAACTCTTGGTGTGCTAGTTTTTAGAAGACGATAGATACTAGAGTTATTCGATACTTGTGTTGGTAAAACAGATAGATACTAGAGTTATTCGATACTTGTGCTGATAAAACGTGATAGATGCCTGATTAAATAATAGAAGTGCACGGTTTGGATACTACTCTTTTGGTGAGGTTTTTTCTGGGGGGGGGGGGTGGTGGGTTAAAAAAGGTGTGTTCTTTTGTGCTATCAAAGGCTCTACTTTAAGGGGGACTCTTTTGTCTCATTTTGTGGTTTCTTTTAGTTGGACATGAGGGGTTGAAGGGCCATACTATCACATGGCTACTGACACAAATTTGAATGGTATCAGAGAGGGGTACCCCCACCCCCACTCCACTTTTACTTTCACTTTCAAGTCCCATATAGCCTTATTAATACTTAAATGTGTCTTTGCCCTTTTGTTTTTATGGGTATTGATGCCTCCTTCTGTTTTGGTATGCTTTCCATTTAAATCTATTATGTACATGTGCACCCAAATTCTGATCCTTTTGCCCCTAATTAACTGTTGGAATAATTTTGTCTTCTCCCCCAACATTAAAGAGTCTAAACAGATTTTGTTTATTAAATTAATATAACATAAAGCGATTGAATTGATGTTCTTTTATTTCCTAATGTCTACTACTATTTTGGGACCCTCAATTGGAGTTGGTGGAGATCCTCTGGGTAGATATTCCTGTTTCTTTGTCTCTTGATGTCGAGCCCGTTTGAATTGGCCAATTTGCGTTGCGTGTTGCTTATATGAAACGTTATTACCCTCAATGTTTGTTTAAGGTTTGTGTTTATTACATTTCAGCATACCAAATTATCATTTATATACGATAATTAATTTAGAGGTATAATTAATTGACAGTTTTTACTCCTTAATTAAAGGTGTCAATATATCTTACGTTTTTCTTTCCCTTTAATTCTTAAGATCTGACCAGCTCTCTGTAAATGGCTGGTCTTTTGGATAATTAATAAAGCTGCATTGGTTGTGATTATAGTTTGAGGAGGGCCAAAGCGTTGAACTAGAATGGTTTGAGTGGGCGACTCTAACAAAAGTTTAGTGTACCAATCCAATAAATGGTGACTATTTTTGTAGATGAAGAGCAAATCTTGTTGTCAATATTTTTTTTCACATAAGATTATAGTTTAATTGTAGTATAAATGTAGTAATTTTTTAAATACCCTTAAAAACAATACAACTTTAAACTGATTTGTAGAAATTTTATCTACAAGATATCTACAAATTGGGTACATTGAATTTTAATATCCCAATTCCCATTTTAATTGTAGCATAATTGGCATTTTCGATATAACTGTAGAAGATTTGTAGAAGTTTTAGTCTTTTTAATCTATAATTTATCTACAACTAGTACTTATCCGCGCTTTCGCGCGGTAGTATAAGACAAAATTAATAAATTTGAAAAGGATTTATTTTTATATATTTTAATTGAGATAGAAGATGTAAAAATAAGTTCTTCATATGCCATACAAATATTAATTCCTTAAACTTGATTAAGTCACAAACATAAATATTTTTAGGTTGTTCTCTTCTTAACTTTTCTTTTTAATTTTTTCCCTTAAACTTGATTAAGTCACAAACATAAATATTTTTAGGTTGTTGTTCTCTTCTTAACCTTTTTTCCTTTTGCTTTTCTTTCAATTCTCCTCCCTTTAATAATATTTTATAGCATTATCTCAAAGAAAAAATTATCATTTATGGAGTATATGGATGGAGAGGCGGTTTTGTCTAACAATTATTATCTTCACTATAAAGAACTGATACATAAATGTATTATATATTATATATAGTAGAATGTTATTTTCTTTTTAGTTTTATCTTTGATTTATTTTAGTTCCTCTAGGGTACTAATATTTATAGTTTTTCACCTTCTTATTTTTTGAATCAAACGATCATGTTCATAAAATACCCTTTATTTCTTCAAAAACTTAAAAATACGCTTGTTACTCTAAATAACTTCTAGCAACATGCACCCTATCAGTCCCTTCCATTGGAGAGGGGAATTCTTTTAGAATGAGATATATAATCCAATTCTTTCTCTCTCCTTCTTCTCTAATGAAACAATCCCCATTTTTTGTCCAAAACGTTTGCAAAATCCTCAAAATTTTACTTTTTTTCTTCAGTATCTAATCAATACTCCTGAAATGTTTGTATAAAAATTTATATGTATGATGATAACATGTATTTCGTGATAAATCACACAATACTGATAATTTTTACAGCTAATCATTTGAAAATATTCTCATTACATATTATGCGTTGCCATGTATTACCCATTCGCGTTCAATATCAACAAAAATTGTGTGTTACACTAATAAAAATCATTGGGGAAAAGGGGGATAAATTTTTAATATAGCTAGGAAGTGTGGAGGCATATGACAAAAAGAAAAAATCCAAAGTACTTTATCCACGATATTGAAAATAAACTACTGCTACATCCTAAGAAATTAAAGAATGATAGACGACAACTATTTGATACAAAATTCAATAAACAAAATAAGGCAAAAAAAGTCTCCTTTGGCTTGGGATCTGGTTAGCAAGGAAAAGAAAAAGTTATACTATAGGATAACAACAACAACAACAACTCAGTATAATTTCACTTAGTGGGGTCTGGAGAGGGTAGTATGTACGCGCACCTTACCCTTACCCTTGGGTAGAGAGGCTGTTTCCAAATAGACACCCGACATCCTTCCCTCAAAGAAATTCCCACCTTGTTCTTGGGAAAACTCGAACTTACAACCTTTCGGTTAGAAGTGAGAGTTGCTTACCATGCAAAAGATAACATTAATGCAAAACTCAAAGAAGTTTAAAAGTTCACCCCCGAAATTTTACTTGTTGGTCAATGACGAAAGGGATATACATAAAAGCAGAAACCCACTTTTTCTTTCCATTAAAGAAAAGAACCTGAGAATTAGTTGTATAGACGTGGTAATGTGTAACGTAAATTTTCTAATATGATTTAAAATAGTTAAAAAAATAACAGTTCTCCAATATAATGCACAATAACTAATAAGTAATTACTTCTTGTAAAGACTTTAATATGGGAAGTGGAAAAGAAATGAATTGTACATACTTTTTGTCATATTATAATTAGGAAAAAGGCAAAAAAAAAAAAGAGAAAAAAGATAAATAGAATCCTTGGCCAAATATAGGTGCCAAATCACCTTGTCTATTCCCTCAATTATATTTATATATAGATTTCTAGAAATATGTTTTCTTCTTCGAGTTTCAATTTGAAATTCAGTCAAAAGCAAGTCTAATCTTCACCGAAACCTCTCAAAATTGAGATATAGACTCTTAAACATATTCCGAATTATTTACAACAATATCCAATCCAAATAAATAATAATTTTTCAAAACCCAAATTTAAAGCTTTCAAGCTTTGTAATGGCTATCAAAGGTGGAAAATGTATGGAAGAACAATTTTTTCAACTTTGAGTTGTTGAAACTCGAAAATTTGAGTTGTTCGTTCATTTTTTTTCCCGAGAATTTGAATTGTAATTCTTGAGAAAAATACGCAGATGAGAAATCTCCTTTCCCCTTTTAATAAATTAAATTTAATATAGAATTAATTAACACTAAGATTCTCTCCTTAATTTTAGCGCGTTTTTAGGGAATATTCTGTCCTTTTAATGCCTAATAGTATATAAATTATAGTTAAAGTGTGGACTGAGTGGATAATTAATAAATTATGCATATTTAGGGTAATAAGATTTCATATATGGTATAGTTAGGAAAAAATTCCATTACGTTATTATTGTTATTTCTTTTTTGGGGTAAGTGCACGGATAGCCATTCTCAGGGATGTATTTAAAGATTAATCAATACTTATTTTTTTCTCGAGATTTAAACTAAAAACCTTAACTTCAAAACAAAAATTAAATTAAAAAACTGAAATCCAAGATATACGGGTTAATTCTTAAATAGCAGATCTTTAGAATGGCTACCTGGTGTCATTTTTACTTTCTTTTTTCTGACTTTCACTAGTCATTTTCGGGTTACAAATGTAGCCGATTAGGACTCTATTGATAAATGAAGAAAGGGTTTATGAGTCGGAACGGTGAAAACTTACAAGGCTCTATTGATGAATGAAAGAAAGGATTTATGAAAAGAATGGACCTTGGGTCCATGATCTCCTTATATGGCTTGGGCAATCCTCACCTCATAAGCTAGCTTTTGGGGTTGAGTTAGGCCCAAGGTCCATTCTTTTCATGGTATCAGAGCCAGGCCCATCCCAATTATTGTTACCGATGTTGGGCCTCCATTTATATTCCACGCTTCAGAGATCTGGGCGTGATGGGGGGTGTTGAATTGTCCCACATCGGAGGGATTTGAGGTCCTTGGTCTCCTAATATGGTTGGGCAATCCTCACTCATAAGCTAGCTTTTGGGGTTGAGTTAGGCCCAGGGTCCATTCTTTTCAATTTATGAGCCCGAGTCATGAAAACTTACCATGCGTGTAGAGTTATTTTTCAATATATGTGGCACCAGGGGTGTGCATTCGATTTATCGATTCGATTCTGACCCTTATCGATAATTACTTATCGATTATCGATTCTTACATATGCTTATCGTTATCGTTTCAATAAGGTTTCGATTTTTTCGATTTCGATTTATCGATTTTGGGGGCTTATTGATTCGATTTATCGATAACACCAATAAGACAAGAGGCGGGCTGCACACTTTGATTATCACGGCTGAAACTATTGAGATAGTACAACATAGTACTTTGATTCTCTAATTTTTAAGCTAACATATGACAATGTTCTGGGCAATTTGAAATGATACAAATCCCTTTCCAAATGTTTACAACAAGCACACACACAATCCTAATAGTTCAAATGCGCAAACACAAAAGCTTAGTAATTCGTCTGTCCAATTATTACAATAAAACTGTAATGAAAGCTGTAGAACTGGAATTTTCAACAAAAAATAGTATTCCACTTCATTCATTCTCAGCTGGAGACCTACATATGTATCAAGTTTCAGAATGTCAGTTCAAGTGTAAGACAGCAGCAGCAGTATTCAGCAATATTCAGCTCGCACCCTGGAATATATTACTCAAGTGTAAGATCAGTTCAAGTGTAAGACAGCAGCAGCAGTATTCAGCAATATTCAGCAGACAACAATACAGTAGCAGTATTCAGCAGCAGACAGCAGCATAAAGATACAACAACAACAGCAGACAACAATACAACAACAGCAGAAAACAATGTGTGAAAGCAACAGCAGACAGCAGCATTCTGCTTAACAAAAACAAGTAAGATCAACAGCTTAACAAAAAGAAGAAAGAAGAAGAAAGAGTGCATATCAACAGCAGCATTCAGCAGACAGCAAAGTAGCAATACATCCAGCCAATCTGGAGTTACAGAGTGCATATCAACAGCTTACCCATTATAATTTATCAGCAGCAGCAGTATTCAGCAGCAGACAGCAGCAGAAAGATCAGCACACAGCAGCAGAAAGATCAGCAGCAGCAGTCAGCAATACAACAACAACAGCAGACAACAATACAACAACAACAGCAGACAACAATGTGTGAAAGCAACAGCAGACAGCAGCATTCTGCTTAACAAAAACAAGTAAGATCAACAACTTAACAAAAAGAAGAAAGAAGAAGAAAGAGTGCATATCAACAGCAGCATTCAGCAGACAACAAAGTAGCAATAGTAGCAGCAGTGCATATCAACAGCAGCATTCAGCAGCAGCAGTGCATATCAACAGCAGCATTCAGCAGAAAGAAGAAGAAAGAGTTACAGAGTGCATATCAATAGCTTACCCATTGTAATTTATCAGCAGCAGCAGTATTCATCAGCAGCAGTATTCAGCACACAGCAGCAGAAAGATCAGCAGCAGCAGTCAGCAATACAACAACAACAGCAGACAACAATACAACAACAACAGCAGACAACAATGTGTGAAAGCAACAGCAGACAGCAGCATTCTGCTTAACAAAAACAAGTAAGATCAACAGCTTAACAAAAAGAAGAAAGAAGAAGAAAGAGTGCATATCAACAGCAGCATTCAGCAGACAGCAAAGTAGCAATAGCAGCAGCAGTGCATATCAACAGCAGCATTCAGCAGCAACAGTGCATATCAACAGCAGCATTCAGCAGACAGCAGCAGAAAGAAGAAGAAAGAGTTACAGAGTGCATATCAACAGCTTACCCATTGTAATTTATCAGCAGCAGCAGTATTCATCAGCAGCAGTATTCAGCAGACAGCAGCAGAAAGATCAGACAACAATACAACAACTGCAAGTTATTAAAGAGAAAAATATTAAGAACTTTGTAATACATCACATTCTTGTACAAAGTATATTATTTAAAAAAGAGAACTTACATAGCAAATAGCAACTAACAAACTCTAGCAAACATCGTCAGTTGAAGCTTCTTTGCCAAGATTAGTAAAATCTAATAAGAAAATATATTAACAAGACAAGCAATTAATATATTATTTAACTATCTTAAGCAATACAATAAATTTTATTAAAATATACATACCTTCCTCAAGTGTCTCAAGAAAATCTAACTCTTCCTCAATATTTACAGGAAGTGATTCACTCCGAAGCCAATCTTGAAGGCACACTAGAGTTTCAACCAATTTAGGAGTTAATGAACTCCTAAATTGGTCAAGAATACGCCCTCCAGTACTAAATGCACTTTCAGATGCCACACTTGAAATAGGAATAGCAAGCACATCTCGAACCATCTTAGCAAGAATAGGAAATCTAGGTGAGTTCACCTTCCACCAAACCAAGATATCAAAGTCCGATCTTTCCGTTTCAGGAGCTTCTGCAAGATACTTCTCCAATTCTGTTTTAGAATCTTCAACGCCACATTCAGCTTTATGTTTCCTTATTTCATCTAAAAGTTCACCTAAACCAGGTGTTGAAGAGCTTGGCAAAGAGGTAGAAACTTCACCACCAATATCTTTTGAGACCGAATTAGAGGCATACTCATTAAACAATGAACTCATATAAGTATGAACCTCTTTTTCAATAATTGTCCCACTATCTCCGAACATCCTCTTAAGTACAAAACTAACAGTACTAAACTTGTAGCGAGGATCCAAAACACAAGCAATGAAAATCATTTTGTTCATTTTTGTTGGTTCACCCCAATACTTCTCAAATTTTTTCCACATACTTGATGCCATTTCACCCAAAAGTTTATCTTCAGTTGTTATTAATCGATTTAAGTAAACAGCAACTTGACCGATTGCAATAAAATGGACATTTGATGTTACATAAAGTGATCCAGACACCTTCAAAGTGAGATTATAAAATATTTCAAGAAATTGTGCAATTCTCTTTACATCATCCCAATCGGTTCTTGTAAGCAAACCTACAGGCTTTCCATCTGAAATAGCATCAAACATAAGATAACTCGACAAGCCAATATCACGATCAGAATATTCTTTAATTGCACGCTCATATTCTATAGCCCTGCTCAACATCAAGTAGGTGGAATTCCACCTTGTAGGAACATCTAAGAATAAAGACTTCATGACAATATTTTCACTTTCACAACATTCCTGAAACTTCCTCAACCTAGCAGGAGACTGTCTAATGTATCTGACTGCACATCTAACACGAGCAATAGAAATACTTGACTCTTTTAAACCATCTTTCACAATAAGATTTACAATATGAGCCAGGCATCTCATGTGAAGGTGTTGACCATTCATGGAATTGGTTCCCCAATCATTTAATTTGTCAGACAACTTCTCTACGGTCACATCATTTGAACTAGCATTGTCAACTGTGACAGTGAAAATCTTTTGCAAACCCCACTCACGCAAATAATACACCTTGCCATATCTTCACCTTTATGGCTAGTAATTGGAGAAAAGTTAATAATTCTTTTATGCATAATCCATTCACTATCAATCCAATGGGCTGTGATGCACATATAGTTAATTTTTTGAATAGAAGTCCATGTATCAGTGGTAAGACTTACTCTTTGACTTGTTCCTTTAAGAAACTTCATTAATTTATTTTTTTCCACATTTACAAGAGCAAAACAATCCCGTGTAATGGTAGTACAGGAAGGAATATGAAAACAAGGTTGTGCCACTTTCATAAATTTCCTAAATCCTTCCTTCTCAACAAAACTAAACGGAAGTTCATCAACAATCACCATACGACACAAAGCCATCCTACACTCTTCTTGATCAAATTTCCATGGAATAAGATCACCTTTATTACCCCCCGGTAATTTGTGAAATTGTAATAGTTTTTGACCTTTTTCAACTTTATAAGGATTCTTTGGACATTTATCAATATGACCATTCATTTGTGTCGTACTTTTGCCTTTTGTCTCAAAATATTCTTGTCCACAAAATTTACATGCATATTTATTATTTCCTTTAGCATCAACTTTTTCTTCAAAAAAATCCCATGCCCGAGATCGTTTTCTCCTTTGTTTTGAAACTGTCGAGTGAGTAGTTGCTGCTGTGGACTTAGAATCTTTACTTTCAACGGCTTCTTTACCAATATTATCATTTTCAGCCATGTTTAGTGAATTAAGAATGCAACTTACAGTTTATTTCCTGCTTTGTATTCCTCTGCTTCTTCAATTATTTCCCTTACAATTTCCTTCTCCCTTTTCTCCTTCTCCTCAAGCAGTATCGCACGCAATCTGGAAAATGAAACAAATATCAAACCTCTCACATAAGGAATGAGCAAGGACATGTAATCAATCGACATAAAAACCTTCACAACAGCCATGAAATTGGAGCGAGAATTAGACCGATTAAGAACGACATCAGCCATCCCATTATATTCAGTCGTCAAAATTTAAAAGTCTAAATAGAACCGAAGGGAGAAACTGAGGAAGACGATGAAAATAAAGCTGAGGAAGACTTCCTATTCTTGCTAAGATGGTTCATATGAAGCTTCATCACCTGAAACAAATTGGGGAAAAAAGAAATTGGCGAAAAAATAAAAATAAAGCTGACCTGATCACCTGAAGACTGAAGGGTAACTGAGGAAGACGATTAACCGAGAAGATCGAAGAAGCAAGAAGATGAAGAAGAAGCTGCGCAGCCAAGGCAGTGTTCGTGTTTTAGGGTATGTGATTAGGGGTTACTAATTGTATTATGTATAGCAGTATATATATATGCGAGGGTTAGGTTAGGGCAATTGGGTAAAGACCGATCAGGGCATCAGCGTGAGAGATGGAATGGTGACTGTAGTCTGTACTATGTATTAATGTATTACTATGTAAGGATAGGGTAGTCATATTATTATAAAATAAGGGTATATTTGTCTTTTTAATATATCTTATCGATTTATCGATAAACCGATAAATCGAATGGCCAAAATCGAAATCGAATCGATAAACCGATAAGGAATTTTTTTGAAATCGAAATCGAATCGATAAACCGATAAATCGATATCAATAAACCGATAACAAATAATCGATTCGATTTATCGATAAACCGATTCGAATGCACACCCCTACGTGGCACAATCTCATTTTTAACCTTAAGTCAACAATTTTTTAGAGTTAAAAATGGACTTGAATCAATTCATAGGATATTATCTTGGGACAGGAGGAATATTCGATTGTCTTTAATTAAGAGTTCTCAATTTAGTAAAATCTGGGGGCCAATAATTGAGACAATGTTTTCTGTGGGGCATCTGAACTTGAACGTATAGAAACTTTTTCACATGTAATCAAGTGAGTCGCACCCCGACATGTGTGAGCCCCAAAAACAAAAAAAAAAAAAACAAAAAAATCATATGGAAATGGCCATACGTTGCTGTGATTAATCGAGTACATAATAGTAAATTTGTGATATTGTCCTTTTTTTTTGGTTTGGACCGGCGCACCTTTAAAATCTGCATAAAGTATTTATTGGTCACTTAGCACATGATATATAGAGAATTATGTTGGGCGAACATCACTCGAATCGTGAGTGTTGAAGCAACGATAAAATTATTTTTGGAATGTAATCTTTTCTGGACCCTGCGTAAATATAAAATACTTTGTGCATTCGGTTGTCATATCCCTTGAATCGTGCACTTTGATTTAGACTTAGTTGCATGTCATGGGTCATATTTACGAAATAAAAGCTTGGTATTTAATTGAAAAATTAGTGGGAGATTTACTTATTATTCATCTAATTTTAAGCCGTGTGTAATTATTCTTTTTTTAGCGATTGCTTGAGTATTAAACGCCATTGTGTTAAGTATTTCAGAAAGGCCACGAGCTCTTTAATTACTTGTTTATTTCTGATCAAAGGAAGAGAGATTTGAATTCTAAAGAGTTAAATGTAGTGCATGCATTTTAATATTAATTTCTCGTTTACGTGGACAGACATTAAAAACAATAACTTTAATTGTAGAATTAGATTTTGCTTTGAACCTGAACCAATTAAACATGATTTGGGCGTTTTCCTACCCTGGTCGAGTTGGACCACAATCTTATAAGATTTGGACTACTATTGCCTATTGGTAGACATTTCTAAATGAAATATCATTTATTACTTAAAATAACAACAAATTTTTTTTAATCGGGGAACATTCAAATTTATATATAAGAACATTAAATTCTTCAGGATGTGAACCCTATCATATACAATTTATTTTTTAATCACCTAGAAGCTTATCTTAAAGTTAAGCTTTTTTTGGGAGGGGGGCATTATCGTAGCTGAGCTAGGAGTGGCCGTTAGTGGACACCCACCACTTTTCACCAGTTAGAGAGACCCTCTTTAATACATTGTCACTAGCATTAAAGATCGTCACTAGCATCAATATTGTTATTTTCATCATCGGAGCTGAGCTAGGAGTGGCAGTTAGTGGACACCCACCACTTTTAGAAAATCTTCAGGCTTGTTTTCCAGAAACTATCCTTTTTGTTCTTATATATATACAAGTTATATTCTTGTCCTATCGAATGATTCTTTTTTGTTATAACTCGAATAAAATCTAAGGTTATGTATGATGGGATCTCAATCATCTTATTGCAAGATAACAATGTTATATATTTATGCGTGTATATATATATATATATATATATATATTTGGGAAGGGAATCGTTCTTGGAAATACGCAAAATTTGTCCATAGCACTGAACTGTGATATTCTTATTCCCAGTACATATTATGATGAGTCACAAGACTTCAACATTTTCATGTCTATGGCAGAGCAAATCTTTGTACTGAAATCTACGACATGGATATTATTTCCATCCAAAGGAAAATTTTCTGTAATTGTACATTAAATAAAACAAATAAATCTATTTTTTTTAAAGGTTTTTCATCAAATCTTTGTTCATAACTTTACGTGAGCTTGCTCATGTTGTAGGTTCTAAACCTATGAAAGAGAAAGGTTGTGGTAGGTTGGCGACCAGTATAAAACTTGCTGATTTATTAAAAAATCCTCACAATATTGAATACATTAGTGCAGAAATTTTAACACACGTTACACTTGTTAAACTATAAATAAAAGGGTCAAAATTGAGCAAGATAGATATGGATAATTTATATGTCGACCCCTACTTGTGATTGAGAATTGTTACTATTGTTCTGACAAATATTTGTCTACCCTTTACTTTATTCCATTTGTTTCTAAATAATTATCATTATTCATACTTATAGAGCCAAACAAAACGATCTTGTGAGATTGGTCTTGTAATTAACGTAATGCTGTGATTTTATCCAATAGCTTATAGGTGTCGGGTTCAAATCTCATTAATAGTCCTTAATTCTTTTTCTACCGGGTTGGTCTCTAAGCTAAAGGGACCAAATATTCCGGGGTTTTAACTATAATGATCAACTTTGGCCATTATATATTAAATATTTTTTATTATTATTTATTATTAATCGCTAAAAAGCGACCAACTTTAGTCTCTAATTCAAATATTATATTTTAAAATCTGGACAATAGAGACCAAAGTTGCTCGCTAAATTTAAGAATTTAATTTATTTTTTAAAGATAAGCGACCAACATTGGTCGCTATATTTTCAGAAATTATTTTTAGATGGAATAGCGACCAACCTTATTGCCCAGAAAATTATTTTTTTAAAAGTGAAAAATGACAAAATAGAGACCAAGGTTGGTCGCTTTTCTTGGTATATTTTTGGCAGGAACTGCATGTTTTGGCAGTTACCAAACATCCTAAATAGGCATTTTATGCCAACAACAACAACAACACAATTAAAAGCAGTAAAGTATAAAGTTCAATAAAACTAACACATTATGCTAACAAAACTAAGTTAACGCTTATTACAAGCCCATTCAAACTAAAAAGAATTAACACAATAGAACTATGTCTTTTTGTCTAGTTCAAAGTATATAAAGTACTCAAGGAGTGTTCTTTCAGCATCCTCGTTCAAAAGTTGGATTGCCTCGCCCGATTCATTAGGTGGCTGATTGCGTATGAATTCTCCCACGTCAGCTGTGAAGCGAACCTATATGAAAAATTATACCGAATTAGTATTTCAAAATTTATATAAAAGTAAATTAAAATACTTAATAAAAAATAAAAAACTTACATGTATGTAGTTGAGGCTTGACCCTCCTTTTTGAATCAGTCTCTTTCTTCTTCTTTACAATACGAGTTTCATTGAATAGCTCATCTTGCTTCATTGGCATCATAAATCTGTCTGGTGGCTTTGGTGATTATCCTCGTGGTACTATTACTCGGGATGAACTTTGATACAGAGAATAACTTGGATATAGTACCTGATGGAGTGTGTCTTTGATCAATTATTGATCTCATTAGCCATAATGATAATGAGAAGGCAATGACATGTATATCAAAATAGTGATGGTGTAGCTAGGATTTAACATTTCCTAAATAGATAAAAGAGGTTATAGAGTAATATTCCACTTCACTTTCCAAGAGGAAAGGAAGTTTGATTGATAGTAACAAGGTTGATGAAGACGAAATATTTTCCGTTGATCATCGCAGTTCCCATAAAACGTGGATCATAAGACTCTATGATGACAAAGATTATAGGAAGTTTTGTGCTCAATTTCTTCCAAGTCTGATCTGCAAGCTTAAAACTGGTATGCAACTTTTGAAAAATCCGATGTATCTTCTACGTGTAAAACTACCCCGAACCACCTCCGAATACCTTCTGAGACCTCGGGGCTCCCAATTAAATACACACACTAACTCAATAACATCCTACGAACTTACTCGAGCGATCAAATTGTTAAAACAACATCATAATCATCATTTTCATCTTAAGTTCATAAACTTCCAACTTTAGATATTTAGGTCCGAAACACATAAAACGACGTTCAATTTCGACCAAATTTGACAGAAAGCGCTTAATACATATTTAAGACCTATACCGGATGCCGAAACCAAAATACGGGGCCCGATACCTATATTTTCTAACTAATTTTCATTTCAAATTTTCATATCATTTTCAGAAAAATAATTTCTTTCAAAAATGCTTTACTCAGGCTCGAGACCTCGGATTTCGATTCCGGGAATCCGATCCCATATTTTTTCTACCAACCCTCCGGAACCGTCACATCAAGGGTCCGGGTCCGTTTTTCTAAAATATTGACCGAAGTCAACTTTAACAATATTTATATCAAAATTCTCCAAAGTTTTCACAAAATGCACATATTTCAACATAAAAGTTTTCCGGTTACGCGCCCGGACTGCGCACTCAAATCGAGAAAACTAAAAGCAAGATTTTTAAGGACTCGGAAGCACGAAAAATGAAGAATTACGATGACCTTTTGGGTTGTCACATCTTCCACCTCTAAAACAACCGTTCTTCCCCAAACGGACAAAAGAAAGAAGTACCTGAGTTGGGGAATAGATGAGGATAACGGCTCCGCATATCAGACTCGGACTGCTAGGTCGATGCCTCAGGATGCTGACCTCTCCACTCAACATTAAAGGAAAACTCTTCGACCTCAACTATCGAACCTTCCGATCAAAAATAGCCACCGGCTCCTCCTCATATGACAGATCCTTGTCCAATGGGACAGTGCTGAAATCTAATAGGTGGGCTGGATCGCCATGATACCTCCGAAGCATGGATACATGAAAAACTGGATGCATGACTGACAAGCTAGGAGGCAAGGAAATTCTATAAGCCACATCTCCCGCACGATCAAGAATCTCAAATAGGCCAATGAACGTAGGGCTAACCTTGCCCTTCTTCCCGAATTGCATCACACCCTTTATAGGCGACACTTGGAGCAACACTCTCTCACCAACCATGAAAGCAATATCTCGAACTTTGCAGTCTGCATAACACTTCTGTCTAGACTGAGCTGTCCGAAGTCTATCCTGAATGATCTTGACCTTATCCAAGGCCTCCTAAACTAGATCTGTACCCAATAACTGAGCCTCTCCCCGCTCAAACAATCCGACTGGGGACCGACACCGCCTACCATATAACGCCCCATACGAAGCCATCTGAATGGTGGAATGGTAGTTGTTATTGTAGGCAAAATCTACTAACGGCAAAAACTAGTCCCACGAGCCTCCAAAATATATAACGCAGCATTGGAGCATATCCTCAAGAATCTGAATCGCTCGCTTGGACTAACCGTCTATCTGGGGATAAAATGTTGTACTCAACTGAACCTGGGTGCCCAACTCTTGCTGAACCGCTCTCCAGAAATGCGAGGTAAACTGCGGACCCCGGTCCGAAATGATAGATATAGGCACCATATGAAGGCGAACGATCTCCCTAATCTCAATTAATCTCTCGAACCAAAAACTCATAATGCCCATACCGAGTGCGAAATGCTGTCTTAGGGACACAGACGCCCTAATCCTCAGTTGATGATAACTAGGTCTCAAATATATCTTTGAGAACACCCTCCTAACCTGAAGTTGGTCGAATAAATCGTCAATCCTTGGCAGTGGATACTTGTTCTTTATTGTCACCTTGTTCAACTGCCGGTAATCAATGCACATCCTCATCGACCCATCATTTTTCTTCACAAATAACACCAGCGCACCTGAATGCGACACACTGGTCTAATGAAACACTTACCAAGCAAATCCTAAAGCTGCTCCTTTAACTCTTTCAACTCTGGCGGGGCCATGCGATACAACGGAATGGAAATAGGCTGAGTGCCCGGAGCCAGATCAATACAAAAATTAATATCCCTGTCGGGAGGCATACCTGGCAGGTCTGAAGGGAAAACCTCGGGAAACTCCCTTACAATAGAAACAAAATGAATAGATGGGACCTCTGCGCTGGAGTCGCGAACATATGCCAGATATGCGAGACACCCCTTCTCGACCATGCGTTGAGCCTTAACAGATGAAATAACACTGCGGGTGGAATTACCTGGGGTCCATCTCCACTCAAGTCGGGGCAAGTCTTGCAAGGCCAAGGTCACGGTCTTGGCGTGACAATCCAAAATAGCATGATATGGGGACAACCAATCCATCCCAAAATAACGTCAAAGTCCACCATATCTAAAAGCAATAAGTCAACACGGGTCTCAAGACCCTCAAATACTACCACACATGAATGATGCACTCGGTCGACCACTATAGAATGAACCACCGGTGTAGATACATAAATAGGAACACTCAAGGCATCGCTAGGAATATCCAAGTAGGGTGCAAAATAGGACGACACATATGAATGCGTAGATCCAGGGCCAAATAGCACTGAAGCACCTCTATCACAGACCAGAGTAGTACCTGTAATGGCATCATCGAAAGTCTCAGCCTCTGGCCTGGATGGCAAAGCATAGCACCGGGGCTGGGACCCACATCCCTAAACTATGTCTCTGGGAAGATCGGCTACTGGCTGACCCCTGCCTCTAGCGGTCCGAGCTCCGCCTCTCTGATCCCTACCTCCACCTCTATGGCCTCTACCCCCGCCTTTAGCTGGCTGGGGGGCCTGTGGATCACCTGCTGCCTGAATCATGGGATGTGGACCCTGCTGCTGAGAGATGGCAGATGCTCGAGGGCATTACCTGGCAATATGTCTTGTGTTGCCACACGTGTAATAAGCCCTCGACTGCTGAGAATAACAGAGTGGTGGTGCGCTGATAGGTGCTGATGATGAGCTGGAAAGCTGCTGGTCTGAATACTGTGGTTGGGAACCACGACCACCTATAGTACCATGTGAAACCTATAGGGCTGACTAAAAGAACCTCGGAGGATGGACTCTACCATATGAATCCCCACCTCCAGATGATGTACCACTAAACCAACCAGAATGACGAGGCCTCTTATCTGACCCCTGAACACCTTCGCGTGCAAGTGCCATATCTATCCCGCAGGCCGCATTGGCTGCCTCCTGAAAAGAAATTTCACTACCGGCTCCCATAGCCATCTGGAGTCGGATATGCAAAATCAACCCATCAATAAATCTCCGCATTCTCTCCCTCTCTTTAGGGCGTATAACAATAACATGGCGTTCCAAATCAATAAAATGAGTCTCATACTGTGTGACTGTCATAGTACCCTGGTGAAGACGCTCAAACTGGCTGCGTAGAGCATCTCGCTCAGTCACCGGAAGAAACTTCTACAAGAACAACTCTGCAAACTGATCCTAAGTCAATAATGGTGACCCTGCTGGCCTAGATAAACAATAGTCCCTCCACCAAGTCCTGACGGATCCTGCGAGCTGAAAGGTGATGAAGTCAACCCCATTGGTCTCCACAATACCCATAGTCCTGAGAACCTCATGGCAGCTGAATAAAAAGTCCCGGGGGTCCTTTGTAGAAGCACCACTGAAGGTGGTGGGGAAGAACTTGGTGAATCTATCAAGCCTCCACAAAGCATCTGCAGACTTCGCTGCACCATTGCGGGTTTGAGCTAGAATACCCGCCTGGGCTGCCACAGCTGGCTAAACTACTGGAACCTGAGCCTGAGGAGCTACCTACTCCGGAGTACACGTAGCGGGAGTCTGAATTCCTCCCTCAGCCTGAGGCGTGGCTAGTGCTACTGGAAGCAAACCCGCTCTGGAGACGCTCTCCAAAAAGACTGCCAGTTGGACCAAAGCTTCTAGAGTACTGGAGTGGCTATAAAACCCTTTGGGACCTGAGCTGGGCCCACTGGAGCTGTTGGTGCTGGACCTCCTCATCGTAGTCAACATGAGGCTCCACCTCTGGGACTACTGCTCGGGGCTGAGCTCTACCCCGATCTCGACCTCTGGAATGGCCTCGGCCTCGCCCTCTACCCCTAATAGGAGCTGCTGCTGGGGGCTCGGGATGCTGCGCGGTAGAAGAGGAAGCACGTGTTATCGCCATCTGTGAAAGAACAGAGTAGAATGACAATTAGTATTGGGAAACAGAATCGCACGAAAAGAAAGAACAAAGTGAAAATATTCCTAACCCTGTAGCCTCTGGGGGATAAATACAGACGTCTTCGTACCGATTCTTGACTCTACCGAGTTTGTCCGTGAGCTGTGAGACCTATGTAACCTAGTACTCGGATACCAACTTGTCACGACATGGATTTTACACCATCGGGAATCGTGATGACGCCTACTAACGGAGCTAGGCTAGCCTAACTTTAAACATTCTCAGATTATTTCTCAACAATAACAATATACGAAAGCAATTAATTAAAAGCGGAAGACTTTAAGTTTATAAAACAGAATGCGGAAGATTAAAATATATCTCTACCCAAAATCTGGTGTCACTAGCTCACGAACTACTAAAGAGTACTACAATCAAGTTTGAACAAAAAAAAGAATACATAATGTGTGTCTCGGTATAAACAAAACAAACTAAGACATGGAAAGGGGCTCCGGCCTGCGAACACAAGCTAGACTACCTCATAAGTCCTTAAACTGAAGTCAGCTCTTGGTCAATAAGCTACTGCTGCTGTCCAAAAGTTTCTCCAGTATCGTAATTTGTGCAAAAAGTATAGAAGTGTAGCATCAGCACAGCCGACCCCATGTGTTGGTAACTGCATAGCCTAACCCCGGCGAAGTAGTGACGAGGCTAGATAAGATCTACCTAAAACAACCTGTGTAGATATATATATATGTATATATATATATATATATATATAACAACAAAAAAGCCAACTAAAAGGGGAAGAGGCATGCCCGGGGAAGAAATAGTGAAAAATAGATCAACGGATACAACAACAAATTATCTCGATACCATAGCCATATATAAGTGGTCGGCGCGCCACACGATCCCGTATCTCAATTCATAAGTGGACGGCCTACCACACGATCCAAAAATATATATTCATAAGTGGTCGGTGTGCCACACGATCCCATTTCATAACTCACAAGTAGACGGCGTGCCACACGATCCCAATTCATATTTCATAAGTGGATGGCGTGCCACACGATCCCATATCATAGTTCATAAGTGGACGGCGTGCCACACGATCCCAGTTTATAGTAAACAACACAAATAATCTCTCTAAAAGAGGCCCCATTAGGGAAATTCAAAAGCATAATGATTAAACACGGCAAGGGTACAACTAACATCCCAACTATCCCGGCAAGAGAGCAACAACAATAATAAATTACGTGTCTCGGCAAGGGAAGAGTCACTACACTTTCTCTAGTAATCACTTCTTTCTCAATTATCAAATTCTAGTTCGAATCGACTCTCCAATAATATACCCATCGCAATTCCTCCTCAATCGTTCACATTTTACGAAATTGAGCAATTAGACAAGAGAGATATTTCACAAAGTCCGAACCAAACACATTTAAGACCCACGGTCATGCTAGACTCCGGTGTATAGATAACCGTCACTATGCCTATAAACTGTACACATCATTTAGCAATTAGCAAATAATATCCTAATCATATTCTCTCTAACCAAAGTTAGAACAAACACTTACCTCGGTCCAAGAATAGCAATCAACTCTCCAATACCGCCTTCCCTCTCAATCCAACTCCGAAACAATGGTATCTAGGCATAATTAATTCAATAGTATCAATAAAGACCCAAAAATAAAATCCCATTGCCTAGAAATGAAATTTCTAGCATTCTTCCAAAAATCTGACCCGAGCCCTCATGGTCCAAACTCGAGGCTCAGATCAAAATCCGTTCACCCATAATCTCCTCGAGTTCAAACATATAATTTGTTTCAAGATTCGACCCAAATTGAGGCTGAATCGCCCAAAATCCCCAAATCCCTAACTCTACCCAAAACCCCCAATTTCTACCTTGAATTCATAATTTAGGACTAGGAAATTAGTGTTTAGATGAAGAAATTAAGAGAGAATGAGGTTAAGAATGCTTTCCCAAGAAGCTCTAGAGGAAGAGGAGCTTGAAAATCGCCTATGGGGTGTTGGGATGAAGAGCTCGTGTGAAATAATGGCTAAATCCCATAATGAACACTGTTTTTAAGCTTTAAAATTCACTAGGCATTTTTGTGCTATGCGTTCACGACAGAGGGTCACGTTTGCGAAGGGAAATGACTGGCACTCTATGCGTTCGCGATGGTGCTATGCGAACGCATAGAAGGAAAACTTGGGTGGGGGTGGGGGCCCCAGATTGGTCTACGCGTTTGCGAGGAGAGGCATGCGAACGCGTTGAAGAGGGGTTACCAGCACTATGCGAACGTGGGAGGGTACCACGAACTCGAAGGAGGGGAGACACAAGGCAATGCGAACGCGAGCCTGGGGCCGCATTTGCGAAGAGTAAAAACTGGTCTGCAACTTTTGAAAAATCTGATGTATCTTCTAAGTGTAATGCTACCCCGAACCACCTCCGAATCACTCCGATCCG
The DNA here is from genome assembly GCA_034376525.1 of Nicotiana benthamiana. Taxonomy (NCBI): domain Eukaryota; kingdom Viridiplantae; phylum Streptophyta; class Magnoliopsida; order Solanales; family Solanaceae; genus Nicotiana; species Nicotiana benthamiana. The sequence goes on along the minus strand of CM067330.1, from coordinate 141,136,959 downwards.
TCAGGGCTCCCAACCAAACAAACACACTAACTCAATAACATCCTACGAACTTACTCGGTCGATCAAATCGCTAAATAACATCAAAATCATCATTTTCATCTCAAGTTCATAAACTTCCAACTTTAGATATTTAGGTCCGAAACACGTCAAACGACGTACGATTTCAACCAAATTTCTCAGAAAGCGCTTAACGCATATTTAAGACCCGTACCGGGCGAATGAAACCAAAATACGGGCCCGATACCAATATTTTCTAACTCATTTTCATTTCAAAATTTCATATCATTTTCAGAAAATAAGTTTTTCAAAAGTTCTTTACTCGGGTTCGGGACCTCGGATTTCGATTTCGGGAATATGCTCGAGTCCCACATTTTTCTACGGATCCTCCGGGACCGTCACATCACGGGTCCGTTTTTGCAAAATGTTGACCGAAAACAACTTTAACAATATTTATATCAAAATTCTCCAAATATTCCACAAAATTCATATATTTTAACATAAAAGTTTTCCGGCTACGCACCCGGACTATGCACGCAAATCGAAGCAATTAAAAGCGAGATTTTCAAGGCCTCGAAAGCACGGAAAAAGGAAAAAATTACGGTGATGACCCTTTGGGTCGCCTTAGTAAGTATATATATTATATATATAAGCTATATTCTATACAATATTACTTAATACACTTATACTTAGTGCATAGTATAGTATATATATATGCTATATTCGACACAGTATTATTTAATACACTTATACTTAGTGCATAGTATATTGTAAGTATATATATATATATATATATATATATATATATATATATACCTAATCTGTCCAGGAGGTACTTGCAGTCAATTAGCATAGTACTAACACATACATGTACTTTCAAGACTTCTTCAGGAAGTTTTTGTAAATCCCAAGACTACTTTTAAATAAATGACAACACATTAATTTTGAAAAGAAAAGGCTACAGATTGAATGCTATAAGTAGAGGCTTTTTATATGACCAATAGTCTTTTCTTGTCAAAAAAAAAAAAAGAAATATTAGTTATGCAAGAATAAATAATACATGGATTATTTATGCTGTACAAGATTAGTTATACAAGAATAAATACTTATACTATACTATACACTAAGTATAAGTGTGAATATATATATATATATATATATATATATATATAAATATATATATATATATATATATATATATATTTATATATATATATATTTATATATATAAAAGCTATATTCGATATAATACTACCTATATATATTCATTCCTTGTATTAAAAAAATATTATCGACTTACATTTATAGTATTTAGATAGTAAATACAAAAGTAATTTTTAATTTTGACCATTGCTGACTTGAATAGAGACCAACTTTGGTCGCTATTTATTCAAGAATTTAGTTTAGCGACCAAAGTTGGTCGCTATATTTAAATCAGATTTAATTATTTTTCGTATAATATTTAAATTAATATATAATGATTAAAATTGTGTAACTGGGTCCCACTTTAGCGATAAATGTTGGTCACTATCAACTTATCCTTCAATTAGCGACCAACTTTGGTCGCCAGTTTTAAATTATATATATTTATATTTTCTAATTTTTTCTAAAATAATAATAAAATTATCAAATTTTTTATGTGGGTCCCACTTTAGCGACCAACTCTGGTCGCTAATCTCAGTATATCTTTGATCAAGCAAGTTTGACCAGTCCAGTCAACAATTTGACTAAATTTGCGATCAAATAGCGACCAACGTTGGTCGCTAAAGTATTTCAAATATTTTTTTTTTATTTTCTGTAGTTTCGCAACCAATTTTAATCGCTTTTCTTGACAGATTAAATTTGGTCGTTTTTTTCCGGGATTTTAGTAGTGGAGTGAAAACTAAAAGAAATAGAAAACATATAAGCATTTTTCATGTAGTTACTAATCGAATGGCGTTCTGATTTAACTCTGAAATTTAGTCCAATTGACCGCAGAAAAGCGTTTAGAACAAGACTATCACTTTGAAAAACCTACTCTATTTACTTTTCGTTTTATATTTTATTCATAGAATTGTCGTATTGAAGGGGAGTCTTAGAACAATAATTTTTAAAGGTGTCTTTGTGTGACCTATAAGTCAGGGCATCGAGTTGTAAAAACAGCCATTAATGTGCGCATTAGATTAGGTTGTCCATATTGTTACCCTTTGAATGTAGCCTTCCCGGACCCTATATGAATACAAGATACTTTATATACCGAGCTATATTTTACGTAGAATAGTACGTATTCTTTCGGCAGGATTGCCCAAGCTTGTGATAAATTGACTTATAAAAGGATTCTCATAGGTGATAGTTTGAGTCCGAAGAGGTGGAACACAAGGTGACTTAAAAAGTTGATACCAAAGGTAAGTTACTTTTTTCCATAATCGTGGTGTCCGAGTCAGCTTACATAAAATTCAAGTAATTTCATAAGTACTTGCTATCTCTCACCCATACACGTTAAGTTACTGAAATGTTTGCATGACCAACTTATGAATATTTAGCGTGATTAACTTCATATATTTATGAGTATTCTGGCAAATTTGGAATTGGTCTATTCATTTTTTGTTACAAACTCCAATATACAGTTGATTATTGTAGAACATAGTCATTTCACATTTGGTAAAAATAATTTTACGTTTCATTGGAATTACACATCGCCTTTTTATATACTAGTACTTAGTTTACCCAAATTAGAAGAATTTATAGTGTTTTCACACTTAACATCGAAATACCATTGTTAAATAAGCTGAAAGTTGAAATCCCAGAGTTTAAGGATAAAAGAAGAATGAAAAGAAAAAAAATTTATTTTGATCATTTAGAATCACTAAGTGTACAATTTAGTGCAAATTCAGCAACTAATTAAAGGAATTTCATGAAAATTATCTGATTCAGACATGAAAGTACATAATTGTATTATCTTTTATTTACCTTTTAAGTTTGCTTTAAAGTAAAATAAAAACAGAATTTCTAATATATCGTTACGACTTTCAGTATTGGCAGAATTGTGATGAAATTATGGAGGACGGCAACAGCTCATTCAGTTTTTCAGGTATGTATATTCTGTAAGAATTCTTTTTATCTTCCATCCAAATTTCTTTAATTGAGAGATCAAGGAACATGTACATCGAAAGTGTGAAAATATTTTCCAATTTTCTCATGTTTGGTTGAATTAAATGTTTTGAAAAATATTTTTCTTATTTTTTCATTTTCTTTTAATTGGAGGAAAATATTTTCCTTATAAAGAGAAGGGAAAATATTTTCCAAATCTCATTCTCCACCCTCACCAACCCACCTCACTCCCTCTTCAAAAATAGCTTTTTCTAAAATTTCAGTTTTTCGTTACCACCCACCCTACTACCCATTCATTTTTACAATTTCAAAATTCTATCTTTTTTTTTAAAATTTTTCTGCACCTTCCACCCTTCCCCACGCCCCCTCCCGCGCACAAAAAGAATTTACTTTTTTTTGGTAATTTAAATTTCTATTTTTTTTCGTTTTACTGCCTTCCAGCCCCGCCCCACCCCCTAAACTCCGTCTCCCCATTCCCGGGAAAAAAATTTAAATATATTTTTCAGTTTTAATTTTATTAGTTATCCGTTTAAATGTTCAAAATTTTACAAGTTCCAAAATTATGAGTGTTGAAGTTTGTGTGTTTGGAAGTTTAGGGGTTTAGAAATTATAATGTTTACGTGTTCGAAATTCCGCAGTTTTGAAAGTTTAGCGGTTCGAAAGCTTATGAAATTTGTGGGTCTGGAAAGTTTTTGGTTTCTAAATTATTTATGAATATTCTTGAGAAGTTATTTTCCTTAATTTGCATACCAAACACCAGAAAATGAATAAGATTACTACTTGTTTTTCGAGAATTTTCTTGAAAAATATTTTCCACGAAAAATATTTTCTGTTATACCAAACACACCCCAAATTAATCTATCTAAGCATTGCTGCACACGATTATTTGATATATATACTGGTAAGAAATAATAGGTACCTTATGGATTTAGTCGATGTGCACTCAATTAAGTGGCTGAAAATCCGAACATAATAGTAACTAAGTAGCAATGTGTTTACTTTGAACCATGGCAATTGTTTGACCTATTGAAATTCTTATATAGACTTAATTTGAAATTGACTAATAAATAGTTAGCTTCTATTTTTGGTCAAGACTCATAAAAGAATGTAATCGAAAACTATCTTTCGGGTAGGGATAAGGACTGCGTTCACACTATCATTCCCAGACATCACTCTTGAAATTTCATTGGATCATTATTGTTATTGATGTACTCGTAAAAAAATGTTATGAAACTGAAATTCATAAATATTTCTTGTAATATTGGTACATATACAGGTAAAAAACAGAAGTCAGAGCTTGCAAAACTGCAGAAAGAGCATGATGAGAAGATAAGAGTCATCAATGAGCTAAAGAAAAAGAAAGAAGAAATGAAGCTTCAATTGGAAAAAAAGGAAATTTCAGAAGGGAAGAAAGAGGCTTTCAGAAAATTGGCTGAAAAATATCAAAATATGAAAGATGAATATGATTCCCTTTTGGCTGAGAAATCAAAGGGAAAATAGTAATATCTTGACAATCTGTTAGGGTTGTTCGTTTCATAATGTACCGTTTTACCCTGTATTGTATTGTTGATGCAATGTCTGGTATATTAACTAATAAGTTTACTAAAATAAATTCTTACAACAACAACAATAACAATTCAGTATAATCTCACTTAGTGGGGTCTGGGGAGGGTAGTATGTACACAGACCTTACTCTTACCCTTGGGTACAGAGGCTGTTTCCAAATAGACCCTCGGTATCCTTCCCTCCAAAAACTTCCCACCTTACTCTTGGAAAGACTCGAACTCACAACCTCTCGGTTAGAAGTATGAGTTGCTTACCATCAGAGCAACCCCTCTTGTCCTTAATTGTTGTATATATTGAGAAGTTGAAGAGAGTCGCTATAACTCTTTAACTTATCACTGTAGTGATGGCAGTTGGGGTAGGATAAACACCAAATGGGGCAGGCAGGACCAGGAAAGATTGTAATGGGGCGGGAAGGGGCGGGGCAAATTTTTTTAAAAATTTACTGGGGCAGGGCATGACATGGCAAACTTTATTTTAGAATATCTGAAAGTTGCACTATTAATCTGTTTGACATTTTAATTGAATAATTCAATATCACATCTATCTTTACCTTCTTTTTTTTTTCCGTCTTTTTTACGCCCAATATTTAGAGTAACATTGTCTAGCAAAGCACTTTCCAAAAACATAGTTGTACTTTGAGAGCTATAATAAACAATATTTAATAATCATCAATAAATAATTTTTAATAACAATTAGAATCTCGTTAGTGTTACGTCTCGTACGTTTCTACGTTGCATTTATTTAAGATAATTGATATAAATTTAATGACAATTGTCACGGTCCGGATTTACCCACCATCGGGAGTCGTGATTGCGCATACTGTAAAAGCTAGGCAAGCCAACCTTTATAATCATTTTCATAAACTTAAATCTAAAACAAATCAAATACTAGAATAATTAATTAAACATGCGGAAGTCTTCTAATAACAATAACGAAAAATAATATGCGAAAAGCTAACAACATATCTCTATCCAGCATCTGGTGTCACTGCTCACGGACAACTAAAAAGTACTAAAAATAATAGTCTGAAAGAAATACATAGGATGTCTGTTTGATACAATTTAACAAACTGAAAGAAATAGATAGAGGAGACTCGGGGCCCGCGAACGCCAGCGAACTACCTCAGAGTCTCTGGACTGAAAGATCACTCCCGCTCTAAAGCTGCGGTCCATAGACCAGTCCTTACCTGTGCACAAAAAGGCACAGAAGCGTAGTATCAAAACAACCGACCCTATGTGCTGGTAAGTGCCTGGCTAACCTCGGCGAGGTAGTGACGAGGCTAAAACGAACCTATCATAACCAACCTGTACAGATATATGCAATAACAGAAAGAGAGCAAAAATTTAAGCAAATAAAAGGGGAAGGGGACATGCTGGGGGAGTTGCAGTTCAATTATAACTTCTACAATCAAGAGATGAAACTGAATAAATAATAATTAAACAAGAAAGCCAATGAATCAACAGCTGCACGGCATCACCCCCTTCGTGCTTTTACTCTCATTCCTCACCAAGGTAGTCAAATATAATGCACGGTATCACCCTTCGTGCTTTTACTCTCAATCCTCACCAGAAATATCAAATACAAGGCACGACATCACCCTTCATGCTTTTTCTCTCGATAAACAGTGCACGACATCACCCTTCGTGCTTTTCCTCTCATTAAACAGTGCACGACATCACCCTTCGTGCTTTTACTCTTTCTCCCTCTCCCAATCAATGGTCACAGCCAGAAGGGAACGAGGAAATATATATATATATATATATATATATATATATATATCAAGACAAAATATCCCGACAAGGGAGAACAATCCAACAAATGGTCCCGGCAAGGGAAATACAACTCAACAATGTGTCCCAGCAAGGAAATACAACTCAACAAATGGTCCCGGCAAGGAAAAAGTACCAAAAAATCCTCTTTAGTTCATTTAATTCTCAACTTTCACTTCATAGTTCTTGTAACAAGTAATTATCACAATCGTTCACGTACTTCACAATTTAATAGCAAATATGACATTACGGTCATGCTTGACTCGGGTGCATAGGTAACCGTCACCATTCCTATACACCGATCCCACATAGCACATAGCAATTAACAACCTAATCCTATTCCCTCAAGCCAAAGTTAGATCGAACACTTTCCTCGAAAGCTTCCAACTCAACTCACGCTTCTAGAATAGCTTTACCCCTCGAATTCGCTTTGAAACCGGTCGAATCTAACCACAATTTACTCAAATGTATCAACAAATGATAGTTAAATTAATTTGGATGCATAAAAATAAAATTCCTAAATTTTTACTCAAAAATTCCCAAAATTCCCCAGGGCCCACATGGTCAAAACTCGAGGTTCGAACCAAAACCGGATTACCCATTCCCCCACAAGTTCATATATGCAATTTGTTTTGAAATCGGACCCCAAATTGAGGTCCAAACCCCCAATTTTATGAAAACCTAGGTTCTACCCCAAACCCCCCATTATTCACCATGAAAGCTTTGATTTAAGGATGAAATCATGTTTAGAAGATGATAAAGATTGAAGAAAACTAGTAAAAATTGACTTACATTTGGTTTGGGGACGAAAGAGTTCGAGAGAAATCGCCTATGGTGGTTTTGGGTTTTGAAAAATATGAAAAGTGAGGTTTGAATTCGTTTAAGTATCAGTTGCAGGGGTGCAGATATCGCTAATGCGATATCAGTTTCGCATTTGCGAACTGGGGAGAAATCAAGGGGGCCTCGCATATGCGAGAAAATGTTCGCAAATGCGAACTGGGCAGAGAAAGAGAGGAATTCGCTTTTGCGAGAAAATATTCGCAAATGCGAACTGGGCTTAGGCTGGGGGAAGCTCGCTTTTGCGAGACTGACTTCGCATTTGCGAAGTCTTGATGCCAAGGGGGAATGTCGCATTTGCAAGAGAAACTTCGAATGGCAATGACAGGGCCAAACAGGGGATGTTCGCAAATGCGAACAAGTCTTCGCAATTGCAAAGACTGCAGACACCAACAGCGGAAATGCAACAAAAATGAGCCTAACACCTTTCCGAAACTCACCCGAGCCCTCGGGGCTCCAACCCAAACATGAATCCAACCCTTAAAACATCTTACAGACTTACTCATGCGATCAAATCACCAAAATAACATCAAAATCAAAGAATCAACCTCCAAAACTCATGATTTTCATTTCAAAGTTCTAAACTTTCAAAATTTTCCACTTTTAGTCTGAAACACGTCAAACGACGTCCGTTTTTAACCAAACTTTACATATAGCGCTTAACGCCTATTTAAGACTTGTACAAAGCATTGGAACCAAAATACGAGCCCGATACCATCACTTTTGATCAAATTTTTATTTCCATTTTTCCTTAAGCATTTTCAAAAATAATTTCACAGAAAAGCTCCGTACTCGGGCATGGGACATCGAATTTCGATTCGGGGAATACCTTCGGGTCCCAAATTTTATTACGGAACCTCCTGTACTGTCACATCACATGCCCCGGTCCGTTTACCCAAAACGTTGACCAAAGTTAACTATAGAAATATTAATATCAAAATTCATAGTTTTTAACACAGAATTCAAATATTTTCACATAAATATTTTTCAGCTTCGCGCCCGAACTGCGCACTCAAATCGAGGCAACTAAATAAGAGGTTTTCAAGGCCTCAGAAGCGCAAGAAAAGGAAGATTACAGTGATGACCCTTTGGGTCGTCACAACAATACTATTTTTGAGTTATAAGTAATTATGATATTTATAACAAGTGACAAGTAAAGTCGTGAAGGTGAGAGGATAAACAAGTTGAAGAAAATAAGGTTGGTCGAAGTTTGACATTTGGAGATAAAATACAGATCAAGTTATAATACTCCGTATTTATGGATTAGTGTTGCACAAAATACCACATGACCATGATAGTAATATGCATAAAATATGTTAAAAGTGAGTAGTATTTTAAGTACCTTGATATAATTCTTAATTATATGAATAATTGGATAATTATTAATTTTTATTGGGAGATTAACTAAATAATTAAGCTAACTAAGAAATTAGTGGTTAATTATTGGGGTGGATAAGTATTAATGTGGCAGCAATGCTGGGGTTCAATATTGACTAGGCAAGTCTTAAATCTAGGTGGCAAGATTAGGGAATTTTTTGGCCAAGTCATCGTACCAAGTGGGGCCCACACCCAAAGATTAAAAAGGCTTCTCTAATTCACAAAATTGAGATGCTTATCTCTACAATATAATAGAAAAATTCCGCAACTCGTACAAAATGATAACAAGGTGATTTGCTACAAAATTCATACAAGACTACTTAGCAACGTGAGAATTTTGATTCTAAGGGAGTACAGTGTAATTTTTCTCAAGAATATCGTACGAATTTTTTCTGTCACGACCCTAAACCCAACCCAGTCGTGATGGCACCTCTCGTGAGGACAAGGCCAGCCGACTCACTTCCAATTTACTTTAAGCAATTAAAATAATAACTACTAAGTCTTTAATCAAAAATAAAATTCTAAAATAAGCATTTAACAGTATCATTTGCGGAAATAAAAGCCAACACAACCCGACATGGGGGTGTCACCAGTCATGAGCATCTAAAACAATACTACCAGTCTGAGAGTCTACTCCACTACTAAATAACTGAATCAGAAAAGAAATAAGATAGAGGGAGGTTGCATTGGGTTGTGGAACGCCAATCATCTACCTAGTAAACCTCCGAAGATCTGCTGGAACTGTCAACCTTCAGTAGCAGGACCTGTAGTGCCCGAATCTGCACACAGAGGTGTAGGGAGTAAAGTGAGTACTTCCAAATCAGTGAGTAATAAGAATAAACGAAGACTGAACGATATAAAATCACTTTAAACAAAATATTTAGCTATCAAAGGCATAACAAAATCAGTAACACAATTTAACAATGAAATCTCATAAAAACACCTTTTTAAGTAGTCAACAATAGATGAGAAAAACAACTAGGAATGGTAACCAATTAAAAACTTCCCCTCGGGCAAAATAACATCAAATCAGCCCCTCGAGAAATATCACAAAATAATACCAGCCCCTCGAAGTATCGCAATACACGATATATGAACCTGAAGTTGAAGACAAAACTAACACTAAAGATGTGGTCAAAGTTGACTTGAGCTTTTGAAAACTCTCCTCACACTCCTCCGACCATACAAATGAAGCACCCTTCTGAGTCAACTTGTTCAAGGGTGAAGCAATAGATGAGAATCCCTGAACAACCCGGCGATAATAACCCGCCAAACCAAGAAAGCTGCAAATCTCTATGGATGAGGACGGTATGGACCAACTATGAACTGCCTCTGTCTTCTATGGATCAACCTAAATACCCTCACTCGACACCACGTGTCACAAGAATGCCACTGAATCGAGCCAAAACTCACATTTGGAGAACTTTGCATAAAGCTTCTTCTCCCTCAATCTCTACAATGCAATCCTCAAATGCTCTGCGTGCTCCTCCTGACTACACGAATATACCAGAATATCATCAATGAAGACTATGATAAATGAATGAATTCCAATTGAAAAATATCAATTTTAAGCACAAAACCCAAAATCAGTCAAAAGCCGACCCTCGGACCCGCGTCTCGGAACTAGACAAACTTTATACCAAAATATTCTTCATTATATCACTAGTCCGTACTTCGATCGTGTGTTAGAGAGATTTTCAAGAGAACTGGCTCAGTATGTTAAGGCTAATCGTTCTTTCTTTTGGCATGATCCAAGCAACGAAACGTAAACGTAACGTTGTTCTATAAGTTGTAACGACCCAACCCGTCATTTTGAGCCCCAGCGTGTCGTTCAGCAGTCTGAGGCCAGGAGCAGCTTCATTTCAGGTGTTGTGACTTGTTCGCATGGTCGGAATTGAATTTTGAAAAGTTCAAAGTTGATTTGGGAAGAGAATCCTCATTTCGGAAGCTTAAAGTTGAAAGAACTAGGATTGAATTTTTGAGTAAATGACCTCAGAATCAGGATTTGAAGGTTGCAGAAGGTTCGTATGATTATTTTGAACCCAGGCGTGTGCCCGGTCCGGGTTTTGGATAACACGGGAGCATTTTGGAGCCTATTGTGGAAGTTAGCACTTTGGATAAATTTCTTAAATTTGGCTTGAAGTGCATTGAAGCGTTATCAATGCCCGTTTGGGATTCCGAGACTGGGAGTAGCTCCGTATGGTGATTCTGGAGTTGGGAGAGTGATTGGAAGTGAATTTGGAGGTTCGTAAGTTATTTTGAAGCCATTTGGCTAAAGATAGAAAATTAAAGGTTTTTGAGAAGTTTGACCGGGAGTGAACTTTTTGATATCGGGGTCGGAATACGATTCCAGAAGTTGGAACAGCTTTGAAATGTCAATTATGACATGCGCACAAAATTTAAAGTCAATCAGACGTGAATTGATAGGTTTAAACATCGTAAGTAGATGTTAGAATGTTCAAAGTTCATAAAGCTCGGATTGGAGGTTTATTGTCGATTTTAGTGTTGTTTGATGTGATTTGACACATCGAGCAAGTCCGTAATGAGTTTTGGTATTGGTTGGTAGGTTTGGTTTGGGTCCGGGGTGCCTAAGGTGGATTCCAGGTGGTTAACGGATCAGAATTTGGATTTTTGGAAAAGTTGAGCAACTGGTATCTGGTATTTCGCTTATGCGGAAATGGGACCGCAGAAGCGAGGAAGAAACCGCAGAAGCGGACGAGGGTGAGGGCAGCCAGGACCGCAGAAGCGGCCTTTGATCCGCTGATGTGGATTCGCAGAAGTAGTAGCCTGACTGCAGAAGCGGAATGCCTGGAGTTGATGGGAGCCGCAGAAGTGGCAAGCGGTCCGCAGAAACTGGACCACAGAAGCGGAAAAGGCATCGCGGAAGCGAAAAATGCTGGGCAGTAGGCTTGTTTTAAAATCGTGATTTGGGGTTCATTTCCTCATTTTTCATGGCTTGGGGCGATTTTGGGGGAGCTTCAAATTAGGGTTTTTCATCACCAATGATAATGAATGTTATCTCCACCTATTATGAGTTAAATATATTGATTACACATGGATTTTAGTATGAAAATGGGTAATAATTTGAGGGTTAGAGGAAGACCTTAAAAACTAGTATTCTAGGATTTTGACCACGATTTTGGATATGGAATTAAGAGAAAAGTATATATTTGAGTTCCTAAGGTCATGAGCAAAGTTTATCTTCGAAAAATTTTGGATTCTAGGCACGTGGGTCCGACAACATTTTTGTTAACTTTTCGTTCGAGGTTAGGAATTGTTATAAATTGGGTTGTAAAGTGTAATTGAACATATATTAATGGAATTGTATGATCGTTGGCTAGTTTTGGAGCATTGTGCATTGGTGCTAGTCTTCGGAAGAATGTAGAATGTCGGTTGTGGATCTTCGGAGCGAGGTGAGTCTCCTTTCTAATTTTGTGAGGGGGAATTTACCCCATAGGTGAGTTAAATTGATTATGCGGTCCTATTTGTGGATGCTACGTATACACGAGGTGATGAGAGTCGGTGCTTAGCTACTATTATGCTATTGTCAGGGTAGTCTAGGACCCAAACACAATTATACTTGATTAATTGTGAACCCATTGATGGTTTAAATTGCTTTAATCACACAAAAATTAATAAATGGATTTTTAAAGAAGTCTTAAGCTTCGTTTTCTCAAATTATTAAAGATGATTGGCCTTTTTTTGGATAGTTACTCCACGTTGACTTCTTGACTGAATGTTTGTTCTTGTGTGTTTATTTTTGAACGGGCCGAACATCTCGGCAGATTAATAGATGCATCTATAGGCGCGTCGTTGGCCCTCAGCAAGTGCATATTTATTTCTGTTGGATCGGACTGTCGCCTCAGTGTGATTTTTGCATGCTTGTATTGCTACCTGGGAACTTGTTTAAGTTGTTACATGCCTCACTCTGGCTCGGAAACATTTTGTTAATAATGAAAAGAAATTTTCGGAAACTTTCCTATGAAAGAATTATGTTATTACTTGATTCCTTTGTCTGGATTAAAAATCATGGTTATAAAATAAATCCACTGTTTGATACATATGTGAAGGGTAAATAATCATTGGACTTTTACAGAGTGTCAATGTTGACCATCTCGTCTATACCCCTTCGGGATTAGGCGGGACACTCATTGGGTATGCGTTGTTTTTATACTCACATTACATTTGCTATGCATTTTGTTGCACAGGTATATGTGACTCCAGTGGTCTACTAGGCATAGCAACGCGGATGATTCTGGGACTATGTGAGTTGCATCATTCTAGACTACCGCAACTAATGTAGTCCCTCTCTTTGTACTGTATTTACTGTGTTATTCAATTTTTAAAGCATAAGATGATTTCCAATCATAAGCCCATTCAAACAGAGTGCAAAAACTAAAAATCCGTAAATTTTATCTTAAATTTGAGAAAACGTGGGCAGTTCTACATTAATTCAAGAAACTCCAAGAAATCAGTAACCCCAAATTAAAAAAAATTAAGATTAATCAAAAGAGAGAATTAACCAAGGAAAGTTGTTCATCATGAGAGAGAGGGAGTTGGCCAATAATATCACATCCGTTATTTTTGGAGGAGTTTTGATTGAGCGGTGAATAATTGTCACCATAAGATGAGTCAACTACATAAGAATCGTTGGTCAAACTTTCGATCCGACTATTAAAGTCAAAATACAATTTAAGGGTCCTAATCTGCATTCAATTGAATTCCTTTATCATTATACTAAATATAATGATAAAGGAGCCTCTTCTATTTTAGGCAATTGTCTTATGTCTATATTATCCAAATTTGAACTCTTATTTAATAACATTTGGACATGTAATCCCTTTAAGGCATTGAAAAATAAAGAAAATAGAATAACCATCTCCGATTTGGCTCAAGCTCGACTCCAATTCAAAAAAGAATCATTTAACTTTTCAAATAATAATAGTGCCATATAAAGTTAATAACAGAGAGAGAATTGAAATCATATACTAGTTGAAGGCAAGATTATACTTCTGAGTTTTATCAGGATAGAAAACTCCAAAATGCTTCTCTGTCTCAGCCCCAATCTTAATATTTTCATCAAACATAGCAAACAAATAAGTTTCTACAGCTTTTCTAGGCTTGTGAATAGTTCCCGCACCTGACTTCACGTGACTAATCAAATTCCTATAATAAGTCCCAGCATTTTCCATACTTGCTCCAAATCCACCCTCAGATGGCCATCCACTTTCAGCAACAACAATTTGTACGTTATTTCCACCGGCTTTCTCAACTGCATAATAAGTTGCATCTAACATAGCATCAAAAAGATTATGATAGCCAGTTGGGTCGGGCTTTTTTTGTGTAAATAGTGCATAAGGGAGTGGAACCTGATCAGGGTTGGCAATATAACCATAGTACGGATAAACATTCGCTAGCAAAGGAAGGTTATTTTGTTTCAAGAACCCGATAATCGGGTTGATGAAACTAGTCACATCGTCGCTAAATACGGACTTAGCTGGTGGATATGTATTTGTCAAAAGCCCAGTATCTATCGTCGTTGTGGCCTTCACTTGATTCTGCATTCTGAATTTTGTTATTGCCTGTTGTACGTTTCGCAATGCAGGAAGAACAAATGGAACAAATTGAGATGTCCCAACATTTTTAGGAGATACTTCATTGCCAACACTTATATATTTGAACTTGACTTGCTGGAAATAACTCTTAATATTGGCAATGACCCAATTTTCAGCTGCCTTAGGATCTGTACTGAAGGGTTGAAGATTGTCATTGGAAATATCAAGAATAATGCTAATGTTACTTCCCTTAAGAGCATTGAGTGTCTCAGGAATTGGATCATAGACTCTCATATTTGTTATGCCATTAGCTTTATAAAGATTTATAACATCTTGTGATGAAGGTAAGTTGTTCCCATTTCTCCCATAGCATACTCCAAGAGGTTGTGCATCTGCATTATAAAAATCATATCATAAATAGAGGAAGTTGTTTTAAGATCACAAACCATAATTAAATACCTAACTTAAAACCTATGTCGAGTGGGCTCTTCAAAATATCGTCGTACTCATGTTTGAACCTTCAAAAAATACAATACTTTTGGAGGATCCGATTCGCATCCGAGGTCATATTCGAAGAGTCCGAACTACATAGCATAAAACCCTTTGAAAATAATACAAAACATGTTTTGTATAGAATTTATGTTGTATACGCTGATAGTGTAAAGATCTTAATTATCATTCTTTTCAAGTTTTTAAATAATATTAACTAAAGACAGTTATATACATATAATACGTTTAAATAACTTGACTATATAAATACCTTTTACACCATTGATGTTTAACACTTAAAACTCATATTTCATAAGTTACGTAACAAAATATGTATATGATACAAAATCATATCAATGATCCACCTTTGCTAAAATAATACTAGTATATAATGAATATAATGAAATGTTTAAAGTAAAACTAAGATTAGGAGATGATGAGAAAGTACCCATTATTTGAACGTATGTCATTAACATTCCAACAAATACAAACACCAAGAAGTTAATCATCATTGAATCAAATATGAAACAAATGTAACGTACACACTAAGAAAATGACCAGATGATAGCTTCTTATATAGGGAAAAAATGGCTATTACTGTAATGTTGTGACTAGTTTCTGCAATCTAGCCCAAGTTAAGTATAAGGGAAATCATTTAATACACCAAATTAACTTCTTGGAATAACATAGGACATAAGTGGTCAAAATTTAAATTATTGGAAATTAATTGATGGATTAATTTTATATCTTAATTTGGATTTACCGGCCATTATTTTATGAGTAGCCCTCAAAATTTACAATTTAAGTGAAAACTAAATTATTTTCAAGATAACGTTTGAATAATATACCAATTTAATAATATCAATACTAGTCCACAAAGTTGTTATTTAGTACATTATGCTATATTGGGAAAAAATGAGTTTAATTTAATTCTGTGACTACGTAAGAGTTACTTATTTACACAATCAGATAAACCAATTACGTACAAATGTTTACACTCAAAATGATTTATTATTAGCTTGTTTGAGTTAGTCAAATTACACTCTTATGCAAAATTAATTATAACACTAGTAAATTAAAATAATTTTTTTTAAAACTATATATGTCGTCATTCAAATAAGTCAAAATTTGAAGGATTTGAAATTATGATAATCGATCATTTATTCACTTTCTATTGGTGTTCACTCCGGTCTAGATTCTCATCCATTGCTTCTTTGACTGAAGTCAAATTAGTAAAAATTAGTGTAATATCGACTGTATAATTATAATTTGGTAAAAACTTTATTATATACCCATTGGTGCACTTTGACTTTAAAAACTCATTTTGGAAGAGGCTTAATCATCATTACTAGATGATACAAACTTAAAAAATATACTAAAAACACATAGAAAGAAAGAATTAATTGAAATAGCCACTCATCTCAATTGCTTAAAATAAAAATAACCAGCGAATGATAATATATTCATTGTCCATACATAATATATGTATAACCATATACAATCAGTATATCTAAAAAAAATAATTATTAAATTCGATCGGTTATTTGTATAAAGCTCCCGAGTTGAAATAAGGAAATCTAACAAGATCTTTTTAGAAATAACTAGTCACTAGTCACATGTGTATTACACATGTATCACTTGTTAATATTTACATATTTTATATATGAAGTTATGAAAAGAAAAAATATAACAAGTTTCAAGTTTTTTCCTTAAGATTTAGTTGTTTATTTTTCTTTTTCTCTTTTAATTTCCACCAATAATCTTTGAAACTTCAATATGATTCACTATTCCTTTTCGCATTCCTTTTAGATTAAAAACGTATAAGAAATTTATAGAATACATATATAGGAATAAATATTACTAATACAGAAAGATGGCACGATCCAAAATCAACCATCATGATTGCGCCTATCGTGAAACTACGCTAGCCTCAACTCAACAACCCAAGACCAACAACAATAAGTTTGAAAATATTAACGGAAGAATTTAACATTAAAGAAAAAAAATTTGAAACATAAGAAAATCCCAAAGTGATACAATCCAGCCCAAAATAACGGTGTCACTTAGTACATGAGCGTTTAGATCAGAAAATACAGCCTACTACAGTATCTAAAGATATAAACTAAAAGTACGACAAAGATAAAGAAGGAGTGTCAAGGCCTGTGAATGCCATGCAGCAACCTCGATAATGTCCAAATTGTGGAACCTCGATCAGCAACTGCCGCTACGACCAATATCACCTGGATCTGCACATGAGATGCAGAGAGTAACGTGAGTACACCAACTCAGAAAGTAACAGGTTTAAACTTTCGACTGAAAGGTAGTGACGAACTTACCTCAATAGGTATAACATAAATAAATGTGCAGAAACGTATGCATGCTTTGAAGTCAATTATACATCTCAAATAGTAAAGGAAATACATATCTGAATAGTGTAAGGTATACAACTCAGATATCTCTACATGCCAATACACAGGCTGTGAAATGTGCCATGTATTCTCACTCTCAAGTGCACAACCACTCAGTATTACATATGGCCATCCGGCCCAGGGAAATCTACCCCAGAACATATACAACACGGACTGCAAGTCACCCCATACCGAGGAAAAGGGCAATCTGTGATGACCCAGCCAGTCTTCTTATGAGTTACAACTCTGTTTCCCCCATTTTCTTCTTCTTTATGCTTCTCTACCTATGTTTGGTGTGATCGAGTTGATTTGGATTGGTTTTGGTAGGAAATGAGACACTTAGTCTCTTTAAGAAAGGCTTAGTTTGGAAAAGTCAACCGGATGTTGACTTATGAGTTAGAGTCTCAGATGTGATTTTCGGTAGTTCGGTTAGCTTCAGGGGATCATTTTTGACTTTGGAGTGCGAGCGGAATTGGTTTTGGAGGTCCGATATAGAAATTAGCTTGTTTTCGCGAAGTTAGTATTTTAACGATTTCCGTTTGGTAGGTGAGATTTTTATCCAATGGTTGAAATAGAATTCTGAGAGTTGCAATAGCTTTTTTAGGTGATTTGGGATGTATGTGCAAAATTTCAGGTTGTTCGGAGGTGATTTGGTTGGGTTTTTGATCGAATGCGAGTTCAGAAGTTTTTAAAGAACATAGGCTTGGATTTGATGTAATTTGATAGTTTTAGTGTTGTTTGAGTTGTTTTAATGATTCGAACAAGTTTGAATAATGTTTTAGAATGAGTTGGTGCTTTTGGTTGAGGTCCCGGGGGGCCTCCGGGTGATTTCGGATGGCTAACGGGGAGTTTTGGACCTGAGATGTTGCAGAATTTCTGTTGTTGCTGGTATTTCCGTACCCGCAGAAAGGGACCACAGGTGCAGTGTGGCATATGCAGAGGGGAAGTCACAGAAGCAGAAAAAGGAAAGGATAGGCTGGACCGCAGATGCAGATAGGGAGCCGCACCTGCGGAGCCGCAGATGCGGCCAAGCGGGACTTAATGAAGTTTCACAGATGCGGAGTATCAGCCGCAGAAGCGGCTATTTGATCGCAGATGCGGTTTTCACTGGACAAAAGGTATTTAAGTTCATCTTCGTGAATTTTGAATCATTTCTAATTTTGGACTTGGAGAATTGTGGACAATTTTGAAGAGGGATTTCAAGGAGCTTCGATAAGGTGAGGATTGTTAAACCTAAAACACAATCCTATGGTGTTATTACATGAAATAAGGCTTGAAATTTAAGAAATCATGGAGTAAAAATGGAGGTTAGGGCTTGAACTTAAGAGAGCTAAGATTAGGGATTTGAGGGGTCAATTGAACTCTGATTCTAGTATTTTGATATGTATGAGGAATCTAATAATATGAAAATTTTTGAGTTTTGAGAAGTGGGTCCGAGGCTCATATTTTACCACTTTTGGAATTTTTGATATTTTTCAATTCTTTTTGATTGGGTTTTGTTCCTTTAGTATATTGAGATGTATTCGTTGTGGTTTTGGTCATATTCGATGCGCGAGGAGGACGATTTGAGGGGCAAGGGCCTAGCGAGCTAGAGTTTTGGCCGGCTTGAGGTGAGTAATGATTGTAATTGATGTCCTTAGAGTTTGAAAACCCTGGATTTGCACAATGTAGAGCTATGATGAGACAAGACACGCGTTTGAATGAGCGCGGGGTCGCTTACTATTGGGGATTTTAAATTGGTCCATCCCGATTGATGTTTCGACTACATTTTTGATTGAGACTTAATCATTATCACTATGATTTGGGCTAGTTGTCATGTTTGGAACCTTGTACCGAGCTGTAGAACCCTTAGGGGCATTTTGATTGATCTTCCACACTTTATTTGTTAAAAATCATAATATCACTCATGTTTCTAGCTGTTCTAAATAATTTTATATGGTTTTATCATTCTAATTTAAATGAAAGGAATATGTGGATTGAGATCCCTACCTTCTATTTTCGTGCCCGAGAGGGTGTGAGTATAATGACTGAGAGGGGTCGGGACCCAACAGTGAGGATATTATATTTGTTATGTATCGGACTGCGCACCATAGTAATACTTATATGGACCGGGCTGCATGCCACAACGATATAGCGCTTGGGCTGTAGAAGCCCCTCCTGAGTCTGCACACCCCTGTGAGCGCAGTCGATTATTTATTTGGATCGGGTTGTGCACCACAACGATGTATGGATCGGGCTGCATGCCGCAACAGTTAAATTGAGTTCGGTTAATTACTTGATAAGCTACAGGATTTCCCAATTTAAAAGATGATACTTGACTTCTTCATTATTTTACTGCCTTAATTGTTTCGCTGCTTTGGTATAGAACTGCATAGTGCCTTTTTCGTATTTTCATACTGACAGGCATTCATTATGATTATTACTCATTGGGTTGAAGTACTCACATTACTGCATGCACCGTGTGTGCAGATCCAAGTGTCCCTGAGGCGTAGTGTGAGCTCTTTAGCAGTTCAGTTTCCACCGGAGTTATTGAGGTAGTTGCATGTCGTCCGCAGACCCGATGTTCGCCCTCTATCTTTTACATTTTAGTACTCTAGACTATCTATGTATTAGGAGTTGACATATTGTATTAGAGGCTCAGACTTATGACACCAGATCTTTTGGGGGTTTCTAGAGATATTGTTGTGACTTTTCTACTTATTTCATTTACTGTTCAGAATTCTATTGGTGTTAAATTAGCATTTAGCTTTGTTAATTACTAATGAATAATATATAAAGGGAATTGTGAGTGTTAAATCGTCGGGCCTACCAAGCATTGTGTTGGGCGCCATTACGATCGTGGTTAGGGTCATGACAAGTTGGTATCAGAGCCTAGGTTACTTGGTCGTCATGAGACGTTTTAGTAGAGTCTCGAAAATCGGTATGGAGACGTCTGTATTTATTTCTCGAGAAGCTGCAGAACCTTTAGAAAAAATTTCATATTCTTGAAATTCTTGTCGTGCGACTTTGTTAATCCGAGAACTAAACATCTGTATTCTATTCTCTCGCAGATGGCAGGGACTTGTGCTACTGAACGAGGTGGACGACCAGTAGTACCACCCACTAAGGCCACCAGAGGCTGTGGATGCGGTCGTGTTCGTGGTAGAGGCAGAGCAGCAAGGGCAGCACCTGTTGATCCACCAGCTGCCCCAGTTGCAGATCAGGCTCCAACAACAGTACCAGTTCAGGCCCTGATATTGCCTATTGTGATTCCGGGTCTACAGGAGACCTTGGCTCAGATCTTGATAGTTTGTGCTGGCCTGGATCAGGTTGTTTCAGCCACTACTGCAGCAGCTACTTTGCCGGTCATGGGAGTCAATCAGACCCCTACTGCTTGCACAACTGAGTAGGTAGTGCAGGGATTGCAGACGACGGGAGCACCTCCAGCTCAATCGCACTTGTTCAGGACTTTGTGGTTCCAGCTACACTAGACGTTGAACAGTGTCGCCTTGAGAGGTTTGGTAGGATCCATCACATTTCATTTGCTAGTGTTAAGGGTGAGGATCCCACGGGTTTTCTTGACAAGTGTTAGCGTATGCTCCGGATAGCAGGGATTCTTCAGTCTAGCGGTGTGGAATTTACCACCTTTCAGTTAACTGGGGCGGCCTTCACTTTGTGGGAGGAGTATAAGAGGCATATTCTGGTTGGTGCATCGCCTTTGACTTTGTAGGAGTTCTCCACTCTCTTATTGGAGAAGTATGTAGCGCAGTCACGCATGGAGGAGCTGCGTAGGTAGTTTGAGTGGTTTCGGCAGGGGGAATGATATTATGAGTTGGCTTGACATGCCTTCTGGATGGTTCCGACAGATCGTGAGACGATCAAGAGGTTTGTGGATGGTCTTAATTATCATCTCCGTTTCTAATGACTAGAGAAATAGTTTTGGGCATTTCATTGAGGATGTGGTTGATATCGCTCGTGAGATTGAGACAGCTCTCCGATAGGATAGAGAGGAGAGCGAGGCCAAGAGGCCTCGAGGTTCTGGCAATTTCAGTGGTGCTCCGCCTAGGGGGCCAGTTCTATCCTTGTGGAGGTCGTTCCCTCAAGCCCTCTTAGTCGGTCCGTCCCGAGTATCGGCGGACATCTTGAGGTCGTGGTTATCATGGTTCTTAGTAGGGAAAATCATCACTCAACGCCCTTTCAGCTCGGAGTTCATCTCGTGCCCCGTCTGTACAGGGTTCTTCCGTGGCAGGTCCTTCTACTGGTCATTGCGGTGCCACGGGTTCCCTCCAGTCCCCTTCTCCAGCACCTGGTAGTTGCTTTGAGTGTAGAGAGTTTGGTCATATAAGGAGGTAGTGCCCTCGACTTCGTGACGATCAATTTCAGCAGAGGGGTCAGCCCTCGACTTCTGCTCCAGTTACTTCACCACCCACCCAGCCAACTAGGGGTAGCGGTCAGGTAGTCAGGGGTCTCCCCAGAGGTGGAGGTCGATTAGGCGGTGGACATGATCGTTTCTATGCTATTCAGGCAGGACATATGCCATTGCTTTAGCTGCTGTCATTACAGGTAATGTTTTAGTCTACCAAAGAGATTCCTCTGTATTATTTGATCTCGGTTCCACCTATTCATATGTGTCTTCATATTTTGCCTGTTATCTGAGTACACCCTAGGAGTCTCTTGCTTTTCCTGTTCATGTATTTACCCCAATAGGCGATACTGTTGTTGTGTACAATGTGTATCATTCATGTATTGCGATTATTGGGGGTCTGGAGACCAAAGTTGATGTATTGCTATTGAGCATAGTGGATTTTGATGTTATTTTTTGCATGGATTGGATACCTCCGTGTCATGCTATTCTAGACTATTATTCTAAGACAATCACTTTCGCTATGTCGTGTGTACCGCGGATCAAGTGGCGTGATTTGACTGATTATGTTCCTAGTAGAGTTATTTCCTTCTTGAAGACCCATCGTATGGTTGTGAAGGGTTGTCTTTCATATTTGGCGTTTGTGAGGGATGCTAGAGGTGAGACTGCTAGTATTGATTCCGCTCCAGTTGTGCAGGATTTTCCTGATATATTTCCTGCAGACCTGCCAGGCATGTCACCGGACAGGAATATTGATTTTGATATTAATCTTGTGTCGGGCACTCAGAGTGTCTCTATTCTACCGTATCGTATGGCACCAATGGAGTTGAAAGAATTGAAGGAGCAGCTTCAGGAGTTCCTAGAAAATGGGTTCATTCGGCCTAGTGTGTCACTGGGTGCACCGGTTCTATTCGTGAATAATAAGGACGGAACAATGAGAATGTGAATTGATTACAGGCAATTGACAAAGTTATTGTAAAGAACAAGTATCCCTTACCTCGTATTGATGATTTATTCGACCAGCTTTAGGGAGCGAGAGTGTTCTCCAAGAGTGATCTCCATTCGGGTTATCACCAGTTGAAGATCAAGGATTCAGATATTCTTAAGACTGCCTTCAGGACCAAATATGGTCATTATGAGTTTCTTTTCATGTCTTTCGGGCTGACCAATTCCCCAAGATTGTTCATGCAATTGATGAACAGTGTATTTCGGCCTTATCTGGATTCGTTTGTTATAGTATTCATTGATGATATTCTGGTGTACTCGCATGGCCAGGAGAAGCACGCAGAGCATTTGCGAGTTGTATTGCAGAGATTGAAGGAGGAGAAGCTTTATGCGAAGTTCTCCAAGTGTGCGTTCCGGTTTGGTTCAGTGGCTTTCTTGGTGCACGTGGTGTCTAGCGAGGGTATTCAGGTTGATCCAAAGAAGATAGAGGCGGTACAGAGTTATGCTAGACCGTCTTCAGCCACAAAGATTCGTAGCTTCCTCATTTTGGCTGGTTATTGTCGCCGGTTTGTTCAGGGTTTTTCGTCTATTGCCTTGCCCTTGACCAAGTTGATGTTGATATCCAATTTTTTCCTATGTATTTTTGGACCCAAAATACTTTTAAAATAGCTTGTGAATGCATATATAAGCATCCACAAAAGGTTGGTATTCTTTTTATAAATTTTCAAGCATTTTTAAAAACCAATTTACAACTTATTGTATATTATAAAATCTAATATTTAACCTCAAATCTTGTTATTTGAAAAATAATTTATTTTATTCTCTAATTTACATAAAAAATATAATATATGTAATTTTTACAAGAATTTTACAAAGCCATTAGGTATTTTAAAACTAAAATTGCATTAAATTTCAATTTTAGCCTATTTCTTGATTTAATAAGTATTTCAAGTACAACATCATTCCTGATATTTTTAGTTGCTTCCAAAATATATTTTATTAACTCAGTAATTTTATTGGATTTTTTACAATTTTTTTACTATTGTTATAAAATTAAATTGGGAAATGGCTATTTAAAATGAAGCCCTTTAATTTTGCAATTCTAGCCCAAATTGAAACTCAGAACCAACCCCAATTTAACACCCAATTGACCCGACCCAAATCCACTAAACCCGACCCATCCACATCTCCTTCTAATCCTGGCCGTTGATCTCATAGATCAAACGGCCAACATTTTAACTTACCAAATTAAACCCCCAAACCCTTAACCCTACAATCATTTCTACAAACCAGCCACCTTCACTCCCAAATGCTCTCTAGGTTCTCTGAAAACCCTAGTTGCCTCCTGCTCACTTAACCGGCGTTCATGGTCATCCAAGACCTAAAACTCCTTCACCCGTTCACTCTTCACCTCTCCTGGTCCTTGTGTTCGAAGATCGGAGCTATATTTCAAAGGTGGTTGGACTAGAGGTCCTCCAATGGATTTTGCAGTTGTCCAGGCTTTCTCAGGCAAGTCTTAAGGATCCGAGTCCTTTGCCGGCTCCGACGAGTCCACTCCAGCCTTTTCTCGATGCTTTGAGACCTTTCTCTGAAAACCGTAATTTCTCGAGGTTCTTCTCTGTGTTTACTTTTACGATTCTTTCTGAGTCCTAGTTATTTTCAAAAGTTTTTAAAGTATTTCTCATCTTTTCTTCGCCTATTTGTCGTTTTCAAATGGTTCATCTTTTTTAACTTAGGGTTTTCTATGACTTCTCTGATCTCATGGATTTATCCGCTTTATTTACTACTGTGTGTTCTTCTCTAGCCTTCACTGTGATTCTGAAGCATTTTTTATACCATGGCTTTGTGATGTTTTGCTTCTCTGATTACTTTTAGGGTTTTCAATTCATGCGTTCTATGCTTTCGTTATGATGTTCCTCGTTGTGTTCATCCTTATGTATGACTTTCGTTATGCTCTATGTGTATTAGAAGCCCTAATTTCTAAGAGGATTTTCCATTTCTTTCTCTGTAGAACCCTAGCCGTCTCAAATTGTTTTCTTGTGTGTTTTGCTACATGTTTACTCTGCTATTTCCTGTTTCTGTATGTTCTAACCTATACTTCTTTTATAGTGTCACATTTCCCCTTCTCAGAAACCCTAATGGGAAAAATTGATTTTGTACAACTGTCTGATTCCCTAATTGACCCCTGTTTTGTGACTAAGTTCGAATCAACTAATATCTCGACTCCATGATTTCCTGTGTGATTACTTTCCTGGTGTGTTTTACTCGTATGATTTTCAAATTCTTTATATGAATTTACCCTATATTTTGTGATTAATACTTGATTTTCTTTTCCAAAATTAGACCAAAGCTTATTTATTTCCAGCCGGTTCCTTAATTAAAGGGAACTTTCTCCTCAATTGTGTATGATTGATATTGCTGAATATTTTCTTGCCTTAAGTGTTTCATCTCTTTCAAACTATAAATATGCCTTCACTTCTTCTCAACAACAACACACTAGTTCACTCTACTCTTGCTCACTAAAAACTCTCTACTTTTCTCTTTCTTCTCTACTACTTGTTGTCTCTTGCTTAGGATTCGCCGGCTTAAAGCCAAGGCTAATTATAAGGATTCTCTTAGTTTTGTTACTCAAGTTTGCACTGGTAGGCTCCTAACTTCAATTATTAACTTACAACTATCTGTTTGTTCTATCCTTTTCTTTGTCTGTTATGTTATTTCAGTTAAGCTTGCATGTTCAATCCCTTCCCCATATTCCCTTGTCTGTTTGTTTCAGTATTTCAATTGAATGCTAGCATGTTTAATTCCCTCCCCCCTACCCCTAGGCTGTCATGCAATCTCACCTATTTTTTTGTACTTCAGTTAAGCTTCATGATAATTCCCTTCCCCTTTCCCCCTTGTCTGTTTATGCTCAAATCCTGCAGGATAATCCTGAACCCTGATCCTTGTCTGTTGATACCTTTAGTTCAAACTACAGCATGTTAATCCCTATTCCCTTTCCCCTTAGTTGCTTACATTCAGTGTTTTATTAAGTCCAGCATGTTAAATACTTTCCTTTGCTTGTGTATTGTTCATTATTGTGCTTCAATCTAATCTTGTCTGTTAAGTGCTTCCCCTCTCCTTTGGCCGTTGTTTATATGTGAGTTGTTCTGGATAAGGGTGGCACTTTATTTTCATTTCTAGTCTAAAACTAAGGCTGTCAACAGTCCTTACTGAAAGCAATCCCATCCCTATCCCCTATCTTATGTGTTTGAGCCCTGACAAAGGCATGTTGGTGTCCTAATCACCATTCAGACCTTTGTCTGACTTGTTTACAAGTCTGCTCTTGTTTGTTAACCCTTGTAAGAAGTCTGGGGTGTGCCAGTCCCACTCAATAGGCTGGGTATGACAACTTCATACGATGGTCTTCCTCTAATCTATCACCTTCACATTTATTCTTAGTTCTTTAAGTTCTACCCCCCTCTGGTAAGCCATGCTTAGGGACCTTGGAGTCTCCTCAGAACTCGGATGCCTTAGGGCTGGTAATTCTACACTTGCACTATTCCAATTAGAGTGTAAGCATTGCCTGGGTTTCTTTGAAGGACCTTGGAACTTTGTAACACTCTAAAAAGAGAAAGGCCTCGGACCTTGGGAGCTCGGATTTGGTAAAAGGCATATTGTTGGACATTAAAGTTGCTTCGAGATTCCTCGGGCCTGTTATAGCTGCTGATGTATTTTAATTTCTTGTTTCTTTTAAAGTTCTTTTCCTTCCCTGCCCATATTTGTAATAATTTGTAATAACGAACTCGGGTGGATGGGGGGTGGGGTATCGTGAAAAGGGACATGAGAGGGATTTACTTTCTTGCATTAATATAGAAAGCATGCTTATAGGTTTGCATCACATACCATGTCTACAGGATTCTCATTGTTGTAACAACATCATATAGGAGACATGCCTATAAGTATTTACTTTCTTGCATCAATTCCATATAGAAAACATGTCCATAGGTTTTTTTACTTTATGGCATCCATCTCATACAATTACCATGTTCGCAAGTTTCAGTGTTGCATCGATATCATGTAGATACCTTGTCTGTAGGATTTTCGTTATTGCATCAACTGCATAATAGAAATCATGCCTATAGGTTTGCATTCTTATAATCCTCACCTAGAAACTATGCCTATAGGAATTATGTAAACGCTAGGCAAATCAGTATGTCGGCTAACTGTGTAAAAGCGGTAACAAAAAGGGCTAATAAGTATGCTATAAGTCCAAACTCGCCTAATGCTTCAAACATACTAATTCAACATCTCCTAAATCTGACTACTTTCAATCGGGCCCAGCTGCCCCTTTCACAATACTCTGAACCTGTATACATCTTTTAAGTGCTAAGTCTGTGATTTCAATTGTTTGTTTGCCTAAGTGTAATGCTTTGAGGGCTTTTATACTTTCCTTTTTGCATCTCTTTTGTATTCAAAGAGTTCGGCTAACTCATAGGCCTTTTCTAAACTTTTTTGAAACTTCAAATCTTTTTAAACAAACCTTCGTCTGAAGCTTCGTTTAAACCAATTGATTTTTAAATCCCATCAACTCCTAAAACGGGCCTGGGGAGATCGAAGCAGATTTTCTATCCAACTCTTACGTCTTAAACTAATCTATCCACTCTCTTAACCTCTTTTAAAAGACCAAATCAGTAATTGAAGTCATGCTAACCTATTTGCTGTGTTACGGGGTTTAGTTGTGCCTTTAACTGTTTATTTGTATACTCCTTATGTGCTATGTGTTTTGACTATCGATCTAGCATTTTTACCTTTGAAAACTCTATATATATTCTATCTCTCTCTCCCCGTGCTTATGATTAGAAGTCTTAATACCTTGGGACTAACAGGTTAGGACGAGTATTAGCATGCAGTAAGCAAACGATATCAGTATGTTTAAATACCTTAACGGGGTGGGAAGGGTAGAATATGGAGATGATGACGATGCGATAATATCATAGAGCGACCTCTCTTTGGGAATATGTGCGAGATATTGCATCGAATAATCCATATTATAGTTAAACCTAGGACCCTTCTTTTCATTTGCTTTATTTAAATGCTTTCTTCTAGTAATGCTTTTCAAACTAGTCGTCTCTTATTTCAAACTTATGTCCCCTTTTTAGTTTCTAAGTTATGTGAATACATGTGCACATTATTTGTCAACTTGCATCATCTTATGTTAAAGTCAAAATTAGAACGGTCGGGAACCACATTTATGGATCTTGAGGGGTGCCTAACACCTTCCCCTCGAGATAATCTCAAGCCCTTACCCGAACTCTGGCTTTCTTTCAAAATACTCCTCTCATCTTTAACAGTGTCCTAATGCACTATAATCATTAGTTGGTGACTTTTCAAATTCCATAACCCAATTCCCAAATGGGAATGAGAGTTGTTTTGCCCATAATGACGTGAAACCCAATTTTGCTTTTGAAAAGGGGGCGTCGATAGTTGACTTAGAAGGGTGATCCGTTTGTATGGTTGGACGAGTGCGATGGGAACTTTCAAAGCTCAAGACAGCTTTGACCACAGCTCCAGTATTGGTTTTACCATCAGCTTCATGTTCTTATGCCGTCTAGTGTGATGCTTCGAGAGTCGAGATTGGCTTTGTGTTGATGTAGGAGGGTAGAGTGATTGCTTATGCTTTTTGTTAGTTGAATCCCCATTAGAAGAACTACCATGTTCATGATTTGGAGTTGTCTGCAATAGATCATACATTGAAGATTTGGAGGCACTACTTATATAGCGTATCCTGTGAGGTATTCACCGATCATCGCAGTCTTCAACATTTGTTCCAGCAAAAGGATCTTAATTTGAGGCAGCGGAGATGGCTAGAGTTGCTTAAGGATTTTGATATTACCATTCTGCATCATCCTGGAAAGGCCAACGCAGTGACCGATGCTTTGAGCCGAAAGGCAGTGAGTACAGGGAGTTTGGCGTACATTCCAGTTGAGGAGAGACCCCTTGCAGTTGATGTTTAGGCCTTGGCCAATGG
Source organism: Nicotiana benthamiana (assembly GCA_034376525.1). Taxonomy (NCBI): domain Eukaryota; kingdom Viridiplantae; phylum Streptophyta; class Magnoliopsida; order Solanales; family Solanaceae; genus Nicotiana; species Nicotiana benthamiana. Next base: position 141,108,577 of record CM067330.1, on the reverse strand, counting down.
GTTTGTGCGGTTTGATATTTGAGATCCTAGTCAGGTGTTGGTGTGCGTGGTCTCTCGATCTTCTTTATATGTCGCATCAGAGAGCGCCAGTATGATGATCCACACTTGCTTGATTGTTCAACATGATGATGCCAGAGATGTGACCATCAGTGACGATATGGTATTGAGGATGCAGGGGCGGACTTGTGTGGCCAATATGGATGGGCTTAGAGAGTTGATTCTGGAGAAGGCTCACAGCTCGCGGTATTCCGTTCATCCGGGTGCCGCGATCAGGATTTGAGACAACACTATTGGTGGAGAAGAATGAAGAATGATATTTGTGATCATGTGATATTTTCCTCGTTTAATTACTCTTAAGAATTCATTAGCATTAGGATTTTGCTTTTATTATTTGAATTAATTGCATGATTTTGTTTTTTGTTTGTATTTTTGGGTGCATTATTAATAATAATTCATAAAAATACAAAATTCCTGTATGAGCATTTAGATTAAATTTTACATATTTTTAGGATTAATTAGTAATTGGGCTTGTACGAAATACCAAAAATCATTAAGAAGTTTTGATTTGTTTGGTTCGATTTTACTTTTAGTTTTAGGTTTGTTAATTCTATTTAAACTGACATTAGACTAATTGTATCTTAATTAGGTGGTTTGAATTAATTGTGAAGCTTTATTTTTAGTTTTAAAGTTAAAGAAAAAAGTGAAGAATAAAAAGAATTGAATTAATGGAATTAATTTTGCAAAGAAACAAGAAGACGAAATTAAAAGCATGTTAAGGATAAACATTTGGCCAGTTATTTCAGCCCAAGTCAAAATTTCGCAAAACCCGTTCAAAATTGACCCAACCCACCTTGGAAAACCCGGTCTAGACCCCTTGTTAATAAAACAACGTCATTTCTGTTCCATCAAATCTGGGCGGTCTTAGATCTCTGATCCTACGGTTCGGAACTAGAGGTACATTTAATTTTTAAATGTCGGACGCAGCCCTCTTACCCCCAAATTACCGCCTCTAACACCCCTATTATACTCCACCATCCTTCGCCATCTGCCGCCGGCCGAAAATCGCCTCTGCCGGTGGCTGGTCTCTAAATGACCTCAAAAATACACCCTGAACTACCCTCACTCTCCTCTTTCCAAATCCCCAAACCCCGTCCCTTGAATCCTTACCAAAGTCTTCGAATATTGGATCAAAGATTCCGGTCAAAATCTTAACTAACCCATACGGTCCTAGATTCACACCCTTTGACCACCACAACCTGTTTATCCCAAATCGGCAATCCCTGACCTTTGAATCTTCTCCAAACCCTTCAAATTTTAGATCGAAAATTGGGTCAGAAACCCTAAGTTTAGAAATTGAGAGATAATGGATTTTGAGCTATAATAGCCCCTAATTATGTGTTTTCTCATGAAAAACACATAATTAAGGATGATTTTAGTCTAAATAATGTCAACAAACCAGCCAGATTTGGAGTCAATCAGTTTAAAGATAAAAATCAGTAAGTCCTCTTCCTTTGTTTGTTCGATTTTTCTTTATCTCGTTTAGCTTTGTTTATTCTTCCTTTTTTGTTTTGCATAATAACTTCGATATGATAACCCCTCTTTAATCAATTACTCTTCAGGACAACTGACTTAGGGTTTTAGGATTTTAATTTTATTTTATTCTGTTCTATTGTGTTATTTATTTTTGTTTTGATTCTTGTTGATCTTATGTGGTTTGAGTTTGAATTTTCTATTAAGTTGACTACTGAAAGTATGATATTGTTCTTTTAATTTTGTATTTGATTTTATTTGTGGTAATAATTTTTACCTTAGTTTCAATTTAGTCTCAGGATTCATATTAATTAGAGTTAAATTTCAGTTAGATTGGTTAGTTCAATTTTAAGCTTTGTTTGGTTATAGCAGATTAGTCTCTAGTTTTATATTGACTAACTATGGTAAATTAAGACTGAGGGACTAGGTTAGTTGATATTGGATTGGTAATTTCAGAATAAAGTCAAGGGTAGTGTAGGTATTTCAATCTTGCAGTAATATGAATAGAATTTCCTAGAAGCTTCTAGATGGGGTTCAAAATAGAAATTCACAAATTTAGTAGTGTAACGTGAGAGTCAAGCTAAATAAGGGGCTACCTAGCTAAATATTGAAAACAAAAGAGCGACGAAAGAGCCCCAATGTTTGCCTATAAAAGGCATGCCATATGCCTTATTTCACAAGTTTTTGAGATCTGAAAATTTGAATTTTAAATTCAAACAAGAATTTGAAGTCTTAGAGTAAACATTTCATTTTAGATCTAGATATCCAAAAAACAAAAAATAAAATAATACAAAAAAAACTCCAAAAATACTATTCTATTGAAGTCTCTTAGGTTAACTTCGAGTTCTAGCTGTTGATTTGAGTTTCCTGCTTAGATAAGGATAGAAATAGCTTAAATATTTCTTGTGTATTAGTTTTTGAGGTTTCAAAGATTGTCCTGGGTTTAATTCCAAATTTGTTTGGGTTTATTCAAGCTGTTTTGGGTGGTTCATCGGTTAGAACGTGTTCTGGGATTTTTGATATTGTTTCTGGGATTACAATAGATCTTGAGCTACTGATTCCTGTTACTGTACTGCTGTTGAATTTGCTGACTCTACCTTCTTCTCTCATTTTGCCTCAATTCCAGGTACTCCTTTGATCTCGTATGAACTGGGAAGGATCAATATAGATCTGATTTGAAGGATTAAGTGATAAAGTGTTGTTTGAGTTGATCTCTAGTTTTGTATTTACTGTTTTATTTTAATTAAAGATGTAAGGCAGTCATGTTTATTATAAACTTCATATCATTTGTAATTAGGACTGTTCCAACTGCTTTTAAATTGAAATGCTGGACTGTTATAGTTACTATAATATTCAGTTAATAAAGCTAGATCAAATATGTTTAGTTCTGTTTGTTTTTCATGAAATTTAAACATAAAATATGATCTCAATCTGATAAAGTGATTTTCAGCTTTAGAACAGTTTATCATGGTTTGGATCTTTGAATCATCTCTTGCAGCTCTAAAAGGACTGATTTGTGTAAATTTGTTCGAAAGTAAATTCAAATAGTCCAACTAAATATCAATGTTTACATTATACTCCAGTTTAGCTTAAGGATTTGAAATTGCTACCAAAGTCTAGATTAAGTATGTTAATTCATCACCATATCCATGAGAAAGTTAACGCCTATAAAATTCGAATTTGACTGGCCCTTTTTAATACATTTTTGAATTGAATAAACTTAGGCATTTCCTTCATATAAGACCATTAGATCAAATTGGCTTTAAAATTAGCATTCTAGTTTGTTATGCAAATGAGGTTTGGGCGTAATTACATGACAACAAGACCAGATATTGTTGGTCCTTTGAACCAACACTCTGTCTGATTTATATTGGGTTTCTGGGCCAGTTTCCATCCCAACATGCCAAAGATTTGAATCCATACTTGGCTTTATCTGATTTTCCTACATGTTTCATGCTAAATGTGCTAAATGCTTTACCGCTTTGATATTATCTGAATTATATATAAACTTTGACCAAACACTTCTCTTCTCATCTCCGGGGATGTGCTCGCTGGTCGAGACTCCCTATTCTGTTAGTGTCATACTCTGAAATAAGAAAGAGGTCGGACAAGTTACTAAGCCGGATGTCCTTTTGATTTCCGGTATGTAGCCCCCTCCTCGACTCGAGTTTTCCGCTCGGGTGCACACTCTAGAACATATACCCGGGTTTTAGCCTAGAACAACTTGACCTCATGCCGGATCCCTGTAGGAACACTTGCTTGTATCACGTGCATTTGACTTAGGGGACTCAACACAAGGGTTGGGTCCGTCTAGGACAGGTAACCTGAAATGAAAGAGACCATCCTGATGCATCCTATTTACTTTTTATGCATGCATTTACTTCGGATCAGCATGTTGACTTGCTTGTAAATAGTGGGAGAAATCTGAAAAAAGAAAAAGAAAAAGGACTAATAGTGTTAGGGTTGAAAGAGTTGGTCACCTGTTTTAAAAATCCCAATGCCCAAATAGTACCGAACCTCTGTCGGATTTTTTTAGAAAATGAAATAAAAGAAAGTGTTTTAAAAATAGTTGGTCTTGTCAGAACTGCCTGAACTATGCAAGTTTTATTCTCACTGAATGTTGGATACATAGGCAACCCCGATCGGGTCCAACTTCCCTTTTGCAAACACAGCCAAAAAGTAACAAAAGTTTTAGTTTTTATCACAAATGAGTCGGGTGATTCCACTTGCTTAAACAAGCCAAATGTCCCCAAAAGGGGGACAGAAGGTTGTTTGTGCAAAAACAGCCACTTTAGGTCACAGTTAGCGGGCACAACCTTAAAATCTTCTTCCCGAAGTGCTAAAAGGTCGTATCTGCAAAATCAGTTATTTGTTTTAAAATAAATTTTAGGAAAATATACAATGTTTTCTTTTAGGTCAAAATAAGTGATTAAATCACCTTAATAAATGTGCAGGATGAGCACAATTCAAAATGAACCTTTCTCAATCATGAACAAAATCCCTATGGAGTTGCGTCTATGGTGGAATGATCTAGGTGGAGAAGGACAAGACGGGGTCAAAAAATATTTGAAAGGTCTTACTAGTTTGTTGGAGATTATGCCTCAGGGAAACATCATAAGGTCATTGGTCACATGTTGGGACCCGGCACACAACGTGTTCCATTTTTTAGATTTTGAACTCACCCCGATCTTAGAAGAAATAGCTGGGTACATTGGAAGTGTTGAGGTTCCTGTAAGACATAAGTACTTGGTTGCCCTGAGAACCGTAGCTGTGCACAGATTTGTAGACTCACTGAAGATAAGCAGGATGGTCCACAATCCAAATTTGGCAAAGGGTATTTTTACTCCACACTTTATATACCAGAGATATGGCTACATATAAGGGTTCAACAACTTGTAAAATAAAATACGTAGCAAAGGAAATCACCAAAATGGGAAGAACATAGATGTTAGCTTTTATGGTAGTCTTTTTGGGGCTTTTGGTATTCCCGAGGAAAGATGGAAATATAGACATAAAAATAGCCGGGGTTGTCAGCACTTTACTCTTGCGCGCGTGATAGTAGCTAAAATCTTCCGCGCTCTTACAGTCTGCAAAGCCGGAGAAAACATTTTTGAGGTGTGCAATTTGTTGTAGCAAATGTGAATGACCGAACACTTATGCCACCGTTCCCAGTTCTTGAGTTATGGGTTAACAAAGAAAACCTGTATAAAGGAATTTTATACGAGTATTAATGGGGTTAGATTGCCTGAAGGAGTCACGAGATGTACATCATAATTTTGGTCCCTCACTGCCAGTCAAATAGAGTGGACATTTGGGTGGTTACCCGTGGATGAAATCATATATATGCCAGTAGCGGGGCCGCACTTCCTCTTGATGGGTCATAAGAGAATTCGGCCTTATGCACCGTATCGGGTTATAAGACAACTCGCAAGGTTCCAAATAGTGCCAAAAGACAACGATCTCTGTATCCAAGCAGTTGAGATTGGTCATGATGGCCAATTTCCTAATGCAAGAGTCCGCCAGATATGGAGCAAATGTTAATACTTGGCGGCGAATACCTGTGTATGGGATCGATCTAAAGGAGAAGTATCACCTGGGTATCATGCTTGTTATAGAAAGGAAGTTGCATTTGGAAGGACGGGAAAAAGACCACTCCTCCAGGATTTTGCGGAATCATCACAAGAACAGTGGGCCTGGTTAACTAAGGAGAACAAATATAGGTCTAGAATAGGAGAGCTGGAACAGCAGGTCCGGGATCTTCAGCTTGAAAATAGCCTGCAAGCCGCAGACGATGAAGGTGACAAGAAGAAATTGACCCAAGAAAATGAGGCTCTTAAAGCTCAGATCCGGCAGTTGAAAATAGCCACCAACAACCAAGAAAGAAGTCAGGTGTAAGGTTGAAAAACGGACTAAAGAAGAAAGTTCTCGAGTGCCAAGAAGACTTGGAAAAATCTGAAGAAGATATAGCAAAAGTTGGAGCGCAGTGGGCAAAGAAAGCAGAAGAATGGGCCCAATTTGTGTGACAAATGAAGAGAATCACAAATCTGAGACGAAAATTGACTACCCTTGAGGACGAGGTAACTAAGCAAGCCAAAGATTTCAAGGGCTACAGGGAACATTGCTACGGCTTGATGGCCCAAATGGAGGAGAAAATACAACAATAACAAAGTCAACACCTTCGTGACTCCCAAGTTTTGGAAGCCACGAATGATCAAATATTGCTGTTACTTCAAGAAAAAGGCATAATTAGAGAGAGGATATTAACCATTGCTCACCGCATCACTAGGAAAGGTCAACTATGCGAGAACATGACTCGCACCCCCTTTTTTGCGGCGGTGATGACATTTGTGAAATGGATAATGAATGATTTGGAGAAACTACTAAGGGGTCTCGCACATAGGCCCGTGGCGAGGCCGAATTATGCCCTATGGGTCCCAATAATTGAAGCTTTAGTTTATTCTTGATCTTTTAAGCATCGAGTCTGTATTTTGTTTTATTTTGAGTCTATAGTTTTCCTTTCCAAGAAGACAAGTAGCTAAGTATCTTTTGTAATAGAAGTTTTTGTTAATGAAAAATTGAAAATTTCCAAAATTGCTTCTTACTTTTCACATTTTTTTTCATGAACAACGCTTGTTTTGATTCATGTGGGGTCATGATACGTAAGCAATCTCCATAAGATTCGACCGATACCTAAGAAAATGATAAAAGAGGAAGGAAAATAAAAGAAAACAAGAGAAACAAAAAAGAGAGAAAATAAGAAAGTAAATGACAAGAAAATGGCAAAAATCAAAAGCAAGAATGAAAGAGAAAGAAAAAAGAAAAATGAGAAAAATGAGCAAGAAAAAAGAGTGGAAATCAAATGGATGAGGAAAGACGGGATGACGCATGCACCCGTTCCAAACATGTAGAGACCCATTTAACTGTATATGTGCATCACACCCCAACATGCGATTACCTATCTGTTATTTGTCTTAAATTAACTGTTGGCCCAAGTTCAGTTGAAGTTTTGAAGATTGAGAAATGAACTCAGTGATGGACCTGGTCAATCTTAGGAGACATAGTTCTTATGGCCTATACAATGAGATGAACGTTAAGAAGATAAGCCATTAGCGATCAAGCAACAATATCTTCTGAACTGATCGAAAAGATTACATGTGGGATAAGGAGAAGAAGTCTCCTTATGAGAAGAGAGCACATCCGGATAAGGGTTGGAGTTTGGATTGGTCTAGGTTTCAAACTCAATGGAGGATCAGAAATTAAGTCACAATCCAACTCTAACTATTAATATAATAAATAACTGAGTTGTTCTCTTTTACAAGTATTGCACATACGCAGAAGTAAAACATAATTGAGAGCAAAAGAGCAAGTATGTTTTGCAAGCAATATATGTGAGATATAAGTGTGCACGTCTGACGCTACTTGAACAAGATAGAAGAACCAGTTCCATTGTGTTTATTCTTATTCTAGTTCACTTGCAGTAAGTGTTTCTATTTGTACCTTTCTAGCTTTCATAGAAGCAATTGTATTAGGTACTTTGAGTATTCAAGTTAGAGTTAACTTGAAAGTGTCGCAACAATTGAGGAATGAGTGCCACACTGGGATTAGAGTTAATCCTTAGGTTTACAAAGAGTTTTTGTAAATGCTGTTATGGCTATGTTATTTTTGTGGAAGTTTTGGAAAATCCTACCGAGTAGTAGGTCGTAGTTTTTTTACCTTTCGAGCTAGGTGTTTTCTACGTAAAAATTTCTGTGCACTTTATTTTTAGTATTTATTATTCTGCAAACTGCAGTAGTTAAAACACTTAGAAGAACCAGGTTCTTCTAAAGTGAAAATTGAGTACCACACAAATCACCCCCCTCTTGTGTGGTATTGACGTTTATAACATTAATCGGTATCAGAGCGGGTTATTCTTGAAGAGGTTAACACCTTAGGATAGATCAACATGAGTGCACCACTTGGAAGCTGGGAAGGGTAATCCACTATGCCTCCACTTTTCACTGGTCTCTACTACTCCTGGTGGAAAAATAGAATGAGAGATGACATAATGGGAGAAGACAATGAGCTTTGGGACATCATCACTGATGGTCCTTTAGCCACAACAAAGAAGATTGCTGAAGGATTGGATGTTCCAAAGACAAGACCTGATTGCACTACTGAAGACATAAAGAAGTGTGAGAAGAATGCTAAGGCTAAGAAGTGGCTACTATGTGGACTTGGTCCAGATGAGTACAACATGATCCAAAAGCTGTAATACTACCAAGGAAATTTGGGACACCTTACAAGTGGCCCGTGAAGGAACACCTCAAGTGAAGAGGTCAAGAGAAACACTGTTGTATTCTCAATATGAGAATTTTATTATGAAGGATGGAGAAACCATCCAAGAGATGTATAATAGGTTCACTACACTGACAAATGAACTTGAGTCTATTGGAAGGATTATCCTGGAAGAAGACAAGGTTGAGAAGAACTTAACTAGAGTTCTGCCAATTGCCTAGGAAAGCAAAATCACAGCCATTCAGGAATCCAAGAATATCGCTGCCTTAAAATTTGATGAACTCATTGGAAATCTTACTGCCTATGAATTGAGAAGGCAGACTATGAAGATGGATGCTTCGAATAAAGAAAGACATTTGGCCCTCATACTCTCAGAAGGATCCGATCTTGAAGATGATGAAATGGCTATGATAACCAGAGATTTCAAAAAGTATCTTATGAGAGGAAGTGGTCCTTCAAGAGGAACAACCTTCAACAAACCTCGGGCTCATGAGAAGCAGATAAATGATGGTTGCTATAAGTGTGATAAGACAAACCACATGATCAAGAACCGCGCTCAATGGGAGATTTAGTGGAAGAAAGAAATATCTGAACGGAGAAACATGAAGAAGGAACAGGTCCAACCAAGAAGGAACAGAGGTTTAAATAAAGTTATGATTGCTGCATGGGGAGAAACCTTAGATGAGCTCTCAGAAGATGAAGCTGTAAATGAGAAAGCTCTTATGGCCATCGGAGAATCAGAGGATGAAGAGCAGGTAAGTATCATACATCTTAAAGAAAAGATTAAATTTTGGTCTAAAGAAAGGTTGGCTGAGCTATTATTGGACTTCATTGATGAGTCTGAAATAGTAAACAGAGAGAAGAATATTCTGTCTAGGGAATGTGTTATCCTAGAAGCAAAATGCAAAAAGGTAAGAGTCTAAGGCTGATGAGAGTGACAACACAAATGCTGAGTTGAATAGCCAGGTTCTTCAAGTTTAAAATAATGTCCTAGAACTCAGATATGAAAATAATAAACTTAAATTAGGGAAAGGAAAAAAAATGAAAGATCAATCATTTCTCACACTAGAAGAAAATCTAGGAAAAATGAAAGATGGACTGTATAAGAAGGATGAATTGATTAAGATCCTAAAGAAAGATTTAGGAAAGATAAAGCATGAACTAAAAAGAACATGCAAATGGAACAAGGCTTCTGATGCACTCTCCTGGTTGCAAGAACATCACAGCAGCAACAAGAGAGGACTTGGATTTGGAACGCAAGCTCCATAATGGGACCCCAAAAACAAGTATCTCAGACTTCCTGAAAATAAGATCTACACACACTGTGGTAAGATTGGCCATTACAAAAATGAATGCAATGCAAAAGAAAAGGCCAGTCAAAAGAACAAAGCCTTTGTTCAAGAAAAACACAAACTATGTGGTTGGACAAAGAAAAATCTATTTCACCTTTTTTCCCATAGAAAGGGACCCAAACTAGTGTGGGTTTTTAGGACTAACACATGATTTCATCTTGCAGGTCCAAGTGAAGCGGAGTAGTCAAATATGGTACATGGATAGTGGCTACTCAAAACATATGACTGAGAACAAGGACCAGTTCCTTTCACTTGAGAACCTAAAAGAAGGTAATGTATCCTTTGAAAATGGAAAGAAAGGTGAGGTCATTGGGGTTGGAAAGGTAGGAAAAGACAAACTCTCACTCCATTGAGAATGTATATTTGGTAGATGGCTTGAAATAGAGCCTGATAAGTGTGTAACAACTGTGTGATAGAGGTAATCTTGTAGATTTCACTTCTACCAAATGTTTTGTGGCTAACCCTACTACTGACAAGAATGTTTTGTAGGGAAAGAGAGTTAACAATATTTACATTGTAGATTTTTCAACTCTCTCTGAAAATGAACTCACTTGCTTATGTGCGTTAATTAATGATCCCCTTCTTTGGCACAAAAGACTTGGTCATGCTAGTCTAAATAAAATAGACAAATTAGTCTCCAAAAACTTGGTGATAGGGTTACCTAATATCAAGTTTAAGGAAGACAAAGTTTGTGAGGCATGTGCAAGGGGGAAGCAGATAAGGTCATCCTTCAAACCCAAGAAAATAGTAAGTACGTCCAAGACGTTGGAACTGGTTCACAAGGATCTCTGCAGTCCAATGAGAACCATAAGCGGAGGTGAAAAGAGATATGTAATGGTGCTTGTTAATGATTATTGTAGATTAACTGGGTGTTGTTTCTAACCTCTAAAGATGAAGCGTTTGAGATGTTCACTACTTTTGTTAGAAAAACCCAGAAACAGTTAGGAAATCAACTTGCATCCATTAGGTCTGATCATGGAACTGAATTTGAAAATGCAAAGTTTGGTGAATTTTATGATGAAAATGGAATAGATCATAATTTCTTTGCTCCTAGGGCCCCTTTGCAAAATGGGGTAGTTGAAAGGAAGAACAAGACCCTTGAGGATATGACAAGGACCGTGCTTCTTTCCAGTAAACTAACTCACAGCTTCTGGGCAGATTCTATATGCACTGCATGCTACATAATCAATATATGCATGACTAGACCTCTCGTAGAGAAAACACCCTATGAGTTACTTAAAGGGAGAAATCCAAACATATCCCGTTTTAGGGCTTTTGGTTGCAAGTGCTATGTGCACAATAATGACAAAGACTCCCTAGGTAAGTTTGATCCAAGAAGTGATGAGGGAGTATTATTTGGATAATCTTCACATAGCAAAGCATATAAAATGTTTAATAAAAGAACTCTGTGTGTAGAAGAAAGTGTACATGTTGTATTTGATGAATCTAACATTCTTTATGAGAGACATGAACATGAAGATGAAGCCATTGGACTGGTGAAACAACTGACTGAAGCCACATCACAAGTCAAAGTGTCATCAAAAGAATGAAAATGTGATGGAGCAGGTCCTTCCACTCAGGGCAACTTGATAGGGGGAACTAATGTGAGAGAAATTGAACAAAACTCTCTGAAGGAACCTGTACCCGAACCTGTTTCTCAGCAACAGAACAATAAAGAAGCATCTAGCAGGAACCAGCTGGTGGGGAAATCTTACAAGTACCTGAGTTCTCATTCCATTGAGAACATCATCAATGATCCAACATCTGGAGTCAAAAATAGATCTCAACTGAAGAATCTGTGTGCATTTGATGCCCTTCTATCCATCATTGAACCCAAAAATATTGTTGAGGCTTTGCAGGATGCAGATTGGGTCAATGCTATACAAGATGAACGAAATGAATTTGAGAGAAGTCAAGTCTGACATTTGGTTCCAAGACCCAAGGATAGATAAGTAATTGGGACAAAATGGGTCTTCAGAAACAAACTAGATGAAGATGAAACAGTTAGAAGAAACAAGGCAAGGCTGGTGGTTCAAGGCTACAGTCAAGAGGAAGGTATTGACTATATAAGACTTTTGCTCTAGTTGCTAGACTTGAAGCAATTAGAATCCTCATAGACTTTACAACAGATATGAAATTCGCTCTTCATCAAATGTATGTCAAAAGTGCCTTCCTGAATGGCTACCTCAAGGAAGAAGTGTTTTTGAAACAACCTCCAGGATTTGAAAGTAAGGAGTGTTGTGAACATGTGTACAAGCTAGATAAAGCTCTATTCAGTCTCAAGCAGGCCCCAAGAGATTTGTGTGAAAGATTGTCAAAATTCCTACTGGAGCATGGGTACAAAAGAGGTATATTGACAACACTTTGTTCCTAAGGGAAAAAGGTAAAGATCTTCTTGTTGTACAAATATATGTTGTTGACATAATATTTGGGGCCACTACAGATAGGTTGAGTAAGGAATTTGCAAAACCTAGTGGGAAGTGAGTTTGAAATGATTATGATGGGTGAACTTAACTTCTTCTTAGGATTGCAGATCAAACAAAATCCAAATGGAACTATGATCCATCAGCAGAGGTACACAAAAGAACTAATCAAATAGTTTAAAATGGAAGAGTCCAAAGAAATAGATATTCCTATTGCTACTGCCTCTAAGTTAGATATTGATGAACCTGGTTCATCAGTTGATCAGACGCTATATAAGGGTATGATTGGTTCACTTTTATATCTTACTGCCATTAGACCTACTATTGTTTTCAGTGTAGGGTTTTGTGCTCGTTCCCAGGCAAATCCAAAGGAGGCACATTTGCCAACTGTCAAAAGGATATTGAGACATTATTAGAAATTGAAGTTATGACAACCCTTCGAAAACCGTTTCTATAGATCTCCTAACCGTACTTATAGGGCTATTGGGACGGATGTCATCCCGTTCTGGCATCCAGCGTTACAATAGGTCTATTGGAACAGTTATTTGCAACGGTTCATAAACAGTCTCCATAGATAGGGATATTGTAATTGTTTTGGATTGCTACCACGCTCCATTTAAAGGAACGATTTATTTTCCTATTGGGACGGTTATAAACTGTTCTAGAGAACTAACACATCTGATTTTTAAGGCTGTTGCGATGGTTTTCATAATATATTGCAACTGTTTTCTTAATATGTTGCAACAATTATCAGTATTCTATTGCAACAGATATTATAGCATATTGGAACACTTTATTAATTAGGGGCTACTCTTGTTATTTGCTAGGTCTATTGGAACATGTATATTCTCTATTGTAACAAATTATAATTTCTGATATTTATGAAAGCAAAATTAGAAATAGTTTCCTATTCTATGAAATTGTTTACACCATATCCAACTAGAATTATCCATGTACAAAAATAAAATATGGATGCAATGTTTATTCAAACAATTTAAAAGTAAAAATAGATGAGTTTGCATACAAAAAGTTCTAAACTAAAATATCCTTAAACATAATAATAAAGCCTAACAACACTCAAGTAAGGTCTAATTCGTCACTGCTTTCATTTGCAATCACTGCACCTACAAAAGATAATGAGAAATAATTAAATAACCTTTCTAGGATAATTGAATCACAAAGTAATTGAATGATTAATTTGATAATAACTTGAAAATTTTCATTTTCTAAATTCTTAAATTTTCGGCAGAGTTTCCTATGTAAATATGACTATCCCAAATTTTTTAACCTGCTCAAAACATCATTTTCAAATACAACAATGCAGAACCAACAAAAAAGAGAACCACACATTGTCTGCCAATTACACCAAACACTATGCAAAATCAACAAAGAGTTTCCTTAAATAGATCATATTGCAAATAATCCAGGAGTTTCCAACAAGTAAAATGTATTCCTTGAACATATGAATCGTCAAAAGTCAGATTTCACATAAATCTTTGTACACAATCGTAGTGGAACCACTCTATTTTGCACTGTTGAAGCAATCATCAAAATTTTAGCAAATGTTCAATCTAATCAAGTTTATAAAGATTATTTAATAAAACATGGCTAAGTACATACATTAGGATTGTCGCAAGCAACCATCTCACCGTAGCTAACTTGATTGCAGAAACAATATGTTAGTTCATTTGGATCAAGAGGTAGATCCAAATCCATTCCACTTGGTGTTGTTATTGTTGCTGCTACAGTGGCTGTAGTTGCCGCTGCTGTTGCAAGACGTGTTCTGCAGAAGAAATTATTCCCCTTAACACAAGTTGTTTGTAATACACAAGGACATATGATATAGTCACCCGACATTTTATCATTCAGGCCACATAAACTGAACCTTAATGGTGAAAAATGTGGAAACTTGAAAAACTAGCACCATTAGTGAATTAAGCTGGTTCAGTGCCCAAGGGAAGCCATTTTGTCCAAGCTAATGCATCAAATAGTTTGTTCTGCTTAAACTTAATAAATCTGCATCTTTTAGAATGTTTACCTTTCTAGTTTCTGTAGTAAAAGACCTGACATGACCTTTTGTATTAATTTACTCCAATGTGAATACTGTTTTTTCAACTAATTTCTCACATATTGTAGAAAACAAAGTAAACAAAAACAAACCTTGGTCAATTTTGTCACTTCCCCATAAAATATTATTTCATATAAAATAAAACAAAAACTTAAACTTGTTTCTGGATTAGTGAAAAAATACAGTGTACAATAGAAATTCACAGTAACACACTGTTGGACAACCAACATTCGGAATAAAAATCTACTATTACAAACTCAAAATCATAGAAAACTCATTCTGACGTATAAAAGGTAGGAATTATAATCCCAAGAGTTGCACCCAGGGCTTTGGTTTAACTGTAAAGGCAGTACAACATGGATGTGTGCTAAGGAAGAACTTTCTAACAGAGGAAGGCGATTGGCTAGTTTTAAGAGCAACCTTGAATGTCACGAGCTTGATATCTAGTTGTTTAAATAAGTTTAATATTCAAATAGAGAATGGTAGGGGGTCAAGTCCATTGTCCACTATGTTTTGAAACTAAAATAATGGATTTCTCCACCTTGTAATCCCAAAGAGGTTAAACACAGTTGTTCCTCTGTCAACTTAGGAACTCTCTCACTTAAGTCAACAAAGGACTCAAAAGAAATATAATCAGATTCAATGATTATTATATACAATTAGAGGATGAATAGAGAAACCCCCTAACCACTTCCACTGTCACGAACCAAACCCGGTCGTGATGCCACCCAACCCTAAAGCTATGTAAGCCCGACCAACAATCGCTTCCAACAAAAACATTTAAGTCTCGAACCGAGAAATTAACAAAGTAATAATCCAAAATATTAATAATATGATATAAATAGAATAAGAAATTCAAAAGCACACCCATATGATCTGGGACGTCAAGAGTCTAGAGCCTCTAAATAAAACAGAGTAATAATAATAGTATCTGAATACCAAACCAAAATTTGGGAACGTATATAATAATGATAAAATGAACAAATAATGAAGAGCAGCCAGGTCTGCGAACGTCATGCAACTATCTCAACGAATCTGAAATGTGTTTGGAGACTACGAGAATCAGCTAAGCCTCCGGTGGACCTGAATCTGCACACAAGGTGGAGGGAGTAGGGGTGAGTACTACCGACTCAGTAGATAATTAGTATAGAAAATAACTGAAAGTAAGAAATCCACGAAAGATGACAACGCAAAGCTATAACTAACAATCCTATAACTTAGCTACAAGCTAACAACATAACAGTATCATAACAACAACCAAGTATCAGATAAAAATGCAATGCAATGCACATAAATTCGCTGCGGAACGTGCAGCCCGATCCATTTAACGCTGACAGCGCTCACTGGGTTTGCGTACAGACTCCGGAAGTGCTCCTTCAGCCCAAACACAATATCAATATATATCCTTGCGGATCGTGCAGCCCAACCCATGCTTAGTCCACAATATGTATATGAGTCACATAAACAGATTCAATTTAAGTTCCCAGCGGGTGCAGGCTATCGCGTTCGGTCTTGCTTGATGTCAATCTTTTTTTTTGATTTTTAAGGCAAATATAATTTAATTATTAAATTTCAGAAAAAGTGACTTAGCATTTCATTTCACCGATTAAACATAGCACTGAGAACAATGATTATACAATCATGTTATCACACAGATATACACTCCAGACGGGTACTATTGATCGGCACAAGGCCCCAAACATGGCATTAAGCGTAATTATCAATACCACAATGTGCGTATTAGACGCCAATAATTTGTTCAGCTTTCGGGATGGACCAGTCACAATCCTCAATCATTTACAACCCTGCACCTGCCATGGGATGCGATTCATGACCTAACATAGCGTCACGATGTGATAAACCGGGGTTTGAAACCCTCAGGCCATCATCTATACAAACTACTCACCTCTAACAGGTCGTAGCATGGTCTGTAATGCCTTTTCCCTTCAAATATTCTCCTACGAGCGCCAGATCTATTCAAAACCACAAAAAATAGGTTATTATAGGCCAAATAAACATAACCAATTGAAATTATCTAAAAACATTAAAAATCACGAAGTTGGAAAAACCCGAGCCCCGAGCCCACTTACAGAAAAATTCTGAATATTATATTTTTGGATTTCTCGTCTCGCCACTAGTCCGTATATATAAAGTTCACAAAAACCGGAGTAAGTTTGACCCTTCAAATCCCCAAAATTCGTTTCTAAAAATAAAACCCTAGTTCTTCACAATTTCTACACAATTTCATGAAATTTGAGGTTGATTCTTCCTAAAAATGATGTTTTTAAGCCAATAGACTTACCTCCAATCGATACCCATTGAAAACCCACTTCAAATCACTCAAAAAGCTCTCTTGGTTGCTTAACAATGGTGGAAAATATGTTTGGTTCGCGGATGAAATAACATATAAAACCCTTCTGTTGCCCAGATTTAACCCTACGCGAACGTGGTCCAAGCCTCGCGTTCGCGATGAACAAATTTCGCTAACCCGCCAGTTTCTCTTCTCGAACGCGGAAACACCATCGCGATAGCGATGCTTTGAGTCATCCCTTCTACGCGAACATGATCCGGCCACGCGTTCGCGTTGAGCAAAACCAGGCATGGACCCAAGGCCCTTCTATGCAAACGCGATGCTTCACCTACTAACAATACGCGAACGTGATCTGCTGTACGCGAACGCAATGCTTTAGGACATTAACTCTACACGAACACGAGCCTTCCTTCGCGATCGCGAAGGCCAAAATAGGCCTGCACTGTTGCTACATTTTCTGCTACGCATTTTCAAGTTAAAACTCTCTGTTGGCCATCCGAATTCATCCCGAGGACCTCGGGACCTCAATCAAAATCACATATGTTCCTTAATACTCCATTCAAACTTGCTCGTAGCATAAAAACGCCACCATAAACATCAAAATCACCCAATTTCCACGGATTCAAGGCTAAGTTAAACTAAAACTTCCGAAACTTGCATTTGCTCAAAAACCCGACCTAAACACCTCCGAATGATCTGAAAATCTGTACACATATCCAAAATCACATAACGGAGCTACTGCAACTGTCGGAAATTTATTCCGACTCCCGTATCAAAATATCACCTATCAACCGGATTTCGCCAAATTTCTAACTTAGCCAATTAAAGCCTAATTCTACACTGGTCTCTAAATTCATTCTGATTTCGCTCCTAAGTCAAAAATCATCATCCAAAACTAGTTAAATCATCGGAAATCCATTCCGAGCCCTCTAACTCATAAGTCAACGTTCAGTTAACCTTTCCAAACTAACTTTCTCTTAAATATACTAATTGTTTCATTTCTATCAAAACTCCATCCGAATTACTCCAAACTCTCCAAATACAAATATTGAGACATATAAATGCATAAAAGGGGAAAAACGGGGTAGAAATACACGGGATGACGGGTCAGGTCGTTACATCCTCCCCAACTTATACAAATGCTCGTCCTCGAGCGGATCAAGAAACATACCTGGATTATCAAACAAGTGAGGCTATCTGCTTCGCATCTCCTGCTCGGTCTCTCAAGTGGATTCCTCCACGGACCGACCTCTCCACTGAACCTTTACCGAAGTTATGTCCTTTGATCTCAACTTTCGAACCTGACGACCCAAAATAGCCATCTGCTCCACATCATAGGTCATATCTTCATCTAACCGGATCGTGCTGAAGTCTAACACATGAGACGGGTCCCCAACATACTTCCGGAGCATAGAAACATGAAACACCGGGTGGATTCTCGATAAGCTACGTGGCAAGGCAAGCATATAGGCCACCTCCCCAATTTCTTAAGTATTTCAAAAGGCCCAATGAACCTTGGACTTAGCTTCCCTTTCTTTCCAAACCTCATAATGCCTTTCATAGGCGAAACCTTTAACAAGACCTTTTCACCCACAGCATAAGATACATCTCGAACCTTCCGTTCTGCATAACTCTTCTGACGCGACTGAGCCATACGAAGTCTCTCCTGGAATACTTTCACCTTCTCTAAAGCATCCTGAACTAACACTGTCCCCAATAATCTAGCCTCGCCGGGCACAAACCAACCAACCGGAGATCTACACCGTCTCCCATATAAGGCCTCATATAGCGCCATCTTAATGCTGGATTGATAGCTGTTATTATATGCAAACTCCGCAAGTGGCAAGAATTCCGCCCAAGAACCTCCAAAATCAATAGCACAGGCACGTAACATGTCCTCCAATATCTTAATCGTACGCACACATTGTCCATTGGTCTAGGGGTGAAATGTTGTGCTCAACTATAAGTCCGTGCCCAACTACCGATGAAAAGTCCTCCAGAACTAGGAAGTAAACACGGTACCCCTATCTGATACAATGGAAACCGAGACCCCATGAAAACGTACAATCTCCCAAATAAAAATCTCTGTTAACTTCTCCGCTAAATAGGTAGTATATACTGGAATGAAGTGCGCAAACTTAGTCAGCCTATCCACAATCACCCAAACCGAATCAAACTTCTTCGAGGTATGAGGAAGACCAATCACAAAATCAATAGTAATATTTTTCCATTTCCACTCAGGAATATCCATCCGCTGGAATACACCACCGGGTCATTGGTGATCGTATTTGACTTGCTGACAGTTGAGACATCGAGCCACGTAATTCACAATGTCCTTTTTCATTATCCTCCACCTGTAATGGTGTGTCAAATCCTAGTACGTCTTCACGGCACCCGAATGAATCGAATACCGCGAGCTATGAGTCTTCTATAAAATCAACTCCTAGAGACCATCCAGATTGGGCACGCAAATCCAGCCTTGGTTCCGCAATAAGCCATCATCTCCAATGGTCACATCTCCGGCATCATCATGCTGGACCCTGTCCTTCAGGACAAGCAAATACGGGTCATCATACTGCCTCTATCTGATGCGGTCATACAAAGAAGACCAGGAAATCACACTTGCCAACACCCGACTCGGCTCAGAAATATCTAATCTCACCATCTGATTGGCCAAGGGCTGAACATCAACCGCAAGGGGCCTCTCCCCAACTGGAATGTACGCCAGATTACTCATGCTGATAGCCTTCCAGCTCAAAGCATCGGCCACCACATTGGCCTTCCCGGGATGATACAAAATGGTGATATCATAGCCTTTGAGTAACTCCAGCCATCTCCGCTGTCTCAAATTAAGATCTTTCTGTTTAAACAAATTTCGAAGACTGCGATGGTCCGTATATACCTCAGAAGATACATCATAAAGATAATACCTCCAAATTTTTAAGGCATGCACAATTCCATCCAACTCTAAGTCATGAACTGGATAGTTCTTGTCATAAGGCTTTAGCTGACGAGAAGCATACGCAATAAATATACCCTCCTGCATCAACACACAACCGATCCCAACTCTTGAAGCATCACAATACACAGTGTAAGAGCTTGAAGCTGATGGTAATACTAATATCGGAGTTGTGGTCAAAGCCGACTTGAGCTTCTGGAAGCTGTCATCGCATTCATCTGACCACACAAAAGGAGCATTCTTCTGAGTCAACTTCGTCAAAGGCGAAAAAATAGATAAGAAACCCTGAATGAATCTACGGTAATAACCCGCCAAACCGAGGAAACTCCGAATCTCAGTAGTTGAGGAAGGTCTGGGCCAACTCTGCACCACCTCAATCTTCTTTGGGTCGACCCGAATACCATCACTGGACACCACGTGTCCCAAAAAAGTCACAGTATTAAGCCAGAATTCACACTTAGAGAATTTTGCATAAAGCTTCTCCTCTCTCAATCGCTGCAAGACCACCCTCAAGTGATGTGCGTGCTCCTCCTGGCTACGCGGATACACAAGAATGTCATCAATAAACACAATCAAGAAAGAACCAATATACGGCCGAAATACACTGTTCATCAAGTGCATGAACACAACTGGGTCATTAGTCAACCCGAAAGACATCACTAGAAACTCATAGTGCCCATATTTTGTCCTAAAAGCCGTCTTCATAATGTCTGACTCCCTAATTTTTAGCTGGTGATAGCCTGATCAAAGGTCAATCTTAGAGAATACCCTCGCTCACTGTAGCTGATCAAATAATTCCTCAATACGGGGTAGTGGGTACTTGTTCTTCAATGTCACCTTATTCAGTTGCTTGTAGTCAATGCACATTCTAATTGTGCCATCTTTATTCTTTACAAATAACACCGGTGCACCCTAAGGTGACATACTCAGGCGGATGAACCCCTTATCCAGGAGTTCCTGAAGTTGTTCTTTCAATTTTTTTAACTCTGCTGGTGCCATACAATAGGGAGGAATAGAGATGGGCTGAGTGCCCGGTACTAGATCAATACCGAAGTCAATGTCCCTGTCCAGCGGCATGCCCGACAATTCTGCTGGAAATACATCAGGGAACTTTCTAACAACGCGAACCGAATCAAGGCTAAGAGCCTCGGCTTCCACATCTTTCACGAAAGCCAAATATGATAAACACCCCTTGCCAACCATCTGTTGGGCTTTTAAGAAAGAAATCAGCCTGCTATGTACATAGTTAGTCACGCCTCGCCACTCGATCCTCGAAATACCCGGAATAGCTAGTGTAACTGTCTTATCACGACAATCCAGAATAGCATGGTACGGAGATAGCCAATCCATACCCAAAATTACATCAAAATCCACCATGCCCAATAATAATAGATCAACTCGGGTCTCCAGACCCCCAATAGTTACCAAACAGGATCGATAGACATGATCCACAATAATAGTATCACCCACCGGGGTAGATACATGCACGGACAAGGAAACACAACCACGGGTCATACCCAAATGATGAGCAAAATAAGAGGACATATATGACTAGGTAGATCCAGGATTAAATAAAACAGAAGCATTCCTGTAGCAGACTAAGATAATACCTTTGATAACTGTATCCGAGGTAATAGCATCCCTCAGATCTGGAAGGGCATAGAAACGGGCCTGGCCACCTCGAGTATGGTCCTCACGCCTGCGACGACCTCTGGCTTCCTGGCCTCTACCCCTGGCTGTCTTAGTGGAAGCTGAAGAAACCTGTGCAGAAGACGAGGGCTGATCCCTCTGCTGAGGCTGCCAGCTATGGGGTTGAGGGCACTGCTTTCTTACGTGACCCAACTCACCACAATCATAGCAACGAACTGAAGTTAGAGAACGGCACTGATGAGAACCCCTCACTGCGGGCAAACTCTGATCTGAAAGAGCAGGAGCAGAGCTCTAAGCTGGAAGAGCACTCAATGCAGGCTGACTCTACTGTTGACTCTGATGGCCCCAGCCTGAAGAGGCTCCACTGGACTCTGTGCGTCCGGACTGAGGAGGTCTGAAGGAACGACCTCTACCCTACTGTAAATGGCCCCTAGATGGAGCGCCGCTGAAATTACTTGAACCTCGAGGCCTCTTAACCTCTCTCTCCGCACGCTCCCGGCGGTGATCTGCCTTAATCAGACGAGCCGCATCAACAACCTCCTCAAAAGTAACTGCTGTAGCCCTCTCTCTAGTCATCAATATATGGATCGGATAGTTGAGGCCATCTATAAATGTCCTGATCCTCTCTCTATCTGTCGGGATCATCCACATAGCGTGCCTAGCCAGCTGAGTAAACCATAACTCATACTGAGTCACTGACATATCACCCTAAGTCAACCACTCAAACTGACGACGCAGCTCCTCACTGTGATACTGGGCATATATTTCCCCAAAAATACCGTGGAAAACTGCTGCCAAGTGAGGGGCACTGCCCCAATAGGCCTACGCCTCTCGAACTCTTCCCACCAAGTAAATGCAGCTCCTGTGAACTGAAAAGAGGTAAAAGCCACTCCAGTGGACTCCAGAATACCCCCCGTGCAACGCATACGCTGGCATTTATCGAGAAAATCCTAGGCATCCTCGCCCTCAGCAGCACAAAAAGTCATAGGCTGGAGCCTACCGAACCTCTCCAACCACCGTTGTTCATCATCTGGCATAGATGGGACGACATGAGCTGGAACACGTGCGACCGGCGCAACTGGAACAACCGGTGCAACTGGCTGAACTGGAGTAACTGGCTGAACTGGCGGAACTGGAGCAACTGGCTGAACTGGAGCAACTGGCTGAACTGGAGCTACCCCAGGTGTCTGTAATCCCTGAACAACCTGCTCGGGAGTGCGAGCATCGAGGGCTTGATTACCACCCCTGGTCTGAGAAGTAGCCGCTACTGTACTGGCTGAAACCGCTTGAGCCACGCCAGTGCAGACGGACAAAATCTGGGCCAAAGCCTCCTGGAGACCAAGAATCATGATGGGCACTGCCGGTGCCTGAATAGGTTCAGCTGGAGCATCAACACCTGGAGGCTGATCCTGGACCTAGGCAGTTGGTGGGTCTGCAGGTGCTTCCCCTGCTGGTCCGCCTCATCCACCACCACGACCGCGTCTACGATCTCTAGCGGGTGGTACTGGTGGTCGTCCTCCACGTCCATTAGCACGAGTTCTCTCCATCTGCGAGAGAATAGAATATAGAATTCTAGTTTTCACGTTCTCAAACTGCACAATATGAATTTCAAGAAAGTGAGATGTTTCCTAAAAGTTTTGTAGCCTCCTGCTTATAAGTGTGGTGCATGACACACCCACAAACAAGACTCTACTAAACCGGCTCATGACTCCTGAGGCCTAGTAACCTAGGCTCTGATACCAACTTGTCACGACCCAAACCCGGTCGTGATGGCACCCAACCCTAAAGCTAGGTAAGCCCGACCAACAATCGCTTCCAACAAAAATATTTAAGTCTCGAACCGAGAAATTAACAAAATAATAATCCAAAAATATTAATAATATGATATAAGTGGAATACGGAATTCAAAAGCACACCCATATAATCTGGGACATCACGAGTCTAGAGCCTCTAAATAAAACTGAGTAATAATAATTGTATCTGAATACCAAACCAAAATATGGGAACGTATATAATAATGATAAAATGAAGAAATAATGAAGAGCACCTAGGTCTTTCGAACGTCATGGAGCTACCTCAACGACTCTGAAATGTCTCTGGAGACTACGAGAATCAACTAAGCCTCCGGTGTACCTGAATCTGCACACAAGGTGCAGGGAGTAGGGGTGAGTACTACCGACTCAATGGATAATAAGTATAGAAAATGACTGAAAGTAAGAAATCCACGAAAGACCACAACGCAAAGCTATAACTAACAATCCTATAACTTAGCTACATGCTAACATCATAACAGTATCACAACAACAACCAAGTATCAGATAAAAATGCAATGCAATGCCCATGAATTCGATGCGGAACGTGCAGCCGATCCATTTAACGTCGATGGCGCTCACTGGGGTGTGTACAGACTCCGGAGGGGCTCCTTCAGCCCAAGCGCAATATCACTATATATCCGCTGCGGATCGTGCAGCCCGACCCATGCTCAGTCCACAATATGCATATGAGTCACATAAACGTATTCAATCTAAATTCCAATTTTTCCGATTTTTAAGGCAAATATAATTTAATTATTAAATTTCAGGGAAAGTGACTTAGCATTTGATTTCAGTGATTAAACACAGGACTGAGAACAATGATTATGCAATTATGTCATCACACAGATATTCACCATAGAAGGTTACTACAGATTGGCGCAAGGCCCCTAACATGGCATTAAGCCCAATTATCAACACCACACTATGCGTATCAGACGCCAATAATTTGTTCAGCTTTCAGGATGGACCACGTCACAATCCCAAATCATTTACAAGCCCGTATCTGCAATGGGGTGCAAGTCACGCCCTAACATAGCGTCACGATGCGATAAACCGGGGTTTCAAACCCTCATGCGATCATCTATACAAACTACTCACCTTTTACCGGTCGTAGCCTGGTCTGCAATGCCTTTTCCCTTCAAATCTTCTCCTACGAGCGTCAAATCTATTCAAAACCAAAACGAATAGGTTATTATAGGCTAAATAAACATAACCCAATTGAAATTATTTGAAAAATGTTAAAAATCACGAAGATGGAAAAAACCCGAGCCAGGGCCCACTTCTAAAAATTACATCTTTGAATTCCTCGTCTCGCCACGAGTCGTAGATATAAAGTTCACCAAAAACGGAGTCTGTTTGACCCTTCAAATCCCCAAAATTTGTTTCTAAAAACTAAGCCCTAGTTCCTTCACAATTTCTACACAATTTCATGGAATTTGAGGTTGATTCTTCCTAAAAATGATGTTTTTAAGCCAAGAGACTTACCTCCAATCGTTATCCGCTGATAACCCACTTCAAATCGCTCAAAAAGCTCTCTTGGTTGCTTAACAATGGTGGAAAATATGTTTGGTTCGCGGATGAAATAACATATAAAACCCTTCTGTCGCTAAGATTTAACCCTATGAAAACGCGGTCCAAGCCACACGTTCGCGATGAACAAATTCCGCTAACCCGCCAGTTTCTCTTCACGAACGTGGCAACACCATCGCGACCGCGATGCTTTGAGTCCTCCCTTCTATGCGAACGCGATCCAGCCACGCATTTACGATGAGCAAAACCAGGCAGAGACCTCAAGCCCTTCTACGTGAACGCGATGCCTCCCACGCGAACGCGATGGCAAAAATAGGCCTGCACTGCTGCTAAATTTTTGCTGCACATTTTCAAGTTAAAACTCTCTGATGGCCATCCGAATTCACCCCGAGGCCCTCGAGACCTCAAGCAAAAGCACAGATGTTCCTTAATGCTCCATTCAAACTTGCTCGTAGCATAAAAACGCCACCATAAACATCAAAATCACCCAATTTCTACGGATTCAAGCCTAAGTTAAACTAAAACTTCCGAAACTTGCATTTTCTCCAAAACCCGACCTAACTACCTCTGAATGATCTGAAAATTTGCACACATATCAAAAATCACCTAACAGAGCTACTTCAATGTTCAAAATTTTCTTCCGACCCCCGGATCAAAATATCACCTATCAGCCAATTCAAGCCTAATTCTACACTGGACCTCCAAATTCATTTATGATTTTGCTCCTAAGTCACAAAATCACCATCCAAAACAAGTCGAATCATCAGAAATCCATTCTAAGACCTCTAACTCATAAGTCAATGTTCGGTAGACTTTTCCAAACTAACTTTCTCTTAAAGAGAGTAATTGTCTCATTTCTATCCAGACTCTATCCGAATTACACCAAACACTCCAAATACATATATTGAAACATATAACATCATAAAGAAGGAAAAACAGGTCAAAAATACACGGGACGACGGGTCAGGTCGTTACATCCACGAAAAACTAGCAAACATGAGTAGAAGCTATGACAACCACACGTGAAATAACTTGAGTTAGAACAGCAAGTGAATTTTTGGACAAATATTGAACAAGCTAAAAATTCAATTTTCTCTTAAGGAGCACCAGGAAAAGGTTTCTTAAGCCACCTATATGCAATAATTATTGTATATATTATTTTATTGCTTATAGAATAATTTAAACAGTTTCGGTAATCAGTTGAAAGAAAATTTAAAACACTTAAATCAATACAATCTTGGTTAAGATCAACACTATCTCAAGAAAGAATATAGGATTTGGATACATTCAATAAAAAAAAATTGATTATAATAAACAAAAATTCATTACTTCACATGTTAAGAAGTTATAAGGATAAACTCCAAATAAAATATATAAAAAGTTTATTGAACAAACTTAAGGCCTCTTTTGATTTTGGCTTTAGGACACATATCCTATTGGGTCGCTGCCCCTGCAAGTGGTGTAGGAAGTGACTTTGAAACATTGGTAAACATTTACAGTATCTCAAGCAGAAGGAGATGACAAGCAGAACAAGGGTACGAATGGGAGAATTTCATTGGGACATAAAGGTAAGGAAGAACCTTCAGGACTAAGAAGTAGATGGATTGCAAGACCTGGTTGAAATATCTTGCAAGTAAAGTACAGGGCAAAGTAGGCATCATAAGCTAGCAGCAAGTGGGCCGACATTACATTGGTCTTTACATAAAATCGTAGAGGCCCTGACACCATATGAAAATAGAAAAAGAAACTTGTCTAGAATGGAATGGTGAATAACATAAATGAAAGCTCCTAATAATGAGTTGGTTACATGAAATAGGAAAATTAAAGCTGAAAAAATAAAGAAAGTTCAGGCTAAAGTAAGTTTCCTAAGTAAAGAAAGTTTAGGCTAAGAAATACTAAAATCCAAATTATGAGACGACCAAATAGAATAAACCATACTATTAACCGAGATATATTCTAACTTTTAGCAACATTATTCTCTTGACTTTCAACACATAATCAATTTATTCTTTTAGCTGATTGAGGCTTCTAATTAGATTTCCATTTCAAATAAGAAATGATACTTAATAAAATAAATAAATAATAAATATCCACAAAGTCCAATTAGCATTAGAAATGGTGAAACATGAGGATCATTCCGTTGGGTGGCTATTTAGATCAATACTGCAGGAAAAATGTAATAAGCGTAGGAATAAGATAGAGATATATCACTTACTTCTTACGCCCTCCCTTACCTTCAATAGACCTTCCAGATTTGCCATTATTTTCAACAGTGGTAGCAGGAGTTCCAGTAACAACAAGAACATCTCTTTTTGCATAAAAGAGAATACATAAAGAGAAAGTTGTTCAATGGTCAGAGAAACGAGTAAATTTGGATACTGTTCTTGGTTAAGAGATGAGGAAGCTGTTACAAATATACCTCTCCAGAGCTCTTCATCAAAAATTTTCAAGTACCGATCGAGCTGCTGAATGTGAGCATCTACCTGTTGCAAGAATTTCTCACTAATTTCCATAAAGAGTTAATTGATGACAGAATAATCAACAAAACCTATAACTCTTATCACACCTCAATTCCAAACCACACAATGATCACAATAATCAACCCCAACAACAACTACTACTACTACTCTTGACTACACCTGATAATAATTATATGGCAGCATATTCTAACAAAGATATTGTAATCAGTAGTACTAATCAAGATCCTGAAGAAGTTGAAATACAAGGCATCTTCAAGAACAGAAAAGGTGACAATAAGAGAGTTGCTGCAGCTTACAAGAAAAATAGACACAGCAAGATTAATACAGCTCACGGCCCTAGAGATCAAAGAATGAGACTTTCTCTAGATGTAGCTCGCAAACTTTTCAATTTGCAAGACTTCCTTGGATTCGATAAGGCTAGCAAAACTATGGAGTGGTTACTAATAAAGTCCAAATCTGCCGTCAATGAGGTCGTCCGAGGCATAAGTAAAAAAAAAATTGCAGTACTGCTAATATTGGGGCAATTAGTACAGCCTCTACTACATATGAGTGTGAAGTTGTATCAAGAATTGATGAATTTATAACCTTTAATGATATTCAGAAGCAGCCATTGAAATTGAGAATAAAATTAGCAATTACTGAACAAATGAGAAGAAGGATAGCAAACTTATGAATTTTCAGCCACTTTCCTGGTCAGCTTCTCTAGTTTGCTTTTCTTTTTCTCTTAAACCTTTTGGATTGATTCTGACAAAATTCTCGAATAAGGAACCAATACTGAAAAAAGAAAATTCAAGCTCAACTTTTGAAAAATAGTAAACTATTTTTTTATCTTTCTATATTAAGAACACTATTATTCTCATTTTGTAACTTCCAATAGTACTTAAAAAAACAACCAATGATAATAGTGTCTAACGCAAAAGTAGGAGCTACATGTACAAATTAAGGTGCGGAAGGATGTTGATACTCTTATATACAATTTTCAATAGATTTGAACTCAAATATTTTACAATACTCTAAGAAGCCTATATTCGATTAAATTACTAACGAATCTTCAATGAAGTGCTGCTTTAAAATTTATTCGACCATTAAAATCAGACAAACCAACTCGCAATAAATATTTTCTTCTAAGTCAAATAATATCTTAGCTGATACAATTTCTTTGAGAATTTTCTGACCAGAAATTGATTCAACCAGTTCGAGCAATGTACAAATTGAAGAGGAAAATCAAAACACAAACCAAAACAGAGAACCATAACTGGGCAATCGGCCCCAATTTTAGCGAATCGAACCAACAACTGAAGCAAATCGACCCTCTACTACACTTCAGATGCAATCCATAGTTGAAAACCGAGTTAAGAAACTAAATATATTTTTAATATATTTTCTATTTAGAAATCGGAAGAAACAAACTCACAAAACTATAATTATCCTTTGGGATTCATGTTTGAATAGAAACTACCAAAGAAGACATTGAGTTTCGAACATCGATAACGAACATCGAGCAAGGATTTCTAACACGAAAAAAATCCCACCAACAAAATCCCCAATTTTACAAACTAAAAATATTAAAACAAAATTTTAGCAAAACAATAATTTTTCAGCAAACCAAATTACATAGAGTATGTAGAATAATGGGTTTACAAAGAATATTACTAAAGAAGAAAGCAAATTGAAGAAGTTGCGAACTTTTTCAGTGCTTAGCTAACAACCATAGAAACACCAAACAGGGGAAAATATCAACAGCCTACGTCGAAGATTGCCTTACATCAGCAGGAGAAGGTCGTTATTCGCTGGAGCAGGTCGTCACTCGCAGGAGCAGGTTGTCGGATTTTTCAAGGTTGAAAATTGAGGGAGATTTGGTGGGTTTGAGAAAATGTCGTTTGTTTCGAAGGTTTTCTATGTTTTTTTAATTAAAAATATAACTTTAGTTACTAAAATATTGGGGGTAAATATGTAGGAGGGAAATTATGGGGGAATAAACCGTTCCAGTATACTTTTATTTCATAAAACCGTTTCCATAAAGTATTCTATTGTTACGCTTTTCTAAACCGTCTCCATAGCTAAACCTATAGTGACGGTTGTTATGCTATTGGAACGGTTATTTTCAAGAAGTGTACCAAATTTTTTTGACTTTATAGGAACGATTAAAACCGTTCCAAAATACTATTTATAGTAACGGTTGCATAACCGTTACTAAATAACTATTTAAATAGGACCATTTTCTAGTAAAGAGATATTTGAAAGGCACCCCTGATTTGTGTCTTTGGTGTCCCAAATGTA
The DNA here is from genome assembly GCA_034376525.1 of Nicotiana benthamiana. Taxonomy (NCBI): domain Eukaryota; kingdom Viridiplantae; phylum Streptophyta; class Magnoliopsida; order Solanales; family Solanaceae; genus Nicotiana; species Nicotiana benthamiana. Next base: position 141,079,406 of record CM067330.1, on the reverse strand, counting down.
GTAATTTTAATTTAATTGGATACGCTTATGTTGGTTATACAGGTTTCCTAGTTGATAGGAAGGGCACCTCAGGTATGGCACACTTCCTGGGTTCTTGTCTGTATCATGGGCTACCAAAAAGCAGAATTCAGTAGCTCTCTCTATTGCTGAAGCTAAATATATTGTTGTTGCTTCATGTTGTGCTCAATTTCTATGGATTAAGCAACAACTGGTAGATTTTGGAATTGAAGTGGGGTGCATACCAATATTCTGTGATAACACTAGTGCTATAAGTATGACAAAGAACCATGTTCATCATATAAGAACTAAGCACGATGTTAGACACCACTTCTTAAGAGATAACTATGAGAAAGGGTTAATCTCCGTAGAATTTTGTGTTACTGACAATCAAATAGCTGATATTTGAAAGGAACATGTTGGAACTAGGGATGATTAAGATCACCTAAAAGGTCCAGCTCAGATTGCAGAATGAAAATAAACGAAAAATGGAATTCATGTAAAGATCTAGACTAATTCTTACTCAGTCTCATACTTTAACCAGTATACTCATGTAACATGTGTTTATATGACTCATTGATCTGTTGCAAATTTTTTTATTTTGACATTTGAGGCATAATCAAGAGAAGTTCTACTTGAATAACCTGGTTCATCAATATATGCTCATAAGAAAGTTCTGGTATGTTTCTATACTTTGCACAATTAGAAAGATAAAATTATCAATTATGAGCAGAACCCCTAGTTACACCAAACGTCCAGAAAATTTCATCCATTGAGCATTTGAACCAGTTTCATTAACCTAGGAGTCTATCTATAATGGGTCTCTTCCCTTAATACTAGCGATTTCCATTAATCACTTAGGAGATCTGAATTATAACTTGATTAGACTCCTAATTGTCCTCCCAAAAGGCTATTGTTACTGCCCTAATCATGACCCCTCTTTAAAAGCCCACCAAATCACGCATAACCGTCACTCTAATTCCCAAATTTCTGATCATTTGCTTTCTTCTCCAAAAATTCCCAAAATTTTCCAGAAATTCTCCAGCATGACTAATCCCTAAGATAATCCCGGAACTCCATCACCAATATCCCCTAATACCTCATCATCAACTCCTCCTAGTGAACCCCTCAAACCCAGATTTCGTCACCAGAAAATGTCAGCTAGAAAAATAGTTGCATCTGGTCCTTTGAGGAAAGTCTTGAACGAAAAATTACAGGCTAGTTAAAGGAAACAAGTTACAATCAAAGAAAGTGACTCGAGCTCTGCATCAAAAAAATTCATCTCTGCTAGTGAAGGATAAGAAGCCGGGTCTTCTTACAATGACAAGAGTCAAGAAACCTCAGGAGAGGTAAACATTTGTTTATTGTTTTCTGATGTAGAAGAAAGGGAGTATAATAGGTTTGAAAATGCTGTTTTGGCTCAGTGAGTTTAGTGAAAGTTTGGAAAAATCCTACTGACTAGTAGGTCGTGGTTTTTTCACCTTATGAGCCAGGGGTTTTTCACTTAAAAATATATGTGTACTTTATTTTTAGTATTTATTATTCTGCAAATTGCTGTAGTTAGAACACTAAGAAGAACCAGGTTCTTCTAAAGCAAAAATTGGGTATAACACAAATCACCCCCTATTGTGTGGTATTGACATTTATAACATCACTAACCGTTTGCTGATGTCACTCTCCAGTCCATGCTTTATTAGAAGCACTGGTTGGTTTTTGTGGTAAACTGGCTTCACATCCCTATTTCACCAGATCAAAGGGTAGCACATATCTGTTTTAAAAAATGACCTTGCCTGCAATTACCATCTCGGAATATAGCCCAATCTCGGGTGTCTCGGCCTCTGAGTCTGCAGCGGCCGAGGAAAATAGGATCCTCCATCTTCGGGTCATGGAGATGTGGGATGCAGGGATGAATGGAAGGGAGCCTTTGGTTGCCATCCCCGTATTCCCAAACTTTTCCCTAGATTATGGGGTACTTCCAATATTTCCATCAGTCATCCAAACATCTCATTGGGACATCCTACCATACTGGCTCATTTTGTTGGAGCACCTTCTGAGGTTCTCCCCCAGGTGTTCACATCCGAAACAGTCCTCAATATCTTTACTGCTCCCCTATGTACGGTCACAACACAGCCTGCGCTGCCTAGACCCACTTCTGATCCATCAGCCTTTACATTCCAAATACCCACTTACCAAACTGAGTCTCCTCAGTACCCCACCTACACTTATACTCAGCCACCTCCATTTGAGTTCACAACAGGACAAGACAAGAATCCCAAGACTCCCGAACATGATAAAATGGCAAAAAGGATGAGAAGCATGGAGTAGAGCCTTAAAAACATGAAGGGTATGAGTAGGTAGAAGAATGTGTCATATACCGATCTATGCATGTTCCCTCACATGCATTTTCCCAAAGGATCCAGAACTCCGAAGTTCAAAAAATAGGATGGGCATGGTGATCCTATTGATCACCTTAAGAAGTACTGCAATAAGTTGCGTAGGGCTGGCGCAAAAGAAGAATTTCTCATGGATTACTTTGGGGAAACTTTGGTAAGTATCGCCTCATATTTGTACACGGATGAAGACATTTCTTGATGGCATATCTGGGACGATCTCGCAAGAGACTTTATTAGACAATTCCAGTACAATATAGACATTTCTCCGTACCCGAACTCATTGGAAAATCTGAAAAAGAAATATTCTGAAAGTTTTAGGGAATATGCAATCAAATGGCGTGAACAGGTGTCAAGGGTAAAGCCTCCAATGGATGAGGTGGAAATGGTCACGGTATTTCTTCAAGCTCAGGAGGCTGATTATTTCCAGAATATATGTCAGCTATGGGAAAATCATTCGCAGAGGCTATTGAAATTGGTGAAATGGTGGAGAATGGATTGAAAACAGGTATAAATTTTAGCCAAACGGCCATTAGAGCAAACTCCCAAGCCATCCAAGGAGGGTCTGGAGGAATGGAAAAGGGTAAGAAGAAAGAAGAAACATCTATGGCGGCTTTGGGTGCCAGACGACACCGCACTCCTAGACCCATATTTTCATAAAGAACCCCTTAGCACTATTACCCTCATCAAGACATGGCATATGCTCCTCAATCATATGCGGTCATAAATGCTCAACCTTTTGTACGACTGCAGCAGCATGCGAATAGAAACCAAGCTCCATTTCAAAGAAACTAGCCTCCTCACCAAAACCACTATAACCTCCGTCCTCCACAAAATAACTTCCGTCTTCAGGAACCAACTAGGAGACAAACTTTTACGCCAATCGGTGAACCCTAGTCCAGTCTGTTCCCTAAGCTTATTCAAATGAATTTGCTACAGCCCATACCTCAAAACAGGCATAACCGGAATCACCCTTCTATCAGCAGGGCGTCCGATGTGCTTATCGTTCATGAGTTGAGGGGCATGATACAAAAAATAGTTGGATATTGAAAAGAGGCGTGAAAGACTTGATAGAGAAAGGAAAGATATTGCTAAGGGATGAGGATTTCCCCAATGTGACAAATAACCCACTGCCAGCCTACAAAAATGGTGAAGCGATTGGAATGATTTGCGAAGATAAAGAATTTGACCCGACACTAAAGTCCATAGTTGCCATTGCTGAAGCTGAGAGAAAGCCAAAATTTTCCCAAAGTAAGATAAATAGGAAAATAAGAAAAACGTCATCAAGATGGAACCAGAAAAGAAAGTTGAAACGGGAACAAAGGCAATGCCTCCCAAAAAGGGAATTCTCTATGTTCCATGGGGCTGTGAAGAAAAACAGTTGACTTTGAGTCCACCAAAGAGATTTGAACTGAGAAGAGGAGCCCGGATGTACGTGACCAAAGGAGCTTATGTGGTGCGAGGGACAATTAAGCCACCAAGGTCAAACGAGCCCGTAGTTATTGGATGTGCGCCACAGAAGCCTATGACAGATCCTACTGCTGTGCCATGGAATTACCAAAAAATAGTGGTTACATATAAAGGCAAAGAGATCTCGGGGGAGCCACCAAAAAATAACCCCATTGAGAAGTATTCTAATGTGAAGAACTGAATAACGCCACCATAAAACATTTCCCAGCCAGGAAACCTGTAAGTGCTGAGGAAGCAAAAGCTTTCTTTCAGAAAATGAAGATGGCCGATTATGAAGTGGTTGATCAACTTTGAAAGTATCCTGAACAAGTGTCGTTACTTTCATTGTTGATAAAATCCCCTAAACATCAGAAGGTTTTATGAAGACCCTGAATGAAGCATACGTGCCTGCTAAAACATCGGTGGAACAGTTAGAAAGAATGGCGGAAATATTTTAGCTATCAATCAGATTTCATTCAGCAAAAACAACTTTCCTCAGGAAGGAGATGCTCACAACAAGGCTTTGCACTTAACTGTTAAATATGAGGGATACTATGTGAAGCGGGTCATGGTAGACGGAGTTTCTGGGGTAGACATTTGCCCACCCTCTACATTGTAGCGCATGAAAATCAACATTGAAACAATCTGTCCCAACAATGTATGCGTGCGGGCTTTCGATGTAATTAAAAGAGACACCATTGGGGAAATTGACCTGATTTTGACAATTGGCCCGGTAGACTTCGAGGTGACTTTCCAAGTACTAGACATGGACACGTCTTATAATTTTTTTCTAGGAAGGCCCTGGATCCATACCGCAGGAGCTGTACCCTATACCCTCCATCAGATGGTAAAAGTTTAACATGAGGACTACGAGATTGTGGTCCATTGAGAGGATGAACAGTCAATCTATCGGGACCCATCTATCCCATGCCTGGAAGTGAGGGAGGGCAGTGAACACAAATTTACCAAGCTTTCAAGGTTGTGGTGGCGGACCAACATTAAAAAGGAAATCCGTGCCTCAAACCTTTCGTATCAACGCCTCGATTATGGTAGCCATGGAAATGATCAGACATGGTTTCAAGCCAAGAAAGGGACTTGGAAAAACTTTGCAAGGAACCCTGTCTACAACTGAAAAGTTCTTCAGGATAGGATTCCTACCTACCCAGACGATACAAAGTGGGCAGATGAGAGAAAGAAAGAGGGATAGGTCCTGCCACAACCACAACCACATTTGTATGAGACCTTTTTCAAGCCAAAGTACAGTGAGAAAGAGGACGATGAGGACTTCACGGCCGAAGAGGTTGAAGAAATATATGGGGCAATGAGGAAGATACTCTACGAAGCCCACATAGTTCGGCCGGGAGACGGCATAAACACCGCTGAGGTGCTATATATGAGACCAAATGCCAAGCTACAGAATTGTAAGGCTACGCCATTCCCAATTAGGTGGGAGTCCCAGTAGACCTATCCTGCCACTTTTTATGCATCTCGAGTTATCCCGGGGGGTAACTCGGATGTTTTATTTAGTTATTGTCTCTATATTTCCGGATGTAAACCCTGTTATCTTCAAATTCCAAGAAATGAAATCAATATTTCATCGTTCATTTTTATTTTAGCTATTTTTCTCTTTCGTTTCTTCGTTTCAGTTCTAATAATGCGCCTTTAAATAACACGACAAGCTTGCAGACTTCAGCCCAGATCCAAACACGCTATTTAATTGTTAAATAATGAACCAAGAACTAGAATATGACGAAGAAGAGGCTTTTAGGGAAGTAAATCGAGAGTTGGGGCAATATGAGAATAAACCTAAGCCAAACTTGATTGATACTGAGCCGGTTAGCTTGGGAACTTCTTAAGAAATCTGGGAAACCAAAATAATCATTTACACAAATTAGAAAACTTGGGATTCAATAATCCAACTCATGTTTGAGTTTAAAGATGTGTTTGCTTGGTCGTATGACGATATGCCAGGGCTGAGTGTTGATCCAGTGGTTCATAAGTTGCCCATTTACCCCGTCAGCAAAAATAGAGAAAGTTCAAAACAAACATCAGTGATAAAATCAAGGAAGAGATCATGAAACAGTTGAAAGCAGGGGTAATTCAAGTGGTCAGGTATACTACATGGTTGGCTAATGTGGTACCAGTTCCAAATAAAGATGGGAAGACTCGGGTGTGTGTAGATTACAGATATTTGAACAAGGCAAGTCCCAAGGACAATTTCCCTTTACCAAACATCCATCTCTTTGTTGATAACTGCGCCATGCATGAGATACAGTCCTTCGTGGATTTCTATGCAGGATATCATCAGGTGTTGATGGATGAAGAAGATGCAAAAAAGACAACCTGCACCACGCCTTGGGGTACATATTGTTACCGAGTTATGCCGTTTGGTCTGAAGATAGAGGTATATGTGCACAACATAATCATCAAGTCTCAAACTCAGGATGACCATGTACGAGATCTGAGAAAGCTCTTCGAGCGGTTGTGCAAGTATGATCTGAAGATGAACCCGGCCAAGTGTACATTCGGAGTCCCGTCCGGCAAACTTCTGGGTTTCATAGTCAGCATGAGAGGTATCGAGTTAGACCCAACAAAGATAAAGTCTATCTGGGATTTGCCTCATCCAAGAACCAAGAAAGATGTGATGAGCTTGTTGGGCAGATTAAACTATATCGGACGGTTCATTGCTCAACTGACTTTCACATGTGAGCCTATATTCAAGTTACTAAAGACAGATGCAACAGTCAAGTGGACGGATGAATGTCAAGAAGCCTTCAACAAGATCAAAGAATATCTTTCAGCTCCACCAGTCTTGGTCCCACCAGAGCCAGGGAGGCCTCTTTTCTTGTATCTGGCGGTCTTAAAAAATTCTTTCGGTTGTGTCCTTGGGCAACACAATGCAACTGGGAAGAACAAAAATACAATTTATTACTTGAGCAAGAAGTTGACCAGTTATGAAGCAAAGTATAATATATTGGAGATAACCTGTTGTGCTTTGACTTGGGTTGCTCATAAGCTAAGACATTATCTGCAAGCCCACACTACTTATCTCATAACCAGGTTGGATCCTTTGAAATACATATTCCATAAGCCAATGCCCACAGGGAGGTTAGAAAAATGGCAGATTCTGCTTACTGAATTTCACATAGTCTATGTCACTCGCACGGCGATGAAAGCTTAGGCGTTGGAAGATCAACTGGCTGAAACCTGGTTGACGAGGAATACCAACTGTTAAGCACTTACTTCCCAGATGAAGAGGTATATTCAATAGAAGCAAACTCGAAAGACACTCATGTTTGGAAAATGTTTTTTGATGGGGCAGCAAAAGCCAAAGGTGTAGGAATTCGGGCAATCTTGATCTCACCCACCGATCAGCACTACCCGGCCACCGCTAGGCTTCGGTTTTTTCTGCACAAACAATACTACTGAGTATGAAGCCTGCATCATGGGTGTGAATATGGCCATTTACCAAGTTGTTAAAGAGTTATTGATTATGGGGGATTTCGATCTGATTATCTGGCAAGCCCAAGGAGAATGGGAAACCCGAGATGTTAAGCTTATTCCTTTTTGCCAACACGTGGAAGATATCACCAATTAGTTCAGGTCGATAAAGTTCAGGTACATCCCTCGATCTCACAATGAACTAGCTGATGCACTTGCTACTCTATCCTCGATGCTGCCCTGCCCGGGCGATGCCCACATTAATCCCTTGGAAATCCAAATCAGGGAAAGACATAGTTATTGTAATACGGTTGAGGAATAACCAAACATCCAGCCATGGTACCATGATACTAAGAGGTTTTTTAAAATGCAAGAATACCCCAAACAAGCTACTGGGGATCAAAAGAGAACCATTAGACGACATTCGAGTGGTTTCTTCTTGAGTGGTAATGTATTGTACAAAAAGACCCCGGATCTCAATTTGTTAAGATGTGTTGATGCCGAGGAAGCTAGAAAAATTATGCATGAAGTGCACGTAGGAGTATGCGGACCCCATATGAATGGGTACATTTTGGCAAAGAAAATCCTTCGAGCAGGGTATTACTGGATAACTATGGAAAAGGACTGCTTTAGTTTTGTCCCGAAGTGCCATCAGTATTAGGTGCTCGGTGATTTGATTCATGCACTTCCAACAGAAATCCGTCCCATGTCTAAACCTTCTCCATTTGTTGTTTGGGGCATGGATGTCATTGGGCTGATTGAGCCGAAAGCCTCAAATGGGCGTAGATTCATATTGGTTTCCATTGACTATTTCACGAAGTGGGTTGAAGCCATCACTCTCAAATCAGTAACCAATAAAGCTATGGTAGATTTTGTGCATTCTAATCTTATCTGTCGTTTTTACATTCCTGTAACTCTCATCAAGGATAATGTTGAAAACCTGAATAGTCGTTTGATGAAAGAAGTATGCGAACAATTCAAAATAACGCATATCGGTCCAAAGGCAATGGTTCCATTGAAGCAGCAAACAAGAATATCAAAATGATTTTAAGTAAGACGATTCAGAGTTCCAGACAATGGCATGAAAAGCTGCTTTTTGCATTACTTGGATATCACACTACAGTACGCACCTCGGCGGGAACAACCCCATACCTGTTGGTTTATGGAACTGAGGTTGTTATAACCGCATAGGGAGAAATCCCTTCGCTTCGAATAATCGTTGAAGCGAAAATTGAGGATAGTGAGTGGATCAAGACTCGTCTAGAACAATTGACCTGAATTGATGAAAAACGGATAGCCGCAGTTTGTCACGGGCAGTTGTACAAACAAAGAATGGCCCGCGCTTATAACAAGTAAGTATGACCCAGGAATTTTGAAGTGGGACAACTGGTGTTAATACGCATTCTTCCTCATCACCATGAGGCCAAAGGAAAATTTGCTCCTAATTGGAAGGGCCCGTAGATCATCAGAAAGATATTGTCGTGAGAAGCATTGTATCTAGGTGACAATAATGGAAATGATCCTGAAGCAGCTGTGAATGCGGATGCAGTGAAAAGGTACTATGTCTAGGCTTTCTGCAGTGTTGAACTATGTGCATTTGAGATGACAAAGGCTTTCATTCCCGCTACCTAAACACTATCAACCCTTCGCAAACACTTTTAGACGGTTACCATTCTTTGATTACCCTCTTTGGAACCCGAAAGTACTACTGGAGAAAGAGAAAAAAATAAAGAAAAGAAAATGAAAGAACAAAAAAAATAAAACAAAAACGACAAAAACAAATGTTTCCCTGAACTACGTTCAACTTGATTCCGAAAGGATACGTAGGCAGCCTCTCTCTGGGGTTTAGTACACCAAAACAAAAATCCAAATTCCCCCAAAAGTGAAACTGGGGCAGATGTTATAATGGTTCGTCCATGAGCCCACCAAAACGGTTCCAAAGCTGTAGTCCAGTCCAAAATTCTTGTTACCCAAAAAACCTTGTCCAAGTCCTTCCGATCAACTAGAAAAGGCGTGGGAATTGAAAAACATCATTGTTGGAATTCGATGCATTATAAATTGAGAGAAATAAAATGAGAGAGTCTTATCGGTGAAAACCTTCGATCGCCATAGGGCGACGGTGAGTATAGAAATTTAAAATGAGAGAGTCCGTTGATGAGAAATCGTAAAGAGCACTATCGGGCGACTCTGAGAAGAGAAATAAGAGAGGTCAATTTGCGAAAACCCGCAAAGGCGCTGTCGGCCGAACAAAAGACATCTCCCACCACTGAAAGAGTCCGGGAAACTTTTCTAGGTTTTGAAATATGGCTCAATAAGCTTAAGAGGAGTTGAGAAAGTTGGTGCCGGGTTGGGCATCCAGTCCAAGAAGCACGTCATGTACATTTGAAACCTGTATGCACGCTCCGATAAGCCCTTCTCTTCCCCCGAAAAAAGACGCTTCTATTGAAATTACTCTTCTTGCTCTCTGTTTACTTTTCTTTGAATCCCTTTCGGCCTAACACTAATTTCGAAATTATTACAAGGAAAAGGTGTCAGGACTGATTTTACAGAGCTCTCCTTTGCAAAAGAAAAAAAAAGTACCCAGCCTCAGCGAATGTGTTAAGCCAATCTCGACTGGCCGTGATTGTTAATGCTTTCAAAGAAAAAACATTGGAAAGGAAAGAAAAATCAAAGACAAAGGTCTTAAGAGCAGAATAAAGTGAAAAGTCCATAGCCCCATATGGGCGAGTCATCATGAGATCCTAAAACTTGAGTCCTGTTTGTTGGAAAGAGATTCGTCCTCAAAACTAGCAAGCAGCAAAGTCCTCAACAGAAACTGGGCCGGGATCAAGCAATTGAGATGATCAAGGCAACAAAAACAACCATCATTTCAAACAAACAAATTGTTCTTTGTTTGAAAATTTGAAACAGGTGTAATCCAAAGCAACCATGCAAGAAGCATGTGCAACCAAAAAGGAAAGAAGTGCGGAAGCGCTGAAATATCTTTGCAGCAGGGAACCGACCAAAAGGGAAGTTTCTCCCCCCAAATGCTTTCATACATTTTTACTAAATAACAAAGGAAAATAAGTGAAAAGGAAAATCCCCAAAAATCAATGTAGCATGAGGCCTCATTCCTTATATATCCCGGCATAACCTGTGGACCTCCCTGACATAACCCAAGGACTTTTTACCTTTTATCCCGACATAACTCGTGGACCTCCCTGGCATAGCCGAAGGACTTTTTACCTTTTATCCCGGCATAACCCGTGGACCTCCTCGGCATAACCTGAGTACTTTTTACCTTTTATCCCAGCATAACCGTCGACCTCCCTGGCATAACCCAATGACCTTTTCTCTTTTATCCTGGTATAACCCGTGGACCTCCCTGGCATAACCCAAAGACCTTTTTGCCTTTATCATTGCATAACTTGTGGACTTCCCTGGTATAACCCAATGACCTTTTCTTATCCCTGCATAACCCGTGGACCTCCCTAGCATAACCCAAGGACTCTTTTCTTTTATCCCGGCAAAACCCATGGACCTCCATTGCATAACCCGAGGACCTTTTTCTTTTATCCTGGCATAACTCGATGAATTTCCCGGCATAACCCGTGGACTTTTACGACATAACCCAATGGTTTTCCCGGCATAACCCGTGGACTATTCCACCATAACCCGATGAATTTCCCGGTGTAACCTTTGGACCTTTCCGACATAACTCGATGACTTTCCATGCATAACCCGTGGAATTTTCTGGTATAACCCGATAACTTTAACGGCATAACCTGTGAACTTTTCCATCATAACCTAATGACTTTCCCGGCATAACCCGTGGACCTTTCCGGCATAGCCCAATGACTTTCACGGCATAACCATGGACTTCTCTGGCATAGCCCGATGACTTTCCCCGCATAACCCGAGGACTCTTTGTTCTTTTATGGTATAACCCGACCATTTCCCAAAATAACCTGGCTTCATTTTCCAAGGGTACACAATCCTAATTTTATCGCTTAGATATGTGTCACAACTAACTCACGAAATTTTCCTAGTGAAAGCTAGGGTAGAATATTTTGTTCGTTTATTTGTTTTGATGTCATATGTGTGTCTGACTTCGAGGCACGGGGTTCGAGATGACAAAAAGAATGTGTCTCTTTTTAGAATAAAGAAATGAAGAAATAGAACACAAAGTGAATTCAAAATGCCGAAGTGAACAGAGATGCGAACTGCCAAAAAATATAATTGAAGTCACGAGCTCTGCCTGTTGTTTTGACACAAAGGTGAAGAAAGAAACAACACATAAACTTGCGAGCATCAAGATTTGTATTTGAGTCCACAGTAAAATCAGCTAAGACTCAAGATCAAGCTTCAAGAGAATTATAGATAGGAATCTTGTAACTCATAGTCGATAGGCATAGCTAGCTTAGCTTTGATTTTCCTTTTGGTGTAATAAAGAGGTCAGCAAGTAGTAGCAGTAGAAACAGTAGTGAAATCACTATTCCTGGTAGTCCCACCTACCAAAACTTTCAGAACTACACCGACCTGAATCCTTTGTAGCCAAGGATATGTAGGCAACCTCTGAAGCAAGGTTCAGTCAGATGTTTTTCAAAAATGCCTCTCATAGAGTGCCAAGCAGGTAAAAAATCTCTCATGACTGCTCATTTATCTTTTCCCAAAAACCTTTCGTGTCTCCGAGCAAAGAGTGGCAACTGTGAGCATTGATTTTTGCCTCGTTTAATTACTCATATAGAATTCATTAGCATTAGGATTTTCTTTGGTTATTTGCATTAATTTCATAATTTTGTGTTTTGTTTGTATTTTTGTGTGCATTATTAATGATAATTCATTAAAATAAAAATATTGATGCATGAGCATTTAGGATTAAATTTTACTTATTTTTAGGATTAATTAGTTATTAGGCTTGTAGAAATACCAAAAATCATAAATAAATTTTGAATTGTTTGGTTCGATTTTAATTTAGTTTTAGGTTTGTTAATTTCTTTTAGATTGACATTAGACTAATTGTATCTTAATTAGGTGGTTTGAATTAATTGTGAAGCTTTCTTTTTAGTTTTAAAGTAAAAAACAGAAGAAAGAAAAAAGAGAAGAATGAAAAGAATTGAATTAAATCAATAATTTTTGCAAAGAAAAAGGAAAAAAAATTAAAAGTTTGTTAAGGATAAACGTTTGGGCCAGTTATTTCAGCCCAAGTCAAAATTCCCCAAAACCCATTCAAAATTGGCCGAACCCACCTCAGAAAACACGGTCCAAACCCCGTATTAATAAAATGACGTCGTTTCTGTTCCATCAAATCTAGGGCATCGAGGATCTCTGATCCTACGTTTCGGAACTGGGGGTACATTTAATATTTAAATGTCGGACGCAGCCCCTACCCCCCAAATCACCGTCTCTAACACTCCTATTATACTCCATCTTCCTTCGCCGTCCGCCGTCCGCCAAAAATTGCCTCCGCCGGCGGATGGAATTCAAATGAACTTAAAAATACACCCTGAACTCTCCTCTTTTCAAATTAACATATCCCTTTCCTCGACTCCTTACCGAAGTCTTCAAATATTGGATCAAAGATTTCGCCCAAAACCCTAACTTACCCAAACGGCCCCAAATTCACACCCTTTGACCACCAAAACTTGTTCATCCCAAATATGCAATCTTTTACCTTCGAATCTTCCCCAAACACTTCAAATTCTAGATCAAAAATTGGGTCAGAAACCCTAAATTTGCAAATTGGGAAATAATGGGTTTTGGGCTTTAATAGCCCCTAATTTAGTGTTTTCTCATGCAAAATACATAATTAAGGACGATTATCGTCCAAATAATGTCATGAAACCGGCCAGATTTGGATTCAATCAGTTTAAAGCCCAAAATCAATAAGTCCTCTTCCTTTGTTTGTTTGATTTTTCTTTATCTCGCTTAGCTTTGTTTATTATTCATTTATTGTTTTGCATAATAACTTCGATTATGATAGCCCCTCATTAATCAATTACTCTTTATGATAACTAACTTAGGGTTTTAGGATTTTAATTTGATTTTGTTCTGTTCTATTGTGTTCTTTATTTTTGTTTTGATTCTTGTTGATCTTATTTGGTTTGAGTCTGAATTTTCTATTGAATTGACGGCTGAAAGTATGATATTGTTATTTTAATTTTGTATTTCATTTCAATTGTGTTATTAATTTTTACCTTAGTTTCAATTTAGTGTCAGGATTCATATTAACTAGAGTTAAATTTCAGTTAGATTGGTTAGTTCAATTTTAAGCTTTGTTTGGTTATAGCTAATTAGTCTCTAATTTGATATCGACTAACTATGGTAAATTGAGACCAAGGGGCTAGGTTAGTTGATATAGGATTTGTAATTTCAGAATAAAGTCAGGGGTAGTGTAGGTATTTCAGGCTTGCAGTAATAGGAATATAATTCCCTAGAAGCTTCTAGATGGGGTTCAAAATAGAAATTCAGAAATTTAGTAGTGTAACTTGACAAACAAGCCAACAAATAAGGGGATAACTAGTTAAATATTGAAAATAAAGAGGGACTAAAGGTGTAAAGTAAAAAATTCGAAAAAGCCTCAATTGTTGCCTTTAAAAGGCATGCCATACGCCATATTTCACAAGTTTTTGAGATCTGAAAATTCGAATTTCAAATTCAAATAAAAGTTTGAAGTCTGAGAGTAAACATTTCATTTTAGATCTAGATCTCCAAAAAAACCAAAACAATAAGACAAAAAACTCCAAAAATACTATTCTATTGAAGTCTCTTAGGTTAACTTCGAGTTCTGGCTGTTGATTTGAGTTTCCAGCTTAGATAAGGATAGAATAGCTTAAATATTCCTTGTGTATTAGTTACTAAGGTTTCAGAGAATGTCCTGGGTTTAATTCCAAATTTGTTTGGGTTTATTCAAGTTGTTTTGGATGGTTCATTGGTTAGAACGTGTCCTAGGTTGTTTGATATTGTTTCTGGGTTTGCAATAAATCTCGAGCTGCTGATTCCTATTACTGTACTGTTGTTGAATTTTGCTGACTCTACCTTCTTCTCTCATTTTGCCTCAGTTCCAGGTACTCCTTTGATCTCGTATGAACTGCGAAAGATCAATGTAGATCTGATTTGAATGATTAAGTGATTAAGTGTTGTTTGAGTTGATCTATGGTTTTGTTTTTCCTGTTTTGTTTTAATTTAAAGATGTAGAGCAGTCATGTTTATTTAAAACTTCATATCATTTGTAATTAGGACTGTTCGAACTACTTTTAAATTATAATCCTGGATTGTTATAGTTACTCAAATATTCTATTAATAAAGCTAGATCAAATATGCTTAGTTCTGTTTGTTTGTCATGAAATTTAAGCATACAATGTGATCTCAATCTGATAAAGTTAAATTTAGTTTGAGAATAGTTTATCATGGTTTGAATATCTGAATCATATCTTGCAGCTCTAAAAGGACTGATTTGTGTTGATTTGTTCGAAAATAAATTCAAAGAGTCCAACTCAATATCAGTGTTTTATATTATACTCCTGTTTAGCTTAAGGATTTGAAATTGCTGTCAAAGTCTAGATTAAGTATGTTAATTCATCACCATATCCATGAGTTAGTTAACGCCTATAGGTTTCGAATTCGACTAGCCTGTTTTAATACATCTTTGACTTGAATAAGCTTAGGCATTTCCTTCATATAAGACCATTAGATCAAATTGGCTTTAAAATTAGCAGTATGGTTTGTTATGAAAATGAGTTTTGGGCTTAATTACATGACAACAAGCCCAGATATTGTTGGTCCTTTGAACCAACACTATGTCCGATTTATATTGGGTTTCTCTTCCAGTTTTCGCAGCCCAACATGCTGAAGATTTGGATGCATATTCAAAGTTGTTAGTCTAATTTCATAACATCGAGTTTGGGTTTTCTCGATCTAAGTAGCAAATTTGAATTGAGCGCTCTTTAAAACGAGGTGTGCCGCGCAAAATAAAATCACAAACAGCCTGAGCCTCTCTAATTACTTTCTTTTAAAATGTTTTGAACTCGGGACGAGCCATTTAGCAAATTTTCATGGCCTCCCACAAAGTTAATAACACGTTAGTTTCTTTAGGCACGTTCTTTAATAATTTTACCTTCTGAAATTCGAGTGTGCATTTCATGCTACCCAAATCCAAATCCCAAAATGTTGAATAAAATGTCTCGAGGATCCATGTGCATTTCGTGTGACGTGATCCAAAAACATGTTTTAAATGACATTCATTTTCCTAAAGATTATTAATTAAAAGTGGTAAATAATTTTAAAATTGCACTATAGGTAGACATGTATTAAAAATTAGATTTTTATCCAATTATAATAGTTTCAGCAACGGTGCTAGAACCACGGGATCCGGAGATGCCTAACACCTTCCCTCGGGTCAACATAATTCCTTATTCAGAATTTCTGGTTTAGAGACTTCATTTGGAAAGTCAAAAATTTTCTTCATTTGGGATTCAAGATAAACCGGTGACTTGGGACACCAAAAGCCAAACCTATCCCAAATGACGACTCTAAATAAATAAATATCCCAATTCGAATAATGTCATTTAAAATGGAAAAACTCCCATATACATTATCCTATATGATGATGTGTAAAAAAGAGGTGTGACAATATTATGAGATTTGTGGGTCGGTGTCTCAACTGTCAGCAGGTGAAATATGAGCATTAAAGACCGACTGGCTTACTTCAACAGATGGTTATTCCTGAGTGGAAGTGGGAGAGAGTCACTATGGATTTTGTGAGTGGTCTTCGTCGGACTTTGGAGAAGTTCGGTTCAATTTGGGTGATTGTGGATCGGCGGACCAATTCCGCACACTTCATTCCCGTGTGTACTACCTATTCTTCAGAGTGGCTAGTAGGGGTATTCATCGGAGAGATCGTTCGGTTGCATGGTGTTCTAGTTTCCATCATCTTAGATAGAGGCACTTGTTGATACTCAATTTTTTTATATGTATTTTTATACTCAAAATACTTTCAAAATAGCATGTATATGCATATATAAGAATCCACAAAGGTTTTGGTATTTTTTCACATTTTTAAAAGATTTGTAAAACCAATTTATGGCATGTTTTGCACTATAAAATCCAATTATTATTCCCAAAATTATCAGTTTTTAGGGAATAACTTATTTCATTCTCACATTTACACCAAAATATAATTAAGATAATTTGTGCATATTTTTACAAAGTTAATTGGCATTTATAAAGCTAAATTGCATGTAATTATAATTATAACATATTTTACAATTAAAAATATTTCATAATTATAAATTCATCTCCAGTATTTTTAGATTAACATTTATATATTATTATTAGTAATGTGTTTTGAATATTTTTTTCAAATCATTTTAACTATTTTATAAAATTAAAAGGGGAAAACTGGCTATTTAACATTTGGCCTCATTTCATTTTCAAGTATAGCCTAAAACCAGCACCTAATTAACCCAATTCTCAGCCCATTTCTAATTAAACCAGATCCCAACCCAATTCATAACCCACTAGTAGAACCCATAGTAAACCCAAAAAATCAAAACCAAATATATACCAAATTTTATTCCCCCAAACTCATCATCTCCCCAACAACAGGTTTTGAGGTACGTTCTTGATCTCTTCTTTGCGTGATTCTATTGTAACGTTGGAGGTACAAAAATTTTCTTTTAATTTTCAAATTTATAAATGAGCACATTTATAAATTTTTTGAATATTTACTGATTCCTTCGTCTTAATCATTAACGGCTCTTCTCTTTTCCATTTTTGACACTGATTTTTTTCCAATTCCTAGATTGCTTCTTAACTGGAATTTCATATTTTCAAATTAAAATCTTTCTTTTATGTAATACATGAGTTTCAGCGAGAGTTGGGTACACAGGTAGAGTTGAGCACAACGTTTCATCCTCATACGGACGGGCAGTTCCAGCGTACCATTCAGATATTGGAGGACATGTTGCATGGCTGTGTTTGTGATTTCAGAGTTTGCCTACAACAACAATTATCAGTCCAGTATTCAGATTGCACCGTATAAGGCCTTGTATGGGAGGCAGTGTAGATCTCCAGTTGGTTGGTTCGAGCCCGGTGAGGCTAGGCTATTGGGGACAGACTTGGTTCAGGATGCCTTAGAGAAGGTGAAGCTGATTCAGGAGAGACTTCATACATCGGAGTCACATCAGAAGAGTTATGCGGACCGGAAGGTTCGAGATGTTTCTTATGTGGTTGGTGAGAAGGTCTTACTGAAGGTTTCACCCATGAAGGGTGTTATGAGGTTTGGAAAGAAACGGAAGTTGAGTCCGGGATTCATTGGGCCTTTTGAGGTGCTTCGGAGGTTTGGGGTGTTGGCTTATATGCTAGCTTTGCCATTCATCTTGTCGAGTGTACATCCGATATCTCATGTTTCAATGCTTCGGAAATATGTTGGGGACACGTCTCATGTTTTAGATTTCCGCACGGTTGAGATAGATGGTGATTTGACCTATGATGTGAAGCCAGTGGCTATTTTTGGTCGTCAGGTTTGAAAGTTGAGATCAAAGGATATAGCTTCAATAAACTGCACCAGAAAAGTCGGCCCGTGGGGGAGGCTACCTGGGAGACCGAGCAGGAGATGTGGAGTAGATATCCTCACCTATTTGAGACTTCATGTATATTTCTTTAATTGCTCGAGGACGAGTATTTACTTTAGTTGGGGACGATATGGTGACGCGGCCAGGCGTCTCATGAGTTACCACCATGTTTCCCCCTTTTTTTGCTTCTTTATGCTTTACTACCTGTGTTTGGTGTGATCGAGTTGATTTGGTTTGGTTTTGGTAGGAAATGAGACACTTAGTCTATTTAAGGAAGGCTTAGTTTGGAAAAGTCAACCGAATGTTGCTTATGAGTTAGAGGGCTCGGATGTGATTTTCAGTGGTTCGGTTAGATTCGAGGGATGATTTGTGACTTAGGAGTGAGATCGGAATTGGTTTTGGAGGTCCGGTGCAGAAATTAGGTTGTTTGGCGAAGTTAGTATTTTGGCAATTTCTGGTTGGTAGGTGAGATTTTGATTCTAGTGTTGGAATGGAATTCAGAGAATTTCAGTACTGGTTATTCGAAGGTTATTTGGTTGGGTTTTGATCGAATGCATGTTTCAGAAGCTTTTGAAGAACTTAGGCTTGGATTTGATCTAATTTGATGGTTTTAGTATTATTTAAGGTGTTTTGATGATTGGAAAAAGTTTGGATAATGTTTTAGGATGGGTTGGTGCTTTTAGTTGAGGTCCCGGGGTGCCTCGGGGTAATTTCGGATGGCTAACGGGGAGTTTTGGACTTCTGATATTGCAGAATTTCTATTGTTGATGGTATTTCCGCACCTGGGAAAAGGGATTGCAGGTGCAGTGTCGCATATGCGGAGGGGAAGTCGTAGAAGCGGAAAAAGGCAAGGATAGGCTGGACCGCATATACGGATAGGGAGCTGCACTTGCGGAGCTGCAAATTCGGCCAAGCGTGACTTAATGAAGTTCCGCAGATGCAAAGTATCAACCTCATAAGCTGTACCACAGAAGCAGTTATTTGACTGCAAATGCGGTTTCGACTTGGCAGAAGGTATTTAAGTTCATCTTCGCGAATTTTGAAGGGTTTCTCATTTCTAACTTCGGACTTGGAGAATTGTGGATGATTTTGAAGAGGGATTTCAAGGAGCTTCGATAAGGTAAGGAGTTTTGAATCTAAAACACAATCCTAAGGTGTTATTACATGAATTAAGGCTGGAAATTTAAGAAATCATGGACTAAAAATGGAGGTTAGGGCTTGAACTTAAGAGAGATAAGATTAAGGATTTGGGGGGCCAATTGAACTCCGATTCTTGTGATTTTGATATGTATGAACTCGTTGAGAGATAAGGAATCTAATGATGTGAAAATTTCTGTGTTTCGAAAATGGGCCCGGTGCTCGGGTTTTACCAATTTTGGGATTTTTGATATTTTTTGATTGTTTCCGATTGGGTTTTATTCCCATAGCATATTGTGAGGTATTCGTTGTGGTTTTGGTTAGATTCGACGCGCGAGGAGGCTGATTTGAGAGGCAAGGGCATAGCGAGCTAGAGTTTTTGCTGGCTTGAGGTGAGTAATGATTGTAATTGATCTCCTGAGGGTTTGAAACCCAGAATTAGCACAACGTAGTGCTATGATGAGACAAGACACGTGTTTGATCATGAGCGCAAAGTCGCTTACTATTGGGGACTGTGACTTGGTCCATCCCGATTGATACTTTTACTGCATTGTTGACTGAGACTTATTCATTATCACTATGATTTGGACTAGTTTCCATGTTTAGGGCCTTGTGCCGATCTGTATACCTTTAGGGGCATTTTGATTGATCTTCCTCACTTTATTTGTTAAAAACCATAACATCAGTCATGTTTCTAGCTGTTTTAAATAATTTGATCTGGTTTTATCATTCAAATTTAAATGAAAGGAATATATGGGCTAAGATCCCTACCTTCTATTATCGTGCCCGAGAGGCTATGAGTATAATGCCTGAGAGGGGCAGGGGACCTAACAGTAAAGATATTAAATATGTTATGGATCTGATTGTGTGCCGCAGTAATACTTTTATGGACCGGGCTGCATGGCGCAGCGATATAGCGTTTGGGCTGTAGGAGCCCCTCCGGAGTCTGCACACCCCAAGTGAGTGCAGTCGACTATTTATTTGGATCGGGCTGTGCGCCACAGTCATGTACAGATCGGGTTGCACGTCACAACAGTTACTTTAATTTCGGTTAATTACTTGATATGCTACAAGAGTTACCTGATTTAAACAATGTTACTTTATCTTCATTATTTGACTGCCTTAAATTGTTTCGCTGCTTTGATATAGAACTGCATAGTGCCTTTTTCGTGTTTTTATATTGGGAGGCAATCATTATGATTATTACTCACTGGGTTGGAGTACTCACATTACTCCCTGCACCGTGCGTGTAGATCCAAGTGTCCTTGAGGCGTAGTGCGAGCTCTTCGGCAGTTCAATTCCCACCGGAGTTATCGAGGTAGCTGTATGGCATCGACATACCCGATGTTCTCCCTCTATCTTTTACAATTTAGTACTCTAGACTATCTATGTATTAGGAGATGACATCTTGTATTAGCGGCTCAGACTTGTGACACCGGATCTTTTGGGGTTTTGTAGTGATATTGTTATGGCTTTTCCGCTTATTTCATATACTGTTCGGACTTCTATTGGTTGTTAAATTGGCATTTAGTTTTGTTAATTACTAATGAATTCTATATAAATGGGGTTGTGAGTGTTAAATGGTCGGCCTTGCCTAGCATTGTGTTGGGCGCCATCACGATCGGGGTTAGGGTCGTGACACAATCCGACCCTGTGGAGAAATTCATCTCTAGGTATCAAGTACTTCAGACAAATTCATGTCTATGGAAATCCATCCCCCAATAATATTATCCGCGCTCACTAGGGTGTGTTACAGACTCATAAGGGGCTCCTACAGCCCAAGCGCTATCACAATTATCAATATAACCGCTACGGCATGTAGCCCGATCCCATAACTGTCACTCGTAACTGGGCTCCCTGCCTCACTTAGTCATCAACCTCTCTAGTCTTACCACGAGCCCATAATATCATGAAAATAACCCAGAACAATGATATGATGAATCAATAAATAACTGAGGTTGAGATATAATATAAAAATGCATGATCATGGCTGAGTATGGAATATCAAATGAAAACTAGTAAGATGACAACAAGAAACGGTCGTTAAGGGTCCAACAATACCGGTACAAACCCTGAACATGATATCTAGCATGATTTACAGCTCAACTACTTTATCACATGATGAAACCATGGATATCAACAGGATAGAGTCGACAAACGGTGCCATGGAATCACCCAGGTCACAATTCTAACGATGCACACCCATCACTTGGCATGTGCATCACCTAAATACTAATCAGATAACACATAGTTTAGGGTATCCTCAGAACCAAGTTTAGAAACATTACTGATTACCCAAAAGGTCATCACTTGTGTTGTATGTAAATTCAGTGTTCTGAGGCTCATAAACCTCCTTTTTACCTCATGTTGATTTAAATGTGTTGTCCGGACCAATATCCGAAAAGCCATATATGTGAAAATATGAGAAATAGAAATTTCTAGAGTAAAAATTGGATTATGGTTGACTTAGTTCAATATTTTGAGCAAACAGACCCAGATTCGTATTCCGACGATCCTGGAAGGTCCGTAGTAAAATATGGAACTTGGGCGTATGCCCGGAAATAAATTCCGAGGTCCCAAGCCTTAGAAATAAATTTTTGAAAGAAATTAATTTATTGAATTATCTAAGAAATGAAATTAAGAATTAATGTTTGAAACCATTTTTA
Source organism: Nicotiana benthamiana (assembly GCA_034376525.1). NCBI lineage: Eukaryota > Viridiplantae > Streptophyta > Magnoliopsida > Solanales > Solanaceae > Nicotiana > Nicotiana benthamiana. The sequence goes on along the minus strand of CM067330.1, from coordinate 141,057,773 downwards.
TCGGGTCCGTATTTTTTTTTCCAGAGCACGGTACAAACTTTTTATAGTATTTGAAAGATAACTATAAAATATGGTGAAAAACGGAGTTTGTTTAACGTGAGTTGGAATTTCGGTTGAAGAGTTATGAACATTGAGAGTTCTTGATTAGAATGTTGAGTTTTGAGGTTTAGTTCATGATTTTACATGTTATTTTGATGATGTGATCGCACGAGCAGATCAATATGATGTCTTTGAGTTAGTATGCATACTTGGTTTGGAGTTCAAGGTCTCGGGTGAGTTTTAGGTAGGTCCCGCAATGTTTTAGGCTTAAAAACATGGATGTTGTAGGTTAAGAGAAGTGCAAATATCTGAACCCGCATTCCTAGCCGCATTGGTTTTAGTGCTTTCTGTGGTGTGGGGCTGTGCGGCCACACTCGATTTTGTGCGGTCCGCACAGGTTCACTGGTCCGACTTCATAAGCCTATATCTTCTGATCTACAAGGATTTTTGAGACAATTTAAAAACAAAATTTGTAGCTCTTCGTGTCTAGTTTCCAAAGAGATAAAGAAACTGTAATTTGCACATATGTAGAGAAAGCAATGGCCAAAATACTAAAACATGTCACTGCAGTCAATGTTTTGGGCTGTGCGGCCGCACTCGATTTTGTATGGTCCACACAGGGCGTCTGAGAGGGGTATATTAAAATGAGATTTTCAGTTATTTTTTATTTTTCAAACCCAAAAAACATAAGAGAAATTTTTTCAAACAACCTTTCTTCTGCAAAACATTGGTAAGTGATCTCTAACTCATTTTCTTTACTCCTTATCTTCTTTTTAGAAGATTTCATCCTAGAATCAATGATTTTCATAGGGGAAATTGGGAGTTTTAGGTAAAACCTAGGTTTTTCAAAAATTAAGGATTTGGACCTCGATTTGATGTCCTATTTCAAAATAAATTATATATTTGGGTTCGTGGGGGGGGGGGGGGGGAATGGGTAACCGGGTTTTGATTCGAACCTCGGGTTTTGACCATGTGGGATCGGGTTAATTTTTGACTTTTTTGGGCAAAACTCTGAGAAATTAATTTTCATGCATTCAAATTGATTCATTAAGCATTTATTAATATAATTAAGTAACTTCTGACTAGATACGAGAGAATTTGTGGTGGAATCAAGGTGTAAAGCTATAGTTGAATCGTGAATTCTGTTTGTGGCAACGAGGTAAATGTTTGGTCTAACCTTAGCTTGAGGTATTAGGAGTTGTGTCTATTTGCTATGTGTTAATTGTGGAGTACAACGTATAGGCATGGTGACGAGTATCTATACGTCGATGTCAGGCATGCCCGTGAGTCTTGTGTTATAAGTTGTTGTGACTCCGTTGTGGTTTATTATGCCTCACATGTTGTTATCATCATTGTTCCTTTGCCGGGATATTTGTTTTATATTATTGTTCCCTTGCGAGGATATTGTTGAGATATCATTGTTCCTTTGCCGGGATGTTTGTTTGATATTATTGTTTCCTTGCAGGGATTCCTTGTGATTATTGTTGGCTTGTAAATAGGAGTGGGTGGTATGCCTACCACACGATATAATGAAATGGGAGCGGGGGGTACGCTTACCATAAGATATAATGAAATGGGAGCGGTTGGTACGCCTACCACAAAATATAATAAAATGGAAGCGGGTGGTACGCCTACCACAAGATATAATGAATGGGAGAGGATGGTACGCCTACCACAAGAAATAATAAAATCGGGGCGGGTGGTACGCCTACCACAAGATATAATAAAATGAGAGCAGGGCGTAATAAAATGGGAGTGAGTGGTACGCCTACCACAAGATATAATGAAACGGGAGCGGGTGGTACGTCTACCACAAGATAACTAAAATGCGATCAGGTGGCATGCATGCCATGAGATATAGGAAATGGGATCCGGTTGCACGCCTCCAACAAGATGTGAAAAGAACATGAAATCTGCCTTTGTTTTCTTTATTCTTGTTAATAGTTGGATTTTGATCCCTTTACAATTCTCTTGATATTCTATTTTTACCTGTCATTCCCCAAAGCATGTTTCCCCCTCCCATCTTTATTTTTTTATGTTTACTTTATTTTCCGATGTATATTATGTAACTGCATAAGTTTATTTGGTAGTCAAGTCCTAGCCTCGTCACTACTTTGCCGAGGTTAGGGTTGACACTTATTAACACATGGGGTCAGTTGTGATGATACTACAATCTGCACTATTTTCTGCAGACCCTAATGTTTGGGCTTTGTACCGTAGTGGGATTGCTAATTCTTGATCATCAGGCGATACGAGGAAGTTCTGCAGGCATCCACAAGACTTGGTGTCTCGTTCTATCTACTATTCATGTTTCTTTCATGCTTTTCTATCAACAGTGGTGTATTTATTTCTTTCAGACCCTTTATTTATAGTATTCTTAGATAGTCTGTGAAACTGTGACACCAGTTCTGGGTAGTCGATACTCAAACAGTTGTATTCGGCATTCGTGTTCAGATAGCTTATAGTTGTTTTCTTCCGCTTATGTTAAATTCCATTGTTTAAATGTTATTATTTCGAAAATATTAATTAATATAAAATGGGTAAAAAGGTAAATTGTGCAATTAATTGGCTTGTGTAGCTCGTATTAGGAGGCACCATCATGACTCCCAAGGGTGGGAACCCGGGTCGTGACAAGTTGGTATCAGAGGTCTAGGTTAAATGGGTATCACAGTTCACAAACAAGCTTAGTAGAGTCTGAGGAATCGGTACGGAGACGTCTGTATATATCCCCCAGAGGCTACAGAGTTAGAAAAACCTTCACATTATTCTTTCTCTTCGTACGATTTTTGTTCTCTCAAGGTTAAATTGAATCATCTACTCTTGCTCTTTCGTGAATGGCGAAGTCACGTGCTTCTTCTTTAGCCGAGCAGTAGCACAGACCTGTGATAGGTCAGCTATGTCTTCGGAGGCTTTGTGGAGGTTGGATAGGTTTCACCAAGCTCTTCACTACTACTTACAGCGGTGCATCTATTAATGATCCCCAGGATTGTCTAGACAGCTGCCATGAGGTTCTCAAGAACATCGGGATATTTGAGACCAACGAGGTTGATTTTGCTGCTTTTCATTTGTCTGGATCTGCCAAGACTTGGTAGAGGGATTTTTGTTTGGCTAGACCAGCCGAATCGATATCTTTGACTTGGGAGTAGTTTACTCAGCTATTTCTAGAGAAGTTTCTCCCCATTACTCAGATAGAGGCTTATCGGAGGCAGTTTGAGCGTCTCAACTAGGGTTCTATGATTGTTACCCAGTATGAGACCAGATTCATTGACTTGGCTCGCCATGCTCTTATTGTACGTCCTACCGAGAGAGAGAGAGAGAGAGAGAGAGAGAGAGAGAGAGAGAGAGAGAGAGAGAGAGAGAGAGTGAGGAGGTTTATTGAGGGACTTATTCTGCTAATTGTCTTCAAATGGCTAGGGAGACAATGAGGGAGATTTCTTTCCAGGAGGCGGGCAATGTGACCAGGAGAGTGGAGATGGTCCTCTCGCAGGGAGGTGGTCATGGGTCGGACAAAAGGCCCCGTAATTTAAGCAGAATTCAGTGGTACCTCGTCTGGAGGTAGGGATTCGTATGGGGGAGTCCATCCTCCCAGGCCTTTTCGGATAGCACTCTAGGTTTCTCACGGTGCTTCAGGTGGCTATGGCCCTTAGATGCAGTATTCTGATGAGCAGTCCTATAGTACACCACCAGCTCCTATCAGTGCACCACCACTTTAGAGTTTCCAGGGTCGTGAGCCCCAACAACCGAGGGCTTTTTTTACTTGGAGAGACACGAGGCACATTGCTAGGTATTGCCCTCGAGCTGTTAGCAGATCTCAGCATCAGGGTTGCCGTGCCATGGTTCAGACACCGAGTGTTCCACAACTCGAGCCAGCTAGAGGTAGGGGTAAAGGTGCTAGAGGTGGAGGTTGAGGTATTAGAGGTGGACCTCAGGCTGCTAGAGGTTAAGGCCAGCCAACAATAGGCCATACCAGAGATATAGTTTAGGGTGGTGGGGCCTACCCCCGATGTTATTCTCTTCCAGACAAGCCCAAGGCTGTGACTTCCAATGCAGTTATCACAAGTAAGGTCTTGGTTTGTGATAGAGATTCTTTACTGTTATTTTATCCAAGGTCTACACATTCATATGTGTCATCATATTTTGCACCTTATCTGGTCATGCCTAGTGATTCTTTGAGAGCTCCTGTTTATGTGTCTACAACAGTGGGTGATTCTATTGTGGTAGATCGAGTCCATCGTTCTTGTAAAGCTATTTGGCATAAATAAAAGGGGTAAAGTCTTTGGAACAGTAATTGGTATCTTTATCACATTAGCCAAAACTTATTTGTTTAGTTGTGATTGGAGGTCTTGAGACTCGTGTATATTTGCTTCTTCTAGACATTGTTGATTTCGATATCATATTAAGGATGGACTGGTTATCACCTTACCATGCTATCTTGGACCATGCCAAGACTGTGACCTTTGCCTTACCGGGTTTGTCTCATTTATAGTGGGGAGGGAGTCCTGGTCATTCTACCCGTAGTGTTATCTCTTAAGTGAAGGCTCCGCGTATGGTCGAGAAGGGGCATTTGGCCTATTTTGCATATGTTCGTGATTCTAGTGCCGAGGTTCCTTCTATTTATTTTGTGCCCGTTGTTATTGAGTTCCCTGAGGTATTTTCTTCAGACCTACCGGGTATGCCACCCCACAGGGATATTGACATCTGCATAGATTTGGCTGCAGGAATTCAACTCATTTCTATTTTGCCGTATCGTATCGCCCCGCCTGAGTTGAAAGAGTTGAAGGAGCAGTTACAAGACTTGCTTAAGAAGGGTTTCATTATACACATTGTTTCGCCTTGGGGTGCACCGATGTTGTTCGTTAAGAATAAAGATGGATCGATGAGGATGTTTATCGATTACCTATAGTTGAAAAAGGTAACAATCAAGAATAAGTATCTATTACCGATGATTGATGATTTGTTTGATCAGCTGTGCCAAGGTATTTTTGAAGATTGACTTGAGATATGGCTACCATCAGTTGAGGATTAGGGAATCTAATGATCTTAAGTTAAATTTTCACACTCGGTACAGGCATTATGAGTTCTTGGTGATGTCATTCGGGTTAACAAATGCTCCAGCAGCATTTATGGATTTGATGAACCGAGTGTTCAGGCATTACTTGGATTCATTCTTGATAGTCTTCATTGATGATGTTTTGGTGTGTTCCCGCACTCGGAAATAGCACGAGCACCATATTAGAGTGGTTCTTCAGACTTTGAGGGATAGTCAGTTGTATGCTAAGTTTTCGAAGTGTGACTTCTAGTTGAGTTAAGTTGCATTCCTGAGTCATGTTGTATCAGCATAGGGTATTCAGGAACTGGCCTAGACTAGCATCAACTACAGAGATTCAGAGTTTCTTGGGATTGGCATGTTACTATCTTCGGTTTGTGGAGGGGTTTTCATCTATTCCAGCACTAATAACAAGGTTGACCTAGAAGAGTTCCTAGTAAAGGTGGTTGGATGAGTGTGAGGTGAGTTTTTAGAAGCTCAAGACAGCTCTGAATACGGCACCGGTGTTTGTTTTGCCCGCAGGATCAGGGCCTTATGCAGTTTATTGTGATGCATCTCGTATTGGACTTGGTGCAATGTTGATGTAGGATGGCAAAGTCATTGCTTATGTGTCATGGTAGTTGGAGCTTCATGAGGAGAACTATCCGGTTCATGATTTTGAATTGGCAACCTTTGTTCACTCGTTAAAGATTTGAAGGAATTATCTGCATGGCGTGGCATGTGAGGTGTTCACGGATCACAAGAGTATTCAGTATTTGTTCAAGCAAAAGGAGTTGAATTTGAGGCAGAAAAGGTTGTTGGAGTTAGTTAAAGATTATGATATCACCATCTTATATCATTCAGGAAGGGCCAACGTGGTAGCCGATGCCTTGAATAGGAAGTTAGCCAGTATGGGTAGTCTTACTTATATTTCGGTCGGTAAGAGGCTGCTTGCTTTGGATATTCAGGCTTTGGCCAATAGGTTCATGATGGTGGATGTTTCTGAACCCAGTCGGGTGTTAGCTTTCTCGGTCGCTCGTTCTTATTTAATGGAGCGTATCCGTGATGGGTAATATGATGATCCCCATTTGTGTGTCCTTAGAGACATGGTGCAGCATGGAGGTGCCAAGTAGGTTACCCTAGGTGATGGTGGAGTTTTTGGATTTCAGGGTCGAGTTTGTGTGCCTAATGTGGATGGACTCCAAGTTTTGATTTTAGAGGAGGCCCATAGTTCCCAATACTCTATTCATCCGAGTGTCACGAAGATATATCAGGAATTGAGGCAACATTATTGATGGAGGAGAATGAAGAACGATATCGGTTGGTATGTGGCTCGGTGTATGAATTATCAGCAGGTTAAGTATGAGCATCAGAGGCCTGGTGGATTATTTCAGGGGATTGAGATTCCCGAGTTGAAGTGGGAGCGGATCACCATGAATTTCATTATCGGACTCCCACATACTCGGAGGAAGTTTGACGCAGTATTGGTTATTGTTGATAGGCTGAACAAGTCAGCGCATTTCATTCCTATGGCAGCCTCCTATTCATACGAGAGGTTAGCTGAGATCTATATCCGAGAGATTGTTCGTCTTCATGGTGTGCACGTGTCTATCATTTCGGACTGAGGTACACATTTTACCTCACATTTTCTGGGGGGCAGTTCAGCAAGAGTTAGGCACGCATGTTGATTTGAGCACAACGTTTCATCCTCAGACCAATGAACAGTCCCAACGTGCTATTCAGATCTTGGAGGATATGCTCCGAACTTGTGTTATTGCCTTTGGAGGCTCGTGAGATCATCTTTTGCCTTTAGAGTTTGCCTACAACAACAACAACTATTAGTCGAGTATTCAGATTGCTCCTTATGATGCATTATATGGTAGGCGGTGTCGATCTATGGTTGGATGGTTTGAGATGGGAGAGGCTCGATTGTTGGGTACGAATTTTGTTCAGGATGCCTTGGACAAGGTCAGGATTATTCAAGATAGGCTTCGTACAATTCAGTCCAGGAAAAAGAGCTATGCGGACCGCAAGGTATGAGATTTGGCTTTCATAGTCAGTGAGCGGGTGTTGCTTCGAGTGTCATCTATGAAGGGCATGATGAGATTTGGGAAGAAGGGAAAGCTTAGCCCTAGGTTCATTGGCCCCTTTGAGATTCTTGATCGAGTGGGAGAGGTGGCTTACAGACTTGCGTTGCTGTCGAGCTTATCAGTCGTGCATCCTGTGTTTCATGTGTCCCTTCTTCAAAAGTACCACGTCGATCCATCCCACGTTTTAGATTTCAGCACTATCCAGTTGGACAAGGACTTGTCTTATGAGGAGGAGCTAGTCGCCATTCTAGACTGGCAAGTTCGTCAATTGAGGTCGAAGAATTTCCATTCTGTTCATGTTCAGTGGAGAGGTCACCCTACTGAGGCATCGACCTGGGCGTCTGAGTCCGATATGTGAAGCAGTTATCCCCATCTTTTCCCCGACTCAGGTACTTCTTTCTTGTGTCCGTTCGAGGACGAACAGTTATTTTAGAGGTGGAGAAAGGGATGACCTTTTATGCTGCAAGTAAATTCAGTGTTTCGAGGCCTAAAAACCTCTTTTTTTCCTCACCTTGATTTACGTGTGTTGTCCATACCTATATCCGATAGGCCTTCTATGTGAATATGAGAAATAGAAATTTCTAATGTTAAAATTTGATTATGATTCACTTTGGTCAAAGTTTTGAGAAAACGGATTCGGGTCCGTGTTTCGACGATCCTGAGAGGCCCGCAGTAAAATATGGGACATGGGCGTATGCCTAGAAATAAATTCCGAGGTCCCAAGCTTTAGAAATCAATTTTGGAAGAAATTATTTTACTGAATTATCTAAGAAATGAAGGAAAGAATAAATGTTTGAAACCATTGTTATCAGGCCTGTATTTTGGTTTCGAGGCCTGGTACAAATTCGTTATTTTATTTGAAAGATAACTCTGAATTTTGGTGAAAAATGGAGTTTATTTGACATGAGTTGGACTTCCAGTCGAAGAGTTATGAACTTTGAGTGTTCTTGATGAAAATGTTCAGTTTTGAGATTTAATTTATGATTTTACATGTTATTTTGATGATGTGCATCGCATAAGTAGGTCCATATGATGTCTTTGATTTAGTATGCACACTTGTTTTGGAGTTCCGAGGGCTCGAGTGAGTTTCTGGTAGGTCCCAAGATGTCTTAGGCTTAAAAACATGGATGTTGCAGGTTCAGAGAAGTGCAAATCTCTGAACTCGTAGTGCTAACCACATTGGTTTTAGTGCTATCCGCGGTGGGGGCTGTGCGGCCGTACTCGATTTTGTGCGGTCCGCACAGGTTCACTGGTCCGACTTCAGAAACCTATATCTTTTGATCTACAAGGAATTTTGAGATAATTCAAAAACAAAAATTGTAGCCCTTCGTATCTAGCTTCCATAAAGGTTAAGAAATCACAATTTGGACATCTGTAGAGAAAGGTATGACCAAAATACTAAAACATATCACTGCAGTCATCATTTTGGGTTGTGCAGCCGCACTCGATTTTGTGCGGTCCGCACAAGGGGTTTGAGAGGGGTATATTAAAAAGGGATTTTCAGTTATTTTTTTTATCTTTCATACCCCATAAAAATAAGTTGAGATTTTTCAAACAACCTTTCTTCTCCAAAGTATTGGTAAGTGATATCTAGCTCATTTTCTTTACTTCTTAACTTCTTTTTATAAGATTTCATCCTAGAATCAATGATTTTCATGGGAGAAATTGGGTGCTTTAGGTAGAACCTATATTTTTCTAAAATTGGGGATTTAGACCTCGATTTGAGGTCCGATTTAAAAAAAAATTATATATTTGGGTTCATAGAGGAATGGGTAATCGGATTTTTGTTCGAACCTTGAGTTTTGACCATGTGGATTTCGGGGGCAGTTTTTGACTTTTGGGCAAAACTCTGGGGAATTCATTTTCATGCATTCAAATTGATTCATTCAGCATTTATTTAATTGTGAATAGTGAAGTGTGTTCGTTGAATCGTGGTGGAACCGAGGGGTAAAGCTATAGTTGAAACGTGAAGTGTATTTGTGGCATCGAGGTATGTGTTTGGTCTAACCTTAGCTTGTGGGATTATGAGTTGTGTCTATTTGCTATGTGTTAATCAAGCATGCCCGTGAGTTTTGTGTTATAAATTGTTATGATTCTGTTGTGGTTTATTATGCCTCACATATTGTTACCATCATTATTTCCTTATATGAATGTTTGTTTTATATTATTGTTCCCTTGCTGGGATACTGTTGAGATATCATTTTTCCCTTGCCAGGATGTTTGTTTGATATTATTGTTCCTTTGACGGGTTATTATTGAGATATTATTGTTCCCTTGCCAGGATGTTTGTTTGATATTATTGTTCCTTTACCAAGATTCCTTGTGATTATTGTTGGCATGTAAATGGGAGCTGGTGGTACGCCTACTACAAGAAATAATAAAATGGGAGCAGGTGGTACGCCTACCACAAGATATAATTAAATGAGAGCGGGTGGTACGCCTACCACAAAATATAATAAAATGAAGCGGGTAGTACGCTTTCACAATCCGGATTTTTCACTCTCAGGAGTCGTGATGGCGCCTACTAATATGAGGTAGCCAATCCTTTAATTACTTACTTCATTATCCAATTACACCTTTTTAACAAATATAAAGCGATAATAACTGAACAACAAAATTAGAATTTAAGTGGAAGATATCAATAAAATAGCTAAACTCTGTATCTATTGCATATGTTTAAACTTTAATCACCCAAAACCTGAAATCACAGTCTCACAGACGGACTAAGATTTATTACATGCAAGGTATGAAGAAATAACAGTACACTGTTTCTGAACAAAAGGAAAATGAAACATGAAATATGAGTAGAGGAGACGCCAGGGCTTGCAGATGCTTGCGGGTCTACCTTGGATCTCCGTATGGACTGAAGGTAGCCTCCAAACTATGGTCGAAGAGCTGATCCAGTATCTGCACACAGTGTAGAGTGTAGCATTAGCACAACCGACCCCATATGCTGGTAAGTGCCTAGCCTATCCTCGGCAAAGTAGTGATAAGGCTAGAACCAGACTAACAAATAAACTTGTGCAGTTCAAATATATATACAGCGGAAAAGAAATACAGAAAAAAGCAAGTAAATATGGGAAGGGTAAACATACTTTGAGGAATAACAGGTAAAAACAGGATATCAAGAGAGCTATAAAGGAATTAAATCCAACCACTAACAAGAATGAGGAAACAAAGGCAGATTTGACTTTCTTTTCGCATCTTGTTGCAGGCGTGCAACCCGATCCCATTTCCTATATCCCGTGGCAGGCGTGCCACCCGATCCTATTTCCTATATCTCGTAGTAGGCGTGCCACCCGCTCCCACTTCATTTATCTTGTTATAGGCGTACCACCCGCTCCTATTTTATTTATCTTGTGGTAGGCATATCACCCGCTCCCATTTCATTTATCTTGTGGTAGGCGTACCACCATCTTCCATTTCACTATATCTTGTTGTAGCGTACTACCACTCCCATTTCATTACGTCCCGCTCCCATTTCATTATATCTTGTGGTAGGCGTACCACCCGCCCCCATTTCATTATATCTTGTGGTAGGCGTACCATCCTCTCCCATTCATTATATCTTGTGGTAGGCATACCATCCGCTCCCATTTCGTTATATCTTATGGTTGGCGTACCTCCCGCTCCCATTTCATTATATCTTGTGATAGGCATACCACCCGCTCCCATTTCATTATATCTCGTGGTATGCGTACCACCCGCACCCATTTTATTATATCATTTGGTAGGCGTACCACACACTCCCATTTATAAGCCAACAATAATCAAAAGGAATCCCAGAAAGGGAACAATAATATCAAACAAACATCCCGGCAAGGGAACAATGATATCTCAATAATATTCCGGCAGGGGAACAATAATATCTCAACAATAATCCGACAACGGAATCATAATATCTCAACAACGGAACAATAATATCTCAATAATGCCTTGTCAAGGGAACAATAATATCAAGAAAACATCCCGACAAGGGAACAATGATGATACTGGCATGGGAGGCACAATAAATTACAACGGAATCATAAAAATTATAATACAAGACTCACGGGCATGCTTGACACTAATGTACAGATACTGGTCACCATGTCTATATGTCTTACTCCACAATTAACATGTAGCAAATGAGACACAACTCCTAATCTCTCAAGCTAAGGTTAGACCAAACATTTACCTCGATGCTGCGAATACAATTCACAATTCAACTATAGCTTTACCCCTTGATTCCACCACCAATTCGCTTGTATATAGTCCAAAGTTACATAAATACATCAATAAATGCTAAATGAATCAACCCCAATGCATGAAAATGAGTTTTCTAAAGTTTTACCATAAAATTCAAAAATCGCCTTCGGGCCCACACGGTCAAAACTCGAGGTTCGAACCAAAATCCGATTACTCATTCCACCACGAACTCAAACATATAATTTGTTTTGAAATAGAATCTCAAATCAAGGTCCAAATCCTCAATTTTTTAGAAACCTAGGTTCTACTCAGAAAACCCAATTTTCCCCATGAAAATCATTGATTTTGAGTTGAAATCATGTTAAAAGATGTTAAGGAGTGAAGAAAATGAGTTAGAAATCACTTACCAATGTTTTGGAGAAGAAAAGTTGTTTGAATAATCGCCTCTTATGTTTTTGGGGTTTTGAAAAATGAAAAATAATTGAAAATCCCGTCTAAATATAGTACTCTCAGATGTCCTGTACGGACCGCACAAATTCAGCTGCGGGCGCACGGCCCTCCCTGTGTAGTGCAGTGATATATTTTAGTATTTTGGTATAACTTTCTCTATTGATGTCCAAATGATGATTTCTTCATCTTTCTGGAAGCTAGACACGAAGAGCTACAACTTTAATTTTTTAAGCATCCCAAAATTTCATGTAGATCAAAAGATATAGGCTTCCGAAGAAGGCCCATTGAACCTTTGTGGACCACACAAAATCTATTGCGGTTGCACATCCACAAGTGTTGACAACACAAAACCAGTGCAGATCGCACTAGCAGGTTTAGTGATTTGCACTTCTATGAAGCTCCAATAGCCATGTTTTAAGCCTAAGACACCCCGGAACCTAACTCAAAAATATCATACGGGCCTACTTGTGTGATCACATCATCAAAATAACATGAAAAAGAATGAAATAAACCTCAAAACTCAACATTTTTATCGAGAGCTCTCAAAGTTCATAACTCTTCAACCGGAAGTCCAACTCATGTCAAATAAACTCTGTTTTTACCAAATTTTATAGTTAACTTTCAAATACCATAAATTGTTTGCACTAGGCTTCAGAACTAAAATACAGGCCCGATAACAGTGGTCTCAAACATTAATTCTTTCCTTTATTTCTTAGATAATTTAGTAAAATATTTTCTTTCAATAATTGATTTCTAAGGCTTGGGACCTCCGAATTTATTTTCGGGCATAAGCCCAAGTCCCATATTTGACTGTGGACCTCCGGGGATTATCGGAACACAGATCCAGGTCCGTTTGCTAAAAATATTGACCAAAGTCAACCATAATCAAATTTTAACTCTAGAAATTTCTATTTCTCATATTTTCACTTAAAAGGCTCTCCGGATATAGGTCCGGACCACGTACGTATATCAAGGTGAGGTAAAAAGGAGGTTATTATGTCCCCAGAACACTGAATTTACTTGCAACACAAGTAATGACTTTTTTGGTCATCACATATTCCTACCACAAGACATAATAAAGTGGGAGCGGGTGGTACGCCTACAACAAAATATAATAAAATATGAGCGGGAGGTACGCCTACCACAAGATATAATGAAACGGGAGTGCGTGGTATGCCTACCACAAGATAAATAAAATGGGAGCAGGTGGAACGCCTACCATGAGATACCTGAAATGGGATCAGGTTGCACGCCTGCAACAAGATGTGAAAAGAAAGTGAAATCTGCATTTGTTTTCTTTATTCTTGTTAGTGGTTGGATTTTGATCCCTTTATAATTTCTTGATATTATGTTTTTACCTGTCATTCCCCGAAGAATGTTTCCCCTACCATATTTATTTATGCTTTATTTTTCATTGTATATTATGTAACTGAATAGGTTTATTTGTTAATCTGGTCCTAGACTTGTCACTACTTCGCCGAGGTTAGGCTGGACACTTACCAGCATATGGGGTCGGTTGTGTTGATACTACACTCTGTACTCTTTTGTGCAAACCCCGGTGTTTTGGACTTCAAACCGCAGTGGGATTACTGATTCTTGATCATCAAGCGACCCCAGGCAGTCCTCTAGGCATCTGCATGCCTGGCGTCTCCTACTATCCACTATTCCTGTTTCTTTCATGCATTTATAGAGACAATATTGTATTTATTTCTTTCACGCCCTTTATTTGTAGTATTCTTAGACCGTATGTGAAACTATGACACCAGTTATTGATAGTTGTGGCTCAAGCAGTTGTATTAGACATTCATATTTAGATAGCTTATAGTTTCTTTCTTTCGCTTATGTTAAATATCACTATTTAAATATTATTATTTCGAAATTATTAATGAATATAAAATGGGTAAAAAGGTAAATTATGCAATTAATTGGCTTGCCTAGCCATCACGACTTCCGCGGGTGGAAATCCGGGTCGTGATAATTACATACCTCAATTCAAGCAAAATCCTATATTGCGATTCCTTTGCTTTTAAAATCGGCATCCACACGACCCGAATCTAGCCATAAGAAATACAATACAATCAATATAGGCAAAAGGAATCAATTCCACAAGACAAATACCAAATTATAACAAAAAAATTCAAAATCGGCTCAAACCCGACCCTTGAGCCGATGTCTCGAAATTTGAAAAAAGGCAATAAACGCGAAAGCCCGTTCACTCATGAGTCTAACAATACCAAATTTTGTCAAATCCAGCAACGAAATCTCATTCAAAACCTCAAAACTCCATCTTAAGAACACCTCCACTTTTTCCCCCCAAAAGTTCACCCCAAATCACAATTTAGATGATAAAATCAAAGATTTAATCATGGGATTTAACCAAAACCAAGTAAGAAACACATACCCTAATCAACTCCACAAAAAACCCTTCAATAATTGCCCAATTGCGTGATCTCTAGCTTAAAATATGAAAAATGAGCTCAAACCCTCGATTTTGAATTTAACACTATCTCCCAAGATTTCCTTCTTCCCGAACGCAACCGTCCTCTCATATTCGTGTAAAACAACTTGACTGCATCTTGACTTTACTCTTCACGAATGCGACATACACCTCATGAACGCGCGATGCTTTACTAGCTCTAACCTTCGCGAATGAGACCACCACATCGCGAACACGTAGAATAAGGACATGGTGTCCCAAACTGCCTCACTCCTATTCGTGAATGCGACCCTGATCCCGCGTTCGCGATGCATACGTAGACGACACCTTCGTGTTCGCGTCTGTCCTTTCACCAATGCGACAATTCCTTATCATCACAAAAACACTCTTCGCGAAAGAGGAAACAAGAAAAATGCTTCAGCAGCTATCATCAATCTCACCAAGGACAAAAATGATCTGTTAACCACCCGATACTCACCCGAGACCCTCTGGACCTTATCCAAACATACTAACACATCCCATAACATCATATAAACTTAGTCAAACCTTCAATCACTCAAAACACCAAATCACACCCGGATTCAAGCCTAAAGAACTTCTAAACTTTCGAATTCCACAAACAAAGCCTAAACCTATCGAACCACGTCCGAATAACCTCAAATCTTGCACACAAGTCATAAATGACCCAGCGAACCTTTTCCAACTTTTGGAAATCCAATCCAATCCTGATATCAAAATTTTATCTATCGGCCATAACTGCCAAAATTCTAACTTTTGCAAATTCAATTCTACTATGGACCTCCAGATCACATTCCGCAAGCGCTCTTAAGTCTAAAATCAACTAACAGAGTTAAAGGAACAATCAAAATTCAAATAACGATGAATCACATGAGGCCTCATACGTTCTTTTCTTGAAAGAAGCTCCCCATATTTACATTATTTGTAAATTCAGCTGGATAAGTTTTGTGATGATAATGATGATAAAGATTTCATGTCCTAGATGAAGTGAAACCTTTATCATATGAGACATTTAATCACCTTAGGAAATTAAACCAGTGAAAATTGCCGGAACAAGGCCTCAAATGAAGCTTATCGAGCTTCTATTAGCCAAGTCTCCAGCACTAGAGAGATTTCTATTGAACATAGGCTAGGAAATGAACCTCTTGATATAGTAGTTGAAATACTTGGTGAGCTAACAAAATTTCACAGTACATCACCTAGAGAAATAGTTGTTTATGACTATGCACGGCCGTTAAACAGATCTTGATCTTTGAGTAATTAGATGCTTTGGATGTTGAAGTGAATAGAGAGAAACAAACGGCGATGTAGGAATATAAGTCTGGGTTTTGCCTCGCAATCAGAGGTCTATCCAAGATTTAAATTTTATGGGTTCAAATTTTATGTTTTTTAGTATTGAACCTAGTATATATTCTTAAAGTTATGTGTTCATATAAAAAAATACTTAGTCAACGAAGTTGTGATCTAGTACCTATATTTTGTTTAAGATGCAGTTAAACAAGTTTTTTTTTATGGTAAGTTCAATATTCAAAAACTGTACAACTCATCGAGACCTCAGTTCCCAAAGGTTCATTGGAAAACTTTAATGCTAGGCACCACCATACCTAGATATGACTTCATTCTATGGGCTAGTACTTCAACACAGACTTGTCTTAGTGGATAGGTTGACTGCTTGGGGAATACAGGCTGATGCGAGATGTGTACCATACATGAATGGAAAGAAACATGCGCAGATTCCAGGGGAAACAGACGAATACAAATAAAAATATACGTACCATTGTCCTTCAATTACATATCAAAGGACAACAGAAGATAAAATGGAAGAAGATCTTAGAAGGAGCAGATAGTTTTCCTCCATGAAAATGTAGAAGTAGAGGGACTATTAATTTATAAATGTTAGCTGTCTTTGTTTCTGATAGTTTTGTTGTTTTGATGTCATCTGAGTCTAACTCCTAAGTCCAAAGGAGTTAAAGGTGCTGTAAATTACTGCTTAAAATTTTTGATATTTGGCAACAAAAAAAAACCACTTTTTTGGGTTTTGATTAAAAATATTTTAGCAATTCGAAATAAGTTATAAATTTAATTCCTTGACTACGTAAATACATATGTACGCAGTCAGATTAACCAATTACATAGAAATTTTTACACAACGAAGAATTATCAATTTAAAGAGTGGGTAGCCTATTTGAGTCGGTCAAGTTACACTCTTGCAAAAGTTTTTATACCATTAGTGGACTAAAATGTAATTCTTAAAAATTATAGATATTATAATTTAAGTAAATTCAAACTTGAAAGGTTTAAAGTTATGATAATCAAGCATTTACTCACCTTTTATTAGTGTTTCACTCAGTCTCGATTCTCATTCATTGCTTGTTTGACTCAATTGTAACTATAGTAAAATTAGTCTAATCTTCACTGTATGGTTATAGTTTGGTAAAAACTTAATTATATACATGTTGGTAGGGGTGTGCATTCAATTTATCGATTCGATTTTGACCCGTATCGATAATTACTTATCGATTATCGATTTATACATATAATTATCGTTATCGTTTCAATAAGGTTTCGATTTTTTCGATTTCGATTTATCGATTTTGGGGGCTTATCAATTCGGTTATCGATTACACCAACAAAAAAAATTCGGGGATTCCACAAAAAGTATATCGCTATAAACGCGTCTAACTAATATGGACAAAAAGAAGCTAAAATAAGACGAACACCATTTATAATATAAAAATTGTGTCAACAAGCACATGCAACAAAGCTAAAGTAACAGAACAAATGTATGTCACCAACACTCCAACAGTATAAAAAACAAAACAAAATAAAATACATCATCTCGGGTAATTATGTTTTCCATTAATTTGAACTTCATTCCGTTGATCTTTAAATATGATCATTCCTTAAACGTGGTAGATGAAATAATAGGGTAAGGGACTTAGGGTAAAGAAGGGGTATAGATTAGGGAAAATAATTTTGTATAGTCGCTTTCAAAATAGTAGCGGAATATATATACATTTGTATGTTATAATAATCTACACGAATAGGTAATTACTCATTTAACAAGTGTCTACAATCTAGGGGTGTGCATTCGATTTATCGATTCGATTTTGACCTTTTGTCGATAATTACTTATCGATTATCGATTTGTACGTATGCTTATCGTTATCGTTTCAATAAGATTTCGATTTCGATAACAAATAATCGATTTAATTTATCGATAAACCGATTCGAATGCACACCCCTACTTAATGGTGCACTTTGACTTTCAAAACACATTTTGGAAGAGGCTTAGTCATCATTACTAGATGATACAAACTTAAAAACTGTACTAAAAACTGTAGAAAGAAAGAATTAATTGAAATAGCCATTCATCCTAATTGCTTAAGTTAAAAATAGCCGGCGAATGTTGATATATTTATTGTCCATATATAATATGTATAACCATATACAATCAGTACATAATTTTTGCATACGATTAGAAAAAAGTAATTATTACATTCGACTGGCTATTTGTGTAAAGATTCCGAGTTGAAACAAGGAAATCTAACTAGATCATTTAGAAATAACTAATCACTAATCATGTGTGTGTTATACGTGTATCACTTGTTAACAATTACATATTTTATATATGAAGTCAGGAAAAGCAAAATAGAACAAGTTTGAAATTTTTTTGTTTAGATTTAATTGTTTATTTTTCTTTTCTCTTTTAGTTTCCACCAATGACCTTTAAAACTTCAATACGTTTCACTCTTCCTTTTGGCGTTACTTTTAGATTAACGGCGTGCTTAGGAACTAACTTCTTTCATGTATTTTTCCATACATAGCAAATTTTTATTGAGAAAATAATTTTCACCTAAAACCATGGACTTCTTAACTAGAAGCTAAGATTATACTTTGGAGTTTTATCAGGATGGAAAACTCCAAAATATTTCTCAGTCTCGGCCCCAATCTTAATATTTTCATCAAACATAGCAAATAAATTAATTTCTATAGCAGTTCCAAGCTTGTGTGGAGATCATGCACCTGACTTTACATAACTAATCAAATTAGTGTAATAAGTTCCCGCATTATCTATACTTGCTCAATCTCCACCATCAGATGGCCATCCACTTTTCGAAACTCTGACTACTTGGCCGGTCGTCTTTGGATTAATGCCCCGTTTTTCCATTGACTATTTTACCTAAGTTCATTTATGCTATTTTGGGTTGTCGGGAGGTTCGGTGATAGAATTCGGGGTGTTTTGGGATACTTTGTCCCTAAATGAGATCTTAAGTGTTGGAAAGGTCTGTAATCAGAACTGTATGAAGACAACGTCGGAATGGAAATTTGAAAGTTCTGTTAGATCCGTCAGGAGATTTCATGGTTGGGAGCGTGTTCGAAATGTATTTCGGATGTCCGTCAAGCTAGAGAGCTCGATTTTGGGAGATGTTTCGAGGGCTTTTCAGAGGCAACGATTGGGTAATGATTCCTTACTCCCATATGATTAATACCAACTAATCTAACATCAAATTCAACCTTTAACTTTTGATTTTGAATGAAAATTGGGGTAAAGATCTTAGACCTAATTGTGAGGATTTGAGGGGGCGTTTGACCTCTAATTTGGGAGATTTGTATATGGTTAGAGTCGTGAGAGTACGAGGTTTTTGAAAATGTGAAAAATTATTCAATTCTGAGACGTTGTCGTGCGGGGCGTTTTGGTTATTTTACCTATTTTTGTGCCTTAGCTTTAATCTTACTAGTGGAATTGGTTACTTGCAATGTTATTTACAATATGTAATTGATTTGAATAGATTTGGGCCAGTCGGAGTCAGATACTCGTGGCAAGGGCATCGTTTCATAGTGATTATTGTACCGGTTCGAGGTAAGTGGCTTGTCTAACCTTGTGTGGGGGAACTCTCCCCTTAGGATATCTTGATTGCTGTTTTAAATGCCTTGTGCGCAAGGTGACGAGCGTGTACTTGTGCTAATTATTGAAAATTCACCTTACTTGACTTATTTAGACTGTGTTTCCTCGCTTATTTGACTGTTATAAATGCAAGTTTACCTGTGTTAGTTTAAGAATAGCATGTTAGTTTACTTATTTGTTCTATTTGACTAAACTGAAATATCTGCTCTCCGTGAAGCATGTTAGACTCTAGATTCTGTCTCTTGTCTTTACTTGGCTTATTATAATATTGAGTGCTGTGATGTGTTTGCGATTTGGAACTACGGGAGGACATCCCGGGAGTTCCCGTGTATGTGTTATACTCTCAGATTGGGAGTGTGGGATACTAAGAGAACCCTGGCACCGGATTTATTACAAACGGAGGATACTAGGAGATCGTCCGGATACTTGGAGATCTCTCGAGTATGAGTAAGAGGATACTCAGAGATCCTCGGGATACTTGGACATCCCTCGTGCATATGATGAGGACACCAGGATATCCTCCGGATACCAGGAGATCCCCGATGATAAATAGTCGGTAGTGGTTTGATCCTTATTCATAGATTGTATTGTATTTTGTTTCCTGTTTTACTTATTGTCTTGCTAGATTCTCGATAAAAATTGTATTCCTATTGTTTAGTCATTTTCACTTGGATTACTAAGTTTATCTCAGTAGGGCCTCGACATTCCTCGTCACTACCTAACCGAGGTTAGGCTTGGCACTTACTGAGTACCATTGTGGTATACTCACGCCTCTTCTGCGCATGTTTTTTTTCATGTGCATATCCAGGTACTTCTGAGCAGGTGTATCGCCAGTAGCTGTCAGCGAGCGTATTGGGTACTTGAGGTATACATCTGCTACGTCCGCAGATCCGCAAAAGTCTCCTTCTCATTCTATCTATAGATAATAGAGGTTATTTCGATCCCTCTTTGTATTAGACTATTCGGGTGACTAAAGAGGTGTAAGATTTCCTATAGCCTGTGTTGCCCGTGGGTTTTCGGGTCTGGGCTGTTGTTTAAGCATTTTAGTATTAAAGTGTATGTGCCAGGCGGCAAACCTATACATTTCCTTTATGTTATTCGGTATTCTATTATTATTTTCGTAAAGATTGTAAATTTCGCAATATGTTAGGCTTACCTAATCGTGAAAACTCACTGCCATCATGACATGTTCATAATTGGTGAACTAGGGTCGTGAAAAGTTGGTATCAGAGCTCTAGGTTCATATGAGTCACGGGTCATATGCCGATTTATTAGAGTCTCGCTGATCTGTACGGAGACGTCTGTACTTATCTACGGGAGGCTATGTAAATTTTTAGGAAATATATTCACTTAATTTAATTCCTTGTCGTGCTATATTTTTGACATCGACTCTAAACTTATGTTTTCTATTCTCTCACAGATGGTGAGGACGCGCACAACCCAGGACGATCAGGCCCCTGCACCCCCTCCTGCAGCCGCTAGAGGTAGGGGCTAGGGCAGGGGTCGTGGACGCGCGCATGGTGCAGCCAGACCACCTATGCGAGCTGCCACTGAGCTGACGCGCGCATGAACCTGACACGCCCACAGCCACCCTTACTCCAGCTGCTCAGGAGGTATTGGCACAGTTTATGAGCATGTATACTACGCTGCTGCAGGCGGGGTTGCTTCCCCTTCCCGCAGCCACATCCCAGGCCGGGGGAGGAGCCTAGACTCCCGCAACCCGTACTCCAAAGAAAAGAGTGCATATGGTGTAGGCTCCATATATTATCCCTATCCAGCCTGCAGTACTGGTTCAGCCCGAGGATGGGGCACCTGCTTCTGAGGATGAGCAACGTAGACTGGAGAGGTTCAAGAAGTATGACCCTCATGTTTTCAGCGGACTATGTACGGATGATGCTTTGGGGTTTTTGGAAAATTTTCACCGTATCTTTCACACCATGGGTATTTTGCCTCGAGCGGGTTTTCTTTTGCAGCTTTCTAGCGTCGGGGAGCCGCCTATGATTGGTGGCGCACCTTTGAGTTAGACAGTGCGACAAGGCTAGCTCCCTGACTTGGACTCAATTTTCAGATATGTTTTAGAGGGAGTTTGTTCCCTAGAGCCTCTGAGATGCATGGAGCACGGAGTTTGAGCATTTATGCCAGGGCCCTATGACTGTCTTTGAGTATGCCATCTGTTATACTAGGTTGGCCAGACACGTGCTGGCTTTGGTGGCTACTGTTCTTGAGATAAGGTCTGGCATGGCTCGAGAGTTGGAGATGGATATATCCTATCAGTAGGTAGTGAGTAAAGCCAGGAGGATAAAGCATATGCACGCCAGAGAGCGAGAGGAGAGAGAGGCCAAAAGATCTCGAGACTCGGGTCACTACTCTGGTACCCGTACATCAGCAGCAGGACATCATGGTAAGGGCTATATGGGTCACCTGGTTCACTCAGCTCTTCCTTCATCCAGCAGTACTCCGGCTTTTCCCAGATCTCAGGAGCCTTATTATGCACCTCCGATTTCTAGTGTGCCTCCTGCGCGGGGTACTTCTAGAAGTCAGTCTAGCAGGGGTGGGCCCAGTCGGTCACAGCCACCACGCCCTCCCAGAGCTTGTTATGAGTGCGGGGATACCTGCGTGAGGGATTGACCTAGGCTTGGGAGGAGTGCACCCTCACAGCATTCTCAGCTGCAGCGTGCCCAGCAAGACTCTCAGGCCATCGTTCCAGCTCCAGCTGCCACCCTACCTGCACAACCAACCAGGCGGAAATCGGGGAGATAGAGGTCGTAGGGGCCAGGCCAGATTATATGTTATTCCTGATCGTGTCGAGGTTGTCGCCTCTTATTCTGTTATCACAAGTATTATATTTGTTAGTCACAGAGAGGCATCAGTTCTATTCAATCCAGGCTCTACTTATTCTTACATGTCATCTTATTTTGCTCCGCATTTGGGTATAGCCCGAGAGACCTTGAGCTCTCCTGTTTATGTTTCTACTCCCGTGGGAGATTTATTTGTTGTCGACCGCGTATATCGGTAATGTTTGGTTACTATTCGTGGTTTTGAGACAAGGACAGATCATTTATTACTTGATATGGTTTATTTCGATATTATCTTGGGCATGGACTGGTTGTCGTCCCAGTATGCAATTCTTGATTATCACGCTAAGATCGTGATGCTGGCTATGCTAGGTATTCCGCGTATTAAGTTGAGTGGTACTTTTGATCACACTCCGAGTAGAGTTATATCTTTTCTTAAAGCTCAGCATATGGTTGAGAAGAGGTGCACCGCGTATTTAGCTTATGTGAGAGATGTCAGTGCTGATACCCCTTCTGTTGGCTCTGTCCCAGTGGTATGGGATTACCCCAATGTGTTTCCAGCTGATCTTCCAAGCATAGAGCCCGATCGGAACATTAATTTTGGTATTGATTTGTTGCCGGGCACTAAGCCCATATCCATTCCTTCTTACCATATGGCTCCTCCCGAGTTGAAGGAGTTGAATCATCAATTTCAGTAATTGCTTGATAAGGGTTTTATTCAACCCAGTGTTTCACCATGGGGTGCTTCTGTCTTGTCCGTAAAGAAAAATGATAGTTCTATGCATATGTGTATCGATTATCATCAGTACAACAAGGTTACAGTGAAGAACCGATATCCTTTGCCTCGTATCGATGAACTATTTGACCAGCTTCAGGGTGCACATGTGTTTTGTAAGATTGATTTGCGCTTAGGGCATCAGTAGTTAAAGATTCGGGAGCCAAATATCCCGAAGACTACTTTCAGGACTCGGTATGGTCATTACGAGTTCCTTTTCATGTCATTTGTGCTGACCAACGCCTCAGCTACGTTTATGCATTTGATGCACAATGTATTCAGCCCCTATCTCGACTCATTACTTATTGTTTTCATAGATGATATTCTTGTATACTCCTAGAGTCGGGAAGATCATGAGCAGCACATGAGGACATTGCTTCAAACCCTGAGAGAAAAGAAATTATATGCAAAGTTCTCAAACTGTGAGTTTTGGTTAAGTTCTGTGGCATTCCTAGGCCACGTGGTATAGAGTGAGGGCATTCGGGTGGATTCGAAGAAGGTGGAGGCCGTGCATAGTTGGCCCAGGCCCTCCTCAGCTACAAACATTCGCAGTTTCTATTATTGTCGTTTTGTTGAGGGGTTCTCATCGATTGTAGCCCCTATGACCAGATTGACCCAGAAGGGTGCTCCTTTTCAGTGGACATACGAGTTCGAGGCAAGCTTTCAGAAGCTCAAGACGGCTTTGACTTCAGCCCCTATTCAAATTTTTCCTACTGGTTCGTGGTCCTATAAAGTTTATTGTGATGCCTCACGAGTCGGACTTGGATCATTATTGATGCAGGACGGTAGGGTGATTGCCTACGCGTCCAGACAGTTGAAGGTACATGAAAAGAACTATCCTGTCCATGACCTTGAGTTATGTGCTATTGTTCATGCCTTTAAGATATGGCATCATTATTTGTACAGCGTGCCTTGTGAGATTTACACGGATCATCAGAGTTTACAACACTTGTTCAAGCAAAAGGATCTAAACTTGCGCCAGAGGAGATGGTTGGAGCTACTGAAGGATAATGTTATTACTATTCTTTATCACCCGGGCAAGGCCAATGTGGTAGCCGATGCCTTGAGTCGCAGGGCAGAGAGTTTGGGGAGTTGGGCACATTTACCAGCTTTAGAGAGACATATAGCGATGGATGTTTAGGCATTAGCCAGTCAGTTCGTGATATTGGACCTTTCGGAGCCCAGTTAGGTTCTAACCAGTGTGGTTTCTCGGTCTTCATTGTTTGATCATATCAGGGAGCAACAGTATGATGACCCTCTTTTCTTGTCCTCGGGGACACAGTTCAGCATGGCGATGCTAGGGATGTGACTATTGGAGAAGATGGGGCATTGAGGATGCAGGGTAGGATCTATGTACCCAATGTTGATGATATTCGGGATTTGATATTGGCAGAGGCCCATAGCTCACGGTACTCCATCCATCCAGGTGCCGGGAAGATGTATCAGGATCTGAGACACCATTGCTAGTGGAGGCGGATGAGGAAGGACATACCAGAGTTTGTAGCTAGATACCTCAACTGTCAGCAGGTAAAAGCTGAGACCTAGAGATCGGGAGGGTTACTCCATCAGATGGAGATTCCGGAGTGGAAATAGGAGAAGATCACTATGGATTTTGTAACTGGTCTCCCTCTGACGGTGAAGAAATTTGATTCTATTTGGGTTGTTGTGGATCGGCTGAACAAGTCTGCTCATTTCATTCCAGTGTGTACTTGTTACTCAACGGAGCAGTTAGCGGGGATTTATATCACGGTGATTGTCCGTCTGCACGGCATTCCAGTTTCTATCATCTCAGACAGGGATTCAGTGTTTACATCAAGGTTCTGGTGAGCCGCCCAATAGGAGTTGCGTACCCTGGTGACTATGAGAATAGCTTTCACCCTCAGACGGACGGATAGTCTAAGTGCACCATTCAGATTCTTGAGGATATGCTCTGTGCGTGCATGCTTGAGTTTAGAGGGTATTGGGATCAGTTCTTGCCATTGGCTGAGTTTGCGTACAACAACAGTTATCAGTCTAGCATTCAGATGGCGCCCTATGAGGCCTTATATGGTAGGAGGTACATATCCCCGGTGGGTTGGTTCGAGCCTGGTGAGGCCAGGATATTGGGCACTAATTTGGTCCAGGATGTGGTCGAGAAGGTTAAGGTGATTCAAGATAGACTACGTATGGCCCAGTCCAGTCAAAAGAGCTAAGCGGACTGGAAGGTTTATGACGTTTTCTTTATGGCTGGTGAGCGCTATGAAAGGCGTCACGAGGTTTGGGAAGAAGGAAAATTGTGTCCGAGGTTCATTGGCCCTTTGGAGGATTTGAAGCGAGTTGGGGAGGTTTCTTATGAGCTAGCTTTACCTCCCAGTTTGGCCGGGGTTCATCAAGTATTTCATGTCTCGATGCTTTGAAGGTATCACAGTGACCAGTCTCACATGTTGGAGTTCACTTCAGTCCAGTTGGATAATGACTTGTCCTATGTTGAGGAGCCAGTGGCAATATTAGACAGGTAGGTCCGAAAGCTCAGGTCAAAGGATATAACTTCAGTAAAGGTTCAGTGGCGGGGTCAGCCAGCTAAGGAGGTGGCTTGGAAGACCGAGCGGGATATGCGCAGCCGATACCCTCATCTTTTTGCTACATTAGGTATGTTCTCTATGCTCCTTCGAGGATGAACAAATATTTAAGTGTAGGAGGATGTGACAACCCGGCCGGTCGTCTTTGGAATTTATGCCCCGTTTCCCCATTAATTGTTTTTCCTAAGTTCATTTCTACTATTTTTGGGCTGTCGGGACGTTCGGTAATAGAATTCGGGGTGTTTTTGGAGACATAGTCCCTAAATGAGAGCTTAAGTGTTGGAAAGTGGTCCGTATTTAGAACAGTGTGAAGACGACCTTGGAATGGAAATCTGATGGTTCAGTTAGTTCTGTTAGTTTATTTTGGGGTTGGGAGCTTGTTCAGAATGTATTTTGGATGTCCGTATCTCATGTAGGCTAGAAATGTCGAAAGTTAGAACTTGGAGCTTTTCAATCCGATAGTAAAATTTTGATCCGAAGGTTAGAAGGGAATTTTGGAAGTTTCTATAGCACCGTCATGTCATTTGGGACATGCGTGCAAAAGTTTAGGTCAATCAGACATGGTTTGGTTAGGTTTTTGATCGAAAGACAGTTTGGTTGAGTTTTGGAGTTCTTAGGTTCAAATCATTGATTAATTCGAGTTTCCGACGTTGTTTTAGGTGTTTTATGGATTGGTACAAGTTTGAATGATGTTATGGGATATGTCCGTAGGTTTGGTTAAGGTCCCCGGGGCCTCGGGTGTGTTTCGGATTCTCAACGGAGCAATTGGAGTTTTGAAATTGTAGGAGAAAATTGCAGTCAATGTTTTCTTCTACGCGATCGCGAAGAGAGCATCACATTCGTCTAGCGGTGCCCTTACCCTTCATCGCTTTCGCGTACCCTTCCCCGCATTCCCGAAGCCCAGCTTCCCCCTTCATCGCATTTGTATTCCATCCTCCGCATTCGTGAAGGCCAAGCCCTGGACCCCCCTTCAGTTTCTTCAACACGTTCGTGTGAGACCCTTCACGTTCGCGTAGGGTCCAGTCCCTGCTCATCGCGTTCACATCCCTACCTTTTCATTTGTGAAGGTCATTTTTCCAGCATTGAGATTTTCCTCTCCACGAACGCGAGATTCCCTCCATGTTCGCGATGAACAGTTCCCTGACCAGTACTTATATTTCAAACACGAACTCTTCTTCCATTTTTACAAAAACTCAAGCTAGAGAGCTCAGTTTTGGGATATTTTCGAGGGCTTTTCAGAGGCAACGATTGGGTAGCGATTACTTACTACCTTATGATTAATACCCACTAATCTAATTGAACATATAATTTTGGATTTTGAATGAAAACTGAGGTAAAGTTCTTAGACCTAATTGTGAGGATTTGAGGAGGCATTTGAGATCCGATTTGGGAGATTCTTATATGGTTAGACTTGTGAGAGTACGTGGTTTCTGAAAATGTGAAAAATTATTCGATTACAAGATGTTGGCCTGAGGGGCGTTTTGCTTATTTTACCTATTTTTGCGCCTAACCTTTAATTTTAATAGTGGAATTGGTTACTTGCAATGTTATTTTTAATATGTAATTGGTTTGAATAGATTTGGGCCACTAGGATTCAGATACTCGTGGCAAGCACATCGTTTCATAGTGATTTTCGTACCGATTCGAGGTAAGTGGCTTGTCTAACCTTGTGTGGGGGTCCTCTCCCCTTAGTATATCTTGACTGCTATTTTAAATTCCTTCTGTGCGCGGTGAACAGAGTGTACTTGTGCAAATTGTTGAAAATTCACCTTGACTTATTTAGATTGTGTTTGCCTCGCTTATTTGGGTGTTATAAATGCAAGTTTACTTGTGTTAGTTTAAGAAAAGCATGTTAGTTGACTTACTTGTTCTATTTGACTAAACTGCAATATCTGCTCTCCGTAAAGCATGTTAGACTCTACATTCTGTCTGTTGTCTTTACTAAGCTTATTATAATATTGACTATTGTTATGTGTTTACGATTAGGAACTACGAGATGGCATCCCGGGAGTTCCCCTTTACGTGTTACACTTTAAGATTGAGAGTGCGGGATACTAAGAGATCCCTGGAACCAGATTTATTACAAAAGAAGTATATTAGGAGATCCTCGAGATACTTAGAGATCCCTCGTGCATATGATGAGGATAGCAGGAGATCCTCGGGATAACAGGAGATCCCCGATGATAAATAGTCGGTAGTAGTTTGATCCTTATTCATAGATTGTATCGTATTCTGTTTCCCGTTTTACTTATTATCTTGCTAGATTCTTGATATAAACCGTATTCCTATTATTTAGTCATTTTCACTTGGATTATAATGTTTATCTCAGTAGGGCGTTGACCTTCCTCGTCACTACCCAACCGATGTTAGGTTTGGCACTTACTGAGTACCGCTGTGGTGTACTCACGCCTCTTCTGCGCATGTTGTTTTTCATTTGCAGATCTAGGTACTTCTGAGCAGGTGTACCGCCAGTAGCTGTCAAGGAGTGTATTGGGGACTTGAGGTATACATCTGCTACATCAGCAGATCTGCGAAGTATCCTTCTCATTCTATCCATAGTTGCTAGATGTTATTTTGATCCCTCTTTGTATTAGACTATTCTGGTGACTAGAGCAGTGTAAGATTTCTTATAGTTTGTGTTGCCCTTCAGTTTCCTGTTCTTGGAAGTTGTTTCAGCATTTTAGTATTAAAGTGTATGTGCCCGGCAGCAAACCAATACATTTCCTTTATGTTATTCGGTATTCTGTTATTATTTTCGTAAAGATTGTAAATTCCGCAGTGTGTTAGGTTTACCTAGTTGTGAAGACTGGGTGCCGTCATGACATGTTCATAATTGGTGAACTAGGGTCGTGGCAGAAACAATAATTGGCAAGTGTTCTCCGCCAGCTTTCTCAACTGCATAATAAGTTGCATCCAACATAGCGTCGAAAAGATTATGATATCTCGATAGATCGGGATTTTGTTGTGTAAATAGTGCATAAGGGAGTGGTACATAAGACGGGTCGCCAAGATAACCAAAATACGGATAAATATTTATTAAGACAGGCAAGTTATTCTGTTTCAAGAACCCGATAAGTTGGTTAATGAAACTGCTTATATCGTTCCTAAATACTGACTGAGAAGGTGGATATGAGTTCGTCAAAATCCCTGTCTCTATAGCCGTTCAGACCTTTACCTGAAGTTGAAATTTCGTTACCGCATGTTGAATGTTTTGCAATGCTGGGAGAAGAAAGGGAGCAAATTTAGATGTTGCACTATTAGCGGGGATATTTCATTGCCAACATTTAAATATTTGAACATAACATCTGGTGAATAAGCCACAATATTTGCATTAACCCAATTTGCAGTTGTATTTGGATCTGTTAAAGCTTGAAGATTGTCATTAGGAATATCAAGAATTATTTCTATATTACTTCCCTTAAAAGCAGAGAGTGTTTCAGCAATTGGATCATAAACTCTCATATTTGTTATGCCATTAGCTTTATACAGATTTACAACATCTTGTGTTGATGGTAAATTGTTACCATTTCTTCCATAACATACTCCAATAGGTTGTGCCTCTGCATCATAAAAAATGTTAGTGTAAGTAAATGAATTTATTGTAGAATCAGCGATGGAGCCAAAAATTATAATAACGGGATTCAAAAAGTTCATACTTGCGACCTAAAGCAATTTTCTAAAGTACTTATGTCACTACAATGAAAAGTTTTTCTATGTCAGGAAGCGATTCAAAAGTTTTTATGTATATGAAAACTATTATTCTCGCATTATTTACACAGTACTCCAACGAAAGGGATTCAATTGCACCCCTTTCATTAGTCGTGCCTCCGCCATTGCATATGTACCCAAGTTGACACCCTTTGAAAGTAAAGCACCTATTCTTTTACGTTATTGATATAGCTAAATCAATTATAATAGTTTGTTGACTATTTTTTTAAGCGAACAACCAATAAATAAAATAGGGTTACCGATAATTAGATTTTAGGTAATCGAATTATACAAATATTTGCACATAAATATAACATAAAACTTAAACTCATCTGTATAAATTATTTTTAAAATGCAATTTGCTAAATTTATTTCCCTTTCAATGATTTCATGACCTATTTCCTAGAATCATGCACAAAAATAGGGGATACACCAAAAAGAATATCATTATTTGAAGGTATACAAAATAATAACAATAAAATGTCAAAAGTAAAACCAAGATAATGAGATGATGAGAAAATATATATTATTTGAAGGTATTTCATTACCATACCAACAAATACAAACACGAACAAGTTAGCCATCGAGAAAAAACTACAAGAAACAAATGAAATGTGTATACTGTAGGCAAAAGACCAAATGATGGTTTCTTATATAGGTGAAAAAATGACTAAAGTGTAATATTAAAATTAGTTACTGTAATTTGGTCAAAGTTAGGAATTATGTAAATTCTGTTATGAAATAAAAGATTCTTACACTTCTATTTAAGGTGAATGTCTTTAATGTCTTTAATTAGAGAGATTCTAGAGTTCTATTCTTGGTAGATAAATCATCCTCCTCCCTATAAATAGAGGTGTTCTCTACCATTGTAATTCACCCCTCTCAACACAATAAGAAGAACTCTCTCTACTCTTCTCTCTATTGCTATTGTTCTTGCTCTATTGTTCTTGTCTTTTGCTTTAGTTTATAACACGTTATCAGCACGAGACTCTACCGTCTCAAGTATCATTCTCGAAAATCCAAGGTATTTTCCCTCTTCCTAATTTAATTTTTGAGTATGTCCGACATTATGAAAAGAAAGTTCGTTGCCCTTGAAATTTCGGGCAAGAACTATATGACATGGGTGTTGGATGCTGAAATCCACCTAGATGCTATGGGTCTCGGAGACACCCTCAAAGATAAAGAAAAAGCATCCACCCAAGATTGTGCGAAGGCCTTGATTTTCTTGCACCACCACCTTGACGAAGGTTTGAAGATTGAATATCTCACCGTCAAGGATCCACTCGTTTTGTGGAACAGCTTAAAGGAGAGATATGACAACCTGAAGTTGGTCACTCTGCCACAAGCACGATATGATTGGGCCCATCTGAGGCTACAGGACTTTAAGTCCGTTTCTGAATATAATTCTGCTATGTTCAGAATTACTTCTAAACTGAAGCTATATGGAGATAACATCTCCGATTACGATATGCTTGAGAAAACGTTTACAACGTTTCATGCCTCCAATATGGTACTGCAGCAACAGTACCGAGAGAAAGGCTTTACGAAGTACTCTGAACTGATTTCTCTCTTACTAGTGGCTGAGCGAAATAATGATCTGCTCATGAGAAATCACGAAAATAGACCAACTGGGTCTACACCACTGCCTGAAGCAGATATGGTGCACTCGCATTATGCCAAACATAAAAGGGACCATGATCACGGTCATAAACGGGGTCAAAGCCAAGGACGTGGACAAGGAAGAAATTCCAAAGAAGTCCGTCACCCCCCAAAGAGAGATAACCACCGAAAGCAGAAACGGGGTCCAGAAGATCCTAAGGCAAATAGTTCAGAAACTATATGTTATCATTGCGGTGGAAATGGGCACTGGTCTAGGATTTGCCGTATACCAAGACACTTGGTTGACCTTTATCAAGCATCTCGAAAGAGAAAAGGCCCTGAAACAAATTTTGTCTATGACGACAATGAGGATATCACCCACCTGGAGGTGGCAGACTTCTTTGAGCAACCCGATGGAAAAATAGACCACCTAATCGGCGATGGATCCGTGATGAAAGAAGATGGAGTTATTTGATTTTGTTCTACTTATTTGTATTAGTTAGTGAATAAACTAATAGTCATTAGTATTAGCTCGTATTAGTTAGTTCATGATGCAATGTTAGCAGTAGTTCTTTAGAATATCTTCAATATGCTCAAATATCAATAAAACTTTTATTTTCCAGTGGGGGTAATCGACTAGCCTGAAAAACTAGTCGATTATCAACTATTTTCGCATTAAAGTTGAAAAACAATTGATCAACAATCGATTGTCGTTGACTAACAATCGATTGTCGTTGACTAACAATCGATTGTCTTGAAACAGTGAGGTCTGGAATTTTTCAAAAATCATCCACAAATCGATTGTCTTTGTCTAACAATCGATTGTCTTAAGACAGTGTGCTCTTGAAGTTTTTCAAAAAATAACAAATAATCGATTGTGTGTGTTTAACAATCGATTGTCTATGTTCCAACAATCGATTGTCTTATGAAAAACGCTGAAATTTTCAAACTGTATAGTAATTGATTATGGACAACATATCTTATTTTGTTTGTCAACTGTTAGTAGCAGATTTTGAAAATATTATGTGACACAAAAGGAATTGAACTTGCTTATTCTTATGTTCCTGTATTTCTTTTGTATGTCATACCATGGAAAGTAAATTGATCGAAGGCTCCGGAAGAGCCATTGTAACTCTGCCCAAGGGCACGACGTTAATCATAGAGAATGCTATGTTCTCCTCCAAGTCTATGAGAAACTTGTTGAGTTTTAAAGATGTACGCCGGAATGGCTACAATATTGAGACAATGGATGTAGATAATCTCGAATATCTCGTCCTCACTTCAAAGAATGTCTCCGGCCAAAAGAGGGTTATTGAGAAATTCCCGTCTTTATCTTGTGGCCTGTATTGGACAAGAATTAGTGCAATTGAGGCACATTCAACAGTAAATCTAAAGAATACTGAGTCCAATACATTTGTACTTTGGCATGATCGACTGGGTCACCCAGGATCAACTATGATGAGACGGATTATAGAAAGCTCATATGGGCATCCGTTAAAGAATTTCAAAATTCTTTCAAGTAATGAATATCCTTGCACTTCGTGTTATCAAGGCAAGCTGACTATCAGACCATCCCCAACAAAGGTTGGGACTGAGTCACCCCAGTTTCTGGAACGTATACAAGGGGACATTTGTGGACCTATTCACCCACCTAGTGGGTAGTTTAGGTATTTCATGGTCTTGATAGACGCATCCTGTAGATGGTCTAATGTGTGCTTGTTGCCATCACGCAACCTCGC
Source organism: Nicotiana benthamiana (assembly GCA_034376525.1). Lineage (NCBI taxonomy): Eukaryota > Viridiplantae > Streptophyta > Magnoliopsida > Solanales > Solanaceae > Nicotiana > Nicotiana benthamiana. The sequence goes on along the minus strand of CM067330.1, from coordinate 141,025,442 downwards.
GTTTGCAAAGTTAATGGATAATAGATGAGAATAATCTTGAATTCTTCATGAAAACGAGGCTGCCCATTTCGGTTTGGGTTCACGCCATTTTGCATGCAGCAATGCTACTTTGTCGGCTGCCCGCTTCGGCTTAGGGTCACGCCATTTCGCATGCAGCAATGCTAGTTCGTCTCTGACTTACGAATTATCACAAATATTCCCTATTGCAATTGGTTTTGGGTCATGAACCCAATATATCCCATTTAAGAAGCTTTGGATGCGCAGTATATGTGCCTATTGCACCGCCATCCCGCACCAAAATGGGTCTGCAAAGAAGGTTAGGAATATATGTTGGGTTTGAATCGCCCTCCATCATTCGCTACCTCGAAACATTGACAGGCGACTTGTTTACTGCACGATTTGCAGACTGTCGATTTGATGAGACACTTTTCCCAAAATTAGGGGGAGAAGTTGGTGAAACCAAACGGGAAATTTTGTGGAAAAATGCATCATTATCTCATCTTGATCCACACACCTCTATTTGTGAGAAAGAGGCACAAAAGATTATCCATTTGCAAAGAATAGCAAATCAAATGCCTGACGCATTTATAGATTTGAAAAGGATAACAAAATCACATATCCTCGAAGTGAATGTGACAACATTTGATTCACAAATACATATTCATTATTAGAAGAATATGAACATGAAATTGGTATTAAATATACCACACTCACCCCTAGAAGGAGGTTTGAGATGATACCACACTCACCCCTAGAAGGAGGTTTGAGATGATATATGGCATGAATGATCGTTGGTCACGTACCTATTGTACGCCAAAGTATTTTGGAAATATGACTATTAAAGGACAACGATAATGCAAGAAACATATCTTGCATATAAGTTTGACATGACCATAATGGTATAACTTTCTCTTTAAGAAAGATATTCACCACATGAATGTTGATGTATCTGTGGTAGTACAAAATTAATTGAGAGCTCTAGAAGAGCCAATTATTACTATGTTGGAGAAACACAATTGAGTATTGTGCTGTAGTAAGTCTCAAAGAAACTTATTCAGTTTCCAAAGTACACGCGAAAGCGATTGATTATATTGAGACTATAAATAAAGGAAGGCTTTGATATCTCCTATTACTACAACTTGTAGCGGGGTAATTTGCATATGAAAAGCTACCCGCTTTGTTCTCCAGTTTGTACTACACAAATGAAAGAATGCCACAATAAAGTGTATATCTATTGGTATAAAACCCATGTCATAATAAACCCGAAGTTTATTGATAAGTGCACATGTCATGGTGTAAATTTGAAGTTTACCAATATTGATAATTTATTCAGTTGGCATTCATGTTAGCCATCTCATTTTAAGTATGATGTGCAAATTCACATAGGTGAATATTAAAGAACTAGAAAGTTCTTTACGAATACTCTTGTATCACTTGTTCTTATTAATGAACGGACCAACTAAAGAGTTCGGGTTGAAGCCCATAAATTCTGGAAATATGAAAGGTGAGTATGGGCCCATTCACCTGCCATGTATACCACATATGATGCATCTATGATATGGTTACATGCGCCATTGTTATTAACCCGCAGCCTGGCCGGTGCTTGCGAGGTAAATCGCTCAGTAATCTAACTTCGAGCATAATTTCCAAATTCTCTACTCAAGACAGTTCATCTTGATAAGTTGGTTTATATCAAAGTTGGTTTAGCAAGATAATTATTGAGTGCTTCCACTTAATAGCTAAACTGTTTCTTATGAGAACAAAGTTATATATATCAGTTTGATATAAGTTGTATACGAGAGTATATTCTCCCCTCACAAGTGGTTCAAGATCAGGAACCAAATAATTTCATCTTATTATTAATGTGTTGTGTATATTGACATGATAATGCACAAAGATGATTTCCCAAAGTTGAGGAAATAAGTTAGCTTTACTAACATGAGGGGGAGACATGATAAACACTTGAGAAAAGGTTACATGGGATGAATTATCATTTGTATATGTATATCCCCGAATATCATGATATGAACCTGAAGTTCATAAAAAGGATAATTCCATTGCAACATATTGCAAAGCATGCTATACGCATTTACTGACCCAAAGAAAGTAACTAAATGGAAGAGATACAATTCAAGAAGAATTGATTCCATATGAAAGACATGTAGTTTTGAACCTATAGTTCAAATGCTTGAAAGTATAAAGTCAAAGATATGTATAATCAGTTTTCAATACCTTATTTGTTTAGCATGACATGGAAAACTTGATATGCATCTAAAGTCTATTATATGGCTTATATGACTTAACTTGAAAGATTTAAGTTGCTTGAAGCATATGCAATTCGTGGTCCTGAAGTACCACATCCTAAGTGCAATTTGTGTACATATGTATCTTGCTATAACTATAAGCATGATGGCATTGAGAATGCATCTATGGAGATATTGAAGAGTTATTCCACGACATTATATGAAGATGTTCATATCTATCAAGAATGATGATTTCAAGGTACGGAATATTTATTCAAGTCAATATGGTTGATTTGTCAAATCTCTACCAAAGATCGTTTTGAAGATGATGCACAAGATTGGAATGCAAATGCTCAAGGATATAAATTGATGTACTCATTAGGGGGAGTCAATGCGCGTTGCACTCTTTTTCCCTTACAAGGTTTTGTCCCACTGGGTTTTCCTTGCAAGGTTTTTAACGAGGCAACCAATAGGCGCATATTCAAACATGTGTACTCTTTTTCCTTTCTTTAATTTTTCCCAATGGGTTTTGGTTTTAAGGTTTTATGAGGCACATCATTGAATAGACATTCAAGGGGGAGTGTTATGAAATAGAAGATTCTTACACTTCTATTTAAGGTGAATGTCTTTAGTGTCTTTAATTAGAGAGATTCTAGAGTTCTATTCTTGGTAGATAAATCATCCTCCTCCCTATAAATAGAGGTGCTCTCTACCATTGTAATTCACCCCTCTCAACACAATAAGAAGAACTCTCTCTACTCTTCTCTCTATTGCTATTGTTCTTGCTCTATTGTTCTTGTCTTTTGCTTTAGTTTATAACAAATTCATTAATATATAAACATAACCTTATCACATGTACATATTGAAAATTATTTGACGGGCTAATTGAGAATTTGAGTTCAGATTTACTACTCCATTATTTATGAGTAGTCCCTCGCAATTTTGGAATATGATTAGAGCATGACATACTTTTTAATATATCATCATAATATCTGGGTTTTTTTTGCTCACTGCATTGTGTTAGATGTCTAGCGATAGATAAATTATACATTTTTTTGGTCAAATTTAATTGAATTTTGAGCTTGCACATAAAGGGCAAAAACAAAAACCATTGACTGCGTGCATTTGACTGCCTAAACGTTATTCACACAATCAAATTAATTAACTGTATATGGAGGTGTTCATGTAAACCGTAAAACTAAACAAAATTAAAAACTGAAGTAAACCGATTCAAAGCAAAAAAAAAAAAAATTAAAATCTTTTTTTTTTTTGTTTGATTTGGTTTAAAACTGATAAAATTTTGGTTTGATTTTGATTTTAAGAGAAAAATAATTGAAAAAATCAAACCGAACTGATTATATAAATACCTATTTAAAACTTTTAATTACGCACCTATATGTAGAATTTTACATATTATTCTTAAGTTCTTAAGTGTGTTTTATTTTCTTTGTGGAAGTGGCTTTTCTATCTAGTTAAGCCTTGTTACTTTCTTATAGCTTTATACAATTAATTTTTTAAAACTATGTTTTGTAACATTTTCCTTTGAACACAGTTATTATTCCCTCACTAAGACTAATTATCCTTGTGAAGTTGTTATCTAATGCCTTACTTTTTAGTGGATGTTTTTCTGCAAAATATATTAACGCTTGTGAGTACACTATCTATCTAATTAATATAACTTTTTTCTCAATATAGGTCTAATGTCTAACATTGGCATTTTCAGTAGCCATATGTTCAATTATACTATTTCAAGAATTTCCTACAATTTTTCCGATGTCAAGTAAGGGACTTGATGTCAAGACTCTGAGACTTGAGAATATTCACAAAAAGAAAAACGTACGATAAAAATCGGGGGAAACTGTAAAATCCACAAAAAATGGGACCGATGTAGTTTCTGTTATATTTGATGTGATTTGGTTCATGTGTAGACATCGAAATTTTAAAGGATCAAGCTAAATTCTAAAATTCAAGAAATTACAGAACTCTTTAAATCTTAGGAATTTATCTGAATTTTTTAGAGGTTACTCTACCCTAAACCCTAAACCACACCTATATAAAGGGATATATGAAGAGGGATCTCAAAAATTCCATGAATTCTCCGGATATTGTCACGATTAAGATTTTCCACCCTTGGGAGTCGTGATGACACCTACTCGTGAAAGCTAGGCAAGCCGAGTATTATAAATTCATTACCCTTTTTATTAAGCATGTTCAATAATTCAAAGTAATAAGTGATTTAAGCAGCGGAATAAACTAAATAACCAGATATGCGGAAGACTAAAACTTAATTATTAACCGAATATTTGCTACATAATCTGAGATACAATACTATGCAGAACTTGGTGTCACAAGTAAAAAATTATCTAAGAATACTACAAATAAGATCTTAATGGAAATACACAAATCAGTTTCTGAATAAGTATAACACAGAAAGAGAAATGATAGAAGGAGACGACAAGGCCCGGGGACGTCTACAGGACTACCTCGGGTCGCCTGAGTGGACTGAAGACAACACCCTCATTGCTGCCCAAACGCTCTGCATCAGTATCTGTATACACTGCAGAGTGTAGAATCAGCACAACCGACTCCATGTGCTGATAAGTGCCTAGCCTAACCTTGGCGAAGTAGTGACGAGGTTAGGACCAGACTACCAAATAAACTTGTGCAGTTAAATCATATACAACGGATATAAAGCAGATAATTACATCAAATGTTGGGCGGGGAAAACATGTTGCGGGGAGTGACAAATAACAACAGAATAACAATTCAAGTTTCGGCAATTCAAAATCTCACTAGCGATGCGGAAAATTTAAAAATTCAACTTTCGGCATTTCAAGCCTAAATAAGCTACAGACCTCCAAATCACAATCCGAACATGTCCCTAAGCCCAAAATCACTCAACGAAGCTAATGAAATTGACAGAATTCCATTCCGGGATCGTTTTCACACTGCTTCGATTACGATTCAAATTCTAAAGCTTAAGCTCTCATTGAGGGACTAATTATCCTAATATACTCCGAAACTCACAACCAATCATCACGGCAAATCAAAATAGAAGAAACAAATACAGGGAAGACAGTTAATAGGGCATCGGGGCATTAATTCTTAAAAAACCGGTTGGAACATTACAACTATCGGCTAATACTATATATTTTTGAAACAGTAAATGTTATAATTCAAATAAATTCAAAGTTGAAAGATATAAAATTATACTACTGACAGTATGAGATTCAATTTGAAACAGATGGAGCTACTTTTAAAATTTGGAGAGTTAGATCTACTATTGAAGAAAAAAAAAATTAGTGACGCAGGTTTAGAAGCATTCAATGAGCACAACTTTTGGAGCTTCAGGGAACAGAATAACATTTGTACAGATCTTGTATAATATCTATGAACATTGGACTATAAAAATATTTATAATTGCATATTATAACTTGAATGTTATGAAATAATATAAGAACAAGAATAATAATACAAGAACAAGAACAATAGAGAGAAAAGTAGAGAGAGGAGTATTCTTATTGATACTTAGGGATGATTTACAATGGGAGAGGACCCCTTTATTTATAGGGAGGAGTAAACCCTAGAATCTCTCTAATTATGGACATTCACCTAAAATAGAAGATTTTATAACATTGAAATTATTATATAAATTTATAAACTTTAAATTTTTGATTCGTCTCTAATAAGGTCATTCTCGCCTTTCTTGCAAACGATATCTATAATAGAGTGTAGGTCCTGTACTAGGATCTAAAGATGGTAAACTTTTTGTTGGAAAAATAATTCAAAATTGTAGTATGATACCTTAATCTATTTACAGACTCAGGTACTTTTTTCTTTTGTCCGTTCAAGACGAATGGTTGTTTTAGAGGTGGAGAATGTGACGACCCAAAGGATCATCACCTGTTTTCTCCCTTTTCCTGTGTTTACGAGGCCTTGAAAGTCTCATTATTACTTGCCTTGATTTGCGTGCTCACTCCGAGCGTGTATCCGAAACGCTTATATGTTAAATTCTGTGAAAATTGCTAAAATATGGTATTAAAATGATTAAAGTTGACTTTGATCAAAATTTTAGATAAACGGACCCGGACACGTGATTTGACTATCCCAGAGGGTCCGTAGAAAAATATAGGACTCGGGCGTATGCCCGAAATCGAAATCCGAGAAATTATTTTTACGAAATTTATATGGAATTTTGAAATAAAAAGGGATTAAGAAGTATTGGTATCAGCCCCATATTTTGGTTCCGGCAATGGGTACAGGTCTTATATGTAATTTAAGATGTTTCCGTGAAATTTGGTTGAAATCGGGCGTCGTTTGACCTATTTCGGACCTAAATATCTAATAATAAATATTTTATAAAGTTCGATGAAAAAGTGATGATTTGAGGTTTGATTCCTCGTTTTTGATGTTATTTTGGTGATCTGATGGCATAGTTAAGTTCGTAGGATATTTTTGAATTAGTGTGTGTGATTGGTTAGGAGTCCCGAAGGCTCGAGAGTATTTTCGGAGGCGTTCGAGGTAGTTTTGGACATAGGAAATTAGCATATTTTCTACAGTTTTTACACAAGGATTTTCTTCATCACGTTTACACTAGCCCTCTCGCGTTCGCATAGCTTTGCTCCCTTCCTTCTTAGCGTTCGCGTTCATCCATCGTGATCGTGAAGCTTTGCTACTTCCTTCAATGTGTTTGCGTGTCTCCTCGCGCGTTCGCGTAGGACCAGATCCTACACCCCAAAAATTTACTCTACGCGTTCGCAGCCCCCTATCGCGAACGCGATGCTTCCCAGCCCCCTTCTTTGCGAACCCGACCCGCATGTCGCGAATGCATAGAACCAAAAATGCCCAATTATATATTTAAGTTTCTAGAATCAGAACATATGAGTTTCATTCAAATTTCTCACGAACTCTCTTCTCCCCCAAGCTCTAGGGTTCCATTGAAGCCCCCATTCTGCAAGATCACTTGGGCAAGTAAATTAACACGCATTTCCTTTGTTTTCCTTAATTAATTAGTGAGCTTCGAAGCCTAAATCATGTAATCTAGGGTTGAAATTGGGAAAAATGGGTAGAGTTAGGTCTTTTCAATTCTTTTTGATTTAGACCTCGTTTTGGGGTTGAATTTGAAAACAAATTGTATATTCGGGCTCGTGGGGGAATGGGTGATATGAAATTGGTTCGAAACTCGTGTTTTGACCAAGCGGGCCTGGGGTTGATTTTAGAATTTTTGGAAGAAAGGTTAGGAATCTATATTTAGGCATTGAGTTTTGTTTGTTTAGTTATTATTGATATTATAAAGTCATTATTTTATAGATTTGATTGAATTTGAGCCGAATTCGAGAGGAAAAGCGGTCGTTGTGGATTGATTTATCCATGGAAGTTAAGGTAAGTGTTTGAAATAACCTTGGCTTTATGGAATTGGAGTAGAGTATTATATGCTAATTGCTAAATGTACAGTGCGGTGTATAGGCATGGTGACGAGTATCTATACACTGGTGTCTAGTATGACCCTGAGTCCTTATTTGTGCTTATTCTGATTTTGTTGTAAATCTTATATGGTTAACTGGTGATTTCTACATAAGGTGAAGAGTATGAGAAAGAACTATGATTTGTAAACTCTTTGGAGCATTGGCTTGAATGATAAAGTAATTATTGAGTAAGAAATGAAATAAAGAGAAAGATATGTAATTATTCCCTTGCCGGGCTGTTTCGTATATTGATTATCTCCATTGCCGGGATGTGAAAGTTAAGTTGTTGTTCCCTTGTCGGGATTTAGTTGTTTACTTGTGTTCTCCCTTGGCAGGATTTCCACTATTGTTTGTCTATCCCTTCGCCCAATTGGTTGTGGTTGTTGCTTGGGTGAGGAAAAGTGAAAAAGCACGAAGGTTGATGTCATGCACGATTTGTGTTGAAAATATGTTAATGCACGAAGGAACATTCCGTGCCATGATATGATTACTAATGCATGAAGGAACATTATGTGCCATGATATGATTATTAATGCACGAAGGATCATTATGTGCCATGATATGAGTGTTCATGCGAGAAAAAGCACGAAAGGTGATGCCGTGTACTTTATTTGATAATTTTGGTAAGAACGAGAGTACAAACACGAAGGATGGTGCCGTGCAATTGTTGAATTTCTACTCTCATTGATGTTGTGGTTGTACAATTTCATTCTTTGTCATTTGATTTATATCCGGACTGTTACATCCCCTATAGCATGCTCCCCTCCCTCTTAACTGTTTAATTTCCATATTCCTTGCTATTGCATATATATATATTGAACTGCACAGGTTTGCTTGGCAGTCCGGTCTAGCCTCGTCACTACTTCGCCGGGGTTAGGCGAGACACTTACCAGCACATGAGGTCGGTTGTGCTGATGCTACACTCTGTGCATCTTGTTGCACATATCTCGGAGCCGGAGCAACTTTTGAACAATAGTTGTTGATTGGGAGTTGACTTTAGTCCATGGATATTCGAGGTAGCCTTGGTAACGTCCGCATGCCCGGAGTCCGTTTCTATTTAATTAGTATGTTATCATCTTATACCGAAGCAGAAAATTTTTATGTTTTATTCAAACCTTGTATTTGGTATTCTCTAGACGTTCGTGAGCATTGTGATACCAGTCTTGCGTAGAGGATTTTGTTAAACTTCCGCATTTCTTTCAGTTAATTATATTTGAGACTTCTGTTTTATCATATTTTGCTTCATTTTAATTGAATGGTCGATATTTTCCAAAAGAAGTAATTTAAGTAGGCTTTTCTAGCTCCTATTAGTAGGCGCCATCATGACTCCCGAGGGTGAAAATTCGGGTCATGACACTTGTTCTTAGAAAATCTTCTCAAGGATCTCTAGTTTTGAAAATATGAAGTTTTGAACTAAATCCCGTTTTCCTACTGTTTTTAATTCACTGGCTAGGCCTTCTTTGTGTTCGCGAAGGGCCTGTTGCGTTGGCGAAGGGTCAGACCCATTAGCCTTCTTGTTCGTGTTTAGCAGCTTGCATTCACGGAACTTTGACTCTACAAGCCTTCGTGTTCGTGGGCCAGTGGCCGCGTTCGCGTAGGACAAAATCCCCTTCCCCCTGCTCCAGCCCAAAGGCTTTTGTGTTCGCGACAGCAGGCCTGCGTTCCCGAAGGGTAGCACCCTAAAGATTCGCGTTCGCAACTAGTTTCTCGTGTTCGCATAGAAGGAAAATTCCTTCAGCCTGACTTACCCTTCGCGTTTGTGAGAGTCCTTCCGCGAATGCGAAGAACAAAACTTCAGCAATAGAAACTAAAAACCTGCAACTTTTCTAAGTTTAAAAACCTTCAGAAACCTATCCGAAACTCACCCAAGCCCTCGGGGCTCCAAACCAAACATTCATACTAACTCAAAAATATCATATGGACTTACTTGTGGAATCAAATCACCAAATTAACAGCTTTAACAATGAATTTAGCATCATAATCAAAGAAAATTTTCAAGAACACTTAAGTTTCAAAATTCACATCCGAGGATCCGATTCACGTCATTTCAAGTCCGTTTCTCACCAAATTTTACAGGCTCAATCTAAACGCCATATAAGACCTTTCTCTGGCTCTGGAACCAAGATACGGGTCCGATACCACTAATTTCGGAAAAATTCAATGTTCCAAAAACTCTTAAAAGTTTAGTTAAATAATTTTCTTCAAAAATTTATTTCTCGGACTTGGGACGTCGGAATTCAATTCTGAGCATACGCCCAAGTCCTATATTTTCCTACGAAGGGATCGTCAAGTCACAAGTCCGAGTCCATTTACCCAAACTATTCACCGAAGTCAACTTTTAAATTTTAAAGGCTAAATGAATATTTTCATCACATTTCAACATAAAAGTGTTTCGGATGTACGCATGGACTGCACATGCAAATTGAGGTGAAAAAAATGAGGCTTATAAGGCCTCGGAACACTGAATTTACTCGTAAATCAAGTGATGACCTTTTGGGTCATCACATACTCCAGCTCTAAAATAATCGTTCGTCCTTGAAACGGAAATAAGAAGGAAGTACCTGAGTCGGAGAAAAGATGGAGATAACGGCAACACATATCGGACTCGGACTCCCGGGTCGATGCCTCAGCAGGCTGATGTCTCTACTGAACACGAACAAAAGAGAAACTCTCCAATCTCAAGTGACGAACCTACCAGTCTAGAATAGCAACTGGCTCCTCCTCATATGAAAAGTCCTTGTCCAATTGAACAGTGCTTAAATCTAACACGTGAGATGGATCGTCGCGATACTTCCAAAGCATGGACACATGAAACACTTGATGCACGGCTGATAAACTCGGCGGCAACGCAAGTCTGTAAGCCACCTCTCCCACTCGGTCAAGTATCTCAGCCGGGCCAATGAACCTAGGGCTAAGCTTGCCCTTCTTTCCAAATCTCATCACGCCTTTCATAGGCGACCCCCGAAGCAAGACTCACTCGCCAACCATAAATTATGATCACCTTACATCTTTTTCCTGGACTAAGCTGTACAAAGCCTATCCTGAATGATCCTGACCTTGTCCAAGGCATCCTGTACTAGATCTGTACCTAACAACCGAGTCTCTCCCGGCTTAAACCATCCAACCGGCAACCGACACCGCCTACCATATAAAGCCTCATAGGGAGCCATCTAAATGCTCGACAGGTAACTGTTATTGTAGGCAAACTCCGCTAATGGAAAACCTGATCCCATGAGCCTCCAAAGTCAATGACACAAGCTCGGAGCATATCGTCCAAAATCGGAATAGTACGCACGGATTGCCTGTCCGTCGGAAGATGAAATATTGTGCTCAACTCTACCCGTGTGGCTAACTCATGCTGAATTCCTCTCCAAAAGTACAAGGTAAACTGCGTACCTAGATCAGAAATGATAGACACAGGCGCACCATGAAGACGAACAATCTCCTGGATATAGATCTCAGCTAACGTCTCGGAAGAATAGGAGACTGCCACAAGAATGAAATGCGTTGACTTGTTCAGCCAACAATAACCCACACTGCATTGAACTTCCAGTGAGTCCGTGGGAGTCCAATAACAAAGTCCATAGTGATACGCTCCCACTTATCGCTCCCACTTCCACTCGAGAAGCTCAATCCTCTGAAACAAATCACCAGTCTTTGATGCTCGGAATTTACCTACTGACAATTCAAACACTGAGCCTTATACACAACAATATTCTTCTTCATCCTTCTCCTCCAACAATGCTGCCGCAAATCCTGATACATCTTAGTGGCACCTGGATGAATAGAGTACCAGGAACTATGGGCCTCCTTTAATATCAACTCTCGGAGTCCATCCACATTAGGCACACAAACTTGGCCCTGTAGCCTCAAAACCCCATCATCTCTTAATGTATCCTGCTTGGCACCACCGTGCTGCATCGTGTCTCTAAGGATACGCAAATAAGGATCATTATACTACCAATCTCGGATACGCCCCAATAAATAAAAACGAGACCGTGTAAGCTAATACACGGCTGGGCTCAGAACAACCAATCTCACAAACTGATTGGCCAAATTCTGAACATCTAAAGCTAGCGGTCTCTCAGCTATCAAAAAATACGCAAGAATCCCCATACTGGATTACTTCCTAATCAAAGCATCAACCACCACATTGGCCTTCCCTGGATGATATAAGATGGTGATTTCATAGTCCTTCAATAGCTCCAACCACCTTCTCTGCCTCAAATTTGTCTCCTTCTTCCTGAACAAATACTTAGGACTCTTGTGATCCGTAAACACCTGATAATGCCTCCAAATATTCAATGCGGGAACAATGGCTGCTAACTCTAAGTCATGAACCGGATAGTTATTCTCATGAATCTTCAACTGACGTGAAGCATAAGCAATGACATTGCACTCCTGCATCAACAATGCACCAAGTCCAATATGAAATGCATCACAACAAACTGTATATAGCCCTTAACCTTGTGGGCAAAACCAACAACGTCGCCATAGTCAAAGTTGTCTTGAGAATATGAAAACTCGCCTCACACTTGTCCGACCACCTGAACCGGGCACCTTTTTGGGTCAACTTGGTCATCGGGACTGCAATAGAAGAAAACCCCTCCACAAACTGATGATAATAGCCTGCAAAACCCAAGAAACTCCGGATCTCTATAGTTGATGCGGGTCTAGGCAGTCCTTAACTGCCTCTATCTTCTTTGGATCTACCTGAATACCCTATACTAAAACAACATGACCCAAGAAAGTAACTGACCCCAACAAAAACTCGCACTTCGAAACTTAGCATACAACTGACTATCTCTCAAAGTCTGAAGAACAACTCTCAGATGTTGCTCATGTTTCCTCACGGCTACGGGAGTAAATTAAAATGCCATCAATGAAGACTATCAGGAATGAATCCAAGTAAGGCCTGAACACTCGATTCATAATATCCATAAAAGCTGGTGGGGCATTTGTCAACATGAATGACATCACCAAGAACGCATAATGCCCATACCAAGTGCGGACAGCTGTCTTAGGGGCATCGGATGCCCAAATCCTCAACTGATGGTAGCCAGATCTGGAGTCAATCTTCGAAAATACCCTGGCACCCTGAAGCTGATCAAACAAATCATCAATCCTTATCAATAGATACTTATTCTTGATTGTGACCTTGTTCAACTGCCGGTAATCTATGCACATTCGCATCGATCTATCCTTCTTCTTAACAAACAACACTGGCACACCCCAAGGAGAGACACCCTATCAAACAAATCATCAATCCTTGGCAATAGATACTTATTCTTGATTGTGACCTTGTTCAACTACCGGTAATCTATGCACATTCGCATCGATCTATCCTTCTTCTTAACAAACAACACCGGCACACCCCAAGGAGAGACACTACGTCTAATGAATCCTTTCTCAAGAAAGTCTTACAACTTGTCCTTTAATTCTTTCAAGTCGGGTAGGGCCATATAATACAACGCGATAGGAATGGGCTGAGTGCCCGGAACTAAATCAATACTAAAGTCAATATCTTTGTCAGGTGACATACCCGATAGATCAGAAGGAAATACCTCATAAAACTCACGAACAACAGGAACAGAATCCGTAGAAGGAACCTCAACACTAGAATCATGACGCATGCCAAATAGGCTAAACATCCCTTCTCGACCATAACCGAGCCCTTATATATGAGATAACACTTCAAATAGAATGACCAGAATTCCCTCTCCACTCTAAATGAGGCAAACTCGGAAAGGATAAGGTCAGAGTCTTGGCATGACAGTCTAAGATCGTGTGGTAAGGTGATAACCAATCCATCCCCAATATGTCATCAAAATTTACCATATAAAGAAGTAATAGATCTACTTGGGTCTCAAGATCCACAATCACAAATATACAAGAAAGTTGAACATGATCTACCAGAATAAAATCACCTAGAGGTGTAGACACATATACAGGAGCACCCAAAGAATCATTAGGCATAATCAGATAAGGTGCAAAACAAGATGACACATAGGAGTATGCAGACCGTGGATCGAGTAGCATAGAAGCATCTCTACTATAAACCAAAACAGTACCGGTGATTACTGCATTAGAAGCCTCAGTATCAGGTCTGGTTGGAAGAACATAAAATCGGGGCTGGGCCCTACCACTCTGAACTACATCTCTGGACGTCCTGCTACTGGCTGGCCTCTACAGCATCCTGAGCCCCACCTCTAATACCTATACCTCCACATCTACCACCTCTGTCTCAACCTCTAACTAGCTGGACGGGAGGTGGAACACTCAGTGCCTGAACCATGGCACGAGAACCCTGGTGCTGATAACTACTCGCTGATCGAGGGCAAAATCTACAAATATGCCACGTGTCACCACAAGTAAAACAAGCCTTCTGCTACTGGAACTGACCTGAAAGATATAGAGTGGAGGCGCACTGATAGAAGCTGGTGATGCACTATAAGACTTCTAAATCAGAATACTAAATATGAGAACCGCGACTGCCTAGGCCACCATGAGAAGCCTGAAGTGCTGACTAAAAAGGCCTAGGAGGATGGCCTCTACCATATGAATCCCTACCGCCAGACGAGGCACCACCGAATTTTCTTTAATTATGAGGCCTCTTGTCAGACCCCTGACCACTACCCCTCCCAATGAAAGAACCATCTCTACCCTCCTGGCCACATTGGTCACCTCCTGAAAAGAAAGCTCACTCCCCGTCTCCTTAGCCATCTGAAGCCGAATAGGCTGAACAATCCCCTCATGAACCTCCTCTCTCTCTGTCTATCTCTCTCTCTCTCTATGTGTGAATTATAAGAAGATCATGACGGGCCAAATAATTAAACCTGGTCTCGTACTGAGTAACAGTTATAGAACCCTGCTGGAGATGCTCATACTGCCTCTGATAGATCTCTCTCTTAGTGACAGGAAGAAACTTCTCCAGAAATAGCTGAGAAAACTGATCTCAAGTCAAAGAAAGTAACCAAACAGGTCTAGCCAAACAGTAATCTCTCCACCAACTCTTGGAGGATCCAGATAAGCAAAAGTAGCAAAGTCGGCCCCCATTAGTCTCCGCTATCCCATGTTCCTGAGAACCTCATGATAGTTGTCTAAATAATCCTGGGGATCCTCAGAAGATGCACTGCCGAAAGTGGTAGTGAAGAGCATGTGATACCATCCAACCTCCACAAAGTCTCCAAAGACGTAGTGAAGAGCACATGGCCTTGCCATTCGTGAAAGTACAAGAGTAGAGGATTCAATTTAGCAGTGAGAGAACATATCGAACGATAGAGAAGAATATAAGTGAAACTTTTCCTAGCTCTATAGCCTCTGGGGATAAATACATGCATCTTTATACCGATCCCTCAGACTCTACTAAGCTTGTCTGTGAATTGTGAGACCTATGTAACCTAAATCTCTGATACCAACTTGTTATGACCCGAATTTCCCATCCTTGGGAGTCGTGATGGCGCCTACTCGTGAAAGATAGGCAAGTTGAGTATTATAAATTCATTACCCTTTTTATTAAGCATGTTCAGTAATTCAAAGTAATAAGGGATTTAAGTAGAGGAATAAACTAATTACCCATAATTGCAGAAGATGAAAACTTAATCATTAACCGAACAGTTGCTACATAATCTGAGATAGAATACTACCCAGAACATGGTGTCACAAGTCACGGAATATCTAAGAATAATACAAATAAAGTCTGAATGGAAATACACAAATCTCTCTCTAAATAAGTAAAAGCAGAAAGAAAAATGATAGAAGGAGATGCCAAGGCCCGCGGACGACTGCAAGACTACCTCGAGTCGCCTGAGTGGACTGAAGACAACACCCTCTCTGCGGTCCAAATGCTCTAGTATCAGTATCTACACACAATGCAGAGTGTAGTATTAGCACAACCGACCACATGTGCTAGTAAGTGCCTAGCCTAACCTCGGCGAAGTAGTTAGGAGGCTAGTACCAGACTACCCAATAATCCTTTGAAGTTAGATCATATACAACGAAAATAAAAACATATAACTATAGCTAAATTTGGGCGGTGAACCTACTACGTGGAGTGACAGACAACAGAATAACCGTATAGAAATCTAAGGAACGCAATATATTAGTTACCAGCAAAAGATAAGAAAATAAGAAACAAGTACACATGTAATACTGTTGCATGCCTGCAACCAGATCCAATTTCATATAATACCGTTGCAGCTGTGCAACCCACTCCTATTTCATATACTACCATTGCAGGCGTGCAACCCACTGCCATATCATATAGTACCGTCGCATGTGTGCAACCCGCTCTCATTTCATATAATACCGTTACAGGCGTGAAACCACTCCCATTTCATATAGTACCATTGCAGGCGTACAACCCGCTTCCATTCATATAGTACCGTTGCAGGCGTGCAACCCGCTCCCTTTTCATTTGTCAACACCAATAAAAAAAGAATTCGGTAAGGAACAATAATATAATAACAACATCTCGACAAGGGAACAATTATATAACAACAACATCCCAACAAGGGAACAATAATCTCATAATCCTCATATGAAGCACGAATAAATCACAACAGAGTCACAACAATAACAATACAAGACTCATGGGCATGCTTGACACTGATGTATAAATACTCGTCACCATGCCTATACGTCGTAATCCACAATTAACACACAGTAAATAAGGCACAACTCCTAATCATTCAAGCTAAGGTTATACCAAACACTTACCTCAACTTCAACAGTCAATTCAAGCCTCAAACACCGGTTTCCTTTAGAATTCACCTCCAAATTGCTTGTATCAACTCCAAATTGATTTTAAAACATCAATAAATGCTAAATAATTCATACCCAATGCTTAATCGACCCTGGGGTAAAAATTGGAGGTTCAACCAAAACCGGATCACCCATTCACCCACGAGCTCGAATATACAATTAGTTTCGAAATCCGACCCCAAACGATATCTAAATTCCAATTAATCAAAAAGCCCTAAGTCTACCCAAATTCCTAAAAAAACCCTAGATTTTTGGATGTAAATTGATGAAATGTGATGGGAAATAAAAAGAAAAAGGCTTAGAATCATAGAGTAATGCCTTGGGGAAGAACGTATTTTGTGAAAATCATCCCAATGCTCTCTAGTTTTGAAAATATGATGTTTTGAACTAAATCCTGATTTGCTACTGTTTTTAATTCACTGGACAGGTCTTCTTCGCGTTCACGAAGGACCGTCGCGTTCGCGAAGGGTCAAGACCATTAGCCTTCACTTTGCGGAGCTTTAACTCCTCAAGCCTTCGCGTTTGCGGGCCAGTGGCCACGTTCGCGTAGAATAAATTCCCCTTCCCACAGCCCGCGCCCAAAGGCCTTCACGTTCCGGTAGCAGGTCTGAGTTCGCGAAGGGTATTTCTCGCGTTCGTGTAGAAGAAAAATTCCTTCAGCCAGACTTACCCTTCCGTTCACGAGAGTCCTTCCACGAACGCGAAGAACAAAACATTAGAACACCATAACTTAAAATCTGCAACTTTTCTAAGTTTAAAAACCTTCAGAAACCAATCTGATACTCACCCGAGTTCTCGGGGCTCCAAACCAAACATGCGTACTAACTCAAAAATATCATATGGGCTTACTCGTGCAATTAAATCTAAGAATTAACAGCTTTAACAATAAATTTAGCATCAAAATCAAAGAAAATTCCAAGAACAATTAAGTTTCAAATTTCCCAACCAAGGGTCCGATTCACGTCATTTCAAGTCCGTTTATTACAAAATTTATAGGCTCAATCTAAACGCCATATAAGACCTATACCAGGCTCTGGAACCAAGATACAGGCCCGATACCATCAATTTCAAAAACATTCAACTTTCCAAAAACTCTTAAAATTTTAGTTAAATAATTTTCTTCAAAAATTTATTTCTCGGGCTTGGGACATCGAAATTCAATTCCGAGCATAAGCCCAAGTCCCATATTTTTCTACGGACCCCCAGGACCGTCAAATCACAGGTCTGGACCTATTTATCCTAAATGTTGACCGAAGTAAATTTAAATTAAATTTTAAAGGCCAAATTAATAGTTTCATCACAGTTCCACATAAAAGTGTTTTGAATGTACGCACGAACTGTGCACACAATAGAGGTGAGGAAAAAAGAGGCTTCTAAGGCATCAGAACACAGAATTTACTCGTAAATTAAGTGATGACCTTTTGGGTCATCACAGATATTCACAAAGGGATCAAGGCATAAAATGATGTCGCGATAAATAGATGTGGTTCTTGATAATCAAATACTTTAAGAAGAATATCCATACAGTGATTGACTTTCCTGGAGATCAAATTTCAACAACCCAACCGGTCATTTTCTTTTCTTAAACACCTTTCCTCTGAATAAGACTTCTTGTAGCTGCTTTAATTGATTTATGAGTTGCGGGGATGGTTGGTTCAAGATTTGGAAGAATTTGGGTAGAAATCGAAATACTTGGTTCCTTAAGGTTAGCTTAGAACGCCAAGTTTGACTTCGGTTGACATTTTGTATAAATGACCTCGAAATTGAAATTTGACAGCTCCTATTGGTTTGTATGATGATTTTAGACTTGGATGCATGCCCGAAATCGAATTTTTGATGACCCGAGAACGTTTTGGCGCCTAATAGTGAAAGTTGATTCCTTAAGGATTTTGAAGTTTTTTAAATTTGGTTAGGAGCGGGTTTTTGTGTTATCAAGGTCCAAACGAGATTCTGACACTGGGAATAGTTCCATAATGTCATTCAAGACTTGCACGTAAAGTTTGGTGTCAATTCGAGTAGTACAAGTGTGTTTCATCACATTAGAAGTATATTCAAGAACATGAAGTTCATAAGTTTTATCCAATTGGTTTGAGGGTTTGATTCTTAGATTTAGCACTATTTCGGGAATTTCGAGGATTAGAGCAAGCCCATTTTATTATTCCAAACTTTTCGGTATGTTCGGGTAGTGGTCGAATGTCAATCATTTGAGGCTCGAGCTTACTTGAAAATATGAGAAGGAGCTGAAGCTCCAGGCATCTGCCATAACTGCACCAGCGGTTGGCCATTCGCAGGTGCGAGACCGCAGAAGCGGCTAAGTCGTTGTAGATGTGTCTATGGATAGCTAGCCCAAAAACCGCAGAAGCGGCCTCTTTTCTGCATTATCGATTGGCTTCTCTTTGATTTGGCCTAGCCGGCCCAGTGGAGTTCCGCAGAAGCAAACCCTTTTTCCGCAGATGCGATGGACGCATGTGTGACCCAGGACCGCAGATGCAAAAATCACTGAAGGCAGTGACCTTTATTTATTTCGGGATTTTGTCATTTTGCTCATTTTACACTCCATTGTAGATGCTTTTTGATCTTTTTGAGATGGGTTCTTCACCAAGATTTTGAAGGTAATATATTCCTACCACATATGAGTTAAATACTTGGATTTTGGGTAGATGATTATGTATAGATTAGTGAAAAATCATGGGATTAGAGTATAACTTAGGGTTTCGGTAAAAATAAGATTTAACCACGAAATTCATTATGAAATGAAGTAAAAATCCTATATTCTTGATCCTTAGGTTATGGGTAACAACTTCCTTCAAAAATTTCTGGAATCTGGGCACGTGGGCTCCGGTTTGAGAGTTTGAACGCGTTCGTGAGTTGGAAGTAGGCTCGGAATGAGGTAAAGTCTGTTTTCTTACCTTGTAAGGGG
The DNA here is from genome assembly GCA_034376525.1 of Nicotiana benthamiana. Classification (NCBI taxonomy): domain Eukaryota; kingdom Viridiplantae; phylum Streptophyta; class Magnoliopsida; order Solanales; family Solanaceae; genus Nicotiana; species Nicotiana benthamiana. The sequence continues at coordinate 141,006,051 of CM067330.1, read as the reverse complement.
AAAACTTCCCCATACGTGAACTTAATTAATATATGATTTATTGAGGGGGGATACGTATGCACAAAGTGATGAGAGTCCGTATGTAGCTACTATTCATGTTATGTCCAGGTAGCTCTAGGTTTACATCATGCATTGTGGACATTATTATATGTTTATATGTGCCAATGGTATGAAATAATTTAAGTTGATTGAAATCTAAGGATTTAGAGGCTTCAAGAGAATTGTATCCATTTTTTTAAAAGGAATTAAAGAAGTGTTGTGTCTTAAATGATGGAAATTATTTTTTGACCACGCCGCATGTATAATTTGAGAGCGGGGTTATGCTTTCTACCACATCGTATGTATGATTCCCGAGCGGGGTGAATAGATGAATCTATGGTTTGTGTCATTCGACCCTCGGCAGTGCACATTTTTTACTTTTATCTTTGATCATGCCGAACGTCCTCGGTGGTAGTTGTGTATGCTAATGGAACTAGAACTCTTATTATACGTATAATTTATTGCTTGAAGGAAAACTTACTTTAAATGAGCAAAGTGTCTAGTTTTTTTAATTGGGTGAAAGGAGTTTCAGTATTTACTTTTGTTTGAGCTTGTTATTATCTACATATATTGTGAATTAACTATGTTGAATTTCATATTATTATATTTGATGGCCCTAGTAAGTGTCTGTGTCGAACCCTCGTCATTGCTTCTGCTAGGTTAGGCGAGATACTTACTGGGTATATAATTTTCTATTTACTCATGCTACACCTCTGTACTTGATTGTACAGGCTTTAAGGCAGGTGCATCTGGCCATCAGTTCGGCGCATAGAGTGGACTCCTAAGCTTGAAACTTTCCGTGAGCTGACCTTTTGAGCCGATCTATAGCAGCTGGAGTCTTTTTTTTGTCTATATGTTTCCTGTCTATTCCTTTTCAAGACAGTAGGGTAGTATGGTAGTATATATTCTACTACATTGCCTATAGAATTGTGATATCAGGTCTTGGCACATACATTAGTAGAATTATGATGTTTTGCCTTGTCTTCATGATTGAGATTCACTTATATTTCCTTCATTTAAATATGCTTAAGTTTTTAAACTATAATTTTCTTAAATCTATAATGGATGTTATCACGTACTAACTACACAAATGATAATTTTACTATTTTATTACTGTTGGCTTGCCTAACAATCGTGTTGGGTGCCATCACAGCATAATATGGAATTTGGGTCGTGACAACATGGTATCAGAGCACTCGGTTCACGTAGGTCTTACAATTTATGGGAGAACCTGGTAGAGTCGTACAAATTGAAACAGAGACGTCTTTACTTATCATCAAGAGGCTATAGGTCGTTAGGAAACTACTCTTTATTCATCTCCTATCGTGTAGTTGATGGTGTGCAATGTTTCCTTATTATACTCTCTCATTGATGGTAAGGACGCATACGACAGACATCCCGGACTTGGGAAGAGCTGTTCCCTCTGTTGCTAGAGGTCGAGAAAGAGGTCGGGTCAAGGCACCGGCCCGAGGCAGGGGACAAGGACATCCCAGAGCTGCCCCAGTTGCACCACCGTTGGATCCTATGGGGGATCCCATTATCGAGGAGCAGGGAAAGGTGACCATAGCAGAGCCTGCCCTGGCGGATTTCCTGATAGCATCATACTTTCGGGAGGTCATGGGCCGTATGCTGTGGTTCATGGACTCGATGACTCGGGATGGTTTATTTCCAGCAGACCTGGCCATATCTGAGGCAGGAAGGCGAGCACAGACCCCTTCTGCTGAGGCTCCTGGTCACACAAATGCCAAATTCTAGACTCTGGTACACTACCCGCGGGCGGTGCCCAGCCAGTTGCAGTAGTGACACCTAAGCCAGACCAGCTATGGATGGCAATCTACAGAAGTTATTAGATAGACGGGCTAGGCTACACCCTCCTATATTTGGAGGTGATCGTCATGAGGATTCCCAGGATTTCATTGACAGGTGCAGGGATAGACTGCACAAAAATGATGATATTAGAGTCCCATGGAGTGAATTTCACCGCCTTCTAGTTAGAGGGCAGGGCCCGTAGATAATTGTAGTCTTACCTTCTCAGCATACTAGTACCTTCTCCTTCTATGACTTGGGATCAGTTTACACAGCTTCTGTTGGACAGGTATATTCCACCCTCTCAGATGGAAGAGTTGCGGTATTAGTTAGAGCATCTCGAGCAGGGTCAGATGTATGTGACCGACTATGAGGTGAGATTCTCCGAGTTATCTCGCCATGCACTCATTATACTTTCTACGGACACAAAGAGAGTGCATAGATTTATTGCGGGGGTTACACCTTGATATTCGAGATAGCATGGCCCGAGAGGTTGAGATAAGGACTAAGTATCAGCTAGTGGTAGAGAATGCACAGAGGATTGAGGGTTACCGCTAGAGGATTAGAAAGCAGTTGCAGCAGGATAAGAGGGCTCGATTATCTAGAGAGTTTAAAGGTGCCCTAGCTAGGGGCAGAGTTCAGTTTGGGAGGGGCCAGCCCAGTAAGCCCCCATATTAAGCACCACCACCTCCTTCTCGAGGTGCTCCAGTGAGGCCTTATTTCGGTGCGATGATAGAGAGTTCTTACCGCCCACCAACTATTCAGGGTTCCTTCGGTGAGTATTCGAGCCATCAGGATCAGGATACAGGATAACAGTCAATGGCACCGCGGGGTTATTATGAGTATGGAGATCTAGGTCATATATAGAGGACCTGCCCCCGACTTCGGGGCAAGGCAGTATAGTAGGGTTATCATCCTATGATTGCAGTACCAGTTGTCCAACCACCCAGAGGTGTGGGACAGGTTGGTTGGGACCGTTCTCGAGGTGGATTCTTGGCACAGGGAGTTCAGCTAGCTAGTATTCAGCCAGCCGACGCTCCAGCTAGATTTTATGTTTTTCCTGTCAGACCAGATGTAGTGGCCGCAGATGTCGTGATCACATGTATTATTTCTGTATGCAGTAGGGATGCTTCAGTATTATTTGATCTGGGGTCTACATATTTATATGTGTCATCTCTATTTTCTCATTTCCTGGATATCATTCATGAGTCTTTGGGTAGTTTTATTTATGTGTCCACTCCGGTGGGAGATTCTGTGGTCGTGGATCGAATCTACTGGTCATGTATGGCTACGTTTTATGGTTACGAGACTAGAGAGGACCTTCTATTACTTGATATAATTGACTTTGAGGTCATCTTAGGAATGGATTACTTATCTCCATATCACACCATTCTTGATTATCATGCCAGGATTGTTACTTTAGTGATGCCAGAGTTACCAAGATTGGAGTGTAAGGGTTCCTCCGTTAGTGCATCTAGTCAGGTTATCATTTTTCTAAAGGCTCGATATCTTGTAGAGAAGTGTTGTTTGGCGTATCTAGCATATGTTTGGGACACCACGGTAGAGTCTCTGATTATTGATTCAGTGCCACTATTCTGGGAGTTTGTCAATGTGTTTCCTTTTGACCTTCCAAGCATGTCGATGGATGGTGACATTGATTTCTGTATTAATTTGGCTCCAGGTACCCAGCCTATATCTATCCCATCGTACCGTATAGCACCAAAAGAGTTGAAGGAGAAGCTTGAGGAGTTGTTAGAAAAGGGGTTTGTGAGGCACAATGTATCACATTAGGGTGCACCAGTGTTATTCATGAAGAAGAAGGATGGGACTATGTGGATGTGCATTGATTACCGCCAGTTGAAGGAAGTAACCATCAAGACAAGTACGTGTTGCCTAGTACCGATGATTTGTTTGATCAGTTGCAGGGTGCTAGTGTTTTTTGAGATAGACTTGAGATCGGGGTACCACCAATTGAATATTCGGGACCTAGATGTTCCAAAGACTGCCTTCCGTACTAGATATGGTCATTATGAGTTTCTAGTGATTTCTTTCAGCTTGACTAATGCGCCATCGGCATTTATGGACTTTATAAAAAGGGTGTTCAGGCCTTATATCAATTTGTTTGTTATTGTCTTCATTGATGACATCTTGATCTACTCACGTAGCCTGGGGGAGCACGAGCAGATTTAAGAGTAGTGCTCTAGACATTGCGAGAGCTAGAGCTATATGATAACTTCTCCAAGTGTGAGTTCTAGCTTGAGTCAGTAGCATTCTTGGGGAATGTTGTATCAAGAGAGGGTATTAAAGTGGACCCTAGGAAATCTAGGTAGTTCAGAGTTGGCCCCGTCCAACTTTAATGACTGAGATCGGGAGCTTCGTGGGGTTAGCACGCTACTACTGCCAATTGTGTAGGTTTTTTTATCTATTGCATCACCATTGAATAGATTGACCCTGGCGGGTGCTCCTTTCTGTTGGTCCGATGATTATGAGGTGAGCTTTCAGAAACAAAATATAGCCGTGACTACAACACCGGTTCTAGTGTTACCTTATGATTCGGGGATGTATACGGCATATTGCGATGCTTCACACGTTGGCTTGTGATGTGTAATGATGAAAGACAGGCGAGTTATCTCATATGCTTCGCGTCAGCTAAATATTTATGAGAAGAATTGTCTTTTACATGAGCTAGAGTTAGCAGCTATTGTTCATGCTCTTAAAATGTGAAAGAATTATCTGTAGGGTGTCATGTGAGGCTTATACTGATCATTGCAACTTACAGCATTTGTTCATGCAGAGGGATATCAATTTGAGGTAGTGTAGGTGGCTTGAGTTACTGGAGGATTATGACATTACCATTTCTTTATCATTTGGGCAAGGAAAATGTGGTCACGGATGCCCTAAGTAGGAAGGCAGAGAGTATGGGTAGCTTGGCATACATCTCAGCAGAGGAGAGAGCACAAGCCTTGGGCATCTAGTCCCTAGCTAACAGACTTGTAAGTTTGTATATTTTAGAGCCCAGTCGAGTCCTTGTGTGCGTTGTCGCTCAGTCTTCATTATTGGGACAGATCAATGCTCGGTAGTTCAATGATCCGCAATTGGCAGTTCTTAGAGAGACAATGCTATAAGGTAGTGCCAAGGAGGTTTCTATTGACGTGGATGGTGTTCTGCAACTTCAGGGTTGCCTATGTGTTATAATGTCGATGGCTTGAGGCAAATAATTCTAGAGGAGGCACACAGTTCATGCTATTCGATTGATAGGTGCTACGAATATGTATCATGACCTGAGGCAGCATTATTGGTGGCAGATGAATAAAGATAAAGTCGAATATGTGGCTAGGTGTTTGAATTGCTAGCAGGTTAAGTATGAGGATTAGAGGCCAGGTGGCCTACTTTAGTAGATTCCTATACTTGAGTGGAAGTAGGAGTGCATTACTAGGGACTTCGTAGTTGGTTTGCCGAGGACATTGCGGAAGTATAATGTTGTTTGGATCATTATTGACAAGTTGACCAAGTCGTCAAACTTCATTCCAGTAATAACTACTTATACTTCAAAGAGGTTGGCTCATATATGCATTTGGGAGATAGTTCGGTTGCACGTTGTTCCTGTTTCCATCATATCAGATAGACTCCCTCAGTTAACTTCCCATTTCTGGAGATCCATACAGAGTGAGTTGGGGACTCGGGTAGAGCTCAGCATAAAATTCTACCTACAGACCAACGGGCGGTCGGAGAGAACAGTTCAGATTTTAGAGGACATGGTTAGAGCACGTGTGATTGACTTTGGGGGGTAGTGAGATCAGTTCTTGCCTTTGACCAAGTTTTCTTACAACAACATTATCAGTCCAGCATCGTGGTGGCTCCATTTGAGGCATTATATGGTCCGCGAAGTCGTTCTCCTATCGGGGTCTTTGAGCCTAGTGATGCTAAGTTGTATGATACGGACTTGGTGAAGGATGCCTTGGAAAAGCTAAAGATGATTCAGGAGATACTTCGTAGCACAATCCGGATAGAAGAGTTACACGGATCAGACGATGCGTGATGTATCATTTATGGTCGGAGAGAAGGGTTTCTTGAAAGTCTCTCACATGAAGGGTATTATGAGATTAGAGAAGAAGGTCAAGTTGAGCCCAAGGTTTATAGGCTCATTTGAGGTGTTGACGCGAGTTGGAAAGGTTGCTTATAAGCTTGCTTTACCCCCTACTTATCGGGAGTTCTTCTAATTTTTCATGTGTCTATGCTTTTGAGGTATCACGCTGACTTGTCTCACATGTTAGATTTCCGTACTATTCAGCTAGATGAGAGATTGCATTATGAGGAGGATTCAATTGCCACTGTTGATAGACAAGATCGCCAGTTGAGATCCAAATGCGGTAAAGGTCCAGTGGAGAGGCCAAACAGTCGAAGAGATAACCTGGGAGTCCACGAAGGATGTGCGGAGCAGATATCCATACTTAATTATAACTTTAGGTATGAACCTAAACCCATTCGAGGACGAACTTTGTTTAAGAGGTGGAGAATGTAACGACCTGGCCGGTCATTTTTCTTTCTAGAACCATGTTCCCCTGCATAAGACTTCCCCTACTTGTTTTATCTAATTTATGACTTGCGGGGATGGTTGGTTCGGGATTTGGAAGAGTTTGAGTTGAAATCGGAACCTTTGGTTCCTTATGTAGCTTAGAAGGCCAGGTTTCACTTCAGTCAATATTTTGATTAAACGGTCTTGAAATCATGATTTGATTTCTCCAATAGCTTAGTGTGATAATTTCGGCCTTGGACGTATGTCCGAATCAGGTATTAGATGATCCGGGAACATTTTAGCACCTAATAGTGAAAGTTGATTCCTTAAGGATTTTGAAGTTCTTTATATTTTTTTAGCGAGTTTTTGTATTACCAGGGTCCGAACGAGATTCCGAGACCAAGAATAGTTCCATATTGTCATTTATGACTTGCACACAAAATTTGGTGTCAATCCAAGTAGTATAAGTGTGTTTTGTCATATTGCAAGTAGATTGATGTACTTGAAGTTCATAAGTTTGATCCAATTTGTTTAATGGTGTGATTCTTAGATATAGCATTTTTTTCAGGCGTTCAGAGGGTACGAGCGAGTTTGTTTTATCATTCTAAACTTGTCTGTATGTTCGGGTGGGTCCCCGGGTGCCTCGAGTGTCAATTAGCCGATGCTTGAGCTTTGTTGAAAATATGAGAAGGAGCTGAAGATCCAAGCATCTTCATAACCATACCTACAGTTGGCCAGCCACAGGTGCGAGACCACAAAAGCGACTAAGCCCTCGAAGATGCGGCCATAGGTGGCCAGCCTAGAAATTGCAGAAGCAGCCTCCTTTCCACAAAATCGGAATCGTAGAAGCAATTAGCTTCTCGTAGATGCGGCCCAGCCAGCCCAGTGGAGTTCAGCAGAAGCGGACCCTTTTTTCGCAGATGCGGTGGGCACAAGTGCGGCCCTTGACCGCAGATGCAAAAATCACTGAAGGTAGCGACCTACATTTATTTTGGGATTTAGATATTTTGGCTCAATTTTCACTCCATTGTAGACGATTTTTTAGCTTCTTAAGAAGGGTTCTTCAACAAGCATTTGAAGGTAAGAAATTCCTACCATATGTGAGTTAAATACTTGGATTTTGGGTAGATTATCATGTATAGATTAGTGAGAAATTATGAGATTAGAGTAAAACCTAGGGTTTTGGTAAAAATAAGATTTAACCACAAAATTCGTTATGGAATGAAGTAAAAATTATGTATTCTTTATCCTTAAGTTATGGGTAACAACTTCCTTCAAAGATTCAAGAATCCAGGCACGTGGGCCTAGGGGTAAATTTTATGAACCTTGCCTTTGGGGTTGGATAATCACAGTAATAGCTAGAATATGGATTTATAAGCCTATAATGATTGGTTTGTACACTATTTACATAGTTTCGGATTGTGCGGCTCCGGTTTGAGAGTGCAAACGCGTCTTGAGTTGGAAGTAGGCTCGAAACGAGGTAAGTCTCTTTTCTAACCTTGTAAGGGGGAAACATCCTTATAGGTGAAATTAATTAATTTGTGATTTAATGTGGGGTTCTACGTAAGCACGAAGTGGCGAGAGTTCGTAGGCATCTACTATTCTTGTTATGTCCGGGTAGCTCTATGTTTACATCATGCCTCGTGGACACTATTATTTGCTTATACGTGCTAATGGTATAAAAGAATTTAAGTTGAAGGAAATCTAAGGATCTACAGGCTTCAAGTGAATTGTATCCACTATTTTAAAAACAAATTAATGAAGTTGTGTCATAAATGATGAAAATTATGTTTTACCGCGTCGCACGTATGATTCGCGAGCGGGGTTATATTTTTTATCGCCTCACATATATGATTCACGATCATGGTGAATACATTCACATATGGTTCATATCGTTCGGCCCTCGGTTGTGCACATTTTACTTTTATGTTGGATTGGCCCAAACGTCCTTGGTGGTTATTGTGTATGATAATGAAATCGGAACTATTATAATTTGTATAATTTATAGCTTGAAGGATCACTCATTTTAAATGATCAAAGTGCCGAGTTTTATTAATTGGGTGAAATGAGATACAATATTTATTCTTATTTGAGCTTGTTATAATCTACGTATATTGTGAATTAACTATATTGAACTTTATACTATTATATTTGCTGGCCCTAGCAAGTGTCGGAGTCGACCGCTTGTCACTGCTTCTGCGAGGTTAGTCGAGATACTTACTGGGTATATATATTTCTATGTATTCATGCTACACCTTTGTACTTGATTGTACAGGCTTTATGGCAGGTGCATCTATGGACTCCTCAACTTGAGACTTTTCGTGAGCTGCCCTTTTGAGTCGATCTACCGCAGCTGAAGTCTTTCTTTTGTCTTTATGTTTCCTGTCTATTCCTTTTCCATGCAGTAGGGTAGTATTGTTATGTATATTCTACGAGATTTCCCATGCACTTGTGACACCAGATCTTGGCACACACATCTGTAGAATTATGATATTTTGGCTTGTCTTCATGATTGAGATTCACATTTATTTCCTTCAATTAAATATACTTAACTTCTTAAACTATATATTTCTTAAATATATAATGGAAGTTGTCACGTACTAACTACACAAATGAGAATTTACTATGTGATTAGTGTTGGATTGCCAAACAATGATGTTCGAGAGACTATAGGGTGTTAGGAAACTACTCTTTATTCATATCCTATCATGTTGTTAATTATGTACTAAGTTTCCTTATTCTATTCTCTCAAAGATGGTGAGGACGCGTACATCGGACGTTCCGACCCATCAGACATTACTTGTCCTACGTTTGAGACTATGTTGATCTAGCCTTCGAACCACGGAGAACAATTTGGAGGAAGAATCAAGGGATGAACAGAGTTGTTAGTCGCTATGTTTATCAATAAAATCAATTTATTCTTTTGTGGTTGCAGTCTATGCTCATATGTTGAAAATTTATTGCAAACAATTTGGCATGCCCAGTGGGACCAGTTTTACCCTTCCTCTCTTCCTCCTATAATTGAAAACTCCAAGTTTCAAAATTATTTGCTGCGATGGATGAGAACTTCAAGTCACGTCTTCAAGTATCGACAAACCTACACCCTGACAAACTTTGAAGTAGGGGGAATTTGTAGACATCAAAATTTTGGAGGATCAAGCTAAATCCTACATTCAATATACTACATGACTCTTGAAATTTTAGGATTCTAATAGAGTGTCTTGGAAGTTACTCTACCCTAAACCCTAACACACACCAAGATACATATTCCCTTGAAGAGGCGTCTCAAAAATCCCACAAATTCTCGGAATATTCACAAAGGGGTAAAAGCATAAAATAATATCGTGATCAATAGATGTTCTTCTTGATATACTTCTAGAGAGGTCTATATCATTATATGTTCGAGAATACATTGATTCAGCCCTCGAACAGAGAACAAATATTTTAAAATAAACTCATGAAAAAATGTTTAATAAGGGGGGGGGATGTAACGACCCGGCCGATCGTTTTAAGAATTAACACCCCGATCCCCTCTCAACTGCCTTCCTCATATTTCTTTCTGCTATTTTGATTTGCCGGGATGATTCGTTGTGAGTTTCGAAGTGTTTTTGGACACTTAGTCCCTCAATGAGAGCTGAAGCTTTATAATTTGGACCATAGTTATATCAGTGTGAAGACGACCCCAAAATGTAATTCCATCAATTTCGTTAGCTCCGTTGAGTGATTTCGGTCTTTGGAGCGTGTTCAGATTGTGATTTGGAGGTCCGTAGCTTATTTAGGCTTGAGATGCCAAACGTTAAACTTTTATGTTTCCCAATCGTTAGTGAGATTTTGATATTGGGGTCGGAATCCGATTTCAAAAGTTGGTATCAGAGCTCTAGGTTCATAGGAGTCATGAATCACTAGTCGATTTATTAGAGTCTGATGGATCGGTACGGAGACGTATGCACTTATCTACGAGAGGCTGTGTAGCTATTCTGAAAATTCTATTTCATTTGATTTCTTTGTCGTGCGAGATTATTGATATCGAAATTCTAAACTTTTGTCTTCTATTCTCCCACAAGTGGTGAAGACATGTAATATGGGAGATGACTAGACACATGTGCCCCCTGCTAGAGCCGTCAAAGGTCGGGGCCGGGGTACATACTGAAGACGCGCACGTAGTGTAGCTAGTGCACATGTGGGAACTGCCACCGATGAGCCACCAGCAGCTCGAACCGGAGCCTAAGAACCTGATACGCCTACTACTACTACTATTCCAGCTCTTCAGGAGGCCCTTGCACAGTTCTTGAGCATGTACACCACCCTAGCTCAGGCAGGGTTGATTCCCCTTACTGCAGCCACATCCCACGCCGGGGGTGTTGATACCCAATTTTTTCCTATATATTTTATATACTCAAAAATAGCATATGTATGCATATATAAGCATGCCAAAAAGTTCTAGTATTTTTCCTAATTTTTAAAGATTTTTTAAAGTCAATTTATTGTCTATTTTAACAGTACAAAATCCAAATTTATTCCCAAGTTTATCATTTTTTGTGAATAACTTATTTCATTCTCATATTTACATCAAAATATAATTAAGATAATCTTTTCATATTTTACCAATTTATTTGATATTTTAAAAACTAAATTGCATATAATTACAATTATAGCCTATTTTGTAATTAATAGCATTTCATAATTATAAAATTAGTTCCAATATTTTTAATTTTATTTGTATGTTATTAATTAATTTAGTACATTCAACTTATTTCAGAAAAATTTTATTATTTTTATAAAATAAAACGGGGAGAAGTGGCTATTTAAAATCTGGCCCTGTTTCATTAAAAATTTAGCCCAAATTGCATCCCAATTCAGCCCAATTTCAACATCCAAATAAAATGACCCAATTACAATTAAACCTGCCCCTGACCCAACTCACCCTACCTCACCTTTTTAATCCAGGCCATTGATCATTTAGATCAACGGTCACCATCATTCCTTGCCTTTTTTAATTCCCATACCCCCCAAACCTAATTCATTTCACTCAAAGCGCTACTCATACACTCCTCGTCCTCTCACACTCTCCCTAGCCCTCTCCAAAACCCTAATCTTTCCCCACCGGTTTCTACCATGTTTCACCGGAATCCATGGCATCTCCAAGCCCTGGGTGGCCTGTACTCACCTCCATGTGCTCTTGTACATCTGCTACTTGGATATTCAAGGTCTGACCTTGAAGTTTTTCTCTTAGATCTTTGTCGATTCAAGTTTTGCGGCTGTCTCCGGCTTGGCTCCGGCATATCCTGGTCTTATGATCCTATCTACGACTCATCCAGCTTGGACCAGACCTTTTCCAGGCCTTTCTCGCCTCTAGGGTTCTTCTGAATCCCTAGCCTTTTGAGGTTCTCCTGATTTCTCTAGATCTATTATGGATCTGGGTTTATTTTAAGGTTTCAAACGATTTCTCAAAGTTTCTTCCAAAACTTTGCTTTCAAAACTGTTCGTCTTTTTCAACTTAGGGTTTTTTTAATTTTACATGTTCTATTGTGACTACTACGTGTTTCTCTTACTGTATTGCTCTAGTGTGATTCCTGTGTATTTTCTTCTACTATTATTTCTTCTACCATTTCCTTACGATTTCTTCTACTGCGTCTTATTCTTTCCTTATGTTTTCATGAAATGTTTGAGGTTTTCATTCCTTTGGGTTTTCTGAATTTACTTCATTGATATTCATGCCTGATTTATTTGCTTTTGTCTATAAACTCAATTAAGGGCAGAAAACCTAGAATTTTGGGTTTCATTCGAGTTCTTGAGGCCACTGGTAACATGACTTGTTCGCTTCTCATATCTGAACTTGTTTAATTTCAAAGCCCTAATTTCTGAGTTCCTGATGTTGTTTCATCTTATTTCAACTTTGCTTCCCTATGTGGTTCTGACTGTTTGCTAATCTCTACATGACCTTTTGCCTGACCTTTTGCATGTTATCTGATATTCTCTCTTAGCTATAATCCACTACTCACTGATTTTTTTATTGCATGACACTTTCCTTTATTTGAATCCAACCTCGCATGCTTATAGCTTATGCACTCTTTATAGGTAGAATTTCTCCCTCAGAATAACCTTTGATTTTGGGAGTGATTTCAAACTTCCTTGTGTAAGCCTGCTTGATTCTTTCTCGTTTAATTTGAAGACTCTCTTCAACCCTCGACTCCCCTATTCTTGACTTGGTTCATTGGTGAATTGGAATCTCTGATTCCCTGATCTACTATGTACTAATTGATTTACTTCTTGCCTTATTTACCTAACCGTGTATTTCAAATTCTCCCTTATGTATTTACCCCTTATTTGCAAGCTATGCACAATGTGTTTTACTTAATCTCCTTCCTTAAATATTTTCTGCGTTTTACCATTCAAATTTGAATTCCTTAATTAAAGAATTTTTCTGATACTGATTGATTTTAATTGATACATGACTATTTTCTTGCCTTGATTACATGCCTGACTTCAAGTACAAATACTTGATCTTCTCTTGACACACAGACACAGACTTCAGATTTCAAAATACACTTCGAATACTTTTTAATTACACCATTAAAATACTTTTCTATCGGTCCAATCTTGTGGTGTCCTAATACATCCCCACTGCCTTTTTCCCCTTTATGTGCTGAGCCTTGACTCAAGTCCTGTGGTGTCCTAATCACCATCTAGACCCAAGTCTGACTTCTAAAGTCTACTCCTAATTGTTTGGACTAAGCAAAGGGTCAGGAGTGTTCCAGTCTATACCCATGGATGGGCATGACCACCCTTTTCAATGGCTCCCTAAACCCTCTCTCACTTTACACTTATTCATAGTTGCCCCCCTTCTGCAAGCCATGCTTTGGGACCCTGGACTTCCCTCTGAACTTGGAGGTTTGAGGGTTGGCTATTCCACACTGCACCGTTCTATTATATTATTATCCAGAGTGTAAGCACTACCTGGATCCCTTGAGGCTCCTTGGAACTCTGAAACACTTTGGATAAGAGAAGGACTTTGAAATCTGGAATACATAATTGTTTAATCACATGCTATTGGACATTAAGATTGAACTAGGCTTCTCGGATCTAGCTGTAGGCTGTGATGTATTTTAATTATTTTCTTTCTTCTGGTTCTGTAATATTTCTGTACAAAAGAACTTGGGGAGATATAGTAAAAGGGTGTGGTAGGGGTTTACTTTATTGTGTTAAATAAAGGTTAGATATCATGTCTATAGGTTTAATGTTTCAATCATTCACCTAGATACCATGTCTATAAGTTTAACGAAGACTTAGATACTATGTCTATAGAATTAACAGTCATCTAGAAATTCTGCCTATAGGGTTTAATACGTTATCATCTTGCGAATCATTAGAAATCCTGCCTATCGGATTTAATATTTATATAATCAGTTGTATATAGAAACCATGTCTATAGGAAATGCATACGCATTAGGCAAGCCATAGGATAATCAAACGATCCCTCTTTCATTAGTTTAATAACAGGTCGTAAAAAATAAAGTATAGATATCATGCCTATAGGATTTTGTCTCAAATCGCCTGATTTGTTTATGTTAACTGGCCTTAACGTCTAATATAATATTTTCATTAAAACTCTTATAAACCTGTAATGCTTTTAGAAAAAACAATTCTGCAAATATGTCTAAGATAATTTCTTTAAATCTTCTGACTAAATTTTATTCATCTTTTGAAGCTGTCTTTCAAAACAATCTTTCAACTCACTCTTTCTCTTAAGGTATTTTCACTTTGAAAACTCTTCTTCACAATTCTATTGTATTTTCACTCAAACAAATCTGCTAATTTTAAAGTTATTTCTAAACTTCTGCAATTGTTAACTTCTTGTTTTAACTCTTCTGCATTAGGCTCTTGTCTGAAATCAGTGCTTTTTCTGAATAACTCATTTAAAATACTTCAATCTCTGACAATTGGATCCGAGTCGCCTAATGCAGACTTTTTATCTAATTCTATGTGTTGAACTACTCCGTCCGCCGCTTAAGTTTTAATTTAAAGACCAAATCAGTATGTGCAACGCATGCTAAACTATATGCTATATGACTTACGGGGTTTTATGTGAACCTTGCATGTTTGCTTGTCAATCCCCTTACTTACTATTTTTTTGGTTGTCGAAATTAGTATTTTGTCCCTTAAACCCCATATATGCCTTACCCTTTTTCTTCCCCTTTAGGATAGAAGTCCTAATACCCCGGGACTGATAGGTTGGGATGGGTACTAGCATGCAATAAGTAAACGAGACTAATCGCATTTAAATACCTTAACAGGGTGGGAAGGATATAATATGGATATGATGACCGATGCACTAATATCTCGTATGACCCCTCTTTTGAGGAGTGATTGATGGGTATTGCATTGATGTGATCCATATTTTGTATAAACCTAAGACCCCCTTTCCTTTTCTTTTATTTGCAATGTCTGTTTTGATTCTGTTTTTTAAATTAACTCATTTTTTTCTAAAAATTGTCCCTTTTTTATCATCTTCTTTACCCTTTTCAAAAGCGTAAAACTTATTCGTGATTCTTATCTGCAAAGCTTTACCAGTTTTTCCCACTTCTTTTAAAGTCACAATTAAAGCATGGCCGGGAACCACATTAGTGGATCTTGAAGGGTGCCTAACACCTTTCCCTCGAGATAATTTCAAGCCCTTACCCGAACTTTGGTTTTCTTTCAAAAATTGCTCCTTCTCTTTAAAGTTTCCTAATGCACCATAATCATTAAGTGGCGACTCTTCAAATTCTGTAACTCGAATACCGCAAGGGAATAAGAGTTTTTTTCCCATAATGTCATAAACCCGATTTCGCTCTTTAGGGAAAAAGGGGGCGTCGACAGCATGGAGACTCTGCTGGGAATTTTTTTTAGGCTTTTACCATAACATGCTTTGTATGACTTTATTGCTTCCTTAATTGGCTTTATTTTTTGCCATTAATTATTTCATCATGGAAACTAACTTGTCTATTCATGTCTTTTCTTTTCTTTAAAATGATTTTCCTTTGCTGCTTTACTATTTCAATACCGTTGTAATTTCGAGAATTTATTGTAATCACTTTATCTTATGAACTTGAAATTACATGCAACTTGCTTCATTCTTGTGACTGCATTCTCCAACATCATATTCCACTCATTCCAAAACAAATCATATAGCTTACAATGAGTGGTTGCGCTCTTTTGATATTATCACCCCCTAAATTTGGCAATGGCATATTTGCGGTAACACTAGTCGTTCAACGGTGTAGTCGATGGTTCCACGCCTTTCCCTCTTGAGTTGTCTGCTCAAGGGTACCTTGTCTAGCACTTAAAAAAATAGAAACCTTACTCTGTTAAACTTTTCATGCGCCATGGTCAAACTTAGCTTAGTCAGTAATGTTCTCCGCATAATGATTCATTAAGATAGCCAAGTGCAAACTCCATCGGGTTTCCCTTGAAACCCAAATGGACACCTCCATATTATGTGCATTTCTTTGGAGAACTAAATGCCTTCATGTCAATTATTGATTTAAATAATCGAGTCTGGGTCAAACCCTTTGTTTTGTAGAAAATGAGGCACGAAGTCCCCAGATTCAGTGTTGTAACCAACATTCACCCAAGGCTGCTAAGCTGGTGTGAGGATCTTCATGCTAGCGATCAGGACCTTGTCCGCAAGTACTTAGGGAATTTGCCCTCACTTCTGAAAATCCAACCTAACAACAAAATCATAGAGGCTACAACTATGTTATGGGATAATTTTCAGTCGGTGTTTCGCTTCGGGGATTTGGAAATGGCTTATTTACTGGAAGAAATAGGGGGTCTAGCTGGTATCCCTTGAGAGACTCTGGGTCTGCTTATGCCAGAAAACCGCAAAAGTGGAGGCTTTCTTAAGAGGATGGGACTGAAGAAAAATCCCGATCTAGCTTGTCTAAAGAGCTCCTACATACAATTTGGCTACTTGTGCGAGCGATATGGCCATAGCAAGTCCTATCGCACCAACACTGACGAGTTCACCCTCATGTCCTTAGAGCATATACATAGAAGGGTCTTTGTGTTCATTTTGTGTTTCCTGGGCAAGCTGGTCTTTCCTATGAAGAAGGCTAGGATCCACACCAGAGTAGCCACGCTGACTAAGACCTTAATGGAAGGGATCAACGAGCAGTCTTTCAGCATAGTACCCATGATCGTTGCTGAAATCTATCGAGCAGTGGGAAAATGTCAACAAGGAGCCCCACACTTCAAAGGTTCTAATTTGTTACTTTAACTGTGGCTTATAGAACACCTTCGGAAAGGTGACTACTGACAGGAGATTATACGCAGGAATTGGGATGATCATATCGTTTTCCACCACCCAAAGTGAATGAACTTCATGCCCAACATGTTCGCTCAGCCGGAGGACGCCGGGATGGGTAGAGCTGTTTGAGAATCTAAAGGAAGAGAAAGTGCAGTGGATGTTCGAGTGGTTCCCAACAGGGGAGTTCATTGTACGTTCTCGAGATGCACCATTCCTCATGCTCATCGACCTGAGGAGAACTCATCCTTATGTCCCTATTCGAGCCATGAGGCAAGCTGGAAGGAAGCAGATCATACCAAGGGCAGAAAAAATGATTCACGTCAAAGCTGAATTTCAAAATTATGATAGCCCCCACTGATGTCACGCTCAGCATATGTGGCATTGCAAGCTCGTCTTGGGGAGAAAAACTATTGAGGACGACAGGTATCATGCAGGATGTGTACCACACTACTCGGGTGGTTGGAGGATAATCACACTGGTTCAGGTCATACGGGGTTCATCCGAGATCACAGGCTCATCAATGAAAAGGCTGAAGCGCAAGTTAAGTACAACCAATTGCACAAACGAATTAGAGAACACGATAATGAACACTAGGAAATACAAGAAGCTCACAGAAATTTATCGACGAGTGGAAGGACATTGCTGTCGATGACAACAAGTGGTTAGGGTATCTGGAAATAGTTCTAATAGAGTTGGAAGGAAAGTTCTTGAAGAGGATTGGAGACTGCAAAAATTTCGAGGGAAGTGCAAGTGGACATCTGGCTCGAGCCTATGTGCTGCTAGGACTACGAGAGTTGATGCAGTTGTACGAGGGAGGTGATAATACCGAATTTGGGGAAGGTCCTATTAGGACCAAGTAGTTAGGATCTTTTATTTCCTGCTTTCATAATGTAATAAGGCCACTGGCCATTAGTGACATTGTTATTTCTGTTATTTAAAATTGCATTTTTAGACTTGTCTTATTTTTGTCAATAAAATGAGGCATTTAGCATTATAAGTTCTCCAAATTTTAATATGTCGCTAGGCCCACCTCGGGCACAACGAGGTACCCAAATTAGGAAACAACTTATACTACATAACGTGTTTAAATATCGCAATTTTCTCTTTCTCAGAATCCATACTAACTTTTTACCTTTTTTTCTTTTATTTTTATTCCCCTCCCCAAAGGTTAGTTCATTCTGACACCATCAACATACTCAACAAGATCAAAGGGCCCTCCACCTCCTCCGAGTCTAAGTCCTACCAGAAACAGGAACAAAGGTGAATGGGTGACGCCAAGGAAATTGAGGAGACCTCTCAGAATACTCTAATTATCAAGGGATCTGCTGCTCATATTGAGCAAACATTGCTGAAATTTCTGGAAGAACTGGACCAGGTTCGGAACTTGTCAAGCCTATCAATAACTCTTGCCACTCCTAATTTTAATGCCCAGAACCCTCTACCTCCATAGATCATCCCACAACCACCAGTACAACCCACTCATGCCCAAGACTACAACACATGCAATAACACTCCATTGCTCATTCCCGAACCACAAAACACCACAAACGACCACATCCACAACAATCCTATCTTTGTGGACATTGTACCCTACTATGCCCAGCCAATCCCAAGTGCATCTGAATCAGACGACAAAGACTTCATCATCAAGAATTTGGCCACTGAACTCAAGAAGTTAACTAGCGGGGTCCAGGGTGTCGAAGGTAGCAGAGGCATTAAGGGGCTGAACTACGAAGATCTTTGTGTTCAGTCGGATGTTGAACTCCCGGAGGGGTACAAACCTCCCAAGTTCAGGATGTTCGACGGTACAGGTGATCCCAAGGTCCATCTGAGAATGTATTGTGATAAGTTGGTAGCATTTGGAAGGGACGAGAAAATCCACAAGAAACTGTTCAAGAGAAGTTTGAAAGACGACGCCTTATCTTGGTACATCAGCCAAGATTCAAAAAAATGGATGAGTTGGGTGAGCATGGCATTCGACTTTACGGACCGATTTAGGTTCAACATAAAAACGCACCAGATGTATTCTACATTCAGAATCCGAAGAAGAAACCTACATAAACCTTTTGAGAGTATGCTACTCATTGGAGGTCAGAAGCCGCCAAGTCCGGCCAGCCCTAGAGGAAGAGCAGATGAACAAGTTCTTTGTGCGGGCTCAAGATCCGCAGTACTGTGAGAGGCTATTGCTGATAAGAGGTTAGAAGTTCTCCGATATCATTAGTTGTGAGAACGATTGAGGAAGGTATCAAAAATGGTATGGTCACTAATCTCAAAGCATTGCAGGCCACTAACAAGGCTTTACAGTCTGGTGGCACATAAAAGAAGAAGGACGTGAATTCCATAATGCCTGCGCAAAGAACTAAATCCGTATGTAATACCAAACATACCCCTCAGCTTCACTCATATATCAACCTTCCCTAAATTACCAGGCACCCTCGCCCACATATCAAATTCCACCACCCACCTACCAATCATCTCTACCTCCACCGCCTACATATCAACCCACCTCACCAAATATTCCTAACCCGCACCTATGTACCAAGCCTATAATGCCCAACTTTCACACTATCAGTCACCGTCCACCCGCCAAAATTTTCCTCGACCTAGACAAAATTTCGACCGAAGACCTCCCAGAAAATGTACCGCCATCGCTGAACCAATCAACCTACTATATGAAAGACTCAAAGTAGCCGGTTACGTTACACCTATCGTAGCCATAACTCCAGAAAATCTCTCCCAATGCATCAACCACAACAAAACCTACCCATACCATTCTAGAATTAAAGGCCATACCATCGACGAGTGCCACTCGTTGAAAGATAAGATTAAGACCTTGATTGATAATAAGGTCATCATAGCAAAGGAGCCCTCTTCCAATGTTCGTAACAACCCCCTGCCTGACCACAAAGGCGGAGGCATTCATATGATCGACATTGAGAATAATTGGGACCTTAAGGGGATGATTGGGTTGATCGGTAAGGGACATGAGCCCAAGAAGCCAACAGTCACCCTCAATCCTATTATCGTCCAGATCCAGCCCTCTGAGGGCGACGACGTAAATATGTCCGTACCAGTTGAGTTCGAAACACCTCCTATAAAGGCGCCAGAACCAATTGAGGTCGCGTTTACAGTTCCTAAAGCACTTGCGTTATTTGAAGTTGTTGTGTTACCTCCTAGGGTGCCAATTCCGGTCTTCATGACAGATGTGACCCCGTTCAACTCAAACGCTATACCCTGGGATTACGCATCTGAAGCTAGGAGAAGAGGGAAAACAAAAGCCAGAGAATGACCAGAACAGGAAAGGTATACAATCCGGAACATTTAGTTGAGTCTAGCAAACAAGCCTCAGGACGGCCTGTTGAGACTGGGCCTGATGACATCCAGCGTAGATTTCCATCCTGGCTCTTCGGCAAAGCTCTGAGGCACACAAGAATGCTCTGATAAAAATATTGAGTGAAGCTTATGTTCCCAGCAACATAACCGGAGGTGAAAAGGAAAATACGGTAGGACAATTGTTGGAAAGTCACAAGATCACCTTCCACGAGGATGAGCTACCCCTTGAAGAGCTTAGTCACAACAAGGAATTGCATATCACTGTGCAATGCGAAGATTACTTCATCACCATGATCTTGGCAGGGGATCTAGCCTTAACATTTGTCCACTAATAACCCTCATAACATTGGGGAAAGGTTTGCATGAGATCAAAGATGGAGTTATAATTGTTAAAGTTTTTGATGGGTCTAAAAGATCCACCATTGGAGAAATCAGCCTGTGCTTGCAGATGGGACCTACCTGGTTCGATGTTGACTTTCAAGTAATAGACGTCCCAACATCCTACAATCTATTATTGGGACGACTCAGGATCCACGCTGCTGGAGCTGTGGCATCAACCTTGCATCAGTTAGTAAAGTTCGAGTGGAATCACCAAGAGGTGATCATCCATGGCGACGGTAGCAACCCTATATACAGTCGCCAAACCACCCTGATGATTGAAGGTAGAAGGAGAATAGGAGGAGAAACATACCATCACATCGAGCGATTCAATGCCATGACAAAGACAATTGGTTGGATAAAAATACTGAGAGCATCCTGAATTGGAGCGGGTATGAACCCGGAAAAGGACTTGGCAAGAATCTCTAGGGTATCACCAAACCAATCAAACTGAAGAAGCATGGTACCACTTTTGGCTTAGGGTATGAATACACCTGGGAGGAGTTCGACCATTGGTCGCCACCATGGCGCAGCCCCTACTACCTACTGGAGCATCCTATACCTCGTTTGGAGCAGACCTTTCAGCCAGCTGATGTTATATACGGATTAGAGGAGGATGAAGCATTAGCAGCAATGAAGAACCTATTTCTGGAAGATGATATGGACTGTCATGTTATCTTCGAGGAGGAAGGGGAGGAAGGCCTTTCCATTCAAGCTGTGAACCGAGGGGAACGCCTTACCAATTGGTTGGTCAGGACCAGCAGCACCCCAGAAAGCTTCGGGGTAGGAAGGCTAAAGAGAATTATGCATCGCATCATGATTTTACTAGTTGATTTTTTCTTTTCTCATTGTCTTTACTTTTGAAAAAAAAGAGCTCTGATGTCTCGAACAATTATGAATTCAATCAAAGAATTTCCAAGTTTATTTATATATCTCGCTCTTATTATTTTCTCTATCATTTACTTTATTTACACAATATTACTATTACCAATCTTGATGATGAACCAACGACTAGGATTTCCAACGAGACAGCGTAACAAATGGATGTAGATTCAGAAGAGAAGGATATCTTAGTGGAAGTTGTCAAGGAGTTCAAGAACTTTGAGTATAGACCTAAGTCCAAGTTGGACAAAACTGAGGTTGTTAACTTGGGAGATACAGAGAATGTCAAGGAAACATCCATCAATGTGCACTTGTTGTCATAAAAAAAAAGAGTAAATAGAGTTCCTAAACGAGTATGAGGACATGTTCGCATGGTTGTATGATGATATGATTGGTCTCAGCACATCAATTGTAGCTCACAAGTTGCCAACACATCCGACATGCCCACCGGTAAATACAAGCTCAGAAAATTCAAACCCGACATGAGTTTGAAAATCAAGAAGAGGTCACCAAGCAAGTCAAAGCCATGGTTCTCAGAGTGGTAGAATATCCAACATGGATAGCCAACTTCGTCAAAGGCGAAGCAATAGATGAAAAACCCTAGATGAACCTGCGATAATATCCCGCCAAACTGCGGAAGCTCCGTATCTCAGTAGCTGAGGACGGTCTGGGCCAACTCCACACCGCCTCGATCTTCTTTGTGTCAACCTAAATACCATCACTGGACACCACGTGTCCCAGAAAGCCACGAAACTGAGCCAGAACTCACACTTGGAGAACTTCGCATAGAGCTTCTCCTCTCTCAACCTCTGCAACACCACCCTCAAGTGTTGCACGTGCTCCTCCTAGCTACATGAGTACACCAGTATATCATCAATAAACACGATCACAAAAGAATCCAAATACGGCCGAAATACATTGTTCAGCAGGTGCATGAACGCGGCTGGGGCATTAGTCAGCCCAAATGACATAACCAGAAACTCATAATGCCCATATCTCTTCCGGAAAGCTGTCTTCATAATATCAGAATCTCTAATCTCCATCTAGTGATAGCCTGAACCGAGATCAATCTTTGAGAATACCTTTACCCCTCTGAAGCTGGTTAAACAAATCCTCAATATGAGGTAGTGGATACTTGTTCTTCACTTTCACTTTATTCAACTGTCTGTAATCAATGCACATTCTCATCGTTCTATCCTTCTTTTTTACAAATAACACCGGTGCGTCCCATGGCGACACACTCGGGCGAATGAACCCCTTATCTAGGAGTTCCTGCAGTTTCTCCTTCAACTCCTTTAACTTTGATGGTGCCATACGATAGGGAGGAATAGAAACAGGATGAGTGCCCAGCACCAAATCACTACCGAAGTCAATATCCCTGTCCAGCGGCATGCCCGGCAGGTCTGCTGGAAACACATAAGGGAATTACCTAACCACGGGTACTCAATCAAGACTATGAGCCTCGGCCCCAACATCCCTCACTAATGCCAAATATGATAAAAATCCATTCCCAACCATTTGTTGGGCCTTTAAGAAAGTGATTACACTGCTGGGTATATAATCAGTCGTACAACACCATACGATCTTCGGGATACCCGGCATGGCCAATGTGACTGTCTTGGCGTGGTAGTCCAAAATACCATGGCACGGGGATAGCCAATCCATGCCCAGAATAACATCAAATCTACCATGCTCAATAGCAGCAAATCAGCTCGGGTCTCCAGACCCCCAATAGTAACAATACTTGACTGATACAAGTGGTCCACAATAATAGTATCATGTTTAAATTCCAAGCCCTATTTCTTCCCTAATTTAATTTGATTCAAGAAATTGAAGGGCTGATATCATGCTTAAAAGATGTTTTGAATCCATAAAACTTATCTCTAATTAATCCTCTTCAAATTCCTCTTCAATTTGCTCCAAAAGCTCTTCAAACTGTCCAACAATTGAGGAAATATGAATAAGCTCGCGGAAGAAATATTTTATACTTAACTGAACTGCCCAGGTGCCTATCCCTACTCGAACGCAAAGCCCTACCGCGTTCGCGATGACCAAAATTCCACCTGCCAAAACTGCCCCTTGTGAACGCGGCTCAACCACGTGAACGCAAAGACCATGGGTCCTACACCTACGCGAACGCGGCCCCTCAGTGCGAATGCGAAGACCAATTCCAGGCCCTTTCCAAACTACCCCTACGCGAACGCGACCTGCCTACGCGAACGCGAAGGACAATTGACCCCAGGCCTACGCGAACAACTGCTGCTATTTCTGCAGCACAATCCAACATCCAAACTCCCCGCTCAACCATCCGAAACCATCTCGAGGCCCTTGTGACCTCAACCAAAAGGACAAACATGTTATAATACTTCATTCAAACTTGCTCGGTCCATATAAACACTCCCTTAAACATCAAAAATCACCAAATTCCACGGATTCAAGCCTTAGTTTCAACTATAACTTCAAGAACCAACCTTCGATCAAAACCCGACCAAACGACGTCCAAATAACTTGAAAATTTGTAAAGATATTCAAATCACCTACGAGCTACTGCAACTGTTGAAATTCCATTACAACTCCTGGATCAAAATCTCACCTATCAAGCGGAATTCGCCGAAATTCGAACTTAGCCAATTCAAGCCTAATTCTACACCGGACCTCAAATCAATTCCAATTTCGCTCCCAAGTCATAAATCACTATTGAAAACTAGTCGAATTGTCAGAAACCCGTTCTGAACCCTCTATCTCACAAGTCAATGTCCGGTTGACGTTTTCAACTTAAGCTTTCCTTAAAAAGACTATTAGTCTCATTTCTAACAAAATTCAACCCAACACACTTCAAAGTCACCAAGCATATATATCAACACACAGGGAAACATAATAAGGGGATAACGGGGTGAAATACAAAAGACGAAGGGTCGGGTCGTCACATATAAGCTTATATGACATGTACAATATTGGAAATTATTTGATGGACTAATTGAGAATTTTGAGTTCAGATTTACTATTCTATTATTTCTGAGTAGTACCTAAGAATTTTAGAATATGATTAGAGCATGACGTACTTTTTAATAGATACCATCTAATATCATGATAATATTATGATTTTTTTTCACTAAATTTTGTTAGATGTCTAGCAATAGATAATTTACATTTAAGATCAAAATTTAAATGAATTTTGAAATCGTGGTTTAAATGTTATGTCAATTTTAAAAATATTGATACATATTCCATGAGAATTGGCACAACAAGAGAGAGAGAAATAAATTAAGCATTCACTTAAAGTACTGAATACGTAAAAAAATATATACACAATCAAACTATTAATTAACAATAAATAGGGTGTTCATAGTAAACATAAATGAAAACTAAAGAATAATTGAAATTGAATTAAAGCGAGAAAACAGAAAGAAACAACTTTTTTTTGTTTTATTTGGTTTGATTTTGATTTTAAACAAAAAATAATCGATAAAAATTGAAACGATATAATTTCTGTTATATTTGGTTCAAGTATTTAAAAAAGTTATCTTAGTTTATTTGGTTTCATTTAGGTTAAAATTGATCCAAGCCGAATCGTGAACACCCCTAAGGGTGTGACGACCTGACCCGTCATCTCATGAGTAAGCGCGTTGTTCCCCTATTTTGTTTGCTTCCTTAAATTTCATTATTTGTATTTGGTGTGTTAGTGTTTATTTGGATTGGTTTTGGTATGAAATGGACACATAGTCTCTTTAAGGAAGGCTTAGTTTGGAAAAAGTCAACCGGAAGTTGACTTATGTGTTAGAGGGCTTACGTGAATTCTGATGGTTCGTTTAGCTCCGGGAGATTATTTGTGGCTTAGGAACGTGATCGGAAGTTATTTTGGAGTTCCGGTGTAGAATTAGGATTGAATTGGGAAAGTTAGTGTTTTGGCTTTTTTCAGTTGATATGTGAGATTTTGATTCGAGGGTCGGAATGGGATTCCGAGAGCATCTGTAGCTTCGTTTGGTGATTTGAGATGTGTGTGCAAAATTTCAGGTCTTTCAGAGGATATTTGGTTGGGTTTTTGATCGAATGTGTGTTTTGGAAGTTTTAAAAGAACTTAGGCTTGAATTCGATATAATTTGATAATTTTGGTGTTAGTTGAGATGTTTTGATGATTGGAGCAAGTTTGGATGATGTTTTAAAATATGTTGGTGATTTTGGTTGAGGTCTCGGGTTCCTCGGAGTGATTTCAGATGGCTAACGAGAATTTTTGGAGTTGGAAAATGCTGTAGAGCAAATTTGCTTTTTGCGATCGCATAGCACAAGGGATGCGATAGCATAGAAGGAAAGAAGGGTGTCGCGACCCCAATCCCGGTCGTGATGGCACCCAATAACAATTGCTAGGCAAGCCCGACCATTTGAAAACTCTCAACCCAAGTATGAAACCCACTACCAATTAGCAGAGTTAAATTATCAAATAATATAGTTCTAACCAGTGATAATAGACAGAGATAGTAAGGAAACCATAACAAATGCTAATACAACTCCCAACAGATCTGGGGTAACGAGTCTAGAGCCTCTAAATATGATTGAGTAGAAAATCTAAACAAATAAGAGTCTAAGATACAGAAACACAGATTAAGAGGGGATGAGTCGGGTCCTGGGGACACCTGGCATCTACCTCGACAACTCCAGGACAAATCTTGGAATAGCAAACAGCACGACTAAGCTCCCGATGCTCCTACATCTGCACACATGGTGCAGGGAGTAACGTGAGTACTTCCAACTCAGTGGTAATAGACATATATAATGACTGGAAGTAAGAAATCTCAAAAATATCACAATATAATGCTGAAACTAACAAGTTAGTACGTTTAATCGTGAAACAACAGCAAACCAACGGCAGATAAGACAAATAGATATTAATGCATGAATGGAATGCAATACACGTGACCGCTGCGACGTACAACCCGATCCATTTGGGTACCCCCACTCACTGTAGGGGTTCAGACTCTGGAGGGGCTCCTACAGCCCAAGCACAAAAACATCGTAGCATCCGTTGTGCGTGCAGCCCAATCCACAATCAGACCAGTTATATGCATGCAATCCATATGGGCACAGTCAAGTTTATCATTTTCTGTTCTAGTTATCAGGAATTATAGCTTAAGTTTATAAAACTTTAGAAAATTTACTAATCATTTCGAGATAGTGTTTAACTCAGGACTGATATCATGGAAACATGCTCAACATCATGGAAATGGCGACAATAATCTCTAAGGGATCCAAATAATTGACGCACAGGCCAATATACTCATAACAATCCAAGTAAGATGTTTCCCGATCGATTTCTAGTCTATAACACAGTATGAACATCACTCAGGCGGACTAAGCCAAAGTTCCCGTCCACAAACGACCGCGCACTCACCGTAGAGTATGCGTCTCACCTCAATACAGCGTCACAATGTGATATACCGGGGTTTCAAACCCTCAGGTCATCATCTACATCTATTACTCAGCTCAAGCCGACCGAAGACTATCCCGCAATGCCCATTCCTCTCGAACCGATCTCTCGCGCGTCCAATATGGTCAAACCCACAACAAATATATTACAATGGGCTAATAGAAGATAACCCAATCGAAAAGACTCGAAAAACACCAAAAAACACGAAGTTGGAAAAACCCGAGCCTCGGGCCCACTTCTCAAAAAAATACAAAATTTACATCACCGGACTCCTCGTCTCACCACGAGTCTATACGTATAAAATTTACCAAAATCGGAGTTCATTTGCCCCTTCGAAACCCACATTTAAAATCTCTTGAGGTTCAAGTCCTAACCTCCATTTTCAACCTTTAGTTCCTTGAAAACCAGTTATTAATCCATGTTTTACACCATAATAACATAATCCGAGTCCAATAATTCATACTTGGTGAAACCGCATCGAGTTCTCTTCAAAATCGCCGAAGAAAAGCCCTAGTCGAAGTCCCAAAATATTTTCTTCTCTTTTCAGAATCGTGGACATTGTTCACTTTAATTCCAGGACGATTTCCGCTTCTGCGGTTATTATACCGCACCTGCGGTACCGCGTTTGCGACCAAACGACCGCTTTTGTGGTCTTACTTAACCCACATGGGACAGCTTATGCGGTCCAAAACCGCACCTACGGAACTCGCTTATGATTATCCTTGGCCGCTTTTGCAGAAGGCCAAGCCTCCCCTCAGAACCGCATATGAGATCCTTTAGCCGCATCTGCGGAAGCACTTATGCGGTCCCTTTTCCACAGATGCGGAAACAACAGAACCAGCAGATGCAAACCTGAAGCCAACTAATAAACTTCTCGTTTTAACACCCGATCTCACCCCGAGGCCACCGGGACCTCAACCAAAAGCGCACACATAATCTAATACCTTATTCAAACTTGCTAGAACCTTCAAAACACTATCTTAACACAAAATCCTCAACTATCATCAAATCAAAACCTAAGTTTCTTAAAAACTTCTGAATTTCACATTCGATCAAAACCCCAACCTAAACACCTCCGAATGACTTGAAACATTGCATGCATATCTAATATCACCTAACAGAGGTACTGCAACTCTCAGAATTCCATTCCGACCCTCGGATCAAAATCTCACCTATCTACCGGAATTCACCAAAATTCAAACTTAGCTAATTCAAGCCTAATTCTACACCGGGCCTCCAAATTCAATTTCGATTGCTCTCCTAAGTCACAAATCATCCCCCGAAGCTAACCGAATCATCAGAATTCACATCCGAGCCCTCTAACTAAATAGTCAATTTCCAGTTGACTTTTCCAAAACAAGCTCTCCTTTATAAGACTAAGTGTCTCTTTTTCATCTAAAACCAATCCAATTCTACACAATCAACTTCAATACTGATATTGAAACATAGAAAAGCATATTATGAGGGAAACAAGGTGGTAACCCACATGACGAAGGACCGGGTCATTACATCCTCCCCGGCTAAAACGAACGCTCGTCCTAGAACGGTCAATAAGCATACCTGAATTCTCAAATAGGTGAGGATATCTGCTTTGCATATCCTGCTCTCCCAAGTGGCCTCCTCTATGGGTCGACCTCTCAACTGCACCTTCACCGAACCTATATCCTTAGATCTCAACTTCTCAACCTGACAACCCAAAATAGGCTCTGGCTCCACATCATAGGTCAAGTCCTCATCCAACTGAATCGTGTTGAAGTATAACACATGAGACGGGTCCCCAACATACTTCCGGAGCATAGAAACATGGAACACCGGATGAACTTCTGACAAGTTGGGTGGCAAAGCAAGCATATATGCCACCTAGTATCTCAAAATGTCCAATGAACCGTGGACTCAACTTCTCTCTCTTGCAAACCTCATAACGCCTTTCATAGGCGAAAGCTTCAACAAGACCTTCTCGCCCACCATATAAGATACATCTCGAACCCTCTGGTCCGCATAACTCTTCTGACGTGACTCAGCTATCCAAAGTCTCTCCTGGATCACTTTCACCTTCTCTAAGGCATCCTTAACTAACTCTGTCCCCAATAGTATAGCCTCGCCGGGCTCAAACCAACCAACCGGAGATTTACATCATCTCTCATATAAGGCCTCATACGGCGCCATCTGAATACTGGATTGATAGCTGTTATTCTAAGCAAACTCTGCAAGTGGTAAGAACTCAGCCCAAGAACCTCCAAAGTCAATAACACAGGAATACAACTTGTCCTCCAATATCAGGATACTACGCTTGGACTGTCCGTCCGTCAGAGGATGAAACATTGAGCTCAACTCTACCTGTGTACCCAACTCTTGATGAAAAGTCCTTCAAAATTAGGAAGTAAACTAAGTACCCCTATCTAAGACAATGAAAACTGGGACCCCATGCAACCAAACAGTTTCTTGAATGAAAATATCCGCCAACCGCTCCGAAAAATATGTAGTGCACACCGGAAAGAAGTGTGGCAGACTTGGTTAGCATATCCACAATCACAAAAATCGAATCAAACTTCTTCTAGGTACGAGGAAGACCACTCACAAAATCCATAGTAATCCTCGCCCATTTACACACTGGAATATCCATCAGCTGAAGTACGCCACCGGGCCTCTGATGAACATACTTGACCTACTGTAATGTTGGTCATTCTCCTTTTTCATTCTCCTCCACCAGTAATGTTGTCTCAAATCCTAGTACATCTTCGCGGCAACCAAATGAATGGAATACCGCGAGTTATAGGCCTTCTCTAATATCAACTCCCGAAGCCTATCCACATTGGGCACGCAAATATGGCCTTGCATCCGCAGCACACCATCCTCACCAATAGTCACATCTTTGGCACCATCATATTGGACCTTGTCCTTCAGGACAAGAAAATGCGGGTCATCATACTAGCACTCTCTAATGCTACCATACAAGGAAAATTGAGAAACGACACAAGCTAACACCCGACTGGGCTCAGAAATATGTAATCTCACCATCCGATTGGCCAAAGCCTGGACATCAACTACAAAGTGCCTCTCCCCAACTGGAATGTACGCCAAATTACCCATACAAACTGCCTTTCGTCTCAAAGCATCGGCCACGACATTGGACTTTCCTGGGTGATACAGAATGATTATATCATAGTCCTTGAGTAACTCAAGCCACCTCTGTTGCCTCAAATTAAGATCCTTCTGCTTGAAAAAGTGCTGAAGACTGCGATGGTCCATGAACACCTCACAAGATACGCCATATAAATAACGCCTCCAAATCTTCAATGCCTAAACTATAGCTACCAACTCTAAGTCATGAACATGGTAGTTCTTCTCATGGGGCTTTAACTGACGAGAAGCATAAGAAATAGCTCTACCCTCCTGCATCAATACACAACCGATCCCAACTCTCGAAGCATCACAATATAGCATGTAAGAACATAAAGCTGAAGGAAATACTAATACCGGAGCTGTGGTCAAAGCTGTCTTGAGCTTCTAGAAGCTCTCCTTGCACTCATCCGACACACAAATGGAGCATTCTACTGCTTCAACTTCGTCAAAGGCGAAGCAATAGATGAAAAATCCTGAATGAACCTGCGATAATAACCCACTAAACCGAGGAAACTCCGAATCTCAGTAGCTGAGGACGGTCTAGGCCAACTCTGCACCGCCTCAATCTTCTTTGAATCAACCTGACTACCATCACTGGACACCATATGTCCTAGAAAAGACACAGAACTAAGCTAGAACTCAAACTTGGAGAACTTTCCATAGAGCTTCTCCTCTCTTACTTTCTGCAATACCACCCTCAAGTGTTGTGGGTGCTCCTCCCGGCTATGCGAGTACACCAAAATGTCATCAATAAACACAATCAAAAATGAATCCAGATACGGCTGAAATACAATGTTCATCAAGTGCATGAATGTGACTCGGACATTAGTCAGCTCGAATGACATAACCAAAAACTCATAGTGCCCATATCTCGTCCTGAAAGTCATCTTCATAATGTCTGAATCCCTAATCTTCAACTGGTGATAGCCTGATCGGAGATCAATCTTAGATAATACCTTTTCCTCCCTGAAGCTGGTCAAACAAATCCTCACTATGGGGTAGTGGATACTTGTTCTTTACTGTCACCTTGTTCAACTGCCTGTAGTCAATGCACATCCTCATCGTGCTATCCTTCTTCTTTACAAAAGGGACCGGTGTACCCCACGTCTACACACTCGGGCGAATGAACCCCTTATCTAGGAGTTCCTGAAGCTGTTCCTTCAACTCCTTTAACTCAGCTGGTGTCATGCGATAGGGAGGAATAGAGATGGGCTGAGTGCCCGGCACCAGATCAATACCGAAATCAATATCCCTGTCTGGTGACATGCCCGGCAGGTTGGTTGGAAACACATCAAGGAAATCTCTCATAAAGGGTACCGAATCAAGACTTGGAGTCTCAGCTCTTACATCTCTCACGGAATCCAAATACGATAAACAACCCTTCCCAACCATCTACTAGGCCGTTAAGAAAGAAATCACCCTACTAGGCACATAATCAATCATACCTCGCCACTCGATCCTCGGAACACCCGGAATAGCCAACGTAACTGTCTTGGCATGATAGTCTAGATAGCATGGTACGGGGATAGCCAATCCATACCCAGAATCACATCGAAATCTACCATTCCCAAAAATAACAAGTCATTAGGGTCTCAAGACCCCCAATAGTCCCCAGACATGATCGATGTACATGATCCACAATGATAGTATCACCCACGCGGGGTAGATACGTGCACATGAAAGGCAAGAAAACTGCGGGTTGTACCCAAATGATGAGCAAAATACGAAGATACATAGGAATAGGTAGATCCAGGATCAAACAAAACAAAGGCATCCGTGTGGCAGACTGAGGTAATACCTGTGATAACAACATCTGATGCAATGGCGTCCCTCCTGTCTGGAAGAGCATAGAATCGAGCCTAACCATCGCCAGTCCGGTCTCCACCGCTGGGGCAACCTTTGGCTACCTGGCCCCCACCCCTAGCTGACTAAGTGAGTGCTAATGAAACAGGAGCAGAAGATGAAGGTTGATCCCTCTGCTGAGAGTGACTACCACGAAGCCGAGGACACTATCTCCTCATGTGACCAAACTCAGCGCACTCGTAGCGACGACCCCGAGCTGGAGAAGGGGACTTAAGGGAACCCCTCGTTGCAGACGAACCCTGGACCGAAGAGGCAAGAGTAGAGCTCTAAGTTGGAAAGGTGCTAAGTGAAGGATGGCCCTGGTGATAACCCTGATGACCACGGCCTGAAGCCCTACTGGACTCTGTATGACCTGACTGAGGAGGTCTGACCTTTGCTGCGCTGGAACTGGCCCCCAGACGAAGCACCACTGAAGCTACCTGAACGTAGAATCCTTTTGGCCTCCCTCTCCTAATGATCTCGAAGACGATCTGTCTCAATTTAGCGGGCCATATCAACTACCTCCTCAAATGAGGAGGCCAGAACCCGCTCTCTAGTCATCAATATGCGGACTGGATAGTTAAGACCATCCACAAACCTCCTAATCCTCTCCCGATCTGTCGGGATCATCCAAGTAGCATGCCGAGCTAGCTGCGTAAACCTCAACTCATACAGGATCACAGTCATGTCTCCCTGAACCAACCACTCAAACTGACAAAGCAACTCCTCTCTGCGAAACTGCGGTACGCACTTCTACAGAAAGAGAGCGGAGAACTGCTGCCAAGTATGGGGCGTTGCTCCAACAAGCCTACGTCTCTCAAACTCCTCCCACCATGTAA
The DNA here is from genome assembly GCA_034376525.1 of Nicotiana benthamiana. Classification (NCBI taxonomy): domain Eukaryota; kingdom Viridiplantae; phylum Streptophyta; class Magnoliopsida; order Solanales; family Solanaceae; genus Nicotiana; species Nicotiana benthamiana. The sequence goes on along the minus strand of CM067330.1, from coordinate 140,973,583 downwards.
ATGCAGGCCTTGAGAACTGCAAAGTAGTATATTCCACTCAACTCGACTCCAATATCCCTATTGTGCGAAGCATACACTAACATTTGTCTAGAAATCCTTGGGCATCCTCGCCCTCAGTACCACTGAACGTCGGAGGCTGGAGCCTAATGAACCTCTCCAAAAAACGCTGCTCGTCATCTGGCATAGCTGGAATCACAAAGTTTGGAGCTGGTGCGACTAGCGCAACTGGGGCAACTGGTGCAACTGGCTGAGCTGGGGATACTCCCAATGTCTACAATCCCTGAACACCCTGCTCGGGTGTGCAAACAGCAGGGGTCTGCTGACTACCCCCAATCTGGGAAGTAGTTGCTACCGTAGTAGCTGAGACGGCCTGAGCCAAGCCAGTGCAAACGGATAAAATCTGAGCTAAGGCCTCCTGAAGACCGACAATATCAATGGGCACTGTTGGTGCCTGAACAGGTGCTGCTGGAGTATCTACAACTGGAGGTTGGTTCTGAACCTGGGTAGCTGGTGGATCTGCAGGTGCTGCCCTCGCTAGTCTGCCTCGACCACGACCACGACCTCTAGCGGGTGGCAATGGTGGTCGTCCATCACGTCCGGCAGCACGGGTTCTCGCCATCTGCGAGAGAATAGGATACAGAAGTTTAGGTCTCAGAACAACAAAGCCGCATGACAAGAGTTCAAGAATATGAGTTTTTCCTAAACGGTTCTGCAGACTCTTGAGAACAAATACATATGTCCTCGTACCGATCCTCAAGAATCTGCTAACCGGCTCATGACTCATGAGGCCTAGTAACCTAGGCTTTGATACCAATATGTCACGACCCCAATCTCGATCGTGATGCCGCCCAACAATAATTGCTAGGAAAGCCTGACCATTTGAATACTCTCAACACAAGTACGAAACCCATTATCAATTAACAAAGTTAAATTATCAGATAATATAGTTCTAATTAGTGATAATAGACAGAAATAGTAGGGAAACCATAACAAATGCTAATACAAATCCCAATAGATCTAGAGTCACGCGTCTAGAGCCTCCAAATACGATTGAGTAGAAAATCTAAACAAATGAGAGTATAAGATGCGGAAAAATAGAGTAATAGGGGAAGAGTCGGGTCCTGCGAACGCCAGGCAGCTACATCGACAACTCCAGGACAAATCTAGGAACAACAAACAGCACGACTAAGCTCCAGATGCTCCTGAATCTGCACATACGGTGTAGGGAGTAAACTGAGTAATTCCAAATCAGTCGTAATAGACATATGTAATGACTAAAAGTAAGAAATCTAATAAATACCAAAATGTAAAGCTGAAACTAACTCAAAAACTTCTTGTTTTAACACCCTATCTCACTCTGAGGCCCCCCGGGACCTAAACCAAAAGCACACACATAATCTAATACCTTATTCAAACTTGCTCGAGCCTTCAAAACCCTATTGTTAACACCAAAATCCTCAATTATCATCAAATCAAATCCTAAGTTTCTTAAAAGCTTTCAAATTGCACATTCGATCAAAAACCCGACCTAAACACCTCTGAATGACCTAAAACTTTGGACGCATATCCAAAACCACCTAACGGAGCTACTACAACTCTCGAAATTCCATTCCAACCATCATATCAAAATTTCACCGATCTACCGGAATTCGCCAAGCCAATTCAAGCCTAATTCTACACCGGCCTCCAAATTCAATTTCGATTGCACTCCAAGTCACATATCATACCTCGAAGCTACCGAAATCATCAAAATTCACATCCAATCTCTTTAACTAAATACTCAACTTCTAGTTGACTTTTCCAAAACAAGCTCTCCTTTATGAGACTAAGTGTCTCATTTTCATTTAAAACCAATCCAATTCTACCCTATCAACTCGAATACTTATATTGAAACATAGAAAGCATATGTGAGGGAAATGGGGAGGTAACCCACGTGACGATGGGCTGGGTCATCAAAAATGAAGGCCGGATTTTGTTCTTCGCGATCGCACAAAAGGGGTTGTGATCGCATTAGGATGGGAGGTTGTGCATTGCGATCGCGTGAGGGAGTTCACGATCGAATAGGAAGAATTGATGAAGCTCTCTGATCATAGGAGGCCTGTCGCAATCGCATAGAGCATTTTGGAGGCTTGGAAATTTTTCTATGCGATCGCAAGAGCTCGAATACGATCTCATAGGGTTAGCTACAGTGATCGGGGCGAATGTTAAAAATATTTAATCCGCGAACCCAACCCATTTTTCCTCAATTTTGGGCATTGTTGAGAGCTTTTGGATAGGAATTGACGAGAGCTTCAACTAGGATCGATTGGCGGTAAGTTATATAAGTTATAAATATGATTTTATTGTAGAATCATTCTTGAAATTCTTGAGAATTTAGCTAAATCTAGGAAATTAGGGATAGAGTTTCAAAATTCTTAATTTCGAATTTGAGGGGCCATTTATGGTCCGATTTGAGAGTTTTTGGTATGTATAGACTCGTGGCGAGATAAGGAACCCGATGGTGTAAAAATTTCTGAGTTTTGAGACGTGGGCCCGAGGCTCAGGTTTTGTCAAATTCGTGAAGTTTTATATTTTTCAATTTCTTTCGATTGGGTATTGCCTCTTTAGCATAATGTGACATATTCGTCGCAATTTTGGTCAGATTCATCCCATGAGGAGTCCAATTTGAGAGGCAGGGGCATAGCGAGCTAGACTTTTAGCCGTCTTGAGGCGAGTAATTGATGTAATGATGTTCTGAGGGTTTGAAACCCAGGAATTTCACATCGTAACGCTATATTGAGGCGAGACACGCACTCTATGATGAGTACAAGGTCGTTGATTAAAGGGGATTGTGACTTGGTCCGTCCCGAGTGATGTTTTTGCCGTGTTTTCTACTAAAACTAAATTGAGAATAATCATTACTTGGATTTAATTGATAAATTTGGTCTTTGTGCCAATTATTTGAATCTTTCAGGGATTGATATCATTGTTTTCGCATTATTGGGCATATTATTTGATCTCTGTCCCAAGTTTTAAATATCGTTTTGCAAGATCAGCCATCTTTATAAGATTTGAAAACTTAAACGATATTCTAAATGATGTTTTGAGCTGAGAACTATTATTTTAATATTTCCCGAGAGGCTTAAGTGAATTTCTGAACAGAGCATGGATCGAGCTGCGTGCCGTAACAGTATTATATTTATAATGAGGCCGAGTGTCGCGACCCATTTTCCCTAACAGGTCATGATGGCGCCCGACACCGTTGTCAGGTAGCCGATTGCCGAAATGTGATTGAGTTCTCATTTTACTTTTGCCAAAACAATTATAATAGATTTTCAGATTTAAAGTCAAGACTAGTAAGGATCAATAATGTATCAAAATAACTATACAACCCAAAAATAAATGTCTACTATTGTGTGTGCCAGAACCTGGTATCACAAGCTACGAGCGACTAGTAGGTATACACAAAAGAATAACACATTGTCCTACTATTTGAATTAGGATAGACAGAAACAAAAATACAAAGGATGACTTCTTCGGTTGCGGATCGGCATGAAAGAGAAGGAGCTCACCGTAGAAGTCTCAAGTGTGCTTACTGACGCGCACCAGAATGATGTCCAGATCCACCTGCCTCAAATCCTGTACATTTAAGTACAAAAGCGAAGCATAAGTACGTAAACAACATGTACCCAGTAAGTATCCCGCCTAATCTCAGAGAAGTAGAGACGAGAGGTCGACTTGATACTTACTAAGGTCAAGTTAAAATAATAATAACGTGAGATATGCAGCATGAAGCATCTCCAATAACAAAAAATTGAAATGAGAAGTCATATTCATATTATTGACCATAATTCAGTTACCATTTTCCCCTTTTCATAATTAACAAATAATCATGTCATGGCTAAACTTAAGCATCTATATATCATGCACAATCATGCCGAGGTCAACGGCCCGCTCCAACAGAAAATAAATTATGCGATGTCGAGGCTCAAACGGCCCGAACTAAAGATGGATCTATTCTCACTGAGGCAATTGGCCCGATCCATAATTATCAAGAAAACATCAAGAAAGCACACAAAGGCTCATTTATATACAAGGAAACTCCTACCGAGGCTCAACAAGTACATATGCTCACTTTTTGTTTTTCTCAAGTCTATAGAAAATCATAAACGATCATATCGAAATTATAATAAGAGATATTCCTCAATTAGGCATGATTTTTACTTAGTTTTTAGTGTTTAATCTACCTAATGTTCATGTATTTAACCTAAGGATGAAGGGGAATTACTTGCCTTACCAAGCTATGAGGAAACCCTCTCTTGGAAGCACCCAAATCTCCTAAATGTGGAGTGAAAAATGAGAGAAATAGGTTTGAGTTTGTATTAAAAGAATTCTTCTGCCCCCAGCTTCGCTTCTGCGGAGGTAATTTTGCTTCTACGGATATTGGGCCACTTATGCAGTTCTGGCCCAAGATGGCTGGACCGCTTCTGTGGTCGAAGTGCCGCATATGCGTAACCGCTTATGTGGTTCCATGACCGATTCTGCGGTCTTTCCCCTGGGCTGCCTTGGCTGCTTTTGCGGAGACCTGACCGCATCTGCGGTCCAAGAACTGCAGATGCGGTTATGACAGAAGCCGCAAACTTCATTCCTTTTCCAAATTCTAACTTCACTCGAGCCTCGCTCGTTTGATGCTGTGGACTCCCGTGCCCCATCCGAATATACCGACAAGTACGAAATCACGAGGCGCACTTTCTTGAACCCTCGAATCACGCAAAATAATGCTAAATCTAGGAATAACGTCCTAAAACCAAATGAATCAATCTATTGAACTCCAAGTTAAAAAATTTCTTCTAACGGGTAAAAACGCCCTTAAATTACTCAGATTGACACCAAATTTCACGGGTAAGTCATAACTAATATTTCGGACATGTACCAGTATCAGAACTAAAATCTGGGCCCGATACTTAGGAAATCAATGATTACTTAGTTTATTTATTTCATTAGAACTTCAAGTTAATAATTTCACTGAAAAATTCATTACTCTGGCTAGGGACCTTGGAATTCAATTCCGGGCATATGCTCAAGTCCCATATTTTCCCACGGACCCTCAGGGATTGTCAAATCACAAACTCGGGTCCGTTTCCCAAGAAAGTTAAACGAAGTCAAACTTGGCCTTTTTAGAAAAACTTAAAGATCTTACTCAAAACTCTTCAAATTTCCAAACTACCCGTCCCCGCAAGTCATAAATTAGTTAAAGCACATGCGGGAAGTTTTATTTAAGGGAACGAGGTTCTAAAACACAAAACAACCAGTCGGGTCGTTACATTCTCCACTTCTTAAACAAACATTTCTCCTCGAACGGACATAGAAAAGTACATGGACTGCTGAATAAGTGGGGATATCTGATCCGCATATCCTCCTCGGACTCCAAGTCGCCTCCTCAACCGGTTGGCCCCTCCACTGGACCCTTACCGCAAAACTCCTCTTGGACCGCAACCGGCAATCCTACCTATCAATAATGGCAACTGGCTCCTCCTCGCAGCAAAAGCTCTCATCTAGGTGAATGGTACTGAAATCCAACACATGTGATAGGTCAGCATGATACTTCCGAAGCATCGATACATGGAAAACTGGATGAACTCCCAATAAACTGGGAGATTAAGAAAGCTCATAGGCAACCTCTCTAACTCGCCTCAACACCTCGAAGGGACCAATAAACTTTGGGCTTAGCTTTCCCTTCTTCCCAAACCTCATAATGCCCTTCATTGGTGAGACTTTCAATAGAACCTTCTAGATAATCATGAATGATACATCACGTACCTTCTGATACGTGTAATTCTTCTGTCTGGACTGAGCTGTGCGGAGCCTCTCCTGAATCAACTTTACCTTATCCAAGGGATCATGTACCAAATATGTACCAAGTAACCTAGCCTCAACAGGCTCAAACCACCCGATAGGAGAACAACAACACCGACCATACAATGCCTCATACGGGGCCAATACTATGCTGGACTGATAGCTGTTATTGTATGGAAACACTGCTAAGGGCAAGAACTGATCCCACTTCGCGCCAAAGTCAATCACACATGCTCTATGCATATCCTCTAAAATCTAAACAGCCCACTCCGACTGCTCGTCAGTCTGAGGATGGAATGCCATGCTAAGCTCTGCGCGGGTCCCCAACTCACTCTGAACAGCTCTCCAGAAATGGGAAGCAAATTAAGGGCCTCTAGTCCGATATGATGGAGAGCGGCACACCGTGCAACATAACAATCTGCCGTATATACTGAGCATATCTCTCCATCTTATAAGTAGCCGCCACTGGAATGAAGTGGGTCGACTTGGTGAACCTATCCACAATAACCCACACTGAATCAACCTTCCACAAATTCCGCGACAACCCAACCACTGAATCCATGGTGATGCGCTCCCACTTCCATTCCGGAATAGGCATCTAGTAAAGTAGGCCACCTGGCCTTTGGTGCTCATATTTGACCTGCTGGCAATTCAAACATCTAGCTACATACTCTACGATGTCTTTCTTCATCCTCTGTCACCAGTAATGCTATCTCAAGTCACGATATATCTTCGTGGCATATGGATGAATGGAGTACCTCAAATTGTAGGCCTCCTCTAGAATCCTCTCTCTCAAGCCATCAACATTAGGAACACATACATAGCCCTGAAGCCGTAACACACCATCTCACCAATAGAAATATCATTGGCACCTCCCTAAAGTAATGTCTCTCTGAGAACCACCAAATTTGGATCATCGAACTGTTGGGCCATAATCTGCCCCAATAACGAAGACAAAGCAATCACACATGTTAGAACTCGGATGGGCTCTGAAATGTCCAATCTCACGAATCTGTTAGCTAAATATTGGATGTCCAAAGCTAATGGTCTCTTTTCAGCAGGAATGAATGCCAGACTACCCATACTCTCCGCTTTTCTGCTCAAGGCATCCGCGGCCACATTTTCCTTTCATGGATTATAAAGAATGGTAATGTCATAATCTTTTAGTAACTCAAGACACCTACGCTGACTCAAATTAAGATCCCTCTGCTTGAACAAGTGTTGCAAGCTGCGATAGTTGGTGTAAACCTCACATGATACCCCTTACAAATAATGGCTCCATATCTTAAGAGCATGAACAATCGGTGCAAACTCTACATCGTGCACAAGGTAATTCTTTTGATAAACCTTCAGCTAACGTGAAGCATATGCAATAAATTTCCCCTCCTGCATCAATACACATCCCAGGCCAAAGCGAGAAGTGTCTCAATATACTGTATACATGCTTGAACCGAAAAGCAATACCAGAACTAGTGTCGTAGTCAAAGTCTTCTTAAGCTTCTCAACGCTCTCCTCACAATCATCGGACCAACAAAATGGAGCACCCTTTTTGGTCAATTTGGTCATAGGTGATGCAATAGATGAAAATCCCTGCATAAATCGTCGGTAGTAACCTGCTAACCCCAGGAAACTCCTGATCTCGGTCACTGAAGTAGGATGTGGCCAACTCTGAACTAACTCGATCTTCTTAGGATCCACGCTAATATCCTCTCCTCACACTACATGGCCCAAGAATGCCACTGACTCTAGCCAAAACTCACACTTGGAGAACTTAGCATATAGCTTTGCTCTCGCAATGTCTGAAGCACTACTCTTAAATGATGCTCGTGCTCCCCTAGGCTACGTGTATATCAAGATGTCGTCAATGAAGACGATAACAAAGGAATCAATATAAGTCCTAAATACCATGTTCATCAAATCCATAAATACCGCTGGGGCATTAGTCAAGCCAAATGACATCACCAGGAACTCATAGTGGCTATATCTAGTCAAGAATGCAGTCTTCGGAACATCTGAATCTCGAATCTTCAGCTGATGATACCCCCACCTCAAGTCAATCTTAAAGAACACCCTAGCACCCTGCAGCTCGTCAAAGAAATCATCAATACGAGGTAATGAGTACATGTTCTTGATGATGACTTTGTTCAACTGGTGTTAATCAATGCACATCCACATAGTCCCATCCTTCTTCTTCACAAATAGTATTGGTGCACCCCAAGGCGACGCACTAGGGCTAACAAACCCTTTGCAAACAACTCCTCCAACTGCTCCTTCAGCTCCTTGGGAGCCATACGGTACGGTAGGATAGATGTTCCTAGAGCCAAATCAATATCACGATTTGGAGGCATGCCATGAAGATCAAAAGGAGAAACATTGGCAAACTCTCGAACCATTGGCACTGAATCAATCGTCGGAGACTCTGCGGCGGTGTCTCGAACATAAGATAAATAAGCCAAACACCCTTTATCAATCATGCGCTGAGCCTTCCGAAAAGAAATAACCCTGCTAGGCATATCAACTGTGGAACCCTTCCACTCCAATCTCGTCAATCCTGGTATCGCTCGTGAAATAGTGTGAAATAGTCTTGGCATGGCAATCTAGGACGATGTGATATGGAGATAAAAAATACATGCCCAGGATGACCTCAAACTCGATCATGTCAAGCAACAGAAGATCTGCCCTAGTCTCAAAACCACAGAAAGTAACCACACAAGACCGGTAGATCCAATCCATAATCACAAAATCACCCACGATAGTGGATACATGAACAGGAACACCCAAAGGCTCAAGAAAAATAACCAGGAAACGAGCCAACAAAGATGACACATATGAGTACGTAGACTCCGGATCAAATAATGCCGAAGCATCCCTACCACCAACGAAAATAATACCTATGATGACGGTATCTGAGGCCAGTGCATTTGGCCTGGCTGGAATAGCATACAATCTAGCTTGAGCACCTATTGTCTGGCCTCCACCTGACCGAGTAGTAGCTGTCAGTCCTCTTCCTGTCTGGCCTCCACCACTGGGACGGCCTCTACCATTCTACCCTCCACCTCTAGGTTTTTGGGCCGCTGGTGCTGGAGTCGTGGGCTGCTGCCCCTACTCTACTACCTTGGCCCTAAGCCTAGGGTAGTAGTTCCTCATGTGGCCCGTGTCCCTGCACTCAAATCTACATGGTGCAGTGATCTGCTGTCCGGATGGGTGACTGTGAATACTAGAAGATCCACTAGAAGAAGCCTGAATAGCCAGTAGGCTGTATGAACTCTTCGGCATGGCACTGAAATAAGAACTGGAAGAATCCTGCAAACCTGGATACCCACTGGATAAACCCTAAATAGCTGGCGGGCAATAAGAAATCTCTGGCATGGCAGTGAAATAGGAGCGCGCTGGAGAACCCCGAGTAGGTGGTGGTGCTGAAACATGGGGCCTAATGGGCTGACCCCTCCCAAAAGGACCTCTGCCCTAGCTGGGGAACCTTCGAACTCTCTGAAGAATATGGCCCTCTTATCCTGCTGCATCTTCTCTCAACCCCTCAAACGGTATCCCTCAATCCTGCGATCAATCTCCAGTACTAGATGATACCCGGTGCCTATCTCAACTTCTCGAGCCATACCTGACCAGATAGTGGGGTGTAACCCCGCAACAAATCTATGTACTCTCTCTGCCTCTGTGGGAATTATCATAAGTGCATGGAGAGATAACTCAGAGAACCTCGCCTCATAATCAGTCACTGACATCTGACCTTGCTCTAGATGATCAAACTGATGATGCACCTCTTCCCTCCCAGAGGGTGGAATGTACCGATCAAGGAATAACTTAATGAATTGACCCCAAGTGAGGGGAGGAGCGCCTGCTGGCCTACTAAGTGCTTAATACTGCCACCATCTACGGGCCCTGCCCTCCAATTGAAAAGTAGTGAAATCGACTCCATGCGAATGCAATATCCTCGTTTTGGGCAGTGTATCCTTGCACCTGTCAATGATATCCATAGCATCCTCATGATGCTTGACCTCGAAGACTGGAGGGTGAAACATGGTCCATCTATCCAATAACTTCTGTGAATCGCCCTCCACAGCTGGCCTGGGCTAGGGTGCCACTACAGCAACTGGCTAAACCTCGTCCGCGGGTAGTGCACCCAAAGTATGATAAACTGCGGCTGTATGACCTGGAGCCTAAGAGCTAGGGGTCTATGCTCCCCCACCTTCTTGTGAAGTTGCTGGATTTGCTGGAAATAAACTATCCTGAGTCATAGTATCCGTGAACCAAAGTATGCGGCCCATGACCTCTTGAAATTTCGGTGATGTCATGAAATCAACTGGTGTAGGATCAGCTGCGGGAATCTCACCCTGCTCCTCCGTGTTTGGATCCCGCGCGTGATATGATTGTGGTGCAACTGGAATGGCTCTGGTACGCCCTCTCCCCCTACCACGGGATGGTGCCCTCCCCCGGCCTCTACATCGGCCTCTAGCAACAGGAAGAGCAGCTCCTCCTAGGTTTGGAACGTCAGCGGTGCGAATCCTCACCATATGTGAGATAATAGAATAGGGAAATTTTATTACACTGACCACTGCACGATGGAAATGAATAAAGAGTAGTCTTTCCTAATACCATATAGCCTTTCGAAGATAAATACAAACGTTTCTGTACCGATCTACAAGACTATATCAGGTTTGCCCATGACTTATGGGACCTATGTAAAACTAGCGCTTTGATACCATGTTGTCATAACCCATTTTCCCTAACAGGTCATGCTGGCGCCCGGCACTGTTGTCAGGCCAGCCGATTGCGAAAATGTGATTAAGTTCTCGTTTTATTTTTGCCAAAAAATTATAATTGATTTTTAGATTTACAGTCAAGACTAGTAAGGATCAATAATGTATCAAAATAATTATACAACAAATAAATAAATATCTATTACTGTGTGTGCCTGAACCTGGTGTCACAAGCTACGGGTGACTAGTAGAATATACACAAAATAATAACACACTATCCAATTGTGTCAATCAGGATAGACATAAAGCAAAATTCAAAGGAAGACTTCTTCGGCTGCAGATCAGCATGAAAGGGAAGCAGCTCACCGTAGAAGTCTCAAGTGTGCTCACAGACGCGCACCAGAATGATGTCCAGATCCACCTTCCTCAAATCCTATACATTTAAGTACAGAAGCGTAGAATGAGTACATAAACAACATGTACCCAGTAAGTATCCCGCCTGATCTCGTAGAATTAGAGACGAGAGGTCGACTTGATACTTACTAAGGTCAAGTTAATATAATAGTAATGTGAGATATACAGCATGAAGGATCTCCAATAACAACAAATTTGAATGAGAAGTTATATTCATGTTCTTGACCATATATCAGTTACCATTTTCCCTTTTTCATACTTAGCAAATAATCATGTCATGGCTAAAATTAAGCATATATATATCATGCGCAATCATGCCGAGGTCGACGGCCCACTCCAACAGAAAATAAATTGTGTACTACCGAGGGTAGAACGGCCCGAACCATAGATGCATTTATTCTCACCGAGGCGATCGGCCCCATCCATAATTATCAAGAAAATATCAAGAAAGCACACAAAGAATCATTTATAGACAAGGAAACTCCTACCAAGGCTCAATAAGTTCATATTTCACTTTTCATTTTTCTCAAGTCTCTAGCAAATCATAAATGATATTCTGGTGTACTTGCATAGCCAGGAGGAGCACACAGAACATCTGTGTGTAGTGTTGCATAGATTGAGGGAGGAAAAGCATTATGCAAAATTCTCCAAGTGTGAGTTCTGGATCAGTTCAGTGGCATTCTTGGGACACATAGTGTCCAGCGATGGTATCCAGGTTGATCCAAAGGAGATAGAGGTGATGCAGAGTTGGTCTAGACCTTCTTCAGCCATGGAGATTCGTAGTTTTCTTGAGTTAGCTGGCTATTATCTCCGGTCTATTTAGGGTTTTTCCTCCATTGAGTCGCCACTGACCAAGTTGACTAAGAAGGGTGCTCCATTTTTATGGTCGGATGAGTGCGACGATAGCTTTCAGAAGCTCAAGACAGCTTTGACCACATCTCCAATATTGATTTTACCATCAGCTTCAGGTTCTTATACCATCTACTGTGATGCTTCGAGAGTTGGGATTGGTTGTGTCTTGATGCAGGATGGTAGACTTATTGCATATGCTTCTCGTCAGTTGAAGCCCCATGAGAAGAACTACCTTGTTCATGACTTAGAGTTGGCTGCTATAGTTCATACCTTGAAGATCTGGAGGCACTATTTATATGGCATATCTTATGAGGTATTCACTGATCATCGCAGTCTTTAATATTTAATCAAGCAAAAGGATCTTAATTTGAGGAAGTAGAGGTGGCATAAGTTGCAAAAAGATTATGATATTACTATTCTGTATCATACATGAAAGGCTAATGTACTGATCGATGCTTTGAGCCGAAAGGCAGTCGGTATGGAGAGTTTGGCGTACATTCCAGCTAGGGAGAGGCCCTTGGTAGTTGATGTTTAAGCCTTGGCTAATCAGTTTGTGAGATAGATATTTCTGAGCCCAGTCGGGTGTTAGCTTGTGTAGTTTCTCGGTCTTCCTTATATGATCACATCAGAGAGTGCCAGTATGATGATCCGCGTTTGCTTGTCCTTGAGGATAGAGTTCAGCATGATGATGCCAGAGATGTGACTGTAGATGATGATGGCGTATTGAGGATATAGGGCCGGATTTGTGTGCCTAATGCGGATGGGCTTAGAGAGTTGATTCTGGAGGAAGCCTACAGCTCATGGTATTATATTCATACGGGTGCCGCAAAAATGTATCAAGACCTGATACAGCACTATTGGTGGAGAATAACGAAGAAAGATACTGTAGGTTATGTAGCTCGGTATGTCAATTATCATCAGGTGAAATACGAGCATAAGAGATTGGGTGGTTTGCTTCAGCAGATGATTATTCCCGAGTGGAAGTGGGAGAGAGTCACTATGGACATTGCGAGTGGCCTTCCTCAGACTTCAAAGAAATTTGATTCTATTTGGGTGATTGTGGATTGGCTGACCAAGTCCATGCACTTCATTCTGGTGTGTACTACTTATTACTCGGAGTGCTTGGCATGGATATTTATCCGAGAGATTATGCGGTTGCACGGTGTTCCAGTTCCATTATCTCAGATATAGGTACTCAGGTTACTATCCAGTTTTAGAGGACTTTTTAGCGGGTGTTGGGTACCCAGATGGGGTTGAGCACAACATTTCATCCTCAGACAGATGGATAGTCGGAACATACTATTCAGATATTTGAGGACATGTTACGTGCCAATATGATTAATTAAGGAGGTTCTTGGGATGACTTTCTGCCTCTTGTAAAGTTTTCTTACAACAACAGCTATTTGTCCAGTATTTAAATCACAGCGTATGAGGCCTTATATGGGTGACGGTGTAGATCTCCAATTGGTTGGTTTGAGCCTGTCGAGGCTAGGCTATTGGGGACATAGTTGGTTCAGGATGCCTTAGAGAAGGTGAAAGTGATTCAGCAGAGACTTCGTACAGCTCAGTCGCGTCAGAAGCGTTATGCGGACTGGAAGGTTCGAGATGTATCTTACATGGTGGATGAGAAGGTCTTGCTGAAGGTTTGGCCCATGAAGGGTGTTATGAAATTTGGAAAGAAAGGAAAATTCAGCCCGCAATTTATTGGGCCTTTTGAGGTACTTAGGAGAGTTGGAGAGGTGGCCTATATGCTTGCTTTGGCACCCAGTTTGTCGGGCGTTCATCCAGTATTCCATGTTTCTATGCTCCGGAAGTATGTTGGGGACCCGTCTCATATTTTGGATTTCAGAACAATGCAGTTTGATGAGGATTTGACTTATGATGTGGAGCCAATAGCTATTTTGGGTTGACAGGTTCGAAAATTGTGATCAAAAGATTTTGGGTCAGTGAAAGTACAGTGCACAGGTCGACCCGTGGAGGAGGCTACCATTAAGACCGAGTGGGAGATGCAGAGCAGATATCCTAACCTATTTGAGGCTTCAGGTATGTTTCTTAACTGGCTCGAGGACGAGCGTTTGTTTAAGTTTGGCAGGATGTGACGACCCGGCCCGTCGCCTTATGAGTTACCACTCTGTTCCTCCTTTTTTTGCTTCCTTATGTTTAATTATCGGTATTTGTTTTGTTATAGGTTATTTGTATTGGGTTTCGTAGGAAATAAGACACTTAGTCTCTTTAAGGAAGTCATAGTTTGGAAAAAGTCAACCAAAAGTTGACTTGTGTGTAAGAAGGCTCGAATGTGAATTCTGATGGTTTGGTTAGCTCCGGTAGATGCTTTGTGACTTAGGAGCATGATCGGAAGTGTTTTTGGAGGTCCGGTGTAGAATTAGACTTGAATTGGCAAAGTTAGTATTTTGGCTATTTCCGGTTGATAGGTGAGATATTGATGTGAGGATCGGAATGGAATTTCGAGAGTTGATGTAGCTTTTTTAGGTGATTTGGGATGTGTGTGCAAAATTTCAGGTCATTCGGAGTTAATTTGGTTGGGTGTTTGATCGAATGCGTGTTTTAGCAGTTTTAAAAGTACTTAGGCTTGAATTCGATGTAATTTGATGTTATTTGAGGTGTTTTGATGATTGGAAAAAGTTTGGATGATGTTTTAAGATATGTTGGTGGTTTTGGGTGAGGTCCCGGGGGCCTCGAGGTGATTTCGGATGGCTAACGGAAATTTTGGAGTTGGAAAATGCTACAGAAATGCAGCAGCTAGTGCAGAGCAAATTTGCTCTTTGCACTCGCATAGCACAAGGGCGGCGATGACATAGAAGAAAATAAGGGAGGCCGGATTTTGTTCTTCGCGATCGCACAAAAGGGGTTGTGATCGCATTAGGCTGGGAGGTTGTGCATTGCGATCGCGTGAGGGAGTTCACTATCGAATAGGAAGAATTGATGAAGCTCTCCGATCATAGGAGGCCTGTTGCGATCGCATAGAGCATTTTGGAGGCTTGGAAATTTTTCTATGCGATCGCAGGAGCTCGAATATGATCTCATAGGGTTAGCTACAGTGATCTGGGCGAATGTTAAAAATATTTCATCCGCGAACCCAACCCATTTTTCCTCAATTTTGGGCATTGTTGAGAGCATTTGGACAGGAATTGAAGAGAGTTTCAACTGGGATCGATTTTCGGTAAGTTATATAAGTTATAAATATGATTTTATTGTAGAGTCATTCTTGAAATTCTTGAGAATTTAGCTAAATCTAAGAAATTAGGGATAGAGTTTCGAAATTCTTAATTTCGAATTTGAGGGGCCATTTGTGGTCCGATTTGAGAGTTTTTGATATGTATAGACTCGTGGCGAGATAAGGAACCTGATGATGTAAAAATTTCTGAGTTTTGAGACGTGGGCCCGAGGCTAGGTTTTGTTAAATTCCTGAATTTTGAATACTGTTTTCAGTCATCTTTCTAACATTTGAAAACTTAAAGGATTTTATAAATGATGTTTTGAGCTGAAAACTATTATTTTAATATTGCCTAAGAGGCTTAGGTGAATTTCTAGACAGAGCATGGATGGGGCTGCGTGCCGCATCAATATTATATTGATATTGAGGCTGAGAGTTTGGTTGATGCCACGAGATGGTTTGATATTGCACTTGGGTTGTAGGAGCCCCTCCAGAGTCCGTACACACCCCCAGTGAGATTCGTTGACGATAACTAAATGGAACGGGCTGCACGCCGAAGTGGGTACTAGAGTGTACCGTTATATGCATTGCATTTTTACTCATGCATTTGTTCTTTATCTATTTTGCATGTCTTAGTATTCTGTATTCTTATTTCTTTGACTTGCGGCTTCGTTATTATATGCTCCAAATTGCCAATGATAGTTTACTTTGTGTTTTTTCATGATTTCTTATTCTCGACCTTTATTTATGTTTATTACTCACCGGGTCTTAGTACTCACATTACTCTATGCACCTTGCGTGCATATCTAGGTACACCACAGGCTGAGTGAGGATTTGTTCAGCTGAGCAGCAGTATCCGAGAGTATCGAAGTAGCTGCATGGCGTTCGCAGCCTTGATCTCTCCCCTCTATCTATATCTTTTATTCCGCATTTCCTAGACAGACTTGTAATAGGTGGATATTCCGTATTAGAGGCTCAAACTCGTGACACCGGATTCTATTGGGCTATGTTACAGTATTTTAAATTGAACTTCCGCATGTTTTATTGAAATTTCTAGACTTCTGAGAAAATGCTTTAGTAAATTCCCCGTATTATTAATTCATAATCTGTATAAGAAATAAAAAAATATTATGAATGGTCGGGCTTGCGTAACAGAGTGTTGGGAACTATCATGACCCAGGTTGGGGTCATGACAAAGGGCCTAACTACTGCTAAATATTTACACTCAAATATTTTTGAAAAAGGGAGTGGTAGTGTGTTCAGTTAATTAAATTGCCGATTGTGTAATAGTTTTTACACCGCTATTAGCTGATAATTTTTTTAAAAAAAAAAAGATGATTTGATTCAAGTAAATTCAAACTTGAAAGATTTAAAATTATGATAATCCATTATTTACTCACTTTCTATTAGTGTTTCACTCAATCTTGATTCTCATCGTGCTTCTTTGACTCAATTCTAATTAGTAAAGGTTAGTGTAATCTTGATTGTATAATTATATTTTGGTAAAAAGTCTGTATTGATTTTGAAACTCAATTTGGGAAGTGCTTTGTTATGAATTTTGAACGGTTATTATGCCTAAGGATATTCTAAGGAAAGATGGATAGTGGGTGTAGGCACGGCGCACAACACCTCCTATGGGACATTATAATAGGCATTTCCTCTTCTTTGAAATAATTTGTCGTTAAATTGCTTTCCCATAAACTATGTTTGTAATATCACAAACTCTCTTTAATTTTATAATTCCTATTTATCTTTTTATTACGAAACTCTCTATATAATTTCTCTATTTATCAGTCATGTGAAAAGAATTATACGTTTAGAAAATTACAATCAAAGATCACTATTTACTGATCAACCAATTATTCTTTTTTTCTTTCGCAAAAAGCTACATAATATAGCTGCTCTAAAATATAGTCAATAAAATATATATATATATATATATATATATATATATATATATATATATATATATATTATATAGAATACATATCTTATACATAACCATGTATGTTTTTTTTATATTTAGCAAATGGATATAGTTATTTTGAGAAAAATTCATGAATAGCGCATCGGGACATATATATTATCTGGTAGCCACAATTTGACCGATACAATTCATAGCATAACAACAATAACAACTGGTAGGAGTCGCCTCCCATCCCTATCCTCCTTACTATCTTTCTTCTTCTCTCTCACGCCAGCAACCCATGGCTGTGAGGCCATGGGAAGCTTTTCTCTTTCTCTCTCACTCTCTAAAAAGTCTCTTCCTTTTCTCTCGTCTCCCTTTTCTTGGTCCGAATTTCAAGTTTAGACCAAGAGGGCCCTCGTGTAAACTTTCGTTGACTTTTTCAAAAATGACCTAAATTAAATCCTTTGCTATTGTGGGTAGTTTCTAAGGCTTAAATTAAATCGTTTGGTTTGTAATTTGCTAGATTCAATTGGTCCGGAGGCTTTTGAGTAGGAAAAAGCGGTGGTTGAGCTTTGAGTTGGTTGTTGGAGTGAGGTAAGTGTTGTGTTTAACCTTGGCTTGAGGAGTTAGATCTTGTAACGACCTGGCCGATTGTTTTGAGCTCTAGAACGTTGTTCAGTAGTCAGAACCCATGATAGCTTCATTTCAAGTATTATAACTTGTACGCATGGTCGGACTTGAATTTCGGGAAGTTTAGAGTTGATTAGGAAAGAGAATTCTTATTACGGAAGCTTAATATTGAAGGAATTAACTAGGATTGGAATTTTGAGTAAATGACCTCAGAATCTGGATTTGAAGGTTCCAGCAGGTTCATATGATGATTTTGCACTTGGGCGTATGCCCGTATCGGATTTTGGATGATCCGAGAGTGTTTTGGCGCATATTATGGTAGTTAGCAAGTTGGAAGAAATTAATAAGTTTGGCTTGAAGTTAATTTCAGTGTTATCAATGTTCGTTTGGATTCCGAGTTTGGGAGTAGCTTCGTATGATGATCTGGAGTTCGGAGCGCGATCAGAAGTGATTTCGGAGGTCATTTTGGAGTCATTTGGGAACTTGAAGATGGTCCGTAATGTCAAATATGACGTGTATACAAAATTTGAAGTCAATTGTACGTGATTTGATAGGTTTAAACATCGAGAGTAGAAGTTCGAAGTTCTAAAGTTCATAAAGCTTGGATTGGAGATCGATATGTGGTTTTAGCATTGTTTGATATGATTTGAGGCATTAATCTAGTCCGCAATGTGTTTTGGGACAGATTGGTATGACTGGATGGGGTCCCAGGGGCCTCAGGTGGATTACGGGTGATTATCGGAGCAAAAATGGAATTTGAAGAAGTGCTGAAGCATCTGCTTCTGTCATAACCGCACCTGCAGTTGGTCGACCGCAGGTGCGAGACCAGAGAAGCAGTCATAGCCTCGTAGAAGAGGTCCAAGGCTAGGCAGCCCAAGATCGCAGATGCGACCCTAAATCTGCAGAAGTGCCCAAAACCGTAGAAGCGGTCTTCCTTCTGTAGAAGCGGTGGTCGCAGGTGCGGCCCAAGACCGCACATGCAGAAATAGTAGAAGGCAGTGGCCTCCATTTATTCGGGTTCTAGGCTATTTTTCTCATTTTCACTCGTTTCTTGGGCGATTTTGGGAGCTTTTGAGAGAAGACTTCCAGTTAGCATCTTCAGGTAAGTTATCCCACGTATTCTTGGTTTTAATAATAGAGTTTTGGGTAGATTAACACATCTAAAAATTAGTGAAACTCATGGGAATAGAGTAAAACCTAGGGTTTTGTTAAAAACAAGATTTAACAACGAAATTTGTTATAGAATAGATTAGAAATCATTTATTTTGATATTTAGGTTATAAAGAACAACTTTCTTCGAAAACTTTCGGAATCCGGGAATGTGGGCTCGGGGTCGGATTATAGGAACCTTGAATTTATGGTTGGGAAATTGGTTTAATAGTTATAAAACGAACTTTTAAGCTTGTATTGACTAGTTCTTACCCTATTTGAATAGTGTTGGATCGTTCGGCTACAAATTGGAGGTTTGAACACATTCTTGAATCGGAATATAGGCTTTAGAGCGAGGTGAGTCTTCTTTCCAACCAAGTAAGAGGGAATTGTCCCCATAAATGCGTTAATTGGTTATATGCTCCTATTTGTGGGGGCTACATATGCACGAGGTGACGAGAGTCCGTTCGTAGCTACTATTATGCAATTTTTCGGGTAGTCTAGGACCCAAAAGCATGCTATACATGGATTATTTGTAAACTTATTGACATTAGAATTTCTTAAATTACATCGAATTAGTAAATGAATTTCCAAAAAGATTAAACTTCAGTTTCAAAAATCTTTAAAAGAGAACTGGCTTTATTTGGATAATTGTTCCTTGTTGACTACTTGATTGACTTTATGTGTGTGATTTAATTTGGAACGGGACGAGCGCCTCGGTAGATTAAATAGATGCATCTATGGTTCACGTTTTTCGACCATCGGCAACGCACAATTTATTTTCTGTTGGATTGGGTCGTACGTTCTCGGAATGATATGTGTATGCTTGCATTTCTTACCTATAAACTTATAGAAGTTGACATTGAGTTTCATGGCCCGGTATAAATTAATAAAGATAATGAAAAGCAAATCTTGGAAATTTCTTTATTATTTGAGAAGGTGTTACCTGCTTTTCGGCTTAGGAGTTATAACTGCCAGATAAATCCATGTTTTCCTCGCATCTTCGATATATTATTATTGGACCATTAGCAAGTGTCAAAGTTGACGTCTCGTCTCTGCTTCTTTGAGATTAAGCGGGATACTTATTGAGTACACGTTATTTTCGTATTCATACTATACTTGTTGTGCATTTTATTCACACAGGTTTATGTGTTGATAGTGTCTTAGTGGCATAGCGGCATGTTTGATACGGATACTTAGGTGAGTAGCATTTATTGAGACGATCGCAATCAGCAGAGTCCCCTTCAGTGTATTGTATTGTATTTTCATTTTTGTCCACTTGTATTGCGGACAATTATTGTACATTATTCGATTCCTTGGTAATTGCTCATGCACCTGTGACACCGGGTTCTGGGATGTATTTGGGTCTATTGAAAAATTTTAAAAGTTGTTAAATATTTCATTATTTATTTGGAGGAATTTACAATGTCTTGTATTAAACGCATAAAATAATTGCTTTCAGAAAATAAATTAACGAGAATTTGATTAAGTATTTTGGTTGGCTTGCCTGACAGCGGTGTCCGCCACCACCAAGACCCTTAGTGGATTTTGGGTCGTGACAACATAGTGTCAGAGCACTAGGTTTCCACAGGTCTCAAGAGCCATGGGAAAGTCTAGTAGAGTCTCGCGAATCGGTACAGAGATGTCTATACTTATCCTCGGGAGGTTGCAGGGCTATTAGGAGTATTTCCCTTCTTGATTCCTTATCGAGCAATTTGATTCCTGTACTTATCCCCGACTCAGGCACTTCTTTCTTCTGTCCGTTCAAGCACGAACGATTGTTTTTGAGGTGGAGAATGTGACGACCCAAAGGTCATCACCTGATTTCTTATTTATTTCGTGCTTCTGAGACCTTAAAACCTTATTTTTAGTTGTCTCAATTTGTGTGCTTAATCTGGTACGCAGCCGAAAAGCTTAACTTGGAAATTTTGTGGAAATTGCTAAAATTTGATTTAAAAATGGGTAAGTTTGACTCCGGTTAATATTTTAGGTAAACGGACTCGGGCCCGTTATTTGACGGTCTCGAAGGGTCCGTAGGAAAATATAGGATTCAGGCGTATGCCTGGAATCAAATTCTGAGGTCCCAAGCCTGAGTAATGAATTTTGAGTGAAATTATTTTTCTGAAATTATTAAGGAAAATTAAAATGAAAATTGATTAGAACGTGTTGGTATCAGGCCCGTATTTTAGTTCTGGCGCCCGTATCGCGTAGCTTACTGAACTTCCTCATCGCATTCACGTAAAGGTACACGCGTTCGCATAGACCAAGTCCTGGACACCCTAGCCTTCCTCTTCGCATTCGCACCCCTCCCATTGCGAATGCGATAGTCTGCCAAGTTCACCCTTCACGAACACAACCATACTCCCGCGAACGCTAAGGGCTATTTTTCGCAGTTATTTAAAATGTCCAAAACCGAACAGTGACGGGAATTTTTCATCAAACACACGAACTCCTTCTTCTCCAAGGTTCTAGGGCGACTTTTACAGCATTTCTTCATCAAAGCTTCTTGGTTAGTAAATCTTAACTCGTTTTCTTCATTTTCCATCAATATTTGTTGAATTCCTAAGCCCAAAACATGAAAATTAGGGTAGAAATTGGGGGAATTGGGTAGAATTAGGGCTTTTACTTTTTCTTAATTTAGACCTCATTTTGGGGTCGAATTTGAACACAAATTATGTATTTGGGATCGTGGGTGAATGGGTGATATAAATTTAGTTAGAACCTTGGATTTTGACAAAGTGGGCCCAGTTCGATTTTTGGAATTTGGGAAAGGTCTATAATTAGGCATTGGGTTTGATTTGTTTAGCATATATTAATACTATAAAGTGATTATTGTATAGTTTGATTGAGTTTGAGGAGTACAATGTATAGGCATGCTGACGAATACCTATATATTGGTGTCTAACATGACCGTGAGTCCTTATATTGCGAATATCCTGGTTTTGTTAGCTCTCATACTAAATTGATGATTTCTATATATTGTAAAGAGTATGTGAAAGGAAATTGTGAGATTTGAACTTCGTGGAGCGTTGGCTTGAGTTGAAATACAAATTGTGAAAGTATATAAGATATTTAAATCTTTGGACCAGTGGCTCAAGTGATAATGTGGATTATGTGATGATAGTGAAAGAGAGAGAAAGAGTTATTTGTTTATTCCCTTGTCGGGACATTTTTTTTTCATATTGTTCCCTTGTCCGGATTTAGCTGTTTAATTGCATTCCCTTGTCGGGATTTCATTAATTATTTGTTTAATTTCTTGCCCCTTATTTGTGATTGTTGTTTGGGTGAGGAAGAGTGATAAAGCACGAAAGATGATGTCGTGCATTAAATGATATTCGTAGATCGGGTTGCACGCCGCGACAGTGCTAACTGATATGGATCGGGTTGCACACTGCAACAATTCTAAATGATACGGATCGGTTTGCACGCCGCAAAAATGTTGTTACATGTTGGGATCGGGTTACGCGCCACAACAATTATTGATACAAGTGTGTTTATTTTTGGATATTAGTTCTTTTGTATGTCGCCCTTAGACTATTACTATGGATTTACTGCTAATACTAGTATACCCTGCAGCATGTTTCCCCTTCCCATCTTTACTTGTTTATTCCTTTTTTATTTTCCGATGTATATTATATAACTGCACAGCTTTATTTGGTAGTTAAGCCCTAGCCTCATTACTACTTCACCGAGGTAAGGCTGGGCACTTACCGGCACATGGGTTCGGTTGTGCTGATACTACACTCTATGCAAATTTGCACAAATCCAGGCTTTGGACAGCAGCAGCAGTAGCGTATATAATGAAAAGTAATTAAATTTGGCTTGTCTAGCTCCTCTTAGTAGGCGCCATCACAATCCCCGAGGGTGGGAAATCCGGGTCGTGACATGAGGTAATGAGATTTGGTATTTTCAAGTGTGGTTGAGTTTTCGTCGGCAGCGTGGTATCGTCGTCATCGATTGAATATGTTAAGTTTCCGGTGTGTTGGTTTTCTTCAATTCGCCTTTGGAGTAAGATATTGTGAGTCATTATTGAAGATGTGACGGTCAGAGATCGTGGGGTGCTGTGGTTCAGGATGGAGTCAGTTTTTCTAATTTTGACGACTCAAGAAAGATGATCTTCAAAAATGTTTAAAGTTAGTAGCGATTTGTGGGTTTAAGTGCTATGAAGATAGATTTTATATAAGGAAACAATTGAGAATCAAAATGGGAGAGTGGCGGAGTTGCATATGGGCTTTGTGGTAGGATGACTGTGCACCTTAAGGAGAGTTTGGAATGATTTGGGATTTTAGTAATTGGCAATTGAAATCTACAGGTCTAATTTGAAGTATGGTCTATTATGCGGCAAGAGATTTGACATAATGGAAAGGAGCTGCTTGAAATGAAGGAGGATGCAGCATAACTCTAAATTGGAAGGATGTTGCCGCACATTTAATTGATGTCCACGAGGGGTGAATGGACTTGTGCAGTTGGAGAGTGAGATCAGACTCAGGATGGGTTACCGGTGTCATACTGATTCTACCCCATCCAGCAACGTTGGAAGATGTCGGGAAGTGATTTCCACATGTGGGTTATTCCCTATGAGCAGGTTAACGGTCTCGTGGTTGGTGAAGCTTCTGCGAAGAATTCTATTGGCTATGCAGCAAAGGGATCAGTCGTGCGAATGTGGTTGAGGATTCAGAGTTCAAAAGGGAGTTTTTTACATCAAGATTCCAGGGATTTTGGTGGTTGATTGAGCAAGGTTATGTTAATAAGAGATATAGAATTCAGGTGAATTCCAGCGTTGTCTAATAGTGGCTTTGAACTAAGTGGGAGAGTCCCACCGCTTATGATTGGGTTGCTTGGTTAACTATTTGCAAGGTTTCAGGTTATCCGTATATTAATGGGTTATTTTAGCTACGATAAAAGACCATATGTGGTAATTTGAGCAAATAAATTGTCCTAATGGATTTAAAAAGGGTTAAAGTGTGGTGCCTAATGATTCAAGCCTATAGGTGCGGTTGAGAATCAAGCTTTTGCAGCAGCTTATGAGTGGAGGCCTAGAATGTTCTATGATGTTTTGACTTGCAGTGTAGCATTTGAGAGGAAAATGAGAAAAGACTTCAGATCGTAGAAGGATTAGCAGAATGGGAAATCAGTTGAGGGTGTGAATGTGCGCATAAGGAAGGTATGAAATGGTTTGTAATATTTGGGACAACATGGTCTCGTGATTCAAGGTCACTCGGGATGAGTGCGGATGGAGTATGTAATGTGTTGAATGGAGTTATTATTATTCCAAAGGGAATCAGGGTAAATTGAAAGAAGATAGATGGTTAGCCATAGTTGAGTTGGCATATTTGTGGTAGAGATCAGTTCCATTAGAGTGATCAAGTTATGCATGTGATTAGTGGTAGTATGTGTGAGGCCTGTCGGCCGCCGAAATTGATGTTATTCAAGAGTATTCTTCTATTGTGGTCTGTTATATGTAAGCGGATCCCGGAAGGACTAGGGTGGCTAAGACCACTACTTAGAAATTGGCATGTTCTATGGTTATGAGAACTCACCTGTGTGTTGTTGTTGTTCTCCTAAAATGAGTTAAATGAAAAGTTTTTATATGAAGTATCAATCTATTAGTGGTTCCGGGGTTATGACAAAATCATGTTCTATCATATGCGGGCATGATGGGTGGAGTAAGTGGTAGGGAATGTGGAGTGAGGATCAAGGTTGCAGTTTGGTGTTGACAAGGATGTAACGAGCTCGCATGAGCAGGAAAGAGTTTCGATGTTCAAAATAAGTTAGTAGTGTCTTCAACATCACCTGAGATTGCTGTTTTGTGAAAAAGGCTTTGCATCCTAATTAATGAATTCTTGATCGCTTTTCAGCTTTAGTACGACCGATGGTTTGGGTGTACAGACATGTTATCTATTACGGAAGGTTGTGGAGACTGCCCACGGGAAGATTGTATAAGTGTGGCATGTAGCCACTTAATTGGTTGAAGAATTTAAACCAAGTATAAAGGTTGTGGTGGTATCATTAATTTGATAACTTATTCCTGGAGGGAACTCGGTTTATTGAGTTGTGGACTATGGAGGATTTCTCCATTTATGGCAATTAATCTGGAGTGTTACGAGAAAAGGGGTTAGTATGGACCAATAAAATTATATCAGCCTAGTTGGTGCAACCAGAAATCGAGTTGAGATTAATGGATATATTTAATATGAATATGGGCCATATACCAGGCCAGAAGTGTTCATTTCAGCAAAGCATTCCTTATGGAAGAGTAGCCGAGGTGTTATTTTGTCGTTAACTGTTTCATGTAATGATATATTGTGACGTATGAGTGTGAGACGGCTTGGTAAATTTCTTATGTGGTGAGGTTCCATGTAGCGATGATGTTACATAAGCAGGATGGCTCTCGAGATTTAGATCGTATGTCGTACCTCGGTTGTGCTTGAGTTTTGTAGCTTATAGCGTTATATGTTTCCTCATGGATAGCATTATGCACTTAGCGTGTTTATAACCAATATTCGATATTTTGTTGTAATTAGCAATCTACCTCGATGTGCATCTCCTTAGGTGAGTGCTATGTTATTTGTATCGGATTTCGCGCCGCAACAGTGCGATGTTGAGTATAGTTTTTCTATATGATATTTTTGTATTCCTTGCTTCCTATTTTCTAAGAAAAGTCTATATTAGTGCATGAGTTGAGTAGTTCCTTCTAAAGTTCATTTTCCTTTTGTAACGAATTCGAATTGGTATCCTATTGGCCTATGGTGGCGTCATATAAGACTTTTGGTCACATCCTGTGTGACTTGTTGCCTGAGCAGTTCGTACTGGGTGAGACGAGATTATTGGATTTAGGATCAGTACAATCTGATTATATGAAGTATATTAAGGAGTTAAGACCATTATTTGCTTCAGTATAAGGTGATGGTTCTTGTCAGGAGTATAGACCCAACGATTTGTTGATTTGGCAGTTGGTTATGAGTTTCTACACATCTCTTCCGTCGTGGCGGTATCGTAAGAGTTAAATTAAGACCTATGTATGTCATGAGGCGCAATGGAAGCATCAGATTCGTGGAATTTTGAATAAGTTGATCAGAAAGTGTTATTGTGGTCCGGTGACTAAAGTGATACAAGGGGTGAATTCAGCTAAGGTATGATGTCGTGTTTTGGTATTGTGTATAGTTATTAATATGGTGAGTGTATGTTGGAAGCAGGTCTGGCATAGAATTCCGAATGTTGGAATTGGACTCTAAGGCTTATTTTTTTGAATGAAAGGGAATATCTTCAGAATTTATCGAGTTAATGTGCTCAGCTGAGTTGTGGCAGCATGTGTAGGTGCTCGAGGTGTTAAACAATGATTTCAGACTACTTCAGTGTAGTTCTCAGCACGTTCGAGGACGAATGTATGTTTAAGTGGGAGAGAATGTAACGACCCGACTAGTCGTATTGAGCTCTAGCGCGTCGTTCAACAGTCTGAGGCCATGAGCAGCTTCATTTCAAGTATTAGTACGCGTGGTCGGAATTTAATTTCGGGAAGTTCAGAGTTAATTCGGAAAGAGAAGTCTTATTTTGGAAGCTTAAAATAGAAGGAATTAACTAGGATTGGAATTTTGCGTAAAAGACCTCGGAATCGGAATCTGAAGGTTCCATCGGGTTTGTATGATGATTTCGGACTTGGGCGTATGCCCGGATCGGGTTTTTGATGACCTGGGAGCGTTTTGGCGCCTATTATGGAAGTTAGCATTTTGGAAGAAATTTTACAAGTTTGGCTTGACATGCATTTTAGTCTTATCGATGTCCGTTTTGGATTCCGAGTCTGAGAGTAGCTCCGTATGGTTATTCTGGAGTTAGGAGTGCGATCGGAAGTGAATTCGGTGTTCTGTAGGTTATTTTGGATTCATTTGTCCAAAGTTAGAGAACTAAAGTTTTTGGGAAGATTGACCGGATGTAGACTTTTTGATATCGGGGTTTGAATCCTATTCTGGAAGTTATAGTAGGTCCGTAATGTCAAATAAGAAATGTGTGCAAAATTTGAAGTCAATTGGACGTGATTTGATAGGTTTAAACATCAAAAGTAGAAGTTTGAAGTTCTAAAGTTCATAAAGCTTGGATTGGAGGCCAATTCGTGGTTTTAGCATTTGTCACAACCCAAACCCTGGTCGTGATGGCGACAAACACCTTGTAAGGCAAGCCCGACCATATAATCAATCCCAGCAAAAACAATGACTAAATTACCCATTTTTAAGACAAAATCTCAGTTTAATAACTATAGGAAAACTGCGGAAAAATATATTCAATAGTTATAACAGCCCAAAAGATCCAGAGTCATAAGTCTGAGCCTCTAAATACACTGAGCAGTGACACAAAACAGAGTACAGTTTAGACATAGAAGCAAAAGATAAATGAGAGGGGACATCAGGTTCTGCGGACGCCAGCAGCTACCTCTATAACTCCTAAACGGATCTAGTCCGCAGCAAATAAACACAGCTACACCTCCGGGATCCCTGTATCTGCACACAAGGTGCAGGAAGTATGGGGTGAGTCTACAAACTTAGTGAGTAATAGCAATGAATAATAACTAAATGTAAGAAAACCGGTAAAAGTACTATGAAGTTCTAATTGCAACAACAAGAACAGTAAATAAGTACCAAAATGAGGGATGAATCGGAATAAATATTTTCCTTTCCGTCTGACCAGTCACTAACAGTGCAGCGGCGCGCGCCCGATCCAACACCAGGTATATAGATATATACTGTTGCGGTGCGTAGTCCGATCCAATATAATATATATATAAACAATGCGGCGCGCAGCCCGATCCAATAGATATAGCCGGCTACGCTCACTGGGGTGTGTACAGACTCCGGAAGGGCTCCTTCAGTCCAAGCGCTAAAATACTGCGGCATTCAGTCCGATCCATATGTCTCTGCGGCGTGCAGTCTGATCCATATAATATACTACTCCAGCGTGCAGCCCGATCCATATAATATAATACTGCGGCGTGCAGTCCGATCCAATACATGTATATGTATATACCGATGCGGCGTGCAGCCCGACACGATATATATGTATGTATATATATATATATATATATATATATATATATATATATATATATATATATATATATATATATATATATATATATATATATCAGTTAGCTTCACTACGGGGTCTTTCACCCCTCTCAGTCAATATAGAGTTGGCCTCTCGGGCTCACTCAGCTAAGATAGGGTATTCAACCCTAGGTATTGCTCATCTAGAGTGCAAATTACAAAGTCCATTGCATTTCATGATTTGTAGTCAAAATCATGACAGACAGTATGTGTCCAATAGGTAAAGTGAGGTCAACAGCTCAACATGCTCCCTAGGAGTTCTACAGATCGGCATGAGGCCCCAAACATGGAAACTACCCAAAATATTCGAGCACAAGCTCAGTCTCAGTCAAGAAGTACAGTAAGTCATCAATCGGGATGGACCAAGTCTGAATCCCAACATATCTATCACCATGCTCGTCACGGACGCGTATATCATCTCAACATAGCACCGCATAGTGCAGAATATGGGGTTTCAAACCCTCAGTATATCATTCATATCCATTACTCACCTCAAACCGACCAAAGTCCTAGTTCCCCTCGCGCTTTCCTCACAAATCGACCTCCTCGGGTGCAGAATCTGATCAAAACCACAAGAAATATGTTGTAATATGCTAATGGGTCATAACTCAATAGAAAGAACTCGAAAACCACCCAAAAACATGAAGTTGGCACAACCCGAGCCCCGGGCCCACTTCTAAAAAAATTACAAAATTCACATCACCGGAATCATCATCTTGCCACGAGTCCATACATATTAAATTTACAAGAATCGGAGTCCATTTGACCCCTCAAATCAATACTTAAGGTTAACTTGGGTTTCAAGCCCCAACCACCAATTTTTACATTTAAAACCTTGATTTTTTAGTGTATAATCCATGATTTCATGCCATAATTACCTATTCAAGGTCTAAGGGTCCATACCTGATGATCTCTCTCGAAATCCCCTCCAAAAATCGCACCAAAATCGCCTTAGCCGAGGTCAAAAATGTTCTTCTCTTTTAACTTTTGAAAACCTACTGTTGCATTAATTCCATGTCGATTTCCGCTTCTGTAGACATTTTGCCGCTTCCGCGATTCAGCTTCAGCGTTCCTTTTGACCGTTTCTGCGGTCCTTCAATAAATCCCAAGACCGCTTCTGTGGTAACTCTTCCGCTCATGCAGACCCGCTTCAGCGGTCTCTCTTCCGCTTCAGCGGTCCCTGACCCTTTTACCATTGGCCGCTTTTGCGGATTTTAGTCCGCTTCTGCGGACACCGCTTAAGCGGTCCCTAGCCCGCTTCCGTGGAAATACTAGAAGCAGCAGGCTTATTTAATGCCTAACTTCCAAAATTCCTCATCTAACCTCTGGAATCACCCTGAGGCCCCCAGGACCCCAACCAAAACCACCAACCTACTCCAAAACATAATACGAATATGTTACAATCATAAAAACACCACCTTTAGCACGAAAATCATCAAATCGAGACGGATTCAAACCTTAGTTCAACTATAACTTCCAAAACTCACATTCGATCAAAAACCCAACCAAACGACGTCCGATTGACCTGAAAATTTGCAAACATATTCAAAATCACCTAGCGAAGCTAATGTAACTCTCAGAATTCAATTCCGACCACCGGATCAAAATCTCACCTATTAACCGAAATTCGCCAAAATTTGAACTAGCCAGTTCAAGCTAATTCTACACCGAACCTCCAAATTAAATTCCGATTTCGCTCCCAAGTCATAAATCACCATCCAAAACTACTCGAATCATCAAAAATCCATTCCGAGCCCTCTAACTCACAAGTCAATATCCGGTTGACCTTCCCAACTTAAGCTTTCCATAAAGAGACTATTGGTCTCATTTCTAACCAAATTCACTCCAACACATCTCAACCTTACCAAAATCATATATCAACACATGGGGAAGCATAAAACAGGGATAACGGGGATGAAATACAAAAGACGATGGGTCGGGTCGTCACAGCATTATTTGATATGATTTGAGACCTCGAGCAAGTCCGTAATGTATTTTGGGACTGGTTGGTATAATGATTGGGGCTTCGGGGGCCTCGAATGGATTCCAGGTGGATATCAAAGCGAAAATGGAATTCGGAGAAGTGCTAAAGCATTTGCTTCTGTCATAACGGCACCTGCGGTTGGTCGAGTGCAGGTGCGAGACCGCAGAAGCGGTCGTAGCCTCACAGAAGCGGCCATAGGATAGGCAGCTCAAGATCGCAGATGCTGCCCTAAATCTCCTGAAGCGGTAGGCCTGTCCGCAGAAGCAGTATTCCTTCTGCAGAAGCGGTGCTTGGAGGTGCGGCTCAAGACTGCATATGGTGAAATCGCTGAAGGCAGTGGCTTTCATTTATTCGGGGTATAGGCCATTTGTGTTCATTTTCACTGGTTTCTTGAGTGATTTTGGGAGCTTTTGAGAGAAGACTTCGACCTAGCATCTTGAGGTAAGTTATCCCACCTATTCTTAGTTTAATACATGAGTTTTGTGTAGATTAACACATCTAAAAATTAGTGAAAATCATGGGAATAGAGTAAAACCTAGGGTTTTGTTCAAAATAATATTTAACCACGAAATTGGTTATAGAAATAGAAATCATATATTTTTTATCCTCAGATTATAAAGAACAACTTCCTTCAAAAACTTTCGGAATCCAGGCACGTGGGCCTAGTGTCGGATTATAGGAACCTTGAATTTAGAGTTTGGAAATTGTCTTAGTAGTCAGAAAACAAACTTTTAAGCATGTATTGACAAGTTCTTACCCTATTTGAACAGTTTTGGATCGTTCGGTTCCAAATTGGAGGTTTGAGCGCGTTCTTGAATCGGAATATAGGCTTCGGAGCGGGGTGATTATCCTTTCTAATTTGGTAAAAGGGAATTGTCCCCATATGTCATTTAATTGGTTATATGCTCCTTTTGTGGGGGCAACATACACACAAGGTGACGATAGTTCGTGTGTAGCTACTATTATGCTATTGTTCGGGCAGTCTAGGACCCAAAAACATGCTATACTTAGTTTATTTGTAAACTTACTAACACTTGAATTGGTTAAATTACATCGAATTATTTAATGAATTTCCAAAAAGATTAAACTTCATTTTTAAAAATCTTTAAAAGAGAATCGGCCTTCTTTGGATAATTGTTCCTCGTTGACTACTTGATTGACTGTCTGTGTGTATTTTAATTTTTGAACGGGCCAAATGCCTCGGTAGATTAAATATATGCATCTATGACTCACGTCGTTCAAACCTCGGCAGTGCACAGTTTATTTTCTGTAGTATCGGGTCGTATGTCCTCTCCATGGTATGCGCATGCTTGCATTGCTTACCCTGAAACTTTATTGAAGTTTGCATTGCCTTTCATGGCCTGGTATAAATTAATAAAGATAATAAAAATTAAATCTTGGAAATTTCTTTATTATTTGAGAAAGTGTTACCTGCTTTCCGGCTTAGGAGTTATAACTATTAGATAAACTCATGTTTTCCTCGCATCTTAACTATATTATTATTGGACCATTAGCACGTTCCAAAGTTGCCCTCCCGTCTCTGCTTCTTCGATATTAGGTGGGATACTTGTTGTGTACACGTTGTTTACGTACTCATACTACACTTGTTATGCATTTTTGTTACATAGGTTTATGTGTGGCTATTGACTTAGTGTCATAGCGGCATGGCTGATAGGAAGACTTAGGTGAGTTGCATTTATCGAGACGATCGCAGTCAGTAGAGTCTCCTTCAGAGTATTGTATTGTGTTTTCATTTCTGACCACTTGTATTCCGGACAGTTATTGTACTTTATTTGATTCCGTGGTAATTGCTAATGCACTAGTGACACCAGGTTCTGGGATGTATTTGGGTTTATTCAAAAACTTTAAAAGATGTTAAATACTTCATTATTTATTCGGAGGAATTTACAAAATATTATTTTAAACGCATAAAAGAAGTTCTTTCGGAAAATAATTAAACGAGAATTTGATTAAGTATTTTGGTTGGCTTGTCTGACAGCAATGTCCGGTGCCACAACAACCCTTAGTGGATTTTGGGTTGTGACGGATCTTATTTGCCTATTTCTTACGTTTTTGAATGTTAGGTACTACGTATATGTGAGGTGATGAGTACATCTGCATTGTTGTCGAGGTATAGCATGCGAGTGGGTCATATCCTTGTAATTGTTGTTTCTTTGATCCTATTACCCATATTTAGACTAGCTAGTTGTTATGTTTAGCAATCTTATCATGTTTACGGAACTTGGTATTTATTTATTATTGACTCAAAGTTGAGGTTGATATTATGGTACCAAACGTTGAAGTAAAACTTGTTGTTGTCATTTCTATCTCCCTATTATAATTGCTTCTTATTTTGGTGAGGGAGTGTGTTAATGCAGGAAGGGTAATGTCGTGCCATATTTTGTGAGTGATAATGCACGAAGGGTGATGTCATGCCATGTTATGATAGAGTTAATGCACGAAAGGTGATGTCGTATCATTTCTATTGCTTCATATGGTGAGATTGAGAGTAAAACCACGAAGGGCAATGCCGTGCAGTTTTCTTTACCACTATTACTTGATCTATCTGTTTAAGGAATATTGATTGATCAGTTCCTTAGTTCCTTATCACTGCTTTGATTTCTTATATTGTGATCCCCCTCAGCATGTCCCCTCCCCAATATTACCTGTCTTGTTTCCTTTATCGCTTTTATATATATATATATATATATATATATATATATATATATATATATACTGTTCAGGTTTTTTATGGTGGCTTGTCCTAGCTTCGTCACTACTTCGCCGAGGTTAAGCTCGGCATTTACTAGTACATGGGGTCGGCTCTACTAATACTACAGTGCACTTATGTGCAGAGAGTTTAACAGTTGCGCTTGATCGTCAGGAGACCATGGTAGATCTGTTGGTGTCCGCAGACCCTGGAGTCTCTTCCTAGTCTTGTTATTTTACTATTTTATTCCTTCAAAATAGTGTATTATCGTTTAGACTCTGCTTGTAGTTAATCTTAGAAGTTCATGAATTGTGATACCAGATTCTTGATAGTTGTGTACAATTAATAAGAATGTTATGTATTTTTGCACTCCTTATTAACTTGTTATGGTTTAATTATTGTTATTCACCGAAGGTTTAAAATTGGGATTAAGGATCTCTAACGTCGGCTTGCCTAGCAAGTGAAATATTATGCGCCATCATGATCCCTGTCGCCTCATTTTCCCTAGCAAGTCATGATGGCGCCAGCCAACCGCAGAATTTGTGATTTAAGTTCTCATTTGTTCGTTTGCCAAAGAACAAATATACTAGATTTTCAAAGTTAAAGTCAAAACCAATGAGGATTTATAATGTAGCAAAATAAGTATGCAATCCCAAAATAAATATCCCCTAAAGTGTGTGCCAAGATCTGGTTTCACGAGTACGGGCATCTAGTAGAATATATAAAAACATCTCT
Organism: Nicotiana benthamiana; assembly: GCA_034376525.1. Taxonomy (NCBI): domain Eukaryota; kingdom Viridiplantae; phylum Streptophyta; class Magnoliopsida; order Solanales; family Solanaceae; genus Nicotiana; species Nicotiana benthamiana. The sequence goes on along the minus strand of CM067330.1, from coordinate 140,940,380 downwards.
ATCCTACTGTCTGAAATAAAGAAAGACAGCAAAAATACAAAAGAAGACTTCATCCGGCTGCTGAGCGGCGTAGGAAGGGAAGCAGCTCACCGTAAATATCTTTGCTGCAGCTCACTGGCGCGCGCTCAATCGGTAACCAGATGAATTATTCTCAGAACCTGTACATTTAAGTACAAAAGCGTAACATGACTACATAAACAATATGTATCTAATGAGTATCCCGCCTAATCTCGAAGAGGTAGAGACGAGAGGTCGACTTGATACCCACTAGGTCAAGATAATATCATAATATTGATGTACAATTTGGAGCATAAATAGTTCATATATACGGAAGTTATCATGGAAGTCATAATCATGCTCTTAATCACATTTTCTTTTATTATTTTCCCTCTTTTGCAATAATTTGCAATAAATCATGAAAGGTTTAAGCTCGAGTATGTATATATATATCATGCGCAACAATGCCGAGGTCGACGGCACGCTCCAACAGAATATAAATTGTGTGCTGTCGTGGGTCGAGCGGCCCGTACCATAGATGCATCTATTTCACCGAGGCGATCGACCCGATCCACAAATATCAATTAAAACATCAAAATGCACACAAGTTATCATTCATATACAAGGAAATCCATACAAGGTTCTACAATATTCGTATGATATTTTTTTGTTCTTCTCTAGATATCATAAAAGATCATTTCGATAATTCAAATAACGGATATCTCACATTAGGCGTGATGTAGGTCCTAAACTACCCAAACATTTAATATCATAATAGCTACGCACAGACTCTCGTCACCTACTACACACGTAGCCCTTGCATTTAATAGAAATTTAACATTTATTAATCCTATAGGGACAATTCCCCATCACGAGATTAGAAAGGAGACTCAACTCGCTCCGCAACGCACTTCCAACTACCAAGAACAAGCCCGAAGCCTCAAAGCGAATCCGAAAGCAAACAAACTAGTTAAACAATATAGGAATTAGTCAATAAGGGCTTACAAGGTTGAATTCCAACTATTAAGTGATTTCCCAACCTTTCCCGCAAGTTTTCTAAATTTCGACCTCGGACCCACGTTCCTGGATCCCCAGATATTTTGAAGAAAGTTGTTCTCTATCACCTAAGGATAACAAATATATAATTTCTAGTCCATTACATAGTTATTTACGTGGTTAAATCTTAATTTTTTTGAACCCTAGGTCTAGCTCTAACGCTTTGATTTTACCATATTTCTAGTGTTTAATCTACCCATTATACAAGTACTTGAGATAAAAATGTAAAGGAATTACTTACCTTGTCAATCTATGTGGAAACCCTCTCTTGGAAGCTCCCGATTAGCCCAATAATGGAAAAAATAAAAGTTGGGTTCGAATTAAATGACCCATTCTGCCGAGCTAATTCCGCTTCTGCGGAAGCTGCGCCGCTTTAGCGGTTTCGAGCAATCTGGGCTAGACCGCTTCAGGGGTCTGTGGATCGCAAAGGCAGGACCGCTTCTGCGGTCCCAAGGCCGCTTCTGTGGTTTCCCCATGCCTGGGCCCTTTTCTCTTCTGCGGTCCAAGAGCCGTAGAAGCGGTTATGAAAGAAGCAACAAAGTTGGTTTTTCCTAAGTTTTCAACTTCACTCGAACTTCGACCATTTAACGCTCGGGGCTTTCGAGCACCCGTCCGAATATACCCTCAAGTTTGAAATCACGAGGGGACCTACTCGAACCCCCGAAACAATCAAAACAACACTAATTCAAGGAATCAACCCCAAAACCAAATAAATCAAATCATTAAATCTTAAAGTTCTAAATTTCGTTTTAGCGGGTTAAACCCTTAAACTACTCGGATTGACAACATATCTTACGGGTAGGTCTTAGCTGATATTTTGGACTTGTTCCAAAGTTTCGGAACCGGAATCATAACCCGTTACCTATAATTTCAATGAATACTTAGATTTTTTTAATTCTTTAAAACTTCACTTTAATAATTTTACATGAAAAATCATTACTCGGGCTAGGGATCTCGGAATTCGATTCCGATCATATGCCCAGGTCCCCTATTTTCCCACAGACCCTCCAGGATCATCACAAATCTGGGTCCATTTCCCAAGAAAGTTGACCGAAGTCAAACTTGGCCTTTTTAGAAAAACTTAAAGAAGCAAATCGACATATTCTTACCCAAAACTCTTCTAACTTCCAAACCACCCATCCCCGCAATTCATAAATTAGTTAAAGAAAATGCAGGAAGTTTTATTTAAGGGATGAGTTCTAAAACGCAAAACGACCAGTCGGGTCATTACAATCCCGAGGGTGGGAATTTAGGATCGTGACAATACGATTAGAAAAAAAAGTAATTATTGAATCCGACCGGCTATTCATGTTCGTGTTGAAACAAGGAATCTAACTAGATTCATTTTAGAAATAACTAGTCACGTGTATGTTACACGTGTTAACAATTACATGTTTTTTATATCAAGTCATGAAAAGCAAAATAGATTGCTTCAATTTTTTCGTTAACATTTAATTGTTTATTTTCTTTTCTCGTTTAGTTTCCACCAATAACCTTTGAAACTTCAATATGATTCACTATTCCTTTTCGCATTCCTTTTAGATTAATGACGTGTTAGAAATTAATAGAATACATATAAACATTACTAATACATAAAGAACTAATAAGCAATTAAACAATTAATTAGACTGCATAAATAAATTTTAGTAAAGGTGGTAAGCATATGAACTGACATATTTTAGGAACTAACTTCTTTCATGTATTCCTCCATACATGACAATGTTTTATTGAGATAATAGTTTTCACCTATAATCATTGAAGAATTACAAATTTTATAAAATAAACTACGTAACTAGAAGCTAAGATTATACTTTGGAGTTTTATCAAGATGGAAAACTCCAAAATGCTTCTCAGTCTCGGCCCCGATCTTAATATTTTCATCAAACATAGCAAACAAATAAGTTTCTATAGCAGTTCCAGGCTTGTGTGGAGTTCCTGCACCTGACTTCACATGACTAACTAAATTAGTGTAATAAGTTTCAGCATTATCTATACTTGCTCCATCTCCGCCATCAGATGGCCATCCACTTTCCGAAACTACAATTGGTAAGTTTTCTCCGCCAACTTTCTCAACTGCATAATAAGTTGCATCTAACATAGCGTCAAAAAGATTACGATAGCCTGATGGATCAGGATTTTGTTGTGTAAATAGTGCATAAGGGAGTGGCACATGAGCAGGATCGCCAAGATAACCAAAATATGGATAAATATTTGCTAAGACAGGCAAGTTATTCCGTTTTAGGAACCCGATAAGTGGGTTAATGAAACTGCTTATATCGTCCCTAAAGACTGACTGAGAAGGTGGATATGTATTTGTCAAAATCCCTGTCTCTATAGCCGTTGAGACCTTAACCTGAAGTTGGAATTTTGTTATCGCCTGTTGCACGTTTTGCAAAGCGGGAAGAAGAAAGGGAGCAAATTTAGATGTTGCACTATTAGCAGGGGATACTTCATTTCCAATATTTATATATTTGAACTTAACATCAGGTGAATAAGCCACAATATTTGCATTAACCCAATTTGTAGCTGCATTTGGATCTGTTAAAGCTTGAAGATTATCATTAGGAATATCAAGAATGATTTCAATGTTACTTCCCTTAAGAGCAGTGAGTGTTTCAGCAATTGGATCATAAACTCTCATATTTGTTATGCCATTTGCTTTATAAAGATTTATAACATCTTGTGTTGATGGTAAGTTGTTACCATTTCTTCCATAACAGACTCCAATAGGTTGTGCCTCTGCATCATAAAAAAATATTAGTGTAAATAAATGAATTTATTGTAAAATTAGCGACTGGGCTAAAAATTGTAGAACTTAAACTCGTTTGTATAAATTACGTAACATAAAAAGTGATTTCGTAAATTTCTTTATCATGCATAAAGCATAGGGGATGCCCAAAAAAATTAATCCTTTGAAGGTAAACAAAAAATAGTAACAATATAAAATGTTTAAATTAAAACCAAGATAATCAGATGAAGAGAAAATACCTATTATTTGAAGGTATGTCATTAACATACAAACAAATACAAACATGAACAAGTTAGCCATCATGAAAAAGCAATAAGAAACAAATTATGAAATGTAAGGTGTAGGAAAAGGACTAGAGGATGGCTTCTTATATGGGGAAAAATGACTAGAGTGTAATACTAAAATTAGTTACTGCAATTTGGTCAAAGATAGGAATATGTAAAATCATTTAATATGTAAACATATAAACTTATATGACATCTACAGTATTGGAAATAATTTGATGGACTAATTGAGAATTTTGAGTTCAGATTTACTACTCTATTATTTATAAGTAGTCCCTCAGAATTTTGGAATATGATTAGAGCATGACTTACTTTTTAATATATGCTATCTAATATCAGGATAATATTATGGTTCTTTTTCACTAAATTGTGTTAGATGTCTAGAAATATATAATTTACATTTTAGATCAAAATTTAAATAAATTTTGAAATCGTGGTTTAAATGCTATGTCAATTTTAAAAATATTGATACATATTCTACGAGAATTAGCACAACAAAAGAGAGAGAGAGAAAGTAGTCATCACTGCAAGTATTGAATACGTAAAAATTATTTACGCAATCAAATTATTAATTAACAATAAATAGGGTGTTCACAATAAACATAAACGAAAACAGAAGAATAATTGAAATAGAATTAAAGTGAGAAAAAAGAAAGAAACAACTTTTTTTGTTTTATTTGGTCTGCTTTTGATTTTAAGAAAAACAAAATTGACAAAAATTGAAACGATATAATTTATGTTATATTTGGTTCAAGTATTTAAAAAATTGGCTTAGTTGATTTGGTTTCATAATAGGTTAAAATTAATTCAAACCGAATGATGAACACCCCTAAGGTCCTAACTATTACTATTTGCACTCAAATATTTTTGAAAATGGGAGTGGTAGAGTGTTTCAGTCAATTAAATTGCCGATTGTGTTAAAGTTTTACACCGCTATTGGCTCATAATATTTTTTTTAAAGTAGATGTTATGATTCAAGTAAATTCAAACTTAAAATTTTTAAACTTATGATAATCCATCATTTACTCACTTTCTATTAGTGTTTCAATCAATCTTGATTCTCATCATGCTTCTTTGACTCAATTCTAATTAGTAAAGGTTAGTGTAATCTTGACTGTATAATTATAATTTGATAAAAAGTTCACATTGGTTTTGAAACTTATTTTGGAAAATGCTTTGTTATGAATTTCAAAGGGTTATTATGCCTAAAGATATTCTACGGGAAACTGGATACTGGGTGTAGACTTGACGCACAACACCTCCTATGAGACATTATAATAGGCATTTCCTCCTCTTTCAAAGAATTTGTCATTAAATTTCTTTTCCATAAACTTATGTTTGTAATATCACAAACTCTTTAATTTTATAATTCCTATTTATCTTTTTATTACAATCCTCTCTATATACTTTCTCCCTATTTATCAGTCATTTGAAAAAAATTATACGTTTAGAAAATTACAATCAAAGATCACTTATTTACTGATCAAGCAATGATTATTTTTTTTCTTTCCCAAAAAACTACATAATATGGCCGCCCTAAAAAATAGTCAATATATATATATATATATATATATATATATATATATATATATATATATATATATATATATATATATATATATATATATATATATATATAAAATATAAGCAATGTATGTTTTTTTGTATATTTAGCTAACGGATATAGTTATTTTGAGAAAAATTCATTTATAGCCCATCGGGCCAAATATATATCGTCCAGTAGCCACAAATTGACCCATACAATTCATAGCCTAAAAGCAATAAGAATTGGTAGAAGTCGCCTCCCATCCCTATCTTCCTTACTATCTTCCTTCTTCTCTCTCACGCCAGAAACCCATGGTTATGAGGCCATGGTGCTTTTCTCTTTCTCCCTCTCTCTTTCTAAAAAGTCTCTTCCATTTCTCTCGTCTCCCTTTTCTTAGTCCAAATTTTGAGTTTAGACCAAGAGGGCCCTGGTGTTGACTTTCGTTGACTTTTTTCAAAAATGGCCTAAATTGAATTATTTGCTATTATGGGTAGTCCCTAAGGCTTAAGTTGAATTTTTTGGTTGGTAATTTGCTAGATTCAATTGGTCCAGAGGCTTGTGTGTAGGAAAAATCGGTGGTTGAGCTTTGAGTTGGCCGTTGGAGTGAGGTAAGTGTTGTGGTTAACCTTGGCTTGAGGTATTCGATCTTGTAACGACCTGACCGACCGTTTTGAGCTCAAGCATATCTTTCAGTAGTCTGATTCCATGAGCATCTTCATTTCAAGTATTATGACTTGTACCCGTGGTTGGAATTGAATTTCGGGAAGTTTAGAGTTGATTTGGAAAGAGTATTCTTATTTCGGAAGCTTAAAGTTGAAGGAATTAACTAGGATTGGAATGTTTAGTAAACGACCTTAGAATCGGGATCTCAAGGTTCCAGCAGGTTCGTATGATGATTTTGGACTTGTGTGTATGCCCGAATCAGGCTTTGGATGACCTGGGAGCGTTTTGGCACCTATTATGGTAGTTAGCATTTTGGAAGAAATTTCATATGTATGGCTTGAAGTGCAATTCAGTGTTATTGATGTCTGTTTGGGATTACGAGTTTGGGAGTAGCTCCGTATGGTAATTCTGGAGTTGGGAGCGCGATCAGAACTGAATTCAGAGGTCTGTTGGTCATATTGGCGTCATTTGCTTAAAGATAGAAAATTGAAGGTTTTTGAGAAGTTTGATCGGAAGTGAACTTTTTGACATCGGGATCTGCATCTGATTCCAAAAGTTTGAGAAGGTCAGTAATGTCAAATATGATGTGTATACAAAATTTGAAGTCAATTGGACGCGATTTGATAGGTTTAAACATCGAGAGTTGAAGTTTGATGTTCTAAATTTCATAAAGCTTGGATTGGAGCCCGATTTGTGGTTTTAGCGTTGTTTGATATGATTTGAGGCATCGAGCAAGTCTGTAATGTATATTGGGACTGGTTGGTATGATTGGTTGGGGTCCCGGGGCCCTCGGGTGGATTTCAGCTGATTATCGGAGCAAAAATAGAATTCGGAGAAGTGTTGAAGCATCTACTTCTATCATAACTGCACCTGCGGTTAGTCGACTGCAGATGCGAGACCGCAGAAGCTGTCATAGCCTTTCAGAAGCGGCCCAAGGCCAGGCAGCCCAAGATTGCAGATGCGGCCTTAAATTTGCAGAAACGGTAGACGTGTCCGCAAAAGCGCCCCAGAGCGCAGAAACGGTCTTCCTTGTGCAGAAGCAGTGGTCGCAGGTGCGGCCCAAGACCGCACATGCGAAAATCGTAGAAGGCAATGGCCTTCATTTATTCGAGCTCTAGGCCATTTTTGCTCATTTTCACGCATTTCTTGGGCGATTTTGGGAGCTTTTGAGAGAAGACTTCCACCTAGCATCTTGAGATAAGTTATCCCACCTATTCTTAGTTTAATACATGAGTTTTGGATAGATTAACACGTGTAAAAATTAGTGAAACTCGCGGAAATAGAGTAAAACCTAGGGTTTTGTTAAAATCAAGATTTAACCACGAAATTTGTTATAGTATAAACTAGAAATCATATATTTTTTATCTTTAGGTTATAAAGAAAAACTTCTTTCGAAATATTTTGGAATCCAGGCACGTGGGCCCAGGGTCGGAATATAGGAACCTTGAATTTAGGGTTGGGAAATTTGGTTTAATATTTAGAAAACAAACGTTTAAGCATGTATTGACTAGTTCGTACCCTATTTGAATAGTGTTGGATCGTTCGGCTCCAAATTGGAGGTTTGAGCGCGTTCTTGAATCGGAATATAGGCTTCGGAGCAAGGTGAGTCTCTTTTCTAACCTTGTAAGAGGAAATTGTCCCAATAAATGAGTTAATTGGTTATATGCTCCTATTTGTGGGGGCTACGTCTGCACGAGGTGACGAAAGTCCGTGTGTAGGTACTATTATGCTATTGTCTGGGTAGTCTAGTGCAATGACCCGATCGGTCGTTTTTAGAATTTATGCCCCGATCCCCTATTAACTGCTTCCCCTAAGTTCATTTTCTATTTTGGTTTGCCGGGACGTTCGGTGTTAGGATTCTGAGTGTTTTGGGACACTTAGTCCCTAAATGAGAGCTTAAGTTTTGGAAAGTGGTCTGTAATTGGAACAGTGTGAAGACGGCCTCGAAATAGAAAACTGACGGTTCCGTTAGCTCCTTTAGGTGATTTCGGGGTTGGGAGCATACTCGAAATGTATTTTTGAGGTCCGTAGCTCATTTAGGCTAGAAATGCCGAAGTTTGAATTTTTGAAGTTTCCAATCCGATAGTGTATTCTTGATTCGATTCCAACCATCGAATCATTTGGGACGCGCGTACAAAGTTTCAGGTCAATCGGACGTGTTTTGGTTAGGTTTTTTATCGAAAGCAAGTTTTGTTGAAATTTAAAGTTCTTAGATTCAAATCATTGATTAATTATCGTTTCCGGCGTTGCTTTAAGTTGTTTAAGGATTGGTAAAAGTTTAAATGATGATATGGGATATGTTGGTAGGTTTGGTTGAGGTCCCGAGGGCCTCGGGTGTGTTTCGGATGCTCAACGGAGCAATTTGGAGTTTGAAAGTGCTGAAGAAATTCTCAGTTGTTGCAGGTCTGACTTTCTTCTTCGCGTTTGCGAAGAACCCGTCGCATTCTCGTAGCATTAGCTCTCCCCTTCTTTGCGTTTGCATCCTCCTCCACGTGTTCGCCTAGAGTAATTATAGAGGATGACTAGGCCCTTCTTCGCGTTCGCATTTAGAACCACGCGTTCGTGAAGCTTCACTAATTTCCTCAACGCGTTCGCGTTCGCTGCGTCCCATTCGCATAGCTCATTACCCTCAAGCCTAAGCAATCGAGAAGTGATTTTTGGCCACTTAGTTTTTCCTTTTTCACGAACGCGAGCTCCTCTCCGCGTTCACGATACTTTATGGGTCTGAACGGTACTTAACATAAAATGGGGAAGACGGGGCGATAAATTCACGGGACGACGGGTCAGGTCGTTACATCCTCCCCAAATGAACAAATTCTCATCCTCGAGCGGGCCGAGAAACATACCTGGAGTATCAAAAAAGTGAGGATATTTGCTGCGCATCACCTGCTCGGTCTCCCAACTGGCTTCCTCCATGGGCCGAACTCTCCACTGTACCTTCACCACAGCTATGTCTTTTGATCTCAACTTCCGAACCTGGCTACCCAAAATGGCCACCGGCTCCACATCATAGGTCAATTCTCCATCTAACTGGATCGTGCTGAAGTCTAACACATGAGACGGGTCCCCAACATACTTCCGGAGCATAGAAACATGGAACACCGGGTGAACTCCTGACAAGCTAGGTGGCAAAGCAAGCATATAGGCCACCTCCCCAATCCTCCTAAGTATTTCAAAAGGTCCAATGAACCTTGGACTCAACTTCCCTTTCTTTCCAAACCTCATAACGCCTTTCATAGGCAAAACCTTCAACAAGACCTTCTCGCCCACTGCATAAGATACATCTCGAACCTTCCGGTCCGCATAACTCTTCTGACGCGACTGAGCTGTACGTAATCTCTCCTAGATTACTTTCACCTTCTCTAAAACCTCCTGAACAATCTCTATCCCAATAATCTGGCTTCGCCGGGCTCAAACCAACCAACCGGAGATCTACATCATCTCTCATATAAGGCCTCATACGGCGCCATCTAGATGCTGGATTGATAGCTGTTATTATATCCAAACTCCACAAGTGGCAAGAATTCAGCCCAAGAACCTCCAAAATAAATAGCCCAAGTCAGCAACATGTCCTCCAATATCTGGATAATATGCTCGGACTGCTCGTCCGTCTGTGGATGAAATGTTGTGCTCAACTGTACCTGTGTGCCCAACTCCCGATGAAAAGTCCTCCAAAACTGGGAAGTAAACACGGTACCCCTATCTGATACAATGGAAAATAGGACGTTATGCAACCGTACAATCTCCCGGAAGAAAATCTCAGCTAACTTCTATGCAGAATAGGTAGTGCATACTGGAATGAAGTACACGGACTTGGTCAGCCTATCCACGATTACCCAAATCGAATCAAACTTCTTCAAGGTATGAGGAAGACCACTCACAAAATACATAGTAATATTCTTCCATTTCTACTCCGAAATATCCACTCGCTGGAGTACACCACCAAGTCTCTAGTGCTCATATTTGACTTGCTGGCAGTTGAGACACCAAGCAACATAATTCACAATATCCTTTTTCATTCTCCTCCACCACTAATGATATCTCAAATCCTGGTACATCTTCGCGGCACCCAGATGAATCGAATACCGCGAGATGTGGGCCTCCTCCAATATCAACTCCCGGAGACCATCCACATTGGGCATGAAAATCCGGCCCAGCATCCGCAATACACCATAATCTCCAATGGCCACATCTCTGGAATCATCATGCTGGACCATGTCCTTCAGAACAAGCAAATGCGGGTCATCATACTAGCACTCTCTGATACGGTCATACAAAGAATATTGGGAGACCACGCTAGCCAACACCCGACTAGGCTCGGAAATATCTAACCTCATCATCTGATTGGTCAAGGCCTGAAAATCAACCACAAGGGGTATCTCCCCAACTGGAATGTACGCCAGACTACCCATGCTAATAACCTTCCGGCTCAAAGCATCGGCCACTACATTGGCCTTTCCGGGATGATGCAAAATGGTAATATCATAATCTTTGAGTAACTGAAGCCATCTCCGCTATCTCGAATTATGATCCTTTTGCATAAACGGGTGTTGAAGGCTGCAATGATCCGTATACACCTCACAAGATACACCATAAAAATAATGCCTCCAAATCTTCAAGGCATGGACAATTGCAGCTAACTCTAAGTCATGAACGGGATAATTTTTCTCATGGGGCTTTAGCTGGCGAGAAGCATAAGCAATCACTCTACTCTCCTAAATCAATACACAACTGATCCCAACTCTCGAAACATCACAATACACCGTGTAAGAACTTGAAGCTGATGGTAATACTAATACTGGCGCTGTGGTCAAAGCCGACTTGAGCTTCTAGAAGCTCTCCTCGCATTCATCTGAGCACACAAATGGAGCATTCTTCTGAGTCAACTTCGTTAATGGTGAAGCAATAGATGAAAAGCCCTGAACGTAACTGCGGTAATAACCCGCCAAACTGAGGAAACTCAGAATCTCAGTAGCTGAGAACGGTCTGGGCCAACTCTGCAGCACATCAGTCTTCTTTGGGTCAACCTGAATGCCATCATTGGACACCACATGTCCTAGAAAAGCCACATTTTAAGCGAGAACTAACATTTGGAGAACTTTGCATAAAGCTTCTCCTCTCTCAATCTCTGCAAGACCACCCTCAGGTGTTGCGCGTGCTCCTCTTGGCTACGCGAATACACCAGAAAATCATCAATAAACACGATCACAAAAGAATTTAGATAAGGCCGAATCAAGTGCATGAACGAGGCTGGGGCATCAGTCAGCCTGAAAGACATCACTAGAAACTCGTAGTGCCCATATCTCGTCCTGAAAGTCGTCTTCATAATGTCTGAATCCCAAATCTTCAGCTAGTGATAGCCCGATCGAAGGTCAATCTTAGAGAATACCCTTGCTCCTTGGAGCTGATCAAATATATCCTCTATACGGGGTAGTGGGTACTTGTTCTTCACTACACCTTATTCAACTGCCTATAGTCAATGCACATTCCTATCGTGCCATCCTTCGTCTTTACAAATAACACTGGTGCACCCCAAGGTGACACACTCGGGAAAATGAACCCCTTATCTAGGAGTTCTTAAAGTTGTTTATTCAACTCCTTTATCTCCGCTAGTGCCATACGATAGGGAAGAATAGAAATGGGATGAGTGCCCGGCACCAGGTCAATACCGAAATCAATATCCCTGTCCGGAGGCATGCCCGGCAAGTCCACTGGAAACACGTTAGGGAAATCCCTTACAAAGGGAACCGAATCAAGACTAGGAGCTCAGCTTCCACATCCCTCACGAAATCCAAATACGATAGACAACCCTTCCCAACCATCTGTTGGGATTTTAGGAAAGCAATCACCTCGCTAGGTACATAATCAGTCACACCTCTCCTCTCGATCCTCAGAATACCTAAAATAGCTAACGTAACTATCTTAGCATGACAGTCTAGAATAGCACGGTACAGAGATAGCCAATCCATACCCTGAATCACATCAAAATCTACCATGCCGACTCTCCTGACCCCCAATTGTCACCAAACAGGATCGATATACATGATCCACAATAATAGTATCACCCACCAGGGTAGATACATACACGGGCAAGGCAAGACAACCACGGGTCGTACTCAAATGGTGATTAAAATAGGAGGATACATATGAATAGGTGGATCTGGGATCTAGAAAAACAGAAGCATTCCTATGGCAGACTGAGAAAATACCTGTGATAACTACATCCGAGGCAATAGCGCCCCTCCGATCTGGAAGGGCATAGAAACGTACCTGGCCACCGGCAGTGCGGTCCTCACCCCTGGGGCGACCTCGGGATACCTAGCCCACCACCCTAGCTGACTGAGTTGGAGCCGAAGAAACCTGAGTAGAAGACAAGGGTTGATCCCTCTGCTGAGACTGCCTACTGCGGGGTCGAGGACACTGTCTCCTCATGTGACCCATTTCACCGCACTCATAGCAACGAACTGAAGCTGGAGAAAGGGATTGATGAGAACCCCTTGCTGCAGATGAACCTTGAGCTGAAGGAGCAGGAGCAGCGCTCTGAGCTGGAAGAGCACTCAGTGCTGGCTGACTCTACTATTAACCCCGATGGCCCCGGCCTGAAGAGGCTCCACTGGACTCTATGCGTCCGAACTGAGGAGTCCTGAAGGAACGACCTCTACTATGCTGGAACTGGTTCCTAGACGGAGCACCACTAAAATTACCTAAACCTCGAGGCCTCTTGGCCTCCCTCTCTATACGCTCCCGATGACAATTTGTCTCAATCAGTCGAGCCGCATCAACAACCTCCTCAAATGTAGCTTCTATAGCCCTCTATCTAGTCATCAATATACAGATCGGATAGTTGAGGCCATCTATGAACCTCCTAATCCTCTCTCTATCTGTTGGGATCATCCACATAGCATGCCTAGCCAGTTGTGTAAACCATAACTCATACTGAGTCACTGTCATATCTCCCTGAGTCAACCACTCGAACTGACGACGCAGCTCCACTCTGTGAGACTGGGGCACATACATCTCCAAAAATACCATGGAGAACTGCTGTCAAGTGAGGGGTGCTGCCCTGATAGGCCTACGCCTCTCGAACTCTTCCCACCAAGTAAATGCAGCTCTTGTGAACTAGAAGGTGGTAAAAGCCACTCTATTAGACTCTAGAATACCCGCAGTACGAAGCATACGCTGGCACTTATCCAAAAAATCCTGGGCATCTTCACCCTCAGCACTACTGAATGTCGGAGGCTAGAGCCTACCAAACCTCTCCAAATGACGTTGCTCGTCATCCGACATAGCTGGAACCACATAAGCTGGAGCAGGTGCGACTGGCGCGGCTGGTGCAACTTGAACAACTGGTGCATCTGGTGCAATTGGAGCAACTGGCTAAACAGGCTCAACTGAAGCTACCTCAGGTGTCTGTAAGCCCTGAACAACCTTCTCGGGAGTGCGAACATCGGGGGTTTGATGACCACCCCCGGTCTGAGAAGCAGATGTTGCTGTAGTGGTTGAAACCGCCTGAGCCAGGCCAGTGCAAACGGACAAATCTGATCCAAAGTCTCCTGGAAACCAGGAATTACGATGGGCACTACCGATGCCTGAATAGGTGCTGCTAGAGCATCTACAGCTAGAGGCTGATCTTGGACTTAGGCAGCTGGTGGGTCTGCAGGTGTTGCCCTTGTTGGTCCGCCTCGTCCAGCACCACGACCGTGTCCACGGCCTCTAGCAGGTTGTACTGAGGGTCATCTGCAACGTCGATAAGTACGGGTTCTCGTCATCTGCAAGAGAATAGACTAAAGAAATTTAGTTTTCACGTTAACAAACCGCACGATATGAATTTCAAGAAAGTAAAGTGTTTCCTAAAAGTTCTATAGCCTCATGACTATAAGTGGTGCATTGACACACCCATAAACAAGAATCTACTAAACCGTCTCATGACTTGTGAGGCCTAGTAACCTAGGTGCTGATACCAACTTGTCACGACCCAAACCCGGTCGTAATGGCACCCAACACTGAAGCTAGGTAAGCCTGACCATCAATCGCTTTAGACTTAACACTAAGTCTCAAAACCGACAATTCAAGAAAATTATAGTAATTTTATAATAATCCAAAAATATAAATAGAGTAATATGGATAAATCCGAAAACCGATATACACTCTCATAAGATCTGTGTCATGAGTTTAGGGCCTCTAAACATGACTGTATAACAATATCTCAATGAAACTAAAAAAATCTGGAATTGTATATAATAATATTAAGCTAAAATATGAAGAGCAGCCAGGTCCTGCAAACAATAAGCAGCTACCTCAACGACTCTGGAAAATATCTGGAGACTACAAATGTCAGCTAAGCCTCCAGTGTACCTGAATCTGCACACAAGATGCAGGGAGTAGGGGTAAGTACTACCGACTCAGTGAGTAATAAGCATATATAATGTCTGAAGATAAGAAATCCACGAAATGCCACAAAACAAAGCTAAAACTAACAGTCATATACCTTAACTACGAACTAACAGCAAAGCAATCTCAAATATAACAGTCAAGTATCAGATAAAGATGCAATGCAATGCACATGAATACGCTACGGCGTGCAGCCCGATCTGTTTAACATCGACGGCGCTCACTGGGGGTGTGTACACACTCCGGAGAGGCGCTTTCAGCCCAAGCGCAATATCATCATATCACCGTTGCGGCGTGCATCCCGACCCAATTCACAGTATGCATATAAGTCACATGACAGATTCAGTCTAATTCTTTGCCAGTTCCCAATTAATAATGTGAATATAATATACTTAGTTACTTTCATAAATAAGGTGACTTAGCATTTAATACAGTGATTAAGAACGGGACTGAGATCAATGATTATGCAAATCATGTTATCACACATATATTCATCCTAGACGGATGCTACAGATCAGCACAAGGCCCCAAACATGGCAATAAGCCCAATTAAAAACAATACAATATGTGTATCAGTCGCCAATAATTATATATCACTCCGGATGGACCAAGTCACAATGCCCAAACATATACGATCCCGCACCTACCATGGGGTGCAAGTCACGCTCTAATATAGCATCACAATGTGATAAATTGGGGTTTCAAACCCTCAGGCCATCATCTATACAAACTACTCACCTCTAACAGGTCGTAGACTGGTCCGCGATGCCTTTTCCATTTGAATCACCGTCTACGCGTGTCGAATCTAATCAAAACCATAACGAATATGTCATTATAGGCTAAATAAACATAACCCAATTGAAATTATTCAAAAAATGCTAAAAATCACGAAGTTGATAAAACCCGAGCCCCGGGCCCACTTCTCAAAAAATTCTGAAAATCACATCTTTGGATTCCTCATCTTGCCACGAGTCCATACATTAAAGTTTGTCGAAAATGGAGCTCGAATGACCTTTTAAATCCCCAAAATTAGTTTCTAAAAACTAAGCCCTAGTTCTCTAAAATTTCTACACAATTTCATGGAATTAAGGGTTGATTCTTCCTAAAAATGGTGTTTTAAGTCAAGAGACTTACCTCCAATCAATACCCATTGAAAACACGCTTCAAATCGCTCAAAAAGCTCTCTTGGTTGCTTAACAATGGAGGAAATTATTTTTGGTTCGCGGATGAAATTTTATTAAAAACCCTTCTCTGCTAAGCACTTTTCCTCTATGTGATCACGACCTTAGCCCTGCGATCGCGATGAACAAATTTCGGACCCTCTAATTTCCTCTTACGCGATCGTATAACACTGAGCCCTACAACTACGCGATCGCACTGTACACAGCCCCACACCTATGTGATTGCAAAGCCTCCTACGCGATCGCATAGGGCAAAGTCCAGTGCCCCTCCAAGACCTTCTATGCGGTCTTAAACATACCTATGCAATCGCATATAGTAAATATTTGCTGCAATTTTTCTGCTGCACTTTCTTATTCAAAAATCCTCGTTACCTACCCAAATTACCATGAGGCCCTCGAGACCTCAACCAAAAGCACAGATATGCCCTAATACTTCACTCAAACTTGCTTGTAATATAAAAACATTATCATAAACATCAAAATCATCACATTACCATATATTCAAGCGTAAGTTAAACTAAAACTTCCGAAACTTGCATTTGATCCAAAACCCAACCTAAACACCTCCGAATGATCTGAAAACTTGCACACATATCCAAATTTACCTAACTGAGCTACTACAACTGTCGGAATTTGATTGTGACCCTCAGATCAAAATCTCACCTATCAACCGGACTTCGCCAAAATTCTGACTTAGCCAATTCAAGCCTAATTCAACACCAAACCTTCACATTCAGTTTCGACTTTGCTCCTAAGTAACAAATCACCATCCGAAGCTAGTCGAATTATCGAAAATCCATTCCGAACCCTCTAGCTCATAAGTCAACATTTAGTTGACTTTTCCATACTAACCTTCTCATAAAGAGACTAAGTGTCTCGTGTCTACCCAAACTGCATCGGAATTACTTCAAACTCTACAAAAACAAATAATAGAATATATAGAAACATAAAACGGGAAAAACGAGGCTGTAAATTTACGGGACAACGGGTCATGTCGTTACAACTCACGCCTCTTCTGCACATATTTTTCATGTGCAGATCCATGTACTTCCTTCCAGGCGTATCATCCTCGTGGTGGAGAGATATAGTTGAGACTTGAGGTATATCTTCTACATTTGCAGACCATTAGTCTCTATTCTTTCCTTTCATGTTGTTTATACATTGTGATATAGAGCAGATTATTAAATTATATTAGCCTGTGTTGCCCGTGAGTTTCCGGTTTGTGGGATTTATTTTAGATTTTTTATGTTGAGTTGTATATTCGAGAAGCATTTAGTAAAATTTGCTTTCTAGATATTTAATTTGGTTTTCTCTATTTTTTGCAATTATTTGTTTCCGTAAATTTTAGGCTTAGCTTGTCGTGGGGACTAGGTGCCGTCATGACATGTTCACGGTTGGTGAACTAGGGACGTGACAAGTTGGTATCATAGCTCTAGTTTCATAGGAGTAATAGAACACAGGCCAAATTATTAGAGTCTCGTTGATCGGTACGGAGATGTCTGTACTTATCTACGAGTGGCTAGTATCTGTTTAGGAAAAATCTTCACTTCACTGAATTCCTTGTAGTGCTACATTTTGACGTCAAATCTAAAACTTTTGCCTTCCATTGTCTCACATATTGTGAGGATACGTGCTATTAGGGATGATCAGGAACCTGCGTCCACTACTGCAGCTGCTAGAGGCAGGGGCCAGGCAGAGGCCACGGACATGCGCGTAATGCAGCCAGAGCACCTGCGCGAGCCGCCGCTGAGGTACCACCAGCAGATTCAACCAGATTTCAGGCACCTGACACGCCTACAGCTACTACTACTCCAGCCCTTTAGGAGACACTAGCTCAGTTCATCTCTATGTACACCACCTTAGCTCAGGAGGGGTTTCTTCCCCCCGCAGCAGCCACATCCCAGGCCAGGGGAGGGGCCCAAAATCCCCCATCCTGCGCTTTGGAGCAGACAGTGCATATGGAGTAGGTCCTAGAGATCATTCCTATACAGCCTACAATGCCTGACCAACCCGCGGATGGAGCAGCTGTATGAGTGGACGAGCAGCGGAGGTTGGAGAGGTTCAAGATGTATGATCCTATAGTTTTAAGTGGATTAGTGACAGATGATGCCTTGGGGTTTCTAGAGGAGTGCCAACATATTCGTCGCACTATGGGCATAGTAGAGTCCAGCGGGGTTTCTTTTATTACTTCTCAGCTCCGGCGAGCCGTTTATTATTGGTGGCGCACTTATGAGATAGAAAGTCCAGTCGAGGCTGCTTCACTGACTTGGACCCGAATCTCGGAGATATTTATGAGAGAGTTTGTCCCCCAAAGCCTCGGGGATGCATGGAGCGCAGAATTTGAGCATTTGTGCCAAGGTGCTATGACCGTTTCGGAGTATGATATCTGTTATACCAGGTTGGCCAGACATGTAGCGGCTTTGGTAGCTACAGTATGCAAGAGAGTTCGCTGGTTCATTGAGGGTCTTATCCCACCCATCTATCTACCATGACTCGATAGTTGGAGATGGACATTCCTTATCAGCAGGTAGTGAGCATTGCTAGGAGGATCAAGTGTATGCTCGCTAGAGAGAGGGGAGAGATAGGCCAAGAGGTCTCGAGAGTCGAGCCACTACTCTAGTGCTCGTACCCCAATAGCAGGTTGACATGGTAGGGGCTATGTGGGTCGCCCCATTCATTCAGCTCTTCTAGCAGCGAATAGTGCTCCAGCTCCGCCTATACCTCAGGAGCCTTACTATGCACCTCCAGTTTCTAGCGCGCCTCCTACGCAGGGTGCTTCCAGACCTAGCCCAAGCTAGCCACAGCCATCACGTACGCCCAAAGCTTGTTTCGAGTGTGGCGATACATGTCATATGGCTAGGGGATGCCCCAGACTTTGTAGGGGTGCATCTTCACAGGCTGCTCAACTACAGCGTGCTTCTCTGAGTTCTAAGGCCATGATCACAACTCCAACTGCCATCCCATCTGCCAAGCCAGCTAGGGGCGGAGGTCGGGGAGATAGAGGTCACCCTCGAGAGATTGGCCGGGCCAGATATTATGCTATTCCTTCTCGTACCGAGGCTTTTGCCTCCGATTTTATAATTATAGGTATTATACTGATTAGTCTCAAATAGGCATCGGTTCTATTCGATCTAGGCTCTACCTATTCGTATGTGTCCTCTTATTTTGCTCCGCATTTGGGTACAGCTCGAGATTCCTTGAGTTCTCATGTTTATGTTTCTACTCCTCAGGGAGATTCTCTTATTGTGGACCGCATTTATCGGTTGTGTTTGGTTACTATTCGTGGTTTTGAGACCAGAGCGGATTTATTGTTACTTGGTATAGTTGACTTTGATATTATTTTAGGCATGGACTGGTTGTTTCCTCATCATGCTATTCTTGATTGTCATGCCAAGACTGTGACTTCTGGCTATGCCAGGTACTCCACAAATTGAGTGGAGTGGTACTTTAGATCACACTCCCAGTAGAGTTATCTCTTTCCTTAGAGTTCAGTGTATAGTTGAGAAGGGGTGTGCAGTGTATTTAGACTATGTGACAAATGCCGATGTCGTTACCCCTTCTGTTGATTCTATCACAGTGGTACGGATTATCCCGATGTGTTTCCAGCTGATTTTCTGGGTATGCCACCTGATAGATACATTGATTTTGGTATTGACTTAGTTGCCGGGCACTCAGCCCATTTCCATTCCTCTGTATTGTATGGATCCTCCTGAGTTGAATGAGTTGAAGTATGAGCTACAGGAATTGCTTGATAAGGGTTTTATTCGACCCAATGTTTCACTAAGGGGTGCTACTATCTTATTTGTTAAGAAAAGGGATGGTTTTATGAGCATCTGTATCGATTATTGTCAGTTGAACAAAGCTACAGTGAAGAACAGTTATCCTTTGCCTTGTATCGATGATCTATTTGACCAGCTTCAGGGCGCACAACTATTTTCTAAGATTGATTTGCGCTCAGGTTATCACCATTTGAAGATTCGGGAGCCGGATATCCCGAAGACTGCCTTTAGGACTCAGTATGGTCATTACGAGTTCCTTGTTATGTCATTTGGGCTGACCAATACACTAGTAGCTTTTATGCATTTGATGCATAGTGTATTCAGGTCCTATCTTGACTCGTTCGTCATCGTTTTCATAGATGATATTCTTGTATACTCTCACAGACGGGAAGATCATGAGAAGCACCTGAGGACAGTGCTTCAGACCTTGAGAGAGAAGAAATTATATGCAAAGTTCTCAAAATATGAGTTTTGATTTAGTTCTGTGGAATTCTTGGGCCACGTGGTATCTAGTGAGGGCATTCGGGTGGATCCGAAGAAGGTGGAGGCCATGCAGAGTTGGCCCAGAACCTCCTCAGCGACAGAGATTCACAGTTTCCTTGGCTTAGCGGGTTATTACCGTCGTTTTATGGGGGGTTTTCATCGACTACAGTCCCTATGACTAGATTGACCTAGAAGGGTGCTCCATTTCAGTGGACAGATGAGTGTAGCTTTCAAAAGCTCAATACATCTTTGACTACAACCTCTATTCTATTATTGCCTACTGGTTCGGGGTCCTATATAGCTTATTGTGATGCCTCACGGGTTGAACTTGGAGCGATGTTGATGCAGGATTATAAGGTGATTGCCTACGCGTCCAGATAGTTGAAGATACATGAGAATAATTACCTTGTCCATGACCTTGAGTTAGTTGCTATTGTTCATGCCTTGAAGATCCGGTGTCATTATTATTATGGCGTGCCATGTGAGTTTACATGGATCATCGGAGTTTACAGCACTTGTTCCAGCAAGATCTAAACTTGCACCAGAGGAGGTGGTTGGAGTTACTGAAGGATTATGATATTACTATTCTTTATCTCTCGAGCAAGGCCAATGTGGTAGCCGATGCCTTGAGTTGCCGGGTGGAGAGTTTGGGGAGTTTGGAATATTTACTAGCTTTAGAGAGACCTATGGCGATGGATGTTCAGGCCTTAGCCAGTTAGTTCGTGAGATTGGATCTTCCGAACACCAGTCGAGTTCTGGCCTGTGTGGTTTCTTGGTCTTTATTATTCGATCGTATCAAGGAGAGGCAGTATGATGACCCTTATTTGCTTATCCTCAGGGACACGGTTCAGCATGGCGATGCTCGGGATGTGACCATTGGAGATGATGGGGTATTGAGGATGCATGTTCAGATCTATGTACCCAATGTTAATTATATTCGGGAGTTGATGTTAACAGAGGCTCATAGTTCGCGGTATTCCATCCCTCCGGGTGCCACGAAGATGTATCAATACTTGAGACAGCACTATTGGTGGAGGCGGATGAAGAAAGACATAGAGTCTTTTGTAGCTAGATGCCTCAACTATCATCAGGTGAAGGTTGAGCACCAGAGACCGAGTACGTTGCTTTAGCATATGGAGATTCCGGAGTTGAAATGGGAGCGGATCACCATGGATTTTGTAGTTTGACTCCCTTAGACTACGAAGAAGTTCAACGCCATTTGGGTTGTTGTAAATTGGCTGACCAAGTCCGCGAACTTCATTCATGTATGTACTACTTATTCATCGGAGCGGTCGGCAGAGATTTATATTAGGGAGATTGTTCATCTGCATGGCATTCCAATTTCTATTATTTTAGACAGAGGTACTCAGTTTACATCGTGGTTCAGGAGAGCCGTTCAGCAGGATTTGGGTACTCGGGTGACGATGAGCACATCATTTCACCCCCAGACAGACAGACAGTTCGAGCACACCGTTTAGATTATTGAGGATATCCTCTGTGCGTGCGTGATTGAGTTTGGAGGGTCTTGGGATCAGTTCTTGCCAGTGGCAGATTTTTATTGCAATAACAGTTATAAATCTAGCATTCAGATGGCGCTGTATGATGCTTTATATGGAAGGAGATACAGATCCTCGATGGATTGGTCTGAGCCAGGTGAGGCCAGGCTATTGGGCACCGATTTGGTTCAAGATGCAATAGAGAAGGTCTTAGACTAGCTACTTGTTATGTTGAGAAATATTATCATGTTTACGGAGCTTGGTATTGAATTAGTATTGACTCAAAGTTGATGTTGATATTATGGAATCAATGTTGAAGTAAAACTTGTTGTTGTTATTTCTATCTCCCAATTATTATTGCTTCTTATATTGGTGAGGGAGAGTGTTGATGCACGAAGGGTGATGTCGTGCCATGTTTTGTGAGTGGTAATGCACGAAGGGTGATGCCATGCCATGATATGAGAGAGTTAATGTACGAAAGGTGATGTCGTGACATTTCTATTGCTTCTGTGATAACCCGACCCGTCGTCTCATGTGTTACTACTCCGTTTCCCCATTTTTTGCATCTTCATGTTCGTTATCATTATGTGATTTGGATTGGTTTTCATAAGAAATGAGATACTTAGTCTCTTTAAGGAAGGCTTAAGTTGAAAAAGTCCATCAGACGTTGACCTATGAGTTATTGGGCTCGGATGTGATTTCTGGTGATTCGGTTAGCTTTGGGAGGTGATTTTGAGTTAGGAGTGCGATCAAAATTAATTTTGGAGGTCCGGTGTAGAACTAGACTTAGATTGGCGAAGTTAGTAATTTGGCAAATTCTTGTTGATGCGTGACATTTTGATTCGAGGTTCGGAATGAAATTCTGAGAGTTTTTGTAGCTTCATTAGGTGATTTTGGATATGTGTGCAAATTTTTAGGTCATTCGGACATCGTTTGGTCGGGTTTTGATCGAATGCGCTTTTCGAAAGTTTTGAAGAAACGTCTGCTTGAATCCGATGTGATTTAATGGTTTTAGCGTTGTTTGACAGGTTTTGAGGATTTGATAAAGTTTGAATGTGGTTTTAGGATGTGTTGGTGTTCTTGGTTGAGGTCCCGGGGGCCTCGGGTAATTTCGGATGGCTATCAGGATGAAATCTCAAGTTGAGAAGTGGCAGATCTTGCTGGTATCTGGTATAATCGCTTCTGCGAAAATAGACCGCAGAAGCGGCTCTGCGGAAGCGTGAGGTTGGTCGCATAAGCGGTCTGATGTGGAGCTGGGTAGTTCTGTAGAAGTGGAACTCTTTTCGTCTAAACGAGTCCTCAGAAGCGGACTTGAGGTCGCAGAAGCAGTTTGGCCTGGAGATGTGGAATCCGCAGAAGCGGCATTGATTGTCGCTGAAGCGGTTGATGGGATTTTAATGAAAAACCGCATAAGCGGATTTATGTCCGCAGAAGCGGTCCCGCATAAGCGGTAGCGAGACTGCATAAGTGAAAAATGACTATTCCCAAAAGGGTTTTTAAATGACATTTCATCCGTGACTTGGGAGTTATTTTCCTCCATTATTGAGCAGCTTGAGAGCCTTTTGGGAGCAATTGAAGAGGGTTTTGAAGGGGATTAACTAGAGGTAAGTTCTATGAACTAAAAACATGATTATATGGTGAAATTTACCTAGAAATTCATGGAAATTGAGCCAAAAATTTATGAACTAGGGCTTGAGTTTTTGATATTCTAAATTAGGATTTGATAGGTCATTAGAGCTCAAATTTGGGAGTTCATGGTACGTATGGACTCTTGGCGAGATGAGGAATCCGGTAATGTGAGTTTTGTAAT
Source organism: Nicotiana benthamiana (assembly GCA_034376525.1). NCBI lineage: Eukaryota > Viridiplantae > Streptophyta > Magnoliopsida > Solanales > Solanaceae > Nicotiana > Nicotiana benthamiana. Next base: position 140,916,945 of record CM067330.1, on the reverse strand, counting down.
TTTTTAAGAAGTGGGCCCGGGGTTCTTGTTTTGCCAGTTTCGAAATTTTTGCTATATTTGATTATTTTTGATTGGGTATTGTTCCCTTGGCATATTGTGATGTATTCGCTCTGTTTTCAGTTAGATTCGACGTGCGTGGAGACCGTTTTAAGGGGAAAAGGCGCCGCGAGCTGGAGATTTCACCAGCTCGAGGTGAGTAATACTTGTAAATGATATCCTGAGGATTTGAAACCCCGGATTTGCACATCATATTGATGTATTGAGGTAACTTACATGCCGGATATGAGCGTGGGGTAGAGTACCACTGGGGATTGTGACTTGGTCCATCCCAGTTGTTTATTTTTTGATGCGTATTTGACTGAAACTACCTTTTATCATCATAACTTGGGCTGATTGCCATGATTGGGCTTCGTGCCAACTATGTGATCCTTCAGGGATTGAGATTACTATTTTAGCATATCTTTCATATCATTTGGTTTCAGTCCAAGGTTTTAAATACTGTTTTGCAAACCCGGCCATACTTCTAAGTTTTGAAAACTCAAATGATATTTTAAATGATATTTCGGGCTGGGAACTTCTATTTTACAAAGATCCCAAGGGGCTTATATTGATTTATAGACTGAGCATGGATGGGGATATGCGTTGCAGCAGTGATTTTGAAACAGTGGTAACTATGACATTGTATGATGTCACTTGAAACAGCGGTAACAGTGACACTGTATGATGTGACTTGAGCAGTGGTAACAATGATACAGTATGATATAAATGGTCAGGTAACAATGACTAACCAGGTATTTATTGATGCCACGAGATGGCTTGTTTTGCGCTTGGGCTGTAGGAGTCCCTCCGGAGTTGGTACACATCCCCAGTGAGCATCGTCGATGATAAATAAATATGGATAGCTCGGGTTGCGCGCTGCAGTGGGTACAGGAATGTACCATCATATGCATTGCATTGCACTCATGCATTTGTTCCTATTTGTACTAATTGTCATGACATACAGCACACTCATTTCAGTGGCATCCATACTACTTCTTACAATATTTACCGGATACCCCGGTGTTATTTGTTGATGGAGTGCGGTGCCCGAAGGCTGACTTACGTGCTGACTTGCATTATCTGTTTTGCATTTCTTTGCTTAACTATTGATAGGAGATATTTTCAAAAAGAGGTCTTAACTGAGCCCAGATGTTTTCCAAAGGATTTCACGGCTTTACTATTTTATAAATTGGGTTGCACTGTTCTATATAGTCTGATGGTTGCCATACGTGATTTATTGCTTTCATCTATTATTTACTTTTATTACTCGCTGAGTTGGAGTACTCACCTTACTCCCTACACCTCGTGTGCAGATGCAGGTAATTATTCACCTGGTAGCGTGTTTTGAGCCAATTGGAGATCTTGCTATCGTAGCTGTGCCAGGTGACCGTCAGCATTTGCAGCATCGTATTTCTTCCGTTGTTATTGAATTACAATTCGTATATTACTGGCCTTGTAATAGTGTTAGGATTCTTTAGATGCTCGTGACTTGTGACACCCCGATTTTAGGCAGAGCTGGGATGGTTCCTTGTTATATCATTTTCTTCTGCACTTATGTTAATCATATCTAATGTTTTGACTCATTTATGCTAAGTAAATTGCTAAAATAAGTATTATTAGTCTGCTGGTTGGCCTTGTCTTCACGAGAGGTGCCATCACGACCAGGTTCGAGAATTGGGTCATGACAAGTTGGTATCAGAGCCTAGGTTAATATGTCTCACGAGTCATGAGCATATTTAGTAGAGTCTCGTTGATTGGTACGGAGACGTCTGTATGTATCCTCAAGAGGCTACAGAACCTTTAGGAAAACTTCACATTCTTGAATTCTTATCGTGCGTCCTTGATTCAGCTTGAAAAGAAAACACTTGAAATTCCTTTCACGGATTGTATGCACACGTGAGCGCTCAGTATCAGATGTTCCTTGACGTCTTGTGATTCCCCGATCGAGGGGTAGGATGTGATTTCTATGAGTTGATGTTGGGCCAGTCTGGAGGACTTGAGGCCGGATCTTTGCTTATGGATTGAGCACCAAGGTGCTGACTGTGCGAGCTAATGTTATGAACTTATATGTTCAGTGTTGCCCCTATTAGTGGGAATGACGGCTGGGTAGCTATGTGGTGAGTATATTGGTACTGCGAGATGTTCCTATCTAACTTGGAGGTGTTGAATAAGGTCTGCTGGATGATAGATGAATCATTAAGTTTTTGATTTCCATTGAGATGGGATGTGTTTCACCGAGTTATGGGTGCATGAAGAATCTTTTCAAGTCTTCTAGTGGGGAGTGAAGTAAATAGCATGTTGCGGTTTGAGTTCAGACTCAGAAAGACTAGTCGACTGTGTAAGGTGTATGACGTTGGAAGGTATATGGAAATGTTATGTTGAGGCAAAGCAGGTGGGATATCTCCTGGAGAGTGTTCTGGCGTGGTATGGTCCTTGTGTGCATGTAAGAAGATCTGTGTTTGACAACTTATAAATGATTGGATCTTATTCTCACTATGTTATTGTGGCATCAATGGAGTAAAAGTGGTATGAGCTATTAAAATATTTTGGTCTATGGCTTCAAGCCAAGTTGGGGAGGTTGTTGTTGATTAGCTGGATTGTGGAATTGTGGTACTACGGCAATGGGAATATCAAGTTGAAGACGAATCAGAAGAAACTTAGTCAAATGGAGTAGCTTGATAACGGATAGGATCGGCATGGTAAGTGTATGATTAATTCTTGGTGTGTATTCGAGGTAATGAGTTAGCACATGTAATTTTGCAGCAATACTATTGGGTTTTGACGACTTGCTTAGCGTGATTTGGTTAGAAAGATTCAGTCATGGCAGTTTAGTTTGTGCAAATGAAATTGGGAGAGTTCTTGTTGATTGCTACCGTGGTTGAAGAGGTGCATCTTCTACGAATGTGAGAGACATGAGATATGTAAGGATTTTCTTCTAGATGAGATCTATGGAAGTTTGTGATTAGATAAGTTTCATTTTAGGTTAGAAAAGAAATTCATTAAGCACTTAGGCAGCAGGTAGCCTCAGATAATCAAGGAAAATGGTACGGCTATTTGAAAGTGATTCGATGAGAGTATATATTTCGGAGAAAGGGAAATATGATTAACTGATGGTACTTCTATGGTGTTGTGGCACTTACTTGTTAGATCTACTAGTGATATTCGGGTTTGCTTGGTGGCTCATGAAGATTTTTGAGTACGTATCGTGGAATTATGTGATATTCAGTTGTGTCACGTGTTCGAAAGGCAAAATTGGGATCAAGTATGATGATTCGTATGCTATGTGGAATTGGTGGCAGAAGTCCTCATATCCGGGCTATTTGTGATGGTAGATCATGTGTATCGGCATCGTTTGGTGAGTATTGGGATTTGGAGGCTCGAGTGAATCTTTCGTTACTGGTATATTAGATTTTGGATGTGATGTTGGAGTTCAGACTGGTTGTCCCAGTGTTAGATTAATTCTGGACTATTATGTTGTGCGCTATGCCGGAAACGCCACTGTTTGAGTGGTGAGGTGCATTGGGTTATGTTCTGGTGGAGTGGTTTGTCTTTTAAAGACCCAGCGAACGCAACGGGAAGGATTGCTTTTCCTAATTGAGCCTTCATGATGGATGCCAGCGTAGAGGTTGCTATTATTGAGCCAGTTCTAACATTAAGGGACTTTTTGGATGCGAGTTCCAGTCTGAGTTGACTCGGTTGGCTCCGAATTGTGTTGTCAAGGGATAGGTTGACTTGACCGTTGTTGAGCTTATCAGCGATCTAGAGAGATCTATGAGTTTTTTGCTGCATTGCGAGACGTTATAATTTGCGGACTATAAACACATATGGTGCGGTGCCATCGGTATTCATAGTGGAAGTTGAGGGGTAAACCTCAGTTGTGCTTGAGTTTTGTAGCTTATAACGCTATATGTAGATATTGTATGCACTCAGTATGCTTACGACAGGTACTCGCCATTTTGTTGTAATGAGAAAATTTGACTCGATGTGCATCTTCTTATGTGAGATATATATATCTATATATATATATATATATATGGATCGGGTGGCATGCCGCCATGGGTGTGTATGTATTGGGTGGCACGCTTCCATGGGTATGTTATCTGGATCGGGTTGCACGCTGCAATATTGTGATGTTGAGAATAGTTCTCCATATGCTATTTTGTATGCCTTGTTTCCTGATTCTGAGGAAAGTCCGTATTGGGTGTTGCTCGGCGAATGGCGCCTCAGTTGTGTACTTTCAGGATCGTATGGTGTATATTACTTGCTTCACCATGGGTATAACGATTTGTTTGGGTTCTAGATATCAATCGTGTGTGGTTGTCAATTTCGAGTGTAGCGACTTGAGGTGCTTCATGTGTGACAGTGTTTGGATAAGATCGTCCATTATGGCGAGGCTACGTGGAGATTAGACCCTTCGGAGTAGATTCAGGTATTCTATTTCCATGATGTGGGACGGGGTCCTAGCCTTGTGTTGTGGTGGTACTGAGGAGTTTGAGTTATAGCTCTCTTGCTTGAGTCATTTGTCATAATTTGAGTATATTCAGACCACCCTTCATTGGTGCGTGGAATATGCAAGTTGTGGCTTAGGCCTGTGTTGAGGTGTCATATCACCAAAGTGGTGTGTTGGGTTCGAGGTGATCGTGGGTGTCATTAATGAATACGAACAGATTTGGTTTCAGTTTATTGGAAGGTTAATATCGAGGTTGGGCTCGAAAATTTGTTGTGGTAGTAGTCAAAAGGGAAGTGACTTCATGAATGGTTGATCTGAGAAATTGTTATAGTTTATTGCGTGTTTCATTTATCGTTGGCAGTATATGAAAGTGTTAGAAGAAGACCTTGGGTGATAAGAGGTTTTTCCACCGGTAATTCGGTGTTATGGGCAAATGTTGTTAATAGAAGTTACCGTTCGAGTGTTTGGGTTATGTAGTATATCATATGATTGTACCGGAGGTTGAAGGTATGGGTTATTACAGCTGGTTCGGGCTTATTTTGAGTATATATGTGAGGTTCTAATCGTGTGTATGATTTCGGAAAGTGCAATGTGGTCCTACGGTTATGGGTTAAATGGACTGTGAAATTTCAACTATATTGTGTTATCGGACCTATGCGAGATAGAGTGACGAGGGATCACCCCGGGTATATGTTTGGTAAGGTCATTCAGCCATTGGGCTGCTTCTAGTACAACTCTGGGTATGCTAGAGGACGAGCGTTTGTTTAAGTTGGGGAGGATGTGATGACTCAAACCGTCGTCTCATGTGTTACTGCTCCGTTTTCCCATTTTATGCTTCTTCATGTTTGTTATCGGTATGTGGTGCGTTAGATTTTATTTGGATTGGTTTTGATAAGAAATGAGATACTTAGTCTCTTTAAGGAAGGCTTAAGTTAGAAAAGTTAACCGAACATTGACTTATGAGGTATAGGGCTCGGATGTGACTTCCGGTGATTTGGTTAGCTTCGGGAGGTGATTCGTGACTTAGGAGTGCGATCGGAATTGATTTTGGAGGTCCAGTGTAGAATTAGACTTGAATTGGTGAAAATAGTATTTTGGCGAATTCCGGTTGATGGGTCAGATTTTGATCCGAAGTTCAAAATAGAATTCCGAGAGTTTTTTAGCTTCGTTGGGTGATTTTGGATATGTGTGCAAATTTTCGGGTCATTCGGACATCGTTTGGTCGAATTTTGATCGAATGCGCATTTCGGAAGTTTTGAAGAAACTTAGGCTTGAATCCGATGTGATTTAATGGTTTAGCATTGTTTAATATGTTTAGAGGATTTGATGAAGTTTAAATGGGGTTTTAGGATGTGCTGGTATTTTTGGTTGAGGTCCCGGGGGCCTTGGGGTAATTTCGGATGGCTATCGGGATGAAATCTCAAGTTGAGAAGTGGCAGATCTTGCTGATATATGGTATGAGCGCTTCTGCAGAAATGGACCGCAGAAATGGCTCCACGGAAGTGTGAGGTTGGTTGCATAAGCAGTCTGATGTGGAGTTGGGTAGTTCCGCAGAAGCGAAACTCTTTACGCCTAAGCGAGTCCTTAGAAGCGGACTTGAGGTCGCAGAAGTGCTTTGGCCTGGAGATGAGGAATCCGCAGAAGCGGAAATGATTGTCGCAGAAGAGATTGATGGGGTTTTAATGAAAAACCGCATAAGTGGAGTTATGGCCGCAGAAGTGGTCCCGCATAAGCGGTAGCGGGACTGTAGAAGCAAAAAATGACTGTTCACATAAGGGTTTTAAAATGACATTTCATTCGTGACTTGGGAGTTATTTTCCTCCATTGTTGAGCACCTTGAGAGCCTTTTGGGAGAAATTGAAGAGGGTTTCGAAGGAGATTGAATAGAGGTAAGTTCTATGAACTAAAAACATAATTATATTGTGAAATGTGCCTAGAAATTCATGGAAATTGACCAAAAACTTATGAATTAGGGCTTGAGTTTTTGATATTCCAAATTGGGATTTGGTAGGTCATTTGAGCTCGGATTTGGGAATTCTTGGTATGTATGGACTCGTGGCGAGACAAGGAATCCGGTAATGTGAGTTTTTAAATTTTTTGAGAAGTGTGCCCGGGGCTCGGGATTTGCTAGTTTCGAGATTTTTTCTATATTTTGATTGTTTTTTATTAGGTATTGTTCCCTTGGCATATTGTGATGTATTCGCTCTATTTTCGGTAAGATTCGACGCGCGTGGAGGCCGATTTGAGGGTCAAAGGTGTCGCGAGCTAGAGAATTCATCGTTTCGAGGTGAGTTATACTTGTAAATGATAGCTTGAGGGTTTGAAACCCCGAATTTGCACATCATAGTGCTGTATTTAGGTGACTTGCACGCCGGATATGAGCGTGGGGTAGAGCATCGTTGGGGATTGTGACTTGGTCCGTCCCGGTTGTTTATTTTACTGCGTATTTGACTGAAACTACTTGTTATCATCATAACATGGGCTGATTGCCATGTATAGGCTTCGTGTCAGCTATGTGAATCCTTCGGAGATTGAGATTACTAATTTAGCATATCTTGCATATCATTTGGTTTCAGTCCAAGATTTTAAATACTATTTTGCAAACCCAGCCATACTTCTAAGTTTTGAAAACTCAATTGATTTTTGAAGTCATTTGGCTAAAGATTGCAATTTTAAAGTTTATGAAGAGTTTGATCAGGGGATTGCCTTTTTTATATCGGGGTCGGAATCAAATTCCGTAAGTTGTACAAGGACCGTAATGTCAAATATGACTTGTGCGCAAGATTTGAGGTCAATCAGACATGACTTGTTCCTCGGGTGAATTTCGGGTGGTTAACGGATCAAAAATTTACTTTGAAGAAGTGTTGAAGCAACTGGTTGCTGGTATTTTTGCTTTTGCGGTCATGTGACCGCAGAAGCGTAACCGTAGAAATGAACGAATGGCTGCAGAAGCGGTATTGGACTAAGGCTTGGGGGACCACAAATGCGGTCAAGGCTCCGCAGAAGCGGGACCGCATCTGCGGAGGTGAGGTCGTAGAAGTGGAAAGGTCGGCTTGGAGAGGAGCCGCAGAAGCGGCTTTTGGACCGCTTAAGCGGAACCGTTGATGCGATTTGGTCTCCACTGATCAGGAAATTTTGTCTGGAGCCTAGGGACCCCAGAAGCGAATAATGTTTTGCAAAAGCGGGATTTTTCTGCATAAGCGAAAATTGTTGAAGGCATAAGGGTTATTTTAAAGTCAGGATTTGTTCAATCCACTCATTTCTCCCACTTCATTTGGCGATTTTTGGAGGTTTCAAGAGAAGATATTCATTAACCATGATAAGGTAAGTTTTTCCCACCCATTATGAGCTAAATACATTGATTATGTATGGATTAGAGCATAAAAATTAGTGTAAAATTTGGGGTTTTGGTTGGAAACCTAGAAAAATATAATCTTGGACTTTAGCCACGATTTTGAGTATGGAATTAAGAGAAAATCATATTGTTGAGTTTCAAGGTCATGGGTAACCTTTATCTTTGAGAAATTTCGAATTTCCGGGCACGTGGGCCCGAGGGCATTTTGGTTATTTCACAAATAGAGTTGGGAAATTGTATAATTTGAATTATTAGCAAGTATTGGAGTATATTCTCATTATTTTGCCGTTATTTGGCTAGTTTTGGAGCTTGGTGCGCTAGTTCGAGCTTTTGGAAAGATGCGAAGCGCCGGTTACGAGTCTTCGGAGCGAGGTGAGTCTCCTTTCTAATCTTGTGAGGGGGAATTACCCTATAGGTGAGTTAAACTGATTATGTGCTCCTATTTTTGGGGGTTACGTACTCACGAGGTGACGAGAGTCCGTGCGTAGCTACTAGTGCTATTGTCCGGGTAGACTAGGACCCAAAAGCATGATATACTTGGATCATTTGTAAATCATTAATGGCTTGAAATGATTTAATCATATTAAATTAATAAGCGGATTTCTAAAAATACTAAAGCTATGTTTTCCTCAAATTATTAAAAAGGAATGGACCTTACTTGGATATTTGCTCCACGCTGAGTGTTTGACTGATTATTTGTCCGCGTGTGTTTATATTTGTTGGAAACACGTTCTCAAGGCATTATACTAAACGTGTGTTCATATTTGTAGGTTTTGATGAATGACAAACTATGCGCAAATTGACATATGACGAGGTCCAAGCACAAGCGCAAAATTGACATATGACGAGATTCAAGCACAAGACAAAGATCGAGATTAAGTTTTATATGAGTCGGTATTTAATTGTGATCTTGATCCGACAACTTAAACTCAAGACTTGGCTTCTCTCGTAAAAATATTTTTAACAAATCATGCATAGTTAATTTAGAGCAAAATAATTTTAAATAATGCATATTTACTTTAATCAAAATGATTTTTAAACATGCCTCTAAAATCTGGACTAAGATAATCGATTATGTACTTATGATAATCGATTATGTTTCAGTCAGCTGCTTGACAATCGATTGTGACCTTATGACAATCGATTGTGACCTTATGACAATCGATTGTGTTAAGGCAGTGAGCATCAGATTTTTCAAATCTGCATAACAATCGATTGTGAACCTTATGACAATCGATTGTGATGAGGCAGTGTCCATCAAAGTTTTTCAAAGCTCAAAATAATCGATTGTGAAGCTAATGACAATCGATTGTGAAGAGACAGTGTCCATCAGATTTTCAAAGTCACAAAATAATCGATTGTGAACATATGACAATCGATTGTGTTGAGGCAGTGTCTTCCAGACTTTTTCAAAGTTATTAAATAATCGATTGTGAACCTATAACAATCGATTGTCAAGAGGCAGTGTCTAAATTGATTTTTCAAGACTGATATATAATCGATTGTTAACTTAATATAATCGATTGTATAACTGACCGTTGCCAAAATGTTTTCAAATACCGTATGGTAATCGATTATTGATTTCCTATAATCGATTGATTTATTTAAAATCTGGAAAGGATTTTTTGAACGTTGCTGAGTAATCGATTGTAGATTTCTGACAATCGATTGTTTTAAGTAAAATCTGGAAATGATTTTTTGAATGTTGCCAGTAATCGATTATTGATCTTAGATAATCGATTGTTATGCGTAAAATCTGGGATTGATTTTTGGAAGAACTGGCAAGCAATCGATTGTGGTAATTTGACAATCGATTATCACATAGTAAAATCAGCAACTCTTAATAGGCAATTAGGCAACGTTAATACAAAGTTTTTCAACTATAAATACAGCTTCAATTCGGTCTTTTAAGCAACAACAACACACAACACCTGATCATACAATTGCTAAAGCTTGCATACTTTATTGCTTATCATTTTATATTCATTACATAAGCTTTTGAGAGCCAAATTCTTGTCGAAAGTTGCTGCGATCTTGAGCGTATTCTTTTTACTCATATCTACTCTTAAAGGAGTGTCTTGTTTGAGTGCTAAGTGTTTTTGTACACTTGAAGGGAAGTGTTAGTCCCTTGTGTTGTAAGAAGGAACTTGTGTTTCCTTGGTTAAAGTCTTGGAGTGTTGTATCTCCGAGCAAAGGTTGTTGAGGCTTGTGTCCTCAAGTTGTAACGGTTTGTTGAGCACCCGTAAGCTTAACAAGTTAGTAGAAATCTCGAGAGAGTCTCTCGGGGACTTGACTAGCCACGGGTTGTGGTGAACCAGGATACATCGGTGCGTTTGTTCTAATTTATTTACTTATCGCACTTATTTATTTCCTGCAATTTTTAAATTCCGCAAGTTTATGCTAATTTTTATTATAACGCTATTCACCCCCCCTCTAGCGTTAAGCGTATTATCTAACAATATTTCTGTTGGAACGGGCTGAACGCCTCGATGAAATGGATGCATCTATGGTACGGCCCGCTCGACCCTCGGCAGTGCAAACTTTACATTTCTGTTGGAGCGGGCCGTCGACCTCGGCATGATTTTCGCATGTTTGTGCTGTTATCTTGAACTCATTTGAGTTGTTTTATGCCACATTATGGCTCGAGATCATTTTATTAATAATAACATGAAAACTAAGGAAATTTTCCATGAAAGAATTATATGACTACTTGTTTTCCCATATCTGGATTAGAATCATGTTTATAAAATAAATTCACTGCTTGGATATATTTATTAAGGATAAATAGTCATTGGACTGCTAGTGAGTGTCAAAATTGACCATCTCATATTTACTCCTTCGGGATTAGGCGGGACACTCATTGGGTACACTTTATTTTTGTACTCATACTACACTAGTTGTGCATTTTGTTGCATAGGTATACTTGATTTCAGTGGTCTACTGGACGTAGCGGCACGGATAATTCTGGGGACTAGGTGTGCTGCATCATTCGAAGAAGAAAAAGACATATTTTTCTAGATGTAGCTGTTTTGACTGGTTTTCAGATTGAAACTCATCGAAGAAGAAGAAGACATATTTTTCCAGAAATTGTAGTTATATTGTAGAATTGTAGATAAATTGTAGATAAAATATAGATAAATTGTAGATAAGTTGTAGATAAATTGTAGATTGGGAAGACTAAAACTTCTACAAGTCTTCTACAATTATGTCGAAAATGTCAATTATGCTACAGTTGAAAATCCCTTGGATTGGGTGTTGTTGTATCGAAATATGTTTAGGAGTTTATATCTCAATTTTGAGGGGTTTTGGTGAAGATTAGACTTGGTTTTGACTGAATTTCAGATTGAAACTCGTCGAAGAAGAAGAAGACGTATTTTTTCAGAAATTGTCGTTAAGTTGTAGTTAAATTGTAGAATTGTAGATAAAATATAGATAATTTGTAGATAAATTGTAAATTGTAGTTAAATTGTATTGTTACATTTATATTACAATTAAACTACAATCTTGTGTCAATTGTAAATTGTATTGTTACATTTAATCAATTCTTAGTATTCAAAATTTTAATTCTGGGAGTGCCGCAAATTTTGAAAGGGCAAGAACGATTTATATGCATTGTCTGTTGTTGAGATAATTTATTTTATAATATGTGTAAGTATAGTCCTGTATTTATGGAGTGATCCTAATCTTTCCCTAATCTTACTTTGAATCTGCTTTACAGTATACTCAGCATTTATAGTGATATTCATCGACAATTTCTAGTTTCTGGCTTGCCATATGTGATAGATCATTCCCCCATATAGCATAATTGTTATTTATAGAGTAATTTCTTTTATAAGGAATATATTATTCTTTCAAGACACTAAGGCTGTATCCGGTTCCGGTTCTGGGTCTATTTGGTAAACGGTTCCGGTTCTGGCGGTTCCCGGTTCTGGCGGTTCCCGTTCTGGCGGTTCCCGGTTCTGGCGGTTCCGGTTCTGGCGGTTCCGGAGCCGGAACCGGAACCATACGGTTCCGGAACCACCCGGTTCCGGTTCTGGCGGTTCCGGAACCGCGGGTCTGGCGGTTCCAGGCGGTTCCCGGCGGTTCCGACCTTTTTTTTTTTTTTAAATTAAATATCTTGTATAGTAGTGATTAGTATATTGTAGAATATATTTTTATATGGTGTACTTTGTTGTTACTATAGCATATATTGTGTTTGGAAATTAGTATATATTCAAAATAAGTAGTGTATATTTTGTATATAAGTAGTATATGTTGTAGTAAAGTAGTATATATTGTGTATAAATAATGTATATTGTGTAGTAGTTAGTATTAATAGTATTATGTGTTGTATGTTATATAAATATTTTATATTCAAGGATTGATATAGAAGTAAAGACAAAGAAATATTGAGACAAATATATTCAAGTATATGATAAAAAGCATATTTATTGACCAAAATGGCATATCTTTCTTAGTCTTCCTTCCCCCAATGGAATGAGCACAACATGGTACTAATACCACCATTAAAAGGAAAAAAAACTAAAAGAAGACATGCCAATGTACAAGTTACATCATAATTTATGTATTATTTCTAACAAATCTCATAAAACCTTCAAGGTTTGGAGGTGGTTGTGTTGGCGATGGTGGAAATGAAGCTTGTTCATCACCACTTCCGGGTGAAGATGATTCTTGAGCAATTTCTGCTAGCATTTCTTCATAGCACTCATCTATTTCGGGTTGAGATTCAGCTAGCCCAAAGTTTCTTCTTTCAGAGCGGATCCAATCTCGGAAGAGCACTGATTTTTCCAAGCTGTCCCGCATCGACGCTCTATGATCTCCTATTTGTAGTCTGGCTTGACTAAATACGCTCTCCGATGCAACAGTTGACGCTTGAATGGACAGAACATCCCGAGCCATCCTTGCAAGAACGGGAAAATGCTTTTCCCTTGTCTTCCACCAATCCAAAAGGTCGAAAGATCCGTCTGGATTATCATTCTCTAGCCCCTGCGACAAATAAACTTGAAGTTCGTTTAGATGGGAAATATCATCTAAATTCTCACCTTGAGTACCCCTGAACTCCGTCCACGATTTAAGAGCTGTTAAGCCAGCAACTCTTTTAGACAATTGTGACGTGGACGAAGTAGGAGTTGGAATATTAGGCCTAGCATGCTCTAAGGCCTGTTTATAAGCATTATAAACAGTTTGAGCATTCACTGTAATTGATGCTTTCGCATCAGATAGTGTAGCCATTTCTTCTGGTGAAAGATCTAAACATTGATAAATACTAGTATACCAAAAGTTAGGACCTCCTGCTTTCATAGTAGGGTTTAACAAAGCAGCCACACCAAAAATAGGAGGGATTGGAAAAAAATATTTTTTAAATTTCTTTTTCATTTCAAATATTGCATTTTCATAAATTTCCCCTCCCTCGTTAAAATCAGCAAATAAATTAGCAAGTGCGGCAATATATACTAAACAGTTTGAAATTGTAGGATAATATTGGCCAGATAAAGCAGTTGTAGCCACACTAAAATGTTCTAAAAAATCTAAAAGAATCTTAACGTTATTCCAATCTTGATTAGTTAGCATATCATTATCTTCATCCTCACAATCCCTAGAATTATAAGTAGCGGTTATTGGGTTTCTATATTCGTACGCCACTACTAAGCTTTCATACATGTAGTTCCACCTAGTCGGACAAGGTTTAGGAACCTTTCTTTCTCTAAGGCCACTTTCGTCACATTTTTTATAATATTCTCTAAGTCTACTTCTACGGTTTGAATAAAAAAGCCAATTAAGAGCGAATTTAACTTTTTCAATTTCTATGTTTAAAATTCTCATACCATCTCCAGCAATTAAATGATAAATATGGCATATACATCTAACATGAAAAATATTTGTAAAAGCAGGATTAAGTTTTCTAGTTAAAATACCTATTGCAGTTGTGTTGCTACTAGCGTTATCCATGGAAATTGACATTATTCTATCACTAAAACAAAAATATCTACAAACATCAGAAACAGTGCTAGCAATAAACTTACCTGTGTGCCGTGAATTAATTACTCTATATGCTATAATGCGTTTTTGCATGGTCCAGTCTTCGTCTATCCAATGACTGGTCACGGTTAGATAATCACAATCATTTCCACTTCTACCAATATCAGTTGTAATAGACATACGATTACTTATATGAGTAAATAAATAGCGCAAGTACTGTTCATATTCATGCTTATATTTATAAATGTCGGCCTTAACTGTGGCGCGAGGCCAACCTTTATATGTAGGATTAAATACTCGTCTAATATATTGAATCCAAGCAGGATTAGAAGCAAAAGAATAAGGTAAACACATAACAGTAATCATTTTAGCTAATTCTTCACGATCCTTATTAGGATCGTAGTACAATATACCTCCGGTGACAGTGTTTATTCCTGGTTGAACCATGTTAGAACCAGTACTTTGGTTAATTGTAGTATCAGGACTTGACTTCCCCTCTTGTTCCGCTTTCATTTGAAAATATCTAGCCTTATCGCTAGGATGTATATATATATGTTTAACTAAACTACCTGTTCCGCTACGATCACCCGTATACCTATGAACAAGTTCTTTACCACAAGTTTTACATTTAGCCCTATCTTTATCTCTTAGTTGAATAAAAAAATGCCAAACTAATGAAGTTTCTGTACGTTTCCGAGATTGTCTACTAAAAGTGGGAGTTTGTACGGGTGGGTGTTCTGGGTCATTAGGAGCAGGACTAGTAGGTGTATCATCTAAATCTACCGGAGGTTGGGTTTCGTCATCATCATCACCCTCATTTCCCTCAGATATTGGTGCATTAGGATAAAGCAAATTCATAATATCATCATCTATTCTATCACCGACTGCTATATCATGTAGAAAATTAACATCGCTAAATTGAAAACACGGGTGATCACTATCAAGTATTCCTAAGTTTTCATTGGTATTTCTAGGTTGGCTACTAGTTTGAACTTGTTTATCTTTTCTAGGTCGGGGAGCCGGGGGAGGGGTAGGATTTTGGCTACTACTTTCACCGGATTTAGATGTACCTTTTCCGAACATTTTTTTCAATGAAAATGCCATACTAATTATAATTAAGGAAAATATCAACACACAACAAATATTCTTAGCACGTAAGAGTTGAAACGAGTTTACCGGATTGACGAACAACTTCTTGAAAATTGACAATCGTTGTAATTGAACACTTGAAAACTTCAATTCAACAACTTTATAATGTTTCACGAATTTGCAACAAAAATTAAGCACTTGCGCAGAAAGATTGTAAGAGAGATTGAGAGAGATTGAGTAAGATTGATGAATTGGTGAATTAAAATGAAAGAATGAGGGGGTATTTATAGTTGAGAAATGGGAAATTGTGTAATTATATAAAGTTTGGGGTTAAATTAAATTTGAGGGGTCAAATGGCTAAATTTTAAAAATGCCAAACGGCTATTTCTGCAATACCAACGTTCTGATTTTCAGAATTTAAAAAAAAAAATTTTTTTTTAAAAAAAATGGCCGTTGGGAACCGGATAGAACCGGAACTGGAACCGGACCGGTTCCGGCTGTTCTAAACGGTTCCAAACGGTTCCGCCAACGGTCCGATTTTAAAAAAAAAAAAAAATTTTTTAAATATCGGAACCGTTTGGAACCGTTTAGAACCGCCGGAACCGGTCCGGTTCCGGTTCCGGTTCCGGTTCTGGCGGTTCCGGTTCCACGGTTCTAAAGGGTGGAACCGGCCCGGAACCGCGGAACCGGAACCGTATAACCGGAGCCGTTTAGAACCGCGGAACCGCCAGAACCGCGGTTCCGGTCACGGTTCCGGTTCCGAACCGTTATTGATACAGCCTTACAAGACACTGAATCTTTAATATAAGAATTGATTAAACATGGGAGATTTTAAAAGTTTTTTTCGTTAATTAGAACATGCTTAGTTAAATATCTTTCCATAAAATGAAACAAGAGGGAATGTTATTCAGGTCTTAGACTATTCTTATTAATATTAGTAATACATTTTCTAAGTTGTTAGTGGGATAAAAAAGGAAAAAGGAATATATGTTCCTAAAATCATGCCTAGAATAAATAAAGCAATGATTATACCCTTAATTTGAATTATGGTACATAAATTGAAATTTGGTATACTTAGATGTAATAAACACAAACCTTAAATATGGAAGGTAATAAGGTTTGCTATATGGTATAGATAGGTAAAAATCTCATGTAAAAATCCCATAAATATATGATTGAGCCCATTAGAATGGAAGGGTATTAGTCCAAGCCCAAATTCGATGTAACGGGCCGGATGAAAAACAAACAAATTGAGCCCCAAATTCATCCATTTTCTTGCGTAAGAATTCTTGCCAAATTCTCATCTCTACAGTTTTCTCTTCCCCCATCTCATTACCGCAGGATCTTCTCACTGTTCTCCTGTCCGAATCAAAACTGTACGTATCCATTTTTCTACACATTTTCCCCTTTTTTCATATATAAATAGACCAAACTTTTATCCTTTTTCTTTTGGTTACAATAATGGTAATGGGTTAAGGCAGTGAATTTTGATTTGTAATGCTTCGTTTGTTTCTATTTCTGTAATTAAAACATAACCCTTTTCCCTTTTATCAATGATATTTAATTGGTAAAACACAAAATTTAGTAAATTCGTTTGTAATGCTGTGTTTGCTCAGCTGTGATATTATTGTTCCTTGTGATTTTTGCAAGTTTATGTGATTTTTATAACCGTGGTATCCGCGCTAGCTTGTGCGCACCTCGACTAATTCCATGGGATACTAATTTTATGGGATACTTGCAACCTCCCACCAGCAATTTAGGTACCAGGTAACTCGGTCCACGATGGCTAGTTAATTAGAATGGGAAGAAATCATCTAGTGTTTTGTGTCCGTTGGGATTTGAACCTGCGACTTTATGGTTATTTGCTTTCAAAGTTATAATTGCTCAAATTTGTGATGGGTATACTAAGTTTGCTTTAAGAAGTAAGAATCAGCTATCTGAAAATCTAGAAGGGCCTAGTTCAAGTGGTAAAGGTTGAGGGAATTGAGTCTTTGGTCACAAGTTCGATGCTTGCTTCATGCGAATTAAGGTGTTATTGAAGTGGGGAAGGGTAGAGGGGTGTGTCCATTATACCCGAGTTTTGGAGGTTGTAGTTGGTCCTAATAATTGGCCCCTGAGCCCCGACAGATTTCTCGATAAGCGAAAAAAAGGGGACAGGCTTACGCCGTGCAGGAGGTGCTCCTTTGCTAGTACAGAGTAGGGGAAATTGGGTGCCTACCATACCTGGTCTTTCAGTTGAATTTTTGAAAATCTAGATGACTAATTACTGATACTTGTGTGCTCCCTCGACCTCTAACATGGATCCCCCACTGCTGTTTTTGTTTCTTCGGATTACCTATGTTTTTTTGCTGTCTGTGTTCATTATGCACCGTAAGATTTGCCACTGAGGGTTTGATTTATTGGTAAGAGTGCAGCGTGTGATGGGTGGATTATGTACACACCATAGGTTCCAACACTGCCATAGATAAAAGCCTAGTATTTAAGCTAGTAGAGAAGATAGAGGGGCGGGCTGATCAGATACTAAGTTTCGAACAGTGTGCCACTAGCGCTTGAGAATTTCCCTATTATAAAAAAAAATATTCGCCATAACATTCGTGACTCTGTGCATATGGGTGCCCATGATATTTCAAGGAATGACCCAATTTCGTTTAATAGTTGTATGTCATAACTCATAAGCTCCTTTCATTCTATCTTATGTCAGATTAATTCCTTAAATTGCAAACATGTTTGCATTTTGTTCATTTGATGGTTGTTATGTATTCACATGGAAGCAGCCTCTCTGCCCTTTTGGGTAGGGGTAAGACTGCCTACATATTACCCTCCCCAGACCCCACCTGGTGGGAGTATACTGGGTAGTTGTTGTTGTTGTTGTTGTAATCATTTTGGCAATTCGTCTCCCCATCTAATTGTTATTTGTGTTTATAGTTGTTCTTTTCCATGCATGATATATAACTGCTCAGACATTATGTGCTTTAAGCTTAAAGTTCCAGTAGACCTTGGCACTTTTGACTGCTGAATAAATGAAAATAAACGAAAATGAAATGGCTGGTTGATGGATATGAAGTATAGGTGACCAGTGGGTGGGCCGGGCCGGGTCCGGGTCCAAATTTTATGACCCGTCCGGGTCCGGGCCGGTCCGGTCCGGGTTCAATTGGGGGCGGGTTGCAATTGGGCTGGGTTGAGCCGGTCCGGGCCGGGCCGGGTTAATCTTTTTTTTTTTTTTTTTGAATTACGTATAGTATAAATATTAAGTTATATTAATACTTTGTAATAATTGAATGAACACAACAAAAGATGGGGAAAAAATTGCACTTATTGCAAGTGCTACTTTATTTCTTAAATTCAAAATTTCAAAACTAAAATGTATCATAATTAGTTTACAATTTACATCAAATGGCTTGCATTGCAATAGCAAGTTCTTCCATATTAATATGAACCTCTGGACCTTCTTCTGGAGTGTTAAATTCGGATGGGTTTCCGTGCGTTAATATATCTCCAAGTTCTTCGTCTTCCGGGCTATCAAGATCTTCCTTTCCTTGATTTCTTCGTTCAGATCTTATCCAATCTCTTAGACACACTAAGACTTCCAAAGCATTGCTTCCCAATGAGTGCCGCGTGTCTCCAAGTTGTTGTCTTGCTTGGCTAAATGCACTCTCGGAATGCCCCAGAAAATACAACAGTAGCAGTATAAAATTTATGTAAAAATTTAATCACATCACTAATGACCTCCCAGGTATCACCGGTTAACATACGCCTAGGATCAGTACAATGTGCATTAGCAACTTCTGTTATTGGAAATCTATATTTGTAGCAACATTTTAAAAATATATACGTATAATTCCATCTAGTAACTACTTCGTCGGGCATGAATCTAGGTGTAAGGTTATATTGCATACACTTGTTCTTAAATTCTCTTATTCTAGATTGTCTATTATTTCCCTGAATTACTCCAACAGCTCTTCTAACTAGAGTAATCTCAGTTGAAAATAAATCGAGCCCACTTTTAACAATTAAATTGTAAACATGACATGCACATCTAACATGAAAAATATCATCAAGAGGTGGATGTAAATTCAATTTTAAAATTGAAACTGCAGCATTGTTGTTTGAAGCATTATCAAAAGACATACACAAAACTTTTTGGTTTAGATTATAAAATTCGACAACTTCAACAATTGTACTACTAATAAATGTTGCAGTATGACTCTGATCTTCATCATATTTAAAAGCAGTAATACGTTTTTGCATACAAGTATTGTCATCTATCCAATGACATGTAATTGTTAAATAATCATTTCCATTTACAGCATGGCCAATATCAGAAGTTAGACATACTCTAGAAGGAAGGTGACTAAACAAATAACGTATGTATGTTTGATATTGGCCGTGAAGTCTAAAGATGTCAGATCTACAGGTACTTCTAGGGATACCTTTAAACATAGGGTTGTATATCCTTTGAATAGACGTAACAAGATAAGAGGAAGAAGCAAAAGAAAAAGGTAGACAACCCAAAGCGATCATTTTCGCTAATTCCTCTCGATCCCTCATTTTATCATATTTTAGGAGACCTGCAGTAGTAGGGTTACCGGTTGTTTGACTTCCATCCCCATTAACCCCCCATTCTATAGGATGATAATTTTGCATATGTCTAATTAGTGTGCCAGTCCCCCCTAAATTACCTCCGGTCAAATGTTTAAACGTTTCGTTACAAAGTCTGCACTTAACTCTATCACTATCTTCTATCTCATCAAAAAATTTCCAAACAGGACTTCTTTTTCTACGATTAGATTTAGAAGTTGGAGCGACTGGTGGTCTTCTACCCCTTGTTGCACTAGCAACTCCAACTCCAATACTACCAACATTTGCACTAGTAGGTGTAGGTGGTATCTCATCTTCTATTCCAATTTCGTTATCTTCTATTCCGAAATCTTGGTGTAATTGTTCATAATCAATATTTACATCTTGCAAATTAGGCGATGATTCAGAAACATGTGTTATTGGTTCATTATTACTATTACTACCAGAAGCTACAGGACTTTTTTTACTACTTCCACTACCACTTCCACTCCTACCAGTAACTTTTCTACACGCTCTTTTAGCAGCATTCAACATATTGGAAAATTTAATATATAAGCTAAAATCAAATATGCAATTAAAATATTAAATAAGAGAAAGAGTTGGAGAGAGTGCACCGAATTCGACAATAAATTGAGCACTTGAACAGTTGAACTTCAAGAATGTTGAACACTTGAACTTCAAGAATCAAGCTTCGAATGCCGATTTCCAAATAAGAAATTACGATAAATTAAATTCGGGAAAATAAAGACAATAAAATTATGAAAGTAGAATATGAATTCTTGAAAATTGAAGAGAAGAGAGTGATTGATATTTGCTAATTTGAGAATTGAGAGAGAGATAGATAATTTTGAGTGAGGAAATGAAGAAGAGGGGAGGGTATTTATAGATTTTTAGAAGGGTTATTAATGTAATTTAATAAAAACAAAAAAAAAAACAAAAAAGGGCCAAAAATGCAAAAAGACCCGTTGGCCAACGGTTCTGGACCGTTGCCAACGGGCAAGTGGGCCCCAGCAGCTAAAAAAATTTTTTTTTTTTAAAAAAAAAAAAAATTTTACCGTTATAACCGGTCCGGGCCGGTCCGGGTTGGCCGGTTCGCCCGGTATTTCTCTTTCCGGGCCGGTCCGGTCCGGGTTAATTGCCCAGTAAGGCCTTACGTCCCAACCCCCTTCCCCCCCCTACCCCCCCCCCCCCCCCCCCCCCCCCCCCCCCGCTAAACCGGTCCGGTCCGGGCCGGTTTTGACCGGGCCGGTCCGTGCCGGTCCCGGGTCAACACGGCCCGGTTGACACCCTTAATATGAAGTACTTTTTCTCTTTGAATGTCATACTGCCATAATTCAGTTCAATCTTATTTTTGGTGAGACTTTTCTTTTTAAGATATCCAATTGTTTTGGTTGATCAAACGGGCACACATTAACCAGTGGACGATCAGCTGACCTTGTATGGTGGTAATTCCTTTATTTGTTTCCCTTTATTTCTTAATACTAGATGGTTCACTATCAAGAGGTATACACCAAAGCCTAAGAAGAGTTTCGTCTTATTGATTTGTACGAATGGGTTTGTCATATGTGCTCCAAAATAGACAAAAGCAGCAAAATCATTTGCAATTATTCTATTGACAATCACAAATTTCTCTCTTTCCATGTGGTCGCTGCTTGTCGCAAGCTCTGTCTCTTCTACATCTCCTACGCGTGTTCTCCAACTTCAGTATACCTGAATTCTTTTTAGCCACTCTTGTTATTCGAGTTTAACTTTGAGTGGATCATGAGATGGTTGACATTCTCCCTAGTCTCTGTACATAAGAAGCACCTAGGAATGTATTAGTTTGCCTCAATTTTTCCTCTTTGGCTCCCATCCCTCCGTCCAAACAAAAAGTTGACCTCCCTAGCTCTTTGCATGTTTTCTATCACCACCAAAAAACATACACCCGAAGGAAAAATAACCTTAAGTTTGCATTTCTGTTTGACATTTTCCTGAGATCCATCTGTGCATTTTTTTTTTGGGTAAAGACTGGAAAATATTCATTCATATTAAGTCATTACAGGAAAATATTCATCCATCTGTGCATTTAGTTGCACTGTATGTTCACTTTTGTTGTCAGATTGTTTTTATTCTGCTTACAACTCTGACCTCCCGTTTCAGTTTAGAACATATTTGTTTTGGGTTACGAATTTCTTATTGTTAACATTTTTTCCTATATTCCGTTTTATCTTACTGTGAAGTGGAGCTGAAGAGTCTCCTTGTCGGATTACTACTTTACAACAACAACATACCTAGTAAAATCCCACTAGTGGGGTCTGGGGAGGGTAGAGCGTACGCACACCTTACCCCTACTTTATTATTTCTAAATGAATCAACTAGATTTCCCTGTTTATTTTTTCAGTGGCCTATCATATTTACTTTTGCATGTGCTTGGTCCTTCTTATTAGTAAATGTTGTTGGATATATATTTTTTTTAAAGATTTTGTTGTCTAGCGTTTGTTTAATACTGTTTATACATACATATACATGAATCAATGCTGCAATCTTATGAGACTGGGTTTGAACAATCCTGCACTTATATTGATCGGCTAGTTACTCTCTTCGTAATGAAAACTTAACATAACAAAAGAAGAGGAAGTGTTCCAGAACTACGTCATGTTGAATCTGTATGATTTACTGCTGCAAATTTTAATATTATGTTGCCTTGCCTTTATTGAGATGCAATTTTTCTCATATTGCCACAAGTTGTCATTTTATATGCTTAATGGATTGATTTCAGATACTTGTGAAGAGTTGCTGTCGCCATGGGTGAATCATTCACCATACAGATCAGCAGCAATTTAGTCAAACAACTTGCTGATGATGGTGAAAAACTGAAGAAAAAAACAAGGAAGCCAAAAACAAAGATACAAAGAGAGAACAAAATAGTGCAGGCTAATGTGCATCAGAAGCCAATCTCTAGTGATCCTGACATAGTTAAGGGGCCTGCTGCTACAGGATGGCCTGTTCAGCCTCCTTTATTCATGCCAGTCCTGCCTCAACCTCAACCTGCAATCGCAGAATTAGATGCTATTCGATCTGTCCTCAAAGAGAGTGAGAAGGTTTTGGAGAGTTTGCAGAAACAGGAGGAAAATATGTTGAAAGAAGTAACACAGAAGGCGAAGGATCTACACGATAAGGAGTTCAAGCTTCCGAATCAAAAGCCTATCCCCTGCTTGGATGAGAGAGATGCTTGTGTGAAATGCTACAAGGAACACGAAAAGGATCCCCTAAATTGTGCTAATGTGGTTCAAAATTTTGCAGAATGTGCTCGCAGAGTTAAGAAGCAAGCCTGCTTGGTGGATAAGTAGATTTAACTCACAAATGATATTTTACAAGTTGATTGCCAGTTCAGGGCCACTCCCAACTTCACTTGGTGGAAATAAGAAAAAGAACTCTAAATTGTTTTAACCATGTCGACTTGAAGAAGCTTATGGTTTTTTCTTTTTGTTCTCTTTCATGGCTTCTAAATTGTGGATGCAATGATTTTGTGGCACTTGCCAAAATGAAATTTTGCAAAACAGGTATTGCTGGTGGTTTGACCGGAGAAAACCATAAATACGGTAAATGATGGACTTGTTACTTTCTTTCTTTATCCTAAAATCTTTGTTTTATTTTCTCTTGGGGTTCTACTGGTCTATAGTGGTATGAGCGTTATCTGTGATGTGTGTGTTAAGCGCATGTTATGGGGTTAAACCCGGTCATTGACTAGTATTTAAGTGAATAAAGATAGAGGTGTGTGATTATTTACCGAATCTTGGAGTGCTTCTAGCCCTGGCAAACTTCTCAGTTTTATTGAGTAAAGGGATTTTTATACTGGGTTGTACTTTTACTATTATACATGAATTATATAAATTATATATTTTTTAATTATCTTAATTTAAGCGATTAGGTGGACGTCTATTTATATTTATATATCAGCAAAATATTTCATTTATAATTTCAAAGCTTCAACTATATACGATATTTATTGTAACGTCGCCGGTTAAAGCTTTTTTTTTTTCTGGTCAAAAAGATAACATATATTATTAATTAGTGAATGTGTATAAGAGGGTTGGAGCTTAACTGGCTCCCTATAACAAGCCATTGTCCTAGTACAAAGCCGTAAGTTACTACTATCATTTACAGTTGTCATGGTCATCCTATTGGAATTAACATCATGACAACTAATTACATCATAGGATAGTTGAGCCATGTTGCCACCACAATCATGCCAAGAATTTTGCTTGCCTGATTGACTATGATCCATACATGCTTTGTCTTTTCAAAATTTGGTGGAACAAAAATAGGAACAGCTTCGAACACCCTTGGCATCTATACATTTCCAAAATTGTGGCATGCTTTTGCTAGTTGGTCCGCTATCATATTTTCTTCTCTGCATGCATGTTTAACTGCCGGATTACATAATTGACCCAAATAGTACCTGCAATCAGCAATTATGTTAGAGAGAGCAAAATTTTTCAGTATTTAGTAATAAGATAATATCCATTGCATCCACTTCCACCTCAAGAGGTGTGATATTTATTTCATGCGCATATCTCAAACCCTATGCAAAGCGTAAAGCTCTGAAAAAATGGCAGATTCACATGGTGCAGTTCCCGCAAAACCCAAGACCCATTCAGCTTTAGAATTCCTAATGACTCCTCCTATAACTGCCTTGTTTTGTGAATAAGCCCCATCCGTATTAAGCTTGTAGAAATGCTCATTAGGAGGATTCCACTTAACATCCTTGGGGAGTTTAGTCTTGTAATTAGTCTTATGTGCATAGGCTGTTAAATAAGAAAATTCAGTTGCTTGTTGAGTAACTGTTTTTAGAAGGATATTATCCCTAATCTTATTGTGAATGTTTAATCCAAATATTCCATAAGCTAAGTGGTAAGTAGGTGTTAGGGTTAATATTAAAAGGAAGGTGAAAGTTCCTATTATTAATGAGATTACGAATCCAGGTATGTGTGCACGAGGAGATTGTAGTGTGATGGATAATATGCGCAACTCCTAAGTCATTCCAAAATTTCCTAGCATTCTCACAATCCAGGAAAATGTGTTTAATTGATTCATCGCCCTTTTGACATTAAAAACAAGTAGCATCTGGAATAATAGTAGTTTTTTTTTTAAATAAAGCCCCGTTGGTAATCGGTTATGGCATAAAAGCCAAACAACAACAACAACAACAATTACCCAGTATATTCCCACCAGGTGGGGTCTGGGGAGGGTAATATGTAGACGAGCCTTACCCCTACCCGAAAGGGCAGAGAGGCTGTTTCCAATATAAAAGCCAAACAAAACTTCTTAATTTTTGGATGGATAGGGAGCTTCCAAATCCATGAAAAGGTTGGTGAATCACTTGTAGGTTGTTGAGCTCCCAATTCAAGAATATCATACATAGAATGCACAGTGATATCTCCCCTTTGTGTTAAACCCCAGTAGATGCAATCCCCATTATTTTTTAATTGTGAAACATAAGTAGTGGTTATCATGCGAGTAATATTTTGTCCTGAATCAAAAGATATTAGGCCCGTCTTCCAACCTGTGGTTCTAAGTAACTGAGAAACTGTTAACTTGTTTTGGTCCAAAGTTAACGGTCCTTGAATGATTGATCGTAATATTGTGCCTGACCGTAACCAAGGATCATTCCAAACACTAATATGTTTACCTTCTCCTATCCTCCATTGACGTCATAATTGGCAGTGTTGCCAACCTTTTAAAATGTTATCCCAAGTGTGTGAAATCTTAGTAACATTACTTTTATGGAGGTAATTCTTGACCACATAGTTTGTGGTGCTTGAAAAATTCGCCAAGCAAGGCCTGCTAATAAAGCCTTATTCTATTGTTCTAATTTTTGAATACCAAGACCACCTTTAGTTTTAGGGCCTGAAACAACATTCCATTTAAGGAGATGCATTTTTTTTCTTTGCTGAGGTAGTGACCCAAAGAAATTTCGTTGGTATTGCTTCATTTTATTAATGATATGCTTGAGAATTTGAATATACCACATAATATGATTTGGAAGATTGTTCAGGGTAGATTTAATAAGAGCAGTGCGACCAGTCATTGTAAGAAAATTAATTTTCCATCCAGCTAATCTATTCTTTAAATTGTCTAAGAGGAATTGGAAGTCTTCATTTGTAGGTCGAGCCTGGAACATAGGAAAGCCTAAATATTTTTCAAAATGAAGTCCCTTCCTTGATAGAAAAGGACTGAGTCACATAAGATCGATCAAGCTGTAAAGTATTTTTTGAGAAATAAACCTTAGACTTATCAAAGTTAATTTTTGGCCAGAAGCATGAGTGAAGTGATCCAGCACATCTATTATTGCATGACAATTCTTAGTAGATATTTTGAAGAATAGAATAATGTCATCTGCAAATAAGATATGTGATATTGACAGACCTTTCCTAGTTATACAAATAGGTTTCCATTGAAGGTAGTCAAATTATAATGAGATACTATGTGATTATAAAAAGATAAGGCGACAAAGGATCAACCTGACGAATTCCTCTTGTTGGAATAAAGTATTGTGTCCTAGTGCCATTAATTAGAATAGAGATAGAAGATGTCGTGACACAGGACATAATTAAAGTTACCAAAGGTGGTGAAATATTAAAATATAAAAGAGTTCTACGAATAAAAAACCATTCTAGCATGTCGAATGCCTTTTCTAAGTCTAACTTTAACAGCATGTAGGAAGATTTTTCTTTAACATTCCTAAAGTAATTTAAAGCTTCTTCTACTATAATTGCATTATTAAAAGCTCGTTTCCCTTGTTGGAGACTAGTTTGGGTAGGTCCTATAATTTTATTAATGACATGCTACTATTGACAATGGGCTTCGTAATCAACTTATATAAAGTATTGCATAAACTTATAAGGCGATATTGCTGGATAGTGGTAGGGATTTTCACCTTAGGAATAGGCCAAATAAAAGCTTGATTTAATTCCTGAGGAATTGTCTTAGTAGTAAAAATATTTTGACAAAAAACAGTAACTTTATTGCCAACATCTGACCAAAATTTTTGATAGAAAATTGGATGGAATCCATCCGGGCTATGTGCTTTGTAGGGTTTAAAACTAAATAGAGCACATTTAACTTTCTTGGGATCAGGAGGTTCTTCCAAAAGCTGATGTTCATAAACGGAAAGGCTATAACTATTTAATTCATTATATTTTCGAACGGAAGCCAGTTGATCAGTTGTGAATAGAGCTTGATAAAAATCAAGGATATGTTGATTAAGCTCACACTGGACAGTAATTCAGTTACCAACTACATCCCTTAAACTATAAATCTTCCACGCCTATGAAGAGTAGACAAATTGAAGAATTTGGTGTTTGCATCACCTTCATTTAACCAATTGATGCGTAATTTTAATTTTCAAAATTCTTCCTCTAGGCGTAAAATATTACTGAACTGTATAGTAAGATGTGTTTCCAAATTTTGGAGGAATATATTAGTAGTGTAGTGAAAGGATGCTTGAATTCCAGATAGCCTAGCTAACAAAGTTCTTTTTTATTGGAATATATTCCCAAAGTGTTGTTTATTCCAAAGTGTAACTACTACCTGGAATAATTTAGTAGTGTCTAGTAACGATTGATCCCCGCCCAAACATTCCTACCTAATGCTGGGAATTGTGGGTGAGATGCTCACATTGTCTCAAAGCGAAAAATTCTTTGTTGAACCCTAGGGGAAGATTCCACTGTAATTAATAGGGGACAATGGTCCGAAAAAGTTCGGGGGAGATGTCTAACCACAGCTTCTGGGTACAAATTTAGTCAATCACAATTTGCTAAGAAACGATCAAGCCTTTCTAAAATTGTATTTCCATGTCGACACTTATTAGTCCATGTAAAACGGCTACCATGGAAGCCTAGATCAATCAGCTTGCAATAGTTCAAACAATTCACAAACTTATCTACCCTATTGTTACTCATAGGAAGACCACCCAATTTTTCCTTTTGAGTCTAAGATTTCATTAAAGTCGCTCCCTAATAACCAAGGCATGCCAACAGTATTCTGCAGATTAATTAAACTGTCCCAAAGTTTATTTCGTACAGTAAATAGATGATTAGCATAAATAGCAGATAACATCCAAGGTTGTTTATTATAGTATATTTCTTGCTCAGAAATACGCATCTCTGTCAGCTTGATTCCCTCTTCCTTCCATAAAACCACTAATCCTTCTATAGCCAGTCAAACCTTGTTATAGAAGGTTACACGTAACTAACTTTTAAGTGATTTAATAGTTTGAAAATATTATAAAATATTTAAGAACAAATTTCAAAATTTTTAATACATATAAACATCTATAAATCGAGATTAATTAAATAAAGATATTTAGAAGAAACTTTGTATTTGTTATAAATAGAACTCTATTTAAGGTGAATGCCTATCTTATAAGAAGAGTCTTACTTCAAGGCTAAGTCTTTTATCTTCCTATAAATAGAGGGGTCTTACCCCATTGTAAATCATCCCAAAAGTATTAATAAGAATACTCCTCTCTCTACTTTTCTCTCTATTGTTCTTGTTCTTGTATTATTATTCTTGTTCTTATATTATTTCATAACACGTTATCAGCACGAGACTCTACCGTCTCAATAATCTTCTCGAAAAATTTAAGGTATTTCTCTCTTCCTAATTTGATTTTTTTCGATTATGTCTGACATTATGAAAAGACAATTCGTTGCCCTTGAAATTTCGGGCAAGAACTATATGACATGGGTGTTGGATGCTGAAATCCACTTAGATGCTATGGGTCTTGGAGACGCCATTAAAAACAGAGATAAAGCATCCACCCAAGACTGTGCTAAGGCCTTGATTTTCTTGCGCCATCACCTTGATGAAGGTTTGAAAATTGAATATCTCACAGTCAAAGATCCACTTATCTTGTGGAAGGGCTTAAAGGAGAGATATGACAACCTGAAGTTGGTCACTCTGCCACAAGCACGATATGATTGGACTCATCTGAGGCTCCAGGACTTTAAGTCCGTTTCTGAATATAATTCTGCAATGTTCAGAATTACCTCCAAATTGAAACTCTGTGGAGATAATATCACTGATTATGATATGCTTGAGAAAACGTTTAAAACGTTTCATGCCTCCAATATGGTACTGCAACAACAGTACAGAGAGAAAGGTTTCAAAAAGTACTCTGAACTGATTTCTCTTCTCCTTGTGGCTGAGCGAAACAATGACCTGCTCATGAGAAATCACAAAAATCGACCCACTGGGTCTACACCATTGCCTGAAGTAGATAAGGTGTATTCCCATTATGCTAAGCATGGAAAAGGCTATGGCTTTAATCGTGGTCGTGGTCGTGATCGGGGTCATGGCCGTGGACGTGGACAAGGAAGAAATTTTCCTGGTGTTAGTCACCCCCCAAAGAGAGATAACCACCAAAAGCGGAAACAGAATTATGAGGATCCAAAAGCAAATAGTTCAGAAAGTATGTGTTATCGTTGCGGTGGAGAAGGGCACTGGGCAAAAATTTGCCGTGTACCAAGACATTTGGTTGAGCTCTATCAAGCATCTCTAAAGAGTAAAAACCATGAAACCAATTTTGTCTCTGACAATAATTTTGAAAACGCCCACTTGGATATGGCAGACTTCTTTGAGCACCCTGAGGGAAAAATAGACCACTTGATCGGTAACGGATCCATGATTAAGGATGACGGAATTGTTTGATTTTATTTTACTTATTTGTATTAGCTAGTGGATAAACTATTAGTCATTAGTATCAGCTCGTATTAGTTAGTTCATGATATAATGTTAGAATTAGTTCTTTAGAATGTTTCAATATGCTTAAATTTCGATGGTATTTTTATTTTCCAGCAAAGTTAGTCGATTAACTAATAAAATCGACTATCTAATATTTTGTATTAAAACTGGAATTTCCGCAAGCTAAGATATTCGAATATCTGGTTTAGATATTCGAATAACCTGATTTAGTTATTCGAATAACCTGATGACTGTTTACTAAGTTAGTCGAATAACTAATTAGTTATTCGACTAACCAATATTTCGCATTAAAACTGGATTTTCCGCAAGGCAAGATAGCCGAATATCAGGTTTAGTTATTCGAATACCTAATGACTGCTTCCCTAAAGTTAGTCGACTATCAATCCAGTTATTCGAATAACCTCAACAGATTTTGAAAATATTGTTTAAATTAAGAAGCAACGGATTAAATTTGTTTACCACACTGATTTGTAGAAAATTAATCTACATAACGTATTTAAGCAACTTTTGCAAACACACTCGTAATGTACTTAACAACTAACGTACTTACATGACATTTCAACTTGAAACATTGTACCCTATACAGAGATATTATTAACACAGTGTACTGTCACATGTCTGCATTGGCTTATAAATGTACACTTCTATACTATTCACATATTCATGTCAATTGCTTAATTCCAAATTTGTAATTATGTGATCGTCCATGATAATGTGCTAAATTATTCATCACATAACTTTTACACATTCTTTACATATTACATACACTACTCGAGTTTTATGATACGCTGTTATCTATTCACTGTATTACCTGTGTATATGTCCGTAACATACATGCGTGCACCTTTGTAACTACTGCACAATATAGTTTCCACTTCTATATGTTCATTCATTTATGCATCACATTCATGTACCACACACACGATACCGGAAAAGCAACTTTTCCCAAAATTAGGGGGAGAAGTTGGTGAAATTTTGTGGAAAATGCATCATTATCTCATCTTGATCCAAATACCTCTATTCGTGAAAAAGAGGTGCAAAAGATTATCCATTTGCAAAGAATAGCAAATCAAATGCCAGACGCATTTACAGATTTGAAAAGGATAACAAAATCACATATCCCCGCAGTGAATGTGACAACATCTGATTCACGAATACATATTCATTATTGGAAGAATATGAACATGAAATTGGTATTGAATATACCACACTCACCCCTAGAAGGAGGTTTGAGATGATACCACACTCACCCCTAGAAGAAGGTTTGAGATGATGTCATTATTATGGCATGAATGGTCATTGGTCACGTACCTATTGTACGCCAAAATAATTTGTCAATGTGATTACCAAAGGACAATAATAATGCAAGAAACATATCTTGCATATAATTTTTGACATGACCATAATGGTATAACTTTCTCTTTAAAAGAGATATTCACCACATGGATGTTGATGAATTTGTGGTAGTACAAAATTAATTGAGAGCTCTAGAAAAGCCAATTACTACTATGTTGGAGAAACACAATTGATTACCAATAAGGTATTGTGTTGTAGTAAGTCTCAAAGAAACTTATTCAGTTTCCAAAGTATATGTGAAAGTGGTTGATTATATTGAGACTATAAATAAAGGAAAGATTTGATATCTTCTATTACTACAACTTGTAGCGGGATAATTTGTGTATGAAAAGCTACCCGCTTCATTCTCCAGTTTGTACTACTTGTTCTCATTAATTAATTGACCAACTAAAGAGTTCGGGTTGAATCCCATGAATTCTGAAAATATCAAAGGTGAATATGGGCTCATTCACCTGCCATGTATACCACATATGATGCATCTATGATATGATTACATGCGCGATTGTTATTAACCTGCAGCCTGGCCGGTGCTTGCGAGGTAAATTGCTCAGTAATCTAACTTCGAGCATAATTTACAGATTGTCTATTCAAGATAGTTCATCTTGATAAGTTGGTTTACATCATAGTTGGTTTAGCAAAATGATTTATTGAGTGCCTCCACTTAATAGCTAAACTATTGCTTATGAGAACAAAGTTATATATATCAGTTTGATATACGTTGTATACGAAAGTATATTATATTCTCCCCTCATAAGTGGTTCAGGGCCAGGAACCAAATAATTTCATCTTATTATTATTAATGTGTTGTGTATATTGACATGATAATGCACAAAGATGATTTCCCAGAGGTGAGGAAACATGTTAGTTTTCCTAACATGAGGGGGAGACATGATGAACACTTGAGAAAAGGTTACATGAGATGAATTATCATTTGTATATATAGATCCTCGAATATCATAATATGAACCTGAAGTTCATAAAAGGATAATTCAATTGCAACATATTGCAAAGCATGCCATACGCATTTGCTGACCCAAAGAAAGTAACTATATTCTCACTGCAAATGCTCATATTAAGTCCTAGAAGGACAAAGTCTTGGATACGCTTAAAACGTATAGACAAATCGGTTTCAAAATAACTTCTTAATAAAGAAGATGAGCAAATGATCAAAGTGATCATAATAAGGAGGCAAGTGATCCAAAAGATCACACGACGTAACACTTCATAAAATCTCATGAGAGATTCAGGTACCTGAATGTATGAATGAAGAGATCTCCATGTTATGTCTTTATGAAAATTTACTGGAACCGATATAAAATGATCGTCGACGACATCTATGATAGCGCTAAATATCGATGAGGATCTTATGTTTGTCGAATACAAACAAAATATTGACTAAATGGAAAAGATACAATTCAAGAAGAATTGATTCCATATGAAAGACATATAGTTTTGGACATGTAGTTCAAATACTTGAAAGTATAAGGTCAAAGGTATGTGTAATCAGTTTTCGATATTTTATTTGTTTAGCATGACATGAAAACTTGATGTGCATCTAAAGTTTATTATATGGCTTATATGACTTAACTTGAAAGATTTAAGTTGCTTAAAGCATATACAATTCTTGGTCCTAAAGTACCACATCCTAAGTGCAATTTGTGTAATATGTATCTTGCTATAACTATGATAATGTGATGGCGAGGATATCCCTATGGAAGTATTGAAGAGTCATTCCACGACATTACATGAAGATGTTCATATCTATCAAGAATGATAATTTCAAGGTACGGAATATTCATTCAAGTCAATATGGTTGATTTATTTATCAAATATCTACTAACGATTTCTTGAAGCTAGTGCACAAGATTGGAATGTGAAGGTTCAAGGATGTGAATTGATGTTCTTTTTAGGGGGAGTTAATGCGCGTTGCACTCTTTTTCCCTTACAAGGTTTTGTCCCACTGGGTTTTCCTTGCAAGGTTTTTAACGAGGCAACAAATAGGCGTATTTCTAAACATATGTACTCTTTTCTTTTTCTAGAATTTTTAAGAATTGGATTTTGTTTTAGTTAAGGTTTTAACGAGGCACATTATTGAATAGACATTCAAGGGGGAGTGTTATAAATAGAGCTCTATTTAAGGTGAATGTCTATCTTATAAGAAGAGTCTTACTTCAAGGCTAAGTCTTTTATCTTCCTATAAATAGAGGGGTCTTACCACATTGTAAATCATCCCAAAAGTATTAATAAGAATACTCCTCTCTCTACTTTTCTCTCTATTGTTCTTGTTCTTGTATTATTGTTCTTGTTCTTATATTATTTCATAACAGTATTGTACAATTTGACTAATGTCTTTATTTTAATAGTTGAGACGAATACTTATGTCTTTATTTACCTTCACTAACTTCAAATCCAAGACCTAATTTATGTAAGATCTTCACCTAAAATGAGATTCTCTAAAATAATATGTCCAAAGTAAAATAACTAGAATTATCCTTGAGTCATCCATCACAAAGAAATTGTCTCCAAAATTGTTGCCTCAAGTAAAATATTTTTCTAAAGAGAATGTTTTCCACTCCTGTTACATCATAGGAAAACGCCCTTAGATGAAGCATTGAGCTCATATTTTTCCAAGTTGGCATCTCTACTCTTTTACCACCAAGGGATATTGTAGGATGAATGAAATCGCTTCAGCCTTAACTAGGGGTCTCAAGTTTTAGTCATGAGTGAAGTTCCTGGTAAGAAGCGCTTTCTCATTTAATGGCCCTACGCAGCGATAGTACAGGATATCGAATGTTATACCCAAAAAAGTCATCTTTGAAGATCCAAGCATCAGTGACAGCTTAGATATCCTCCCTGGAAAACTGGACAGAAGTCCTGTCCAGTTGGCATAACCTGAATTATATTGTACAAGAATTTTAAGATATGTATAGAAATCATAGGATACAAATTGGAACGATACGTCAAATGATACAATCACTAATACATTACAGTATTTGCATATCGTAAGATACTGGCAACTGTGTTTCCAGCTTGATCAAACAAACACAAAACAAATTATGAACTCGATAAGTTTTTGTACATATAAACACCTAATTACAATGCCATCATGTTATAGCTAATTCTGTTCAGAAGGCGAAAAGAAGAAACATGGCAGGAATTTTATAAGGATACAGATTGAAAAATGCATATAACTCACAGATGAAGCAACAGGTATCAGTCCATAGAATCTATGCAACTGAGGAAATCTATCACAAATTGACTATATAAGATACAGTCAATTAAAATTTGAAATGAATTCCAAAGTTGGAATTTGAAAAGTAGACACTAGAATTGCTTGGATATACAAGAGAAAATGCGCCATTGTTTCGGTGAGAGGTGGTCTGCCTCTACCTTAATCATTTTCTAAGTTTGATTCCCCAAAAATGTTTTCCAGTGAAGAAGTTAGGATAGGATCCTTGTGGGGAAAAAAGCATCAAGACAAGTAGAGAAACTCTTCCTTTCTCCAAGTAATTCTACTGAATCGGAGGATGTGGTTTTTTATGGTTGTTTAGTTGGTATATTGTTCTTTACAATAATTTGAAAAAAGAACCTTCCCACACTCATTTGAATGATAATCAGGATTTCAGTGTTAATCGAAATGAAATAAATCTAGGTAAAATGAAGCCAGCAGTAAGGTGAAGCATTGATATCAAGACATGCCAAATATCGGATAGCAACTTGATTATGAAGCTTTAAGATGCATATGAAATTAGGAAAATTCAACTGTAAGCTCACTAGTTGTATTCTCCCAAGAAAATATTAATTTTTTTATAACCATTTATTTGTACAGCTCTGATTCCTAACCAATAACCTTTCAAGATTTAGAACTCTTTATGAGGAAAGGACTACACAAATGGAGGGAGTAGATTTTAACATATCAGTATTCGTTGCCGTCCATTTGACGGTTCAAGGTAAATGAAGCTTGTAGTAGTTTAGACACATAAGAGGAAGAAAGGTAAAGTATACATATCAACACACAGCCAAATATTGGACCCAACTTGATCATGGGGCTTTAAGATGGAGATGAAATTATATGCTCATTTTTTTGTATTCTCCAAGAACATCCCAACCCACTTGTCTAGCAAGAATTGAGGAGAAAGGTCGGAGAGCAAGCGACATCTCAATTGACCAAGCAAGTAGCAATACCAGTACCAGTTCAATTACCTAAGAAGTGGACCAGACGTTCGGAAAAAAAACATCCCATAAACCATAACTTTTGTACAGAAGTACCTTCAGTCCCAGGATGCACCAGTTAAGTAACTTGGCAGGCTGGTAGGAGAGACATCCATGTGAGAAAATGATGTGCTTGAGCAGGAGGGAGGCAAAAGGGCAGCCCGGTACACTAAAGCTTCCGCTATGCGCGGGGTCTGGGGAAGGACCGGACCACAAGGGTCTATTGTACGTAGCCTTACCCTGCATTTCTGCAAGAGGTTGTTCCCACGGCTTGAACCCGTTACCTCCTGGTCACATGGCAGCAACTTTACTAATTACACCAAGGCTCCCCTTTTGGAGGGAGGAGAGGAGGAAAATGATTGAGACTGGGGTTTCATCCATTGGTCACAATCCTGTCTTAAACCTATCTGGGGACCATAAGAGGAACAGGGCTTTATAAAGGACAAAAGGCAGGCAAAATATTTAATATCTAACAAGAAAATTGAACGGAGTAGGAAAAGATTTTAAAAAATGCAATAAAAGAATGAATATTTATTAATTCCTTTGAAACTATGGGAGGAAGTGAATGAATAAAATTACTTACACGATAGAGTGTCAGTCACAGCCTCTCCACTAGGATGAGTACTTTGCTGACCAAAGGTCTCAAAGACAAAGTGAAAGAAGATCCCAAACAATTGGCAAAACCCCTGTTGAGGAAATTATATTCAAGAAGAAGAAAGAAGAAAAGAATACAAAAGAAAATCACCAGGCAGAATGAATATTTATTGGAGATCAATGTCATCTAAAGGCAATAAAAGTACCTTAAAAAACTCAACATTAACAATCTCTAACTTCTGAATCAACCTCGCATATTTATCCAATAACCTGTGTTGCGTTTATGTTCAGCTTGACAGAATTCATCACAATCATCATCAGCATATCCAAGTATGACCAGTATTTACCTCAGGAGGCTAAGTGATGATCCTGTTTGTGCTTTTATTTGTTCATTGTTCCAATGTGAAGAGTGATTTCTTGAATGATCAGGTTTAGCAATCCAACGAGGTAATTGGCTATCTTCGTCAATAAAATCAGCATGAAGATCTTCATTTTCATCTTCAGATAAAGAAGCATCCCCCTTGACATGATTTACGTCACTGTTTGTCAAAGAAGAACTCTACTCAAAAGAGTTCTTCATTGGAGTTTCCACTTTCTTGCGCTGCAGATCCATTAAGCAAACAAGAGTCCAAGTATTCCTTCGAACTAACATTTAGTTTTGGCAGAAACGGGTTTCCACTTTCCACCCTTAAGCCAACTTGAAAATTCATTCCTCTTCGAGTCAGTTTGTATAGGATGTACAGATTTACGTGGCAGACGAGCATTGGGAGAGGTTTCAGATGAAACTATCAAAGCTGCTCCATCACCATCCAGCCCAGCAAAGCTTACTACTTCTGTTTGTCTCCGGTGGCAATATCAGCCAATTCTCCTTTTCTAGCACCATCTTGAGAGCCTGTATTAGAAAAGATATTTAATATAATGCAGAGGGTGCAAAAACACAAACAGGATAACTCTAATGAAGGGTCTTTAATGATCAAATTACTAAATCTGACTTAAATGACTTCGTATAAAACATGCGCACATGAGTTGCATAACCAATCAACATTTGTCCAAACACTACACGAGCACCTCAGATGATGAACATTTTAACGAATTTGAGGTTGAGTATAGAGATTATCAAGCACAACTCTCCACTTATGTCATTATAAAACTTAACAAATCAAATACGAATGATGCGAGTTAAGATTGAGCTTTGACTGATGGCTCTGTAGAAATGTGACTAAACTCACAGGCAAGTAAAAGCTTGGACAATTTCTTTTTATACAAATAACAAAAAATTACATGTAAATTGAGGGTCTAACAAATTTCTTAGACATACCGCAACAGTCCATATCTTTTATGTCATGAATTTCCACAGGTCATTCTTCCGAGCAAGAGAAGTACCGATCAAATTTATAGGGTAATTCTTCTATACACATGCTACTTTATCAAATCTCAACCAAACGCATTGCCTCTTCTCGTAAACTGAAATCGATCACAAACAAGAAAATATTTTACCCTTTATTACAACTCTCATCCCCCACACCTGGGGCTGTCAACAAGCAGTTCTGCATAATACTGGTAAAAAGGCATGCATAAGTAAGTCTAAATGGTTCCAGTAGATTCAAGAAAACGGCACCAAGAACATCTGTTACCCATTACTTCATAATGCTCCATGACATGGAGTGACAAGCGTTCAGAAATTCTGTCCAGCTGTGCTAATCTAAGAGCAGTCTACAGTTTAATACAAAGCAGAATTAATTTTTTTAGTAATGAAGCATTCATTTATACAGTTTATACATGTCTCATAAAAGCATACTGGTAAAGAGTTCTGGGGCTCTTTTATCCATGACAAAGCCAATTATAAAATGTGCTCCCTATGTTTGTTTCTGTTAGAATATGTAAATAGTAGGAAAATAACCCTAATCCAATATGTATTAGGAGTAGGATAGGTTATGAATATATATAGGGCTTATTGTATCAGGTTTTAACACAATATCAATACATCATATTTTTCTCCCGTGCTTTTTCACATGGTATCAGAGCCTTAGTGGTGAGATACATCCGGGAACCAAAATACAAAGCATAAGTAAGCCGTGCCTTAGTTTTCCGGCAACTTTCTCAAAGCTTTTTAGATTATCTCTCTCCCCGTCAGTGTTGTGCAAAATCCAACACTACCACAAGATCCGTCATAGTCCAGCGACCAAACCCCACTGAACAGCTCCGGCAGAGACACGCACACGCGCTCTCACGCGCCTCCAGATCTTCTGACGCCGGCGGCGCGTCAGGCCCACGCGCCGGCGCGTGAACAGCCTTCTGGTCATCTTTTTGAAAAATTTCTTTAGGACAGGCATTTTTTCTAGTAATTTCGACCAGGCCCATACTGTTCTCATTTTATTCCGAGCAATTTGAGATTTTTCCGGTGCGTGTGGCCCTTTCCCGGCCAGATTTCAAAATTTTTTCTTCAGACAGCCTGTTTGCCTGGTTATTCCGAGCCTACCCATATTTTTACATTTCAATTCCGACCACTTTGAATTTTTTTCCGGCAACTAACAGTTCTTTCTTCATCTGTTTCAGCAAATTGTGAGTTGATTCTTTTTATTATTTGGTAATAATCCAACCATGTCTT
Source organism: Nicotiana benthamiana (assembly GCA_034376525.1). Classification (NCBI taxonomy): domain Eukaryota; kingdom Viridiplantae; phylum Streptophyta; class Magnoliopsida; order Solanales; family Solanaceae; genus Nicotiana; species Nicotiana benthamiana. Next base: position 140,878,938 of record CM067330.1, on the reverse strand, counting down.
TGGGAGTCGATGCTTTCGGGTCTAAAAACCCGGCTTCTGGCAATTCTGGTGTTATAATTACCTCAAAACCTTTAATGGGAGGTTCCAACTACTTAGCTTGGGCTTCGTCTGTCGAGTTGTGGTGTAAAGGTCAAGGTGTTCAAGATCATCTAATCAAGAATTCTAGTGAAGGAGATGAAAAGGCCAAAGCACATTGGGAGAAGATCGATGCCCAATTATGCAGTATTTTGTGGCAATCTATTGATTCCAAGTTGATGCCCTTGTTTTCCAGACATGTTATTTGGTTTGGGAAAAGGCTCGTACTTTATACACTAATGACGTATCTCGTTTCTATAATGTGATATCGCGGATGACAAATTTAAAGAAACAGGAATTAGATATGTCTACTTACTTGGGACAAGTACAGGCAGTTATGGAGGAATTTGAGACGTTGATGACAGTTTCTTCTAGTGTTGCAAAGCAGCAAGAGCAGCGACAAAAGATGTTTCTAGTTCTTACTCTTGCTGGGCTTCCTAATGATCTTGACTCGGTACGCGATCAGATTTTGGCTAGTCTTACTGTCCCCACAGTTGATGAATTATTCTCTCGATTACTTCGCCTTGCTGCAGCACCAAGTCACCCAGTGAGCTCATCACAGACACTTGACTCATCTTCCTCGTATCCCAGTCAGTAGAAAATCGGGCATCTCATACTATGGAGAATAGACGAGGAGGGGGTCGTTTTGGAAGATCTAGACCCAAGTGTTCTTATTGTCATAAACTTGGTCACATTCGTGACGTGTGCTATTCTTTACATGGTCGACCACCCAAAAATATTTATGTTGCTCAGACCGAGATTACAGGTAACCAGGGATTTTCTGCATCTGAAATGGAGTATAATGAGTTCCTTAAATATCGAGCAAGTAAGCAGACATCTCCACAAGTAGCCTCTGTTGCTCAGACTGGTACTTCTATTGCTGGTAATTCTTTTGCATGTGTTTCCCAGTCTAGTCCTCTTGAACAATGGGTTGTGGACTCAGCTGCTTCTGATCATATCTCTGGTAATAAATCTCTTTTGTCAAATATTGCGTATTCACAGTCTCTTCCCAATGTTACTTTAGCCAATGGGTCTCAAACTAAAGCAAAAGGAGTTGGACAAGCGAATCCCCTACCCTCTGTCACTCTAGATTCCGTTCTTTATGTCCCTGGCTGTCCTTTTAATCTTGTATATGTTAGTCGTTTGACTCGTGCACTCCAATGTGGTATATATTTTATTGATGATTCTTTTATTATGCAGGACCGCAGTACGGCGCAGACGATTGGAACATGACTTGAATCAGAAGGACTTCACTACCTTAATTCACTAAATTCCTCCAAGGCATGTCTAGTTGCAGATCCTCCAAACCTACTTCACAGACGTTTAGGACATCCTAGCTTGTCCAAGCTTCACAAGATGATGCCTAGTTTGTCTAGTTTATCCACATTAGAGTGTGAGTCATGTCAGCTCGGGAAACATACCCGAGCCTCCTTTCCTCGTAGTATTGAGAGTCATGCAGAGTCTGTTTTTTCTTTAGTTCATTAGGATATCTGGGGTCCTAGTAGAATCAGTTCAACCTTGGGATTTCGTTATTTTGTTAGTTTCATTTGATGATCATTCCAGATGTACTTGGATTTTCTAAATGAAAGATCGTTCTGAGTTGTTTTCTATATTCAAGAATTTTTGTGCTGAAATTAAAAATCAATTTGGTGTTTCTATTCGCACTTTTCGCATTGATAATGCCTTAGAATATTTATCCTCTCAATTTCAGCAGTTTATGACTTCTCATGGAATTATTCATCAGACCTATTGTCCTTATACCCCTCAGCAAAATGGGGTTGCAGAGAGAAAGAATAGGCACATTATTGAGACTGCTCGCACACTTCTCATTGAATCTCATGTTCCGCCGCGTTTTTGGGGCGATGCAGTTCTCACATCTTGTTATTTGGTTAATCAGATGCCTTTATCTCTCATCCAGAATCAGATTCCGTATGCGGTATTGTTTCCCCAGTCACCCTTATACTCTGTTCCCCCTCGTGTTTTTGGGAGCACTTGTTTCGTTCATAACTTAGCCCCTGGGAAAAATAAGTTAGCTCCTCGTGCTCTCAAGTGTCTTCCTTGGTTATTCTCGTGTTCAGTAGGGATATCGTTATTATTCGCCTGATCTTCGTAGGTACCTTATGTCAGCTTATGTCACATTTTTTGAGTCTAAACCTTTTTTTACCTCTTCTAACCATTCTGACCATCTTGATATATCTGAGGTTTTACCTATACCGGCCTTTAGGGGGTCTACTATAGCTCCTCCTTCACCTTCCGCCACAGAAGTCTTACTCGAGTCTATAGCTCCTCCTTCACCTTTCTCTACAGAAGTCTTACCCATTCCAACCGTTGGAGAGTCTAGTGTGGCTCCTCCTAGACTTCCTGCCATAGAAACTCCACTCTTGACATATCATCGTCGTCCTCGCTAAGCATCCGGCCCGGCTGATTCACGTCCTGCACTTGACCCTGCTCCTACTGCGGACTTGTCTCTTTTTGTCATCACCCTATTATGCTTTTTTATCTTCTTTGTCCTCTTTTTCCATCCCTAAGTCTACAGGTGAAGCATTGTCTCATCAAGGGCGGCGACATGCTATGAATGATGAGATGTCTGCTTTACATACGAGTGGTACTTGGGAGCTCGTCCCCCTTCCTTCAGGTAAATCTACTGTTGGTTGTCGTTGGGTATATGCAGTCAAGGTTGGTCCAGATGGTAAGGTTGATCATCTTAAGGCTCGTCTTGTTGCCAAGGGCTATACTCAGATATTTGGGCTTGATTACAGTGATACCTTCTCCTGTGGCTAAGATCGCATCAGTCTGCCTTTTTCTATCCATGGTTGATGTTCGCCATTGGCCTCTCTATCAGCTGGACATTAAGAATGCTTTTTTACACGGTGACCTTATGGAGCAGCCACCTGGGTTTGTTGCTCAGGGGGAGTCTCGTGGCCTTGTATGTCGCTTGCGCCGGTCACTTTATCATCTAAAGCAGTCTCCTCGAGCTTGGTTTGGTAAGTTTAGCACTTTTATCCAGGAATTTGGCATGACTCGGAGTGAAGCTGATCACTGTGTATTCTATCGGCATTCTGTTTCGAGTCTCGGTATTTATCTGGTGGTCTATGTTGACGACATTGTTATTATCGGCAATGACCAAGATGGTATTACTCAATTGAAGCAACATCTCTGTCAACACTTTCAGACTAAGGATCTGGGCAAACTAAAGTATTTTCTAGGTATTGAGGTCGCTCAGTCTAGCTCAGGTATTGTGATCTCACAACGGAAGTATGCCTAAAATATTCTTGAGGAGACAGGAATGACTGGTTGTAGACCTTTTGACACTCCGATGGATCCGAATTCTAAACTTCTGCCAGGACAAGGGGAGCCTCTTAGCGATCCTGCAAGATATAGGCAATTGGTTGGTAAATTAAATTACCTTACAGTGACAAGACCTGACATTTCCTTTCCTGTGAGTGTTGTGAGCCAGTTTATGGGTTCTCCGTGTGACAGTCACTGGGATGCAGTTGTTCGCATTCTTCGGTATATAAAATCAACTCCAGATAAAGGTTTATTGTTTGAGGATCAAGGCCATGAGCAGATCGTTGGATACTCCGATGCTGATTGGGCAGGATCACCTTCTGACCGACGTTCTACTTCTGGATATTGTGTCTTAGTAGGAGGAAATTTGGTATCTTGAAAAAGTAAGAAACAGAATGTGGTTGCTCGGTCTAGCGCAGAAGCAGAATATCGAGCAATGGCTATGGCGACATGTGAGCTAATTTGGATCAAACAGTTGCTCAAAGAGTTGAAATTTGGTGAGGTTAGTTAGATGGGACTTGTGTGTGATAATCAAGTTGCTCTTCATATTGCGTCAAATCCAGTGTTCCATGAGAGAACTAAACACATTGAGATTGACTGTCACTTTGTCAGAGAAAAGATACTGTCGGGAGATATTGCTACAAAATTTGTGAAGTCAAATGATCAGCTTGCAGACATATTCACCAAGTCCCTCACTGATCCTCGTATTAACTACATACGTAACAAGCTCGGTACATATGATTTATATGCACCAGCTTGAGGGGAAGTGTTACAATATGTAAATAGTAGGAAAATAACCCTAATCCAATATGCATTAGGAGTATGATAGGTTGTGTGTGTGTATATATATATATATATATATATATCGGGCTTATTGTATCAGGTTTTAACACAATATCAATATATCATATTTTTCTCCCGTGCTTTTTCACAGTTTCTACTATGAGTTGCTTTTCCGATGAAACGAGAATTGGTGACAAAATAGGAAAGAAGCTGAACAAAAGAAATGGATTCAATTCGATATAATAAAAGCAAAAATCAAGAAAACAAGCTCCTTCGTGTCATTGCAGATTACCAAGTCGTACAATACACAATATCAGTTATTCTTTACAACAAATAAATGTTAAGAAAACTAGTACAAGATCAAAGATAGAGTGGAATATTCAACTAGTATACTCTACCACATGCACCAATAGCAAAATATTAGTAGCATATACTTCCAAGCTTACCCTCTTTGCATGCAGACAAATAACAAATTGCATAAGAAACAATCTTCAACATGCTTGGGCCCCCAAACATAGAGAAGAAATACAAACGAGAATAGAACTCATTTCTAGTCCGCCTTCTCCAGTTTTCACAAAATATCATTTTTCACTCCAATTTTTTGTTGAGATGGACTACACTTTAAGTAAAATGTTAAAATACTTTACTAGTCAAAATACTCAAAAATAATACGAGTATCAAGCTTGCTTAAACCAATGCGCTGGACTGCACATTTATGTTGACTATCCAACTTACATCAAGTATATATACAGTAAAGAGAGTAGCGTCAAGAGAGTGGACAGTTTAGAACCATGCCCCTTTGACCGTTATTCTTCTTTCTTTAATAAGAAAAAAAACTCAAATTGATATGAAAGGAATAAAAGATGAGTACATGTCATCAATGATCAATCTACGTCGAATAACAAAGTTTCCAAAATCTTGTGGAAGATTGTAAGAGAAACATTATGCAAGTGGTAAATTGCTTTACACACTACGAATGGAGAAAGACTGCTATATCCAAGCATCTTGCTGCTAAAGAGACCACTCGAGAAGATTTCTGAGCTTACACTCCTTATCTTAAAAAAGGGAGAGTTCTGGGCTTACTCTATCTAAAATCCAAATGCGCCATAGAATAGTCAATAAAACACCTTGCAAGAGAAGTTTACCATTCATTGTGCCACTATTTTGACCGTTAAACATTAACTGACTGAATATGGAATCTCCACAAAATTGCCAAATAATCCAAATGATCTGTGCAACAATCCACTTGCAAAAGGAAATGTCTAAACAACTCAATGGGACATTTTAACATCCAAATGACGACGGTTATTCTTTTTTTTTTAACCACGAAATTTTTCCAGCGTCAAATTTCAGGGGATAATGACCCCCTCTACCGTTCTCCACTTAATTACTAGACTTGGTCCCCAAACCGGATTCAAACACGTGACGTACGACTACCACCCATCCCACGATGTATCCCCTTCGCTGTTGAACCAGAACTTTGAGGGGCATGAGGATGGTTATGCTTATATTTTGTGGATCTGTCACTGGAATGTATATTACCCAAGGCATAATTGGCTGGATCACTGGAGCTAAAACTAGTGTGCATTGCCATGAGCCTATTGAACCCAACATAGATCAAGCACCACCTTCTTTTTATCAGCCAACAGTTAAAGGTGACTGTTTCTTCGCCAACAAAGTAATCTGATGCAGATATTGGGTACATATTTGCAGCAGAAGTAATAACATTCAGATTCTTCATAAACCATAAAGCGGATAACAATTCTTATATCTTAAAAAAAATACTCTCTTGCTAATTGATATACAGTTAAGCATAACAAACAACAATTAAACTTGTACAATGACAAGCATATGGCAAATCAAATAAAGAATTCTCCCTCAGCAACCAAAAGAAAGAATTGCAAGTACCTGTTCTTCCAAGTATGCTAGTTCACTATCTTCAGAAGGAATATGCTCCAGAATATGTCCGACAGGATCATACATGTAGATATCCCAGGAACCATCACGAGAATTGGAGTGATATGGACCGCAAATGCTCAAGTACGGAGACAACTAAGAGGAAGAAAAGAAGATAAAAGTTGAAGCAACTAAGGGAATAAAAAATAGATCTCCAACAGATTGGCAATGGAGGAAGATAACGAGTAAATAACATGGCCAGGAATCAAGATGTATGCTGTACTCAAAGATCCTTTCCATGTAGAAAGACAATAACCCATGCATATGCTGCAGCTTTCACACGAATGAAAGCTAGGTTCATTAACAGAACAATCTTGATGAAAGAACTAATAAAAGACATGAGTTGTCTGCTGACAGAAGCAATAGCCTAACAGGCAGGCCAATCCTTTCAGTCTACACCCACACCAAACTGTAATTAGTAGAAAGTCCACCCACGATTCGCATTTCTTGTCTACAACTCATAAACACTTGTTTCTCAATATTTGTTAAGTGTGCAGGTAATACTTTCAAAAGACTCAAGTCTGGATTGAGCTGATGGAAGAATTTTGACTAAGAACGCAAAGAAAAATCAAAAACTTGCATCATGAGAAGAAAATTAGAGGTAATTATCCAATAGCAATCAAACTACAAGCAACAACAACAAGACAACTTATAGAGACTGACAGCGTTAACCCTGTTCAAAGTTCATGGAAAGAGCTTTGTTACATAAATCCTGGGGAAGAAGAAGTCTGGGAATTACAGATCATATGCCTGGTAACTACTCCAACAATAATCGTGCAAAGATTGATGCAGATCTTGTCAATATATAAGAAATAAGGCATACAACGACTTTCATAGGCTCATTAGCAAAGGCCAAATATTATCACATTAATGAAATCTGTATTAGGATCATCATCCGTATCATACCAATGATCCACTAGAGAATGTACAGGACAGAAAGACAAGCAACTATAATATTTATTAAAATGCAGAAGGTGAAACCTCTTAATAGAACTCTTCCTCCAGCTCCTCGACAACTTGACCAGGCTGTTTGATCCCATATATAGAGCTCAATTCCTCTGAGCTTGATGAGCATGTCTCTGATGGGGAGGTAGTCCAGCTAGAACATGTGCAGTGCAGCAGCAGCTCATTCAGGAACCAGCAGGAAAACTTGTAAAAATAGAACAGAAAGCCGTTTTTTGCTTAGTCGTCAAAAAAAGAATAAAAATGAAGACAGCTAAGGAAAATGTCGACAGTCTTCATGCAATTTATAATCCTCCCTCAGAAACAGAGACTGAATGATCGCATTTTTATTTCCATTCATGTTCACTAGAGGTGCACACAGGGAGCACGCATAATAACAACAACCCAGTATAATCCCACTTAGTGGGGTCTGGGGAGGGTAGTGTGTACACAGACCTTACCCCTACCCTTGGGTAGAGAGGCTGTTTCCAAATAGACCCTCGGCATCCTTCCCTCCAAGAACTTCCCACCTTGCTCTTGGGGAGACTCGAACTCACAACACAGGGAGCACGCATGCGACACATTAATTGTTCTTTAAGTGCTTACACCCCAAAAACTGACAGAAATAAGAAAACTTCAGTCATAAGATAAGCGTACACATAAGAGAAGTGGATGCCTTCAAGAAAAATACATAACCATGCCCTCCAATTTCTCCGAACATCACTCTAAGGTATACCAACCTTTTTAATGTAACTTTTGCCTATTCCAGTGAAGGTGGAGAAGAGAATAAACAGTCTTAGAAATAATTTCTTATAGGATGGCAATGCTGAAATTAGAAAATTGCATTTGCTTAGGTAGCAAAAAATCAAAATATGAAAAAAGGAGGTTGACTTGGGGTGAGGATACTAGAATATAACAGAGGCTTGCTATGTAAATGGTTGTGGAGTCTTAACGATGGGAAAGCTGCTTTATGGAAACTGTTATTACTTATTATCACTAAGTATTTGAAAGAGGGTTTTTGGGATGCTAAACCGGTGGATTCCCCTTTGTGGAGTTGCTGTCTGGAAGCAGATTGTTAATCTGTGGGGAGAATTCAAGAATTCTGCTAAACTGGACTGTTTCCCTTTTCAATACTTTTATCATAAAGCTTCATCTGCAACTTCCTGATCTCCATTGAGATAGGAAGAACGGCTAACCCAAGGATAGAAGGTAGTCACATATATATTAATGTATCTAGTCAGCTATAGCAGATCCTTCACTTACATTTTAATATTTCATACTAGATGATGCACTTTGCTGCTTTCATTATCAATTCTTTTTAGCTTGTATATTTCGATGCTATAAATATTACTGGTATTTTGGAAATTAGAAACAAACTTATTATATGATGAATAGGTGGTAAAAAAAAGCTTTGTTCAAACTCACTACCTCTGGCTGGCTGAGAATACGATTATGTGAGCTTCTTTACCAATCACACATAGCAGCATGCAAAATTCTCCTTTGACACCTTGTAAGACACTATATATCAACAACAACAACAACCCAGTATAATCCCACTTAGTGGGGTCTGGGGAGGGTAGTGTGCACGCAGACCTTACCCCTACCCTGGGGTAGAGAGGCTGTTTCCAAATAGACCCCCCGCATCCTTCCCTCCAAGAACTTCCCGCCTTGCTCTTGGGGAGACTCGAACTCACAACCTCTCGGTTGGAAGTGGGGGTTGCTTACCATAAGACACTATATATAATCTTGTGATTTCTCACCAGTAATCTGCACAGGAACAGGACCCATCTTGAAAGCTGTGGAACCGATTGACATCTCTTACAACTATCATTCTCATTGTGACCTTTGAGATAAGCTTCAAAGCAGAATGGCAATCATCACATATTCTGAGATTCTTAATAACATGAATTGGCGCTTGGGATGGTGTTTTCATGAGAGCATATGCTACAGCCAGCTTTTCGCTGTGGTAACTAAGATAACCTTCTTGCTGTTCTTGCTCAACATCAAGCAAGACAGAAGCTGTGTCTGGTACATAGCCCAACGGTTTTATATCAGCCAACAATTTTCTCACCTTCTCATGATTTGAGCGGTCTCTGGGTGTTGAGTGTCATCAGAAACAAACACATGAGTTTCATTTCTTATTTCAGTCCAGCTCAATCCAGGTTCTTTCTTTATGTTCCTTTCTCTTAATAGCTTCCGTACCTTTTCACCTTGGCATGCATATTGGACAACAGGATATAGGTTCCCACATCGTTGGGATTCAATTGCAACAAATGCTCTGCTACTCTCTTTCCTAAATCATAATTGTGGTGGACGTTACAAGCATTAAGCAACGTACGCCAGGCAACGACATCCCATGTGATTGGCGTCGACCTCACGAAATTCTCAGCCTCATCAAGTTTTCCAGCTTTACCTAAGAGCCCAACAACACAGGTATAGTGCTCTAACCCAGGTTCAAGGCCGATGTCCCTCATTAGATGCTGCAAGTAGTAAAATCCTTCTTCTATTCTACCCAAATGTCCACAAGCCAAAAGAACCCCGACAAAGGTTACATAGTTTGGTTGCTCTTCGGCAGCTAACATGTGCTGAAACACATCCAATGCTTCCTCACCAAGCCCATGATGAGAGAAACCTGATATTATCATATTCCAAGTAACAGTATCTCGAGATATCATGTTTGAAAACAAGACCCTAGCGGCTTCGATATGGCCACTCCTAAAGTACATATTGATCAAAGCATTCCCAACTACAACAAAAGCTCCATGTCCTGTCTTCTCAACACGTGCATGTAATGTTTTCCCGCAACCAAGTGCTGATAGACCCGCACAGGAATTCAACAACGCTGCGAATGTGTAATCATTTGTTAATACCATCCTGAAATTCCATTCGTAAGAACAGTTTCAGGGCTTCCTCAAAGCATTCATTCTGGAAATTTGCAGCAAACATTGCCGTCCAAGACACCACATTATGGTTAGGATACGAATCAAAAATATATCTTGAACCTGAAATTTCACCACACTTTCCGTACATGTCCATGATTGCACTGCTTAGAAACACATCAAGCTGAAGACCAGACTTCAGCATTCTGCAGTGAACTTGTTTACCCAACTTCAAATCCTTGAGGCGAGCACAAAGACCAAATATGTTCACGTAACTGACACTATCCCCCGCACAGCCGTCAGCCAACATCCTTGAGAAAACATCCAATGCTTCGCTTGTATACCCATGATCCAAGAACCCCTTCAGTACAGAATTATAAGTAATGATGTCTAATCCAGGAACATACTTCAAGGTTTCCAGAATCCCTTCCATATCTGAAGACATTGTGTACAAGGATAAAAGAGCATTCTTCACATACTGATGAAACACCAATCCCAATTTCAACACTAACGCATGACACTGCCGTCCTTCGTGCAGCAAACCACCGCTAGAACAAGAAGAAAGTACAGTTGACAAGACATACTCATTAGGGAAGATTTTATCCACTGAAATCATGTCTTTAAACAATTTGGTTACTTCCCAAGTAAACCCATTGTGCAAATACCCTACCATTAAAATGCTCCAAGAAACTACATTTCGTTGCCACATCTGTCGAATACCTGCCGAGCAACAGCAAGCTGTCCACACCTTGAATAGAGACTAATAAGACAACTATTCTGAATTACGTGGTCTTTTGAGGCATGACTACAAACAATAAGAAGTGCATGGAGAACTTTTCCCAATTTGAGGTTGCCATCATCGGCAAACTTTTTCAACAACTTTACAGCATACTCCACAGAAAAGAGACGTTGGGAGTTCACTCGGGATAGAGAAGACGCACTCACTTGCAGAAGAGCGCGCGTTGACATTGCTTAACAAAAAGAGTGCTAAATCTGAAAAAATAAGACAAGGAATGCTTAGAATATGTACTGTTAAAAACTATACAGAAAACATGTGCAAGAACCATTCTTTATTTTTTACATCTGTTACACATATTGCAATACGACTGTCTTCTCCCCCACAACCCCCCCCCCCCCATCCCGCAAAAAAAAAACTAGCTTCCCATTTAATTGGTGAACTTACGAACTATCAAAATACAATTGTATTATGGGTAGGAACCCCATTTGCTCTTTATGGAAATAGAACTGGTGGAGAAAATAGCACTTCTTATAGACTAGGAGACAGGAGTGAAGTGCTCGTAAGATACAAATCCTCGACGGCCATTGCCCCCACCCCCAAAACAAAAAAATAAAGATTAAGCACAAGTTTAGAAACAAGATTGTAGCAAATTTTAGAACAGTACGAAAAGAATCAATATGAAGAGGAGAAAAAGAGAACCTCTGCAGAAAAGCAGAGACATTGAGCGGACGGAGCAGAGACGCCGAGCGCCTGATGGACTGACGAATTAATAAAACTAATAAATGATAAACACAGAAAAAAAAAGTAATAAAAAGGAAGCCTTTAAAACACAAAAAAAGGTTTGGTTGGAGAAATGGTTGAGAAATTGTTTTGGTAAATTCTTTTGTTTTTCTAACTTTGTTTATTTTGGTTGTCTTAAAAAAGAGTTAATTTTTTTTTTCAAACTATACAAAATTAATTTCTTTTGTAGTTTTTAGAGAAATTACGAGAATTTAATATTTGGAAAACGAGGTACTTTTTCTTTTTAAGATAAAACATTGCTACGAAACAAAAATGAAAAAAGAAGTTTGCTAAAAAGAAACTAATGCACTTCAAAATAATACAAACACACATTGTGTTTTGTGATAAAATAATGCTTCCCCCATATATATATATATATATATATATATATATATATATATATATATATATATATTGATATCGACACATGAATTATTTTAGTTAAATCTAAGTTTTTCTAATAGTTCTTGCCTTTGCTTTCATAAGGTGGTAGATTAAAGTTTGTAAAATGTGTCTAATGTGGCAATTGATCAAAATTATGCTTGTACACTTGTTACAATATCTTCATTTACCGGAAATCCAAATTCTCATTGATTTGTTTTAAATGCATTACAAATAAATTTTGTTTCGAGATTCAAGTCAAACGAAATGCTTTTAATGACTAGATCATTTAGAATAGACAATGATGCTCTTTACCCTTAAAATCGGCTAACGATTGAATTTATAATGCGATTTTAAGAAAATATGATTTTACTTTGAACAAATTGAGAAATATGTAAATTAATATTAGAGATTGGTTGTAAATAGAAACAAAGAAAATAGGGGTGTAATGTGGTCCGGGCCGGGGCCTAAACGGGTTTCACGGGCCGGGCTTCGTGGTCCCTGGCTTCGTGTGACGGGCCTGGCGGGCCTGGCGTTCCCGGGTCTCGCGGTCCTGGCGGGTGAGACCAAGAAATATTGTATATTTTGTATATATGTATATTCCCTTATATATTTTCTTGTAGTATATATTGTATCTTATGTATATAAATTCTCTTATATAATTTCATGTAGTATATATATTGTATATTATGTATATATATTATAACATATATTGTTATATATTTTGTTGTAGTATATATATTGTATCTCTTATGTATAATGTATATATATTCTCTTATATATATTGTATATTATGTATATATGTTATTACTTATATATTTTCTTGTAGTTTAGGTTGTATGTTATGTATATATATTCTCGTATATATTTTCTTGTAGTATATATTGTATGTTACATATTGTATCTTATATGTATGTATATATATATATATATATATATATATATATATGTGTGTGTGTGTGTGTGTGTGTGTGTGTGTGTGTGTGTGTGTGTGTATTGTAGCTTATAAATAATTCGAAGTAAAGACAAAGAAATATTGAGAAAAAAAAATATTCAAGGATATGTCTTATAATTCTTATTACCCAAAATGGCATATCTTTCTTAGTCTTCTTTCCCCGATGGAATGAGCACAACAAGGTACGAATACCACCATTAAAAGGAAAAAAAACTAAAAGAAGATGTGCCAACGTACAAGTTACATCATAATCTACATTGTATCTCTAACAAATCTCATAAATCCGTCAAGGTTGGGAGGAGGTTGTGTTGGTGGTGGTGGAAACGAAGCTTGTTCATCACCACTTCTGGGCGAAGCCGAATCCTCCGAAAGTTCCGCTATCATTTCTTCATAAGCTTCATCTATCGCCGGTTGTGATTTTGCAATTCCAAAGATTCTTCTTTCCGCGCGGATCCAATCTCTAACATCATCTATTTTTCCAAGCTATCCCTCATCGCCGCTCTATGATCACCGAGTTGTAGTCTTGCTTGACTAAAAGCGCTCTCTGATGCAACAGTTGAAGCTTGAATTGATAAAACATCCCGAGTCATCCTTGCAAGAACCGGAAAATGCTTTTCCCTTGACTTCCATCATTCCAAAAGATCGAATGAGCCGTTTGGATTCTCCTTTTCAAGTCCCTGAGACAAGTAAACTTGAAGCTCATTTAGATGTGAAGTTTCATCATAATTATCACCTTGAGAACCCCGGAACTTCGTCCAAGATTTAAGAGTTGTTAAGCCCGCAACTCTTTTAGACGATTCTGAGCTAGACGAAGTAGGGTTGGAATATTTGGCCTAGCATGCTCTAAGGCAACTTTATAGGCATTGTAAACTTTTTGAGCATTAATTTTAATTGATGCTTTTGCATCTGCAAGTGTAGCAATTTCCTCGTTTGAAAGATCTAAAGCCTTATGAATATTTGAATACCAAAAATGAGGACTTCTTAATTTCATTGTAGGATTTAATATTGCATCAATACCAAAAAATAGGAGGAATAGGGGAAAAATAATTTTTAAATTTTTGTTTCATTTCATTTATAGCAAGTTCATAAATATCCCCCACCCTCGCCAAATTCAACAAACAAATCAACTAGTGCAGCAATATAAACTAAAAAGTTTGAAATAGTAGGATAATATTGCCCAGAAAATGGATTTGTAGCAGCTTGAAAATGTTCTAAAAAATCTAAAAGAATTTTAACATTCGTCCAATGTTGGGTAGTAAGCATTTCATCATCATCCTCACCACCTACCCGAGAATTAAAAGTTGCATTAGTTGGGTTTCCATATTCATATGCAACTACTAAACTTTCGTACATACAATTCCATATAGTCTGGCAAGGTTTAGGAACCTTTCTTTCTCTAAGACCATATTCATCACATTTTTTAAAATACTCTCTAAGTCTAGTTCTACGGTTTGAATAAAAAATCCAATTAAGATTCATTCGAACCTTTTCAATTTCTATGTTTAAAATTCGCATATCATCACCGACAATTAAATGATAAATATGACAAATACATCTAACATGAAAAATATTACTAAATGCAGGATTTAGTGTTTTTGTAAACATGCCTATAGCACTAGTGATACTAGGAGCATTATCCATAGAAATTGCCATTATTTTATCGCTAAAGCAAAAATATCTACAAATATCTGAAACAGTGTTAGCTATAAACTTACCTGTGTGGCGTGAATTAATTATTCTATACGCAATTATACGTTTTTGCATTGTCCAATCCTCATCTATCCAATGACTTGTAACAGTTAGATAATCACAATCATTATTACTTCTACCAATATCAGTAGTAATAGAAATCTGATTAGGTATATGAGTAAATAAATAGCGCAAATATTGTTGATATTCATGTTTGAATTTATAAATATCGGCCTTAACTGTTGCGCGAGGCCAACCTTTATAAGTAGAATTAAAAACTCTTCTAATATAATGAACCCAATTAGTATTAGAAGCAAAAGTATAAGGTAAGCACATAACGGTAATCATCTTTTCTAATTCTTCACGATCTCTATTTGGATCGTAATATAAAATACCTCCGGTGACCGTGTTAATTCCTGGTTGAACTAGATTTGAACATGTACTAGGGTTAACTTGAGAATATACACTTGTCCCCTCTTGCTGCACTTGCATTTGAAAAAATCTAGCCCTATCTGTAGGGTGTGTTTTTATGTGCCAAGTCAAACTACCTGTGCCGCTATGGTCTCCAGTAAATTGATGAACTAGTAATTTTTCACAAGTTTTATACTTGGCCTTATTTAGTTCTCTTACTTGAGTAAAACAATTCCAAACTAATGATGTTTGTTTACGTTTAGCAGGTTGTCTACTAAAAGTTGGAGTTTCTACAAGTGGGTGTGCTAGTGCATTACTTGAGTTATGAACAGGACTAGTAGGTGTATCATCTAAAGGTGCTTGGGTTTCATCATCATCATCGTCATCCTCATTTTCCTCTAAGATAGGTTCATTAGGATAAATAACATTCATAATTTCATCATATAATCTATCACCTACTGTAACATCATGTAGAAATTCACTATCGGTAAATTGAAAACAAGGGTGATCACTATCAAACATTACGGGAGGCGGAGTAGGACGTCTAGGTTGGCGACTACTTTCAACTTGCTTATCTTTTGTAGGTCGGGGAGCCGGGGGAAGGGTAGTATTATGGCCACTACTTTCACCGGCTTTACCTTTTCCTTTACCGAACATTTTTACAAAGAAGATGCCATAGTAATTATAATTATGCAACTAAACAACACAAAATATATTATTAAAACGTAAGAGTTGAAACGAGTTTACCGGATTGCCGAACAACTTCTTGAAATTGAAAATCGTTGAATACTTGAAAACTTCAATTCAACAACTTCACAAATTTCCACGTATTAAGCAATTGTGGTAGAAAAAATGAGAGAGATTTAGAGATATTGATGAATTGGTGAATAATAATAAAATAATGAGGAGGTATTTATAGTTGATATATGGAAAAAATTTTAATTATATATAGTTTGGGGGTAAATTAATGTTTGGGGGCCAAATGACTATTTTACAAAGTTCTAAACGTCTCTTTTTACAAAAGAGCTGTTACTGATTTTTTTTAAAAAAAAAAAATTTAAAAGAGCCGTTGGGCCCGACAGGACCGGCCCAAACCCGTCTGGCGGTCCCGGGCCTGGCAGTCCCGGGCTCACGGTTCTTCATTTCTAGATCGACCCATCACGGGCCTATAGGACCGGCAGGCCGGGGACTGCCAGGACCGGCCCACCAGGCCCGCTAGGACCGCGGGCCAGGTTCAGGCCCGGGCTAGATTACACTCTTAAAAGCAAACCATTGTAATGTGCAGTTATAACCCTCGTGTAGATCACCCTCGAACCAACTATATATGTTATTGAAAAGTATGAACCGAACAATAGAACTTAAGAGAGAAAATGTAATATATTGCTTCGTTATGCGAGAATATGGTGTCTATTACAAATGATCATACCCCATTTATATAGCAGGGAATCTAACTTTGGTACAATCCTAAATGCAGTAAGATATCCCATGATTAGATAATTAATCGACTTCTTCTTGATACGTGCCGTAATCCTCGCCCGATCGGGAATATTTCAGCTTTTCGTTATTTAGCCCGGTGAGCTGACGGGTGTCTAGCGTATATAAAATTTTTACTCGTACTCTGTCAAATAATAGTATGAAAGATGTCGAACCCACAAAGATTGGTTTATCTATTTTACAGATGTTTCTTGTTTTAGTTACTATTTAAGAAAATGAAAAATAGTTGATTCTTAAATTAACCAACTAAAAATGCACGAATGGAGCAATAGAAAATATTTCATTTTTCACAAATATAATAAAAAGGTGTTGGGATCTTGACTTAACTTAATATTTCTATATAGTAGAATTATTATTCATCAATTTCTATTTTTTAAAAATGTATAAATGCCTCTCACGATTGCAAATATATATTATTACTTAAGTTGAATAATTAATTGCAGTCCTTTCGATTATACAAATTAATCTTCAAATCAGTAATATTAAGAACAAGAAATATATGATTGAACTGAAACATGCTCTTGTTAGTAAGTCCTTTTCGATTACCCTACTTATTATAACTGATTATTACACTATTCGCATCTCTCGATTACAAATAAGTATAAAATTAATTATAACATAGAAGAGATAGATGTACTCAATAAATATTAATATTTATCAATACTACACTTAACTATATTATTTCTTCCGCTTCTCTTGATTACAGTTAATATGTAGTACAAGATAGATAGATGTTAATAAATTGAATAACATCTAACTGTAAAAGCATATCAAAGTTAAATAAATTCTAGCTTAAGCATGTGAATTTGAGGAATAATATCTACTATTATATAGAAATATTAAGATCCGTCTTTCTTCCAATACAAGAAAAGTTACTCCATAATGGAGCCAATACCGACAATGAAAATAATCTTGCCCATTAAACAAGAGAATAGAAAGAAATATTAAAGAGAATAATTTCCCCTTCTATTTAATTAAACACAAGAACTAGAGTAATTTTCAATACTATAATTTATTCGGAACTAGAAATAAAGCCAGAGTAATGGCTAAAATATGAAAAAGAAATAAAACTAAAGAACAAAGAGAAAGGAAAAGCTTTCTGCTCAATATTTCACTTCTACGATTTTTTCTCCCTCTTCATTTCACGAAATTTTATAGCCAAGAAATGACAAACTTTTCAATTATCTTCCGGTTATGAACTTGTCATGGCTGGTCGTGCCTTGTTAAGTTTGGTTATAAGCTTTTTTGGTTATGGATCAGTTATAGTTTGTTGTAGCCGATTGTGCTTTGTTATGAGTTTTTTTGGTTATGGACCGGTTATAGTTTGTTGTAGTCGATTGTAGGTCGGTTGTGCTTTGTTATGGAAGATCACTTTATACAACGTCTTTCTTTAGCGCCATATTTACTTTGCTTTAGCTTGTCCATTTTCTACCTTTTCCTCTGTAATCTTCTCGTTCTCGACTAGTTATTCTTTAACTTTTCCTGCATAATTTTGACAAAAGTATGGAAGAAATATGATAGTTTTTGTATTTTTACAAAGTAATTATATATATTTAAAAATCAAGTAAAATGCGCTTATCATGAGCTTTTCTCGATCTCGCTCGAACTTTATCCCGCTCGATCTCGATCTCGATCGATCCTTGAGTCACGAGCTTGGCAATCTAACTCCATGCCACAGACCGGTATGACATAGGGTCGAACCTCGACCTATCACGCCCTGATTCGATTAATCATAAAAGAGGCAAGCTCGATTTTAACCGTATACATATACATATTAAAAGCGGCATTTTATAAAAGCTTGTTACAATTTTTATAGTCGTTTTAATTCGAGAAGACCAACTGTGTGTCATGAACATTCATATTAATTAACTTTAATATAGGCCATTTGGTAATGGTGATATCCCAATATTATCCGTCGTCCGTATAACTCTTAACCTAATTCATGTTCTTTTCAATTTTATTGTGATACAAATATTAAATTCATACAACTAATCAATCTCTTAATAACATATACAAAAAGATTAATTTTGTTTTCAACTCTCATGTGATTAGTACGTTTTTTACATTAAATTATTTGTAATGACAAAGACATTTATGGAATATCCAATCCATATCAAAATAATAACAATGCAAATATTCACAAACACACTCATATAATAATGTAAAAATAATTATTTAAATTAAAAGATGAACAATTGCATCACACCACAGAAGGAAAATTATTGATTTTTTTTTTTACATGGTGTTCGGTACCCGCATTGAAACCCGACTATATCTGAATTCGCGTCGGATAGGGTCCCATTCGAGGTAGCTTCTTGCCAATGATTTTCTCATACCGAGAATTTGAACTCGAAATTTCTTGTTAAGAAAGTAGCAGCCACATCTACTGCATCATATTTTTTGATAGTGAAAAATAATTGTTATTATATGACCTGAAAAAATGTGAAAAGCCACTAAAAAGATCCTATCAAAAGATAAAGACGAACATTTAAAAAAGAAAAAAAAATCAATAAAAGAACTGTCATATTCAAAAACACAAAATTCCCTAAGTCATGGAATAAAATAAAATAAAAACCCTTATGATTAAGAAACCAAAGATTTTTTAAAAAAAATGTATACACACACAACATGAAAATTTGTAAACAAACAACAATAATTAAACAACAATTAGAAAATAAAAGTAAGGCAAAAAGAAAATTAAAATAAGAAGTAGACTCTCCTCTACAAGCTTCATTTGATTTCTCCCAAAAAAAAACCAAGTTATTTCATGATCAGAATTTATGGGAGTAAACGCCGACCGTTCGATTAGATGACTTACGTCGCCGGCGTTGACTGATACCGGAGATTTGTATCTTCATAAAGGTCAGATTTTCAACACTCAATCTTCATATAATCTTTCGAAGCAGCAGAAAATATTTGGTGGGGTTCCAATGGATCACAATCTTGGACATACGGGTCAGGGTCAAGATCCGAACCCGTCTCCATTTGGCTCTTCTGCAAAGCTGCAAAAACCCAGATTGTATAAGAAGAAACACATGGGTTCTCATAAAAAGGACCAACCTTTCAACCCTTTTAAGGGTTTTGTGGAAAATCAAGAAATGGACATGGGTTTGGGGGTGGGGGGTAATTTGGGGTATTGGGGTAGTGGGGATGTTGGTAATAAAGGGTTTGTTTTTGGAGCTAGTAGAATTAGTGCTAGTAATGATCAAAGTGGTCTGTTTGGAGCAAATTCAAATACCAATGTAGGGGAAGGAACATTTCTTGTTGATGAAATGAGAAAAATGAAACTTGAAAATGAGAAGAAAATGAATGTGAGTGGTGTAAACAACAATGTGATTAATTCTGTTGCTGATAAAGGAGGGTCTTTTGTATTTACGGGTGGTGATGCGAAACTTGATGAAATGGTAAGCAGGGAGGTGGAGAGCAAGTTAAAGATCGATTCTGAGGGAAATGTTGACTCTGCACGGAATGT